>OY292526.1:4280409-5685210 GCA_958496365.1 Subacronicta megacephala
AGCCCAGCGCCAGCGTGCCGCGCGACCCACCGCCCAGCACACGTACATACCTGTACATTGTACATGTAAAGTCGCCAGCAGGTCAACCTATACAAAACTGTCAAATTTCTCCAAATGATTTTATACCTTAAATTGTTGAAGATAAGGTTCAAAATCAACTGAGAAAATTTGTCATTTTGTGGTAACTTGATGTGCTGGCCACCGTACACACGGCTACAGGTCACCCTATACAAATCCTGATTAAGAGGAGTGTCTCTCGCGAACGCAACAATGTTGCACTGTTGTCTCCGTCTCTATCCCTCACGATGCAAACGCGTGCCCGAGAGGTGAAACAACAATACATTTGCAACATTTTCGCGCGTCTTTTTTGTTCCGAAATTTAAAGATTGCTCTTTTAATATAGTTATTACGTAGTTTTTTTTTGTAAAAGGATATTCATAATATTACCTGGGTTCCCAGTTAAATGGTTCTGTATTGATACATTATCTTTAAATACTAGCATAAAGTTGAGTCGTTGTCTTTTTAATCGTGTATTGAAATGAATTTTTTACATTCAAGGAACACGTATTTCAATGATAAGATTGTTACTGCTAAATTTCAATTGCTTTCATTGGTTATAATTCAAGATAGGGCCAAACTACGTTTGTATGGAACGCGAAAAGGATACTATCCTCTAAAGTTGATCTGGCATTGTATAGGCTTCCCGTATAGTAATGGTCATTGTATCCCCACGTTTCCACTGACGACGAAACATGTTGCAAACAGCTACCTATCCCACTCACTCTTTGAGAGTTAGATAGATGTTTGCAACATGTTTTGTAGTCAGTGAAAACGAGGGGTAAACTGGATCTGTTCAGCTGTTGTCCGACCTTTAACTCACATTACAAACAATGCTACCACGATGCGATCGCGCCGCGACATTCTTTTATCTCATTTACATACTGGAATTTTTCGTTTAATAATCCTGTTGTACTATAGGTTGAAAACAAGACGGAATTTGACTTCTGTCACGTATACGTGGTAAGGCATCTGATCCTGGTATGCTGAAGGACACCGACTACCGAGGTTACCCGCTGTGCCGAACGGACAGACTAACTTGCTAGGCGCAGCACCACTGCGAGGCTCACATACCCTTAACGATGAAGCTGATACAATTATTTTTTTTCTGTAAATAGATCTTTTAAGACACTTTTACAAGTCGTTTTTTTACATATTTTTTTTACTTAGATGGCGTCGACGTTTCCTATCTGACGACCTCTGAGAAGAAACGTCGAAACAAACTCAGAGAATCATGGTCTCTTTTAAAGTCCAGACAATAGTTATCTAACAGGCAAAATCTGAACAGGCCTTTTGAAGAAAGAACCATACCAGCTTTGAGTTGACCTGTTCTAACTGACGGAACGCATACATCAGTCATCGTGTAGCTCAACCATTTTTTAGGGAGCCCAACGACCCGACGCACAACGATACTAGATCAGCAAGACATTTGCGTAGGTCATGGGAAATACTCAAAACTTTCAGAAATCTTTAATATAAAATTAAATAAATGTTATACGAGTTAAAACCGACATAGTACTCACATTTACATTTTGTGTGGTACAGTGTACATTAATAATAATACTATGCATGATAACTATGACCTACAAGGCAACTCAGTCAACTCGTAAATGGAAAAAAAAAAAAAAAATTGATTTGTTTTCGTGCTCTATGAGTGAATTAACAAAAACTTGTCTGTTTATTCTATGTTACAGTATATTATAACCTGAACCTAATGGAGTTATTCTGTAAAGATCGTCGTTTTGCGAGAAATAAATAAATGCTAGACTTGGCGGGAGCACTCCCGTGCCCCCAGATAAATCTTTATTTGCATAAAGTGGTATACAGTGGTGTCATACCTACACGTAGAAGTGCAGTGCCTAATTCCTATATTGTCAATTTTTGTTTTATAAGTATGGTAAATCAATCAGGTACGATTCCTTGTATTTTTCGCGATTTTTCATTTTTTTATCGAATAATGTGAGAAAATAATTTAATAAACCTGTTTATTTCGATGCAAACAAAGTATAAACGATACGCATAATTATCTAACACACAGCTAACAAATTAACGAAACACATACATGATTACATGTGAGTTGACGCGTTTCTTTTCTCCATTCGATTTCGCAACGACTTCCGATTTCCGATTTCGACTTCATTTGTATTTCAACTACATCTCTGGGTGGTTACACTTTACTACAACAAAGTTTATCCTATACCGATGTTTAATGTTTGAAATTCGCGAGTTTTTTTCCGTTAATCGTGAATATATATATTATCAGCATTATCAAAAGCAATGCTATGACCGGGTAGTCCAATGACTACCAAGTCGTAGTAGGTCTTGAGTTCAAATCCAAGACCTACGACTTCGTAATCAAGTGTCTGTATAATTAATTATCACTCGCTTAAAATAGTTAAGGAAAATATCGTGAGGAAACCAGCACGCGTGAGCGATTTTCTCGACGGCATGTGAAGTTTGCAAACCCGCAGTAGACTAGCGTAGTGAACTATAGCCTAAACCCTCTCGTTCTGATAGGACCCCGTGCCTAGTAGTGGGATTGATGTTGATTACTTAACAGTACATACCACAAGCTGCTGTGTACAATTCGTGAACACCATCCGATGCCTTTGGCAGCCATATTGCCATGACTCTTCTTCCTAGTGCGACCGGAATCACCTATAAGCAAAACATAATTATACATATTTCCGCCCACGGCTATGCTCGCCGTGTCTCGGCTTTTCTGCATTTAATTTTTTCCCGTTTTTGCAACATTTTTCATTTATGCTCTACTCCTTTTGGTCTTAGCGCGATGATATATAGCCTTTAGCCTTCCTCGATAAATGGGCTATCTAACACTGAAAGATTTTTTCCAATCGGACCCGTTCAACTCTTCAGCTTTATAATATTAGTATAGATTTCGTGTATTGTATCTATAAAATGTGATCTGACACTAAAAATTTTATACACAACCGATTTTTTACAGATAGGAATGGCACAAGACGGCATTATTACATTAGATTTCACCATTGTTAAACACATTATCATGACGTTCAAAGAGTGACTAATCGCCAATCAAATCAAATCAAATGTGAACTCTTTTAAGAGTTGTTTTTGTGAATTCACTTCTATGCTTGATGCTTCTAGGTTACATTATATTCTAAGAGTGTTTTACATATGAATATCGCTATGTATATAATTTTGCAAAAAACGCGCTTGGTCATGGAATTGCGGATAATTTGCTGGCGCTGTACCATACCATATTATCAGGTAAGAAAAGTTTAGATTCGAATGGGATGAGCGGAACTGGTGGTATCCAATATCGAAATGAAATTGTTCAAATGAAACTTCAAATAAAAACTGACCGCACCATTTGAAGCCTTTTCGTACGATTACCTACAGGTCAGCTTGTACTGGCAATGTATGGAACAACGCGGAAACCGTTGATATTATAATATAGTCATTCATCAAAAGTGGTAATTTTAGCGCCCCAGTTCAAACTCGAAGCAAAAAAGGGTAAATAGTATTGACTTACCAGGGTCAGCGCGCTGGCCATTACCAGCGATATGGAGACGAGGACCAATAATGCCCCTAGACGTAGCGGGAACCATGATACTCGCACGTAGGGCTCGAAGCCAGCGGGACCATCGCGACGCATTAATGCCTGCGAAATAAAAAAATATTGCTTACAGTCCTTAGCAGTTACTAACAAAAGGGGCTTGCAAAACTGTATTAACTTACTTACTTTTCGATGGGACAGGTCCAGAGAAAGACTGGGTCTCTCTTAAAACAAAGGTACTTTGAACGTGGTTGATCACAGTGGAAAGGTATTTTGCTGAGAAATACTTTTGAAGGAGAAAGGTAAAATTATATTACATGTTGTATGAAAAATAATGCGTAATATTGGGTTTTGGGGGCTGTGTATAACGTCAAAACTATGTTCAAAAAGTACTACTTGGTTGTCTATCTTTTGATCTAACAAAAATTTCCAAGCATCATTCTCGCTCTCCTTCAAGCGACCATATTTGATCAACGATATTTTATACCTTCGTCCGAGTAGACCGGGTGATATTGATATAACTCCCTTTGTAAATACTATAGTAATTTAGAGTTAACTCCATCGCTCAATCACAAAATCACCGATTCTATCGAAAATCCTTTTTTTATGGGATAACTCGGCAATCGAACAGGCGAGCTACCTGATGGTAAGTAGTCATCGCCGGCCTTGGACATCTGCAAAACCAAAGGAGTTGCAGATGCGTTGCCGTGCCTATTTAGGGAATGGGAGGGGACGGAGAAAAGGAGAAGGAAGGCGATTGAGGGAGGAATTGGGGCTCCGGCCATCTCGCTCACCGAACGAAGCGCAGTAGCGAAACGCTACTACTCGGACGTCGGACTACTACGAGAGTACATCCCCGGTTAAGCCGGCCCATTCATGCTGCGAACAGCGTGGCCCTCCCACAACAAACCTAAATTCAGCGTAGAAATTATGTGAATTCTATCGGAATTGGAAGTGACACTGCGGATGAGTGCTAGGTACTTGACATAATTACTTGATGTGCAGCTCCAAGTTGATGCGGGGGGCGGGGCGGATGCGGCATCGGCTGGTCCTGGCGCATCTCACCCAACAAGTAGGAGCGCAGCCCCAGCGCGCCCGCCGCGCATGCGCACCACGTGCGAACACCCGCCTTCAGCCACGTACGAGTATGCGACTGTTCGAGCAACGCTGGTAGGATCACCTGATACGTACAAAAACAAAAAGTTTGCGGGGATAACGTATAAAATTGTTTTTTTTTTACAAGTTTATTCCAAAACTTGGTTAGAAGCGGCGGTAGCCTAATTGCGACGGAATTGCGATCATATGGTTGCCGGTTCGAAACCCACCTATTGCACTACCGACGGCGACGTTAACCCACTCGTAACAAGCATAAGCATCGTTAAGCATTAAGCTTAGCACGGGGGTAAACAAGAATACTAGTAATGCGCGATCCACATTGCTAGTAAGCTTTTTAAAGAAAAAAAAACCTAGTTTTTTCCAAAATTCCTATGTTGGAGCGGCTTCCAGTCTAACCAGTTACGGCTGAAAAATATTGTTTTCATCTATTCACATCTACCTTCTATCAAGTCTTAAATTTTTAATTTCTTCTATTTGACATTAACATGTTCTTAACATACAGTGAATTTTACAATGTTAATTCTTGTGTTTTCAAATCTCATGTATCCAGTATATCCTGGCCTCACATTGCACGGAAAGCGTTTACAATGCGAGGTCAGTCGATACTGGATTTGTATAGCTCGATGTGTGTATGTACGTGAATGTAAATGATGAAAATAGTTTATTAAACCCGAATAAAATGAAAAGACGGCGACGGTATATAATTAATTGTGATACGTGTCTATAAAAAAATTAACAGCATGACTCAAAGGCACAAATTAAAATCAAATCAAATCAAATCAAATCAAAATCATTTATTCGCTAGAGACATGGTATTATAAAAGCTGTTACATTTTCCGAAAGCACACAGATATCTCACCTTTATAAGGCATGCGAAAGTTAAATATTTATAATTACAATTTGAAGGGCAAGGACAGGGCAATCAAATACAATCGTGTGAATGAGAAAATGTCAAAATTAAACAATGATAAATGGAAATGTCAAAAAGAATACACTAAAAATAATAAGAATAGTCAAGTCTTCAAATTCATTTCATAAATTCTTTGGTATTATAGAAACAATGTTCTATGAGCCACTTATGCAGTTTTGTCTTAAATTTAGCTAGTGGTAATTCTCTTATAGGTTTGGGAATTTTATTGAAAATTTTTATAGTCATTACATATGAGTTTCTATAAAATAAATGGCTCTTGCAAGTGGGCATAACTAGTCGAGTAGGATCCCTTATCCTCACCACGGAATTAAAGTTGTCTTTCATCTGCGTAAATAAGTTTTGATGTTCTTTAACAAAAATACCTGCTTGCATAATATATAGGCCTGTCAAAGTAAGTAGATTTAGTTTTTTGAAGAGGGGTTTACATGAAACAAGGGGTCCTACTCCACAAATTGCTCTTAAACATTTTTTCTGGACTATGAAAGCTTGATTTACATTAGTAGAGTTTCCCCATAGTAGGAGACCATACCTTAGACTAGAAACCACAAAACCATGGTACGCCAGAAGAGCAGTTTTCTGTGATGACGTTCTATTTAGTTTTTTTAATGCATATACAAACTTATTTAATTTTTTACAAACATAGTCTATATGAGCCTTCCAGTTACAATGATTATCTAGTATAATACCAAGAAATTTCATTTCGTTCACTTTTTGAATTGCATGTCCATGGCTTACAAGATTTATTTCATCATTCTTATTCTTTGAGTTATAATTTGAAAAAGTAACATATTTAGTCTTTGAAAGATTTGCACACAATTTATTGTTTTCTAGCCAGTTAACTATTAAAACTACTGCCGAGTTTAGTAAGCCTTCGTGGCTTTCTTTACTGCTTTCAACTACAACTGATACATCATCTGCAAATAGTACACATTGATGTGGAGTTACTGTAGGAAGGTCATTTATATACAATAAAAATAGCAGAGGCCCCAATATGCTGCCCTGAGGAACGCCTGATTTATTGTATCGAAACTCCGACCTATAGATATTTACCGTTAAATCTTTATCAATTCTTTTTAATTCTACCCCTTGTTTACGTCCTGATAAATAACTTTTTAACCATGCTAGTGTTGGTCCTCTGATTCCATATCTGTCACATTTGTCTATTAGAATGTCATGGTCTACGAAATCGAAAGCACGAGTCATGTCAAAGAAAATGGTTGACACAATTGCGCGTTTATCTAAATTTTTAGTTATATTTCGTACTAGATTGAAAGCTGCTAACGTTGTAGATTTATTCTTTTGAAAGCCGTTTTGTTCATCTTTAATAATATTGTTTTTATTTAGGAAACTTGTAAGACGGCTATGCATTGCTTTTTCAAATATTTTTGACAATACTGGTATAAGAGTTATTGGGCGATAGTTGTTTAATTCTTGTTTGCTGTCTTTTTTATGTAATGGCCTAACGAGTGATGTTTTGAGCTTTTCAGGAAATACTCCTTCCGTAAATGACAGATTAATCAAATATTTAAGAGTGGGGGATAATATGCCAGAACAGTATTTTAATACATGTGTTGATATTCCATCTAAACCAGTAGATTTTGTATTATTTAGTGACATTATTATTTTATTAACTTCACCATCGGTCACTGGCCTAAGGAATAAACTACTAACCGTATTGTCTATTTTATTTACAACGCTGCCTTTACTAGTGTTTTGAGATCGAACATTCTGTTGAATAGAGTTGATGAAATAATTATTAAAGGCACTCGCAATTGATTTTGGATTTGTTAGGGTTACACCATCCACAGTAACGGATTCAATCTCATCTATGGGTTGTACATGTTCAGCTTTATCTTTAATGATTTGCCAGGAGGCTTTGCATTTATTTTTTGCACTAGATATAAAGTTATAATTCATGTTGATTTGGGATTTCGTAATGCATTTCTTAAGAATTGCGCTGTATTTATTGTAGTTATGTTTATAGTCTAAATTTTTTGATTTATAATACATGTGCCTTAGTGCTCTCTTTCGTTTACATGATATTTTAATGCCTTTTGTGATCCATTTTGGGGTTTTGATCTTATTACCAAATTTTTTTTTTTTTAGTGGAAAACACAAGTCATAAAACAATTGGAAGGTGTCATAAAATGTGTCAAAAGCGATATTTAAATTATTTTCATTTAGAATGTCAGACCAATTCATTGAAGATAAGCAATTTTTAAACTTACTCATATTATCTTTACAGTAATTCCGAACATTAATATACCAAAAAGGGGTAGTTGTCTTTTTGTGTGAAACCGGAAAGGTGAAAGATTGTCCGGTGTTATGGTCAGATAAATGCAGTTCATGTACCATGCTAATTCCATGTTCAAGATTGCTTATAATATTGTCAATGCATGTTGACTTGCGTGTAGGTTCTCGTATTTGTAAAGTCAGGTTATAGTTTAATAATAGATTGGTAAATTTTTTTGTCAATTGATTAGTTTTAAGAATATTAATGTTAAAGTCACCTGCAATAATTATTTTATTAGTGTTTCTTGAAGTCAGCTTGTGTAACAAAAGGTCAAAATTATCAAAAAAAGTGTCGATTTTACTATTGGGAGTACGATACAAACATACAACTATACACTTATAGGAGGGTATTAATATGCCGCAACATTCGAAAGATTTTTCTATTGATAATTCTTTACATAAGGAAAGTATTTTAAAGTCTATTGATTTCTTAACGAGTATACATACTCCGCCTCGTTTTTCCTTTTGTCGTGAAAAATATGCAACCAACTGAAATTTTTTCATACGGACGTTGAACTCGTTTCCCGATTTTAGAAAAGTTTCCGAAAGGCAAATAATATCTATGAGTTTGTTTTGTTGCAAAAGCTCGTCAATACATAACTCGAGATATTCTAGTTTATTTAAAAGTCCAGCTATATTTTGATGGAAAACTGTTACGGAGCTTATTTTAATATTCGGAACGAAAAAGCTGATGAGGTGTTATATTATGGCTTTCCTTTTGATTTTTTGGTTTCTGTAGCATAGTGAAGTAAAATGGTATTGTCCCCTTTTTAATATTTGTAACAGGTGCAATATTTTCGGAATTAATTTTTACGTTTTTGTTACAGCTTTCATTTTCCATTTTTTTAAAATAATAAGGTATAGTACCTTTTTCGTGTGAAGAGGTTTTTACAACTGTCTTATTAGAATTAACAGTATATTTACGGATATTTTTAGCTGTAAGGAATTTTTTGTCATAATATTGTATGTTAATCATATAGTTGACTGTATAACATAATAAATTCAAGTATTTCATACGATTCATTAATGGATATTTTGTAACATTTAAAAATTTACTATTTCGAGTTTGTGAACATACAGTTTGAAGCAAAGAATTTAATTTATATTCGTTTAGAAACTTATTAACATTAACACTACAAACAATTACATTATACTTCTCTAGGAATTTAAGTGCAGCTGAAAGTTCTAATATTAGTTTATACGGGTTGTCATCGTTTTCCCCCACACATAATATTAACTGGTCGGTTTCTTTCAATTTAAGGTCATAGCACATTTTTAAGACTTCTGTAGAAGTAGCGTTGGGCATAACAGTGGAAGATATGTCATAGTCTTCGTACTTGAAAGGATAGTCTTGCCTTATTTGAATCAGTTGAGATGCTACCCCACGGCACTGCTGACTGCCTAATATTATTAGTCGTGGGTTTTTTAAATGTTCCTCTATATCAGAATGTTTTGTTCGTGTAATGTTTAACTTGTCGTCAAAAATTTTTACACTGGTGGTGTCGCCTTTTGGTAACAATATTTCTTGAGTCGATACAGTCTGCTGTGACATAATTTCTTTTGCCGAGTTCTGGGAGATCCTTGCACTTTCTTGTTCAGAGCGTTTGTCGAGATTTATCGAGTTGTACTCTGATAATCCAAGTTCAGTAATACTTGAATTCAGAGGTTTGGGGCTAGTGCGTTTCCCACTAATTTTTTTTGAGGTGGATATTGTTCCTGTGCAGATTTTTTTTAGCTGGTTGATTGTTTTTTGTTTTTCATTATTTTGGCGACTCAAAGATTGGTTCTCCAAAGATAATTCTTCGATTTCTTTATTTGCGCTCTCTAACTTCGATTTAAGGTCGTTTATTTCCTCGTAGAGTGAGTTCAGTTCGTGGAACTCTGTGGACAGGTCTGGGAGGCTTTTTGCCCTTGTGTCAGAGAGCGTCGAGATGAACGAATGGTCAAATGATTCATTACTTGATACTCTTTTATTTTGCCGGATAGTGATATGACTGATTTCGTCATTCATTTTTCGTAGGTTATTTGTTTTTGGCTGTTTGATCCTTAGATTTGGTAATATTGTAAGCCAGATTTAATTTTAAAATCAATAAAGAAAAAAGTTAAGTTGTTATGGTCCAAGTGCTGCCCTCTATTTTCTTTTTGGTTAAGTTTTATTTTATTTTATCTCCGCCACTCGCGCCCTCTTGTGAAGCGTAATATTTTGCCAGCTATGTGTTGCTAGATGTCGCCAGGCTCGATGTTTAAATAGGGATATGCAAGAGATATAGATAAATCTTACTGTGAGAACTGGAACGCGCTCAGCTGATTCACGTGTGGCGGGGATATGTTATTGTTTTTGAAAAAATGAGTGTCATTAACGGTTATGACTTAGCAATTATCTTCTATCGTAGATTATTGTGGTTACCGTTGTTTTAATTATTTCAATTGAATGATGTTGGTATGAAAACGTATATACGTGTCGAGATTTACTCACTGTTATTGTTCTTAACAGGTAAAATACACTTCGTCACTTTCACTTTGTTATTGTTTATATCTACTTAAATATCAGTATATTACTTCTGCCAACGACACTTTATAGCAATTATAGATTTAAGATGTGAATTATGTGCACTTGAACGATAATTATTGTGTTCTTCTATTTTAATTTACTTAATTAACACGGAGCCGATCTGTCAATTTTCTCGACAAGTCGAGACTTCCCTAATCATGTAATTACAAACAAATACGAGTTATTTTCATAAATAAAGTACAATCAACTTAATTATGCAAATCTATACATGCAGCTCTCATAGTCACAACATGCAACAACCTACTTTGCATGCGTCGGCACTCACTTTCCTTGTTACACATATCTAATGCCCTTGCGCAATGAATAGGCGAACATTAGCTCAATATAATTTTATTTCTAGATTCTAGATTTTTCTTAGACTGCCTTCTAACGTGCTTTCGGCGACACGGACCGCGGCTAATACAATGACTTACTACCGGAAACAAATAATCATTTGTATTAATCAAAATGAATACAAATGATTAATAAACATCTACATACATATTAACATAGTATTAGAATTACTTTAAAAATGAATCCAATTTAAATGTTTTTGACACCGAAACGGATTACAATTAAAGTGTCAGTGTCCCGGGCTGTATAAATAAATAAATTTTGGTATTTTAAAAGGAATTATTGAAATCGGACAATTCTGTAAAATTTATGCGTGCAGGTCATATATAAAAATATATATATAGGTACGATTTCGAATTGAAAACCTCTTCCTTTTTTTGTTTTCCTTTTCATATTTGACTTTCATAAGGTTATATTAATCCTGTACATGGCTTTCCTTTTTTTTATCTTATTACCCTACGGGATGAGCTGGACCATTTTCAAAGAGACTGGTCCTTAACAGCAACGGACAGAGAAAAGTGGAAAAAGAGTGGGGAGACCTTTGCCTTGAAGTGGGATGCTACAGGCTAAGTCTAGGTAATAGTAATATTACCTACACCTTTTTACCCTTTGTGTTAAGACTTTAGTATCTATCTGTATTAAGAGAGTTTTCCTTTCTTTTTTTGGCGCCCGATTATCTAAGCACCATTACTTACAGTTTGTTCGAAATAAGTAAGCCGATCGGAAGTTAGCCGTTCCGAACTACTGCGGTGATAAAATCGTATACTTAAGTGTTTTAATACGTAAATATCGAAATCAGTAAACAAAATAATTAGAAATGTGACATATACGACTCCAATTATCTTTACGCCGACTCTTACTATTAAAATTTACCACTTCTAAACCACTTGCAGACAACTTCCGATCGGCTTACTTATTTCGAACAAACTGTATTGAGGAAGTAATTTTCTACATATTATATATTTTATGGTCAGAATATAAACAGACTGAGTTCAGGAAATAATCGAATGAGTGTCACTAGCGCATAATCGTGCAGTGGTTCAAATTAAAACTAACAATCGAATTCGTTTCAGAAGTCGAAAGCAAAATCAAATCGATTTCGGGGGTAAGCCGGCTTAAATTCTACGACTTTTGGTAAGCACTCTTTCCTAAATATAAAAAGTAAAGCCGCGTTAAAAATTATCAAAAGACAGTGTTATGTTTAAAACATCTTTTTTTTTTCGGAAGTCGCTGCCTATTATTTTGTTTCCACCCAACGAACTTCGGAATTGTTATAGACATTATATTACTTATTTTTTTTAACTTAACTTGTACTTACTAACTTACTTTACTTGTAGGTACCGTTCTCTAAATGTTGAGTCATCAGACCTTAACCAATATTAAATGGGACAATATTGAGAGTATACTCTTTGAAACTAAAAAAGGTTTTTCAAAATCGGTGAACAAAAAAACATAGAGGCGAACATAGAACAAGAACCTCCACTTTTTTTTTATTAAAAGAAACTACCGTTATCACCCGAACTCAACGCGTACTTGGTTTGTTTTCTTTTACCTGAAGCAGCAATAACTCCAAGCTGAGCTCGTTGACCGGTGCATCCGTGTGTACTGCGACAGCGTATGGCAGGAAACCAGGCAGGACATACTTGATCACCCTGATCGGCAGCCACAGCATGAAGAGGACAGCCGTGCCGAATATCATGGCGGACACCACCAGGCGACGTATATGAGACCATACTGACAGGTGGATCATTTCCTGGTGACAACGAATGATAAAACTTCATTCGATTCTCCAAAAATCAACACCAATACCTAATTCAGTGTTCTATGGCAGAACAGTGCTGTTTGAATGGATCAACACTAAGATCGTCACAGTTTATTGATGATGAATTCCAATAATTTTTCTTATTAACAGAAGTAATTTAATTAATTTTCTATATGAAGAACAATCTCACAAATAAATGTAAATTAAGAACCTCCTAAATCCAATAGAAATTAGTGAAAATCTAGTCATTAACTAAGCTACTAAAACTAAAAAGATACAATTATAGAATCTCGAAATTTGTATAACATCATCTTTTATGAGCCTAATCTTTTACTTCTTCTATAAATGAACCAACCTGCACAGGACTGAAATCAGGATCATTTAAGTTCTTCAAGAACCACAGCACACCAGGTCTCAAGACTTCCCTCAACAGAAGAATGAACGACGCGAAGTAATAAACATAGACCATTCCAACGATCCAGTGTATGAACATAAGCGTCCAAGGTGCAGCTTGTAAACTTGATTCACGTTCCTTCAGGGTGGCATCGAACATTGATAGGGAGCATAGGTCCAACCACCACCCACATACTAGAGGAATTACTCCAATCTGAAACAAAGGAGGGGGATTACATCAGTACTACCTTCCATACCTTGACATAGTGTAACTGATAAATTATATTAATTTATTTAAATAGATCTTTTAAAAAACCTTTTTCAATTTCAATGTTTTAGATGTAGACTGGCATTTCCTAACTGACGAACTCAGAGAAGAAACGCCGAGAAAAACTCAGATCATGGTCTCCTCGAAAGTCCAGAAATGGTATTTTAATTTATTATGTATCATCATGATGTAGGACGATGGCCTTTTGAGGAAAGAATTATAGTAAAATTACAGAGAGACTACTTTACTATTCGTCACGCTACGCTAAATGGACATGTGTCCTCTTTGGGGATTACTGACTTTCTCGATGCTTTCTTAATAATAGGTTCGGAAATATGAACGCATCACGGTAACGTTCGTTAGGAACAACAACAGATCGCTCGATATTGAATAGGTTGCGCTAATAAAAAGGTTGCATAAAATAAAACAATGGCAGGTGTTTAATTGACCATCTTCTGTCATTCATCTGCCGCCGACATTCCTAAAACATGTAACTAAACTGCAATGAGTTGAATATCTACATCCATACTCACAGTTATTAAAATATATACCTACCTGCATTTGCCGTGAAGTGTGCGTTGAAGGACATCTCCTTCGAGGAGGCAGGTGCAAAGTACATACACTTAAAACCGGTATACATTAATGACGACTTAAAGCAGTAAATGTCAAACAAAAAAAAGTATGTTATGAGTTTTCATGGTTTTGTTTTAAGAAAACCGCAAATCACATATTGCAATAGTACAGATTTTTTTTAGCATTAGGTACTTTAAAAATCATGTGAGAAAATCTGTATTTTTAGAGTATTATACAACATTATTTTCATGTGTAGTTTGCCAACTCGCATTAGACCTGCATGGTAATCTATCTTCATCCTTATGAATTTGAGAGCGGCTGGGAATAACCCAATTAGGAAAGTAATGGTCTTGATGATTAGGTCCAATTCACACTTGCGTGGAAGGGAAGTAAATGAAAGTGAGGCAAATTTTTCGGTCAAAATAGAAGTGCACTAAAGCACTACAGGTACATTACTTAGTTGAGAATAGAGTGACATGTGACACTAAGTAGGTAGTGATAAGGTTCAAATTCAAATGATTAATTGTGCACTCGAAAAATGTAGCAATTAGGTATTTGGGTAAGAACTTTGTTCCCAAAAGACAATGCTCTAATAGCTAGGTTATTGACTGCCAAACGGAAGGCGGCGGGTCACATCACATCCGATAAAATTTAAAATTAAATCGTACAGTGAGTGTACGATTTACATTATACACTAGATACCTTCTTTATGTAAAATAGAAAAGAATTAAGGCTAAACCGTCGGCCCGTCGGGGATGGGCGCGTTATTCAATTTTTTCTAAGATTTTCGCAAATTTTTCGCAACTAAGAATCATACAAATTCTCGGTATGATCTCGGTACTTAAATAGTTACTTTTAATTAAGTTGAATGAGCCAAACATATGGGCTATACTTTTAAAATATTAAAGTTAATGATACTACACAATATAAATATGTGATAGGTATGACTTAATTATTTTACAATGTGTATGTACCTATTTAGATAAGATAAAGTCATAAAAATAAGTTTTTTACTACAGTTATGCAATTCCGTGAAGATTCTCTGCAATTTGGATTGTGTTTCTTGTAGTAAATAAGTGATAATAAATTATCTACAACAGTCTCAACATAATTATAATCTGAAGAACTTATTAAAAACAATATAGCCGCAATTATTTTGAATTTTGAAGCGGTGGTAGCCTAATGGCTAGGGCGTCGGACTTGCGATAATGTGGTTGCCATTTGTTAGTAATTTGATGGATTTTCGTATAGACATAAATTGCCCTTGGTATAAATCACGATCGAGATGATAGTTTTCTTCAGAAATAAATAGGTAAAAAGCTGAGTGAGTCAATGACCATCATTTGCCTGTCAAAAACCAATACCTGAGAGCAAAATTTGTCATAACATATGTCATAATACAACACATCATCATCATCATAATCATCCACAGCCTGACTTCACCCACTGCTGGGTATAGGCATCCCTAAGTTTGCTATCCACCATGGTCCCTACAGAATAAAAATACATACAGAAAATGACTCACCTCAACAACAGATAGCAAGGCCACCTTCACAACAACATAACAGAATCCCAGAGCTTTCTTGGCACTTCGAAGACGCAATAGGGACGCCATGCCATGTAATACTGCCAGTATTGCCCCAACAAGCACATATCCCGACAGAGCTGTCAGCGGCCCAGCAAATGGACCCTCAGCTGTCAACCCAGCCATAGCAGCCCCTAATCTTCCAATGTGGTATGGGCAAAAGGCAAAAACCACTATGAACAGCGTATTTAGGGACACAACCCAGAAAACATGCTCCAGAAACACCATAGACCCATCCAAGCCTAGCAGACGGGCCCAAGTAAGTTCTTCAGCAGCAGCACGGTCCCATTCCATAGGGTTCCAGTTAGCTTCATCGCCAACCAAAGGGTCCTCTCCAACTTCACCATTTACTTCATCTCTTACCCCGACATCAGCATCACCAGCCCCATTGTTTACTCTGTCATTATTGTTATCTTGCAGTGGTAGGTCTTCAGGAGGTGGAGCTGGCAAGTTCTCTCTTTCCATCCAATCAGGACCTCCTCCATGCATGATTTGCTCTCTCAGCCAGACGAGGCCAATGAAGGAGAACAATGTACAGGTAACAACAAAGCACCCAGAGAATACATCTTTAGCTAGGTTTTCTGCTGACACAATGTCAAATGGTAGTGAAATCACAGGGTCTAGAGATCCTGAGAACAGGCAGCGGTAGGTTCTGCAGGCTGTTAACGGCACAATCCCTAGCCAGGCGAGTGCCACCAGAGTGTAGTGCAGCCAGTCTTTCACGGCAGACGCCACGGACGTCACCAGCCCGCCGACCACGTCGCGAATGGGCAGCCTGCGCGGCATGTCCGGCGAATAAATTGGCATGAATGAAAACCGGTGACCGCACAGTTCGCAAATCTCCTTCCTCGAGTAACGCATCCATTGCACTAGACACTCCTGGTGGATCCATTTTATTGAGCCGGTGCAGATGCAAGGGTGGAACAGTGGCCTGTCAGACGACGCTTCCGAGCGACAGAACCGGCAGAAGTCCGCGCCGGACGAGTCCGAGTCCATCATTATCTTCAATCCAGTTTGTCTGGTTGATTATGCGATCTGCGAAAGTTATCACAAGATTATGGCAACAACTCACAACACACACTTTTTATGGACACTTTTATTAAAAAAACACACCTTGGCACGTAAAATTAATGGACAGCACAAAATACAATAGATTTTTATGGAAAAAATAGATTATTTTCTCTTTGTTTGACAACCAGACAGCCACAGCGAAAAAGTGTAGCCAGAACTGTGTTTATAAAAAAGCTACCAATTACTGTTTGAATCAGCTGTGCTATCAAAACAATCCCAGGTAGGTAGGTATGACCACTTTTATATATTATACTTGCAGTGGTTCTTAATTTATTCATGTAAACATGAACAATAACATTAAACATTTATTTATTCGGAAGTTAACAGTACATTTTTGTTTTCATTTTCACTTCATTTGCACGTCCAAAGAAACTATTTATTAAACTCTGTGAAGCGCAATGCACTGCTGCAAGTTTTGTAATAGCTGGCTGATTTATTAATTATTAAATTACTAATATTAATTTTAAAATAGTAAATGATAGCATATCATCATAAGTTTTCAGTCCCTTGTAATCTGGCAATCCTACAGGGCAAAATCCAAACTCTCCGCTTATACTTAGAATTTTTACTAGAAATTTGTTCACCTTGGAATCGAACTCAATACATGACAACAGGGAATGGCTCATACAATAACGAAATTCGTCTTGAGGATGACTAAGAAGACAATTTATGTAGAATTTGACAACTTAAATTACACTTTTGTAGTTTTGAATTTTCTTCGTACCTACTTATCAATAATGTATACATAACAACTTTACATTAAATATTTATGTCCGTGAGAGGAAAAATTTGCCAATACTTTTCTAAAATTGCTACAAGATTCAGCTTTTTATGCATGGCAATATAAAATAACTTCGCATCTCACCACTCTTCTCCTTGCACTCCTCGCACCACTATATTATTATACTCTTTGCCTCGCACCACTGACCTCGAAACGTAGACAGAAAGATTAATTTTTTCAGAGCCTACATTAAACTACCTACTGGTAATTACTAGGTCAACTTCCAAGTTTATTGATAATTATTTTAAATAGAACGGTCGAAGTCCTTCTCGTAAAAATTAAAACATTCCGATCGTATTATCTTGCATTCATCCGCAAAAATATTAAGATCTGTGTTTCAAATGTGCAACACTTCGAGTAAACATTACGGGTCGGCAAACTCGGCAAGTTGGAACGGCCAATAATCGGTATTTACTGTTAAGGCAGTTATTGTAGTTGTTGCAGATTAGGAACATCTATTTTGTATTACATATTTTTGTCTTCACATTCAATATGCAAGCGACTGAAGACAATATTGCTATGTCTGCAAGACTTTTTTAAATGTTAAGGTTTGTATCCTTGTATCAATACATTTTCTAGATTACCATGATATTACCACACCAAAAAATAATTTTGTCAAGTTGACATTGACAATGACATTGATTGACTTTTGACAGTTTGAGATTGGTTTTGCTTGGCATTCTTGGTAATTTGCAATCGAATGGGCTTGTTTTTTTATTGTGGTGGAGGATGGTGTCGTGGATCTTAAGGATTGGCTGTAAACATTTCAGTTTCCCATTTATTTACAGTTTACCCTTTACGAAGAATAAACTATGATGTAGTATATTACTTCGTTTTCTGCGTTCCACTCCTTCAAGGTAAGTTACGTTATTCGTTTTAGAAACATAAGTTTTAACTCAGACAGTGACGGTATCATACTTTTCTCCGAACGTATAGATGTGATTTAGGATAAGCGAGGATTTTATATGCATTGCCCATATAAATCTACACTTTAATTAAAATTTTACGACTGCATTGTGCATTTTGCAGTCCATTAATTGTTTTCAAACAATCCATACATATAGTACTTGAATCTGGAGTGTTTTTTATGGGTGTATGTAAACAAAAATGTATATTTATTTGAACAGATCAGATTAAAACTCTGTATTATATTTCAATGTCTTTATTTTATTCTTGTAGTATGTACTTACTCTCATATTTTCTAAATTTAAATTTAATACTGTAATAATGATACTTACTTAGTTCTTTCCAGTTCAAACAGAATCTTACTAGAAATTGCATATCTCTTATCCCATCCCAAGATCTCCTTAGAAATTCTGATAGAAATGCCTAACTACAAATAAGGGAAGATGAGCTTGGTACGCACGGCTACAAATTAAGCTATACAAAAGTGCCAGTTTACGCTGGCCTCTTGTTGTATAGAAAGCCTATACAGTGCGAGATCAGCTTAAACTGGTTTAGGTAGACCTGTAGCTGTGTGTACACATGCAACTTAAATACAATTTCTTCTAAAACTAAGTCAATCCAACATAACTATTTACTAAGTCCCTTTTTAAACTGTTTAAACATATTGAGTCTGATATAAGAGACACAAAGTAAAATTTATTGTATTCAGTTACCAGCTACTGGAACGGACGTCAGCGAATTAATTTGTTTTGGAATTATCATTACACAATGTAATTAAATTGCATAACTAATACTAATTTATGACATGCCGATAATATAAAAAATATAATGAAATAAAATAATTATATTACTCTTTAATTTTCAGAAGAATTCAAGAAAGCTTTTAAAAAAAAAGAGTAATGAGTCCCAAATGGTGGTAACAAAAGATTCTGTGATAAAAATGATTCAACCAAAGGATGCAATCATACGTATTGATGTGCCAGTCAGCAGAAATGGCCAGAAGGCTGAGAAGGCAGAAATAAACATATTATGCTTTGACATAACACCATACAGTCAACTAACACAATTCATGTGTTGCTCACTCTTCGTATTTATATTCTACTTAGCATACGGTTATTTTCTAGAATTGATATTCTCTAATTCTGATGTGAAACCTGTGAGTTTGTATATAACCTTAGTGCAATTTTTAATAACTATGATATTGAGTTATGTTGAGTCCCTGATAAGGAATCCTATAAAACGGAAGTAAGTGTTACATTACATGTAATTTTTATAGTTGTTACATTTTTCAAGCGTTGATAAGAATTTTGTGAGTGTATTTAAATGTGCAGCCATGACTATATATACCTTTCTAATGTCCCCTCATTACATGGTCCATCAAAACAAAGAGAATCAAATTGAATGAATGTATTTCATTTTGCAAGTTTGTTATATAAGCCCTTTCACCTTTAAGTAAAGCTACAAGTCAATAATTGTTACATTAAGTACCCAGCCATAACTAAATATATATTTTAGTCCTTTTTAAGTTTAGTCATAATTATGACATGTGGTCTTACAGGCGGATCGTTTCACCAAGGGTGGCAGTAGAAATTACGAACTACTAGAACTAGAATGTTATAAAGCGTTTTACATATTACACAAAAATGTACTATCAGTATGCTATCTTTCAGTGATCATAATATACAAATAACCCTCAAACTTTTTCAGAGTACCATTAAAAACATATGCATTACTAGCAGCCCTAACATTAGGAACCATGTCATTCTCAAACCTAGCATTGAGCTACCTCAACTACCCAACTCAGTTGATCTTCAAGAGCTGTAAGCTCATACCGGTGATGATTGGCAGCATCATTATATTGGGCAAGCGGTATGGCTTCCTGGATTATGTTGCCGCTGTGATCATGTGTATAGGACTTACAATGTTTACACTGGGTAAGAATAAATAATCATAATATTTTTTTTCTGTACAGTCGAAAAAAGAATAAGGTATACAGGCTACTAACGACATCTATGTTCTGATAAAAAAATATAAGCTATGTTAGCTTATTACCTGTTTTAAATGAATTTTATTTATTTATTTTAGGTTTGTTATAACAATGTATGTACTTATCAAGGAAGAAACATTTTTTTTTTTTTTTTTTTTTTCTCTCTTATTTTAATCTGCAATCAGTCGTCCAGACTATGAGCAGATGGGATGTGTGTAGATGATGGTTTTAGTGAGGTAGGGCCATCACCCTAACTCCCCTTAGTCAGGCAGCACGTCGGCTCTTTTGAGTCTCTTGATTGCATTTGGTTGCAACAGCGCGTGGGATAACGGGTTCGGGTGGGTTGCTAGTCGATCTTTGTAGTTGGCTGAGTAGCACTTCGCTTCCTCTAGGATGGTTGGAATTTCCAGATACTCATGGATTTCGGAGTTGCGGGCATACCAGGGCGCCGATGATAGGACCC
The DNA here is from genome assembly GCA_958496365.1 of Subacronicta megacephala. Lineage (NCBI taxonomy): Eukaryota > Metazoa > Arthropoda > Insecta > Lepidoptera > Noctuidae > Subacronicta > Subacronicta megacephala. Next base: position 4,301,038 of record OY292526.1, read on the forward strand.
TCAGAATACTATTTTGCGCTCTCTGGAGGCACATGATGTTGGATTTGCATGCCGATGACCACAGTTGGATCCCATATGTCCATATAGGCTTTATCACGGAGCAATATACTTTGAGCTTATTGCTCAGTGAAAGCGCAGATTGTCTTCCTAGTAGCCAAAGGAGGTTTTTAAATCTGAAATTTATCTCATTGCGCTTGTTCTTTATGTGGTTCTTCCATGTCATCCTTCTGTCCAAGTGGAAGCCTAGGTATTTGACGCAGGTTGATTGCGGGAGCGTGTCTCGGCCCAGGTTCACTGGTGGGCAGGTTTTGCGTCTAAGCGTAAAGGTGATGTGGTGGGATTTCGGAGCACTTGCTTTTATCCGCCACTTTGTCAGCCAGGTGCTAGTGTGGTCCATTTGCACTTGGAGTAATCTGCTTGCCCTGTCGGGATCACTATTACAAGCAAGGAACGCCGCGTCGTCCGCGAAGGTTGCAATGGCTACTTCAGGGGTCTGAGGAAGATCACTAGTGTAGATGTTATAGAGGATAGGGCCAAGCACAGAACCTTGGGGCACCCCGGCTTTGCAGGTGTAGAGAGAGGATCTTTCATCGCGATGCTTCACTTGGAATAGTCGGTCGTTCAAGTAGGAGGCCATCAGCTGATAATAGGAATGAGGAAGAAGTTTCTTGATTTTACACAGGAGTCCTTTGTGCCAAACCCGATCGAAAGCCTGTTGCACGTCGAGGAAGGCAGCCGAGCAGTATTCCTTCTTTTCCAGGCATTCTCTTATGGTGCAATAGACTCTATGAACTTGTTCGATAGTTGAGTGTTGTTTTCGGAACCCGAACTGGTGGTCTGGTATAATATGGTCTATCTCTAGGCAAGGTGTCAGTCGCGCAAGAACGATCCTTTCCCAAAGTTTTGACAGCACCGGAGTCAGGCTTATAGGACGATACGATGACGCTTCGTTGGGTGGTTTACCAGGCTTGTGTATCATTACTATTTGTGATATTTTCCAGAGTGCCGGTACATGTGAGGTTCTTAGAGTGGCATTGATAAGTATAGTTAAGAATACAATACACTTTTTTGGAAGCTCTTTTAGTAGCCTGGGGGTAATCAAATCGAATCCAGGGGCTTTATTGGGATTCATTTTGGTGATTTCCCTAGCTACCTCTTTTGGTGATGTAGGACGAAGAGGAAGACAGAGCTGCATGTCCTGCTGTAGCACTTGATCGATTTCTGGATCTTCTAGGGTGTCCGTTTCATTAGGCCTAAAGACATCTGCAAGATGGGCGGCGAATGCCTCTGCTTTTTCCTGGTCAGTCCTCGCCCATGAGTTTCCAGATCTTATAGGTGGTGAGCACTGTTGTGGTTGAGTGAGGTCCTTTGTTGCCTTCCAGAGGTTGTGGGTTCCATAAGAATTAGGTGACATCTTCTCTAATCGTCGTTTGAGGGAATCGTTCAAAGTGGCTGCTAGAATGTCTTTTAGCTCCTTGATAGCTCGATTCAGCCTAGTTTTATCCGTGCTTCTGTGGGAAAGCTGCCAGACTCTGCGGAGGCGACGTTTCTCGGCGATTTTTTCCTTGATTGCGAGAGGTATCGAGGCGTTAGACGATGACCAGCTCACTTCAGGGGAGCTGGTCCAGGCCGCCACCTGGATCAGGTTCGTGATGTAGAGACAAGCGTCATCTACCTCTTCTTTGTTTTGTAGTGGAATTCGTAGGTTTATATGTGCCTCTAGGTAGTCCCGAAAGTAGTGCCAGTCAGTTTTAGAATTGTGGAGGTGGCCAGGGGTTGAGTTGGGGGATATGGATATCGAGCTTAGTATCAAGATTACGGGTGTATGGTCTGACGATCCATCGAGGCTAGATTTTATGTGGGTGTTGGGTATACAGATTCCTTTTGCAATGAAGAAGTCAAGGAGGTCAGGGGTTTTATTGCTGTCTGTGGGCCAATACGTTGGTTCGCCGGTTGAAATAGTTGCAAGGTGGTTGGTGTCAATACTTTTTTGTAACTCTCGACCCCTAGTAGCTGTCAGTCTCGAGCCCCAGTTTGTATTTTTAGCGTTCCAATCCCCACCAGCAATAAATCGGTTGCCCAGGGTCTTAAAGAAGTCATTGAACATGGTCTCTTTTATGGCGTGACGCGGTGGACAGTAAATCGCAGAGAGGTTAAGAGGTCCAGTCCGATCTTCCACCCTGACAGTTGTAGCTTGGAGGTGGTGGGTTACATGCGATTCCAGTAGGCAGTGTTTAACGCTGTTCTTAACTATTATTGCTGTACCAGCATGGGCTCTTCCATCAGGGTGTGAGGTTAGGTATACTGAGAATCAGAAGAAGGAAGAAACATAAAAATATATTTTAATTGACCAGTAATAATGAGAGCATACATTGATATAACACAATAAAAAACAAAAAACTTGACTAAATAGTACTTCCCCGTGCTACTGTTAGATCCGTTGAAATGTAGAATATACTAGTGACTTCTAATGCCTTCCAATAATTAGGATTTTAAATGGCCTTCAGAATTTCTTTTAAAATGCTCAACAAAGTCTCATACACACAAACAGCAAGTATGACATACTCTACCACTATATGTCCATAGAATATTTTTCTGTTGTTGTTTTTTTCCATACTTGTTAGTCTGACAATTATTAACATGTGCCCTTTGCCCTGAAGTGGGACACTACTGGCTTTTAATAATAATAATAGATGTGGCTCTCAAAAGAACTCCCTCCTTTCTTCTACTATTTTACCACTATTCATTATCAAAACACGTTTTTGTTACAGCTGACTCAAGCACCTCCCCCAATTTTAACTTTCTGGGTATAGTCGTGATATCCTTAGCATTGCTGTGTGACGCGATCATCGGTAATGTGCAGGAGAAAGCAATGAAACAGCATCAAGCATCCAACAATGAGGTGGTGTTTTATTCATATGCGATCGCCTGCATGTACCTGGCTGTTATTACGGCGTTCACCGGGGTTATGAGTGCAGGCTCTGAGTATTGCTCACAAGTAAGTTATTGTTTATGTTTTTATACAGCTTGAGAAATACCCCAACATAATTATGTATCTTAAATATGAACTCACTATTCGGGCCAGCGAAATTTCTCCAAATGAATTTAAACCTTAAAATGTTGAAGGTTAGGTTCAAAATCGACTGAGGAAATTTGTCATTTTGTGGTTATCTGATGTGCTGGCGACCATACAATAATCTATGTGATTTGTAAATCTAACTATATAGGTGTAATACTCATTGTAAAATTGTGGGTTTTCCCAAATAAATTACTATTAGTTACTTATTTTACTAACTTATAAAGTTTTTTAGTTTTAACATTAATGATCACTTGTGTTCTACGATTTTCTGAAATATGGTTACAATTTAAAAGTTATAGATGATAATAGACATTTTCTGGGCCTTCCGGATTACTTTGTATACAGCTAAAGATTGTAAAGTATTAAAAATACAGGCATAATAAGTATTTTTTTTCTATTTCAGAACCCCCTATCAATATATCCTAACATTTTCTTCCTAAGCCTGAGTGGGTACATGGGGTTGCAAGCAGTGCTGACTCTAGTACGGATATGTGGCGCCACTGTCGCTGTCACCGTCACTACGTTCAGGAAGGCACTATCCATTATCATATCCTTTTTGCTGTTTAGCAAACCTTTTGTTTTTCAGTAAGTTCTATTTTTAGAATATAACATAATATTAAATACCGATCGTCTGATACGGCTCTTATTCGAAGACTTAATTGTTGAAGTTTGAGAATCATATGGTTCACCTTATTCCTATGGATAGCCGAATATTGCTATATTCTTTTTAAAAGGAATACTCTAAGGCAAGATTGTTTTTTAACCCCCGATGCAAACCCGATGTTATCAAAACTTTAATTGTAAATCTTGTTTCTCAGTAAGTGAATTATTGTTAATTCTTATGAGGAAATAAAGTTCTTAAACCAGAAAAACGATGGGGCGTTATAAGGTTGACGTGTCTGTGTGTGGCATCGTAGCTCCAGAACGGATGAACCGATTTTCTTCTTTTTTTTGTTTGAGAGGTGAATTTGTCGGGAGTGCTCATAGAGCTATGTTTGTTAAAAACGGGCGAGATATAATGCAATTGTCGGGGGTTTTTAAATTTATAATTTATGTTATCTCGTAGATAATTATTATATGTGACTAAGTAATGGCTCATTGAGCGATAATATGGAACAGTCAAGTCATTTTAAAATACCATTTTCTTTCTTACAGATACATATGGTCAGGTATGTTGGTAGTCCTGGCCATTTACTTGAACCACTACAGCAAGAAGAATCCGAACTATGTCCCCGCACCTGTACTGAGGTGCTGGCAATATATGGATAGCATATACCAGTCTGAATACCGATACCTTAAGATCAAGAGCAAGGTTTATTCCGATACTGTGTAATAATTGAGGTGTGTAATAGTTGATCTAGGGTGTTAAGCAGAATATGTGATTTGGATATGTAGATTTAGTACAGTCTTATTCATAAACATATAAAATGTCTAATTGCCCTCATGGGTCTAGTGGTCCTTAGCACAACTGCTACGCTAGAGGTCCTGGGTTCGATTCGAGCAGTGTTATTAGGATTTTCTATGAAATTCTCAGTAGCAGTTCATAGTCTGGATTTTGTGCCCGGTTAAACCTACTTATACCAGGGTACTGTGAGTGTACATTAGTACACCTCTGCCCAACGGTGTGATGGTAAGTCTAATAAGCCTCTTACCCCGCGTTTCCACTGACGACAAAACATGTTGCAAACATCTATCTAACTCTAACTCTCAAAGAGTCAGTAGGATAGGCAGCTGTTTAGAACATGTTTTTTCTTGTGAGACGTAGTACATAGTATTCGTAGATAAATTACAGTTGTGAAGCATATGCACAGTAAAGAAAGAAATAAAAAATTATTGTGATAGTCGTGTCCTCGTTATTGTATTCTACATTGAAATTTGGTCCCATCAGACAATTGGCACAAAAACTAGTTAAAATCATATTTTTGTTTTCGTTGATCGGCTCTATTTATGGTATACATTTTTATGAGACAAAACACTATAGTCAACTAGCCTATAGGAGTGTGTGATGAGTCCTTCTTAGTAGTAATTAAAATCACAGTCGTGATCTATCGTATATTTATTAGTAAATCAATAGATACTACATTTTTTTAAATTAAATATTCGTGATATTCATTACTTCATATCATTCTTTTAGAGTATTAGTTAATTTTGATCTGTATTTTGTATACAATACAGTAGCTTATATAAGAATATTGTAAATTTAAGCTTTAGGCTAAAATAAATTATTTACCTTTAGTAATACATCCAGTATAACCTGATCTCGCATCGTATAGGCTTTCGGTACAATAAGAGATCCGCTTATACTGGAACTATATAGCTTGATATGTAGTCATGTCCATGTGTGCCCAGGTTATTGTTGATAAATAACCTCAACAATCACAATTACAGCCTAGTAGAAGAGGAAAAAAGGAAGCAACTGCACATTGTAGTAAACTAATTCTGTATGGATTTCTTATATAGCTTACGTATACTGTCCCACTGCTGGGCAAAGGCCCCCATGCCTTCCAAGTCTTCCTGTTTGTGGTTTTCTACGGCTAGTCAACTATAAACTCATTATCTCGCCAGCGCTTTCTCGGTCTGCCCCCGCGTCGACGACCTTCCTTATACAATTACTCTGTGGCAGGTCTTGGCCCACGCTTCCATTCTTCTTTAGACGTGTACCTCCCATTCTATCTAGAGTGGCTCTGGTTTTTTTGTTAGTGGTAGGAATAAAAACACGCGGAATAAGGCTCTAGACAGACAGACCGCAATCAATCAATCAACCTCAATTGCAGTCGACGTGCAATCGTGTGCACGTTTGGTTTGCAGTTCTATTGCAGTCGTGTCAACTGCATTCAAACTGCATCCGAACTGCCATTTGCGGTTGGATTGCAGTTGAAATGCCGTCCGTCTGTCTAGAGCCTAAGGCGGTTCCACACCGTAACGCATTCCATACAACCTTTCCCGTATTCTTCGTGCATTTTGTATGAACTATTAGACATTAAAAGTAGACAGCTATTTGCATTTTACACTGCGGCTGTAATCGGTGCGAGATCCCGGAATATCTATTGTATTTGTATATTAACGAATTTGCACAGTCAAAGTAATTCCTAAGTATGTTTCTATTATTTGATTATAATTTTGTGATAAGAGATTGTTATACTGTAAGAATGTGTGAATTTAAAAGTGAATTTGACTTTAAAATGTTAAACATGATATATACATTTACATTATTGTAAATAACAACACCTTATATTAATTTATGGAGCAATTTAAAATTTTAAAATAGTATTGTTATTTATGAATTTATGGCAGGAATAAAAATAATGGAATGTATTATTTTACAGTGTAAATAAAAAAAATACATTATTTATATCAATGACATTTATTTTCATTGTATGTACAAAATCTTATAAATCTAAACATTTTCATACAAAAGTGTCCAAATTTAACGTGTTTGAATATTTGGAATGTAATTTAAGACACTATTTTCATTGGCTTTATACATTTTCTAGGACGACAAAACGATTAAGTGGTTAAAGCATTTTAATACTTTTAGGCGAAGAAAATAAACATATTTGAGGTTAAATTTTGTGGTTACTTGAATAAACAACGGATCGATGACCACGATCAGTCGATATTAGATTCCAATTATATTAACAATTAATATTTTTTTTAAGTTTAATACGCGTCAAAAAATGAAATATTGGTCAACATAATTAACATTATACAGGTCACAAGGTCTAACTATGCTATAAATTAAATACGCATCTCTCTACACCTATCATTCGCTCTTAATGTACAATTAACTCTTTGGTATACGGTCCTAAAGCTATTTATTTGTCTTTTTACATGAGGGTAGTTTGGCCCCTTTGCAAGTGTTGTATGGAGCTTATATTGAGCACAGTTTTATCACAATCAAGTACTTACTAGACAATTTTGATTCAAGGAGCTACATGATAACTTATAGGTTTCTTTATATATTTTTTTATTTATATGAATATTGCAAAGGAGCCTCGTAGAGTTTCAGTTCTGTTTGTTTGTCATTTTGAAGGGTGGTCATACTTTGTACGCAAAACAAGACATAATGTGGGAACTGTGCGGGAATTTTAGAATTAGTTGGAGTTACAAATCTAGAGTGAACCGTAGGACTCTAAAATCTTCATCTTACTCCATGCCAGGCTTTGAGTGATAAGAAAATATCGCATACCACTTTAGAATATGAAAATATCGTGTTAAAAGTTTAGTTTAAAAACTTATTGCTTATGTCATAGAGAACGATTTCGTTTGTACAAAATGCAAAACAACACTACAAGTGCTTATAAGCTACATAAGTAAAATGAAGTGAAATTTGCTCAATCCTATAAATAGTTAAGTTTATTTTAGTGGACTTACTCTTACAATCGACGATCTTGAATGTTGACCACTTTTCGTCCTTACTGCTAACAACATAAGGTTGAAAAGTGGTTAACTGCCACCGTACATCAGTGTCTGCGTTTTCGTATTGACTTAGGCTTATTTTCATACCAATATTGACTCCCAAAACAGAAGAGAAAAGCCATCGACCAATAAAAAAGAAGCTCACACATTCCTGTATTGTTTTAGTTCAATAGCTTTGAGTATAAAAATACTAAAAGGGGCGTTATAAGTGTGTGTGGAAGTAACGTTATAAGAAATGTTCACGGTATCCACACACAAATTATAATTCCATATTTGCTAAGGACCCTACACATCGTCTCTCACGCTGCACACATAATTACTATCTCACTATATCACAGCACTAGTCTTGCACTTCTCTGTACGGTATCTCACTGGTCACTGTGAACGATTCGAAATAGTGGTTTAGGAATTCGAATGTTGGTCGTTTTTCAGGAATCGCGTCCCAACATTGCAGCATCAGTCTATATATATCGTCTGGGAGGTAGTGGCCGACTGGCTTCGGCATTCTGTACCCTCGTTCTACCTGTTCGATTACGTCTTTGCCGTGAAGACCAGGGTAAGGTATCTGTCCGTACGTGAACAGTTCCATCAACAGAATACCGTACGACCAAACGTCGCTTTTGATGGAAAATCTTCCGTAAATAATAGCTTCAGGCGCTGTCCATTTGACGGGGAAACGGGAGCCTTGTTTAGGACAATACTCGTTGTCTTCAATCACCCTAGCGAGTCCAAAGTCACATATTTTTGCTACGTTATTTTCACCTATTAACACGTTTCTAGCGGCTAAGTCTCTGTGTATTAACATTTTGGATTCTAAGTACTCCATGCCGGACGCGACTTGCGCGGCGACATATACGAGGTCTTCGAACTGGAGGAACTTGCCCTCGCCGTTCCTGAGGAACTCGAGTAAGGAGCCCTTGGTCATGTACTCCTGGATGATGTAGACCGGCTCTTGTGTTGAACAGACCGCGTACAGCGCCACCAGTCGCTTGTGCCGGAACTTTTTCATTATTGCCGCCTCCTGCAAGAAGGCTTGTGTCGACATCGTGCCTTCTCTTAGTGTTTTTACGGCGACCTGTAACGATTGAAACTGTATTAGTAGTGTGTACCAAATGTAACGATTATTTAGTATCAAGGCTGATGTTGTTTTGAAGATTGAGTGGGAACTGTAGCTTAACTAATTAATTACAATGAATTAATTAATAACAGGCGAAAAAGTATTAATGTCTGACAAATTCCGTGATATTTAAGGTACATCTTAATTTTTTATTGGATTAAAAGGATTATAATTAACATAAAATAAATAAATTATTTATTAGTTAAAAAAAATTACTTCCTACTGTTTTTTTTTTAACTAATAATTAATTTATTTAACAGTATATAAAGCGTTCCTTTTCTATTTTTGGCGTGAGCTACACAAATAATATATATAGTTAAGTAGTAAGATGGATGTCGAAAATCCCAGTGGCAGACGATCCAAACAGTTTGATAGTAACGGAACACTATTCTGCACTTGTGAAGGCTATGCGTGGCCAGATCAGATGCTAATAAGGGAGATAAAAGGAACAAAGAACATAGATCACCTCAATATTGTTCCGCCATTTGCCGTAGTAGACTTCTCCGAAGTTCCCCTGGCCCAGCTTGCGGATGAGCTGCACCTCCTGGCGCGGGATCTCCCACTGGTCCCGCAGCTCGGGCCCGAGGTCCCACATCTGCGGCTCCGGTTTGGGACACGCTCGCGCCAACACGTGGCACAGACCTAGCGCGTTTTCTATAGTATACATAACATCAGTTTATTCATATGACGCTAAGCAGTGTGTACAAAAAGATTTTTTTTATGGAATAACTGTAAACGAGCGGCGAGCTACCTGATGGTAAGTAGTCATTACCGCTCATGGACATGTGCAAAACCAAAGGAGTTGCAGATGCGTTGCCGAGCCTATTAAAGGGAAAGGAAGGGGATAGAGAATAGGAGATGGAACGGGACTGAGGGAGGAATTGGGCCTCCGGCGCAATACCTATAGAGACAGACAAAGATATTTTGGTCCCGTTTTGATTTAATTTTTTTTTAGGCTGACCATAGGATGTTTCAACAGAGCGTTTGTTTATATGGTATTTAGTAGATTACAATTCTATTCGTGAATGCGCATCTATCGCTATATTAGTATTTAAATGGATAAATTTGAATTTTAATGAGTGTATACAATGACAAGTACTTTATTATTTCGTCAGTAAGTACTTAATTATGTATTCTAAAGGTAAACAGGTATATAATATGACTAGGTGGGTTTATGCGGAATAATTTTAGGCAAAAATTTATTGCCTTAGCATAAACTCATCTCATAGAAGGGTTTTTGCTCAAGCATTTTGAGCAACAACAAAAATGCACTGGCATAAACCATCTCTTTAATCAAGTGCATTTTCGAATAATCGCCGAAATAAGATATCTATTGTATAGATGCAATACATTTATAAATAGGAATGGCATAATCCTTGTGACATGTTTTGTTCTATATACACCTTACGCAAATGGGGAAAAACGTACTCGTTGTGACGTCAATATATATTCAGTGAAGTGAAGATCCGTCAAACACAAGCAAAATCTGAAGCATCCAATCAGATACCGTAAGCACAGTGAAAAACATAATTGCTGCAATGTCCTCAAACTATTATCTAGAGGCGAGATTTGGGCTAAATCGTGCGTGTAGCATGATATTTGTTGACGAATATATAAAACGAAACGAAACAAATTATATTTGTTTAAGGACAGAAAACAAATTTTTCCTCTACTTTTTCGTCGATTATGTCAACGGCCGAAATTAATAACCTATGTTTCAGTTGTTTCCTATTGGAGATCCTAATTTGAGGCAATCGGTTTCAAAACATCCGAGAGATGGGATATTGATTTAAAATTTGTCTTCAAGCTACATTTATACAGCGTTTGAAGCAGCCTAGAATATAATGTTACGGCGGTTAGGATAACAAATAAAAAACTCACTCGTATAAGACATCACAAGGGCGGGCAAGCTGGGGAAGGTCTGATTGGTTGCAATATAGAACCCTCCATTATCGAGAGGTTTGATCTTGTAATGCTTCACATGGTAGCCTCTGCCCTCCTCCCAGTCCTTGACGCTGAGGCTGAAGCCGTGAGGGTTGTGCTCCGCCGGGCGCACGAGGAACGTCCCCCGAGGGTTGCTCTCAGCTAGCAGGAGTTTGTCAGCCTCTTTCCGGGAGACGTGCGGAAAGAACCAACTGCAATGGGACGTTGGCCTTTAGCGGAAAGTCGCCGATTAATAACATGAAGGGTGGGGTTGTGACCCGTCACCGTTGTTACCGTCAGTTGTAGCTTGTTGCTGCTAGAATTAGGAAGCTGAAGGGTTAGTATTGAAAGCTGAAGTACCGACGTCGCTTTTATACAGACTTCAAAAAATAAGGCTCCGGTTCGACTGTTTTTTTTTATGATATAACTCGACAAACGAGCAGGCGAGCTACCTCATAGTAAGAAGTCAACGTCGCCGCAGGCACACTTCTACTACTAAAACTGCTTTCGTGTGTATATGTATAAATATATCTATATTACGGCTTCATCTATCTTACTGCGACATATCTATATCTTCGTCGATCGGTAAACGATTTCAATGTTTTTTTTATACCTCCTTGTTGGTCGTATGAAAATTTGGTCGGTGTCTCACCATTAGTTGTGAAGATACTAAAAAGACTGGTTAGTGAGTCAGTTTTTATGAGTCAATGTGGTCTTAACGTACCTAAGTCTATCAACGAACTGTTGGCCTAAAAAAGCAGAATTTGATTCTGAATCATAATTCAGATCTGTGGCCTTTTTATACACACTAAATAGCTTTTTGATTTAATTTAAAGTGCGAGAATCATAAGTAACAAATGGATGCCTGCGTCATACGTACAGATCTTCAAATCTAGGTCAATAAAACAATACGAGATTTCAATTAGCGCTTGTTAGTCAGTTTAGAGCTTTACTGGTAAGATTGTGAAGCGAAGTTATTCAGACTCGGAGACGCTTGTTTTAGAATATTTACAGATACGTCAAGAACCACACTGGATAAAGGATTTATGAAGAATGTCAGTTAGAAGATACACGATGTCATCAAGTCCTATGAGATATATTTACAGGCGATCGTTGAAGATGCTCTCAAGGCTAAGTTAGGTCAACTTGTGTTGCAAATAGGTGGGTTATTCACAGAGCAGTAAATTAATGGAGGGTTAACCGACCCAAAAATATTTGACAGCTGGGAGCCTTTACACCACTCCATTTCTTTAATACTCCGAAGCCATATAACACTATACTCACTCTTCACACTCCACCGAGCTTTCTTCCGCAACGAAGTTCACAGGAACAAGTCCCTCTCTCCTGGTCGTAAGGTGTAGTACTCTCCACCAGTCAGGTTCGGCGTCACTCAGGACTTCCATGCGGTCGCCCTTCCGGAACGAAATGTCGGAGTCCGCGCGAGCAGTGTACGCACATAGCGCCTTTACCACGCGACGACCACCGTTTGTTATGCCTGCAAGAGTTTGAAAATGGATTATTTTGGTTGGAAGGAAAAAAACTTATTGTAAGTGTTCCTACTATAAGCAGGGAAAAATGAAAGTTGGTACAGTAAAAGGCTTGTGCAAATTTAACATTACCGAAGTATACCCTACTAACTATTACCTACTAGACATAACAATGGGTCAAGAATGGCCACCGGTATGTTATGGATGGCCGTATGTTTTTTGTCAGTAGGAGTCTGTCATATGTGTATTAAACGAAGTGCATGAGAGAATTGACATATTTTCGTGCAATCTGAGTGAATTTGCAAGAGTTTTGTTGAATGTTGTTAGTTATATTTAAATATTATTATTCTTTATGTAATTGGTTTGTATTAGTTTGTATTATTATAAAGTGTAGGTTTGAAAACCACTATTGTATTGGGGTTATCCTGTAAAGATAGTGTGTGGATAAAATAAATAATACCTACACATAACCCTCCGCTTTTCCTCCCCAAAAAATAATTACATGAGGTTTTTACACGAAAAAAAAGGGTACTATAGGGCCCGTATCCCCAAAGAGTTGGGCAGAGGCTACGAATAAATAATACTCGGCAGAGGTTTCATTTTTAGAAGCGATCGCCGGTATGTTTTATACGTTCCATGATAATAAGGATCTTTAATATTGATACCTAATTTGTCTTTTGATGGCGCAATAAGCAATCTAGTATCATAATGCTCTATCCAGAATCCATTTATCTAAAGAGAAGCCAAAAGGTTTATTTTTGTCTAAAGATCATGAAAGTCATGTTCAAACTCACATTTTCCGGGGTTGCGCGTGCGCACGATGTCAGCTGGCGGGCGAGACAGCACGCGCGTGTTCGGTTCACCTGTATACCGTGTCTCCAATGACGCCGGGCACGCTGTGAAGCCTGCCTCGTTCTTGTACGCCGGATATACTGGAATCAAACACATTAATTGTTAGGTTAGGTTAAACAAGGAGGTCGAATATCGAACGAAATGGATCAGCTGATCTTGTGTTAGACTACATTAAAGTAGGCCTTAGTGATTACGGCTTTCCCAAGAGTTCCAAGATCCTATTTCTCACTCTCTCTTGAAATATATATATAGATAATATAATATATATAGATAATGCGAGGAATGCTATCCAATTAATGGTAATTGGATAGCATTCCTCGCATTATCTATGTTAAATGTTAAAAAAAAAACAAGCATTGTTTTTAGAAGACAATGATATTGTTTTCACCACGCGACGTTGAAGTAGCTACTATTGCCATAGAATAAATAATAGGCTTTTACTTACGAAATGCCGATCTCTGTGGGAAAAAGGCCTGAGTTTATGCGATGTAACTAACTCCTATATTCTCCCCCGACCTTTCTTTTTTATTTTTACAGAAAGGCAGCAGCAATAGCTAATATGTACTACAATCACGTCTGTTTTATCCGAAAGGTTAGGCGGATATGTACTGATTATTGTACACCCACAGTTCGCCGATGTGTTTAGGTCCCATGTAATATGGACCGAGCCTATTGTCATTCACCGGACACATGTCCAAACTCCGAGCTGCTACTGAGAATTTCATAAAGAAATAAAATAACACTGCTCGACCTGGGAATCTAACCTTTAGCGCAGCAGTCGCGGTTAAGACCAGCAGAATAATAAAATCTATAACGCTTTATGTATTACTTATTAATGTAATTAACATATTAATTACAGGAAAGGTGACAACTGTTAATCTTTTTATCAACTTTAAGGTATGTTCTTAACAATTGAACCAATGGGTGATGTACTAAACCGCTCAACAGATTTTGTAAGTGTTATCGTAAGATTAAATTCTGTTTAAATCACCCTTGACCTTTCCGAGTAAAATTAATTAGTAACATCGAATCTGTAATTGCCGTTTGATTCATATGACCATTGAGGTGCAATTAATATTGTTTCCAAACAATGCATGTGGCCTCAAACTAGCGTCCAAGTAGAATAGTAACGAATGAATGCGAATTGCTTCTAATGGTCGGTTTTAACATCGTGCGAAAAAATCTACCACCATTGTTCTTTTCAAGGAAATAGGTTCCGTTCAGCTGTTTTAATAGGAATCCACTTTTGTTGCTCGTTTTGTTTTAAAAATACACTAGTCTAAGAGTAATTTATTTCGAATCCTTGATAAAAATGCCTTTTAAGTTTTATTTTGTCGCCGGATTTTGAGGTAATCAAGGAGTTATATGTTGTTTTGTTAAATGTAGGTAGATGTGAGTAGTAGAGTAGAGTGAGTTAATGACTAAAGTCAGTTAGAAGAACTAATAGTGTTGCAGGTGACGTTTGTGACACAATAAGAACTTATAACGTTTTAGCACAATCAATGATGATTGTTCATAGAAAGAGTCGGTGTAAAGACAATAATTGGCGTCATACATGTTTCTCATTTCGGATTATTTTCTTTACTAATTTCGATATTTATGTTTAATAACACTTAATCAAACGATTTAACCGGCGCGGTAGTTCGGACCGGCTAACTTCAGACAAGCAGTTATTCCGAAAAAACTGTCTATATTGTTCATATCTTGCATTCAATATTCAAATGATGCGTGAATTTCAAACAAACATCACCCGAGCTCGAGATTGATTAAGAATAAAATGTCACAAAGGAGCTTATTTCTGCTACATGTAAGATGATAGGACGTAAATACATCTTTATTGATTTGGTATCGCTTAGTGCTTGACAAGTTCATATCAACAGAACTACAAAGGAATTGATGTAAAGATGAAATTAAATGATCTTTGTTTATCTCTGTAAATCGATCTTAAACACACTTTTACTCGATGTTTAATTTTTTTCAATATTTGACAAAACAATTTTATGACTAAAGCAATTGGACGAAATCGTAAACAAACGGTTTGCAATATGTTTTGTTTCTAATTTATTTTCATTCCAAAACAATGAACGCATTCTTTCTATTGATACTATCTCAATACCAATAGATACAATTCAATCAACTCGTGTAGTTATGTTTCAGGAAAACTATTTTCACCTCTAGCTATGTAGGTTCTGTTACTCTGTTATTTTTATTTTATGTTTCTATTTACGGCTTTATACCATGTCTCGACCAATATGGACGAGACATTAAAGGCAATCTAGATTATACGTACCGAGATACTCAGGTATAGTTAAACAAGATTATACTTACTAATTAGGTTATTTGAAATCTCGAAAAAGTACAAGAGACACAATGATCTCTTAAAGACCGAAGTGTGACCAATTGTGGTATTAAAGTCTTCTTCTACTTCTTTAAAAGAGAAAACCGAAGTCCGAACTTGTCTCAAGGTGGTGAAGTATTCATTAAAATAGAATTTATATGGTTATCTTTGATGTATTTTATTATAGAGGAGCAAAGCACTAATACATCCTCATCTTATTCACAGAAGGTAAGAACAAAAACGCTCCTTCTTATATTTAAAATATGATTTAAATAAAATAAATAAATGAATAGATATGATTGTTTATGTAATTGACCAATCTTATATATTTGTAAAGAGGTTCCATACACCGCCGGTCTCTTTGCAGTGCAATCAAAATGAATGTTTTTTTTTTTATGTCCTCTAACTTACCCAAAGGTCTATCTGGGTCATGGCGGCGGCTGCAGCACTTGTTACCCATGGCGCGGCCCGCCGGTTACGCCGCGCCAAGCTCCTGAAATAAAAGAAAATAACATTCAACTACTTGGAAGAGAAACATGGCGTCGTTTTAATGGCGTATTGGCTCAGCTCGTCACTGATTGCATAAAAATCCCCCATGCTTTGATCGTGTTCATCTTGTAAAATTACTCTAATTTGCTGTTCGTATATTTTACAATATACCTTGCCTTCCCTTACTAGCAATAAAAAAAAAACGTAATATTCCTTTCTTATTTCTTGCGTTCACAAGCGCAAATTCTCACATACACAACCAGCCACACGGCCACACCCTGAATAGTTTCAGGGCTGTTTTTTTGGAAGGCACGGTATATTGTAAAATATACGAACAGCAAAATAGAGCAATTTTACAATATGAGCACGATCAAAGCATGGGGGCTTTTTATGCAATTATTTTGGGACCACCACGTCGGATATAATAGGCATAGCATCTGTCTTAGTAGCTACCAACTTATATTTTTTAATAATTATCATGTTTACGTTTTTATTCTTCTGCCTGCAAGAAATATAGTGAAGGTGGTAGTTCGACAGTACAAATACAAGATCTCTGAAAAGAAAATATTTGGATTGCGTCATACTCTGTTTAATACATGGACAAAAATACTATTCGTCTATGGTTTAATATAAAGCTTATGTGAGTGTCATCATGTAGAAGTAAGTAGGTTATATTAACATTGTTATCATATGAGATAACAATGAAAACAACGCACTGTAGTTGATGGGAATGAGTCCTATTTTTGTAATAATATATGTATATATAATGTGGTCCTTCTAGAATATCTACAATGAAATGGTTGAGTCTTCCAGAAGTGAAACTATTTTTATTTTGCTATTTAAATCATTTGACCACAATGCTGAAAATGTTGGTGACCTCTTGATAATACAGATATGTTTTGTTTTTAGTAATTATAATTTTGTTTACCTACGCTAAATATTTGTTATTAGTTGATTGAATAAATAATGCCTAAGCCTAGCCTGTTCATTAAAAAATATTATTTAATACAATGGACGACATGGAAAGATTACCTTGATTATTGGTGATGATTTAAGTCAGGAAAAGTGCTATGCGGAATACTGAAATGTCGAGTCACGGAATTAATTAAGGGAGCTGGATGGAGCAGGATGCAGCAGCATCAACTCAAAATTTGAGACAGAATAGGAAGACGATGATGAAAGAATATTTATCGTAAGAATCGGTGAATATTGGAATATTTATAACTAGGCACAAATAAACGATCCCTATGGATAAATCTAACAGCTGTAGCTATAAATATTCATAACTAAACCAGAATATCAAACCTTCAGAACTTTTAGTAACAATCATTGAAATACAAGCTCCGTCGCAGGCGGGGGATCAAAGGCAGTTCATTCATTCAACAGTTACTTAGCGACTGACGCAGGTAAAAATAATCCGCTAACGGTTAGTGAACGAACGGTTAGCAGTTTTTCAATTACGCATTGCGGTCTCTGCCTACCATAATACTGAATATCGCGTTTACTGTTACTTTTTATAAACTAGTCATAGAATGTTGTATGACAACCTAATCAGAATAGCGATAACGCCTATTGCGTCAAATTGTGGGACACGCGTTTTTTTTAATGTTTTTCTTATGAAGAATACCATCACGCCTGTATTCCCTGAATGGTTATGCAAAAGGTACGTACACCCAAATTTCGCCGGGAATACATACCGGCGAAATGAACCAATACCAATAACCAATCATATATCATGTGTCATAAGGATTTAAGGACATTTCGCTGATATTTTTAAGGTGTATAAAGATTGAATACTTACTTCCTCGACTATTGAGGGTTAAAACGGCGACGTCACGGTTATCAGAGTGGTGCTAATGAACTTGCGCCGTTGCCCTGTGCGTTTTGATAAGCGGGTGAGCGCTATCAATTATAACATACATGCAGTTTACGATATTTTATGATGCTTCGAGGAACACAGACGGGAATATAAATTAAATATTATGCTTTAATGCATTATGAGTAATAGGGAAGTTAAGGAAATAATATAATGAAAAGGACGTTTTGTAATGCATAATAAGTGACTAATTAATACTTATAGCAAAGGGTAATTGTTAAATCACACTTTTCCAGTCGAATCTATCTTATAAGTAGATGTAGATGCTCACGAGATTTTTATAGGAATTTCACCTCAAAAATAATAACAACATTTTTGGACTAGGGTAACTGCAGCATGATAGCATAGAACATGCTATCATAAAAAGCGAAATCAAATTTGCTTAAAAACAATCTAAATAAGGAAAAATTAAAAAAAAACCTTCGGGAATGACAAGCCTGATAGTGTGTTGTTTCATCTAATGAATTTATAAACATCTATACATTATTTCCGAATGTATAGATGTTTATAAATTAATTGTACAGAACTGTTGTCAAAACAGTTTTTTATCGAACTCTTATTTAATTTTAAAGAATATAGAAACTTTGCTATACAATTTTAAATGGTCATAACGTATCGAAATCTAAATTATAGCTATAGGTATGCGATATTCATTAAAACTAGATTTTGTTATTTAGAATTTTGGGTAATCCGTAAGCTCTTACAAGATAAACCTCTTTAAATGAACGGTTAAAACGAAGATTATCGTAATCCACACGCTTTATATGTATTAAACTAATTAAGGGCAAGTGATTTTTAACCCAATTAAGGGGTATAATTACTTAATTAAACCACATGCTTGTAACTGGTCGGCTCACGGGATATCCTCCGGGATTTCCGGTCCTTTTAGTAAGTAGTCGAAGTCACTGAGGAAACAATAGGATTGGCGTCTCCTTTACCGTCTCAAAGGCGTTATTAGAGTTAGCTGAAGGTTTTCCCTTAAGTGGCAGGATGAAAATACTGACCCTGAGTATCAGGCAATGTTATTCTTGAAAATCCGTAACATTTATAATATTAGCATTTTTCCTTTCGATTTTTCAAATATACTAAGGTTACATTTCATTCAGATGTAAGAATAGCCGCTTCAGTCCGTATAAAATAAAAAAAAGACAGAAATTGTATGAAAGAAACGACAAAACTGTTTAATGATTTACTCAGAAGCATAAAAAAAGTTGTGCAAACAGTTGTGTCAAAAATTCGTTAATAATATTCTGTAGTTGTTGCCATCTGTCTTGCGAATGTTATGACCAGCTGGGATGGTACCTGTTTCTGTTCGGTTCTGATACCTACCTTTATGTGTAAGCGTCCAATGTAAACAAGTCATTTTAAAAACGTTAATTTATCGTCATACTTTTAGCAAATGATACCTACAAAATAATTGAAGTACCTACAAAATAATTGAAATTATCCACCACCAGTCCACCCGTGACCAATGACCATGGATGCTGTAAAGGATCCGAAACATCGGGAATTAAATAATATCAATATACACGATACTGGTAGTGATTGCAGTATCTATTGTAAAGACGGACACCTATTTTATTAGCATTTTTTTACTGTTGATAAAACTGACTTAGGACAGAAGTCACGGCAAAAGGTAATGGATACCAAAGTTTAGTCGAAGAGCGAGCCTTTGGAACAAAATACTAAACACTCCAATTATGATTGTAGCTGAACCCGTAGATATAGTTAAAGCATTGTCTTGTTATGCAATTTGGAGTTCCAATTGGGAGTATATTTGAATATTGGGAAAAATACATTTTTTTTAAATAGAAATCATGGATAGGTTTCATTCTTCATAAACATGATCGACTACTTCTACTGCAAGGTACTTACGTTACTTTATTACATGAAAGTTCAGTCAAGCCTTATCGATAGCGATATCTCTGCCCTAGTTGAACCGGTTATAGTTCCCACGACTTGGGCCCTTGATAACAGGTGATGTATCGATGCGAACGCTGTTTGTCTGTGATAAAAACAGTGATTTATGTATAGTGCCAAACACTATCTCAACTAATAGGGGAAAGTTTGATATGAATGATAACGTTTCGAGCGAAATTGGGGATAGTATGTCGCTGTGTACCTACCTAATAACATATTTTAATATATTCAAAGTATTTTCCATCATACATATATTTAAAGAAAACATGTTTTTGTGAAAGCTGTATTATTTCATTTTCAAGTTCAATCAATCGGATTATTTTATTGTTATGCGATCGCTTGCTCAGCCTCTCTTATATTGGATCCGTTAGAAATATGATTTTGTTGGACTTCCACCGTCAGTGACTGCTCTAAAACCTGCACGGCCTGGCGGAATGAACCGATGAATTTCATGGCTCCTAAGTCAGGCTCTTGAAGAATGTAACAGCACTTACATTTGTTCAATAAGCTGAACGATTCCCAGACTTATAAATATATCAACGAACGAGTGTAGATAAAGTAGAAGTACTTATATTAATATACGAAGGTTCTTTGAAGGTGACCCAGCACATAATATCTGGCAAAAGTGAAAATGAAAATATTAAAACGTTCTCAAAAAATAACTATAAAGTGTAATGCTAATGAAACATGATGTATAAAGACATGTGTGGTTTCGATACACCAGTGTTAGGGTTCCGGTTTTTTATAAAAGCTCGAACGGTTACCACCTGACGTAGTAATCATGTGTCCATACGAAAGGCAGACAGGTGACGTATTTGGTATAAAAAGCGATTAAGTACTTACTTATAAAGAAAGGACCTCCCGCTACTTCATAAGATACTTGTTGACAGTCGGTGGACATGACGTACTTAGACCACACGAGGATAAAAATGACATTTAGAATTTTAAATATTAGATCACGTCGTTCCACTATGAGGTTAGAGGATAAAGTGATAATAATATAATAAATAAAAACAGTCTGTAAGTCTGAGCATGTAAGATTTGTGTCTAGAAAGTAAAACAAAACGACAATAAGGAAAGAAAAGAAAGAATATAATATAGAGCAACGTTTGAAAACAGAGCAAGCAATTTCTATCCAAATGAATGTATACAAAATGATGTGTAAAAGATACAAACTCGAAATCATTTCCTACTAACCGAATAACGGCAGAACCTCATGTTAATTGATTTCGAAACTGCTAATTTCATACTTCGCTGTAGCTTACGTGTGAAAACAGTATCTCACTGTTTAATTTTCACCGGCTTGTCTAGAATCCTTAAAAAAACAAACATTTTATCCAGCGAAGCGGATTCTCTCGGAACTTTTAAAAGTATTTTCAATTAGCTTCAATGTAGAACAAATAGTTACCGGTTAGTGTTATTTAAAGCGGAACAAAGCGTAACTCAGGAGAATCTTCTGAAGATTTACTTTGTAGAGTTCTAACTTCTTTGCGTTCATCTTCGTTGTTTTCTATTGTTGACTCATAAATAGATTCTGTTCTGTTTTATAATGCAATAATTACGATTCCATACGGCTAATGAATTTTACATATTGCACTGTAAATAAATTTATTGTTTCCAGTTTCACTCGCATTATTAGTAAATTTAGTAGGTACTACTTTGAATACCTTATGCAATCCCAACTCCATTAATATAATATATGTTGTGTCTACCAATTAGCCAATTATTTTTTGTTACGACTCCATCCTCTGCTTCAAGGATTCTTGTGATTAGACCATAGGTATGTTTTAGTCGAAGGGTAGTCAGACTTTCAGGTGCAGTGTTGATCAATAACATGCACATAAATCTTCGTTTGGTGGTAAAGATTCATATAAGCTGAGCTGACGGCGCTTTGAACAAGTAACCGTGCCATCAGTATAAGTTCTAAGATCTTATCCCCCATCAACATCATCATCTTATTCCCCTTATGTGTAATTAAATATTTTATTTCTTTTATAAATAAATGAGTAAAAACATTGCATAGGACTAATTCATTTGATTACACAATTTTTCTTTTTCAGCAAAAGATTTCAGATAATCCTAGTGCACAAAGAAAATGTTTATGTCCCTCTCAGGTGCCGTTTATAGACAAAAAGCTCTGTGTAATAATAATACCAAAGAGAATTCACTTTTAGCTTTAGTAAAATTGGTTCTTTGATGTCTCGGGTGTCCTTAGTCTGAGTACAAAGAAATTTTCCATGAAAACTGCTCTTTGAAATTGGAAATCTAAGAAGTAAATAAAACGTGGGTGTCCCAAACTTAATTTGATAACTTTCGGATTAAATATTTTCCCATTTCATTCAATTTGAGTAACAACATTGATATGGATAGTATCTTGTTCACAGTATTGACAGCTAGTTTATGGTTTTGCATCCGCACTTTGTAATCAAGATTGAATGTTATCAAAACGTTTTCCTTATAAGTGCGGAATTCGAAGTTAATTCAGAAAGCACTCGACATCGACGTTCGACGTTTTGTCAACACTCGTCGTGTATGGAATACACAATAACATCCGGGCAAAAGGTATTTGATACAAAGAATAGAACATTAAAACCCTACGGTTATCGTAAGACTTAAATTCTGATGCTCTTATGTTTTAAGCATTTTTAATTTGCACTGGGACGTGT
The DNA here is from genome assembly GCA_958496365.1 of Subacronicta megacephala. Classification (NCBI taxonomy): domain Eukaryota; kingdom Metazoa; phylum Arthropoda; class Insecta; order Lepidoptera; family Noctuidae; genus Subacronicta; species Subacronicta megacephala. Next base: position 4,323,204 of record OY292526.1, read on the forward strand.
TAAATTCATTGCTATCCTTGACAGTTCGTATTGGAATAATTTACACCGATCACACTTATTTTTCTTTCGGTTAATGTTTCCTTATGATATTGCGGTCCTTCCTTCCTCGGTTGATCAATTCAGGTTTCCAGGAAACCTAAAATTTGTTTGAATTTTGGCATAATAATCAATATCGATTCTCAGGTAGGAGGAGTTAGATGTAAATTCCTAAGGTTAACTAATATTAGGTATGAGGTGGATATGGTTCGCCGCCTATTACATAGAACCCTAAATATACCAGCGAACTGTGGGTGTACATTAATACACTTCTGTCTAACCCCTCGAGGCAAACAGCCGTGATGGTATGTTATGTCAGAGATCAGAAAAACACAATAAAGGTTGGCCAAACTCGTTAAACACGGAAGATACTGAAGACGATAGCTTGAAGCGTACAAGGCGATAAAACCAACTCAGACACGCTTGAGTTAATTCATACGTTTTATTCACTAAACAAGCGGAAACTTAGAATAATGGCAACCACGTTTTTACGAAAAACCCATGACAATGCTAATCACTTAACCACTTAATGCTGTGACGTTAAAATAAAATTGAACATAACCTTCATAGTAAAGGTGGGTCGAGTTTCTACATTTAATGGTCTCTAAGCACACGGTTTAACAGACCATTTTTCAGTGTCATCACCAGGTTGTCGTCAACTAGGGAGGGTAGTCAAGTAAACAGTAACAGCTTATCGATAAATTGCCACCAACTACGTCGGTTGTAGCGCACGGGAACCGATTTACACACAATACACCAAACAAATTGACTGCGAGAGATTGATCGCTGGCAGATAAACACGCTTGCGTTGCTATCGACTGGATACACCAATGTAGATAATAGTAATGGACACATTTCGATAACACGATCACAACACTAGAAGCATCTGTTCAAGCGCAATTCTCACAGATTTTAATTAAGAAACAGAGTTCCATTAGCGGACGGCCGTGTCTTTATTTACATTTAAATGCTAAGCGTTGGTTAATTGTCATTTTTATTATGAATGAGCAGTTCCTTTATTAACTTGGGTTTAGAAGTCGTTTATCATTGTACCTACTTAATTATGTGGCACGTATTATGTTTTTCATCAAGTATTTTTGATACTTGATATTATTGCGGCGAATTATTAAACTCAAAGTAGGTTGACAGGAACGTATTTTTAGAGGCCAAGAAAATATAGTTGGTAATTGTTATGGACATATTTCTCAGGATGTTGGTGAGTTCTTAAAAGCTTTGTTTGGTCTCCGAGAAGAAAGTGAAGGTGATGGTGCGGAGCAGTATGCGGGGGACGAGACGCCCCAGCCACCTGTTGCAACCAATCAATAACATCACCAACGCACCATTGTTCCCTCAAACCAACGACTAGTAGCCACCATAGCCGAACCGATTGAAATGATTCCGAACTATAAAATTTTACCATTTTAAAATTCACGACCATGATATAAACAAGCTTTGTGGTCATGTCTAATGACAGTGAACAAAGTTATGGTACAGTTACACAACAAATATTTACTGTAAACCTTTTTACAAGTAGGGAAACGAAAATAGAAGCCACAGAACCGGACGAAAACAAAGATATTAGTGACCAGCTTCAAAACTAAATCAATGTCCCTAACCGATTGTAGTTAAGCTTCAAAGGGCAATAAAAGGGCTTAACGAAGCCTTGTTCAAACACAACCGCTTTAGATAAGAGGATAATCAATACCGAAAATGTTGAATGACTATAGTATAGAGAGACGCAGATGCTAAAAGCAAAACGGAATATTTTCTGAATTAAAATTGTTATACCATGTTTGGGAAAATTGGAGCTCGTAATTTCAGAGCTAGAATTTCTATTTGTTGGTTTGAGGAAAATTATAGAGTCGAGAAAAGTTTATGCGTTTGTTGCGCATGTACCGAGGCCGGTCAATAACCCGTGCGGACGGAATCTTGAACTTGAACCACAAACCGAACGGAAATACCTATATTTTTTACCCGCTATCTAATTTCGAAAGACATGCGAAGCCTGATCGCGAATGGATTAGAACGTTCATGTTCTAATATAAATCACTGACTCGAACGATCAGTTGAAGACGACAATACAAAGGGTACAATGGCAAGAGATATGGGACTGGAAAATCGATACAGTAATCGGCTTTGTTTAAAATAATTTATGGGTAATTCCGTGACAATGCTTTACGTCAATACCATCAACATAGGTGTTTTTCTTCTCAAAACACATTTAATCGGCACGCTTCATTATCATTTGAATTATTCATTAATAAGACTTCAAGTCGAAGGCAAATTTTCACAAATTTTAAAAATTCGAGACGCGCGAGCGAATTGAATAAGTTTTATGAAGTTAATACAAACCGAACTCGGGGTGGCGATAAATTATGTTTGCTCTTCTTCTCATAAATCCCATACGAAGCTAGTATGCGGTTTTGTCTCAAACCGCAAATGTAGGAAGTAACTTGAGATCTAATAGTCGTTAGTTACAAATGTGTTCAACAGCATGTCAATCTTTTAAGCGTGCATGTCATAACTTTAACGGACTTTACATAATATGCAGTGCGGGTTACAAGTTGCAAAAGTGACAATTATTATTGTGGTTATTTCATATAGTTGTGAAGCAATATACAGAATGGCTCTGATAAAATAGATCTTATACATATTTATCAGGCATTGCACTATCAACATTTCTGAACTTAAGAGATTAACATATCGAAGCCAACATCAAACTTGTGACCGAACCAAATACTTAATCGGTATAATAATTTAAATTGTATGCTTAAGGTTACGGAATATTTTATGTTGTTATGTTAATTAACTTTAAGTCTAAATATTATGAAGTCTTCGTGCGTAACTTCTGTTGAACTTGACAATGATTTGTATTTGAGGACGCCAAGCACAGCTGTGGCTAACACAATGGGTTGCCTGCCTGCACTGAATGTTATGATTAAATTCACTATCTTTACAGAAACCGACGCTGCCATGTGAAACACGAACATAATAAAGCGAGACAACGGCTTTCAGTCACATACACTTGTGGATTTTAATGCAAATAAATTATGAAGATATATTCATAAGTCCCGTAATAAATGTAGAATTCGAGCATTAAAAATGAATGTAGAAATAAATTAAAAATACGAATACTTTTCATAATACGACATGCATTATTAACTGCAGGTAATTAATTAGATGGTAATTCAATTATAACACTAAACTAATATTACGTTAGTATTGCAGGCACTAGTTTACTAGTTTTCATTGCATAACTTGAAATAATGGCATGGCTTTAATAAATTCGTCGTGTAACTGCTTTCTTGAATGATTATTCTGTAGTGTAGTGGCACTTATTAAGTATCATACCTAGCATAAGACAGTATAATACAATCCATCAAACCATAAACACGTCTATTATTACTAACATCCCTACATGGCGACCCCGCCAGCGCAAGCGCCTTGCTTTATAGTTACATTATAGAATACTGGCATCTTAATTATCTATTGAAAGCAAAATGCAGTTATTAATTTTTGGACCATAAAAAAATAAGCGAAACGAAAATGAAAACTAAAAAGCGGAAGAAGAAAAAAAACTGGATAGAGACTCGGAGAAGGATCAGTCATTTCACAACTGGCGTGAGGATACCACTGATAACCTTCAGCTGGTATAACAACAAGGATATTTGCCAAGCTGAGGATATTTGCTGACAATCTTGATTTTTCAGTGATGAGAACAGTGTGTGGAATTAGTGAAATCAATGTGAACCTAGTGAACGTGAAGTGTATTTGATGTTATCCAACATAATCTATTGTGACGAACTATTTTCCAGTGAAAGACAATACCCTGAAATGACCTACTGTACTATATTGAGAAAGTGTTCACCTTATATGTATGAAAAAAAAAAACCTAAGCCTACTTATTGTTTTTATATTGTAAAAATTATATTGTAAAAATCGGAAAAATTAAGTCAATGACAATTTAGCCCAATTATTGTATCCATAGTTTGAATAAGAAATTACCAGTAACTTCTTAAATATTATTTTTCAAAAGTGTTAACTATTATCAATATAAATTATTGGTTTGTTACTAGATTAAGAGAATTAGTCGCATTTAGGTTGTTGAACATTCCAGCGCGCTCGTCACTTGACACGAGTGTCCTATTGCTTACCAAATAGTGCAAGATGTATCATTCCATTCCCATTAAGGAAATGTGTAAAATGTATAGGTACGATATAAATACTGTTTTTGAAGAAATATGATGTAAGAGTAAAATTAATATAACTGTAGACAACTGGCTTGATCAACCACGAGTTGCAGATTATATTTTAATACGAATATTTGATAATGAAAAATATAAAGACAATACTAAATGTTAAACGTAAAAATATGAATAAATAATAAATGGCCCTATAACTCGATCATTATCAACGCGAGTCGTTTTAGTGAGAGAAATGGGATTGAAAATAATGTATTTCAAAGATATGTGATGACGAAAATGTTCATTATAAGAGGATTAAGAAAAATAAATAAAAGTGACGATTATAAAAAAAAAATATTTATAAATGTTATGACTAAGTATTTTGTTTTCTATTGTCTACAATGGCCAGGTGGATATATATGAAAATAAATATACGATTATACTCGGACAAGACAAAATGCTTTATATTCTATTCTTATATTCACTATATTTAATCAACTTAATAATGTGTTGTAACCTTAGTTTTTCGTAATTAATATTTTAAACCAATGTAACTTTTATAAAAAAAATGTACCTATTCATTTTTTTTTTTATTCTTTTGCGATGAAGGTGTAGTGTAGTGGCACTTATTAAGTATCATACCTAGCATAAGACAGTATAATACAATCCATCAAACCATAAACACGTCTATTATTACTAACATCCCTACAATTCAATTGAAACAAGTGAAGTGTGAGGTTTATACAACAACAAAAAATCCTAATGCGAACAGTCCAACTCAAATCAAGACCTAGGGGCTTAGTTTCAAATTACTGAATTGATTGCAGACAGTGAAGAGTGAAGTGGTCTAAAACTCTTGGCGTGATTCGCTCTTAGTACTTAATTGAGACTTTTTACTAACTTTAACTAGTATAAAAGCTCTTAGTTCAGACAAGTGCTGGAAACGACCAATTTGTCCGTGAGCAGCGTCGCGAGTCGCAACTGGCCTAAATAATTTACAGAACTTGGCTCCTTTTTGTAACTGTAATTTTACACAGTTGCAGAAAGGGATTTGTCAGCGGGTGTTGTCAGAAGGATATATTGTGTTAATTCAAGTAAGAATTATAAAATTATTATATGCCCCTGCAAGAACTTTAATTAATGGATGGTCAAAGTGGCCAAGAAGTTGTTAATAAGCGAATAAGTCCTATAACCAAGGCGGACGGTACGAGATAGTTAACGAAGAAGATTTCAAAGCATTGTTTACATTTTGTGGTGTTCAAGTAAGTTCCACTAGACAATCAGCTCAGCGGAGCGTGTAAACACAAGCTATGAAATAGGAAGCTCACGAAGTATCAGACGACTTTGATTATGCAGGAAACAATCTGTTGCCGTATGGTACTAGTTTATAATAACGGGGGTAATGAGGAAGGATTACACGATAGGTTTCTTGGTGTCAGTGAACTTAGTGTTGATTTATATGATTTGATTGTAGCTTTATTGATGGTACTGGCACATTGTGTAGATCAGAATTCTACACAAAGTGACTGTACCATCCATAGATAAGTGTACTACCAGTTTAATACCAGTACCATCCTTTACCTTTATGTTTCCTCTACAAATGATTTGGTAATGTGGTTTTACTTTAATTATGGTGATGCAATTTAATTGTTCTTACTAACAAAGCTATAATTATCCTTATTTACGTATTACTGCAACAGTATTTACCCATATTTTCAGTGAGTTTTGAGAACAAATTCTGAGTAAATGTATACTTTAATCTTTATGGGACCGGCTATCAAGACCTCTTATCGTTCTACATAATTTCTTAAAAATCCCTGTATCAGGGGCATCGAGGCACCCGAAACCTCTGATACGCGGTAATGACCAACACGACATCCGATAAGGCTGATGGTTTAACATATCAGAGCCAATTGGAGTCAGATGTCTGTCATGATATCAGTAATATATGTACACATCTACATACGTATTTGTAACATTTTTTCCTTGGTTCGACCTAAATAAGTCGCTATCAGGGTGTGTCGAGTCAATGACGCTTGAAAGTATATCTGACAGTGAAGTATTGAATAAGAAAGTCTAATAATACTGCAGAATTGATAAATATGTAGCTGCTACATCGCATAGGGAGGAAAAACAAAAAACAAAAAAGGAATCTATAACAAACTAAGATTAAATATAATAATTGTTATTTTCTGATACTAAACTCAATGATAAGGACAATACATTTTGAGCGTCTTTAATGCTTCTCAACGATCATGGTTTATCAAATTGAGAGTGGGCAGTGCCCTTATTGTAGAGTATCTCAAGATCAATAATCTCCCAACACGGTTAAAACATAACACGGTGACAACATAACCCGGGAATCCCTAATAGATATTCCAATATAAGATACATTGGAATATCTGAATTACTATGGAAATTTGCTACCAACGGAGTTAAGGCAGAAAAAACATGCAAATTCTGCAAACCTATGCACAGAGACAGGTAAGAATCTTAGAGCGTTTAATGAGCCTTTTTAAAACTCGGGGCACGTTTGAATGAAGCAGTGAAGGAGGTATTACCAGACGCTATCCGCCGGAAACCGTTGCTTAGACATATTATTCCTTGTACCATCGATCATCGGAGCCGTTCAGGTTGATTAAATTACATGTTTTGATTATATACTTGATGCTAAGTATAAGGATGGTTCCCAGGTAGAGTTCGTTGCTAGAAATAAAAAGATAATTGGAGGGTATTATGGAGTTCTACGCAGATGTCATGCGGGAAGGATCAATTAAGTTGCACTACACTTTTGTCTTTTCGCTGACTAAACACTGTTATATTTATATTAAACACTATTTAACCTGTTATGTAAGGATTTTACTTTTAGAACATCTATGTAAATATTTGCAAAAGTTGAAATAAAAATAATTAAAAATATATGCAGGTACAAGTACTACAGCTTATTGTTAAACCTTATCAGCCATTATAAATAATATAATTATTTTTTCCTAATACTACATTGGATTAATTATTGAGTACGCCGCAATTAATAACAATTTCACACGTGTGGGAAAAGTTTACACTAACTCACTATGATGTGAGTAACGTTAAGTTTGTGCCGTTAAAGCGTTGACTTCGTACACAAACGTACAATATCAGCAGTGACAATGGATGTACAAACAATAGAACAGATTACCGGGAACGTGCGATTACTTACTGAATAGACGAATAGATGAGCTTCCCTACAACGTTTTGTTCAACTGTCAGTGAACGAAATCGTTTTCGATTGGGATTTTACTGCAAAATCGAAAATGACACAAATATTAATGCCTTTCTGGAACATCCCATAAAATCCTCGTTCCACACTGTGTAACTCTTCGATAGGGATCCAATATATCAACGAACTCGCAGCGACGGTAAACATGGAAGTGCGTTACTATCTCACGCCCTAAATCTTCGCCCCCTTACAAGCAAATATCTTAGATATTTCCCCTCTGCCATAACCCTCTCAGTTTGGGCAATTTCCGCTGACCGTATGGATACTCCGCACTTACCACGATTTGTAGATACAGGTAGGTGTTAAATGAACACTTTATTTTATTTATCTGTTTCGCGGAACTACAAGCTACAACATCGGGGTACAAACGACAGGATGACAACACAATACACCCGCATATTCGCGTGTTGGATAAACAAAGATGAATTTCATTCCGGTATTAACAAGACGTCGTTCCGTAATTCTTTTGACAAACGGATGGTAACACGATAAGGTTGAAGCAATCCGTGTATGCAGAGTAAATTGAAACAACGATGCAACTTAATCGTAAAGTGATTAAATTATATTTGGTTAACCCACTTCCTTCACTCACGGGATGTTTGCGTCCGAGCGACGACGCAATGTTTGTATTGAAAACACTGAACTACAAACTGGGACAAATCTCCACTTTGTAGATACTTGTGTCCAAAAGAAACACAGTTCCATTAGGGAGATTAAGCCCGAACTATACATAAACAGATTGATGGAACATAAACACAACGCAGTATACAATAAAATCCAAAGAGGTAACATTACAGAATGTGTGTCTATGTCTATTTTAGCATAGGTTAAGGTTAGGTAACTTTACAGAAACATCAACAGCTTACCTCCGAATGAAAATTTTCGTATTTTCGCAGATATAATAATCCCGGAAACAAATTTAGGTTTGTGTCGTTTTTCAATTACATTACGTCGAGCTCTCGACAATTTGTATGAAATTACGTACAGTACTTTATTCATAGGACAATAAACTTTCAGTGCTCAGGGTCGGCGATTAGGCGCAGGGCCATTAGTACAAAGACCTTAGAGACCGTCGGGTCGTGGAGGTCGACAATCTGGCGCCCGGCGTCCTAGACAGGCACTTTATTAAATTGTACTAGGTCTAACTAACTTACGAGTATTTGATTTTATAGAAACATTAATTAGACACGTCATTTCAATTACATCATACCAATTGTTATTATAGACTCTCTTGAGAGTATCTACTTTGAGATTTTCTGTCCCAAATTGGCTCGCGGACTGTGTAGAATATTTTTTCTATTACACATGTTGAGCACATCGGAGTGTTTACGGGAAGCCGGGAGCGCCCTCCTGTCGCCGATGGTCATAACGCTTGGGGCGCGAGCGATCAATACACAGGGCTTCCCTGCTGGCATGCCGCCGACTGCGTAGCCCACTTCCGAACGCCGTTCACGCAATTTTGTACACACCAATTACTTGTTTAATTCTTTGGGAAACAATTAGTCCTCGAGCTGTCGACTCGAAACTTTGACGTACACCCCGAAGTCTTTATGAACGACGTTAATAGATGGCTGAGCTGATCAAAGCTTGCCAAAGTTGTTAAATTAAACGTTCCGTCAGCGTTAATTGTGGATGCGTCTATAATATGCAAATGAGGGGAAAAAGCGGTTCGTGGCTCATTATAAAGGAAATAGATGCAGATGAGTGCTAATTTCAAGCAACACATAGCAATTTAAGATATCAAGTATATCTAAATGTACGAATATTACTTGCATCATAAATAATGATACAACGAAACCCGTTCTGTGTGTGATATGTATCTTCAGTTCTGTGGAAATTGCGTGCGTATACGTGACTCAATGAATTTACTGATGGTAATAATATGTCAATTTTATTCGTCCTATATGCGGCAATTTGAGGGCTTATAATGAACCACACGAGGGAGTGTCAGAAGTCAATATCGTTGTGCGAACCGACACACATTTGTTTGGACCGAAATACATTCTTCACGTTTTGGATATTGAACACGAATAAGGTACAGCTTGCTTGGATATAAAACCGAAAAGGAATACTTTTAAACAATTTGGTACAAATGCTTTCCTTGATTGATTGATCAACATTGCCTGGCCTGTGCTGCATGAAAAAAATAATTGAATCCAATTTTTATAATTTATAATTTTCATATAATCCTACTTTAATTAAGTGTTTTTCATATGTATTTCATTAAATCGATATTAACTTATTTGTAATCTTTAACGAAGTTGTACATGTTTTGTTAGCTTGTAAGTAATTGTTGCACTTTTAAAGTTTAATTATTGTCTCCTTTTTCTTGTGCTGGTAATGGTGTATACAATTGTTGGCTAACCTAATAAATAAATAAATTTTCATTGTAGTCAAGTTCACGTATCGCTAAGTAGCAATGTTATGGGTTCCTCTTAATTTAGGTAAAGGTACTAAGAGCGCTAAGAAAAGCCAAGGCATAGTTCTTTCATGAAGGTAAGCATTTGTCGTCGTCTGCAATTTATAGTCTCATTCCGGAGAATATAACCGTCTGCATTATAAAAACTTCGCTGAGGTGTAAGTTAGAGTATCTACCCTTCGTACAAGGTACCTACATCTAGTAAGAAAACTTAATTAGAAAAGACAGTATATTGGAATATCTTAAAAGGAGTGATCAGGGGACAATTTCGACCAACCACAAATATCCCTTTTAAAATAAATTTAAGATAACGAGCAAATATTTTATGAGTCAATAAATTAGATCAATTTCATCAAACGAAGAAGACCATCTCATTAAAGTTTAAATTGTTTATGAAAGTGGTTATGAAAATATTAAACTAGTTGTGAAAATAATCAGATATCATATTTTTGTGACGGCGACTTGACGGCCTTTGCATAAATTAAAATGATGAATAATTAAATTCAAATGTATTCAAATTAGTCCCAAAAAGTGTAATGGGACTAAAAACATAAGTACACCTATTTCAAATGAGAAAGTCTCACATTGTTTGGTACATGAGACAAAAATGTGTAGACCAATTTAATGTTTACATGTACACGACGGATATTTATTATGTTTTTACGTGGAGTTGAAACACTGAGGGGTTTACCACCACAAGGTTATTAATAGGAAGCCAGCTTTACGTCAAAAACATTCGGGCAAATGCCATATGTCTACATTCGAGAAGTAAGTTTTCAAAGGATGGAAGTTCGAATAGTTTCTACGACTTAAGTAATAATCTAGGAGTGTAGATACATTCAAGAGAATTGAAACTTGTCATTTAGTTGAAGTTATTCAGATATAGGTATACTATTTCATGAAGAAACTTATTCGCTTCGATGAAACGGTTTTGTGTGTGGGCTCTCTATTGATTATCGAGTGGACGAAGTTGCCATGGTTACGAACAAAAAAATAGGACTTCCAAGAAAAAAAAAGGGCTCTATTGACAAACAATATCCATCTAACTAAAATCTGAATAAAAATCTGGGAATCCCTTGAATTGGACCTTATATTTTATTTAGAAGCGTGCTCAAGGAGAAATATACCTACTTGCGCACATCACTACTTATTTGATTTTCCATACAAATACATACATAATTATGCCTGTATACTGTCTGTCAAATTACTAAGATCCTTGATTATTTACTTTCGAGTACCTGCAAGTCTTACAGTACATTCGTTTAAAAAAAAATATGGGTATATTATTAACGTTAGTTGATTACCTAGTTTCACCAATTATGTAATTAAATACTCACCTATAATTATTCACTATTTCGTTTTTAATATTTACATAGCATGGTACTATCATACACTTGTTTAATTAACTAAACTATAGCTTAAAGGCAGTGTTACAAATTTATTGTTTCCGACCGCACCCAATGAACCGATGGCCGATTCGCATCCGTTTCGTGACACCTGCGTCAAGCGTCATATAAAAAAGATGCTTGTAATATCCCATCAAAATGGCTAATGATGTATGTAAATACTGCAAAATTTAATTTAATAACAAAATTAGTACTAGATTTTGTCAGTAAAATACTTGGAATAAAGCGACAACCCCAATTGAAATCACGAAAATATTGTCCATTGTGTCCAATTTCATTATACTCACCCTAATAGCTATAAGTACTATTGTGTCCCTGACTTTACGGTCTACAGTTTCTACGAACCCTCAAAATTTCTATGTCTGAATGTTTCGAAACCCCGCTCTCCCCTAGCGATTCAGCTAAATGTAAACAGAATTTATATAGAAAGTGTACTTGTACCTAAGTGTAAAGCAACGGTCGTCTATAATTCGCGTTTGTATGTAGTTTTGAACATAAAACACCCTATTGTTGGTCCCTGGAGTACTTTTGAGAGTATTTTATAACCTTCAGCTGGGCACACCTTTGGCATGTGAAATAAGGTTAAAAAATTAAGTATGTGGGTTGTACAAGTTTATGACCCGATGAGACTTGCGTAAAATATTCTAACCTTGAAATATCTATGCAAAAGAAAATTCGTTACTGCAACATGTTACATCGCGAATAAGAAAACATCTGGCTAAAGGTTCTTTGACCTAAGCCAAATTGTTATGTTTGACAGCTGAAGGTTGTGAGATGTAGCTTTAATACAGAATTTTACGTGCTCACAAAGCAGTTTTAGAATAGAAATTTTATTATGTTCACCAATTCGCAGAATCATAAAATGCACCCGTAAAACTAATACGATGTTTGTCTATTAATTCCGAATTTAACGAGACATTTCACTTTAAAACCCAATCACAGTTAGCGTCTTTACGACGGTAATTGGCGAATATAAAACCGTCCATAACGTCAAATATTTAGGTATCAATCATATCAGAGTATCGATCGAAATTTAAACATCCGAAATATAACATTGATGAAAAAGTAAACATGCTTATAAAGAAGTATAACGAACGAAGGGCCGAGGGACAACAAAACAAACCCATCATGATCAAACAGAATATTTACTTGCAACATTCAGAACAATATCGAACAACGACGAGGAAGTTGGAGAAATCAATGATAATTCGTTATCAAAACTCTGTAGAACACACCGGAAAGTCAGAAGTAATTTGAAAGCAAGACAAAAGGAAGGTGAGAGAAATATTTCCTTTAATTATTTCGAAGCAAAACGAAGTAGAAAATGTTCCGTAAATGTGAACAATGGCTATAGAGATTTGAAAGAAACCGTGACGATATGGTCGCTGATTATTTATCGTGAGTAACGTTACGCCGAGGGGCCACGGCCGGACACGAGTAGCACGATAATCGTATATGACTTCACACTGTAACCACTACGGGAAAATTTAATCATGATACACGAATTGAATAAGCAATACGATTGATAGAATAGGAATTAAAGATTAATCAAAATCATGTTACGAATGTTAATCTTGTGAATTCTCATATAGAAAATATTTTTTTTGGAAGTACCTAATTATTAAAATCAGAACAGATTTCACCAATAGCTTAGATGCTTGGGGCAAATAAAGCTCAAAGAAGACCATTCGATTATGTGATCTTATATAATCCAAGTTATCGGTAAACGGGACGGAATTGATAAGAATGCTTCTTTAAGTACCTAATGAACAAAAAATAATCATAATATATTATGTGAATATTTCATAATAATAACATAAGTCGGATTAATATTATCTTACCCTGAAACAATTATTGAAATCTGGAACGTAATTAATAATTATTCTTCGAATGGCGAGCAGGCAATAGTAAGTGCTCAGATAAACAAATAATTTTGAATATTTCCTTATAAATATCAAAGTTCAAGCTGAGTCAGATTAATAAAAAAAAAATATTTTTTTCCATCAAAACCTGTAGAATGCTTCTTAATAGTTTCTTGAATACTTGGAATGCTGTAATGAAATTGTTGAAGTTCTGTTCATGAAATAAATAACTATTTAAATTACATGGTCACGCTACTTTGGAATTAATCATAAGTTCATGGTAGAAGAATTTCACTATGCGAATAATATACATCTTGTCTTCTAGAAGTTGTCTATGCGAAAACAATAATTTCATGTTAAATTAAAATACTCGAATTATCATTGCCAGGAAAGAAACGACGTTAAACGAGATTAGGTGACGCAATGACATGAAAGTCTTTAAAAAAATATCCACTTTGCAGGAATCAAGTGGTCTTGATTCTTGGAAAGTGGATATTTTCATTCTACAAGTGCCAGTTAATATTATTATTTTTAAATACTGACTACGACCATTTTATCAATGTCATGGAGTTTCGACTAGACTAATGTGTAGTTTAATGTAAATGATAAATCATATTTATTTCTGTAAATAGATCTTTTAAAGACACTTTTACAAATATATTTTTTTAAACTAGATGGACCCGACATTTCCCATCTGACGACCTCTGAGAAGAAATGTCGAAACAAACTCAGAGAATCATGGTCTCTTTTAAAGTCGAGACAATAGTTATATCGTAGATATGCGAGTTTTACAATGTAGGACAAAATCTGACCATGCATTTTGAAGAAAGAGCCATAACAGCTTTGAGTTGACCTGTCCTTACTGACGGCACGCAAACATCAGTCCTTGTGTAGCTCAACCATTTTTTAGGGAGCTCAACGATCCGTCGCATGACGATACCAGAACAGCAAGACTTTGCGTAGGTCATGTGAAACACTGAAAGCTATCAGAAAACTTGTATTATAAATCTTAATATAGTTAGAGCCAACCTACATAGTACTCACATTTACATTTTTATCCTTTTTTTATATAACATTAAATATACACATTTGAAATTAAAACAAAAGTGTACGTACGTAATGTTAAATGCCGACACTATGAAGATAAATATTCTACAAGAGACAAAGCTAAAAGTCATTGCATGAATCCTTTGATGAAATGAACAAGATTATTTCGCTCAGAATGGAAAAAAAATATACACCTATTTTATTAAGCCTCACATCAAGCAACTAGTAAATAATATACTAATATATTCCACGACGATGAAGTTCAAACGTTCTCAGGAGAGGTGTCTAGAATATCTAAAGTATAAAAAGCTAACACTAGGTAATAAAGCACCGGGTGTAGACCGTTTAAAGGTCGATTTTATTCAACCAACAATCATGTAGATAACGAAGAGAATAAAAAACAGCATTTGCTCGAACATAAATATTCACCGCAGTCCCTACAATGGTGATACGTGGGTGTTGAACCTTTCTACCCACGTCTGGTGATTATTTTAGTAAATTCTCATGTGTAAAACCATGTTTATTGTTAACATAATATCCTGTTCAATACCAAGGCGGTTGGGACTAATCTCTAAATCTTTACAATGGCAATATCCAATGGGTTTCTAGATACTGCAGCTCTTTATTACTTTGGGGATTTGGTGGTTATGGGTTTCTGTCATGTTTCCGTGTTAGGTAATGCCATGATCGATGTAGCGATATGAAATTTTCTTTGCTTACATTACTGGCCATTACGCTTTCAACTCATGGCTCTTATAGTCACTTCAATTTAGGTTCGTATACTGTTCAATTTTTATACTTCCTATAATGCTCATTTTTGTGTTCGGATGTACTTTAACGATTAAAACTATAAAAGTAAACATTACTTAATCTGGCTTGGCGTAATGCTTTCTGCGAAGGAATATCTTTTTGGTATTTAGATACGATATCTGGTAAGATAACACTGTTTGTTCTTTATGTAAATAATTGGCCGTGTCGAAGGTCGGGCTCAAGGGCTTCCACTTATATTTTTTATTTCTCCATGGTTATGATTCTGATACTGGATCCACTTATGGGTTTGTGTACGTTTTTATAGGCACAGAGATTGCTACGTGACTACGAAGCTTTACGTTACCGATTGTGAAAGTCTGTAGGATCTAAAACGTGTTCTACTGCACGTGTTTCATATGGTCAGGTTTTACAAACAGTGCGTTAGAGGTATGTTTTATGTACTTTGCGACACAAAGCGCAGCTGCAGATTGACCACACGCCTCGGCCCGTCTGATATGTGGTCACGTACATAGCTGTTTAGATGTGTATTCAGGGCTACCACTATCATTGGCATGCACTTGTGTACATCAATTGTTACATGATTCCAACGTAATAATAGATTAATAAGTATGTTTAACATGTGTTATAATTATATCGTGTCTGTCAAGATAATCGATATACCTGCTGATAGTAGAGACTTTGCTTATCGCGGTACGTAAATACTTCTTTGATATTAATTACATAAATGTTGTTCAAAAATCAAGGTTTCCAGACTGCTGTTATTAGTAGTATTAAGTTAATTTTACCTGGAAATGTGTTAAGATTATTTTTAACAAAAAAGTTAAACCGCCTTCAAAAAATAATAAAATAATTTTGTCTAAAACAGTTTGGGAAGTCGGTGACTTCTATTTGAGTGGGTCTTTTGTTTTCGCCACCGACTAACCACCACCACAACCACAAAATTATTTTATTATTTTTTGAAGGCGGTTTACCTTTTTTGTTAAAATTAATTTTTATTTTGTAATTTTTAGTGGAAAGTTTTGTTTAGAAATACTTGTTAGCAAACTAAACGCATTGCTCCAATAAGACAGCGATGTTTCGGAGTAAACGATAATATCATCGATGTAAACAATTTTTAGATTTTTGTTGACATTTTCAAAACTGCTCTACTGATTTCGATAAAATTTTAACGGGACCACCTCTGAAGTATGACCTACCAAACAAAAAAACAATAATTAAAATCGGTCCACAATTGGCGGAGATTAAGGCCTAACAAACATACAGAAAAAAGAAAGAAAAAAAAAACATACAGACGAATTGAGAACCTCCTCCTTTTTGAAGTCGGTTGATAACCTGTCACAGCTCAACTATACGTGTTGTGTATGGTTTAAATTAAATATCCACGCAAATATTTTCACAATGAATGCGGTTCGTTTTATTTAAAGGATATTAATTACAATGATCTTAGAAAACTAGGTGGTAGCTAGGTGTTTAACGTTAATGTATCGAATTACAGTGACCAGCCCTGTGTTCGTTCCCAGAGAATGGACACAGCCGGTCAGCGCGCCACGTATCATATGCTCAACTAGCTTTCCGCCCGCAGCTTCGCTCGCGTGGACAACACGATTTTGACTGTTATTTTTTTTCTATTTCCGGCGGGATATTGTAAATTATCTAAAATTAAGACCAAATAATTTGCTCCACTATATTATTTTATTGAAATATAAAAATAGCATGTTATTTTTTTATTAATTTATTCATGTCCTTTTAGCTAGAGCGATGGTTATTCTGGACGCCTCGTAAGGTCGATTTCAATGAGGCGGTACAAATACCGGAAGACCAATTTGCTCTCAAAAATTAAAATTGCACTTCTTTGTATACCACATTGGTTTTTCTGTCTGGTATCAAAATGACCAGACTGCTATTAATACAGTAATAGGCAAGGTAGAATTTCCCGTGTGAGAAGCCGTTCTTCCCTTAAATCTATGCCTGCTACCCATAATGACTGAAATTTTATTTATAGCATTACAAAGCATCTTCTTAAAAACATAGGCATCAATTCACACATTCGAGGTATGAAAACTGAATCCCCCCGAGCACATCCAGTAATCACAGTGACCTTTTTAATATTTTTGTGCAATGCTGATACTCTCAGTCTAGTCCCGTTACATAGCTTAAGTGCCAATCTATAAACTTCGTTTGTATATTAGAAAAAACAGGATATACTCTAAGATCTATCATCGTCACCTGTCACTACTGTATTCAGGAAAGATGATAAACATTTTTACAATCTCCATTTACTATTTTAAGTAATAGCTCAGAAAACTCTCCAGGAGACGCATCTCTCTCGTATTTCTTTTTAAAGATAATCATTATGTTGGGTCATAGGTATGACGATGTCAAGGAAGCTCTGACTTCGTCTGCTCGGGTTCCTCTAGGTACAACAGAATCTGACGGAATTCCCCTGCCAGCAGCACAGTAACTCCACCCATCACTCTATTGCTGCCTCTAACATTTTTAAGAAGGGTTCTATGGTGTGCCTCTCAATCTCAATTCCACTTTTGTGTGCCATAGAAAGTATTTTATATGTGTATCGACCAACGTTTCTTGAATAAAATCACATTGAGTTTTCAAACATGACATGACATGTGTGTCAAAATAAAAAGTAAATTAAATCAAAAGCACTAAGGAGTATTGATATCAAAATCGAAGCAAATCATCCCGAAAATAACTTTCCCCCCTTTTAAGTCCGTTAGGGGATGAATTTCAATAAAATACGAAACACATCTTCCATCAATTCTGTTAAAGAACGTTTATGCAAAATTTGAAGCAGATTGGACCAAGGAATCACGTGGTCCCATACAAACTTTGCCCCCCTTTTTCACCCCCTTAGGGGTATAATTTCGGAAAATCCTTTCTTATCGGATGCCTACGTCATACAAAGAATACACCCTCCAAGTTTCAGGTCTCTACGATCAACGGTTTAGGCTGTGCGTTGTTCCGTCAGTCAGTCAGTCAGTCAGTCAGTCAGTCATTCAGGACAAAGGATTTTATATGTATAGATTACACCGCTCTACGACGGCATGTCACTTCCCAGCGACCAAACCTCTTGGTTCAATGATACTTTTTGATTCTATGCTTGCTTGGTACTTTAAACGAAATTGATCGGAAGAATGGAACAAACCCCTGAAATTCAAATACAATTTACGAACTGTGGGGATTGTTTTTGAAATAAAACCATTTTCTATACTCGGTTTAAACGCGTTTTCACAAAACCAAATATAAATCAGTGTCAACACTCTTCCATTAATAAATCCTGTGCAGAATGAGGGTGTCAGCAATTTAATTTAGCTATAAAGGGTAAATTGCTTTAGTTTCTATCCGTGTGAATTTTATTGCAGCACCCAAATAAGTTCCGAAAGGAACGTTGATGCAATACTTCTGCACTTTGTTTTCTCTCCAAAGGAGCATCTGGAATCACTGCAAATAGCTAAGAACTCCGTTTATAGCCTTGCACATTCTTGAGATCCGTTTACGAGGAATGTCCGATATGAGGAGTGAACCAATGCGCGAACATTATATGAGCTATCTTCGGATATTGCAATATGGCCAATATGACTTTGCTGCAGAAAATAGAGAAGTACTTAGTAATAAAAATTAGTGCAGCTATTTTCTTAAGCGCTGAGATAAAAGAGCGAAACGAACTGAATCGGTAACGTTAAGAGTCTTACAATTATCTCGAGGTAACTACCGTCGTAATAATGGTGTTTTTACCGACAAATGAAAATGAAAATTTTCCAACGGGCTGTTAAACGTGGGGGAGAGAGTGAAACTTTGCAGATACAGTTTCAGATTTACACAGTCAAAGGTTTCGAGTGGCTAGGGGGGCGTTCGTTTCGCGCGTGAATATGACATTTATTAATTTTCACGTATACCTAAACGTCGTTTTCACACATCAACTTTTTGATAAAGGCGAGAATTGTATGGATTTATGAAAGTGTTATATAAACATATGGTTACGCTTATCGAGAAATCGCAGAACCAGTTGGGTTTTCGTAGCTAATTTAGTCACTAGACAAAATGTGAGGTTTGGTAAGTTTAATTTATGTAAACGGCGGTAGCCTAATGGATAGGGTGTCGGACTTGCGATCATATAGTTGCCGGTTCGAACCCCACCCATTGCACTACCGACGTGAACCCACTCGTAACACAAGCATTTAGCTTAGCACGAGGGGTTAACAAGAATACTAGTAATGTGTGACCCACATTGCTAGTAAGCTTTTTTTTAAAAAAAAATATGGTGGACTATGGGAGTGGCCGAGGGATGGCAGTAGGAGTGTCGGGCGTCCAGCAGCAAGATAGGTCGACGACATAATTTAAGTCGTTGGGCGTACCTCCTTGGATGAAAGTGGCACAGGATCGAGGTGGATGTCACTAACTTAGGGATGCCTATACCCATCAGTGGGTGAAGTCTGGCTGCTGTGGATGATGATTGGAAAAAAAACTACGAGAATAAGGATCAATAAAAATACTTATACTTCTGCCTAATCTTTAGCTAATAAAAACTTAAATTCCTATTATAATCATGTTTGTGGTAAAAAAGAGGAAAAACATGATTGTTTTGTGCTTTTTGACGGTGTTTGCCCTCCGTGTTAGACGGAGCGGCACAGTAAATACATTACCAGGTCCATGAACTTGAGTCTCAATTGCATATTATATTTTTAGCTTGTCTCGTACTTATGTCCGTGGTACGCCCGTTCAAAGCGGACAGATATGCGTAAGTAGGATTAATATTTATAGTAGATAAGATTGCTACAGTAATCAATTAATTTAAAAAGTTGATAAATGTCATTTCCGTAAGTTACTACCTCCAAATATTAAGTACATATAAAAAAGGATATCGTAAACCTAATGATTTATGGTCGAGAACGTATCAACCCATAGATTTATAGACATAAGCTTAAGCATTACTGTCTTCTTTATTCTCACAGTATTAACGATTTCTCTATAATATTCATCTGCTCTAAAATTACTGTTAGCTGGTCAAACATAGCTGCCTCATTAGTCTAGTCATTCTGAGCACAACTGCTTAGCTGAACCTGAGTTTGATTTCTAGTTCGAGCAATGTTATTGGGTTTATCTGTTAAATTCTGAGTAGCACCTCGGGGTTTTTATGTGGTTAAGCTGTCCCTCTATTATATGGGACCTAAACATACCGGCGAACTGTTAGTTTACAGTCAACAGTACATCTCTGCCAAACATTGCTGACATTGCTGTGCAGCAGCAAAATAAATTTAGTTTAGCGAAAGAAATACATCTTCAAACGGTCATTGCGACCTTGATTCGTTCCATAAAAAAACTAACAATCGAAATTGCGTAGGTACCGTCCAAAATATCGCATACAATGGACCCGTGGTTTATGTGAAGTGTCGTCATGAACATTGGCGTATGGTTAAACAGCATTCATCCATGCTATACTCATATGCACTGCTAAAAACATCACGATCCAATTACTGCAGACGGATAAAAAATGTAACTAAATTCCACTAGTTTAGGAATTCCGTTCGTCGTCGTCACGTGAAGCAGTAAAAATTCATCGTCGACAAAGGAGTTGAGTTCTAGCACAATTTGCTTTACGCTGGCTAGACTACACCCCCTGGCTGTATGAAATTACAAATGAAGAACGTTATATTTAACTTTTAGAAGTCCTAGTAGAAAACAGAAAAGCATTTTTAAGTTGTTTAAAAAGTATATGTACTCCGTACTTTCGTCCCAGATTTTTTTTGGGACCGAAAGTAGCCTAAAGATGTCCTTCCTGAGAATCTATATCCTCACAAAGTTTTAGTAAGAAATGTTCAACGGTTCAGGTGTGAAAGGTTACAGACACACAATTACTTATTTACACGTTTATAATATAAGGTTCATGCAGAGACGAAACGTAAGCGCAAACCTCACGAAAACCTCGCGCAAACTTATGACTCCATACAACGATAATTAATTGATTCTATACGTCAAATTTGTATTGACATTTGATTAATTAAACACTCAATTTTTTTTTCTGTATATCTTGGCTTTAGAATGGAAGTGTGAATTGTTACAATTTCGCTGTTGCGAAGTCAGTTTCTAACGTACTTCGTCATCAGTGGACTGTGCATGACAGTATCAGGCCATCACTTGGGGAGAGCGGACGTCATAATTAGTCATTTGTCTTACTTGCGCTATAAAGAAAAGGAATGCAACAGCTGACTCCATACTCGCATAAACACGGTGATGTAACAAGGCAATACCTACACAACTACTCGCTGACACAATGAGGTCCGTTACGACATTACGAGCCTGCTTGTAAACAAATATTCAACAATGCATTGAATAAAGACACTGGAACGGTTCGCTTTCAATAATTCTAGAATGCAAAATAAGTAGGGTGCAAGGAACTTGAAAAAAAAAACACAGCATTTGTGTTTCTTACTGCTTTTACTTTTGTAATAACATGGTTCAAAAAATGTGTTTTTGATCCCATCAAATAAATCCGTGAACACATATACATCTTCGCGTTTTTACGTATTTATACAGTCAAGCTTTTTTGTTATCAGACAAAAATGTTGGAATTTCCCAGAATATTGCGAAACTTGAAGTTTAAAGTAGTCGAAAGTATTCTGTGGACAGTTTTTGTTCGTCTACAAAGCCCTCGGTGCCTCGAAACGCGGAGTATTTGCTTGTAAAATTGTCCCATTTAGACTTTACTCGGTATTTGAGAATTAGTTGGAGCTGGAATTAAAATGTACTGAATATTTCGCGCTAGAATCTAGTTACATTGTAATTTTTGATACTTTGTTTACATATAAATTGACTCAGGTCGTTACTGTGTAGCTGGTTGTTTAGTAAAGAAAGTATTATGTATGTACTTAGATGAAACGATGTCTTTTAAGGTAATCACCGACCCGCTATCGTCGTCCATAAAATACATAGCAGTTTACGTATATATCGGGAATATATACGTAAACTGCTATGTATTTTACTTCAATCAAGTTGTTAGACAGCTAGGTGAAGTGTAGCAGACGTGAGAATCTTTCTGCAGCGGGTTTCGCGGCAACCCACTCATTGGTTTGACGACCTAATGGCCAGTCGGTTGCATAATAACTGCAATTAAATCGCAACTGATCCCCGCAGGGTGAACCATTGTCAATCTTGACAACGTTTCATTACAAGGATTGGTTAGTGGCGTACCCGCTATTATGATGCGCCCTATTTCGCTGGTCGGTGTTCCCATACGCACAAAAGCGTAATTATATATGTAGAAATAATAACAATAAATAATTATATTCATTTCGCATAGAGAAATCACACGAGTTCACTTCACAGCATGCGATTCTGCAATTGAGTTACAGCCTATCGTCAGGGAAAGTTAAAACATATGTAGATAGTTTTGGAATCCATTGAATATGTAAAATGTGTGTTTGGATAAAATCCAACGTTTTCTAAAAAAGAGAAAAGTGATTAAGCACGAGGATAGGTACGTTAGTATGCAATTAAGTTGAATTGATGTATCACTAGTTTACCGCAATACTTAGTAGGGTTCAAACGAACTTTAGTCAATTATACATGTACTTAATTTATTTTTAAGGGTTTGCACAGAACCTGCACAACGCCTGTTTTTTGAATTTTGACGTACTCCTATTGCGACTTCTTTCAGCCAATAATGAAATAACCAACCAACTCATTTCTTAATCAGAAATGCCGAAAGAAGGTTGTATACTTACTTCAAAAAATTGAAGTCCTTAAAATTATCCTATAGGTAAAATAACCTCATACTATTTTAATCTGGACCTAAAGTAGGGGTCACTAAAATTCGTATTATTTTATATAGAAACTTATCTACATAAGCCGGATTTGCCTATAGAGCGCTGGTCAACAAACCACAGTAGGGTGAAACCCGCTTAAATCTATACTTACCACGGTTCAACGATCCTATACACGCAGGGTAACAATGTAAATGAAATTCTATAACCTTTCCAACACGGAGACCATAAAAATGACCGCGAAAATAGATATTATAGTCCTAATATACTTAATACATGCTTCCTTTGAAAGAATATTTGTTCTTCCGATTTTAGTTGATCTTTATATAATTAGCTTGTTTAGAGAAAATTTGTGTAACGGTGAGGAGTCAGTCTCACAGCAAATATTCAATGTAATTTCTAGCAAAACGAAAACTTTATTGCTTCATTAGTATGGTGATCGTTATCGCAAATTATACACTACAGATCCTGGGTTTAATTCCCAGGTCTAACTGTGTTATTCTCAGTTGCAGCACAGAGTTTGGGGTAGTGCCTGTTGAATGGCAAAAGCCAAACTCAATCCAACCCTTCAGGGAATACAGGCGTGATGGTATGTAATATTTTAAACAGATTTGATTAATAACAACATGGTCTCACCACCGTTCCCATTCAGTCAATCTTATTTTTCCTGATTTGGCGGAAGTATTAGAGGAAATATACTAAACATATAATTAAAATGAAAGTCAATTGATATAGAGAATAGCGAATTAATCGAATTGCCTGAGTGAAGTACTTAGCTAATGAAAAGATGAAAACTACATGGTTTAGTAATAAAACTTCTAAATTCTAGGTACGCGTCATATAACATGTCAAATGTTCCTCTAATACTCTATTCCAAGTATGTTTAATTATTAGTGATTTGCACGGTTCAGGCTTTACGACCATAACTTTCACACCTTGAATAACACGAGTAAGAACGCAAAAATTAAAAACTTTCGTTTGAAAATCGAATGCGTTTCGAATTTCAAAATGGCGCTCTAGGATGGATACTTTTTAATTTGTGTTTTGTTGTTCTAATAGAAACAAAGGTATTAGATGACGCCAAACTGAATGAGCGCTCCGAACACCATGTACCTATTAATAAATATACCTTATTTCATTGGAATACTGCACTTATATGCAACAGTTGCCTAAGCATTTCTAACTAAAGTATTTCAAATGTCCATAAACTCACCACTCTTAACAGTCTTTACATTTCTCGTACCTGAAACAAATAATAAAGAAAGCATTAATCACGTGTTAATAAAATAAGAAATTAACGAGTTCACAATGTTTTAAGGCAATAATATTAATTGCAGGATTGTCTTTTTATTTGGACTTTGCCTGAGATAAATATTTACCTACTAATACACGTATATACTTCTTTACTTATAATATAATGTAATTTCACTTTATTTACAGATATCATAAGTAGAAAAACAGAGTTGTTCGTGAATAGCTGGTTAGACGAATGAAAGGGTAATAATACTTCTATAATATCCAGTAACTATAGCTATTTCGGGACTACCCAATACTGGTATTGGTTGAAATCAAAACAAATTGAGCGTTTATGAATAAGTATTAATGCTATTTTAAGATCATGATTCATGAGTCAACGGGGACGATGAAAATAATTAGCCAAGTATGAAACTGGTTCCCGTGATAAGACCATTCATTGTCTTGGGTGTTGTTTAACTTTTACAATAAGATAGGGAGGTACCTACTTACACATTTTCCTTACTGACCATCAAGTAGGCCAACAAGACAATCACAATTTTATAGAACGATTGCTTTCTAATATATTCGCTTCCATCCTCAATCTTCACTTCTAAGAAGACATGAATGAATAAACATATGATTGGTGATAGTGCTCTGTTGAAATTCATCAGCCAATACAATTACTGTCTGTCAAAATACTTTTAATGATTTCACCAATCGTAAACACCGTTTCCTAAGAGTAGGTCGCAATTTACTCAACTGTTTAAAAATTTGCATGGTGCTTGCAAAAAATCTTCACGCAAATGTTTAATTGGAATTGGAATTTTGAATATTGTTACAATTTAATGAATAATTAGCATCTCCGCCTAGCATCATAATTAAATCATTTCACGATTTTTTATAGGAAGTCGATTGAAGGTACATTTTTAATCATTGGCTTATGCTTAGTCAAAGAATTAGTATGTTTCGTCATTCAAAGTGGCAATGCTGCCAGTCTTCAGGAGGGTACCAGATTACAGCGATGTGGAGGAGTACTTCGAAGCCTGGGTGTAACTATTTATTTTTGTATTTATATATAGGTTACTTGAATATTTCATTTTTATCTTGTTAATTAATTTTAGTAATAAACAGTGTGTAAGTATATTAGATAATGAGATTTAAATTGGTGATTCGACCCTTATTTGTGCCTTGCATTTAATCCATAGTCTTGTTTAGCGGAAAGCACAACACAATCTACAAAGCTACAGAGGCACGCACTCTTACGAAGGACTCTCATTCATATACACTACACACGACATCACAATGAAACTTCTCTGATGTCTTCATTTCTCGAAGTTTTGTATCCTTAGCCTTCCTACCTCAGTGTTCAAAAGAGTTAATATTATCATTGCACCTAATGAACCAAACAAGCTTATTGCAAAACGTCCTGCTATTAAAGAACAGTTACTTCGTAGCCTCACTATATCTGCCGATCACGTTGAACGACACAAAAGATTGTGCAAGTTCGTTTAATAGCTTTGAAGGACCGGCCCATTGTTTGGACTTGAACAGTTTCCGATAATACGTCTCTTTGTGTGACCAACGCGTTCTACTCCAAAGGTTTTAAGCAGTGGTGTTCTGAATCTAGTCGGGTAAAAAGTTACGAATTGATCGGTACATGATAGTCGATTTCGGTTAACGGCCACTCAAGCGAGGTCACCGCACCACAAACATCGGAGACGCACTGCCATTTAGAGTTTTATGGTGTTTTATCAAGGTACCGTAGAGGCAACTTCAGTTTAACTACTACACAACTTTCCTTGTGAGAAAATTCGACAGACGAACAAATATTTGTTGAAACAATATATCCATTCTCCAGCGGGTTCACTTGGAATTCTACCAAGTTCACTGTTCGCCTAAAATTCTATATTTAACTTGACTATTTTTGTTTTTCAAAAGGAGTATTCAGTATTCACATTTCAATCATCGTAACCGTGAACGTCAATTAATATGTAGTAGTCCTTTTTCTATGGCAGTCCCTTCTGTAAATGCTTGAAACTGAGCCCTTTGAAGTTCTGCTCACGAATATGATATATGACAGGGAAACCCTCTTACGACATCGGTCGGTTATTCCTTAATTTATCATACACACATTTAACTCTGAACATGTTACTGCAATACTTATTTTCTTTCTAAAAACAAGTCGCCTATTTTTCATTTAAATGGGGTGATGATTATTAACAAGTGAGCCTTACTTTTTGATTACAAAGGTACTATGTTATTTTATAAAATAGGTAATCAATGCAATTAATGCGCTAACGAAATATTCGAAAGGTTATAATATATTTATACCTAATTCTAAGGTTAATGCTCTTATCCCGAGACATTCGGGTCACGCATCACTAAATATATTACTCCTTGGGGACGGTACCTTTATGGGTCATAGCTAATTTGAAACGCAAACAACGCAAATTACTATAATAATGATTATGTGTAAAGAAAATCTTGCCAAGCCTTGCCATGATTATGAAAGACTTGGTGACAGACTTTTAGCCAGTCAAGTTATTTCTAGCTATAACTTACTAAAACAAGATAATCAAGTCGCCAAAGTAGCCTAATGATATATTAATTTTAGCTTTTGCAGCAAAATTTCAGAAGAGAAAGGATAATATTGAACTTAAAATTACGTTACAGGACGTCACTAGCATAAATATTAATTGTGTATTATGCGAAATTATTCACTCAGTTGAGGATATATTCAACATTATGAATAAATTGCTTGTCAAAGACAATAAACAAGTAAATAGTAATAAAGATTTAGCCGTATATCTATATACCCTACTGAGATGAATCACCAACACCAATCGTAATGAAAACAAAACATAAACAGGACCGCGCCTAAATGCCTCGACAATAGTATTCTATAAATAAATGGTTTATGTGAATATCTCGGCCCGCATACGTACACCCATCGCTTGATAATCCCGTATAAGCTACAATTTTATTACTCAGTGATTATAGAGAAGATTAACTAACGCTACAGTCTGTTGCATTAATTGGATTTAATTTATTAATAAGCTTACAAGACCATTGAGAAATCTCGGTTACAGCCTCTATCTTTGACAGTGAATGTCGATAGTTTTATGACGTTTGACGTCTTGAAAGTTGAATATCGTAATCATTTATGGCAAAAAAATAATTCCAATGCTAATTTCATTATGTGGGAACCGGAATGTGAGAATTCAATTTCTCATGGGGCACATACTAGCAAATTGACCTCTATTTTTCAGTCATTCTATTATTTATGGTTGTACTCGTACTTTAGGGTTTCAGCCGCAGCATCCAATGTTTGTCAATTATTGCAAATTTTACAAAGAAACATTACCACCAATTTGACCTGGAGATAGAACCCACGACCTTAGAAGCGAAAGTGGGCCGATACAGTGCTAGTTACCACGGGGTCAACAAAGCTGTGTTTACTAGCAAAGTTTAATCGATATCGTATCAGTTTTAAATTAATGTCCAAACACTCGCAACGCTTTTAAACGATAAAACGATGACTACTAATATACTATTAGTAAGATAACATTTTTTGGATCTAATAATGTCCCCAAAAAAATTTACAATACAATATTGGTTTGTGGCTTTCGACGTCAAGCCAAACATAAGACAAGTAGAACATAAGACTGTTTACAAATTAAATTAACGTACATCAACGTTAATACCCACATGGCACTAAGCAGCTTTAAAAACCATTATGATTAACCTTTAAATGCTAAAGTATCCTTTCGAAATACCACATGTCTCTGATAAAATTTCTGATACGCACTGTATAAAGTAATATTGATCGTGTTAATGGTTAAAATGCTAATGGGATATAAATTAAATATGTTATAGAGGTGTAGTTAACTGGAATATTCTTTGGAAGAGCAATTTTACAGTAAGGAAATGTAATCATTGCTTACTTTGTCGAAGTTTTAGACGGAAATCCTGCTACTTGCAATACAACTTAAACGCTCTTCCAATAACAAATGCGCATACAAAACTAATATTTAGCGACTGAACCTAGAATCAAATCATCCTTGAAACAATCGGATAATGAGAGCCAGTAAGTGTAGTTGATGGATCCGACCTTCGTAACACCATAGTTAAACACGAAGATTACCGTGCAATAATCGCATCGAGTTCCGAAAGTCATCACTACGCTGCCATCAACAAGTGCTTTAATGTCAGTAATCTCCTCAGCCACTTTCGTGCACAGTCTATCAACAAACAACGCTTCCGTTCATACAAACATAAGGAAAAACTTTTCCTGTACCATGCAGCGTGGTCACGAGCTGAATTACCGTAATTACATTTTGTTCTGTAATGTCATTGTTAACATTAACTACGGAGATCAAATCTTGTTTTGGCTTTGTTTTACTACTAGATTTGTTCATTTGCTTCGTCTTTTAAACTGCACTCTTTGATCAAGTATAATATTGTTTAACGCTGTTTTATTAGAAACAGTTGATCGAAAGGACATTGCTCTGCGTCTATACAAAATTCGCCCTGACACCTATAGCAATAGAAAATTATGTTACTTTGTTTTACTTAAAATCATTATTGAGTTCCCATACAATCATAATTTTATTGCGGACAAGCTGGAGAATTGCACAATTACAAAATAAGTATTAGATTTTGAGGTTATTATTGTATCGTACAGGGCCAAAATGGACAATGTCCTTTAAGTTCAGTAATGGGTCATTGTATTGTTTTCCTGTTTTATTTATATTAGGGAAAATACGTTATGTTTAATGATTCTGTCATTCAAATATGCTTGTTAATTGCTGTGGTATGATATAAGCATAAATCTTTTTAAGACAAAAACCAGATCATTATGGCTGTTATCAGATAAATCAGATGCTGCCATCACACAATGTTGTCATGTTTTATCTTGACGTCTTCATCAAATGATTGCTAGAACTATTGTGACCTAGATTGCATTATTCTTAATGATTTGTTCCCAGTAAATCGACAGAAACCTTTCTACAACCTTTGACTTCATTTGTATACTTAAATCAAAACCTTGTCCTTCAACTAAAGAAAGCGTTAATTAATTCGGTGTAAAAGATTAAGAAAAGTCCCTGGAGAAACTTCGAATAATTTTACTCTCTTCGAGAAATCTATGATCTCTTGAGGATAAAACTCAGTAATTACGCAGTGGGCGTGGTTTTGCGCGTTATTCTTTGGATGTATTAGTGTCAAGATTACCAATGCTGGTAACGTTCGAGGGTCATGAGTATTCGTGGAAGCTCTCAGTAAGTTTCGCAACAACCGACACGTCGGCCCACGTCCGCTCGTCAATGTTCTCTTGATTTTATGATAATGATCTGTTTGGTCGTGAACGTACAAAACAACTAAAAGTAAATTCATGTTATTTAATGGCGTATCAGTTACGGTATCTATAAGCTGTTATGAAACGAAATTCACAAGTCTAAAAGTCGACGAAACTGGAACACGATTGTACACTTCGGTTGCATGGTGCAACGCCATCCATTTCCATACAAAATTGATGCGAGCCACTGGCAGGAAATGCTGCCTGCGATACCAGACACTATCTCGTCGTGAGGTGCATTCGTCAGACTTCGGTCGCATTATATCACGCGGTACGACATTGTTATAGGTACTGAATAGACGAACAAAGAAGAGTTCACTGCCTAACGAAAGTAAACAACACTACTATAAATTATTTACTCAGCTTTAATGGCCACAAAAACCAGATTACTTGCATGGAAAACATGGTCTATGATCTGCCTATGTGTAGTTAACACGTATTCAGGCAGGTAGGCGGATGGTATAATGGACAAACACACTCAGGTGTCTACTTCCCTGAAGCGCTGGGTGGAAGAGTGCGCAAGCCATAAATATTAATGACAAACACCGATTCAATAGCCGGGCAGCAGACAGGTCAGCGGCCTTTGATCCGATTGTTAGATGCTCACTCTTAAATGTAATTAGAAATGCTTCGTAAAGCTAATAAACTCCAGAGAAAAAGGAATGTGTATTATGAATAAAACATGACCCATGCAAGCTTTCAGACGCTGAAAATGTAAAGAAAAAGTGACCTGATGAGCAGATGTGATTAATCACATTAAGATTTTGTATTTACAATAAACATCGTTGACCTAAATACATTCATATATTTAAGTGCGTAGCTAAATTGCTACAACTCGTTGGGTAAGCCTCCAACAAGTCAAGCAACATTTCTTTAAGCGCTCACTCACTAGATTATTGAAATACAGTACAGCATATAAAAAGTGAAATTGAGAATATCAGGTCGGCTAAAGAGTAGTGCAATGCAGAAGTTTTAATTTAATTGGAATTTGTGAAGCCGTTACTGTGAACTTGATTTATTTTTAAGGGTGATTAATTTAAAACAACGGAACTTACAAAAGGAAGAAACACCAACCCAGTTGATAATTAATGAAACAGAATTTGTGACTAAACTATGTGGTAAAAGATATGTAGCACTCATCGGAAGTCCTCACAAGTGTCGGTTATATCCCAATACGAGCGTGATTCATCACTTAAGCATTCAGAATTAATTTAAATTTTAAATCCATTCCAGATTTATGTGGACCATGTAACAGAATAATAAGACAGCGGCCTTATGAGCAACAAATACTTACTTAAATTTGTTATGAAGATAAAAACATTCGTAACAGACATGAATGGTGAGATACATTACGTAGATAAGTGATGTCAGCAAGTCCATAAATCGGTTCTAAGTGATCGAATGGGTCAGTGTCCTCTACATTGATTGTAAGCGAACGATGTAGACAATAAAGCAAATTATACGACAAACGGATTTCATCACATCATAACAAGCGTCAGACGATTGTATGTTAACCTATAAATCGATCATAGTAATTAGGATGATGGTCATATAGATTTCTTCAATAAACATAATCTTGTTAAATCAAATATTGCTTTTAATGATCTAAATATGAATGAAATGATACACAATTACGATGAGTAGGTCCACAAAGGCTTGGTTGTTGTTAAATTGACAGCTAGTGACCCTCGCTGGGTCGCCGGACGCTTATGTCTCGTTAAATAAATGTGTGTGAACATCACGGACATGGACAGCAATGTCGCAATGAAAACTACTTACAATTACTTCGTGACCATATCCGAATTTGGAAAAACGTGAAAGACTGCTATCACAAGACTGTTGTTTTTTTATTGTTGTTTTTAACATAAGTATTAAATTAAATAAACTATCGTAAGATAGTGTGTTGTTCCTTCGGTATCGTTAAAGGCAAAAAATATCATTGACAACATCGCTAAAGATAGTATTTTTACGGGTTGATTTATTAGTGATATGCTTGTTCAAGCAGATATACGTATTAATCCAATTACCATGCGTTAATTGTGTAAGAACAAAATACCAGCTAATTTTAAAGAAGAAATCGTTAGCTTCCTACTACTGTAAGAAGTAAGCCGGTCAAAATTGCAAACTGACACAATGAAGTTTTCTTTTGAATGTAAATAATGTGTGAAAGGAAAGTATGGTCCCGTGAGAAAGTAGCCAAGTAAATAGTTATGAAAATGAATTGCAATTATGTTACGTAATGAATTACATGAGACTAGTTTTAATGAGGAAGGAAGATACAATCCACTTTAAAGATAAGCATTCTTAACCCAAAGCCTTGCCGAAAGTAACGTGATCATGTTGGAACTTGTTCGTTACATGAGTCTCCGGTTAATCTCATCAAATTTCGACAGGTAGCAGATTTGTTTCAATTACTTTCAATTATAAGTAAGTTAAGTAATTATGAAAAAAATTGGAACTCAATAATCAAATCAATGCTTTAAGGAAACTAAGACGAAGCTTTTAACCCACTCTAGAAATTGCGAAAAGGAGGAGGTTATACGTTCGTCTGTATATTTTTTTTTTTTTCTAATTATTCCTACAAATAATATGAAACTCTAATAATACTAATTCCTACAGATAGGTACCTACCTATAACAAACAGAATTAAAATAACAGATCCAAATATAATGTGATTCCGTGAGGGCTTGCTTGTATTCACACGGAAATCCCTATCGCGTAGCTTTATGGACTTGGCAACCCCTCCTCAAAGGAGACACCTATACCGCTGTCTCGCTTACACGCGAATTCACCCTCTTTCATAGGATCATGGGATAATTAAATATTTATGTAATCACAGACGACATGATCAACTTCGACATGACAATCAACATTATCTAGTAAGACTTCCAGCTAATCGAGCAAGAAAATGATTCATACGGAATTCATTCTTTCTGCAAAGATTTTAACATTGAATTTGATGAAAGAAATTTCTCAGTGATCATGTATAAGTACCAACCTTTAAATTTATCAAGATCTAATTCACCAGTATCATCCCGTAGACTGATGGAAAGCACTGTCACGAACTTAGTTAAATAAACTATGCCGACACTACCGAATCCGTTTACAAACACTGTTTAGCTACAAATAAAATTATTTATAAACACTTAATCCACAAACATCAGCTTATTAGATACCCGAGAATAATACCATATGACAAAATAGAGGACACATAATTATAAATTACTACAAAGCTCGAACTCGTGAAGCTTTTTTCAACGAAACGACGTGAGGTTTCAACAGACGTTCGATACAGACTGCATCACTCAGTACAGAGACGACTGCGGGTGGGGGAGGGGAGATCGCAGTAGGGGGCGCGCGCGTCGAACGCTACCAAGCAAAGGCGCCGAACTAGCCTGTGTTACTGTAGGTGATATGATAACGAATGTACACACAGCTAATGATGTCCCAATTTACGGTCTTCTGAAAAGGAGAGACGAGAAAACTTTATGCGCAGGCGGAATAGTTCAAACAGCAGTCGAAACACATTTAAAATCTAACTCGACGAT
The DNA here is from genome assembly GCA_958496365.1 of Subacronicta megacephala. Lineage (NCBI taxonomy): Eukaryota > Metazoa > Arthropoda > Insecta > Lepidoptera > Noctuidae > Subacronicta > Subacronicta megacephala. The sequence continues at coordinate 4,356,106 of OY292526.1, forward strand.
AAGAAGCAACCAAAACAGATGTCTATTGACAATACGGGTAACAAAAATAAACAATAAACGAAGGATAGGCGGAGAGAACAATAAATCTTTTCGTAGCAAGAGGGTTGAGTTAGAGTATGGGCTAGATAGAACACGCTGTGTCACAATTCACAATGAAATTTAAGAGGGATAATATAAAACAAATATATATATTCCTTTCATTAAAAGTCGGTAAGTAAGGTATAAAATCAAATTCACTGAAATATTCATACCGACAGACATTTAAATCTTCAGAACGTCCGTCTTAAATCTGGGAGCTTTCAAACTAATATAGATTAAAATAAACTTTGAAGTTTGTAGCGAGTAAAAAAAATTCTCCTCTGCCCTTTTCACGTCGTCGTGTTGCATCTAATTCCAAAATAAACATTGACAAGAAAGTGTCTCATCTTGCGTAATTTCGTCCACGTTTAATAAACCAAAGAGATTGTTGGAGAAACTAAACCCAATCTGATTTATTAAAGCTACTACGAGTATATTCATTTATACACATGAAATTTTAAAAGATTTTGTTTTATATTCAGGAGTTAATGAGGTTTGCAAAATATCCGGGTCGTAAAGCTAAATGAAGAAAGCAGTCATAAACACGCAAAATGTTTTATGTGTCGCAAAAAAGTTGAATTTCGTTTCAGAAATTTGGATGCAAAAGATCAGAATGCTGGTGAGAGCAGTGGCGGTGTGAAACTGAAATGTTTGATGAATTTTCTCGATGACATTTTAAAAACGATTGAATAAAGTGGTGGAAAAGTGGACGCTTACAAACACCACGAGTACGTTTTGATAACTTCTCTCGCACGCTGTTATAAATTATGTTTGCATTTCGAGCGTGCTGGTTTCCGGAGTGAATGTTAAAAAGGCGTATCTTTTTGCTGTAACGTTTTTAGTTAAAAATCTAGCGAAAATTATATTTTTCAGAGCTTATTTCTGTCTACAATTATCTTCACGTGTATGTTTCATGTGTGTCCAATTTGATTGCTAATACATTTTACTTTTTATATGTAGCATTGTCACGCATAGCCTTAATTTATTTTAAACTAGAACTATTTTGATATTTCTAGAGAAATACTAAAATAACTGGATATTACTTAAATAAAACGTAATAAATTTTTTTTCCAATAACTTATGTTAAATGGGACTATTCCCGATTATCCTGTAACTGTATTGTTGGTAAGCTAAATTTATCCAACAATTGTGTGCTAGTTCGGCCCCGGTTAACTTAAAAAGAGAGTAAATGAAATAAGTGTTTGTCGTTAATTTTGGACCGTAAAAATGAAAACATTAACTGCAATAGCAGTGTACAATACCCAAGTCATGATAAATAAACGAAAGGTCCTCTTACACACGATCACATCCTGTTTTAATGAATGCACTCTCGCTGATTCATACGCGTCGTAAAATCAGACTGCAGTCAACCGGCTACTAAGTTCAAAACCAATAGAGAGCTATTAAAGTAAAGCCCTTTGGAAGACACAAGAAACACAAGACTAACTCTATTAATATGAGGCACAAAGAAATTATAAGAGACAAGGTTGATCATCTTAATTAATACAACAATTAAGAAACTTAAACAACTTAAAATTAATAAATACAACAATTAGGAAACTACGAACAATGTAAATCATTCAACGATATTGACTCATCCATACATCGGTGAGTAGAAAATCTGGTGCAGATGGTACGACTGGTGCAAACGGTAATAAATTACTTAAGTCACGGCATCTTGCACGCGGCAATCGTTTTGTTGTTCCTCATGATCGTTTAGTTTTAACTCGGTGAAAATATGAAACGATCTCGACCAAAAAACTCATAATGAGTAATCTATTTTAACTAACTTAGATGTTGCGAAGAAAACAATAAACACAATCCTTTAGAATTTGATAAGATGGAACAAGAACAAATGGTACGCCACGCTGTGCGAAAGTTAAGTGTCCCTTACACCGACAAAGTGCGGCAATAAAAATATACGAGTGCCACGCCCGAACGCCGCAAGCGTGTCGATCGGCTTCGACCAAATTTGCTTGTTATACTTTGTATTTTCAAGCGACATTTGGTAAGCAAACATAAAGAAGATTTATTGCGACGGCGGCGTGTGTGGCAGGTCTCACTAACTTCGCCCGACACTCCATCATATGTATTGATTTCTTTTGCAGTTTCAGCATCCTCAAATTTTCCAAGTGTCCTCATAATGGGATAAACTGCGATATAGTTACAAGTTTCTGGTAATAGTTGATATTGATCCATTTTAGAAATGACACAGTTCCCATTCAGGATTTAAAGTTCTGGTTGTACATGATGTTGTTTTTATTACGTTTTAAAAAGACGAAAATCAAAATGTCGTGGGGAAACCAATACTGTATAGCATTATCATGCTAGCAAATAATGCTGTACAGTATTGGTTTAATTGATTCACTCAGCCATTCAATATCATTTTTTTCGTTTAAAATACGTCTTTCTCAGAGTGGGTCATATCATATCAATCCGATACTCTCCACTGCCAGCCATTATTTAAGTTATGATGAAATCAATATTGCTGCTGTAGGAGAACTATTTATAATTTGAAAATTTTACTACAACTATCTGCATTACAAACGATCCTAGTCCCAGAAAACCTGGAATTTAAAATATCCCTGTCTTTTTGTAATATGACATTAGACGATGATAGATATGTTTTATGTATGGTATTTTTGTATTTTTCTTTTATTTTGTTGTGATTTTTAAAACATTTTTCCGGATGCAGACAGATCATAATAAATAGTAATTAGACTAGTTCATTGCGATTGTAAAAATGCAATAATACACAACGTAACACTTGTTCGTTGCATGATATATGTAATTGGAGTATCATAATACCGTAATAAAGATAATAGTGAAGTAACATTAAAACATTAATCTACTTTCGACATAATAGACAGTGAAACGAAATGAAACGTTACCTATACTATACATATACGAGGTGTAAATGTGTGACATATTATGTAACCGTACGAGACAGGTAATTTTAACTTCTTATAAATATTAAAATACTACCTGGTTGAGATCTAGTTTTAGTTGATGGTTATTTTTTAACAAAAGAAGTAAAACTGCCTTCAAACCATATCAAAATGTTAAAAGGTAATTTCTAAGTTTGAGTGGCGAGTTTCTGCAAATACAAGGTTTACCTATATTGACGACGTCATTTCTAAATGTTGACAGATCAGATCTTCACCAAATTTAAAACAGGAAGTACCTATAGCCTTCAAACTAATGGGAGTTCTGAGGTAAGAAACACTAAAAAACTATATAAAACACGAACAAGTTACACTTGTGACGTGCATATAGTATGACGCTGAAAGTGGGTCGGAAAAAATATTTTGATTTTTGTTTTGACACTATTAAACATTTTCCTGTTGCAAATGCAACGAGGAATTAACTTTAAGTACTTACTTGAGAAGCAAACATTTTTATGTGTTGTACATAAGTAAAGCTAAGGTTAAAGAAACTGATTAGGTCTATTATCAACGACTTGTAAAGGAAAGATCGGTTATAGAAGTAAATCCGGAATTCCGGTATTCAACGCAACTAGGAACTTTTACCAAGAGATAAAATTTCATCTCTCTATCGTCTCTTTGATGTCAATTTGATATAAGCATTTAGAAAAATAAAGCTATGATCAAAAGATGCTTCTCAAGTACTTAATATTTTATGAAAGAAAAATTCAACCGCGAGATTTTTTCTGTTATAATATATAAAATATTTTCTAATTAATTAAATCTAAAGGATGAAACAAAAAGACACTAGGTATTCCAGCTATTCATTCGTCTGTAGAATCCGTATGAAAGCAAAAAGTTCTTTGACTCGCTAAATGAGCCTTTTACGTCTTTTTGTTTAATTTTACGAGCAAATGTGTCACTTTGAACAGCAAAAATGTAATCAGCTTCGTAACCTTAACATTTTCATTTGACGTTCGCAACGGAAAAGGTTTTTTGACACCGCACGACGATCTAATCAAAGGGAAGTGTTATGTTTTCTTTAAAGTAAAACCAAATTTACTTAACTTACCACCTTACCTATCGAGGGTATGTGTCTATTTAGGACACTTTTTACAAAATAAAGTTCATATATGACCGCAAGCACCAATCGCAATGACTAATCTTGTTCTCACAAACATCACTTATGGGAAATTCTATTAAGATCAAGAACAACTATCTTTTAAAAATAAAATCATTTTTGTTGCATCTACTTTTTCTTTTCCAACTCTTTGTTAAATTGGCAGTGGTGGAGCTTTCAAGACATCAGTATATAATATATAAAGCCCACTAGGTACCTATGCATCGTGTGCTTAGAGGGATGGTTCGCGGAACGCATGCAGTGCTGCATTCTACGGAGCAGTACACCAGCAGATGTGGTTAGGGTAAGGTATTTGTGAAACGGTCCTGACATTCCGTGGCGGGGTGTAAAGATACCTTGCTTTAACTCCCTAACGCAAAATAATTATTAGAATATTCTCCGGTTCATTAAGTTTTTAAAGCTACATTTAAATTAATATTGACATTTGGTTGAAATATAATTTCGCTTTTATTTATATAGCTCTATAGCTAACTAAATAAAGATTATATATCACTTTATTATACAGACTACATTTGATTATATTATATATATTTTCCTCAACAGAATATTTTAGGCTAAGACTAAGCTTAGCTTCAAACCAATGCCGACGTTTTGCCGAAATGACATCATGTTTCATTCACGGCGATATCAAAAAAGTAATAAAAAGACGAATTCAACGCGTTAATACTCCGTGACGGTTCTGTTAAGGCGTTGCCATTATTATCAATTCCACGGACAAATCGGAATGAAGATCGCTAATCTTTATTTCATTGTCAATTAAATAATCGCATTTCAACGTAATCTGCTCATAATCCAATCGTTCGAATGATCTTATTAAGAGCCAGTGTCTTCATTGATTTTCCATATTGGTTTAATTGGATTAAGAACGATTATCGAATGTTAACATTCAAAGCGCTCGAAATGAAGGTATTAATAAATTGTTAGTGAAGATTTAGATTATGACTTGAACAACGCCCTCATTAATATTTACGTAGAGATGAATGAATGCCTTTGAGAATAACAATTGTGAATATCAATAGGTTCACTCGGTCACTAGCTCTAGTCTATATAAAAGGGCAATGACATTAACTCTCGCTTACCCACTGTAATAAAGCATTGAAATTATGATTTGTATATTTTTCGCCTTAATCATAGTTCTTGATCCCGAATATCGGATATCAGAACATTTATAAAATGTTTAATTCTACTGCATGTTTAAAGTTATGATACCATAGATACAATTATTATTTATTAATCTAGACGAAATGAACTTCATATCGCAAGGTCAAATGACAATGAGCTTAATGGAGTGCAAAATACGTCTATACAATTTGGAAGATATTTATTAAAAATGAATAATATGATTCGTCTAACAGTAAACACCAATAACTGGATTTCTAGACGAGACTGACGGCTCAGTGAGACGTACGCTGAGGGTAAGGGCAGACGGTGCACTGAACTACCGAATCTTCGAAAGGACGAACATATTATTACTTGTCTAGACGATTTACTCAAATTTAAATTGAGATAAAGTTAAAATGAATATTTGTTTACCATGGTCACCTTGTTTTTTTGAGGATTCTAAAATTCCAAGTAGTTTTTATTGTTTTAGTAATACAAGTATTTTTTTTATTCTACACCTACTGTTTCTATAAAGATAAATAATTCAAACTTCAACTTTACAGAACTTTTTAAATGTTTTTTTTTTATATCATTGTAATCTGGTGGTATGTTATGGAACAAAGTCTATAACATACCATCACGCCTGTATTCCCTGAAGGGTTAGGCAGAGGCGTACTAATGTACACCCACATTTCACCGGTATGTTTAGGTCCCATGTAATAGGGGGCGAGCCTATTGCCATTAACCGGGCACAAATCCAGACTCCGAGCTGCTACTGGGAATTTCATAGAAAAACCCAATAACACTATGCTCGACCTGTACCTGAATCGAACCCAGGACCTCTTGCGTAGCAGTCGCGCTTGAGACCACTAGACTAACGAGGCAGCTTCTCTTTGTTCCATATGTGATAGAAAAAATATTACGTAACTATGTAGTTCAACGCAAGTAGCATTAGCTTAGAGGTTGAATGAACTAGGTCATGATTCATGAGACATTTGTACGAAGCTTAATGACGTCATGGATGAGACTTGTGAATGGTCATTACGTATATACGATAGGATAAATAGAAATCCTTGAGATGATGACATAGAAACACCCCAAAGTGAAATAAATATAGACAATCAGCTTAGTCATCTAAGGAAAAGAGTAGAAGAGTAATTTAAGCTTATAAACTTATAAACTTTTAGTGCGGATTTCTAAGCATGTAGTCTCGTAGTGCATGATTTATGTTGGCACGGAATATAGGACTAGTAGGTACTGAGTCTATAGCGCCTTCTCTAGCTCTATAATCAGGGCAACGTTACTGTAATCACATGCTGCACAAGTCAGTTGGACCTAAAATAACGATTCCCAAACGGGTTTCAAAACCCGCAGTCTTTGAGGCGTCAAAACAAAATAAAACTTTTTGGTGGATCACTAACCTTGACGAACCTGTTGATAGATGTGATTTCAATAATTTCTATAACCGAACATAGTGAGGACATTGAACTTTTTGAAAATGTTCACAATGGTGAATCGAATCTATTGAATTACATGTGAAAAGGGTCTGATTTGTATACACCTAGGGCTAATGAACTTACAATTAAAATTACTAGACACACTAGGTCAATAACTTGTAAAAAGACGTTATCATGATACATATATGCAAGATATCAAAGTGAGTGCTTTCCAACAATGTGTTACTGAAGCATTAGAGCTAATTGTCAATGAGTCTTAACTCTTACAACTTTAATTAAGTATTGCTGAAGTTATCAAGTAGCTGTGAAATGAGATCCTACCACACAGAGAGTGAAGCTGTCACGTTAACAGGGTGATCGATACCTTCCGCCCCTTAAATTACCAAGTAATCTTACTGTGTAATTACTCAATTTACACAAGACAGGAGGCGATACCATCAAAGTGCCGCGACGGAGATTAACTCGAATATAACTCACCTGAACGGTACTACTTACTTAATGAAAGCTCCCTTTTAATAACTAGTCAAACAGTGTATTAATTATAGATTTACCATTCACATTTTCTGGGGGAAAAAAATTATTTCTTAACTAAGAATATGAAATGCCAGTACACATTGAAAAAATTCTCTAAACTAATTCATAATTAAAAATCGAAGGAGATTTTTAGCAATTAAATTATGATTAATTGTAAGCAGCCTACAAAACTGAAACAGAAACAAATGAGCATCGATAATAACGCGATATTTAAGTCATGGTATTCAACCACCATAGCAATGCCACACCCAATCGTGAAATGGCACTTTATGGGTGATGAAGCGACGCATCAGCAAAGATAATTATAAATGGAGCGGACGCGACCTAAATACATGCACACGGGAACGACTATTTCCAGACAACGGAAAGGCAAAACAGGTACATTTCGAAATAACGCCTTCACAACAGGTATCAATAAAACTCCCGTTTATATTTAACTGAAAGGTAACAAAGCTACCATTAACTCGAGACTCTTTAAAATGGTTATGTATTTTAACGGTTGTGGCGATTACACTAATTGTCAAAGTCATAATAGCTATCAGTGTTTTAAGTATCTACCAGCATTTATTAAAATCTATTCACAAGGCACAAACATTTGCAGGATAATTTCGGTTTATTTTGGAGGTGACATTTGAATGTATTTTATTTAAAGAGTTTTCAACTGAGCGGGGTAGATTCTCTGCATCTTATTGTTATCTTTATGACGGATCAATAACCTGTAGATATTTTTGCTTATTTGTATCTTAAATTTATTATTGAAATTTTAATCTATATTAAAGAAGTAACAAAAATAAAAAAAAACCCAGCAATCTTGAAAATTAGGTTCATAACAGCATCCTTAAATGGCATTCTTTTAAATTGAGGAAAAAAGATGATGAATGGTGAATTGACTCGATCGTGAAATAATAATGAAAATTTGTTGTGGTAGGGCCACGCTGTTCGCAGCATGAATGGGCCGGCTTGACCGGGGAAGTACCACACTCTCGCAGAAGACCGACGTCCGAGTAGTAGCGTTTCGTTACTGCGCTTCGTTCGGTGAGCGAGAGGGCCGGAGGCCCAATTCCTCCCCCAATCCCCTTCCTTCTCCTTTTCTCCTTCCCCCCCCTTTCCCTAAATAGGCTCGGCAACGCATTTGCAACTCCTTCGGTTTTGCAGATGTCCATGGGCGGCGATGACTACTTACCATCAGGTAGCTCGCCTGCTCGTTTGCTGAGTTATCCCATAAAAAAAAAAAAAAAAATTTTAACACTTGCGTGGCTTGCGTTAGTTTACTTTTACCTGTTGTATTTTAGAAAATTTGTATGGGTTTATAGGATGCAGATTCTAAACACTCAAACAATGTAAGTCCAGTTGCTTAAATGATACAATTGACGTAAAACAGATTTCAATTTAAGCTTACTCTGTTTCAATTCTCCACACCACCAAACAATAAACATGAATAGTACACAAACGCCAGATAACGTTTGACTTAGCGACTATAGATCCTATAACAGTTCCAATATTGTCCAAAATTGCTCCGTGTATTTAAAGGAACCATACAAATGACTATCCATCCAACAATAGCCACAGATGTACAGGAAAGCAGACGGGATGCAAATAACAAAAATCAATACGTCGAGCGGGCGAACGCAGCATGCCAACTTGCATACAATTATCCTAAATTTTTGGTACACTATATTAGACATAACGATCAAAATAATATAAATAAACTGATAATACTAACTTATATGTGTGTATACGAAGTCACGTCACGAGTAACGAGGTTCAGACAGAATTCTCAGACAATGTCACAGATATAACTACGTGTAAATAAACAATAGAGCTTCCGTTTGAAGACGTCGACTGCCTAAGAAGTAGAGTGCAGTACTAAGAAATCAAAAGTGCATCGTAAATTCATGAGGTTTGTTGCATTCATATAATGGTCCCGCAAAGCTAAATTCATCGTGACGTTGTTACGGGTATAATACACATGAAACCTCTAAGTAAGTGGCTGAGAGACTTCGCATCTCAGACCTGGTACTCAAGCAAACCTGTTGACCCAGTGCGCAGCGCTCGCGGTAAAAACTCCGCCTGCACCTGCTTTGGTATTATGGGCGCCTAGTATGTACAATGCAGCTAGCAACGTGGCTATTCAGACGAAAACCATTGTTTGTGACCTAAAACCATGGGGAACACTTGGATCTTGAAAAAAAAGAAAAGAGAAAAGATAATTCTTTCGGATCATACGTTATTTTCAGGCCAATTAATGTCACCATTGAAGATGAAGTCTTAATGGTTTCTAAAAATTATATTCAAGTTATTACTGTAATTTACAATCATTCATCAAATAACAATAGTAGCGATAAGCGAGTAGATACTGAGAACTAAAATTTGAAAATAGCCTCAAAGACAAGCACAATGGAACCAAAGGCGTTTCGATTGTAATCAATAATACCCTACATTCTATCATTAGCTCCTTTCTAATACAGGTCTGCGTAGGAGGATCAATAAGTAGTGCAATGTCGTCACATAGCTACGAGTTAGGGTTAGAAAGTTATACCATAGGTCATTACATTACTCTTATAGATATTGTTGTAGCGCGAAAATATAATAATAATTTTACTACAAATATTAAAAAGTCATTTGTTCATTTTCAAAACTTATATTTTAATATTTATTACTTGGCATAATAGGGACCTGTCAAGTGTGTTATTTTGGTAAGAATAAATGAGTTTGTTGAGAAGTTTCAGTTGAGTAATCTTCTGAAGATAGTTTTGCATAAGTAGTTGAATTACGAGTGGAGAGCTAATTCTAACTCTAGCTAACTTCGAAAGCCTGCGTTCAAGTATTTAAATTTTGTCTACAGTTAAAGGCGTCTGTCAAAATCAGCAGTCTTCATTATATACCCATTAGTTGCGGTTTGGAAATTGGATTATATTTATATTGTATTCGTATTACCCTACGTGAGGAGCAAACAAGGTCCATTTATAAATAAATATTGAAACACCAGCGATGATTGAAAAATACGTGCGGCGTGCGGTTGACGTTTCATTTTAGGGACAAAAGTCGCCAGGAAATTTACTGTACCCAAAATGTAAATTTGATTCTGTCATCTGAAGGTATTCGGAGTAAATTCATAACTAAAGATCGTAGAAATACGAGAAAAAATTATTTAACTGCTTCTGCTTACAACTCAATAAAATTCCTGTACAAGATTTTTTTTTAATTTCCTAACATTGCGTTAAATTTTTTTTAGTTTCACTCACGTCCCAAAAGGATTTCCATACAATAACTCGGCTTCTCGGTGGTGGATTTTAAGTTAGACCTTCCGCAATATAACTGAAAACCTCATCTGATTTCGAGCAGTAGTTTTTGCGTGATGCGCATTCAGACAGACAAACAAACTCCAAAAAGAAATTGCTTGGCGTCTGTTGCTCTAGGCCACCCCATATTAGTTTTTCTTCAATATCTACATTTACCTACCCGTTACAATTTTTATGTATAGATCCGACAATCTAAAACATTTTTTCTCATAAAAATACGTGTAGGTGTACCTGGCGTATACTATACGCCTCGCGACCTTTCCCACACCAACGGATTTCACGAAATAAAGACACCCGGAATTCTCCAAAAAGGGTCTCTCATCGAGTAGGTGCATGAATGATGAACCTTATCCGTACACTCCTCGACCTGTGTCAAACTCGTTGACCCACTAAGGAATCACCTCGACGACGGCCGATTATGAACCTCTTGAGCCTCCAATACGCTGACGGGAGGTGGGGCAGGTATAAGAACTCAATACTCAGAAATATGATGACTAAGTACTTTCTAATTCTTTTTTGATAAACTGTCATGACGGTTTGAAGTAGGTACTGAGCTAATGGACTACTGGTAATACGAATAAGGTATGTACTTAAAAAACCGGTAATTTTTTTGAGGTTTTTATTGGTTCCACCCACTTTCATTGATAACACACAACGATAAAATGTTTACAATGCAATGCAATCTTTGTCTTACGAAGTAATACACAAACCTTAATATAATTGTGTATCTATTTCCAAAATATTACAGGATAACTGTCAGAACTAAATACAAAGCTACATAAGTATCTATACTGTTAACATATTTATTGAGTCCTAGTTCTGGTCAACATCACTGTAGAGTTTTCGAAATCAAGAAGACGAGATAATCTTCAGTCAAAGCATTTTGTTGTACAAATAAAGCTCACGGTGATCAGTCCAATACAGTCAGTGTTTTACACCCAATTTTATATGAAAAAGAGATGTTCTGAAAATGGAATGGTTAACCGGCACACATACCCAATGATGCACAAAAGAGAAACAAAACAGGAAAACGTACTGCACAACAGCTCTTCAATTTCACGCTCCACAATTCCATTCTTACGAATTGATACAATGTAAGTACTTCCCTCAACACATTTGTTTCCAAAAACACTTTCTTAGCTGTGCAGGAATGGAGGAAGATGGAATAGTTTATAAAACTGCTATATTAAATGATGACCTTTCTCGAACTTGTCTTCTGAGTAACTTTACTTGCCATTGTTCGCAGACAATCAGTTAAAGCACTTATTGACAGACGCATTCATTTCACGTTTAAAAATATCGCCTCAGGCCTCGGGTAATTTTGCCTAAGAGAATTTCTAGTCTCTAACAGAGGATGTCTCTATGAACCTGGTAGCTTAGTCATCATTGTAAATAGACCCAGAATTGCTCGAGTTTTTGTATATCTAGTGTTTAAACACTATTACTGTTGGATCGTCTATCCTTGAATCAAATATAGCTTCTCGTAATTGAGTACTTACCGTATTTCAAGAGCTAAATGGTTGCTGAATATTCGAACTTCATTAACGGATAATTGATTGATACAATTGTTACTATTAACAGAGTAAATCTATCTGCATCAATTACAGTGAAAATTGGTGCGCTGAATAAAATCAGCATAGAATTTTGGCGAAAATGGAAATACATTTCCATCGTTCGTCTCTATGTAAATGCTATACCGAAACGTAACGATGTTACTGGAACGGCGGTTAATGGATAATGCTATCTACAGTCGCAATCGCTTTCTATGCACGTATGGGTTCGTACTGCACTCCCGCTGTTACATTTTTAATATGCTGTAAAATTTTGAATGGTCCCAGATAAGTGCTTGCATTTGAGGAAATGAAGTAGCGTGCGCCTTCAACTGTCTATATTAAGAAATGAAGCTTATATAAACTAGATTCTGAGTTGTTATTGCAACGAAAATCTTTAGTCTGGCTCAATACTATATTTTCGCCGAACGGGCAAAAATACATTGGCGATTGATCGCTTTGGATATCAAAGCTACGTGATCAGTCGTTTTCTAACTAAAAGCCTCCCGTTGCAGTCGTGGATCAATGTCTGCATTATATAAAATAACAAGAGTTTATTGACTATCCATTAGTTCCGTTTGGATATATGTGTCGCGAACAATGATTGTTCACATTAGGAGTCGCAGAGTCGGTAACCCCTAAAAGAGACCATTTCTCCACGCTACGCTCAATGTACCCGATTCGCTGTTGCATATAGCGTTTGTTGTTAGCATACATGTATAATGTTCCGGTACTCCTATCGTTGTTCCGATCCTCCACAAATAGCGGCAAACTCACTACCTTTATGAGAGCACGTATTTTCACACTCAAACCTTTCTAGCTCTTGCAAAAATATACATTCAATGCGCATTCTATACGGATATTTGAATTACTAATCCAATTTATTCTGTTTAATGTTATCATAACATAACTCATAACATATTACGTAAAATCACAGCACTGGATTGGTTTTAAGTATTATTGCGTGTTTAATACGGTAACTAAGTACATATTTGCATCTTACTTCATCGAGTCAACGGCTTTGAATTCATTAAACCCAAAATGGTGGAGCAGAGACATTCGTCCGCCCATATTCGGAATGCTCAGAACATTGCCCTATAATCTTAAATCTGCTGTTGTCATGGAATCTTTTTTATCCATAAATACTTTGCCAGTTGTTTGGGTGTTGTCCAAATAAGAATTAGCGGTTCTGTAATCAGTTGAGGTCATTTTCCGTATTTGTCATTGCATAGTTCTAAAGTATATTAAACTCAAAACGGCTTACGGCTTCAGTTTTTTTGGGATCCCCTCCAGACTCATCCTTCAATTAACACGTTGTTGGTTTCGGCGTTTTAACATTTGAAAATGAGTCAGTTTCTAATTGCGATTGTTGTTGTATAAATAGGCGTTTTCATCGTTTGCTGTGACCTCGACGTGAGTGTAGAGATTCAACTAGCCACGAACTGTAACTTTGCGGGCAAAGTTTAACTCGCTGAATAATTGCTAAGCTAAATGTTAAACGGAGTGCACCGCAGATGTGCGAACGCCGGGAGAGTTTTGCAAAAGATTTCTTAGTGGAAGAGAATTCACTTAATTCGGTGTTGTTACGGTTGTATGCTACGCTATTCCATACGCCGTAAGGTTTTGGCTAGTCCAATTGTTAAGATTCGAAGTGTTGGTTCTTGATACATACTTTTATTTTATTATCTAACCGGTTAAACATGCTGTTTTAAGGTCCATAAAATATGGAGTACCCCTGATCTTTCTTTCTGCGATTGTTCAAACTCAATAACAGTTCGCTCGGCGTGGATATTACAATGGAACTCACGGGCCGCAGTCTCTGTAGTGCGATTCTGTTAATAACAGATTTCGAACTCGAATCTCATCTCGAATTCACTCTCACTTCGATGGTCACTTTAGATGAAAACGTTTTGGTATTCTGTAACACATGTCAAGGTCGCGTGAAGTGAAATGAGTATCGAAAACTCAAGTGAGATCCACCGATAACACTAGTGCCGACCTCTCATGGTTTCGGTTATCGGTTAATATTTACGATTGCTTTTTTTTCAAAAATATGATAAGAAAAAAAATACTTTTACAGTATTTTAAACACTCTTTATCTAAATCATTATGTTTCCGAGTTTACTTTGTTATTAAGTTATATATTTAACATAATTTGTGTTTGGAAGAGAACTAAATGCCTTGGCGTCAATTCCTCCGATGACATTTAAGAAGTTTGACTTTATAAATTAAATAAACAAACTCTACTCATGGGTTCATAGGTATTGTATCTGATCTACGAAAACAAATTTTTGTGGGGCGTAGTTTGTTTGTTTCTTTGTGTTTTAACAGTGAACAACTTAGATAATTTCAATCAACATAAAGTAAGTATTTCTGATGAACATCAGTATCGCCAACTAACTTTTGCGTGGAAATACTTATAATAATTAATGAATTGCTTGATTTCAGATCCCTCGAACTTTCTCACCTTCAGGGGCTCAAGTCAAGACTTTGGTGCAGTGTTTGGAAGATAAATTCCATTGGCAGAAGGTTTTAATCAATCAATTTGAGGTTGCTGCTTCTATATTGTGGTATAAAATTACAAGATAATTGAATGCATTGGAGGTACATAAATTCCAAAGAAAGAAGTTGATTAAGGTAGGTCCTAATGTAAGCTGCCTTTTTAGTGTCTTTGTATTTACAACGATGCCTTGAAATTTCCTAGTATTTAAACAAATGTGTAATAAAAAACTAACATGAGCTGCTCTGGTGGGATTAATGATATAATTATAAAAGAATTTCCCGAATTGTTCAAAATAGTGAGAATAGTGATTATGATGAATTAGAAAATGGTGGTATTGCAACTAATTATGAACAATTGAACATGTGAGGCTGCAGTTATAATAATAAAAACTATTTTACAGGAACACACCAACTAGCAGTCCCTCTATTTTCGTTGGTCACTCTATATATCTACCTACGCATTTTCCAAGAGGGTGAACTAAACTAAGAATGGGATGCAAGAGTCCTAACTGTACTCGCGAATCAAGTTCTGGAAGACTGAAGTCCCTCTTCAGTCTAAAGGCAAAACCCGAAAGTAATAAAACAAAATTATATACACTTAAATGTTTTTTATTTTTTCCCAACTAATAAAGTTCCAAGTATTCAATGGCCTATCCATTATGTTATGAGGTCTAGTAGATAATATCAAGCAAACGGATCAATCTATTTTGCAATATTTATCCTTAAATATTTGCTTACATCCTATTTTGATAGTCAATTACGTAGATTAGTCTTTCTGTAATGTCATCCGTTTGAGGTTTTATGACGTTCATTGTGTATGGAATACCTATCATCATCACCATCATCGGTCACCCTGCTCAATTGCACATGTCGTTGTGAAGCATGTCGTAAATTATTCGTAGTCCGACGCCAAAAGTGGTAAAATTATTAGGTTTTGAAAACCAGCCTGCGATGATAAGCCCGACGGCTTATCATCGCAGGCTGGTTTTCAAAGCCTATGCGCAGGCTTCGCTCAATAAAGTGTAACAAAAGAAACGATTGTGTCAACTGAAAAAATAAACGTTATTTTACGGGAAATTTGGTAAAAATGGGAATAAAATAAATTATATAATTTTTTAAGATACTAAACTTCGTACTTATTTTTCTTTAAAATCGTTAAAATCAAAGAAATAGAATTTCTAAAACTTTTCACCTGAGATTTCACACGCAAAATACTAACTTTTGATTTGACATAAAGAATCGAAGTGACTTGCGAAGTGAGTATCGAAATCTTAGTTATAGAATACCAACTAATGTCAAATAATCATGTTCTCACTTGAAATTAGTTCGCATCACTTACGTTCTCATTTAGTAGCGCTAGTGTAGATTTCACATTTGTTACAGAATACGAAATAGAGTTTTCACCGTCGATTCACGTGAATTCGATTGTGAAATCTTTACAGAATAGCATAGCTGATCCGGTATTAAAAAAGACAAGCAAGCACCTCGCTGTCATTTCTCTTATCAAATATCAGACTTGCAGAGGAAAATTAGTGGAGAATGTACGTCACAAACATTAACTCAAGAAAACAATCCTCATCCGATGTTAATTTATGAAGCAGCCGTCTTTCGCGTGGGACGACGTACCATTATGAATTAAGTATAATGACAAGCTATGCTTCTTTCGAAATTCTCACTTACAGAACATACTTCCTTTCGCCCTTCGAAAGCTTTAGAATACATTATAAAATAATAAGGCAATGCAGCAACACATACTCCATTGTTTGCGAGACCATACGAAACAAAATATCTGATTAAAATTGATGCTAGCTTGATAAAACTCCGGTTATTGCGCCTACATCGCACACGCACTATAGTCTATTGAACTTAACCTATTACTTTTATTTTTCAGATCAGGTGGTGATGGTAAGTACTTAGTAAGTAAAAAGCGTATATTTACGATGACGCATAAACCGGTGACGTCATATTTCGAATGAACACGGCAGCTTTCATCGTTAAGGAATAGGGGCGAAGTATAAAAACAGACGTTACGGATTATGGGTACGGGGAACCCTTGTTCAATGAATGCGAACGACCTGCATAGTTACAAATACTTATGGGTCGGGATATAATTTTATCCATGCTCCATTTCGCACTCTCCTTCACATTTGCCAATCGGTAACGATTTCCGCTTACTGCCTCGATCTGTGATTGGACTCCACTAAATGCATAATAGATGAGGTCTATAATAAAACCATTGACTTTCCCCGGCCGTTGCTCCATAATGATATTTTCGGAGCTTTACAGTTGGTAACTGAATGAACAGTTCCAAGAGCGGTGTTCCGCGTCCGTGCAATATTTATCACAAGTTTATTTAAGGTTCGAAGGCAGTTGAAAACTATATTTTGAAGCTATAACTCTCGGTAATTACTGGTCGCTGTTACAACATTAACATTTTAAAATGTGAATACATACTCTTAACGATTTTACTTTAAACAATAAATCGTGTAAATAAATAATGTTTTTAGAAATTCACTACCGTACCGTGCTTGGTTAGATAAGGAAAAGTGGTAGTGATCACCATTACTCAAAGCTTTGTTACACATCGTTTTCTACGGACGGTTCAATAAGTAAACATAGGAGCTAATTCTGGAGCTATTACACACAATGGATGTTACTAGTTTGTCCTCTCAAGACATGAGCCGTTATTTTATTAGGATACCGTAGTCACAAACGATTTCGTGTTTTACTTGATCGAATGAAATGCTAAATTCAGTAAAGTATTGAACAAACTTTGCGCGTTTGTGCGTTCATACTAAGTTATTTCCAGATATTAATGCACAGATTACACACTGCGCCGATATAAATAGGTCACCATGGCGCGGGGTTGTGCAAGATTATCCCCTTAACAACGCCATAAATTTCATATCAAAACACTGTGCTGTGCCAGATAACCAATATACCGCATACAAAATATAAGCAATGCATATTTCAGTTACATGGTTTACTAACAACTGTCAAGCCTATTGTTCTCAGAAATATGTACAGCAATTAGTAAACTGGGTTTAATTTCAGAGCAAATAATGAGCAAAGCCCAAGCTCTGTAATTAAGAAATTCTGACAGCTTTCCACAACACGATCCGTTAGATATAATGCGAATTTTAGGCAAATTAACATGGCGTGGGGCCGCTGAATCACTTCGCTTTAATTAGAACCGGAATCTTGATACCGTTCGGACACTTCTGGTGAACTCATGTAGATGTAATAGTATGCGTTCCGCGAATGCAACATTTAAACGCGACACGTGAATCAATCGCCATTCCGAATCCATTGTTGCGCGACCTGGCGCTCGTGGAGATTTGTTCCAGTCAATCAAAACTCCGAGGTTCTCGATACATCGGACGCTTATTCATTAACATTTTCCTTAATCGATGCAAATTTTATTGTCTATCGTCACGCTGTTCGCAGATCTCTAGTTATGTTTCAGAATATTAACATTCTTAGTTCTACTTCACAGAAAGTCGTATTGTCACTTGTTTTACGTCGACTCCAAGCTACATTTTTGTTGCCTTTAGATTCTTTTTGGGAAAAGGAAGACATTTCGCAATGGGTCAAATATTGCGCCCACTGGTATATTGGGTCAGAAGTGTGACATTAATATTCGTAAGACACCGAAGATTCAGTGAAAATTGCAAATTCCCCGGAAAATATTCTAGGCGAAAATGTTCAGGCAATATGCTTTCTTGGCCCAGATTTGCCGGTTCGTTGACCGATTTCGTGTTGGGAACACGCCGCTTGCATATCACCAGGTGATGCTCGGCTTTAAGCGACGTTTCCGATGCAGGAATGGATATATTTTTAGAGAAACTTAAATTCTATTTTTGCAACGAGCGGAGCCGTCGAATATCGTTAGAAAATTGTTTTATGGCACAATAAACACAGTTTCTTTTTGGACATTAATCTGATGTCGTTGACTGGTTTTAGTTTACAAAGCGATTTATTGAGACTTTACAGTGAATTCCAAACTCAGGCAACAACATTTACTCCAGTGTTGTTGTTTAACAAATCTGAATGACGTTCAGATAAGCATTCACTAGAGATGAAATTTTAAGACTTGCACTGACAAGATTTAAAGTTAACGGTAAAATTATAATAAAAAGTGGCAAGAAATATTCATAATTAATATTCACGCTCCTCATGAGCCTGCTCTCGCTTCGCCTTCATCATATTTAAGTTTTATCAACTTTGAAAACTCCGTCAAAATCTGTAGCTAACTTTTTGCGATGGCCAAATTATTAAAATTTGCATTTAGCTTAGTCACAGGCACCATCTTATAGAGAGCTCCGCAAAATTTTATGATTAGGCTAGACTTATGTTGTTCGAGGTTTCACTCGCGACCCAAAAAGGTTTTACTTACTTCTAGGCAGCGTATCAAGATGAAATATGCACCAGACTTTAAGTTAGACCACCAGCAATACAACTGTGAAAACCAAATCTAATTACGTGCAGCAAACTTATGTAACGTAACGTAATGCGCATATGAACATACAGACAGACAAACCAAAATTCAAATATAACTGTTTTGGATTCTATTGCTATTATAAAGATACCTCAAATTTATGTTCTTAGATATCTGTTATGTAGATACAGACATCATCAACCCGCCGTTGGACGTAGGCCATAGGCTGATGATGATGATGATATACAGACATCGACCAGTTACAATTTTATTAAGAATATTTATTAGTATGAAGTATGATGAAAACCTATTCAACCAAAGATTAAAGAGAAGAGTTGCGAATTAATAAGTTTCATAGAAGATGCAATCGCGAGTGGCTGGCAGAAAAACGCTGGGTTGAAAAGTAAATCATAGGTCTCTGCAATTTGCATGCAAAAAGACGTAGCGTGAAAAGCAAAGCTATTCGAAAACATGAGCACTTGTTTTAATTAATGTTTATTCGAAGAATTACCAACGATTGTATTCATTGCTAAAATGGTAATAAAAATAACTCTGCGTTATTAGAACTCGCAATATGGCTGGAATGTTATCTGATAATAATTAGTTACGCGAATACTATACATTGAATTGAAACGAATAGCTACCTATGCGATATTGTTTTAACTTATGTCAAGGTCCTTTGGCGGTAATATTTGAATAGGTTTGAATCGCACTATATGGAGGTACCTATGTTAATATGTACTTACAATACCAGAATTCCTGAATAGACGATCCCAGACTTTTGTTTGAGTAAGTACCATTCAATACTTCGAATGCGTTTTAACTAGATACACAAAGAAATAATTTCTATTCGATGTTCTTACTATCACTGACGTCACATGGATAACCCACCATTACCACAACAAAGGTGAGGCTCACATGCATGTTACCAAACAGACTCTTGACCTAATTATCACGGTGATATTTTGAAAGGGTCCCGTCAGTATTGGGCGACATTAGCCTACAGGCCGAGGAGACGGCGCCAGACCGGCGCATGAATAGGAATGTTGATGTATATGAGTATACATATACTACCCATATACCTAGTATAGTACACTATATGGGAAAGGAGATTTTACCATAATTCTATTTTATTTTTGTATAGTATCAGGAAATATAAACGTTGTTGCTCTTATCTGTCTCTTTATAACAGGAACAAGAAAGTAGGTAGTTACAAGTTACAGTACAATGATTCATACATGTAAGCTTGACTTGTATTATTAGAAAGATGATTATTTGTTGACCAATAGGCAATAGGTAGTCGTGGCAGCTTCCTGATTTCGGTCACGGTTCATAAAATCAATAGCAGCTAGAGTCAGCTAAAATTATTCAACTTGGGAGAAGTATTCCACCCAGGAGTAGGCTAAGCTAAAGCAATTTATTCTTAAAACTGTTATAATTATTTTATCAAAGAAAACCATTCGAAATTCTAGTTGTCTATTTGGAATTTGCGAGTTTTAGGGGTCCGACAGAACTAATCGGACCTAATGATTCAATATCATAAAAACTTAATATAGTGCTATCAAATCATATTGACGGAAGGGTTAGGCAGAAGTGTAACTATTAATTTTTACAATTAGTGTACAACCAACCACATTTCGCCGCAGGTCAAACAACCGGGCACAATTTCGATCTGCTACTGAAAACCCAATAACACTGCTCGAACTGGGAATCGAATCCAGGACCTAATGACGGACTAAGGATGAGGAAGAGCAGACACGCAGGCAGGCCTTTAGGAGGTATATATTCTGCGATTTTGTGACTGGTTTAAATAAAAAAGAGCGGAGAACATCAAGGATTATAATCGATTAAATTTAGTGTCAGTGAAGTAAATATTTGTACGAAATAAGGCCCCTAGACTACGAATTACTATTATTTATTCGTAGCCCTGGATTAAAGATATTCGAATCCGAATAAAAAATAATTAAAAAAATTGTGTGTAAGTTACGATTAATATTGGAATTTTTGGACCTTTGTAACTTTGTTTGTTTTTTGACCCGTAATACCTACTTATTAAACTGAAAACTAACCATAACAAATAACAGCTATAATGTTGCTTTTGTAGTACTTAGGTATACCGTATAGGTGACGGTAAACTTTTTGAGCGCGCTTAACAAGATTTTCCAGTGCATAACATACCTTATTTCTTTGGAATACTGGACTTGAATGCAACTTCAGAGCTTTCAAGAAGTTTGTTGATATATCTATCTACCTAATGAGGTAATTAGAACAATACATTGTTCTACGTCTGGGAGTTTGTGTATTGCTGTTTTGCTGGTGTAAGACGATTGACTGTGAAGATAGGTAAAGTAGGTAGGTACCTATACCAACTTTTCAAGTTTCAAGTGAACACTAATCTTGAGATGCATTAGTACTTAATACTTATTAATTATTGCAAAGTTTGAAGACAGGATATATCGAAAATATAACATTACACGGAGTGCTGGGTCTCCTAATAGCATCAACATAATAGTGATAGTTGAGTGGTATGGCTGCCTCGTTAGTCTAGTGATCCCAAGCGCGACTGCAAGAGGACCTGGGTTCGATTCCCAGGTCGAGCAGTGTTATTGGGTTTTCCTGTGAAATTCCCAGCAGAGCCTGGATTTGTGCCTGTTTACTGGCAATACGCTCGCCCCCTACTACATGGGACCTAAAAAACATACCGGCGATATGTGGATGTACATTAGTACCTACAACTCTGCCTAACCCTTCGGGGAATACAGGCATGATGGTATGTTATGTGAGTGGTATGACCAAGTGGTCCAAGTGGTCTTGACTCTAAAATAAGCCTCTAAACCTCCAGACTTTTTGCAATAAAATATGAACACTTGAACAAGTGCTGTGTATGCTCACTGAGAGACTTTCTTTATGGCGTGTGATGTCAGCTAACTTGCAATAGGCTAGCATGGTGGACTACAGCCACACTTTGCTCACTCTTAGAGGAGACCCATGCCAAGCAGTAAGACGATAAATGTTTGATGATGAGCTTCAGAATGTCTTATACCAAATTTGTGGTTTTACCTTTTGTCTGGCAATTGAAAAAGCAAAACCATACCACGGCACCAGGCATTATAAATAAAACATATAGGATTCTGTCATCTATACATGACTGTGACTGCGGCGGTCAAAAGGTGAATAAACGAAAAGTTTGTAATTATAGAATTATAAATAAGTAGGGATGAACTCTAAGCGAGTGTAGTGAAAGGCACTACACTCCCTTGAAGTCTGTGGTGGGTGAAACAGCATTAAAAAAAGCTTCTGTCTAAATAAAGCTAAATACTAGAGCTGGGATGGTAATTCTTTCCATAAAGAGTATCACAAGTCAAAGATAATTATAAATACAAATACTTATATAGTCTTTGAAGAAGAAGATGTCCATTTGCCTCGACCTGACTTCACAATGTTTACTTCTTTTATTTACAACTGTTGTTTGTTATTTCAGTGGTGCTTAGCATGCAAGGCCTACTCTCACATTGTGTTTATAAGAATAAAGTTAATTAGAGCTTTATTTGAAACAAATCTAGAGTCGAAAAGAAGAAGAAGAAGAAGTAGAAGTCTAAAAGAACTTTTTCTGTAAGTAACTTTGCTAGTAGACATCCGTCCGTATAACATAAACAAACAACTCCATCACCAAGATATAAGTAAATACTATCCGCCCCTTACTAATAAAAGCTCTATTACTTCCGCAATCGTATCAATATCCCGATATGGCAAAGATAATTCTGAAAAAAAAAAATGTACTTACCAGTTAATTTTTAAATTATCTTCAACGTAGTCTCTCATACAAGAACTTTAAACAATACAGAAGTACTTCCGTAATTACAATAATGTTTAATTAAAACAAAACACTTCCGATATTACAAATATTCACAAAAATTCGAATGATTTTTTAAATGTATTTTGTACACAACAGAAACAAACGTACGACAATCGGTCAATCGTCATTCGTCCATTGACCCTGGCTGGCAGTGGCTGGAGAAATAGTAAAAAAAAAGATTTTGTTATTTACCCGGCCTCACATAGACATATTTTGTCTATGTTGGCTACCCCCATATGATTTAAGGCTAAAGCGTCAGGGTTGGGCTTGAAATTCAATTTTTTTTCGCAAATAATATTAGACCATCATAATCACACATTCTGGGTATGTGTACATACCTACAGCTAGAGGTCAACCTATACAAAACCAGTTTAAGCTGATCTCACATTGTGTAGGCTTCCCATACAATAAGAGGCCAGCGTTAAAAGGATTTGTATAGCTTGATGTGTAGCTGTGCGTACATATATGGCAGTAGAAATTGGAACATCAAAAATAACTTATTCACAATTGAGTATTAAAACTTTTGCTTAAAAATCGCTATCGTAGGAGACTTTGGTGTAAAATTGTGGATTCAATCTACATAAAATATTATTCATACGTATCTTAAACGCGACCTTTCTAAAGGTTTGGTTGTATTTGGGTCTGTACACAAAGTGACAGTCTGTTGGCGTTTGTCTCTTTTACGAATTCAGTTTTTTTTTGTGGCAATTGAGCCGATTGCGCAGAAAATTATAATTATACATGAACCTACGAATAAATAATACTCAGGAAGCGTAACTCAGAACAAATTCCGCTCAAAAAGTGGACCTACTTCAAACCAAATGACGACGATTCAAAATTCGAATCACTTGCGATGTTTCAAATAGACATGCTTGGTAATTGGTTTAAATTCAGAGAGAAAACAGGGATTGGTTCGCGCGCGTGCTGTAATGTCTGTTATGACATCTGAGTCAAAATGGAGTGGACGATATTATGGAATAAGTAGATCGGACCAAGTCAATAATAAAACAATATTATAATTATATTAAATATTTTATAATAATGTGATTTTTTAAAATTATACTATATTAATACAGGGCTGAAGGGACATCGACGCACAACCGCTTACCATGAATTCAGTACATGATTCTGGACCCCCCCCGCGTAGATATTTTTCGTTGGTTACTAAAAAGGCTTAGATTGGGTACTTTTTAGTTTTGTTGTATGGTGCTAAAACGAATAAAGCCGATGGTTTGCCAACAAGAATTGCGACTTCATCTATTGTTGGAGCGTTGAAATAGTGTTAGTGTATTCGATTGAGTCGTTTGTTTGCTCTGATCATAACCTTGGCAATAGGTCACCAGGTTCCTTTAAGATTTCTGTTGACCTGGTACTTCAGTTGTATGTGGATATTTGTACAAACTGGTACTGCAGTTTTGTGTAACATGGTATATCCCTTTAATGATTTGTAAAAATATTTTTCATCAAAAGGCATGGAGCATACTCTGGTAGTTTTTATTTTGCCGAATGGGATCGGCACATTTTCTTTTCAATATTTCATCTAGAAAATATAATTTCTAAATTAGGTAAAAAATTTACTGACTTCATTTTGCATAATATTGACCATCTCGTTTTGATAACGTGTTTGAACAACTTTGAATATAATTATAATTTACCTACTACTTACAAGTGAAAAGTGATCTCTGGACATTTTAATCTTGTATGTCTCCTGCACCACTTCACAACAAATGATGGCATCATGATTCACAATGATATTAAGCTAAAACCTTTGACATATGCTCGCTTGCAAGGAAAATGTCCGACTGATGGCGCGCTGGACACAATTTTGAAGCCCCGCCTACTTGGACACAACTTTTGTTGGGTCATTTTCTTAACGCAGTTACATTTCCTGAGTATTATTTATTCGTAGACATGAACATAAAAACGTGTCAGTTGTCGTCAGGCGGACAATATTGATGAAGAAATCTATCTTTGGCCGCGTTCCACTTGGCGATCACAATGATCAAAAGGCTCCTTTAGCCGTTCCACATGGCGACCGCGGTCGTTGTTGTCTCGGAGCGAAAACGTCATACATTACGTCATGACTTACGCCCACGCGACGCCCACGATGACACATCTAAAAAGTGGGTCGAAGTGATCGTTGAGAAAATCCTAAACTCCGTTCCACTTGAGTTTACGACGCGACGGTAACGCTCACAAGCAAGTGGAACGGGAAAAACTGCGGTCGTGAGCGTAATCGTTGTGATCGCCAAGTGGAACGCGGCCTTTGAGTGTCTGGCTGACGTTGACATTATTCGTGACATTCTCTGTCATGAATCTTGATAGGTGCATTGCATTTTGAGTTTTGTCTTGACGCATGTTTATTGTATTACAATTACATTTCGGCGCCTAAAAGTTTTAACTAAACTCAAAGATTGT
The DNA here is from genome assembly GCA_958496365.1 of Subacronicta megacephala. NCBI lineage: Eukaryota > Metazoa > Arthropoda > Insecta > Lepidoptera > Noctuidae > Subacronicta > Subacronicta megacephala. The sequence goes on from OY292526.1 coordinate 4,381,407, forward strand.
TTTTTTGAATAATTGTATCAATTATGCGTAGATAAGCCAGTCCAGAAAAAATGGAAGAAGAAAGTAAGTTTGTGTTACATTTTATAAGTGATCTATAAGGTTAGTTCGCGTTGTTTATTTAAGATACATTTCAGAATTAATTCGAAGGAAGAAGAAAGCTTTGAACGGAAGCAACAGACGTGCGTTAGCCGAAACTTGTAATGATTTAGCTACATTTTATTACAAACACAATCGTTATAGCGATGCTTTGGACGAGTACAAAATTGAAGCATCCATCAGCAAGGAGTTAGGGCTTCGAATGGAATGGGGTACTTGTAATAGGATGATTGGAGAGATGTACATGCTTTTGGCAGAATTTGACAAAGCTTTGAAGTATGAAGAGCGACATTTAGGTAAGGAATTCCACTAGATATAACTTTGTAAATAAACAACAACACAATGGTGTGCCTTTTTTCATGGTGGTTACATAAGATGAAAAATAGGTACCTTCCTACAATAATTCTCATAAATATTATTACACAGTAGTGTCAGGAACTACCTATTGTTCATGAGCTCTGTTCAAATTTTTCTACAGCTGTAGCAAAAGAATTAAAAAACTTGGTTGAAGAACAAAGAGCCATGGCAACACTGGGCAGAATATATTTGTTGCAAGGACAAAGTACTACAGATGATAATGAGGCTAAAGTATCACTGAAAGCTGCTGAAAAAGCTTTCATGAAAAGCCTTGTGTTGTGTGAAAAGTAAGTTTTTGGCATTGATTTTTGAGATTTGTCTGTTTGGATACAAGTTCCATAGTTTGTAAGGAGCGTAATTATAGAAAAAAAATGGAAATAAAATCTCATTCTTTGTTCTTTCTAAAAAGCTCCCAATCTTTCTTTGCCCAAAGGGTAACATAGTAAAAATTGCCCTGGGTTTTCTTGTTTTTTCTTGAAAAGAATATGATCAACCATTGTTATTTGGTCAATCTATACACCTACTAAAACTTTTGTGTCAAAGTCCCACTATATCTCAATATATATTTTATTTTTATATAAATTGTTATTGTAAAGTTTTATTTATCTTGAGATTCTGACATGTTAAGGTATGTCAGATTCTCAAGATAATAAAAATTTAGATTTTGATCAAAACCTTTTATCTCCAGCCTGAATAAAAAAATAAACAAACATGAATTAATGGACATGAGAGCCCGGTTGCTCCTGAACATTGGAGTTGTCCAAGAACATTTAGGGAATCTGGATAAGGCTCTAGACTGCATCAATAAAGCCATATCAATATGTTCAAGTCAAGATTTGTATGAAGTTCTACACAATTGTTATACTACGGAAGCTTTGCTACATAGCAATAAGAAGAAGGACTATGCTAAAGCATTAAGCTGCTTAAATAAGGCTCTTGAGGTTGCTAGCAGATTAGAGGATAAGGTAAACGCAACATTCTTGTTAGAAAATTTATATTGTAGTGAGCTTAGAGCGAAAAACGGAAAACGCAATGTGGGACAACCTCCAACAAGATGACAGACAACCTGGTAAAGGTTGCTGGGAGTTATTGGATGCAGGCAGCATATAACCGGTTGTTTGGCAGTCTATGGGGGAGTCCTTCATTCAGCAGTAGACTTCATTGGGCTGATATGATGATGATGATGATGAGAATGGGGTACTCACATAATCTCACATCTGCACGGTATCCATGTTAAGACAATTTGGGGACATGTTTAAAAAGATCAGTATGCCATCACCTACAGATATTATAGTGATATGATATTGGACTGCCAAGTGGTAGGTCTTGAGCTTGAAACCAAGTCAGCACCTTGTGGCTTTTCATAATTATTTGTGTAATAATAATTACTCACTTAAAATGGTAAATAAAAAACAGGAAAACTTGATGCCTGAGAGACATTCCCGTGCTTGCTTAAGGCTTAGGGAGGAGTGTACTATGTATTAGGGGTCAAGTCTATTGCCATTATTTAGCTGGATATCCAATATTTTAATAGTGATGGTGATCCTAAAAAACCTCATAGAACAATAGAACATCTTTCATTTTAATATTATTTTCAGGTTTTAAAAACATGTGAATCTTTGTCATCAAAAGCTGACATATTGTGCAAGATGTCTGATTATCAGAGTGCTAAACAGGTGCTGCTCAAAGCATGGAAACTGAAGACTCCTGATGAGGAGGAGAGTGAAAATATTGAAACTAATCTAAGAGTTGGTGAGTATTGTAGTGATGATTTTTAGGGTTCCATACCCAAAGAACAAAGGGTAAAAACCGGACCCTATTACTAAAACTCCGCTGCTCCATCTGCTTCTGTTGTTATAACAACAAATACTCAAAAACAGAAAAAAAAATAAGTGGGGCTCCCATACAACAGACTGATATGATTTTTTTGCCGTTTGTATAGATAATGGTTCGTGCGCGATCGTTTACTTAAGTTGTACAGGAACATGATCAGTTATTAAATCCATAATTATTTAAAAAAATATTTACTTACTAATTATCATTATTAAGTAGCTGTTTTTTTTTTTGCCTTCTAAGCATTATAGCGCGATATAGCGATATAGCGATATAGCCTACGATAAAAATCAGTGATCTGCCTATCAGTGACAGTCCTGTCGACATGGGTCCAGCCATTTCGAATATGAGACAGAACAAACAGGCAGACAGATTTTTTAGTTAAAATGTTGAATTTAATTACTTCCATATGCATTTAGTAATAACCAATTTTATATCTTACAATAAAAAGGCAATTTTATCTTCTATCATCCGCAGTGGCAGGAATGTGCTACATAGAAGACCTTCTCATATCAACTGACCCTTCAGACCATGTGAGCTTTAAGAAGCATTATGAGAAGCTTGGAGATGGTGCGTGTCAACTTCGTAACTACACAGGCGCAGTGGAGTACTACCTAAAGATGCTCGACCACGCTGAGCTTGCGGGAGACTGTGGGAAGACACTCATACCAATATATGTTAGGTAAGTAGACTGGATTAAAAATCCTATATATCTAGAACGGGTTTTTAATACTTAGCCTGCGTATAACCATGATAGAATATCTGTTATCTTCCAAATGTATAAAGAAAAATGTTAACATACCATCACACCTGTATTCCCTGAAGGGTTAGGCAGAGGTGTACTAATGTACACCCAAATTTCGCCGGTATGTTTAGGTCGCATGGAATAGGGGGCGATCCTATAGAAATTAACCGGGCACAATTACAGACTCCGAGCAGCTACTAGGAATTTCATAGAAAAATCCAATAACACTGCTCGACCTGGGGATCCAACCCAGGACCTCTAGCGTAGCAGTCGCGCTTAGGACCACTAAACTAATGAGGCAGTCTAATAATGTAATTTGTATGAAATAAACTGCTGAGTAAATTACCAGGAAATTATTCAGAGTTGGTGATATGCAATATTTGTCCCTCACACATAAATAGAAGCGGCGGTAGCCTAATGGCTAGGGCGTCGGACTTGCGATCATGTGGTTGCCGGTTCGAACCCCACCCATTGCACTACCGACGTGAACCCACTCGTAACACAAGCATTTAGCTTAGCACGAGGGGTTAACAAGAATACTAGTAATGTGTGACCCACATTGCTAGTAAGCTTTTTTTTTTTAAAAAAAAAACTTGTTGCTTATATGACAAAATAGAAACTGAATGAACGAACATAATTATCATTGTTGATAATTGTAATTACACATCAAGCTATACTAAACCAGTATAGGCTGGCCTTGAATTGTGCGGAAAACCTTTACAATGGGAGGTCAGTCTAAGCTGTATAGCTTGATGTGGAGCCGTGTCTACGAACCTGGATTAAGAACTATTGGATAGTTCTTAATCCAGGTTTGTACATTTTCTTTAAAATACAGATCCATAAGATTAGATCCTAAATATTATAAATGTGAAAGTTTGTGAGGTTACTCTTTCACGCCAAAACTACTGAACGGATTTTGATGAAACTTTACAGTATTATTGTTTATACATCAGAATAACATATAGGCTTCAATTTATAACGATATTTTGGGAAATTCACACAAAAAAAAATCTACGAAAAATCTACTCTACGCGGACGCAGTCGAAGGCATAAGCTAGTAATCTATATATAATGAAGTATTTATACATGCCAATAATACATTAATTTATTTCAGCTTATATCAAACCTACAAAGATATGGGCTCCTACAATGAAGCCCTCGACTATTACGAGAAAGAGTATGAACTGATCAAAGATGTGCCAAAAGAGGCCTTTACAACAATGTACAATATTGCCGAGACACTGTTCTTAGCCAAGAAACCATATGAACAAATAGAGAAGGCGTGTTTGGAAGCAAGGAAGGCGGTAAGCTAACTCTTCTTTCTATAATTACTGACGTTAGTCTCGTTTTCCCTAATCCTCTAGGAATTGCCTAAAATCGCGTCATAGATCACTTACGATTTGTTAAGAATTATTAAGTGAAATCGCTTGCGTATAGACCTACCTAACTAACATAATAAATCTAAAGAGTATGTTTGTTTTTCTTTGAACATGTTTAAATCTGAAGAACAACTAGTCGATATTTTTTTACTTGCAATGCTAAGGGAGTTGCAGATGCATTGTTGAGTCTATTAACTGTGGAAAAATGTAGGGAGAGAAAAAAAAGGGGACTGAGCGAGGCATTGGGTATACATATTGCTACTTAACGTCGATATTCTGTGGGAGGGTAGTACTTCCCCGGTCGTACTGACCCATTCAAGGAAGACACTACTACTAGATAATAGTCAGTCAGTGTTAGACTTAACTAAGTAGATATCATGTGACGTTTCTAGGCTCAAGATTGGAATAAAAGGAAATACGAGATAAGAGTATTAAAAAGCTTGCTGAAGTATCAAGAAGAGTATTGTGAGACAGAAAAAATGGAGCAAACTAAAGAAGATTTAAGAGAACTAGGGTATGACAACTTGGATAATCTGGAGAACTCGGAAGACGAACAGAGCTCTGCTGGGGGTGGTGATGAGGATACCACTCATATTGGTGATGATATATGTCTTGAGGACCTTACAGGTGAGATTCAGGATTTTTTTTTTCACAAATACTTAAAAAACAAGTTAAACCAACTTAAAAAAAAACTATATATTTTTTTTTGTGAGAAGTTTTGTTTATAAGTACTTGTAAACCAACTTAACGCACTGCTCCAATAAGACAGCGATGTTTCGGAGTAAACTATAATATCATCGATGTAAACAAATTTTAGATTTTTGTTGATTTTTTTAAAACCGCTCAGCCGATATCGTAAAAATTTGAATGGAACCTACGGTTGAGCTATGAAGTAGCTGGTTGGAGTTTGGATTTGTATGATTTTCAACATAGCATCACAGTATAGGTTAAAGGTTTTCATACAGTTTACAGCGATATAAAGAGGGATTATCAAAGAAGGTTATATAGAAGGCTATAATTTATATTTAAATATTGACCGGTTCTAGATTTGTCTGACACAAATGAAGAAGACATAACGGAATCCAAGAGGGAGACGCGAAGGCGAGGCAAAGGATTCTCCATCAAAAAGAATATGAAAGGCGAAACGCAATTACACATTGTGAGTGTTTTATTTTTCTTAAATATATTATATGCATAGTAAGGAATCGTATTGGCTATATTTCTTGAAGCTAGCAAATAACTGAGTGGTTATAGCGAAATTCTACCGCGTTTATAATTCATAAAAATACCCTCTGGTGCGTACGCAAAAGATTTTTAGGTGACGGTTGATTATAATATATAACTTAGTTTTATAGTATTACAGTTGAAATTCCAAATACGACGATCGTGAGCTACTGTTTCCCTTTGTTTTTGTCGCTAAGATCATTGTGTGTATTTGTAATATCACCTATAATGTTTTATTTTTAAGTTATAGATTAGATTACCTCATATTAATTCCTTGTCGTGCCGTGCCGTCATTAGGAGCCGACACATACCTGAATAGGTCTTTATAATTACCGCATTTAATAATAGAAAAGATTTTTGAAGTTTTGAAGATGGTTTTTTTCGTTTTATCTTACTCTGATAGGCTAATACCGATTTTATAAGGGTATGCTCTGAAGGCTTTTTCCATAAGTAACCCTATAAGTATTTTTTTACTTGGTTCATCTCATTTGTAAGACAAAAAACTATTTCACAGGCATGTATCTCAGGAAACAAATTACTCGTAGAAAGACTAATAGCTAATGGTCACCCTGTGAATATAAGGGACAATGCAGGCTGGCTGCCGCTACATGAAGCGTGTATACACGGACACATCGAGGTAGCCAACATTCTCATCAATAATGGCGCTAATGTCAACGACAGGGGAGGAGCTAATTGTGATGGTAAGTTCTTGAACTTCAATAAATCGGATACTGTACTTAACATACACAATTTTGCCTTTACCTACCCTGTAACGGCTGAGAAGCTTTGCCTACTTTAGATAATTCGCCGACAAGTCATTAAAGAAATGATGGGGAAGTTTTTCTCTTTTTTTTTAATTAATTCAAAGTAAAAATTGTTTTAAATTACCGGCGCCCGGTCGCTGGTTACCTAAACAATAGGTTTTGCATTTTGTCTATAGCATGACGGGTTAAAACTTTCTGGTAGATTTGACAAATTGACGTCATTTTGCAGGGATCACTCCTTTATACGATGCAGCCAGCAATGGCCACTTAGATGTGGTTCAGTTACTACTAGAAAAAGGAGCTATACCATCTCTAAAGACAGATTTCGGCGAAACGCCTTTACACGTCCTACAAAAATGGCGAACAGGGACCATTCTCACTAAGGACCAAGAAATAATGTACAGCAACATATGCAATAAAATACATAGTTTAATTGACAAAACTAATACAGCAGACATACTAAACAGATCTAAATCCAAAACTCCCGTGAAACAAATAAAAGACGTTACTCCACCAAGCACATCGAAAATGACATCTAGAATCAAAGAATTAGACACTCCTGTGTTTAAAAGGAGAAATATAATAGACGATGATAGTGATGATGACATGAATCTATCACAAAACGTTAGGAACGAAGCTGCGTTTCCATCTGACGACTCGAATTCATCCTCTGATGACTGTAAAACGAGCAAAGATAAGAAAAAAAGTACCGGTGTCAAAGAATACAGAAGTGCAATAGAAGCTTTAAGAAATAGAAGTATGAACGATCTTCCCGAGGTCGACATAAAGAAATCTAAAGTGAAACCAGCATTGTTGGACCCTGATGAAGTAGACGATGATTGGCTTGACGACGATCTGGGAAATAATAAAAATAATAAAAAGAGAAAACTCAGTGATCCCCTCACTACAGTAGCTAAGAAACCTTCATACGAAAGTATTAAAGACTCGATAGAAAATATAAACAAAATCTCTACACCTCTCGTAGAAAGTAACAAATTCAACGTGAAAAAGAAATCGAGAATCAGTGATGTGGTTGATATAAGTGAAAACAGTTCGGATTCCGATTGTTTTAACAGAAACGAAAACGTACGACCTAAAGTTAGCGCCGCAGAATCTATGAGGAATATTACTAAGGAATTAAATGATTCTAAATCTAGGGATACTCGGGACAATATGAAACGTAGATGGAAAAGACAGAGTACTTTATTTAAAGCTGGCTTTCAAAGACAAAGGGAAGAGGCAGATCAATCTAGTAACAGTGGTAGCGATACTGAATATTCACGGAGAGAACTAAACAAGCGACTAACACCTACTGGCACATTTTCTAGAAAATCTTCAGGAGAAAATTTCCATTTTAATACCAATGTCGCACACAACGATGGCTTCAATATTATGCAGAATATAAATCCTAATATAGTGCAGCCAATGAATATGTTACAACCAATTAATATTGTTAAATCTTCTAAGAATGGTAGGCCGGTACAAACGCAGATTTTGCCGCCCGCAGCCGTAAAAGTCCAAGTGGAAGATAAAGTGTTGCTAATATCATTGAAATTGGACACGATTAATAAATTGACAATCAGCTGGCTAGTTGAAGAAGTTAAATCAAGATATTATAAGTAAGTAATACATTAATCTCATTGTTTTGGCTCTAGGCTCGAAACTCACGTTGAGTATCGTCATGGTCGTGTCGAACGTCACGAATCCCATGGCCATAGACTATAGGGGCAAGGTTAGGCAAGAGCGATTTTTAGTCTGCAGAGTCTAACATACCGTGCCACGTCCCATAACGATTTTCCTTACTATAAAAAGAAAGTTGAGTATCATCCTGATTATCCGGGCATAAATCCGTAGGGTCCTATTACCTACGGATGTAGGTACATTTGACCTTAAACATACCTTCAGAATGTAGGTATACATAAGCCCATCTCTACAATACCCTTCGGAGAATATGGTCGTGATGTTATGTAATAGTATATTTACACAACAGTTACAGTTAAATCAATGACATTATAAAGTTTAATGAACTTTATCAATAAGATCTATCTCATCCGTTCTCATTTACTCTCGTATAGAGTTTTGAATTCAATATCCTATATTTAATCAGATAGTTTGTCTATGCCGCCAAGTGTTTGTAATAAAATGTAGCAAACAGGACATAAAAAATATAGCAAAGTTCTTCTGCAGCAATCGAAAAAATATTTTAATTAAAACATTTGAAACATATTTTTTCAGATTGACGGGGGTTCGTCCAGTTTTCAGTCTTATGACGTCAGATGGCGCGATACTGTCAGAAGACGACCCGCTCAGCCTTGTGCTGTCGTCCCCTGAGCTAAAGACTAATATTACTAACTGGAAAGCCTCGCCCGCTGAAGAGAGATACCTCGAGTGTTGTGATGCCTTGAGTATTCGTAAGTATTCTTGTTTATTATCCTCTTGAGAGGTGAATCTCCGCAACGCACTCCATACAATGTTTACCTGTCTTGTCATTAATATACATGTCGTGGTTCAGTCGCCAGCTCATCAAGTTATACAAAACTGTCAAATTTCTCCAAATGATTTTAAATCAACTGAGGAAATTTATTTTAGATATTTTAGATAGACAAGCAGGCGAGCTACTTGATGGTAAGTAGTCGTCGCCGCCCATGCACATCTGCTATACCAAAGGAGTTGCATATTTAAGGAAATGGAAGGGGAAAGAAGAAAAAGAGAAAGAAGGCGACTGAGGGAGGAATTGGGCCTCCTTTGACATAAAAGAGTAATCAAAGAGTAATCTTGAAATTGCGAAACAAGAAATACGTGCGGAAATTGTGATTTTGTATTTTTGTTTCACCTCTGGGGCTCGCACTCGCATCGCGGGCGATAGAGACAGCGATAACAATATCAAATACCTAAAGCGTTCGCGCGCTCGCGAAGGAAATTTCTCTTCATCTTGCGGAGTAGATAGGGGTTAAGAATCTAACCTAATCTAATTTAAGGGTCACGACACTATTGACGGCGTTTAACTAAGTGAAAACGTAGGACATCTAAGAATGTGAACTAGTTGGTTGAGTTGAGTCATTACTAATAATATGCGTATTGTTTCAGCGCCTTCCGAAGAACTCCAACAGGCGGTAGGCCGAAGCCATACAACCCGAAGACTAGCTTTAGGTGCAAAAACCCTATCCTCGTCACAAATACGACCCCTATTCAGAGCTTTAACCCACCAAACACAAATAACGGCCATTATGATATCCGACAATAATATAGGTGACGCTGGCGTCAAATACCTCACGGAATGTATGTGCACCATAAAGCATTTGACACATCTAGACATAAGCAGAAACAACATAACAGCTGAAGGGACGAAAACATTACTAAATCTTTTCGAGAAGGCTAGTCGACCCGCCTGCGTTTCTATCGAAGAACTTGATATAAGCGGGAACCCTATTTCAGACATTGGCTTCAGAAATATCGTAAAACTGTGCCAGTATGTCCGTTTAAAAATATTGAAACTGAATTCTTGCAGTACAACGGCGAATGCGATTAACGAATCGAATAAATCAAATATGAATTTCGATTGTTTAGAATCGATAGATTTGAGCAATAATGACGTGAAACAGGGTGTCGTCAGTTGTTTGATGACGTCATTAAATCCGAATATATTGGTTGATTTGGAGTTGGACAACGTTGGTGTGGAAGGCAATGTTGTTGGCTGTATAGCGAATTTTATGGATTCAGCTAAGGACTTGAAGATCAGAAGATTTGGACTGTCTAACTGTAAATTAGTTGATGGCCAATTTATGAGGATATTTAGGTAAGTTGTTAGACTTTCGTATTGAATATCGTCAGTAATTATACATTCTTGAACGTGACCAGAGTGCTGGCTTATTCTTAGGTCAAAGAATTAGTATTGCCAATAAACGTGGCAATGCTGCCAGTCTTCTGGGCACGTTACCAGACGACAGCGATTTGGAGGAGTACTTCGACGCCTGGACGTGACAATATTTATTTTCGTATTGTATTTTCATTTTGTATATGTCACCGTAAAATTGTAAATACCGTTATATTATAATATACTCCGCGAGATTGTAAAGCGTCGATAAATTGTGAACTCAACTTACTGCTTACAATTTAACGCATTATTTCTCGGTAGATTACTATCTACTTAGAATTTTGAATTTTGCGGCGAACTTGAAATTTTGAAATATGGCGGCGCGAAACACACACACACGTTAACCAATCCGCGCGTCAGTTGCGTTCCGTCGCATGCCATTTCACAATTTGACGGTTTCGCTTCGATAGATTATGATCTACCGAAAGATAATGCATTATATTAAAGCAGTAAGTTGAGTTCACAATTTATCGACGGTTTACAATCTCGCAAGATAGATTATGATTTAACGATGTTTACAATTTTACGGTGACATATACATATAGTTTAATTTGTCGCAGTAAAAATATTAAAATTTTGATACCAAAGCAGAAAACGAAATGCTCAAGTTTATTTACTATTCTCCCCTTACTAAATTATTCAAAGAAAATAAAGTTTTAATTTGTCAACAGGAGCATTGGACGAGCGAAACACCTTCAGTCAATAACACTGAAAAATAACAAATTAACATTCATCACACTAAAGAAATTATTACAACGACAACCCCCAGTTCCTCAAATAAACCTTGAGGGTTGCCAGGACATATTTAAATATTCCCCTGACTCAGACTTCCAAGTTTGGTTGCCAGCGATCGACTTCGGCAGATGCATTCCAGAGATAAATGTCACCCCAGTGTCAAAAACCGATGACGAACGGGAAAGTTTCAAATCTTTTTCGAAAACATGGTTGAATTGTTTTAAAGGCAGAGGGATGATTGAGCATTGCGAAGGAGGCGTTATTAAATTTACCGCTAGATGAGATTGACTAAATACTGATCTTGTTTATAAATTTCCCGTTTAGCTAATAGAATTTTAATAGATACCTGATTGAATCATCATTAAATTAATGCTGTATCAACCACCTACTAAAAAACACCAGTGCTTTTTAAAAACATACATAGTATTAATTAGTGTAAATATACTATTTAAGCGTAGTGTAATTAATATTATATAAAATAATTTATTGATTAGGTAATTAAGTATATTCGGAGAAAATGTTTAATTTTATATGAACTTTACTTTAAATTACTTGCAATTACATTGATTGTTAAATACACTTTGTAAAGACCACATTGACAATAAAAAGGTGACCTGATATGAACAGTGGTATATTTTATTACTTATAGGCTTATAGGCCATTCGATTTACAAGGCACTCTGTATGTCAAGTTTTTCAATCCTCGACATGTATGTACTTAAAGCAGTCTATCTCGCACTTTACATGACCAGCAGTGTGGTGGTAAAAACGACATACCTACTAACTTAATAATTATTAGTTCAGTAGTAGGTCAGCGGTGCGCTTGCATTAGATTAGTAACCCATGTGATACGTTTTAGCAAAATATACCGGCGAACTGGGGGTCTACATTAGTACACCTTTGCCGAACCCTTCGGGGAATACGCCGGCCACGCCTATCATGCCGCACGATAGGCGTGGCCCGTAAAATCTGTTCACGTATGTTGTTTTTGTTATGTTGTTTTCTGTTCCCACAGACAAACCGTGAAAACGGTTTTGTGGTTTTGTTTAAAAATGTAATTTAAAAAAAAGTTTAATTAAGATACATACATACATACATGCATTTTAGAACGAAATGTTATCTTTTTTGTCAATTTTGACAGTTTCATTTTTTAATGTCATTCAATGGCCACTGACACAAACTGTCATTATATACAACATAACCTTAAATTATCATGCTGTGCTAATAGTTTCGAGTATTCAAAATAAAACAATTTATCGAAGAACTTTTGATTTCAATTGGATTGGATTATAAAAATCTGCGAAAATGGCTGAACAAGTAAATCAACGTATCGAGGATATGATTAATGAGTTGGAGCAGATGAGAAGAACAGAATTATTTGATGATGAAGAAATAAAGTAAGTTCTCTTGCCAATGTAACAGCATTCTGGTCAAATTTAAACCGCTGATAATTATGTAAATCGCGAAATGGAAGTAGTTTTCATATGTATGACCTGCATGACAATAAAAAATACTGTTTACTTTGTACTTATTCAATACACCTTCACCTGATTACACTATATTCATGACCCTAGGAGATACAGGGCAGTTGACTAATGCATTTTAATACTGAAAAGTTGAAATGTAGTATTACGATTATTTCTTATGTTTTTCACAGAGAAATATCAAGAAAAAGAAAAGAATTTGAATACCACATACAGCGCAGAGTGAAGCAAAAAGAAGATTTTGTACAATACATAGCTTATGAGCTGGCTTTGCTTGAAGATATATCTCTTAGAAGAAAACAGGCTAAACTAGGAGAGAAGAAAAATGACATAGAATACGCTATTGCCAAGAGATTAAATAAAGTTTTCAAGCAGTTTATATACAGGTTTCAAGATGATATTGAGATATATTTTGAATATATAAAGTTTTGTAGGAGTGTAGGATTTGATTATGCTATATCTGGGATCATAGGACAAATGCTACAGGTATGTAAACTAAATTAATATTAGTTTCTAATTTAGATTTTCTGTAACTGCTTCCTTAGTTTACTAGGTAGTCATAAGTGTGAGGTCATGTCTATTGAGGATATTCAAATAGGTACATACTTTGAAAAGGAACAGTTTTGTTGTTTTTTTTTAGTGAAATTCTCATAGCATTTGTAATTGATAGTACTATTGCCATTACCTGGGAACACACACCTATGTATTGGGTGTCCTACTGTATATTCACAGTTCACAGGTTGCTTCACCTATCAGGGTAATAAGGTGTGATTTATGTTATGTTATAATATGGTATGAACCCAATAAACAGGAATTTAATTTTGCACTGGCTAGCAAAAATAGTAGTGTAGCTGAAATAATAATGTAAGAGCATTATTCTATTCATGTTTAATTAGTCACATGTTGTTATTGGGTTTTTCTATGAAATTCCCAGTAGCAGCTCAGAGTATGGATTCATGCCTGGTTAATGGCAATAGGCAATAGGCCTGCCCCCTATTACATGGACCTAAACATACCGGCGAAGTGTGAGTGTACATTAGTACACCTCTGCCTAACCCTTTAGGAAATACAGGTGTATTGGTATGTTATGTTTCAAAAAATAATAATTTTCAGATACATGGTGAGAAGCCCAAGATATGGCAGTTAGCAAGCAAGTGGGAGAGCAAAGAACAGAACAATTTAGACAATGCTAGGAACTTTCTGCTAAAAGGAATACACAGGCACCCTGACTCTGAAGTATTGTACTTGGAACTCTTTGATATTGAACTTATCAGTCTCACTTTCAAATCTGATGATGAGGAAGACAGGGTAAATATGGCTTAAAAATTCAATTCAATGCTTGCAGAAAACAATAAACACAATTCAAAAGACAATGTTACCAAAGTCATTGAATGATATAATCTTATATATACATTTTTCGTGTCACAATGTTAGTTACCATACTCCTCCAAAACGGCTTGACTGATTTTTATGAAACTTTATATGCATATACAGTAGGTCTGAGAATCGGTTACTATCTATTTTTTATCTTTTTTTTTATAATGTCGCATTAAACAAGACACGTATACTCCACGCGGATGAAGCTGCGGGCGAGAGCTAGTAGATATTTAAAATACTATAATCTAATTGGCTTTGGCAGATAGGTTAGTAATGCTGTATCCACACATGCCAGCACGCGCGCCTTTTGGATGCCGGCGGCAGTTGGCTTGCATCTTCGACATGGAGTTCGACACAAACTCTGTGGCAAGGCAGTCTGAGAGCTACCTGTGTGGATGTTCCATTACAAATAAAATTATGCTGTTGCTACTTATAATTAAGTTCTTTGTAGAACATCCATTGGTAATATCTGACCTCTTTTTTGCTATATTTTATTGTATACTAGCTTTCCGCCCGCAGCTTCGCCAGCGTTTTCACACCTTGGGTTATATTATTGCATTTTTATTAGGGATCCCTTTTAAAAAAAAAATAATATAGCCTATGACACTCAGTGAAAATGCAGTTTTCAAATTGTGAAAGAATTTTTGAAATTGGTCCAGTAGTTTTTGTATGAAAACATTACAAACATACATACAAAAACACAAATGTTTCCTCTTTATAATATTAGTTTGGATTAGATAGATAGATTTACATTGGATTTATATCTATTGTGATCTCTGTGTTTAGGTTTATGAATCTCATGTAATTGGGCCTCTTCTGAACATTCATGGATTGATTTTATTATACTTTCTCATAGACTGCCTCTTTAGTCAAGTGGTCCTAAGCACAACTGCTACTTTAGAGGAACTTGGTTCGATTGTTATGTTAATTATACTTACTCATAATATTTTTTTTAGGAAAAGCTAGTGAAAAGAGCAGATGTTGTTTGGAGAAATGGAGCAAAAAACATACAAAATGTAAAGTTTCTATTCAATATTTACGACTTGTGTAGGAAGTATGAAGTTAATGAGTCATTTGTTGAAGACATAAAACAGGAAATTTGGTCGAGGCGGGATAATAAAGATGTTTGGTCATATGTAGCCACCAAGGAATTGAATGTAAGTTATTAAGATTTGATTGTTGGGATATTTTATTTTTTATTCAGCCAGTATTAGTGGCACAATACTAAAAACTTTGCAAGGCAAAGGCTTCCTTACTCTCCGTCCAACTCTTCACAGCTCAGATATTTTTGCGGCCAATCCTTCCAATAAAGGTCTAGCTCATCCCGCCATATTTTTCCGGGCCTGCCGCAATGGCAGGGATGATTAATTAGTTACATTATTGAAATTAAATGATATTTTTAACCTTCCATTAAAGAAAATCTAGTTTGAGAAAATATTGTGACGGGCATATTATGTGAATGTATATTATTATATGTATTTTGTAAACGTAATTTTTATAGGGTTGTCACTGGGAAGAAATCGAAGAATTTACTGATGACGAACTGCATTTCCCGAAAGAAGTGAAATATTTCATAGGTGTTTATGAAGAGGCTTTGCAAAAGGTTGTTTTTTTAGTAAAAATAAATATTACCTTTTTTGCCTAAAAACAAGTCGTATTTTTACCACTTTTTTTAGTTTCCAGATGTAAAATTATGCACAAAATACATCCATGACTTGCTTGGTGCAAGTGAAAGTATTTGTAGTGATCATCAAAAGATCAAAGCTGTCAAACATGCATGGATGTATGGGAATGACAATGGACTGCTTTCAAATGAAATGTTTGCATTTGGCATCGAGATTTTAAAATTGGAAAATGAAATGTCCCAAGAGGAGTTGTTACAGGTACTTCTTAATTTTATGGAATACTGGCTGTACCTTCAGGTTCACCCACATTGGACCCAATAATAGGTATCGTAACATGATGCTAGAAGCAACCTGTGGCCTTCCTCGTGAATGTGGCTATCATAATTATACAAAATCAATTTTCCAAATCTGACTTATAGTTCCAGAGATTAGCGCGTTCAAACAAACAAATAGTTTCAGTTCTAGCTTTATTATATTTATACTATAGATTTACATTAAGAAATGAAGTCACTCCTATTCTAGACTCAAACCAACTGAATAGTATCCTATTTACTGTGCATTTCATTTTAGATATTAGATTCAGCAGCAAAGAGAAATCCTAAACTGAGATGCATATGGGAAGAGAAAATCCTCCTTAGCAAACCAAATGAAAAGAAAATGTTATCAGTATTGCAAGAAGCTGTGAAAGTGTTGAAGGCCAATGACTTGTTACATGTTTATAATTTAGTGTTGGATAATGTAGAATCTGATATCACAGTAAGTTGATATATTTGTGTTTTTTTTCTAGTTATGATCAAAATATAATTGATTCTTTATTTATTAACAGTTTTACCCATTTTCTGATGCCTAATCTGAACTAGTATATATTTTATACCAACATAGTCACCAACTAAACTGTCACTTTTTTATAAAAATCATCAAAAAGCTGTTCGCATCACTATAAGCCGGGTACCAGAAGGCTGGCTGCATTGCCAAAATGTATGGCAATGCTGATTTTCTGACAAAGTATAAGCAAGCCTATGGATCACAATGTGCTTTATGTACTTGTGTTATTTTGATTTTAGGTATTGAATTTTAATCCTTTTTTTTATTTTCCAGCTAAAGAACCTATACAAAAAGTTCCAGAATTGTGAAAATGCTGTTTTATTAGCCATAAAGCCGAAACTCTTGCAGAAAATGTATCAGAACATTGGAATAAAAGCTGCAAGAGATTTATATGAAGACTTGATTAGAACACCACCAACTCAGGTTGAGGTGCATCAAAATATGATTGATATTGAAATGGCTCAAGAGAAACCAAACATTAAAAGTATTAGAAAATGCTATGAATGTGCTGTTCAACATCATGGCACTGAAAATGTGGACATTTGGATGAAATACATGGAGTTTGAAACTGTACATAATGCTTCATTAGCACCAGCGATCTATAGAAGAGCAGTTGGCATGTTGAAAAAAGAACTTGTAGATGAATTCATAAGAGCACAGACTTTAGCTAAAATAAAATAATATTTTAATTCAGAAAGTGTCTTTTTATTATGATAAGTTATCTAAGTAGGTACAAGAAAGATGACTGATATCTTAAATGTTAAGGCTATTTTATAACCTTGATAACTTAAAAACATGTTAAATGCATGCTAGCAAGCTGACACATTTAAAAAAAGTTTTATAACTTAGTAAATGACAATGCAACTGACAAATAAAATATATTTATTTCAATATAACCACACCATGACTCAACAATCTAGCAAAACGAATATCCACATGGTACACCATTTATACTAAATTATTTACACATTTCATTGTACATATCTTTTATTCTCTACAGAGGTTGAGACTACTTTGGTGATCATGGAATAACACTTAGCAAATAAACATAAATGTATAAATGCAAATACATTAGTATAGTGAGACTACTGCATGGCTGCGATAGGAGCAATGTAGTACCTAAAGATAAGGGAGGAGCCACGCTTGTGTTGCTTGTTTCTCAACAAGTCCCTCCAACAAGCTTGCCAAGATGGGTATTTGGGCATTGCGGGAGGGTTGCCTGCCTTGAGGCTCGAGCCCGCCACAGCCATGCAAGTGGACACCACAACCAATGGATAAGTAATTGTACTAGTCACAAAAGTGAGCAATGGAACTGTGTAATATCGTAGATCTTTAGTTTTAACCAGATATTTATTCACATAGTATGCCAACACTCCCGTTACGGCTACACAAGTTAAATCACCCAGTAACTTGGGAACAATTCCATGGAAAAATCCACGTATTCCATCATCTCTATAGATAGCCACGACTGCACCTATCAATGAGCCGTAGTCTTCCTCCTTACCAATAAATGAGGCCATCATCCTAACAGACACAACATGGAATGGATAGGACACGATAACTGAAGCAGTGTGCATGATCATGTCCCTGCGGCCAAGCTTTATGTAATCTTCGACTTTGGGTTCCTCATCGGTGACAATATTGGGAGGATCATTGATTTCGGGCATGTCGATGCCCATCGCATAGATTACCTTGGAAGTGAGTTGACTAGACGCAATCAGCCCGAGAACTCTTGCCGATAGGCCTCTGTAGCAGCCGAAGAATCCGTCTGATGTTTTGATAAACTTGATGTATTGGAAAACGTTAGGTAATATCATGGCAGGGCGTCCAAACAGTGTCGTGGACCGGCGTGGCGGCAAGGGCTCGTACCCTAGTTGTATGAGCACTTTCGCATATTCCATGGGATGGCATATTGTTGTAACGAGCAACTGTGACGGCAGTGCTGCTATTTTTTCTTTTTCAATTTCATCCATGTTATGACAAACCCGAGTTCTTCTGAAATCAAAAATGGTCGACCATAGACGGCATAACAAATGTCAAGAAGGTCAACTGGGTTACCAGCTGTCTAGGGAAGATATTGTCTATGTACAAAAACATTTTCTAATTTCTAAACTATTGAGGTTTTTTTACTTTATTATTACAATTGCAAATAACGTGAATTTTTTTACGTTATATCCTGAGTAGCTGTAATTTTATAATAAAAGTAGGTAGTTGTATAGATCTTATCCAAATAAACAACTAAGCTTGCTTGCAAAGAGTAAAAAATATACTTTCTTGAGTAGGGGTCAACAGTGAATGATTTAGTGACAATAAACGATAAGTGCTTCAAAGGAAATAAGTGGGCCTTGATCTATTTATCATATTGGAGGTGGTGTTCAGTTGCTGATTGCCGATTCCGCTCGATGTTGGATAGAAGAAAATTTTAGTAGGTTAACAATTTACTAGATTGTCTTCCTCTACAAATCAAAGGCAAAAAACGGAACCGTTATAGACTCGTCATGTCTGTCTGTCTATCTGTCCGTCCGTATGTCACAGCCACTTTTCTACGAAACTATAAGAACTATGCTGTTGAAACTTGGTAAGTAGATGTATTCTGTAAACCGCATTAATATTTTTACACAAAAATAGAAAAAGAACAATAAATTTTGGGGGTTCCCCATACTTAATACTGAAACTCTAAAATTTTTTTTTCATCTAACCCGTACGTGTATTTATGGATAGGTCTTTAAAAATGATGTTGAGGTTTCTTATATTTTTTTTTTCTAAACTAAATAGTTTGCACGAAAAACACAAAACGTTTTGTTTCATTTATGAGGGTAATATTTTGCTGACGAGCAAACAATAAAAACTTTATAAAACATATTTTATTTGGTAACTAAGCAGTAGATGTCAGTAATTCATTGGTATCATCTTCATCTATTTTGTAGGGCAGCTGTGTCGTTAAATTTGTTTGTGTCGGTGGTCCATCCTTTGTGGCATCTTTGCGACCATTTACAGGGAGCTCTTGGTGAGAATTCTGAAAAATATATATTCGTCATTACCGACACAATTTTTCTATTGATAGTAACGTAAATCTTTTATATTTAGTCAAGGTTAAAACATTTAGACAGAGGTGTTTTTGGTATGTTTAGGTCCCATGTAATAGGGAATGAGGATATAAGAATAAAACTGCTTTAATAAGCTGAATAAAAATATCCAGTAGTGTTATTGGATATTTCTATACTCGACTAGAAATTGAACCCTGGACCTCTAGCGTAGTCGTCGCGGTTAGGAGCACTAGACCAATGAGGCAGTTATTTGAACCGAACGAATTATTTAAGAGATACTAACCATTTCTTCGTCATCAGAGGAAGTAGAAGTTTCTTCATCAGTATCAGGATCTCCACAATTTGCTTCTCGATCATCACCGTTCACTATTTCTCTGTCCTCATCGTCCGCGTCACTGTCAGACATCTCGTCTTTTTCCTCTAGTGTCTCCCATACTTTCTCTTTTTCTAATATATCTGTAATAGTTTTTTAATTAGTGATATAAACATTTTTTGACCCTTTGACCGCCACAGTCATGTATAAGTGAAGTGTTCGGTGAATTAAACTTTTTTTACTTTAAGGTGGCTCGTCTCGTCTTCGACGCCGAATTCAATAGGTATTTTTTCGCAAATTATTAGTCTATAACATTCTGGAGTCATGGCAGTAAGAATTGCGACATCAACTATAACTTACAACTTATTCACAACTGAGTACCTAGTAAAACTTTTGTGAATACTTACACTGAGTATTAGTTCATGTCATAATTTCCACTGTCATGAATATAGAAAGTGATTTTTTTTTATGCGATAACTCGGCAAACGTGCAGGCGAGCTACCTGATGGTAAGTAGTCATCGCCGCCCATGGACATCTGCAAAACCAAAGGAGTTGCAGATGCGTTGCCGAGCCTATTTAGGGAAAGGGAGTAGAAGGAGAAAAGGAGAAGGAAGTGGATTGGGGAGGAATTGGGCCTCCGGCCCTCTCGCTCACCGAAAGAAGCGCAGTAACGAAACGCTACTACTCGGACGTCGGTCTTCTGCGAGAGTGAGATATGAGATATAGACTACGAACAATTTGCTTCGTTTTCTTTTGAGTAGGTACTCGTATCGTAAGGTTATGTATAATTAATATACGTAATATTATGTATTAGTATATAGTATTCTTACCCCTATATCTCAAGCTACCCTTCCTACTCGACGTTCCTTCGCTGGGTATCTCTACTATGACAGTCGGTAGAACATCGATGGTAACTCCATTGGATTTCTTATCACCATCTGCAGTTGACTCATCTACCAAGGTCTCTTTGTTTATCTGTAAAACGTAGACGAACGTTGAACATTGTGCCCATGAAGGAGTGTGAGATTTGGCATAATTAAAGTTCATATAAAGAAAGAGTGCAAAAAAACTATTGCGCCTGAATTTCGGCGACCGGACGGTCACTATTTTTAATAATTATTTATAAAGTTTATGTCTACTCAAATAAATAAAATTGAAGTGTCTACCTATGTTAACCTACATATGTTAATAGGTTGGGAAATATTGCTCTGTCGATAACACTTTACTTGCTTTGGGTTTCAACAATGTTATCGTACCTACTTAAAATTACCTGTTTCTCTATCCTTTTCTACAGTGCCTACGTAAATACTACGTAAATTGGATCATCTGCCTTCTAGAATGGCGGGTATGTCTGACTTGTACTGACTAAAAACACTTGCCTTCCTTAGCCCTATAGCCATAAGTCATAAGACTATAGTCATAGCGATGGGATTCGTGACATTCGCCACGACCATGCCAGGCAAATTATTTGTACATACCTGTAAGAACGTTATGGAGGGTTCCTGCAGTTTTGTCGCGTGCTCTTTGCTCCGCATTATATTCTCGTCTGTTTGCTTCTCCAAGCTCAGCTTGTACGCCTTGTGGGTTCGCCACATCTGTTTGACGAGACAGCTTTGGTTAACAAATTATGTCTTGAAATACGGAAACTTTTGTTTAGAGATAGGACTTTAGAAATTTGACCTCGGAGAAGGACGGAGGGTATAGAACTGTAGGGTACCTTTTTATTATACCATGTAAATTTCGTATTAGTCTATAATAGTATAATATAGTCTATTATAGTAGTCGTTAGAGCGACTGCTACGCTAGAGGTCTCGAGTTCGCCCAGTTCGAGCAGTGTTATTGAGTTTTTCTATGAAATTGAACTATTTGAATTCGAATTGACTATTTGAAGCGGCCGTAGCCTAATGGCTAGGGCGTCGGACTTGCAATCACGTGGTTGCCGGTTCGAACCCCACCCATTGAACTACCGACGTGAACCCACTCGTAACACAAGCATTTAGCTTAGCACGAGGGGTTAACAAGAATACTAGTAATGTGTGACCCACATTGCTAGTAAGCTTTATTAAAAAAAAAAAAAAAAAAAAAAACTCATTTTATGCCTGGTTAAAGGTTCGCATACATTTACATAACTACACCTGTGCCTAAGAGGCGTGATGGTATGGTTATGTTATTGTCTCAAACAGTCCTCTCGGAGAAAAATGATAAGTGCTACGGTTTGTAAAGTTTGAATAAATTATAGTGACAACCTTCTTCGTTTCTGGAGTAGACCGAATTCAGATTTAAACTAGTTTATGTCTAGAAGACTCACGTGATATCCGCAGTAACACAGTCCTAATAAGAACACGACTATGAGCGATATGAAGAAGTTGTCGGTATTGTCCTCTTCTGTGTCCGGCTGTTGGTACAAGGAGTCGTATGGATTGCGGGACGGTGGGTCTTCCACCCATGTCTTGTCGACGCTCTGGTAACCAAATAATCGACATTATGCATCTGAGTTATAAAGTGCTTCATTTTAGGTAGGTACATTTATTAGGTCTTCTGATAAGCGTACATGATTCGGACTATGGTTTGTTTTATTTAAGTCTGGACTGTTTAAATATATTTCAATACTTAATAAGTCAGTAAGTCTTGTAGTAGATTTGAATGTAATATCTTAAAGTTATTTTAGTGAAGGAATAATTCGACTGCGGGCAGGAATCGAACTTGTGTCTTCTGGTTAGGTACACCAGACGCTATGACCACTAAGCCACCGCGAGACCCACCCACCGGGTCGAAAAATTAAATTAAAAAAATCACATTTTAAATTCACGTCTTCTGAGGTGACGTGAGGTGTATTATCTTAAGAGGCCGGCGGACGAAGCTATTTAAATAAAAGTTATTATTATTCAAATTGCCTGATGTTATTCTGAAAATTGATAATATAAGCTAGGTTCCACGAATTAGAACCGTGTAAATATTGTTGTTTTTAATATTGAATAAGAGACCGGAAAACCAGTCGAAACTTCGTCAAAAAATCAAGAATTACATTCTCTTACATTTTTTTCCAGTGAAGTATTTTGGACGTAATCAAAATCTGTACACCTAGATTAATGGCACCCGAATCCGAATAATACAATAATTTAATAAAAATATGTAAGAATTTCGAATTATGTTCGAATTACGTTTGTATGGGCAATTCGACGTCCGCCGGACCCTTAATGTCAGTATATATTAAGTACATATAATGTACCAATACCCATTGGTATTATTATTTTTAGCTGCAATATTAAAATTCATAGCTATCTAAATAAGCAACACATCCAACAAAAAAGAATAATATTTTTCCTTAAAGAAAATAACATAAAATTGATGTAGATTACATCCAATAACAAACAGACGATATGTATCGCTTGCTACGGGCCTCGGTATCAATACTATTCTTCTTTAGAAAAGCTAAAAGAAACTCACAATAAGGAAGCTCCCATTATGAGCGGCCGCTAACTGCGTCTGGTCCGGCCAGGCCTCGTCGAAGTCTGCAGAACACTGAGCAGAACGCACGCCCTTCGCATTCACAGCGTTCACCTCCGCGGAATTCAACCGAGTGAACAACATGTACTCCTCCAGAGGTTTCATGCCGTACTCATTTATTTCTACCAAGATATCTGCGAAATAATATACAAACAAGCTTAATATGGACCGCTGATGGTACATACGGCTACACATCAAGCTATACAAAACCAATTTAGACTAACCTCCCATTGCGAAGGTTTTCTGCACAATTCAAGGCCAGTCTATACTGGTTTTCTATAGCTTGATGTGTATCCTTGCGTACGTAGTCTACACGCAACATCAGTAGTATCACTAGCGCGTTGTAATCATAAAATATCAGGAACTCCATTTCTGGGGTTTATCTTAAGGATTTATCTCCTGTCATACTTGTTTCAAGATGACTCTATGAGCGGATTCAATGGTAGTAAAGTTCCTATTGTATCTGTTATTATTCTAGCTACCTATCATTCTAACACTTTCAACAACCGTCAGAAACTTACCTAGACACTACCTTCAATGTACTTACTTGACAAACATCCACTGTAACCCTTGTAGATTTTAAGCCTCGGGTCTGTAGTATTGAGACCGCCAACCTGCACCTCATTGGACCCTAAGTCGAACACGTCCCATACAGTTTGAGGAGGTACCTTCTCCAGAGGGACCTCTATTCTGTCTATTAGGAGCTTTGCCTCTTGGTTCGTACGAGTGTAGTAGATAGTGTGGCGGGCACCTGGATATTACGATGTTGGTATTATTTTAGTGAAGGAAACATTCGACTGACTTCAAAGACGGAAATTCAAAATGTGAAGGCAAATTTGGACCTGGCTGGTGGGACTCGCGTTGGAGTCTGATATATCTTACCAGAAGTTTCGAATCCTGCCCGAAGTTAAAATTTTCCTTCGCTAAACTTTATAAGCTTTGCATGGAAAATGCATAAAAAATACAAAAAGGTTGTCAGTTAGGAAAAATATAAATCAGTAGGTTAATTCTTGCTCAAAATATAATCCAATCAAGTCTCCATGTAACATGAATGTTAAATGTAGTATTAATGTCTAAATTATCAATTAATGGTTATCGTGAGCAATTTAATGTAGTGAAACCACAAAAATAAATCACCGAATGTCGACTTGCGAGTGGAATTATATCGCGTAAAATCTTAGACAGAAGTAACAATTTGTAGATATTGCTTAGTCAGAAATAGCTGTATATATAAATAGTCAGAAATAGCCGTATATAATAGCAACGTTATCAATGGAAAAATATTTTAGTTACTATATTTGTTTCCCTACCATTCAAAAAGTTTCTGTTTTTAACTTCAGCACCGTATGCCTCTTCCTCGCGATTCTCCTCAAATTTCAAGTAACCCTCAGGTGTGATAGCAACTAATAAGTAGTAGCTGCGTCTAAAACAACAAAACGATTAAAAAATAACTAATTTCAAGGGATATGTCATAAAAATACCATCCATTGTACGTACTTATTCTCCGTTTGAACCAATAGAAGGACTGTATTTTTCTGCCGCAGATCGTTGCTGGAAAATGCAAGCTTTATTTTGACCTGTCAAAATTGAACCAAATTTTAAATAATGCAGGCACTATCCATTCTTACAGCGATGATTTGGGGTAGATATTGGATTTATTCAACAAGAAAACATATTTTATAAATGAGGCAGATGAATAGGATTCAGATGGAATTGACACGGAAATCGTTGATTGGGGTGGGGCGGTTAAAGGGTTTAAACATTAATGACATTTCCCAGCAATAAAAGCACCTAGAAGGAATTATTACAAAAAGATGCCTTCTCTTTTTTTGAATTTAACAACGTATGGCGTCTGTTGATCTGTCATATATTCATGTTTGTGTTATATACTTTTGAAAGAATGATTGGGAAGACAACGATAAGTAGCAGATCATTTTGACGGTTTATCGCGTATACTGGATAAAAAATGCTATAGACCGAAAATTGAGGCTAAGGAGAGGCTGCAACCAGCTCGGTGGTGGATATGAGGAGGGTAGTTGATGGAGGTCCCTCCTTCAACTACGATGGTGATAACGATGATGATGGATACATTCAGTTCTTGGAGACGTTACAATACCTTAAACACCGGCCCCGATAGAAGGAACTTCCTCTGTAGTATGCTTTCTCCATTGAAGTCTGCACCTTTTTCTTCAATACAGTACTCTCCGAAGTAGCTGGTCAATTCGCAATCACAGCTGCTCTCTTGGTTGGTGAAGTCTTCGGTACAGATGCCACCGTTCTTACAAGGCTCTGAGTCGCATTTCATGTTGCATTCCGGTAGGACGCCTGTGAGGTCTAAAATTGCAAGATGCTTGAGACTTTGTACTAATATTTTTGACCTATATAATCACGTTATATTATCATGTTATATTGAATATAATAAACTCAACGTTTTGGGGCATTTCCATGAGAAGTCTACATCATAGAGAGATCAGCTTTATTACAATTACTAGTATTTTTATCAGTCTTAGAAATCAGTACGTTTTGTAAGGGGAAAGGAGCTTCATTAAGAACGTAGTTTCAAAGATATAGAAAAGTGTGATGATTTACGAAAATAATGGTAAAGAACCTAATTTAAAACTTATGAGGAGAAATTTCTTCTTCACTTATAAAGAATGACCAGAACTGAAAAGGAAGGATAAATAATATTTTACCTTGATCAATATTCTGATGCGCTTTTTTAGAGAGGTCGACAACATGGTCAGCGATCTTGAACCCCCTCACACAGCCTACGTATCCGCCTTGTGGAAGCAAGCTCGCTCTGGGAGCTAGGTGAAGGGAATATGAATCGTATCCACCTAGGTTCAATTGGAAGTAGTCAGTGGGGGGCGCTGGAGGTCTTTGTGGACGAATGACCTCTGGAAAGATTAATAATGACTCAACGAGTTATCTTAAAATATATCGTCTGCATTCCTATTTTCACGAAAAATGATTGGGGTGTCTATATAAGGACTGTATAGCATAATTAATTTACCTCGACGACATGATATTTTTTTAATATTGTCAAAATTACGTTTAACAATAAATTCTGTTGCAGATACAAATGTTATCGTAGATTAAGCAAATAAAAACTGAAATTCCTTTCGTCAAAAGTATGAAATGACAACATTTAATTTTGTAACAAAATATTGACTTAGCATCGTAGTTTAGCATAAAAGAATTCTAGTATTGTAAGGAACTGTTGGGAACGATAACATTTATATTCCTTCTGACAGTTTCCACAGTCGTTATTGGAGTACAACATGAAAAGTTTAAAGTTTCAATAAACTATTTCATGAACTGAATCTTATATAATTCAGACTGTAAATTTTACGAATCTATGGTTTGTTATAAAATAAATGGCAATAAAAAATTGTTGAAAGGGAATAACCTCTTAAGTATCAATCCTTTAAATTTTTATTTCTCTGATATAATCAGACTGTCGTCATATATAATATTTGTTAGTCTATACATTTTTATTTTATTCAGACATTATCATCCCACTGCAGGGCAAAGGCCTCCCCATTCTCCTTGTACTTCTATAATAAATTGTAATTCAAAAATAATATTAGGTATCTAACGTATCACATCCTCTGCGTACAGTATAGAAACTTCTGAAATTGAGACATTTATGATCTTATAAATAAATAATTATTAACGAATGACTCTTGTCGTAAGTAGCAACTTTTTTTTGCAAGCTTATTTAGGGTTAATAAATGTTCTACTCACCAAATTCAGGATTGATCCAAGGTTTATTAGTATAGTTCATCAACAACTTCGCGGTTCTGTAAACTGTAGCATTGTTCTCATTTACATGCAAAGTTGTCCCATTCTCAGTTCTTATAATAGCTATCTGTACACTCTCTCCCTGATTTATCTTTGCATAAGTTACATTCATTTGTACTATTTCGTCTTCATCGTTGAATAAGTATATGATTTGTGTTCCGTTATGTATGAAAAGATGTATGAAGTTATTTAAGTTGTCGTTAGCGTATAGAACTAAAGCGTTGTCGTCATATGTTCGTAAGTTCATGAGTACGTTTTCTGTCATCATTTTCTTCAAGCGATGTTTTTCTGCGTCCGTTGCGTTGTCTACTAGGTAGTTCTTTTTAAGGTAAGCTTCTTTCGTTTGGAATGTTAAAGCTTTTTGGTTTATATCTGTAGTGTAATTAGTAATTAATTAATTAGTTAGTTAATTAATATTTGTGAAGTTCATACACAATAAATAAAATAAAAAACCGAGTAGGTTTTTATTTTTATGGCATGACGTTACTATTATTGATGTTATGGCTAAAATAAAATTGTACGATTACAAGAAGGGAATTATGTTTTTTTATTCAGATTATCTCAACCAGTGGGTTTTCATTTGAGGCAAATAATCATTGTATACTTTAGAGTGAGGTAAGTAAATCATTTATTAATGTTGCGACGCTTTGTAATAAATTAACTGTATGTCCTTAAAAAACCTCTGCAGTCTATGAGATGTTATCTGTCTTCATATCGATGGCCCCACAGAATAAACGTGCAAGAGCTCTTACACAAATATTTTTTTATTGCATTTTTCGTTTCTTTGACCTATGCAGCACCTTCTCAATTTTTTGTATTAATTTTTGACTTAAATATACGCCTATTATATCATTTGATTCCTTTATTCTAGGGAAAAATCATGCAATTATATCACAAGAATAAAACTATATGCTATTGTTAAACGATTTTTAGGTCCCTGAGTTCACACTAATAAACGTGTTAAAACAAGCAAACGTTTGAGAGGACTTGTGAACTTCTTCGAGTTTGTATAATAGCAGCTTACACGTTTATTCGTGTAATGACGCACTCAATTTTTATTCCTAATGTGTCATTTTGTGGAATGAAAGTTTTAAAATATATTTTTATTTAAAATTAAAGTATTGCATTGCCTCCTACGGTATTTAGTCGGATTGTTTATAGCATTAAGTGTTCAAATACTAGTGTTTTGGTCTTAATAGTTAAAGTTTATGCATAGTCAGGCCCTTAATCCAGCCACCCAACTCGAGCCTCCTGAGGTGTTGGTCGAGGCTCTTGGCGATAAGTCCATTGACTGTAACGACTATCGGCACAATGATGGCAGAGTCCACATCCCACATGGCGACCACCTCGTGAGCAAGGTCGAGATATTTCAACTGCTTCTCTCTCTCAGCCTTCACGAGGTTCTCGTCATGCGGGACGGTGACATCGATAATCATCGTGCGGCGCGCTGATCGATCTATTACCACTATATCAGGCTTATTGGCTACAATAGTCCTGTCAGTGATAATAGATCGATCCCAGTACAACGTGACATGGTCATTCTCGAGAACTGGGTCGGGCGCATACTTGTAATACGGTACCTCAGAATCCACAAGGCCATATTTTAAAGCAAGTTGCTGGTGGATAATCCTGGCCACTTGGTTATGCCTGTGCAAATACTCGCCGTTAGCTAGACGAGAACACCTAGAAGTAATATGCCTGATAGACTCACCGGGACAATGGCATGCCCGACATAATATATGTCGATCGTCCCGTCCTTCATGATATACTTCCGGTAGTTGTTCGTCAGCATAACTTCATCCATAATTGCACAGACCGAACCCTCGGTTTCCCCGAAGAGGTCTCCGAAGCGTAGCCAGGCCACGGACGCTAGAAAATCTACGTCGGGCCCATGAAGGGCACGGAAAAAGCGTCCGTGAAGCTCCTTGCTCTGCCATACTTCCCACCACAGGTTTGCGCCAGTTCTCTTTAGCCAAAGATAGCGGGGTGAGTCCCTTGTCCACTGCGACCACATCTCGGTGCATACCCACGTCAGCCTTGAGAAAATATTCTCTGAGACTGCATATCTCCCGGTTGTGGAGGGTCTTAGCATTTAAAAAACCTCGACCCCCGCACTTCAGCGGGATGTACCTAGCCTCATTAGAGACGAATGTGGGTGATGCATCCGGTTTGCGGTCAACAGCGACCGGACTCTCCTATCCAAGGCGTCCAACTCCGTCTGGGTCCACTTGAGTATGCCAAAGGAGTACATGAGGACCGGTATGACCCAACCGTTAAAGGCGCGCACCTTGTTGCCGCCTGACAAAGAGTTATTAAGTACCTTTTTCAGGCGGCCGAAGAAGCGCTCCTGTAACGTTTGTTTCATGTCAGCCCCGTTAATGCCTAACCCCTCTGACATACCCAGGTATTTGTAGGTATCAGTTGCGGAGAGTGATCTCAGGTTTATAGAATCTGAGAGTTGTAGTTGTTGTTATTATTATTATTAAATAAGAGTGTTAACCCCTACTCTATAACTTCCGAGTATTATGTTTTCTAAATGTCTTGGCATTATAGAAAGTAAGTACCTATTCTTGTTAAAAATATTTACATAAGTAGGTAACTCTTATCTTCACTTACCTATTAATTTAAGCCAAGACAACAAAAAACGAAGCTGTTGCATAGCTGACTTTAATCTTACTTTGAAATAAAACTACTGGCCAACATGTCGTCAACAACCATGGTCACGGGTGGACTCCACCCGTGACCATGGATGCTGTAAAGGATCCGAAACGTCGGGAATTTAAAAATATCAATATAACGCGATAAAATCCGTAAAAAGTAGTTTTATTTCAATGTCTAATATTCGCGTAAGTGTTAGAAACCAGTATGTTAGCCAGTACGGACTGTCTATTGCTAATTTAATCTTACTTTTTAAAGTATGATCTGTCTTGAAAACTGGAGATATATCTGGCACCGAAAAATTATAAAAGTAGTCATTTGATTGTCATCATGAAAATCCTGATTTTCTTTTATTAACTTACTATGTCTATGTCATAGGCAAGAACTATAAGTAGGTGATTTTGTTGATAGTTATTTAAATAACAAAAGATACCTCTCTCTCCTTTTACATGAGGATTTGATAAGTTTGTGTGATTCACGAGCCATACCAGACCATTACCAAAATTTTTATAGAAACTTAGTTCCTTTGGACAATTCGATCTCTGTCACCAATGATAGTGACGGAGATTAGAAGATTAAGTATTTCAGATTACGATATGATTAGTTTTTTTTTTGTTATCAGTTCAAGCTAATAGGTAGCTATTTCCTAATCATGAAAGAGATTTAAGTTGTTTACTTTGTGATTATTATTTAGTTTTTATGCAAGTTGATAGTTACTTTATTATATTCTTATTTTATTAAACCTTTTTCTTTTATTTCAACCTTTCACTTAATTGATGAAGTTTACACTATTACACCATGCAATAACAAAAGTATATTACATAAATGAGAATCGATCTTATGAACATTGATATAAATGCATTTTATCTTTACAATAATCAAACAATACAGTAAGTTACTGTAAACAATCGTGCTTATGCTTGTAACTAGGTATTAAAGAAACTTGATTACTGTCGAATAATAGTGTAATATAATATTATTCGTTTTGTTTGTTGACACTTTACACGAATAACCGTGTAATGAAAGTTTACTGTTGTTTAGTCATATAAATTAACAAGCATAAAAAAATAAAATGGTTTTTCATAAATTGTCGGAAAACCGTTTAAATTAAAAATAAATAAAAAATCGAATGTAATAATATATTTTTTTATCTTTAATTTGATATAATTTGTTTAACCCTATATACTTCCAAACAACAGTTATTCAAGTTTAATCGTTTTTATTTTTTCCTGAAAAGTTGTGGTTTTTGACTTACACGTTTATTCTGTGGGGCCATCGATATCATGGAATATGAATCCGACTGTTACATTATATTATCAGTCACAACCATTGTCAGATTATTGCGAGAATATGAGGATAGGTTTAGAGGTATATTATATACTTACTTTCTTCACAGTGTGTTCCCAAATGTGCCCAAGGGTTCTTACAAATACACTCATAACTTGACCAGAGCTCCTTACAAATAGCCCTGTTTTGACAGGGGTTGGGCACACACGATGGCTTGCAGTCCTTGATGATTTCTGATAAATGGACTGACATGTAACTATAGATGTCTAAGATTTCGCCATTTACTACTAAACCTCTGAAGCAACCGATAAGGCCTTGATTTACTGTAGATTTTTTTAGGTGCTCTCTGAAAGAAACACAATTTAAGCTTTGTAGAGCTAAAGTCACTTGAGCAACTACTGTCTCTGATGTTAGCTCAATTTCTGAGTAGAATAGATTTTGTTTACACAGTTACTTGTTAAGTAAGTTGTTATTGTATTTTTGTACAGTTAAAAGTTCCGGAATGATTTTTGTAGGGGATTTTATCATGTACAATTTATTTAACTAGAGTTTCACCTCACAGATTTATAGCAACCAGTTACATAAGGTTTATGATTCATAAGTATATCATGTATAGTGCAGAAAATACTTACGCAGTAGCACCTCCAATAAACATTGAACCTTCAAACGGTCCAAATTCTTCTTCCAGCAACAAGTTGAGCATCTGATACTCAGTATTGAGCATGAATCTCACGTGGTAAAAGTTGTAGTCAATCCAAATCTTATGCCATTCTCCACCGTTTAGTTTACGTTTTGAATTGATCACCAGTTTTCTTGTATTACCCGTGTTTAGGGTAAAGTTGAATGTCAGCTCATGTTCTGATAAAAAAGGCAAAACAAAATTGATGACACGTTTTACGTAGTAGCGAAAGATTGTATTCTTCGCCACGGATTGTGGGTTCCATCCCAGCAAATATATGTATGACTTATATGTTTATTATGGTAATGGTTCCGAGTCTGGATTTTAGGTAATTTATTTAAATTTAATTTAGTCAACGCATCCGCGATATGTGTAGGAGCATTGTAATATGAAACCGCGTTTAGAAAAATTGGTTACATTTATATTGAACCGCTTTCAAATCAAGTTTAGTTTTTAAAAACTAATAACAATGCAGGGCTGGCTTATTCCTAGGGGAGCGTATAAGCATTGCCATTCAACGTGGCAATGCTGCCAGTCTTCTGGGCACGATGCCGGACGACAGCGATGCCGAGGGGTACTTTGACGCGCCCACTGTTTTCGTATATCTTTTTTTTTTTTGTAAAATATATAAATATTGTAAGTAAATGCATTTTAATTATAAATGAATAAAGACTAATATTATAAATGTGAAATTATAACAATGCAACAATTATTATAGTAATCGAACCATAGTTTCCTCGTGACATAATTTAAAGCAGGTCTCAGTAGTGCAAAGGATGAGCTCATGCAAAATTACTAAACAGAGGATTACGACACCCAAAATAACTTACCGCTAGTTAAAGCGACCATAAATGAAGGGTAGTTAGGTCTGATTGGTGGCTGGAACAGGAGAATGGCGCTGGTTCCTGTTGTCCTAAAACTAAAGGCGATGTCTCCCTTCCTCCAGCCAGGTACTTCTATGTACGACTGTGATGTTGTAAATGTTACTACATATCGCTGTGTGTCTAGAAGGAGGTTATAGTCTTTATTTAATTTAAATATAATATAATTATGCTTTGTCATTATTAATTTATTTGTAGTCTATTAAATTATAAGTAACGTAATAAGCAACCACAGCTTTCTATGTGCTTATAAATATAATTATGATCAACAACTTGTCTACAAAGTATAGACTGATCAATAGATAATTACGAGGTTATATTATTATAGCTAAACTAATTTTCTTCCAAAACAGTACCCCGTGGTGACTGTGTTGTATTATTTGCAAATTGCCAATGTTTGTATGTAATATTTTCCCCGTGGTGACTATTTGCAAAATTTAGTTTGTGTTGCAGTTTGAATTTTAAGAAGATTATCTTAAAATTCAAACTGCAACACAAATGAATTGAAAGCTTAAGGAGATAATGTGACAACAAAAGTACAATTATACCGAATATCTTCAAATAAACTCACTGGTTTCAACACACTCAAGAGGTCCTAAAGTGATTCTTCCTTGTGCATCTTCAGGCAAATCCTTCTGCTGCAAGAAGAACATGTCAGTGATTCCAAGGCTGGTGGGCTCCACAAAGGTGCCTTCATCACTGTGCCACTTGCCATCCTCGTTGGAGTCGCAGTTGCAGGACTTGGTAGCGTTCACGCAAGTAGCGTTTACACCGCATGGACAGTATCCCCTGGGTAAAGATTTCACTTTCTTAAAGATATATTTTTGGGCATTTTAATACTTATATAGGTTTTTCCTAATATGGAGTTACAAAAAAACAATATTCAGCATTCAATTTTTTAACACTTCCAACTAAGTCGAGAAAGTATGGAAGAAATTAGCAACTCTGGCAAAATTCAACATTTATTGTGAACACCATTTGCTGGTTCCTACAAATGGAATTCAAAATCTACATTTAACCTACCTTTTGACATTCCCCAAGTAGTCAACTGTGTTGTTAGAGGAGGATATGAACCAGGTGGCGCTGTGTAATTCCAGAGGTGCCTTCATACAGTCGTACTTGATGTACTGTCTGCAGTACAGAGAGTGGGAGATGAGTTCTTGTAGCATCTCTGCTGTGAACTCCCTGTATTTGATATTGAAGCTGAAGTCATTTCCTGAGGCTGAGCGAACATCCTAGAAGAAAATATGGATTTAAGGAGAAACATTAAAAGCAATGAATAATACAAAGTAGACTTGCCGGTGTATTTGATTATCGATTATCACTTGTCAATGTCAATTGCAAATGTCAATTCTAATGCACTCCACGGATGCTACAGCTTGACCGCCGTTAAGTCGACTCTCCCGATGGTCTGCGGGACGCGGGAGCGGGATGCGCTCGACCAATCAATCAGTCAGCTGTCGGCTGCCGTGGTCGACAGACGTTTATTGTCAGAGCTCGCGCGGTTGTCGTCTTATGTCCGCTATACATGAGATTATTTTACAACGATTAACGTACAACAAATATGGAACTACCGAGTCTACGTAATTCAATGTTAAAGAGTCAAGCAAGGTTTGGCAAATTCTTTTCAAAGGAAAAGACTGGAATTAGTCTTATATATACTTATTATTCTTCGTCAGGTGAGTATTTATTTCGTTTTCTATAATATGTTCATAAGGCTGTTATTGTATTTTTAGTACGTTTATATTTTTTAAAATATTGTTATTGCTATGTCGTTTCTAATATGTATTTATGATTTTTTCAGGTATAAGTAAGTCGTTCAGAGAATATTTAAGAGGCTACTTAATATTAGCGGGTGTAATTAGACGAAAAATAAATAATAAATAGTTCAGTTGTCAGAAGAAACGTCATCCGAATTTTCCGCAGACTCAGAATCAGAAAATGATTCGGTTGTAGAAATGTTATTTGAAATTTTAATCTCCTGTATACCCTGAGTTAAATGAAATTAAAATAAATGTAGTTATTACAGTGTCAAAGTCTATTATTTATCATTAACAAATTATTACCTAACACTAAAACATCTGTAATCGTATTATTACCTAAATTTCAATATGAAGATTTCATTGATCTTGAGATATATCGCCGCGGCGGCAATATCGTGTGTACCCGTGCGCACCCGCCCCCCCGCGTCCCGCGAACCATCGGGAGAGTCGACTTTACAGCGGTCAAACTGTACAAGTTTGGTGAAAGCCCGAGAAAGGTGCTTTCTGTCCATGCAAGCATGCATCAACGAGTGTAGCTGAATCTAATACAGAATCAGGAATCTAGAAAATTTGTCATGCGTTGTCATTATAAAATGCAATTTGTCTTAAGCATAAATATTTAGGAAGAAATTTAGCACTTACAACTTGACTAGGCAGATTATGCTCAACAACAGTGGTAGAAGAATCCGCTTCTATTTGGAATTCGCATTTGACATGAGCGGGAGGGAACTTGCCATTTCCATCTATATCTATGAGATATACGTCGTTTCTCGTGTATCCAAGGAGAGCTAACTCTTCACAGGTCTTGCGAAAAGTCGCAAAGTGACAGTTTTCGCCGATGTAGCCTAAAAGACAGTTGGAATTAAACATGGTTATGATTAATGTTGGATGAAAAATATAGTGGTACCATCATAATATGCCTTATTCACTTATGAAGATGACAACGTTATGGAAGTTCGGTGTACTTTTACATAATTTTTCGTCTCGTCAATCCTCGCCTTTTGATTAGAGCAGAGCACAGTCTTTGCTTAGTGAATTCAGGATATGTCATTATTTCAATTTTTTTAATAGTTTCATTATTTGATTTAATCATTATAGATACCCATAAGTGACAAATCATTAGTGCATTAGCTTTTGTTTTGGACAGTCATATCGGTATCTATCATTATTAAAATATCAAGGCAAAATTAGCATTTTTTGGTAGCTTAACGTCAGAAATCCCATGGCCATGATTATCCGGCAAGAGTAGGCAAGTGCGGTTTTTAGTAGGTACGTGTTCGACATAACCTGCCGCCTCCTCAGGCGGCGGATGATCCATGAAGATTTTATGAACTATAAAAAAAGGGCTCCGGCTTTCCTGTTATCAAAATTACTTACTCACCAGTATTATCACAATTACAAATAACTCTGTCCTCTCTCACAGAACAGATGCCGCCATGTTCGCAAGTATTAGGTCTCGTGCACGGATCCACATATCTACAATCGTCTATGGCCACTTCGCCGACTACTCTCTCCGTCATTATCGCGAATCTCGGCTCAATTAGCAGCCCGTTTATTTTTATGTTCCTCATGCAACCAATTAGACCCAAGTTGGCTGATTTTAGGCCACTGCCTATTACGATCTTATCTTGGAGTTCGAAGTCTAAACCTGAGAAAAAAAATATATTCGGAGGACAGCTAATTTACATATTATGACGCACTTATATTTAATCTATTAATACATGGTAAGTATTTGGTGAGAATAAGCGCGCATGGTGAAGTACCTTTTTTACTTGTGTCTAGTTTTTGTAATAAATGATCCATAGGTCAAATCCCGAACGCTATTGCTTAAAGTTTGTCGTTTTGAAAACATCCATACGTAGGTACCTACTCGTAAAAGATATTTACAAAAACCACTACTTTTGGAGAAAACTTTAAAATCTTTCTGGTAAAAGATATTAAAAGTGTACTAACGGCACAAAAACAAATAATCTGAAATTCACAATTATTTGTGTCAAATACGCCAATAATTAATCAAAATAAATTATATCTTACCAAACATTTGCACGTGCTTATTGTGATGATCCACAGTCATCTTGATCCTTCCCTTTCTATAATCCAACTCGACGTTGTGCCAATCATTGCTTACATTGAACTTCACTGATTTCAACACAGTCACGTTTTTGCCAACGTCCGATACCAACTCGAATCTTATCTCTTCTTTCACCATCCTCACCTACATTTAAATTAACGCAACATAATTGGTTATTTAAATAGCATAGGGGCCTATAACTAAATTCCACGATTGGGTAAAAATATGAAATGGAAAATGTTTTTTCATAAGTCAGGTTTATTCAAGTTACGGAAGAGTCCGTTCCGTCGATTAAAAAAACTATTTGGATGTTTGTTATGTTTAGCTATTATTGCACAATTTTGACGTTAGCAATCCAATTACCCTTGATTTTGAAATTTGAAACTGTGGACATAACAGGGGTCAGGACTAATAAAAAGTGGTGATTATGAAGTAGAGCCTATATCAATAAGCCAGTGAGGTAATGTGCGTTCACAGGTTGAGTAAAATGCGTTCTTGCAACCTGACACAGAAGTCTAGACTGTGTTTGCATTTATTAACAATGAATGTATACCCTGTTTTCTTGGTGCAATTAAAAGTGTTATATAAACAGAATTAAGTGGTGTTCTTAAAGATTTCGCTGCTATCTTAATCATGTTTTAAATTGTACATGTGTTACATTAACAATGCGTAATACTTAGTAAAAGTTAAATATGAATTTAAGTAATCAATACAGGTATATTAACAAAGCCTTGTTTTTAAATATAAAGTTTAATACAATTTTACCTCCCAGTATCCTTGTGTAGACGTCTGACTATAAGCCAACACAGCCATATTTTTGCTGGTTTTAAAATCAAACTTTAAATTCACTGTATGGCTTTGATTCAACGGCCACCATATATGAGATGTTGCAAAAGGATATGTAATCGGTATCACTTCTATATCAATCTCCTCAAACTCAGGATCCAAAACCCCTATGTAGTGGACTTTAGGGTTATTTTGCTTCAACTCGTATAAAATTGACACGTCGTTGTAATAAACGTATTTCAAGTTTCCAGCGAAATTATTGAATGATTTCAATCCTTTCATTTTGTGTAAATCTGGACCACCGCATATGTATATTTCCGGATCAATACATAAGTATCGAGCATTTCCTGGTACTTCGTAAGTTTCATTTGTGTTATCAAGATATACGAATAT
Organism: Subacronicta megacephala; assembly: GCA_958496365.1. NCBI lineage: Eukaryota > Metazoa > Arthropoda > Insecta > Lepidoptera > Noctuidae > Subacronicta > Subacronicta megacephala. The sequence continues at coordinate 4,418,914 of OY292526.1, forward strand.
CGTTTGTTCTTGTAATATAACTGTGAGATTGTGCCACATATTATTGTTGACTTTTTCACCTAAATAATCTTCAACAGGTCCATCACCTAAATCGATCTGTACGGCAACTTTGTCATCGTGTATTGATAAAGCTATGTAATGATGTTTATCGTCTATTTGTCCGCTTGCGTAGAATAGCGCTGAATCGTCGAATCTAGTCTGTGAAATTGATTTACTTTCTGGTAACCTGTGTCATTCATTATTTTCTTTTTTTAAATATAAATGGACCTCAATAAAGAGAACATTTTAAAAATAAGTAACGGTAAATGCATGAGGATAATTCATCAATTAAGTAGATCAAAGTGAATGAAGATTTTAATAATGAATTAAAAACAAGTTAAGAATCGATTTATAAGATCATTAGAATCAATTTGGTAAAGTCATCTATTTTTATAAGTCATTACCAACGAATATCGGCAATAAATGTTGTTTTGAAATAACCTCGGCTATAAATTGTCTGCTTAAATCTTAATGTATGCAAAACGTTTTAAAGTGTTTCAATCTTTTATTTGCATGTGATAATGAATGGCTTTGTGCACAAATAAGAATATCATTTGAATCAACTGACACCGAAATAAAATTAATTTGAATGGTATTATGATGGATTGGTTTGTTGACTTGGCCAGATAGGCCGAAAATAATACATAATTTTCAACAAGAAGATCTATTAGAAGTGTCTATACCCATCTAGAAAAGACTAGCTTGATATTTAATGCTGTGACTTGTTGTACTGAAAAGTAAGACTTGTGCTAACTTCGGTCGAAATGGCCAAGGTCTTGGGCGAAAAGGATCTTTTTAATGCAGGCCAAGATTCTTTTCGTAAGTTTTATCTTTAATGTGTTTGGTAATGTATGTATTTGGGTGAAGAAACTGTAGCAGCAGGTAGGTATTATTATAATAATACTAAGTTTATTTACGTATTGAATATATTGATGCATGAAGTTGACGTAGTATTTTTATTACTTATCACGAATTTGAATTGCTAAATATGATAAGGGAAAATGACATAACAAACTTTACGGGCAGCTTTAAGGTTTTACTCATCTGGTTATTACGTTTACACTACTTTAACATATTCTTAAACTTAATTATTTTAATGATAGCTATAATGTAAATAATATCCATTAAGCATATTGCTGTGTTGATTGCGAAACAGAGTTATGTCGTCACAGCTGAGCAGTCATAAATACGTTCAAGTGAAAGTTCTGTTCAGCTCAATTGATTTTGTTAAATACTGAAATAAGTTAAGGATTAAAAATGTAACGTAGTAGCTTCATTATAATTTTATTTTTAGAGAAGCTTAATATTTTATTAAAGTCGTAGAGAAGATGCAAATAAATTATACTTTCCTAATAAAGAACTATTAAGAGCATAATAAAAACAACGAATAACTTATTAATGAATCAGATTCTGGATCATCACTATCATACAGAGCTTGTTAGAGTTGTTTAAGAAACTTATATGGTAAAAAAATTGGCATCTATTAATGACAAACCTGTTTAAGCAAAAGGTTTCATAAAAAACGAGTAATTATACGCTGGATACCAAAAGTGTAACTTGCATGATTATCACATCTTTAAAGGGTACAAAAACAGCATGATGATTTCGAATGAAATCGTAAGCAAATAAAATCATGTTATAACCTTAAAGTGCATGCTGACACGCGTGCTGGTGGAGTGAACTCGGTCCTTCCAGTCGTAAACGCGATACGACACGTAACTAGAGCCTCTCAGAGTCAGCACTGTCGCCGCTGTAAATAAGGACCAGAAAAGACCGGAGAAGCAGAATCAGTTATTGATGATATTTTTTAAGAGGGAAGAAAAGAGAGGGATAAATAGACAAAGTTACATTACAAAAATCAAGGAGAAACTGAAAGATCACGACGTGTAAGAAGGTTCACTTCGGTTATATATATTTTTAAAGAAGCTTACTAGCAATGTGGGTCGCACATTACTAGTAATCTTGTTAACCCCTATTACTAAGCTAAATGCTTGTAGGTATTACGAGTGAGTTCACTTCGGTAGTGCAATGGGTGAGATTTGAACCGGCAAATACGACGCCCTAGCCATTAGGCTACCGCCGGTTCAAATTGACAATAATATAAGTGGTAAAATTCTTCTTAAATTATTTGATAGATTTCAAGCATCGAAGGCAATTTTAGAATATTTTCTCTTCGCCATAGATGTCTTAATTAAGGATCCGTTGCTTGTACAAGATCTTTGAATCAGGACTCTATAACATACCTTTAGAGTTCTCGGTCTTTTCAGTCGTAAAAGCAATATGACACAAAACTTGCTACTCACAGTGAGTAAGGATCAAGCTTGCGATGCAAGCTTGAGGTAATAAATTTTGCAATTAGAACGGTGTTGGCAATAATTATGTTATACACGATGCCTATGAGCAAATTTATATGGTGATACATTAGTGTTGGTACTATAGGTAAGTTCTGATATTCTGTATAGATGAATACCTAAATTCTTTGGGTGTTTCTTAAAGTTCACTAGAAGAGTCACCAAGTGTGACGATGTGGTCATCATTATATTTTCGTCCGTGTTTTGTATTTACTCCAAGAAACCTAATGGATCCATTTTTTACCCGACTGCGCCAGAAGGAGGGTTATGTTTTTCGAGAGTATGTATGTATGTATAATTGTTTGGCACGCTCTGCAGCCTGAACGGCTCGATGGATTTTAGCTTGAGAGGTATCGTTAGATTTGTAATTATCGTGAGAGTGACACTGGGTATGTCAAAATAAAAAAAAACAAAATGGCGGATTTTAGGCGCCAAGAACATACAAATGTTTAGCACGCTCTGTAGTCTGAAGCCTTAGATGGAGTTTAGCTTGAGAGGTGTCGTTAGATTCGTAATTACTGTGAGAGTGATTCTGAGTATATCAAAATAAAAAAATATAAGTGGTGGATTTTTGAAGCCAAATTAAAATGTTTGGCACGCTCTGCAGGCTGAACGGCTCGATGGATTTTAGCATCAAAGATGTCGTTAGATTCGTATTCATTGTGAAAGTGACACCGGGTTTAATTATTTTAAATCAGAACAGAACATAAGCTGGGAGTAATTGAACAATGTGATATTATAAAGTCAACATAAACGTAAAAAGGTACCATACTGTCGAAACAATATCGTTGTGGCGTCAGCACACCATAGGCTTTGTTAGTTCTAGCAGCACCATACGATAAAACGAAAAAGTGTAGTATGTCTCAAGCTGCTTCAATGAAGGGATTTTACCCGTGTGTTATCCAAACTAACGCAGAACGTAGTTTGCCGGGCCAGCTAGTTCAATAATAAAACTAATAATGATAAAATAAAAAACGGTAATTTAAAAAACTAAAAAACCCGACTGCGTTTCTGTGTAATTTGTAAATGCAAAAACGATAAAACAAGAAAGTCGTCATACCCGATTGCAATTAAATTCAGAATCGCCGAAGTTGCTAATAAAATAAATTGCACCCATTCTAAAAATGGAGGTTTAGTGAATTGAGAGCACATACCTATATTATATTGCAGATTACTCCAATCTACTGACTAGACGGCTGACTTTCTAGAATGGGTCCCGACTGCTACAATTTATTTTATTAGCAACTTCGGCGATTCTGAATTTAATTGCAATCGGGTATGACGACTTTCTTGTTTTATCGTTTTTGCATTAACAAATTACACAGAAACGCAGTCGGGTTTTTTAGTTTTTTAAATTACCGTTTTTTATTTAAATAATAATACGTATTTATTTTCTCTCAACAAAGGTTTGATTCATTTCATTGTAGTAGCTCCCCAAGTCAACTCTGTAGTCCATACTGAATTATCCCTAGGCGGTCGACCTTATTATCGAGACTACTGCCAAGCTAATTTTTAATTGCCTTACCACCTTACCATGACATTTAATTTACGCGATGGAAGAAGACTACGCGATTTTAATAACTCTGATATTCGATTATGAGCTTTTGATTGGCATTGGAACAGCTAAGATCAAATTGCAGGTATACAGAAAACTACTGAGAAATGTGAGAAAGTAACTATGTAAAACTAATTTCACTGGAACTGACTCGTGTAGTTCTGGTTATGCTAGTAACTGGTAGTTACAAGCCATAAATGGCAATGCAGTAACGAGATGTAACTTCATTGGCGTCGGCAATCGAAAGGACGCGAGTGGTTGATTCGGTCAAAGTTCAAATACTTCACGTATATCAAACAAGTTCTTCAAAACGGGTTTTAGCTTAGTCTGGTAATAGTAAAATCACTTAATACCAAACAGGTCAGTTATTTTGCGATAGTACTCTAAGAGCTACAAGAATGAAAGAGATACCGCTATATAATCGCTCAGTATTAAAGAGAGAGCAATATAGTGAGGACTGTGATTAGTGCCATCGATAAGATGATGAAATATAATAAATGTATCGTTGGTTTTGCCTTAGTAAGCGAGCAGTATTTCATAAAGTGCCTAGGTATATTGGCCATTTAAGTTCAGCCTTGGTACATTATTATTTATTAATGCTATTAATGTAGATTTAGTGAAAGTAAATAATGATCTCGTTAAAGATCTTCAATTAACTTAAAATCCTGATATATAACAGTTTGCGTAACATTTAATTATTTTTTCTTGGTCTTATGTAATTAGAGCTCTAGATCGCTTTTGAAAGCACTAATAAACCAAAATTTTATAACCTGCAGAAGTCATTTATTCAGGGTTTTAAAGCTCATAATTGACCTCGATTATCATTTTTAAATATCAACGCTTAAGAGTTTTACCGGAGAAAGGCAGATAAGAAATGAAAATAAAATTATTTGGTTCGAATTTACAAGAGCACTTTAATAGTTCATAGCTGAACGGAAACACGAAAGTTTTTTTTTCGTAATTTGCTTTGGAGTAAGATGTGATTGTGCAATAATCATCAATATGAAAAAGGTTCCTAGTTTATGAAGGCATACCTGATTTGAAATACTGTAAAGTAATTTAAATCAGTATTCAACAAAATCAAAATCTGAAATAGATCTGTAAGTGTGAAAAGATACAAATTTGTTTATACAAACTACGTCAAGAGTTCAAAATATTAAAGTATAAAGGAAACTTACTAAAAACGTCACACAGATGCTCTTCATACAAGGTCCCGAAACAATCACATCTGTATCCGTTATACTCGTTAATGCACCTTGAGCCTTGAAAACAAAGGTTTTCCATAGTCCTGCATTTATCAATACAACCTTCTTTAACGTTTTCATGTTTGGTAGCAATAAGAGGCACTATAGGTAGAAGGTCTGATGCTGCCTTGCCGGAACTAAGGACCATATCACTTATGCAGCCAACAAAGGATTCGATTATGTATTTCACGCCATGGAGTTTTTCTTCAGAGCTTAGACCTGGGTAGGAGGAAATAATATTAATGTAATTCAGGCAAATTGCTTCGTAATTTACATTGCTTAATTGACCATTTCGTAATTTAGAGTTAATTTTAATGAAAAAAGATAAGTGAATTGATTAGCAATCAACATGATTTTAGCGTTTTTTTTTATTAACAATACTGTTATCTGTCGATTCTACTAATGTATGCAATTAGCAATAGTTATATAAGAATCGAATTGCTAAAATTGTTTTTAACCAATCCGTTCGAGGGCCTTTTCGTAAGTTATATTTTGATTGTGTTAAGTGATAAGATTAGGATAAATTAATAATGAAATATTTCACACTTGCCTCCGATAAGGATGACGGAAGTCAAATTGTCGGTGATGCCGTAATTAGTGTCGAAACTGAGACCCTGAAACAAGAAGATAAGTTCAAACAATTGCTAATGTCAGAAATTGTATGCAGACATTGAATTTCAGTACAATTGAAATGCAGTGAAGTTTTTAAACCAATTAATTAAGGATAATAAAACAATAATTGTCCTAGAATTATACTATAGATAACATATAACGACACGTTTGTGTTGACTATTAGTACTAATTGGGACACGGAAAGGATCAATGCAGTGTTTTGGTATACTTACCTTATCCTTTAACAAACATAGATAAAATACCAAAAATGTGAGACAGCGGTTAATCCTGATGTCCTCGTACAACAACTAGGTCTAAATACATGACACACAAGTTGTGGCAGGTCGCTAACTCGACGATATGAACTGAGCTGTTTCCTTTATTAGAATCTGGCAATTTACGCGGCAATACAAGCATTATACCGTTTTCATTGCTAGATCAAGGCGATAAAACCTCAAACAGGAAGGCAAGATCAAGTTTTACAAATAGATTTGAATGGAAAGATATTATTCGGTTATTTCAATTTTTATTGGCTTCGACTTGTTTTAGAGATACTTAACTTCCTCGGCCGAGGAGGAGTTGAGTTACCAAACATGTAGTACAAACGATTGCAAACATTTCTATCATAAATGTAGTGACCATAGTGGAAGGATTTTAATGTGTTACAGATTATTTCAAATAGTTTTCCATATTACTTAAGTATTAAGTTAATAGTTGTCTTCATTTTTGTATTTATCTATCCATGCGATCGGTCTTATACTCGTAAGTAAACAATGTATAATAGATTACGAGTATTTCAAATGGTTATCGATATTACTTAAGTATGAAGTTAATCATTGTCTTCATTTTGTTTTTTGTTTTGTTCTTATCTATCCACGCAATTGGTCTTATACTCGTAAGTAAAATATACATGGGACTAGAAACTTAGAATCAAGCATAGAAGCAGCACTGACCTTCAAATATACCTCTTCTTTCAGATGGTCCACCTTAGCAATGAGCCTGGCTCCATGAACATCGATGGTTACAACCACACTATGCCACTGATCTCTGTTCAACGCTCTGCCAACTGTGACCGATGTCAGGTGTTTGCCAAATACGTGAACAACTGAAACAAGTTATAGATAAAATAGTCAAAAAGCCAGTCAAAGAATTCCATAGGCTATCAATTTAATAAAGTATGCAGTGTTGAAAGCTTTATACCTTAGGCATAGGATTGGGGTGCATGCATGTATTCTGTAGGTTTTCTTATATTCGAAAAAACGTACGCTTAATCAATTATTTTTTTTATTCAAGATCTATAATCTAGATTCTAGATACTTGATTTGGAAAATGTTTACACATTCTTTCTATCTCAATTAAATCAGAAAATCCAAAGAAAGTAGCGACCACGTACGAATAAATTGTACCTACAAACGTATTGGCGGACTTGAGAGAATACAAAACACTAAGACATTGTAAGGCAGATAGACAGATCGACAGACAGGACGACATACTGATGGACGGACGTTTGAATAGGAAAGTCTTGACATGTTGAAGAAAAAAGTGAAGGCTCGGAAACGACTCCGGAGGTATGGACGTATAGAAATTATTGTGAAGCAAATGATAATAAATGCTGATGGGTTGAGATTTATCTAAGTAAACATGTTATTCCTACCATCTATTGTTCATGCGATTTCAAATGTACTACTAGGTTCATATATTATTATTAAAAAACTTATGTCGGGACCTATTTTAAGTAGGTACCAATCTCGGTAGCTGATGTACAAAAATTATATCATATATCATGCATTCAGTGTGGCGGTATTAGATCGGCATTGCCTTAATGTTCTAAGACGATCAACTAATATAATTTTATTTTTTGAGTCCCTGAATCACTCGATATCGACTGTAGATACATAGATATTTATTAAGATCTAAATAGGAGCAGTTTGTACATTACAACACGTATCATGAATGCGAATTTGAATCAGTTTATTTAAAGTTCAAAATGAGCCGGAAAATATTATAGGAAGGATAAATAAGAGTGATAAGAAGGGAGCAATGACATAATGTTTCTTATGGGTTTACCTTTTAGTTCACCTTTTTCCACAATAACGTATAGAGCATATGGTTGCATCTTAAACACAGGATTTTTAACATTATGATATACTAACAGTCCATGTGGAAGTCGTGTCCGAAATTTAAAAGATATTTCTCTGCACAACCTGTAAATAAATATATTTCGAAAGTTAAATTAAAGGAGGATTTCTTGCAATATAAATTGAGTTTAAAGGCGGTGATATATATGACAATTATCTTAATTAAAGGTCATAGAAGGATATAGACGTTAATAATTTGGTCATTCATCTAAATCTTTGTTATGAGACAAGATAAGGTTTTTAGGAATGAGTATATAGGTAACCAAATCTAACCTGAGTTGAAACCTCTGTATGATATCCCCATCCAGCTGTATAAAAGTATTATCCTTAGCGAACATGAAGGTCTGGTGATGTCCCGACTCTGCGAACGTTAGGAACCTGTCCCTATCGCTGGGTGGTATTGGCGGGATGGCCGTGACGTATGTCGAGGTTGATATATTGACGGTGGTGACGCTTGATGAAGGTGATGTTAAGGGTAATGTTGTAGGCGGTAGCACTGGAAAGGAATATAACATTAGTTCGAGGTTTAAGAGAGCAGATTTAGGAGTTCAAGATCAAAGTTGAAACTTTTATGAATTTTCAGTGCCTTGGAGAGCTTGTTGAGTCGTTTTAGTCGTTTTAAATATGTTACAGTACTAGCGGCGTAATAAATACATACATACTATCACGCCTGTATTCCCCGAAGGGTTAGGCACAGGTGTAGGTACTTAATGTACACCCACATTCCGCCGGTATGTTTAGGTCCCATGTAATAGGGGGCGAGCCTATTGCCATTCACCGGGCACAAATCCAGACTCCGAGCTGCTACTGAGAATTTCATAGAAAAACCCAATAACACATTGCTCGACCTGGGGATCGAACCCAAGACCTCTAGCGTAGCAGTCTTGATTGGGACCACTAGACTAACGAGGCAGTCAGTATACTTGAAGTGAAGATTTTTGTTAAGATTGAAGAGAGGAGCACTCAATCCACATGCACATGTATTCCAGCGAAAAGTTGCTAAATGTTGGAAGTACGGTACTTGCGATGTAATAAAATCAGAAATAAATCTGCCAGTCTTCGTCGCATTGTTGCTAAGTGATGCCTAGCTTTCAAAGCGGCTAGACCATCTATCTTGGTTGAAGGATCTATATTAAAATCGATAGGGATCACACTCTAAGTGATACCAATGTGATTTAAATTGACATCATTTGGTACCGCTGGATACCTACTTGGATGGAAGATTCTGTTGAATACATGTAGGTAAAGGCTGCCACAGCTCTAAGAGATCGTTCTCAGTGATAAAAAATCACTCAATGTAGCATTTTCTGATTCATAAAATAATATATTCTATCTTTTTTTGGTGTGAAATGAATTATATTTCCTATCTAAGAAAGGTTAGGTACATGATTTAAGTAAAATACTTAAACATAACATAACATACCATCACGCATATATGCCCCGAAGGGTTAGGCAGAGGTGTACTAAGGTACACCCACATTTCGCCGGTATGTTTAGGTCCCATGTAATGGGGGCGAGCCTATTGCCATTAACCGGGCACAAATACAGACTCCGAGCTGCTACGGAGAATTTCATAGAAAAACCCAAATAACACTTTGCTAGGGATCAAACCCAGGACCTCTAGCGTCACCTTAAAATACTTAGGTTCTTATAATCTTTATACAGCCTGAAATCTCTTATTCTTTAAACATCTGGTGTTAAAAGTTTTACCGAAAATTGCATTAATAAAAAAAGCATAATAATATACTTCCTCAATTGTACAACAGTTCTCAAATTATAGTATTTTAACCAGTACAAATGCAAATATGTTTTTTCAGATCAGTAGTTAAATATTATTTATTCGATGTGTCGACATTTACAAGAATACATTCAATTCGACACACTGAAATCGTAAGTGTTCTTAATAAGGTACTTGTGTAAGACGACATTAACTGTAAGTAATTTATATATTTTTTATGAGTGCCAGTAAGTGTCGGTTTTGCATTTTTTTAGTATTTGTTGGCTAAAGAAATGATAAATTCTATTACAATATTAATTTGTATAAATTCGCAAGGATCAATATTAGGGTAAATACTTATTTAAAATCTTTTTTTGATGCTCTGTTGTTTTTCATTCCCGTTTTTTATTTGTATTGGTTACAAAAAAACCTGTTAATTTTAAACTTGAATAATCAATAAACTAACCTTTTTCCTCAGACGCCAGATCAACCGGTAAACTGCATCCAACATCAGCTATTCCATATAAAATCAATAATACGATCATACTTATTCTTCTTCTTTGAGATGGTGTAGCCATTTTGCTCTATAGGGTTCATTTATCTATGAAATAAACCAATTATAAAATAATAATTTGACGAAAGAGGTCCAACATTAAAAAGCGTCTCTTTCGTAAAAAGGGGAGAGGAAGTGTAAGTAAAGATACTTACCCTTAAATATAAAGTACTTATGGGTCAAAAGCAATTGCAAACGTTACGTTAAGCCTACGTTATTTTTTCAATGCATACTTCTTTATTATCTGTGCCTCTTTTTACAATTAATTCTTGTATTATGGAAACTGTAAGTTGTAGTAGAATAAAAAGTCTCCAGTCCTCCACAACCAGTCTATCCTCATGATATTGGTATTGAGGTTCTCAGAAATTGGGTTATGGAGGTCAGATGGCAGTCGCTTCAAGTAGAATACAGATATTCACCCTCATCACGTGAGACCTACATAGGAAAAGCTAGGAGACTCATATGCTTTACTATTACAGTTTTTTTTTATTATTTTCAGTCTAGCACAAATTAAAGACGCGATATTTTAGGTTTTCATTCATACAAGTTCAACGTCGTGCATTCATAAATGTAAACTTCATCTTCAATTTTTAAGTGGATTTTCAATCCCCTCAAAATCAAAACAACTTAAACTCTATCCCAATAAATATAGGGTTTATTTTCGATCAACGACATGTTGTATAGGGCATTGGGCGGAAATGTGGAATCAGAGTGTTAGAGTGTGGGCCGGCTAAAACACGGCCAATGTAACTTGAGCCGCTATATCCCTAACTGTTTTCAAAAGTAACTTTGAAACAGGAACTGGTCGAAGCATAAAAGGGTCAATTTATATTGGTTTCAGCCGTCAGGTTAAATTGGCTCAAGTAACCACCGTTGTCTCGAGAAGCGGGTTTCGGTTGACACATCGGTTTTTGAGTTGCCTTGTGTTTGACAGGTTGACTTATGTCCGGGATACGAGATTTATACTGAGAACTTCAATTGATTAATGTTTTCTAACTATATTCGCGGCTGAGTCTAGCTACTGGGCTTGGATACCTAGCTAATTATTTCATATTTATTTGAATATAGAATCTTAAAAAAAAGTACACAAGCCATAATTTTAATTGGCATCAGAGTTGAGTGTCAGAAAAAAGGTAAGTATTTACTTCATATAAATCTAAAATGTTTTTAATAAAATGCTTTGATTTTCATTGCTTAAAGCAGGGCCAAATATAGGAGTATTTTCCCATCATTTACTAAAGAATGACACTTGAGGATATTGTCGAGTTGATACAGAGGAAATGTCTTAATTTTATCCAAGTTCATGTGCCGTGACAGCGTCTATAGCGGGAAATCCTGCACTGAACTAGGAATTCATGTTTACAACTCCTATTTTATCTCACTAACTCATGTTCTATTTAATTTATGTATTGCTTGACTAGACATTCACTACAACTCACACATGTACTTATCGTATGTAAAATGTTCTAAGTCAGGCCTCGGACATGCTAATAAAATTATTTAAATAAACTCACACTAATATTTTAAGAAATCACAGCCGAAATACTACTAAAATAATCATTTGCACATTAAAAAAGCACTAGAAACAATAAACTTTTATCCAAACTTATTATGGCGCGCATTCCATGTTTAAATTTTAAAATTGTCTACCAAAGAACACGGGCACTTTTAAAAAATGAAATTTATTTTTTATTTTAACGCAAGTGACCAGGAGCACGTTCGTAACGCGCCCCCTTTCAACCGCGGAGTATCTACTGCCGCACACTTTAACAGCACGTAATAACACTAACAAATTGTCCTCGTGGGTCAGAGTTGTTCCCAGACGCAGGACTTAGGATGTTAGCGGAGAGATTCAATAAGCGGATTGTGATTCGAAGGAGGAATATAAATAAAATAAGGAGGAATATAAAACTAATTTGATTTGGAGTCTATTTTAATTTAGAATCAGATTGGGTTTAATTAACACCTAATAATGGAAATTAATATATTTTTAATTACAGAACAGCCCTAAGAAAATCAACTTCGTAACTTTTTAGAATTTCTTATAAAATTGTGAAAAAACATTAATTTAAGAAATATACTATACACTCTAAAAATATTTAATTAAACAAACAAGCGTATAACAAACGATATAATACATCTACTGACACATTTTATTGTTTTTTTTTATTAGTAGAATAAAATATTATTTTGCTCGCAAAATGTAACTGCACACTCAATATAGCTCAATCTCGCATGCATTGCATACTGTGATTAATTAAGATGGCGCTCAATTACCTCGGGCACTATGCGACACGATTCTGTAATTTAATTTACCTACTTGTTAATTAGCAATGAGTTTTAATGGAACATTCTGCGCAAAAAGGATTTATTTGCGATTTTATTTGTAGTATTTTTGATAATGCTGGTTGTAAATTTAAAAATGATCTAATCGAGCAAAATAATCTGTGTCTAACGGGCATTTTCAATAACGAGACAGTCGAAATAGATTTATCTGTATTTAAAAAACTCATATCTGCCGATAGATTTGTTATTGAAGCGAAATGTAGGTAAGGTGTCTCTACCACAAATTCTGAAGGTCCTCATAATTTTATACTAAGCTTGAAACTCGATCACTTCGTAAAAATATACAATAAATTAAATGATTCGCTATGTGGATCTCGATGATATTCAGACTAGGTATAGAAAGGTCCGTTGCTACTAGGCAAAGTGGCTATAAATATTACAAGAACCTAGCTAGATAGTCTACAAGCCAACCAAGTCCCAGCATGGCTTCTTGCGAAAAACAAACGCAGAAACAATGATTTGATCAACAAGGAGTTATAACCAGGTACAAAACGCTCACGGAAGTAAATCAAACAATAATCGAAATTCATTTTTGCAGAGAATATAAAACCAATTCGATTTCTTTATGTCTCACATTGACTTTCTTGCCCGCTCTTCCATTTCATAAGCAATTTTCAACGCTTTCGTTTCGATAATCCCATATTTTGTTAACAATGAAGTGCGTGACAGTTTTTTCGCCGTAACCGCGGGAAAATTGTTGCTTGATCAAATAATTTGATTACGTCATGACTGTTCGAAATACAAAAGTTTCCTATTGCTTACTTACTTTCTTGGGCTTTACGATAGAGACTAACTGAATCAAAAGAGGTTATAAATAATGCATAAAAAAATTCAAGTAGAATCTTCCCTTTAAGTGGAAGTAGAATTTCCCCGGGAGCCGGCAACTAAATCAGCAACCTGATTATTTCCATACGTCTGTATGTCGCTGAAATTCTCTTTAACGGCTGGACCTATTTTTATTAAATTTTCATGTATGTTAAAGTAAGGACCCTTTCAAACACATGACAGGATAGAGATTCGCAATTGGATCCGATAGGCGGTGTTGCGATTTCGCAGGCGAAGCTGTGTTAGGGTTGCTAGTAAATAATATGTAAGGATACATTATTATATACTACAGTGGTAGGACCTCTTGGTGATTTCTGGCTGGCGACCAAGGTTATATCTGAGTTCGTCATAAACCACCTTAGTGTGTATTTCAACTTTTGCGCATAAGAGCCAGCTCCCCCTTAATTACTGCGACTGTGGCAATCTGCAGCCCCTAGACATGGCAGTCCTATGGATATATCACAAGGCTATCACTGCACCAATTTAATTTAATATACATATTTCTGTTATTTTCATTATAGTGTTGGCTATAATCTTTATAAATACCAAGTTGTTGGTATGTTATGTTTTTATAGATTCACAAACGGTGGAATGCGACTGACCTTTGTCCAAATGGCAATGGTCAAGTCGCCGGCACCCACTCCGTACATCAAGCAATCATGAAACCCACTTCAGTCTAGCTTAGGTATTTAATACGCATATATTAACGTTACTAGTAAGTTTGATCAGCATACACTGTGGGTGGTTACAATATTGTAGCTACTTTTAAACGGCCTATTTAGACTGGATTGAATTACCATTGCTTTATTTGCATACTGGTAACACAGTGTGTAATAATAATTCATTTAACTGAATTACATTTGCGGTTTTTTTGTGACATTTCTTTGTTTGCAATCGATAAACTAGGAAACTACTGTACGGGGAATGCAGTGTGTCACATACTTTTATCGCAATTTATAACTCAAGTAAAAGCTACCATTAAAAAAAAAATTGCCATTAAACGGGCACAAATCAAAACTCCAAGGTAGTTTATGATAATATTACGCCTTAGGTAATCCTGATGAAAAACTATTTAAGTTTCTACGTTCAAGCTTTTCTTAAAGTATTTAAAGTTTAGTCTTACAAATTTGAAGGTATGATCGACTTGAAGACTTTATTTATTTAAGGATCTCCAACAAAGAAATTACACAATTTGTTATATAAAATTTGGCACGACTGCTTATAGTAAGTGTACTCCTTCAATTATGGAGACGTACCTACCTACAACGCATATCCGTTATACAAAAAAAACTGAACAGATATTTTAAAATAAGCATTAAATTATAAAGAGAAATAATTGATTACAAATCCAGCGATCAAGTGTTAAAATAATAAAAAATCAAAGTAAACATTGAGAAACACTGAACAACTTAAAATTAAAAGTTTAAAAAATTAAAGGGCTTTCATAACATGTTTTTTGTATCTAGGCAAATAGACTAGACTTTAAGTATAGAGTGGAAACCGATTCATGTAATGTTATGCGGGGGGTATTTGTAATATTAAAAATATTATAATTATATGTGTTGCAACATTAGAGTGAGTGAGATTTAAAACACATCATACAAATCCGATGATCACACAGGAAATGCTGCGAAACGTTGAAAAGACATAAGTAGCTACTTACCTAACAAGATGATGTACTTTTGACAAGGCAATTGTCGATTATTATCTCATCAATGTTACAACGTAATAAGGAATTACGTATGCGAAAATAAATTAGGTTAATGTAAAGAGGTTCTATTTTTCGATCTATTTTCAAGCAAATGATACATAATTGCTGACATTTTGTACATAGTTTAATGGTCATTGCGCATAAGATCGTGATCTTACTTATCGTTTCATGTATGGATGTTATTAGTGTTGCTCCATATGGGAAATTGATGAAAGGTTTTATTTAAAGCGAGACGGTTGCAAGAAATTTTAATAAAATTATGGGTTTTAAGAAGATCTGAAAGTAAGGTATGGATAAGGAAGTATGTTGCATTATCAATACCTACATTGGATTTGTCTTTGTTATTTCTGCTTTAAAAGATGTTTCATACCTAAATATTATTTTTCCTACTGTCTGTAATTCTCGTATTTATTTATTTCCATGTATTTTTTAATATTTGAACAAGGGGAATATTTGTACGTTTTTAATGGATAAACTGTGAAACTACTGAACTGATTTTTACGATTCTTTCACCATTAGAAAGCTATACTATTTCAGATAAACAAAGCTTATTTAGTATTCAGTATTCAGTATTCATTCATTTATTGCGTTCCACAAAGTTTTTTTGGATGGTAAGTATACATTATTAATATAAGTACATTGTAGACCCTGTCGGGCACAACAATATAGGAGAGAGGAAGTACTAATTTATGTCAACTATTTTAAAGATATTAATAATAACTGTGTTAAATTATTGTACTATATTTAATATGCAACTTATTTTATTTATTGTATTTATGTAACGTAATGTATGAATTAATTAAATTAAATAAATATATTTTCTAGTATTTATTCTAGTCTTATTTTAGTTAGAATTATATTATATTATATATTTATTTATTCTTCATTCTAATTATTTAGGTTCATATTTTATAAGGTTAATTATTATTATAGTATTACATAATGTATAATTTGGGTAATATTTTTTCTATTCAGATGTATTGTGAATTTAGACGGGTAATTATTTATTTTGTTATGTAGGGATTATTAAATAATTATATAAAATTACATAATAGAAGAAATTATTATCTATATTATTATATCAATAGTGTTCTTAATTTTATTTAAACTATTTGTTTATCGTTCATATATTCATCAATTGTGTAGTATGCTTTTTTAATGAGTATTTGTTTTAGTTTATTTATAAATGTTGTTTCACTAATTTCCCTTTTTAATAATTCTGGTACTTTATTATATATTTTTATACACATTACATACGGACTGCTTGAGTGTAACGTTATGCGAGATGACGGTAGCATTAGCATATTTTTATGTCTTAGAGATCGACCAGCATGTTTGTCTTCGCGCGTTGTGAAAAAGATTTTGTATTTTCTTACAAATTTACATATCTCAAAGATGTAGATGCATGGGAGGGTGAGTATTTCGAGCTTAATGAAGAAAGGTTTACAGCTATCAGTTTGGTCTATGTTTGTGAGTATACGTATTAGCTTCTTTTGTAAGATGAATAGTGTAGGAGCATCGGTACTATTACCCCACATAATTATGCCGTAGCTTAACCTTGCATGAGCGTAGGCATAATAGGTAGTCAATGCTGTTTGTATATCGGTTGTTTTTTTAATTTCTCGGAGGGCGTAAGAAAATCTAGAAATTTTTGTGCGAATGTTTTTTACATGTGTCTTCCAACTAATGTGCGTGTCTATAGTAAGTCCTAGTAATGTAAAGTCACCAACGTTTTCTATTTTTGTACCGTTAGAGCTGAAGTTAATATTTATTGGAGGTTTTTGATAGGGATAGTATGTCATTAATTTCGTTTTATTGTAGTTAATTTCTAGGTTATGGTCGTTCATCCATTTAGTTGTTTTGTCAAGTAAGGAGTGGAGATGTGCGTTTAGGTTAACATCATTATGGCATGAAGTGAGCAGGGATATATCGTCTGCAAATAGAACACAGTGACATGATTCTTTCAATATCTTTGGGAGGTCATTAATATAAATTAAGAATAATAAGCATCCGATGACACTGCCTTGGGGAATAGACGAATTAGTTATTATTTTTTCAGATCTTATACCAGTAATCTCTTTTTGATCATTATTATAATATTCTATTTCAACATACTGCTCTCGGTTTTTTAAATATGATGCAAACCATTGATGTGCTGTTCCGCGGATTCCTATTCCGGAAAGTTTGTCCAGTAGAATATTAAATTGTAGGTATTATTGGTGATGAAATTATTTCATACCGTAATCATCTATTTCAATTTTCTTTTGAATGGTGCATTCTATAAAGAATTGATTACCTAATAATCTACAAATTGGTACCAATTAATTCTGCAACCATATTTTACCGATTTCATATTAAGTGCAATTTATATTGTATTGAAAACTGAATCAAATCATTGTCACTGAAAACTTAAAAATGGCAAAAAACCTATTAAGTTACAGTCCAAAAAATAAATCTTTTCATGACTAATAGGTATGACCCTGAACTATTAAAGCTAGATCCATTACGATTCTCAAATGATTTAATTTCACATTGTATTTTATAGCTATTCGGAAGTTGGAGTTGTCAATAAGAGGTCTTTATAAATTGGTCGTTAGAATAAAATTTAATTGTTGTTTTGGAAGAAAAACAACAAAGAATATTTTTATCATTATGTAAGTGAGAACAGACTAAGAATCCGATCATTGGACAGAGCCGGTGAATGTCTCGGACCATCAATTATAATAATGTTCGTTTACATTGTCTTACGGTAATTTGTGAATAGCCTACTGATATGACCATTAGACCATATGAGTTTTCGAAGTCATGTGCGTATTAATAGCTATATAATTGTCACGCACTTAAACGGTGAAGGAACCGTGAGGAAACCTGCATGCCTGCGAGATTTTCTTGACGGCGTCTGAAGACTGCCAACACGCAGTAGGCTAGCATGGTGAACTATAGCCTAATATTTCTCGTTCTGAGAGAAAACCCGTGCCCAGCAGTGGGTCATTGTAATGGGTTGTTGCTAGCTACAAAGCTACAATGAATTTAAAAAAAAACTGTTTTAAGTTGGATCAGTTTAACCCTACTGAGAATTTTATAGAAAAACCCAATAACACTGCTCGGCCCGGGAATGGAATCCTCTATTGTAGCAGTCGCACTTACAACCACTATACAATGAGCCAGTTTATTTTTAAACTGAAAAACATTTTTGTTTCTTTAAAAAAGATCTTGCTTTCGACCTTGTTTATTGAAGATATTGTGGTCCCTTTTAATACTGATCCTGGTGAGGTCGAACCGAAACGATGAATTAAGTATTATTGTATCGTATCGTACAAAGGACACGCACACAGAAGAGCAACGCGCGTCCGGTGGCGGATGCGTTGACGAGCTCTGCTCTGTTCGTGACTATCGTCTGTTACGATCGACCCACATACACACAATGACGCCCCGAGTAGACCACATGAAATATTGCAAATGTACGCGAACGGGCACCACAACCGGTCCACATTGATCGGAAACGATGGAAATATGACGCTGAAGTAGATAGCCAAGCAAATAGAGGTAATTTGTTTGTTGGGGACCACCAAAACTAATTAGACAGCTAACGAAGCACGGGTCTTCTGATATATTGAGAATATTTAAAAAACTTGCCGCATATGGAAATTAAATATACCGACGAATAGTAGGATATTAATCTGTCTATCTCTGCCTAACCTTTCAATGAAAAGGCGTCATGGTAACTTATGTTATTATAAAAAATATACATATATAACAAAAATATATACAGAATATCGACGTGAAGTAGCAGTATGCATACTGTTGCGTTTATCACATTACGTTTTATGCGTTTCGTACGGTGAGTGTGGAGTGCCGAATGCCCAATTGCTCCCTCAGTCTCCTTTCTTCTCTTTTCTCCTTCCCCATTCTTTTTAGCGTCCATAGGCTACAGTAACTACTTATCTACCATCAGGCAGGCCGTAAGATTGTTTGCTACCTTTGTGGTATAAAAAAAAGTTTTGATCCTTGAGGATTATTCGACATTACCTAAGATTTTTATCTATAATGTAAAAATGAATCGCAAAAAGTGTGAATCCCAAATTGGCCAATTCTTTTTTAAAATGTTCGTTGAAGTTCAAAGATGGTTTTTACGGCGAGAAAAATTCAATAATTGCCGGAAAAACCCTAAAAACAGCCCTTTTCTTTTTCCCATACAAACCACTCTGACCCTAGGTGTCAATCATTTGACGTCAATCAAAACAAAACAAAGGCGCGTTAGGATTATCTTTGGTATGCCTTCAAGTTGATTAGAGGTTGCATTTAATTTCTATTTTTAATGTACGTGTCATCATTACTTCCTCGGTGCGTAGCATTTTCTTGGTTGTCATTTTGTTTTAAAGAAATAGGGCAGAGGTCAGACAAGGTCTGCCGGGACAGCTAGTTATTTAATAAATTCACTAACCTAACATCACACTCAAAATCATACATCAAGTTGTAATGTAATGTCGTCGTGTGTTCCTTGAAAAAAAAACTGACCTGCTTTAACGCCACATCCTGTACGCTATTCATAACGTGAAACAACCATTACTGAACACGGTAAAAAAGAGAAAAACAATAATCGTTTCCGCATTACAGAACAAAGACTAGTATGAATTTTTAAATTGATGTAGGTATATATTGTTGAGAGTTATATAATATGTCAACTCAATAAGAACTAAATACCAACGCTCTGCTACGAGTATGAAATCCTATTCGAGCATTCTTCAAATACATACACGACATTTCAATATATATACTTGCTGTACACACGGTTTCACTCGCCTAAATATAAAATAGAAAAGAAAAACAGAGCCTTTCTCATTTCCGGTGCCATAGTCGGCTAAAAAGTATCCTAAAAGTGCACCAAATTTGATAGAAATCTGTCCAGTATATAGATTTTGAGTTGAACGCGGACATACAAGCAACAATTTTTAAAATCATTACCATCAGTTTCAGTATCGCTCAATACGTCCCCTCCACTTATTTTTCCAAATATTTGCAGACAGATACGAAAAAAATTAAAAGATGTGTGTGTATGAATGTGGAAGAAGCGAAAGAGATATGCAAGAGTCTTTTAGTCTATAGATTCTGCCTATACCTGTGGGGGAAAAGGTGTGAGTGTATGTATGTACGGACTCGACTTTTCAATAGACATATATATATACACGGAAGTTGTGAGGTTACTATACCTACTTAGTCTATTTTTAACTGTCATAAGACACGACTATCGTTTCCACCAGTACGTGTATCAACAAAAAACAAACGGTGCGACAAATCGCTCACGATTTACTATCACTTATTTATAGCAGCGTATATTCGAATATAACATTTATTCAGCTTTTTGGTATGATAAACAGGGTCTACTATTTCAATTGTTTCGGAATGGTCGTCCAATAACTCTTAAATGACATAAAGACTGACAGATTTGATATGACATAAAAACCTGTCTACAAACAATTGTGAAGTTAACACATAGAATTACTATTTAGAAACAACACAATAGCAGACTAGGGCGGTCATAAGCGTGAGTAGAGTTTGAGGTCCTAGGTTTCATTCCCAGATCAATCAGGATATTATTATATTTTTCTACGAAATTCTCCAATCCAATATAGCAAGCGACTTGCAGGGGGCAAGTCGCTTGCATTACATGGGACCTAAAATAATGAACTAGGCTAACTATACGTTTATTAAATCGCTACACGTCTACCTAACCCTTCCTAGAACCCTCATTAAACGAGTGGTCTTAACCGTGGCTGCTACACTTAAGGTCCTTTTTTCGATAACCAGGGCGAGCAAAATGTTATTGGATTTTCTATGAAATGGTTCAGTAGCGGCTCGGAGTTTGCATTCCAGTCCAGTTATTGGCAATAGACCCCCTATTCCATGGGACCTTAACATATCGGCAAACTGTGGGTGTACATTTCGTACATGTTTATATAATCCCTCGGGAAATACAGGCGTAATGATATTTTTTTTATGAAAAAAGCTTAAGCTAGCAATGTGGGTCACGCATTACTATTATTCTTATTAACCCTTCATGCTAAGATAAATGCTTGTATTACGAGTGGGTACACTTTGGTAGTGCAATGGGTGGGTTTCGAACCGTCAAGCACATGATCGCAAATCCGACACCCTAGTCATTAGGCTACCGCCGCTTTAAATTATGATAAGTTTATAAATAAAAAAAACGTGTCTAGTAAGTGAAATCTCACTAGTAAACATACTCAGATCAAATAAAAAGTTAAGATGAAACTTTGCGAACTAAGAAGTGAGGCTGGCTAAAACTACGCCTTGCCATGTACAAACACAATTAAACGCACACACGTATACCGAAACTACGCCTTATCTTGTTAGTACTCTAACGTATCACGTGAGTGCGTGTAATTGTGTTTCTACACGGCAAGGCATAGTTTTAACCGTCCTCACTTCTTTGTTCGCAAAGTTCCATCTTAACTTTTTATTTGATCTGAGCCAACATATCTGATGTTCACAATTGAAAGGTAAGGAGGTTTTCTATGAATCGCCTTTGCGTGACTATTTCTTCAACCAGCTATCTGAGGTTGTTACCACTATGTTTATTATTTCGTCACGTTTCCTATTCTAATGTCTCAATAATTGTGACTCATCTAAATATCATTTTATGTTTTCTACTGTTTATATAAGATTTTAGAATGATTGTGTTGTATCTCTGATCGTTAATGGTGATGTTATAAAGGCATTACTCAAAAGAGCAGATATAATTAAATGTCAAACGAACTTGCAAAGTGAAGTTCGATATTAATTATGCGAACAGCTTCATTCGAAGCGATTTATTTACTATTTGTATTTACGCCGCCACGCATTAGCCTTGCACGGATTTTTAAAAGAGAGGGTAGGAAAATAAAGAAATGTGACAATCATAGTCTATATAAACCGGTGGCGCGTGTCATTCCGTTTCATTTAGTTTAAAGTTAGTTTTTTTTTTTTTACACTTTACTCCATTACCTGGATTTACCTGGGTCGGGCTGTAATATTTATTACAGGGAGGGTTCTATAAATCGCTTCGAATGAAGCTGTTCGCATAATTAATATCGAACTTCACTTTGCAAGTTCGTTTGACATTTAATTATGCTTCACAGCTTCATTCGAAGCGATTTATTTACTATTTGTATGTTGTTTAGAGATAGGTAAAAAATAAAAATAAATAAAAAATTTAATGTGTATCGTGAAATCAATATATTTATATAACATAAATCAATCTTTGTTAGACAATATACAATTCGCAAAAGTATTAGTATCATTTATAACTTCTCTATTATAAAACTTCGCGAATACATTAGATGAATCAGACCATCCTGCCGTTTTTCGAATTACATCTAAGTTAACTCCTAGCCTACTAGCTGTAGAAGTTGCTGCATGCCGAGTACTGTGTGCACTAAATACATTTGTATCGATACCGCTCTGGCAAAGAGTATCTTTTATCCAATGACTGATACGTTGAGGCGATATTTTTGAATAAGGTTTTTTAAAACTTAAGAACAAGTGATCATTATTTGAATTTCTCAAATGTGAAGTTTTGTTAATATATGTAATTATACAGCGAGCTGGGCATATAGCAGGATTCTCATTAAAAAAGGGTAATTTAAGAACTGGCTGAAATGAATTGACTTTAGAAGTTTTAATAAGATCAGGTATTTTAATAATAATTTCTTGAGTACCATAAATATTAATGTTGCTTAATTTTATTAGTGAAAAGGTTTGTACTCGGTGCGCGGTTACTAACGCTAAGAGAGTAATCGTCTTTTTGGAAAGGGTTTCCAGACTAAGACTTTCGTTAGGAATTTGTTCAGCTAAATAATTTAGAACTACGTTGGGATTCCAGGTAAGGTGATATTTGGGATTATTGGGTCTTAGCCTGAAAACTCGTTTCATAAAACGTTTTATCCTTTCATCATTTAATTTCCTATCTAATATTAATAATAATGCAGACTTATAATTGTTTATAGTGCCATATTTTGCACCATTTTCAAAGAGTGTTGTAAGAAAGTGTATAATTACAGGAATAGAAGCATTTAAATAATCATAATTAAATTTAGTACAATAGTCCATCCAGGACCTTAAACAAGAATTATATTGTTTGTAGGTGTTATCAGAAATTGAAGCTAACATTATTTCAACAGATTTTGGGGATAAAAATCTTTTTAAATAAGCTTGCCTGATAGTTTCACGGCAACTAGTTCGAGAGACTTGTGAAGACTGTGAGCTGATCTGAAAGGAGAAATGAGTAAAGTTTTATTAGGTTTAAAAACGAGAAATTTGGAAACGGCAAGTTTTTGAAGCAAAGGAAACCACGGCTGTGTGGGCCAGTTTGGTACAACAACAATACCCTCTGCCTTATCATGAATAATTTTTTGCAACATCTTTAGAATTATAGCAAACGGTGGGAATGCGTAAAATAATAAATTGGACCAAGAAATCGTGAATGCGTCAACAGCCCACGCATCTGAATCAACTTTCCACGACACGTAAGTAAGACATTTAGCGTTGCATCTACTGGCAAATAAATCAATTTTAGGGCGACCAAATTGTTGTATTATTTTTTCAAAAGCATAGTTTCCAAGTTCCCACTCTGTATCCTCAAATTTCTTACGTGAAAGTCTAACTGCTTCCCAATTGGCTTTAGTGTTAATATATGATGCGAATAATATTATTTTACGTTTCTCGCACCGCCATATTTCCTTGGACACTTCATGAAGGTGAGGGTATTTTATACTTCCCATTTTATTGATACATGATATGGCTGTAACGTTATCGATTCTTATCAAAACCTCGCAGTCACACAAGTCTTTACAAAAATTTTTAACTGCCAAGAAAGCAGCTTTTAATTCTAATACATTTATGTGAGACATTTTTTCATCACTTTTCCAAAACCCATGAAACCTCTCATTATTAGAATATGCACCCCAACCACTAGTCGATGCATCAGAAAATATTTCTTTAACAAATTTATTCATTTTTATAGGAGCACTATTCGTAATATTTTGTAACCACCAATGAATGTCGTTCTTTATTTCATTGTCAATCTTTATATTCTGATTATATGTCGGATTTTTCGTTAAATATAAAAATTTATGTCTCTCAAACAATTTTGTGTACAACCACGAATATTGAACAGCAGGGCAAGCCGAGACTAACAATCCTAACATTTTTGCAAATAGACGTAATTTGTATTTTAAAATGTTTAAAAAATTTTGGAGTAGTTTTTTG
Source organism: Subacronicta megacephala (assembly GCA_958496365.1). Classification (NCBI taxonomy): domain Eukaryota; kingdom Metazoa; phylum Arthropoda; class Insecta; order Lepidoptera; family Noctuidae; genus Subacronicta; species Subacronicta megacephala. The sequence goes on from OY292526.1 coordinate 4,443,272, forward strand.
ATTTTGTTTATTTTATTATCGGGTAACTTTATGCACATACTTTTTGAATCAAAAACAAATCCTAAAAAATTACATTTGGTAGTAGGAAAAAATTGACTTTTAGTAACATTTATAATAAATCCTAAACTTTCTAGTAATGTTTTGACAATATGAATAGTATTCGTACATTCGCAATAGCTTGGGCTCATAAGAAATATATCGTCAATATATATAACACATAAAATATCATGATGTAATCTTATATATTCCATAGTTTTGTGAAAACATAAGGAGCCGTAGATAGACCAAAAGGTAAACAGTTAAATTCATATAAGTTATTATTGTATTCAAATCTTAAATATCGTCTATGGCTCTGGTGTACTGGGATCAAAAAATAAGCGTCTTTCAAATCTAATGATGCCATAAAGCATCGCATCATTCTGTGTCATAAGTTTTGCAGCCGTTCTGTAATCCTCCATCTTGAAGTGACATGTTTTAACAAATTTGTTAAGACTTTTTAAATTTAATATGAATCGCATATCTCCATTGGGTTTAGGAACTAAGAAAATGCTAGATAAAAATTGGTCTTCTTCGTATTCGCATTTTGATATAGCATTTATGTTTAATAATTTATTAATAGCTTTACAAAATTCGTAGTCATCCTTCTTAGATGGAGGGTAGACAGAACCGTTATCTTGATACGGCACAGAAGTAAAAGGAATTTTATAGCCCTGTGTCCATGAGATGACAGTAGGGTCATTTGTAATTTGTAACCACCTCCGTGTAAAATATTGTAATCTACCCGAATACTGGTCATATCGTACCTCTCGTTGAGAGACTATTACCGCCGGGTCGTCCTCCTGGTCGGTGAGCGATCTGGTGCAGAGCGTCGTGATGTCTTCGGAGGGGGACGAGTTTGACGAGGCCGCCCTGCATCTGGTCTCGATGTTTTCAGATGCAGGGGTTTCCAGTTTAAACGAGTTTTATCATTTTGATTATTTTGTTTTAAGGTGAAATTAGATTTATTAAATGTATTACTTTTTTGAGGTTGTTTCAAATCGGCTACTGATCTCTGAACATTTTTGGCCAATTTTAATTTATCAAAAAAGTTCTCCCCAAAAAGATACTTATCCCTAACAGTTTCTGTAATAGTGTCCTTTAAATCACTGTTTATGCTGGCTGTTATATGAGTGCGTCTCGACCTGATATCATTGTACAGATTATCGCATAAGAGACGACAGGCGTCGCTGATAGGCTTAAGTAACATTTTCGGCGAGGATTCATTGGACAACAGAATTTGGGTTGCTTGTGAAAGCGCAGCAAGGGCTACACCCATTTGTTTTTGCTTTTGCATAAGATAAAAATCACGTTTAACTAGATAATCAGGAATGGCCGCCTTAACTTCAGGGTTCAATAAGGGGGGTAGTAAAAGATTACAATTGGCTGGAATTAGGTACTCTTTTAGAAGCTTATCTTTTACTTCTTTAGGCAAACCCTTAACTAAAATTTCTTGCCACCGCGAAGCGACATCCCTATGGATTTCTTTTCCCATGACAGTTTCGTCTTTGGGGGCATCTCCTAAAAGTAGCAAAGTGGCCTCGTCAAGCTCCTCATCATTCCTCGCCTCATCTTGATATTCCCCATTTTTGGAGGTAGACGGTATTTCATCATGACCGGGTTGGTTAGAACAGCTAGCAGCGATGTTACTGGCGGGAGGATAATCCATAGTGGGGGCAGCGGAGGCAGCTCCCGGTGCCAGTTGATCCGTTGGATCATTGGTACCTGCACAATAATATGTGGGTAGGTATATAAACGTTCTCGCATACTCCGTTGGAGTGCACATTATTTTTTGAGTAAGTTACATATGAATGTAAGATGTACATGTACATGCTCCGTTGGAGCAGGCATATCTTGATAAATATAAAAAACATTCGTGTCCGTTGGAACAACAAAAAACTTTTATAAGGAGGTACTTACAAGTATTAGATTCCGAATCAGAATCAGAGTCTGATATAATCCGGCGACGAGAATTTTTCAACCTATACTCCAACTTCCTAATTTTCCTCTGAATTTCTTCATCAATGTCACTACACTGTCCACGTTTTTTACCCATAATTATTAATAATTAGCACCACGGTTACGTGCGAAGGCACGTTGAGCACGGAAACGTAGAATGAAACGGAATGACACGCGCCACCGGTTTATATAGACTATGATTGTCACATTTCTTTATTTTCCTACCCTCTCTTTTAAAAATCCGTGCAAGGCTAATGCGTGGCGGCGTAAATACAAATAGTAAATAAATCGCTTTGAATGAAGCTGTGAAGCATAATTGAGCACGTGATTTTTATGAAAGATTTATGAAGATGCGTCAAGCAGTAGTAGGTCAAAGCACCACTTCCAGCACTTCTTATTAACATACCATCACGCTTGTATTCCCCGAAGAGTTATGCAGAGGTGTACTAATCTACATCCACATTTCGCCGGTATGTTTAGGTCCCATGTAATAGGGGGCGAGAACGAGTATAATCAATTATTAATTTGACCTAAATTTAAAAAAATAGTCTTGATAGTCTGTGGTCCGTCTTGTTTATATGTTTCCTATTATATGTATAATTTGTTTGTCACACAAATGAAAAAGTAATTAGCTGATAGGTAATTGAGTGTAATTCAAATACGATTGTGATTGATAAGTGTTCGTATAACAACCGGGACTGTCGGTTATGTGTTCTCTTCTATGCACGGAGGGTCGCGATGTGTTAGGAATGGTCACCCATCTGCACTCTGACCGCGGCAAGCGCAGTTGAACCTCGCTTAGTCACGAGCCCCAGCGTAATAATGTAAAACGTGCCGTATAATTACATCGACCTATTCTATGGAAGTCTAGATATCGTCTAACATAATATTTAAGCAATAATATACCGCTAAAGTCTGTCGCTTTCAAGTTTCAACAAGCGACCTATGACTTGCTGCACAATTATTATTACGACACATTTCTCAACTCCTATTGAAAACTTTTCAGCTGTTGCATTAACAACACAACCAGTACATTTCCGTGTCAACCAATTTAATTATGTACGAAATGCATTTATAACAAGTATTTGTAATTGCGACCTTTTTAATATTACTAGGGGCCGCCAGAATAGCGATCAAAGATTTCAATCAATTTTGATATCTTTTTTTTATTATTTACATTAAATGTTTCGGGAAACTACGTACGTAAGTGCTGAAATTAAATACTTGATTGAAAATAAAATGAACAATTATTTTCCTATTTAAATAATAGTTGTAAATGTAGTAGTTAATGGAAGCGGCGGTAGCCTAATGGCTAGGGCGTCGGACTTGCGATCATGTGGTTGCCGGTTCGAAACTCACCCATTGCACTACCGACGTGTACCCACTCGTAACACAAGCATTTAGCTTAGCACGAGGGGTTAACAAGATTACTAGTAATGTGTGACCCAAATTGCTAGCAAGCTATTTATTTAAAAAAAAAAAAAGTTACTACTTTACTTTGCTAAACGATAATGTTAATTAAAATAATCAAATGTTTTTATGTTTGCAATTTCCTGTTTAGTAGCAATATCAACGCTAAGATTAGTGCGGTAGTGCGGTATAAGCATAATCGGCCTATAAGGTTCCCACTGCTGGGATACAGGCCTTCTCTCGGTGTGAGGGAGTGGGCTGTAATCCACCATGCGGGCCCAGTGCGGGTTGGTAGATGTCAAACGTATCAACGCCAACATTGGTACGCAAGGCTACATATCAAGCTATACAAAACCAATATAGGCTGGCATTGAATTGTGCAGAAATCCTTTAAAATGAGAGGTCAGTCTTAACTGGTTTTGTATAGCTTGATGTGTAGCCGTGTGTACGGTATATTCTCATAGAATTGGAACTTAATAATTATCACAGTTTATAGGCTCGGCTACGAATCTGCAACTCCTTTGGTATTGCAGATGTCCTCGGGCGGCGATGCTTACCTGCTCGGTTGTTGAGTTAACCCATAAAAAATTGTTTGCTAGACATTTGGGTAGTTCAAGAGGCCTTTCACATAAATAAAATCATACACACATGCATGCCATCACGCCTGTATTCCCCGAAGGGTTAGGCAGAGGTGTACTAATGTATACCCACATTTCGTCGGTATGTTTAGGTCCCATGTAATAGGGGGCGAGCCTATGGCCATTAACCGGGCACAAATCCAAACTCCGAGCTGCTACTGAGAATTTCATAGAAAAACCCAATAACACTGCTCGACCTGGGGATCGAAACCAGGACCTTTAGCGGAGCAGTCGCTCTTAGGACCACTACACTAATGAGGCAGTCTTATAATAAAAAGAACACCATAAAAAAACCATGCAACATTCTCTCGTCGCGTTTTTGGTGGCTCAATACGTATTACATAAAACTATTATTTTTATCGAATGTCTACGGCTGTTATTATTTTTTATTTATTATAGTTTGTATGCAGCTGAACGTAACATCCGTTCTTAGGTCAGTAAGTATTCGTCTACTTATCCAAAACAACGTATCGAAAGTTATGCTTGATGACACTTAAATAATCATTTGTTCTCCACGTACTGCTTTTTGCGTAAGAAAATATTTTTAAGTAACTCTATAAATATTATCATCATCATCAACCCATTTATTATTCAACTGCTGGGCACTGCAGACTGCCTCACTAGTCTAGTGGTCCTAAGCGCGACAGCTACGCTAGAAGGCCTGGGTTCGGTCTCCAGATCGAGCAGTGTTATTGACCTGAACATATCGGCGGTGTGAGTGTAAATTGGTAAAGCTCTGCCTAACACTTCGGGGAATACAGGCTTGATGGTATGTATGCTGGGCACGGATCTCTCAGAATAAGGGGTATTGGTATTAGGCTATAGCCCAATCCCTCTCATCAACTCAACTTCACAGACTTGGCAGGGTTCGCCTTCGAGAAAACCTCCCAGGCATGCAGGTTTCCTCACGATCAGACTGTCATACTTTAGTCGTGAGGAATGTCACGAATACCGTATCCGTGACGTAAGGCAAGTGCCTGCAAAGTTTAGTCGGTGCGAGTCCGATATATGTATGTCCGATGTCCTGCTGTCTCCCCAGGTGGCGGATGATCCATAATTTATTGATTTTCCGTACTATAAAAAAGAGTTTCCCTGACGATTTACCTACACCGTGATGATTATTAAGTATTAATACGCACTTGTCGAAGTCATGTTGGTCTCCGAATTCATTCATTCGAAAGCCTTAATTCACAATTGAGTATTAAAACTTTTGCTTAAAAATTGTTATCATAGGAGATTTAGTTGTTAATTGTAATTTTGGCAGAATAGGTACTCTATTTTATCTTTTTGTATTTTTTAGGCATTTTCCATGCAAAGATTATTAAGTTATTTTAGTGAAGGAAAAATAATTTAATGCGGGTATATTTCGGCTTAGCGGCTAGCGGTCATAGCGTCTGGTGTATTTAACGAGAAGACGTATTTACCTTCACTAAAATAAATTAATCCTCTATCTCATACGAAAATCTTCTACGATATAATTTTTTAAGCAAATATTTTAATACTTAATCATGAATATGTTATTGTTGATGTCGCAATTTCTACTGCATGTATCTAGAATGTGTTATAGTCGAATTATTTGCGAAAAAACAAAAAAAAATAAAATAATTTGACGCCCATGGCTGCACACATAGCCTTAATATAGAAAATAAAATATTAATTACCTAATCCAATGTTTCTTAGAAAGTAACTTTTCACCTATTAACAATGACGACTAGGTAACTTGTACATTAGCACTGCGCAACCGCATCAAAAAGATATCAACGCTAGTCGAAATAAAACCGATACATCAAAATTGTGACACAAGTACATGAATTGTTAGAATAGTATCGATTTCATCAGCGTTTCACCACATATCGATTTGTACTATTTCATAGAACTGTAACAATAATCGATTTGTTATCGATAGAAAGTTCACGTTCAGTGGTTCGGTCACGTTCGGTTTAATTCTCTTGTTAAATTTTATTATCAATACCATTAGGTACTCCAATACTAGTTTTGAAAGTCTAAGTACCAAGTCTTTGTTAAGATCAAGAGCAATGGAACCAGTTTGACTTGGTAGAACCGCTGTTCATCTGTCTGCACTCTGCAGTTCCGGGTTCAATCTCAGAGCAAAAGCTTTCGTGTGCACCTTTTGGTCCTAAAATAATTATAATAATGTACCTATTTAAAATTTTATGAATGTCTACAAACTCATCAGTTTATTTGTTTACATTGTGCCTTAACCTGTACAACGCACGCAAACAATGCGTGCACAGTGTGACACTTAGGGATAATACAAGACATAAAATATGTTACAAAAAGAATCGATATGGTCCAAAATAAGTTTGTTATTGCGGCGTCACATCGTTTTCAACAGTTGCCATGCAACAAGATATCTGCAAGGAAACTGCTGAAGTTGCGAAGCGGGCGGGCCGCGCGGCGAAGGTGAAGGAGGCGAGCGCCAGTCGCCGATGCGAGTGAGAGGCGGGCGCACGACCGACGCTTGCGCTGTACGCGCGAAACTCAACCCCACGCGAAACAACGCCGCGCGCGCAACACACTGTGCACTCCCTGCACCTACAATAAAAATATACCCACATTAAAGTGATTTGTGAATTAAACCTTTGTGCTAGTGAATGTGTTCGACTGTTCCCTACGTGAGTGCTTACGGAGATTGTGAGAATTTTTCTCGTTATTTGACATACATATGACGTGAATAACGGTGCGGGGATCCGACGCTCGATCGACTCGCTAAAATCGAATAAGTGTTAGTGTATCTTAAAAGCAGTGGTGCCGGAATTTTAACGGACTTGCCTAAAAAGAGGTAAGAACGGATGTTTACAGTTATGCTTATTGTATAACTTTAACGGTGGCGGAGAAAGCTTTCTTGTAAGAATCATGTTCGTTTAAAATTTGCTGCATCTCCAATAGATCATTAGGTATAAAGGTCTAAAAATCACCACATGATGGAAAGTTTTTAAATAAAAATATTAAACGTTAGATTGATTGATTGGCTTCGTTTTAATATCCAACGCTCTTAGCTTATCACAGAATTTTAAATAACACTAATTAAATATTCATTATTAACAGAAACAAGTTTCTTTACAAAGTCACGAGTTTAGTAAAAAGCAAGACATTATAAATTCTAAAACATTCATAATTCATAAAAGGGGTTATGAATATTCAAATGACTTAGACTTTTTTTACCAACGAAAATGTGAGGGAAAACTAAAGGACGTGTTTGCGTCCAGAATAAACAATGGCTCGCCGGGTGAAAAGGTCTCTGACTCATCTTACGTGCGGCACTCGTGGTCGAAGCTTCTGTTTAGAATAAATTTACCTTCGAAACGAGCTTTGTATGTCTCTTTAGTAAACAGCGGACGAAAAGCGATTTGTTTATATCTGTTTAATTATTCTTTGCATAAGCCCCCACCTGATGTTATGTCTCGTTTGAAACTCGCAAAAGGGGTTTCTATAATATCATGACAAGTATGTATTACCTAAATTAAATTGTAAAATAAAATTATTCGATTGAATTCAAGAGAAAATTTTATTCGTAAGTTTTTAAAATAAATAGGTATATTTTTGTCCAGAAGCGGTGTTGCAATGCGCACACTGGGGTGACCATAGCGGTGACAGTGTTTGCACATAGTTGCAAAATGTTGCGAATCAGAGCTCTATGAACTTACCAACTTTTTTATTGTACCTATAAATAAAACAAAACTTAATTTTCTCAGAACAACTCTAAATGTCATTTAGTTAGATTTTTTAAAATTTGGAATTATTATTTTAAAAATTCTTATGTTTGTTTACTAATTGAATATAAAAGAGGTTTAATGTTTTATCGATGTGAGGCCAAGTGGTTATAAATAAAAAAAAACTACCTAAGTATAAAATTGGCCATGGTGTTACCAACACCAAGCATACTCTTTAAGTAATGTCTGGACTTGTTAATCGGTAACTTTAATGTCTAGGAGTAATTATCGAAAAATGCGGAGAAAAACAAAGTATTTTATTACCTCTGTTTAACATGACATTTTACGTTTTATTAATGTAGAACAGCATTAGAAGTAAATAACTAAACCCATTCGCCATTCAGATATACTGAAGTCTTAGAACTTTCTAAAGACTGTTAACGTGTATAAACGCAGATATTTTTATTGTTATCGTTATAATAAAATGTTCGATTAAGTAAGTGGTACCTACCTACAGATTAATTTGAAGCTATCATATATTAATTGAGAAGATATAAGATATTTAAAGTAAAGTCATATTTACTTTTTAAATGATTTCTCTTTCTTATCTTAGCAGAAGAGGTAGGTACCTCTGCATCCTTCCCGTGAATGCGTTTTAAAACGCGAAATAATGTTAGTTATTCCGTTTACATGTTTTTTTTCATTAAACATATACGGGAGGTGTCTTTTTAAAGGAAAAACACACATCTCCTGCACCTCCAAGCTTGCAAACATTCAATCAATGGACATTAATTATTAATTAAAAAATTCTGATTCCTTAGAATTGCATCCTTAAAATACATAACATTATTACTATTAGTGAAAAGAATAACTCTGAACAACTTTACTTATCAGGGTCTATAAACAAGTCACATTATCATAACAAAGGTACGCGATGTTTATGAAAGTGCAAACACAGGATGGTTGTAAAAGCACCCAGCTGCTGATAAAGTTAAGGACATGAGTTTGTTCTCTAACCTTGCTTACATAGGTACCTTTTTTATTTTTAGGAATTTCTTTGTAGATTCAACTTTGTGTGACGACTGTGTTTGCTTTAGATATTACCATGTTTTACATTTTATCACGACTTATACTTAACTTGGAACTTAGAAAGTCAAGGCTTAGTATGTTATGCTCGGCACTTGGCCAATATTGTCTAGCATGCACAAGTTTTTACCGATCATAAATACTTAATTAACTTCTTTTATAAGTAGACCCGCGATTTATTTCAACAAAATGTGACCTTTAGACATATGATCGCATAAAGGTCAAGATCGTTTGTTTAAACATTTTAACGAGTCCACTTTAAAATGCCAAATCTTTTTTCCTTTTATAACACATAGGTATTACCTATAAATGCAACTTTATAGCATAAAATAACTAAAATTTAGTCTCATTAATTAAAACGACAGTTGTTTTGAAGGTTACCTTTGTCGTAAAATGAAATAAAAGATCGATCCGAAAGCTGTTCTTTTCAGTTTTTTTTTCAGCAAACTAGTTTTGTTTCTATCGTAGATAATGTCACACTTAAATTTAGAATGTCATTTTGAAAGGTCATTTTAGTCTCACTGTTTTTATTTTTGAACTGTTGCCTGCTAGTCAACTTAACGTATAATGCTTATTATTATTATTTCAAATTCAACTATCCTTTATCAAAAGACGATTTCATAAATTGAGGCAATAATAAAAAAAAAACTCGGATATAGTTGAGTCAGTCAATTTGTCTATGTCTATGTCTAATTTCAGTTGTTGCAACATACTTTTCCGAATTACGTTCTTTTGTCTCATGACATTGTCAACTTTAGCAATAGGTACTGAATGTTAATGCTGTAGTGTGTCCATACTATCTTCATACTTAACAGTTTCTTTTTCTTTTTGGCTTCTCACTATTATTGTTTTGTATAATTTTAATTCATGTATCACAATCCATACTATCCGTACGCATTAAATGTCTGTCACCTTTTCACGTCTGAATCGCTTAAAATATTACCATAATACAATCATATTTGACATATATGAAAGGATAAAAGCTACTTTACATCTTCAAAAAGTAACCCTTTCTAAAGTTAAATCATCACACTAAAACTATGTAAAAAAGTATAATTATAAACATAAATTATCTACGGTTCTCGTTTCGAAGTGATATATTGTTAGACTTGAGTTTGCGATTCCTTTAAAATGTTTAGATAGTTCCACTTGGTGTTTTGTTACTGATTTATTTGTTCGTTATTTGGCTTGCGTCACGTTTTACCAATAAACGTGTTTTCGTGTATAATAGCAGACACGTGTTGATATGCTTAAATTGGTATTTTATATGTTAGCTTTTATTTCGTATGTTTGCGCAATACCTGTATTCCATTACAGCTTTATGAGCATTTTCATACTTTATTCAACAGGCCGGTGATACGAGCAAAAAAAAACATTGGTGATATTTTTTACGATACAGATACAGTTATGCCTTTTACCAAAACGGGTAGTGCCAACTACAGAACGCCATTTGCTACTATTCTGGCATACTTCATTTTCAACCGTCTTCAAAAAGGAGGAGGTTCTCAATTCGACTGTATGTTTTGCTTTGTCCATATTCCTACATCTTGTCATACCCAATAATGATTCTGAATGGCCATAGATATACACTGCCAGGTATAACCAAATATGAGGAGTGAAAGAGAAGATAATTGTAGGTACTACTAGTAGCCAATCGAGTAGTAAAAGGCTGTTAAGGGAAAGTACTTGTACAGGCTTTTACAACTTACCTTACCTACCTTACATAATAATATAATGTTTTTGCTTTAAATCATTGATGTTGTAACAAGTTTTTCTTCAATAAAATCATTTTGATTGTTGTTACGTAAAGTTAAAAGATATTTTTATGTCTAAATGCTAGTGAAAGTATGGATAGGACCTGACTGCATATACGAAGCCTACAATCTTTGGATATAGCGTTTTATTCTTATCTTAATATATATTTCAGCCAGGCTAGCGAAATATTTACATTTACTAATAAGATGCTTTGCTATGTCTAAATCTGTAAGTTAATTGTTTTGGAGGGTCTGTGTCTCGTTCGTTAAATCGTTTTAATTAAAATTTTATTTGTATTTTTTTATTGGACCCAATATAGTACCTTGGGGAACCACTTTTAATACCTTGCAAAGGTCGAGTAAATCCGCTTTTAAATAAAATTAAATGGAATGGTCTCGTTAGGATGTTCGAGTACACATCTAAAGCCGTCGTACAAGGCGGTCCAGTCCAACCGACCGCTATGCAAAGGGCAATGTAATTGGAACAAGGCGACTTATCATTGTTTTGCATACCCTGTCACGTTGAGGTAGGTTTCATTTGACGACATCATTGCCCATGGAATTTTTACAGTGGAAGTACCTTTTTAGTTTATTTCGCGCGCACCACTTAAATAATTTGTTTCAAATTCTGAAACTTTGACATTTTGATGTTCGTCGTCGTTCTGTGTATCGATATTGAATCAAGATCAAGTTTCAAGTCAGGTTGAGATAAAAACTATAAATGATTGGCTAACAGATTCTTAAGTTGTGTTGTGTATCATAAAATTTCTATTTTTAATGATTACTTAAGTAATCATTAAATTCATAATAAATAATAGTTGTGATAAAACTATATTTTTCATTCTTCATCAAATTGATTTATTACTTGTTATAAAACGTCTACAAGGTCAAAGACCATTTTCAAGTTTTTAATTTTGTAATATTTTTCTTATCACGATCATCTCTAATCACTTTGTCATGATCAATAGTTCAAGTCCAACCAATTAATTGATTGCTACAGTAAACAGCATGAGTAATATCAATGACTACTTAGCGCAGTCAAGGTCTCGACACAACAGGACCTGACAAGTCGTGAGCTCTATAAAAGTTTAAAATCGGTCCAGTGTGCAGTCCGTCGGCCCTCGTGACGACCTCGCCACAACCTCGCTGCCACCGCATTCACCGCTCCTATTGGCGCGAATGCAGCAATCGCCTCCAAATATAGATTTTTTTATATTCCATGTCACGGAATAGTTTCGGCACCAGCTTTTTAAATATCGTATAAAACGAAACGGGTCTTAAGTAGTGCAATACGAATTTTAAATTGCTTTCAGATGGAACTAATGGCTTGATCATTGTTTCGGTACTTTTTACTCAAAGTAAGAGTTTGGAAACGTTCCGTTTTGAAATTTTACACTTTGATAAATGAATTAAAAGCAAATCACTGACTGCTAAGGGAACATGAATTACTTCACGATATATTTTTGTCGATGCTGCAAGCAAATAAAAACAATGATATCCTTTATTGCTTTTGCAACTGTAAAAATATGTAACCGCATTCCACCTTATCTGTACTTAAACATAACTTATACAATACTTTGGTGTACTTAAACCAAGTCCACATATACATTGTGTGTGTTTTAAACCCAAGATTCTAGTGACAACTTAGATAATTTAAGATTGTTGTCTCTAATGATGGAACCACACAAATAAATGTCATTGTTAAAAATGTAGTCGTTAAAATATTCACTTTCAATTGTTTGTTTGACAAAGGCCCTAAACGTGTGAATTGCCTTGAATGAAGTAGTTATCAACACAATTACATCAAATTATTATAATAAATGAACAGTTTTAATGTCAAGATTTTTCTAGCCAGTGTTGTGATACCTAATTTAAGTAGGTAATGTATGCAAATTGTCGTGTTTAGCTAAAATTGTATCACTTTGTATATTGTCTGACAGAAACTCAAAGGCAAAATTTATTAGATTTATGTAAATACTAAGTCCAAACTTGTCTTACTTGAAAGGCTTTTGCGGTCAGCCTTAAGGAAAATCGCCGATCACGATTTAAGTATTATTGCCTTTGCGCATCAAGGAAAGTCCCTCGACCTTCTTGTTTTTATTTACAATTTATTTTTTTACCTTTCGAATCCTTTCAAAAGTTTGATTATCATTTAATATCTTTGGTATTATAGCCTGCATAGTCAAAGTATTTAATGTTATATTAGATCGACAAAATTAAATCCAGCCAGAAAGAAATCGTGTTTTATTGATTTTAGTTTGAGTGAGTGCAACCAGAGCTGGATACTGAGTATTGGTAACAAATATGCTTTGAATTTATTGAATTGAAACAAGATAAATAAATCTTGGATCTCCTTTAAAGCAATGAATTCCATTAGAGTTATAAGCATAACAATATCATAGCGAAATAGTTCATTTGATGAAAGGTCGATTGTCTATGCAGGCCCTTAAAGCAATGAAACCTCTAATGCTCGATGGAAAGCGTTGGATGTATTTATTGAAATCGATTTTGCATTTTACTGCTGAAGTGCGTATCATACGCTCATCTTGTGTGTGACAGGGCCCATATAAATTTCACATGATCGTTCACTTTCTTTACTCTCACTTCTACGTTTTCTAAGGGAAATGAAAACTACATCTTTATGATTTTACGTATACCTGGTATTATATTATAAAAAATAATCTTTCTTCGTATTATTCTCATTACATTTCTAGCCGTCATGTTTTATGTCTCTTTTGTTCTATGTAGAACTATTCATTATTCATATATTTAATTATTATAAACATTTTATAGTCTTATATACGTTCTGTAATTAATTTAATAAAATTATGTTCTTTCTGTTCGTAGTAATTTTTACCATCATTAACATCAGCCTGCGGCACTGTTAGATGTAGGATTTTGACTTAGAACATGTTTTTGTATTTTTAAATAGATTAAGACAGTATGGTTCCGTTTACTCTATCTATTTATTAGATATTAATATGTATATATCCAGAAGGAAGTTTTCGGTATTTAAAACATCCGATTCTATATCAACCTTGTATGTTTCCTTCCTAGTATAGGTAGATAGTAGTATTTGTAAATATTTTAGTTGAAGCGTACAATATGATGTGCTCAATTTAATTCCTCTGCGTCATTTGTCATTTTCTATTTAACTGACCAATTTTCTTAGCCTAACTTCAGAAGTTTCGACTTTAGACAAAGATATACGATGAAAGATAACCAACAACAATTTAATTCTGACATTTTCATACATTTACTTTTATATTTTTAAGGCTTCATCCTTGACTTTTGGTCGGTTCTCGGGTCAGATAGTATTTAAGTGCTTATTTATATTCTACACTCGTTTGACATTATATACAAAATACGGTGTTCTAACTGGTTACGAATCATATTATGTTCTTGCTCACTGTATATGGTCAGCAGGCTAAGATTAACCTTTTCTAAATTATGCCAAGTGACGTCATTGGAGATATAAACTACAAAACTACAAGTAGTAGTTGAGACTGGAATGATGTCACTTTGTGTATCAACTTGGCTATGTGACATTGCCTATCGAAATTAACAATTTTCATTTATTAATTTCGATAGGCAATGTCACCCAAGTTATTAAATGTATATTTATAACATTGAAACAAGTAGGTACTTATAAAGTAGTAGGTATGATTAGAATTAATTTGTTTCGGTAATTATTGCTTTTGACAAGCTTTCTACTGTGCAGTTATATCTATGTACCATTGGGGCAAGTGTTGAATAGTTTCTGCTATAAAGCAAGCTATTTCATTTTCTTGTATCAAATTATTTAAATCCAATTGAATTAATATTTCTATTACCACTGACCCAATCATAATAAGAACTTTAAAATTGGATAGTAAAATAAACGATGATCGATCGATGACGATCATATTTTAAAATTTTACACCAGTTTAAAAAAATCTCGAAACCCTTTCTAGTTTGTCTTTATAGCAACTTAATCAATCTTCTCCTATAATAAAACTAGTTGTCTTATGTCAAAATCGGCTTGTGGTTTGTTCGTCAACATAATTCCATGTTAATGCAAGTAAGTGGCAGCCCAGATAGAATCGTGACTGAATGAAGGTGATGCAACGACAATCTTATAATATTTCTCTTATTCTTCTTACTTAGTTTTGTAATAAAATTCTTGTCTCGCCGCAAGTCATTGATGTAAAAATAGATGACTGCTTTTGGAGATTGTATTTCTTTTAAAGAAATGTGTTGGGTTGGGAGACGTCATTGTAGTTTAAAGCCATACAACGCATACAACTGAGTAAGTTTTTTTCTACAATATGAAGCATGCCGTCAAATATGACTGAGGGTGTTTTTATTTTTCTAAATTCTCTTCTGCTTTATATACACCGTTGGTTTAAACTTCAAGCTTTTTATTAAAAATGCTCATCAAATGGTCGTGTACCGAAGACAATGGTGTTTTAAAATTGTCAGCACAGCCGAATTTCAATGCACAATTTCGAAAGTGACCGTAATTTGTATGGAAATTATGCGCCTTACGTGATGTCCCACAGACCTTGTTACAACTATTAACATTTGCGTTTAAAGTGCAAAGATTTTTAAAAATCCTTTACTACACTGAAATATTTTAAAAATAAATTGATTATTAGTGAGTTACGTAAGATGTAATATTTTCCTGTTTTGCAACATACTTTCTCGTGATTGGGTGAGTTGTCTCATTCATCTTGTTCGTCTTAACCATATATGGGACGGGAGATTGAATCATCACTTGTATGCGATCTACCGTCTGCCTTCGTTAACTTGTTGACTTTGCATGTAAGCTAAGAAAGTGGAGAGAGCATGGGAAATATGAAGGAATTGTTCACATTTACAGTGATTATCTCCGATAGGGAAACATGGCATTATATCTGCTGCTTACTTATGCGTGTTTGTGTATGTGTCTTTTTATTTCATGGAGTTACTACCATTAGCTTAGCATATTAGTTCTGCTTGATGGAGTATGAACTACTAATGACAGATTTGAATACTAATTAGCAATGAAACATCATGTACGTTGTTCATTTAACAAATATTTAATGGCATTACAAAGGAACCAGAATATTTTTCTTTGTAAATTGTCATTCCGAATCTCAACGCTTTCGTCATGAAGTAACAAGACCAAGATATTTTCCTTTTCAAATGCAAGTCAAGGTAATGAGCACGAAATTGACCGCTCATGTGTATTTAATGTATTCAGTTGTTCGCAAAGTGGTACGTACGAGTTGAAACACTTTAAAAGTGGCACTTGAGCTTCTAACGCGAAAGTAAAAACGACAATTCACCTGCTGTGTCTGTCATTTACTATCAAATAAGGCTTAGATAACATTGAATTTGAATTTGCCGCGCAATGGATTGCGTCTACGGGATTTTGTTCTGCGTGTCACACCTACGCTACCACGTTGATATATTCGATATAATGCATTACATATTTGGGCATGCTCTGACCTAGAATCGTGGAAATAAGTAGGACTGGTTGTCAGCTTTATACATGTATAGGCAGAACTACTGTGATGTCAACACCGGCTTTACATTTAAGTAGCTCTTGACATATGTGTTTCCTTGGTAAGGACAACTTAAGGGTCGTCTAAAGTAGGTTGCTGTATGGCTAGTATATTAGTAATGTTGTAATCAAAGTAACATTCGCGTTTAAAGATGGAATTTGATTGATTGCAAAGAGTTTCAAGGTTTTTTTTAAACTTGATTGAACTGGGAATTTATACTGTGAACTTGCGAGCAAGACAGCTAGATGATCTAGATGCTAAATCAAAAGGCATTTTTCCTAAGCCTATATTATATTAGCTTATGCTTTAGCTATATCGATGTGCGATCAACGATAGATGTTTCTATGCTGAAAGTACAACAAGATAGCTTTAAACCCACGCAAGTGTTGAGTAACTTGAGGAAAGCTAACCTCTTGCTATGTGAAGAAAATGAAAGTGGAAAATCAAGGATATGCTATTTGATAGGCGCAGTAAAACGATTCTTAAAGTAATTAAACGCTTATCTAAAACGTAATTGCAGCAGACGGTTCAATTGATGCAACGGTTGAGCAATCCGCTTTACTGTTTCAAGTCATTTGGTTTGATTTTGGACAAAGATTTGTTAAATACTCCGGTATTTTTTGGTCCATGTAATAGTGGGAGCCTATTGCCGCTAAAAAGCATAAATCCTAACACCGAGCTACTGATATTTTCATGGAAAAACCCAATTACACTTTGCTTGACTTGGAAATTGAACCTAACTTATAGAGGCACTTAAAATATTAAGTAATGTTAGAATGATATGTAGGTACCTATTAATTTTCACTCTAAATATAATTTTCAGCAACAAAAAAAACGCATGCAAATATTCAGCCATTAAAATGTAAAACAGTAACTACAGCTCGTGGGCAAATATCAAAATTGATTGATCGGCTGTTATTCAAAGATGGTTCGCTTAATTGCATCAATTTAGTAATAAAATGCAATCTCTAAACGCTTAGAAAATGATTTATTTTCATGTATAATGCATGCAGTTTCTCTGTTTGCCATCATGGCATTATTTACTGCAATTTTCCATTGCCTACGTGTATTTACACTTGTGCTTAGACGATGGAAAATTCAGCATCGAGAATTTCGCTCACTAGGAGAGGCCTACGTCGGGTAGGTCGTAGGGTGCAAAGTCGTCTTTACTCTTTTTAAAGCGTCTTTAGTCACTTTACTAGCGAATGCCTCGAAATCCATGTTCCTTACCGAAATCTATGGGGTAAGGAAGGGAAAATGCAGTTTTTAGTTGGTACGAGCCCGGCCTCCCCAGACGGCAGCTCCCCAGAGCCATGACCATTTACGCGAATAAAAGGATATTTTTACATTCACTACGGTGCAGGTGTTCCTTTCTTGGTACTGGAATGTCTAGTAAATCTGTAGTCTAGTAGTTGGCATAGGCAGTTAAAATATACCAGTGAACTATGGTCGCACCATAGGGTACACCTTTCCTTTTTCTGTAAATACATAATTACTCAAACTATTATATTGTCCCACTGCTGGGCACGGGTATCCTCCCGTGAGAGTGAGTTAAGATGTTGTCCACCATCCTAGTCTTCTGCAGGTTGGCATATTTCCCACGCTGCGCCGCCAGTGTTGTCGAAAAAATCGCTCAGGTTTGCAGCTTACTTCACGATGCGATGATTTCCTTCATCGTTTTAAGCGAGTGTTAAGAACAGCCAGAGGTTGTTTTTTGGGTTCGAACTCGATACTGCTTATTGTATAATATTGTTGTAAAATGACTTTAAATAACCAAAACTGCACGGTACTTACTTACGGTATTCCAAGATTTCATGAGAAGTACGTCAAAACTATTAAGATTTGTAGATTGTTGCCACAATGATGTTAATGTCGTGACCAAGTTGGCCCTTTGCCTACGACCGTTAAGTTACCCGTTTACACTCTTGTGTCAAGACTTTCGCGGGAAAATGCTCGGTTGACACGTCATTAAATTCTAAACTGTTATTAATGTTGTCAGTTATTTAGAGGTGTTGCCATTCGCATGATCAGTGGAAGTTGTTTTTATGAAAGGAGTGTTTACTAGTTGTTCAATTTTTTACTTATGGATTTGTTCCATATTTGGGTAGACACGAAACAACGCCTGTAGGTCAAATATCAAACCTGCGACCTGTTACACAGATTCACGAACTGTTTGTTATCTATTTCAATAATATTATGTGAACATCTAAAAGGATAATTCATTTTGAAAGTATTTTTAATTATGTTTTCCGCTTATTGAAGGTAATAGTGTGGCTAGCACTCTAAATATTTCCAGAAAATATTTTTATTTGGTTTATTCAAAAAGAAGGTTATTTCGGATGTTATCGCAACCAGGGCGTAACTAATAATTTTACTGTAAAATTGTTCGAGTCAAATCCTGATAATCTTTTTAGCCGTTTTTCCTAGCCATTGACCAACACTAAGTAGGTCCTAACCCTGTAAAACAAGCCGTTACATATCAAGCTATACAAAAAACAAACATACAATGAAAACATACAGACGAATTGACATACAGACGAAAAACCTACGGAATGCTCGGACAGTCTATAATGGATATGTGTAGCTTGAAGTGTAGCTGTGTGTACACAGGTTTACACATCAAGCTTTACAAACCAGCCTTGCAGCCAGCCTTTACCAACCAGGATTTGTATAGGGTCATGTATCGCAATGCGTACCTGGGATTTAATAAAAAATAATTATACATATAACGCGATATAATTTGTAAGAACTAGTTTTATTTCAACTTTTGCATGGTTTTCTTTACGGTACGCAGCGGCGCTTGTGATCGATGACGAAGTCCATATTTCCATTAACGTGTTAGATTTATACGAGTGACGCCTCGTCGGCTATTAAAGTCGAAATAACTTACTTAATTAAATGCCTTCATAGAGAATCGATACAAGTAAGTCAAGACTCGAACACGCTGTATATTAACTCGATTAGTTCTTGAACGCCGCGCTCTTTTGAGCTATTAAACTTTTAATAGCAGAATGCAAAATAAACTGTTATTTTTTTTATAATAAGAATTTATTTCAGTTCAGTCAAAGAGAAATTGAATAAGACTGGTAACGATGCTTTATTAATAATAAAACCAGTAAATTTAATCTTGGTAGGTTTTCAACATTATCATTTTTTTGTTACTTAATATAGACATATTAAGTAACAAAAAAATGATAATGTTGAAAACCTACCAAGATTAAATTTACTGGTTTTATTATTTAAAAACATGTCATTATTATAGGTTATAATGATCAACATAATCTGAAATTAAGCGCTGAAACGAACTTAAAAAACCATCACGCCTGTATTCCCCGAAAGGTTAAGCAGAGGTGAACTTATTGTACGCTCACAGTTTGCCGGTATGTTTTAACTCATGTAATAGGTAGCGAGCCTATAGCCATTCACCGGGCACAAATCCGGACTCCGAGCTGCTACTGAGAATTTCATAGAAAAACCCAATAACACATTGCTCGACCTGGGGATCGAACCCAAGACCTCTAGCGTAGCAGTCGCGATTGGGACCACTAGACTCACGAGGCAGTCAGTTAAAAAAACTTAATTGAGATGACCACACATTGTAAATCTTAACAGTTTATTAACTGCTAAGCTTTAGTTAGACCTTTAAAATAGCATTCTCATAATTTATATAAAGATTTAAGAAAAAATAGAAACCAGTTACTAGATCTCCTTTAATAAATGAATAAAGTGTTCCATTCATCCATCATTTACTTCTGTATTAGTATACAAAATGGATTCAAATTCCATGTTATTTTAAGCGCCTTACATTTTGATTGCTGTGCACTGCCGGTTTTTCACATGTTTAGAAACAGGTAAGTGGCACACTGACAAGTGTATTGTCTCTACAAAACACTTGTGTAACTGTACGATTGATAAACAAGAACAGGTATGTTGATATGAATATGATCCATAATGCATGGTAATAAGAGTCTAAAAAAAAACTGAGTTTTGTACTCATTGTTTCTTTTCCTTAGGGTTGTCAGAACTTAAGTTTTTTTTGCTCATTATTGGGTTTTACTATGAAATTCTCAGTAGCAGTTCAGAGTCTAGATTTGTGCCCGATTAATGAGAATAGGCTCGCCTCCTATTACATACATGGACCCTAAACATACAGGTGAACTGTGGGTGTAGATTTACACCTCTGCCAAACCCTTTGGGGAATACAGGCGTGATGATATGTGTCCAAAAACTATTGCTTCTGATAGCAGCGCAAGTTGCGTGTACGTTGCGCGTAAAATTTTAAACCCAAGCAAGCAGTTTTACATTACATAGGAAAAAAAACCATAAAATTATGATGAGGTTATAGATTTATGACATTATATAGGTACGGTCGCCAGCACATCAAGTAACCACAAAATCTTAAATTTTCTCAGATGATTTTGAACTTAATCATTAACATTTTATGGTTTAAAATCATTTGGACTGACTGTACATCATAAATACCTACAGTCTATTTACAAAGAGTGAAGACCCTGAATGAGGAGTGTTAGATGTCAATCACATTGACGTGCATTGTTCAGTGTGAGTTGACCTTAGCCGCGTCAGTTGTTATGATATCAACCAAATTATAATAAGACGAACATGTATGATTTAAATTTTATATTATTTTGTAAGAAATATTATACCTTTATAGAAGTAGTCAATATAATTTTTTTGTCCAATAAGATCCCGGATGGTGTTTTATATTTCCAGTTTTTGAATTTCGAACTCGAAATTTCATTTGAAACTTAAACCGTTGATGCTGTCATGACTGCGTCAATTTCAACGGTTCCCCGGTGACAGTCTACCCTTAAGGATTTTCGATCGGAAAATCCTTAAATCCTTCCATCTTAGAGTCCTTCACCAAAAGGAAACTTGGTAACTGATTTCCATGGGAATAACTTAAGATAACCGCTACTTTAATACCATGGGACGTCGTAAAATAAAGATCAGTCTTCCGAGCCACAGAATTACCGTAATATGACATACATTTAAAACCCATAATTTTAAGATATAACGAGTTCTTTCTTAGTACAGGAAGAACTAATTATACTTATTTATCTATTCGTAAAGAGGTGTATAGCAAATAGTACGTGTTCACCTACTTATGAGTGTTTTCTTTGAACATTCAAGTAGCTGGCTTACCCCACGTTCCCGTCAGTGGGAAACAAAACATGCTAACAGCTACCTATCCCGCTCACTCTTTGAGAGTTAGATAGAGTTGGATACATGTTTACAACATGTTTTATCGTCAGTGGGAGCGCGGAGTTACGCTACGCTTACAACGGCGTTGAAACTATTTTCGATGGAAATGGTTGTCAGCTGTCTTATTATGGTAATCACGATGGAATTGTTGTTAACTTAATGTAAGTGCTTTTAAGTTAGATGCATCAATACTAAAGATTAAGTGCGTTGTTTAATTTCCGTTTGAACCTTATCATTTACCAATTGAACGGTTATAGGTTTCCTCTAGCTCTTCAAAGTTAATAACTTTTTAGTCTTAGCGATTCTATGAGTAAGACTGGGGCCGAATTGCAACGTGTTATTGCGATTGAGAGACAGGGATGGCGCTTTACACAGTGAATTGCGCTATCTCTTTCTCACATGCTAAACATGAATGTGGTAACTGGTTGTGATACGGCCTCAGTTCAGTTTTCAGACATGCAACAATTAAAGCTATCCGAAAACTTTGTTAACAACTGCAATCTACGAAATTGCCTTCTTCAATCAAAACTAAAAAGTGGGCATACGCGGTTGGTGTTAGTCAATTAACTTATAATGGCTTGCCCTGCCCATGGGAACAGTAGAAACATGACTACTAGCTGTTGCGTATATTGCGCAAGCGATAATCGCCATGGCACAATTCCAGATTGTTATCGTTATTACACCATTATAACATGAACTTTGGGAACGATAGTCTTTGACACTTAAGGTGTTGGGATACGGAGGCCTGATTATGCTGGTCGGGTTTCTATGTCGCAGGTTGCTTGTTTTACAGTTAGGTTGATGATGTTATTTTCTTGCATATTGTACTGTGATTGGCATTTTTCCCCTTTCATTGAAAAAAGGTTTTATTTTGGTTGTTATGATGAACTGATTTATTTAAAAAATGTTAAGTAAGTAATAAATCGCTTTTGAATTGATACCATCATCATGTCTCTTTTTCCCCATAGGTAGAGGTGTAATTATTGCATGCATGCACATATAGTTTGCCGATATGTTTACGTTCCTTGTAGTAAAGGGCGAGCCTATTGCCATTAGCCAGGCACAAATCCAAAATTCCGAACTGCTACTCAGAATTTCATAGAAACACCTAATAACACTGGCCGACTGCTGACCTGGGAATCTCTAGCGTAACAGTTGCACTTAGGACCACAACACTAATGAGGTAGTCTCAAGTCTCAAGTAAGAAATTGATATATCAAATTATAAAAACAAAAACAAATATAGAGGTCAAAGTTACTATTGCTAATGACTAATGAGATAAATATACAAAGATGATTGTGTTCTTGAACCAATTTCGTGGACAGTATTAACTAGCATGCAAATTAGATTTCGTTTTCCTTGTTCAAATTGTGCAAAATTCACCTAATGGCTTTTCAACTTGCGAAACTGAACTCACCGCGCTATAGCAACACCGATTGCTGCAAAAGTTGTTAGATACTAGATACCTAATATTCTTGTACATAAATACTGGTTTGTAACTTTATCATACAAGGAAATATAGAAAATAAAGATTATTAAGTCACGATTTGAGTGATGATATCATTTTGCTAGTTCCTTGACAAATACGTGAGTTATGGAAAAAAGACTTGGACATTAAATGCCAAGACTATTAAGATACGAAACACTTAGATTATGAATATTCAAAAACTTTAAAATTATAAAATCTTGGTCATTCGACATAATGTTTATAAGATTTATTTTATTTTAGTAAGAAATATTGTTTTTGTGAAAATACTTAAATTAATTGGAACAGTTGTACTGTGAACAATATATTTCGCAACAATGATAAAATACGCATATTTTAGTCATGGACCTAGGCTTAAGTTAGTTTGGACTGGACAGGCAAGTAGGAGAATAATAATTTCAAATAAAAGAGAAGGTACAGTAATACCAACCTCAAAACGAAATGACGCAGAAAATTTAATTAAGAAAGCATCAAAGTAATTATCTGAAACAAATATGGAGTAAACAGAATTACCAACAGTCTAAGTTAAACAAATATAAACTTAATTAACTGAGCAGTAAAGACCATTAATGATGTAGCTAAAAGAGAAACTGATGTAAAAAACTATCGAGGTCTCCCCGTGATGGAATCTAGACCTGCTGGCCGTTCATTCAGATGTGACTGATTATACCGTTAGCTCTCTATATACGATTCTGTATATTGATAGATGGACAAAGCGATATGCTTATAACGTCATGGTTACTGGCAAAAATTACATGTAGCTTTTCGATGCTATAACTGATTTAGCTGACATACATTTAATGTATGTTCATATTCAGTAGAAAGTAGTAATCATTGGAATGTATGATTCCGAGATGAAGGAAGTAACAAGCTACAATTATAATGAAAGAAAACAACATAATAATTATTTTCATGCTACAATTGCTGTAAGGAGTTTATCTTCACCCACGCAAATTCTCATATAAGGGTAACACTGGTCCGGTATATTGAATACGTAATATTGATACTTTCTAAGATTTAAATACATAAACGTGCGATGCAATCTGTTGCAACCGAATGCAAATAAAGTTTAGGTATTATAATAATATTGAAGAGGGAGAAAAGATGACTTGATTGTGTGAAAGATGATATGGTATGGAGGAAGTGAGTGATGAGATAGATAAGAATTATTGGTACTAAGATGTTTGGAAGCCTTCTTCCAAACATCTTCATTAGTCGGATATGGGCAGGAAAATTAAAAAAAAAAAATAACAATTTACAAGTACAATGTGAATGTGTTTTTTTGGTAAACATCATGCCAATTTATATTATAATTGGCGACTAAAAGTGACAAAGCGAATAACAAAGGCAACAGAAAGTTAAACGGATTGTTGTACAAATGTTTTAACGAATCAGTGAACCAGGGCTATGTTTTAGTGATCATACTTTCATATTGAAAATGGTAAAAATAGAACCTATTCCCTACGTAATACAGATTATCGAGATAGCAAAGTTAAGTTTTTATCGAACTAGACGCCAGATGTTTTCGAAATGCCTCTCCGAGTGGAAAATTGTTAGATTTCGTGTTAGGTCGTTGCCCGTTCAGTGTGACCGATCAGTGATTACTTTGATATCCAAGTGCAATCTTAAAGTGAACCTGTAAATGCCGTTACTTTACGTAAAACCGATATTATTCGTTTAAAGTCTCATATCGCAGTTGGTTTGCGGCTTAAGTCCGTGAAAGTACGTCTTGTCGTGCGTAATTAAATTATTATCTCTTTAATAGCATGACGCAAGTTCTTTGTTACAAAGTCAAGGACCTCATTCTGTTGTTTTTAATCTTCAACTTCCAGTTTCTCGAATGGTGTACGGAATTGTTCTTTTCCTATGATGTTATCGCCTTCCTCCAGATTTCATAACTCCATAAATAGAGGCTCTACAGTGCCATGCATGGCCTAGTTTTTGCGATAACACTGATGTTTGAATTCTGTTGGATATTTTCCTCTTGGCTTCGTTGTACAATGTCATTTATTGTTAGGCCAGGGTTGTATTGATATTACCCGCAGCTTTTATGTAACAAATACCCAGTATTTCAAACACGTATTTTTCCAAAGTCTTTAATATCACATGCATGTTCGTTAAAATCTTGTATTACTGTAATATTAAATTCTCAATTCATAAACTCGTTTACAAAGTTTCTTCCAATCTGTCTCGTTTCCGTCAATAGGCAAATTGCAATACGATTGGCTTTTTAATATTCATCCGTTAGTGTTATGAGTTTTTATGGAGTTTTCGAACCGGCACGGAACGGTTCACCGGTATGATGACCAACATTTCAAGGATGATTCACGATAATATGTTGTGCATGTTTTGTATCTGGACCGGTGTTAATCTCTTAACAGCCGTCCAAATCTTTGCCCCTGTAACGTTTTTAAACACGTTTTGCTCACCAAAACGTGGCAGTAGCGTTTGTGCAATATTTTTGAAGTTGTTTTGATAAATGGTTGCAATGGCCTTCTTTTTCATTTCTTTCTCAGTCTTTGTTCACCGAATGCTGAGTGCAGCACGCCATTTTCCTGGGTGTTCCTTCGTCCAGGTTTACCCCCAAAATGTTTAACTGTTGTCAGTTCATTTAACCCAGTCTTAAGTCTCCATGGAGGCTATCTAATGCTCCCCAATTCGGAACGTTGCGAACGTTCTGTCCTCCGGTTAAAGTGACAATAGATCATTAACATTAAGTCCTGTACATAAAGATACTTTGAATTTGATATTCACGGGAACATTAGTTCATTGTGTGGCGGTATTATTTTTTTCATAAAATGACTAGTGTTAAACAACATTTCAACTGCAATTATTCTCACGGCATAAAAAAAGGCAGCTAATTAATAAAGTTATTTATAAAGGATTCCTAAATAACTGGTTTATATATTTTTATTGTGTATTGGAATAAATGCTCTTTTTAAATAATGTACGATATCAGAACCAGTTTTTGTTTTGTATAGAACTTTTATATTGTTATTTCTAGGCCGCAAAGTACCCAAAAGACTTAGGAAAAGCGTGAATTATAACGCGAAGCTAAGTTACTCGTTTGTTTAGCAGTCCCTGTAAATTTATGGACGTCATAAAGATTTTTTTACCTATCGTATACAGAAGAAATATTAGGTAACATTGGGTAACATAAAATTAGGCAAGAGGAATAATAGGTAACATTATTTTTCCATCTATCTATTTGCTTCTTGCAGTTTTACTGGTTTTGTATATAAAATTCTCAGCAGCAGCTTGAGTTTGAGATTGTGGCCGGTTAATAGGCTTGCCCATATAACAGGGAACCTCAAAATTAGGGAACGTAGCTCTTCAGGGAATAAAGAAATGGTTTATAAGGGAATTGTGTTTCATCTTGACAATACGAAGTTGAAAAACACTACCGAACCAATAAAACATTTCGCAAACAGAACATAAAAAAACATTAATAATTTTTCAGAATTTTCCCATATGAATTATTGATAAAACGAGTCTATCTTTAGACAATATAGAAATCATATAGAAAGCCGATGATTGATATCTCGTTAAAAAAGTTGGCTTTCTAAGCTTAGCAGCAAGGCAACTACTGGTCTGCCTTGCTGGCTTGGTACAATAAGATCTTGTGATAAGAACTGCTTGCAAGATCCGGGTCTCTAAGTGTCAATGTCACCCGATTGTTTGTTAATTTATGCACAATTGTTGTTTTCTATTGGCTATATCTATTAGATATGACATTAAAAATGTAGTTTTTCGTTGTTTATGTTTTATATCTTGTTTTAGAAGACATTTAAAATGTCTTTTTTGTGTTTATTTGTTTGTTTTTTTCTTGCTCAGAGGAATTAATTTAAATACCAGTTGTCAGACAACGTTTGTTTTTGTCATCCTCAATCTTTATATTGTACTACTTCAAACCAAGTGTTTGCCAACGGTAATCTCTTTTTGTGGTGGCAACCTCTTCAGTTCAACCGCTCAAAGCCTTGGCGACGTGACTGTTTTTAAAACCGATTTGATTTCCGTACCTACAAAATTCGAATATATTTTTTTAAAACCGCGCGCTTCAGCACCCATACAAGCACTCGTCGCTGTTATGCCTCACTGATTCTCGTAACGAGATCTCGATAGACTTGACTCGATAGAAATCGTCTCGCACACTGATATCGAGTCTAGAATCGAGTTGACGCCTCATTACGACGATGTCCCTGCGCTTATCTGAGTATGTGCTGATTTGCATATGCATTTGAATAAATGTCTAATGTTTATGTACCTAATAGTGACATCGCTTCGTTCAATTTTCTCATTTACCACGAGTGTTAGGTTTCTTTTACAAGTTTTTATAGTTATTGTACGATTGGTTTGCGATGTAATGACGCTAATCAATGTAATTAACGTTATTATGTTACGTTGGTACATTTCGCATATATCCAGTATGATGTCTACGCAAAATTTAGGTTAACTTATTTATTTGCCGTATAAACATTTTAACAACAACAATTAAAATGTTTCTTTATCTAAAAACATTCTTCTCTAATAACGCCAATAAGTCGAAATTAATTAAGGAATTTAAATGTTTCTAATCAAGTTTCGGATTTCTACAATATGCAAAATATGTAAATAGGTATCATGAAATCGAACGCAGCCTCGAGGTCGCCATATTGTGGTGTCAATTTATTTTGCAATACTAGTATTATTATAAGCCTATAAAAGTGGATATAGTTGTACACAATCTTCATCGTTATGTATTATAAACTAGCTGTGCCCCACGGTTTCACCCGCTTTGCCCCGCTCATAAGGATCGTATCGTGATGATAGATATGAATGGAGCCATCATATACAAAAAGAATTTTTCAAATCCGACTGGTAGTTCAAGAACATTAGTGCGTTCAAACAAGCAAACTTCAAAATCAGATCACATCGAGGTCCTTTCCAGCAAGAAAACTGCAAAATAGTAATTGCACGTTTCACTTCGAACTATTCGAAGGATTAGGTATGTAGATGTGTACTAACATTAGTACCTACATGAACTGCGAATTGTGCCTGTATGTACAGCCACAGTCGACGTTATGTTAAGGCCCCTTGTAATAATGGGCGAGCTACTGAGAATTTCACAGAAAACCCAATAACACTTTGCTCGACCTGGGAATCAAAAACCCAGAACCTCAAGCGTGGCAGTCGCGTTTAGGACCTTTGAAATAATGAGGTAGTTGAAAAGTAGTATCGTATAATTATTCTAAATAAAGTTTACTGAAATAAATACCTTTTTATTTATTTTTATTTAAAGTTGATTCCATAGCAATAAATTCTCAAGGAAAGTTGGAACCGTGTACTTACTGGATACACTCTGCAAATGCTATTACACTGAAAAACGTCTCCCTCTATGTGGTGTTCCACCGACCTGTGAACTTTTCCTATCTTTAAACGAACACGACTTTGCCATATATGGCATCAATGAATTCCGATTCCAACTGCAAGGAATCTTAAAATCGTGTTCGGAGGCTTAATAACGCATATAAACATCCTTGGGGCTACTGAATTCATTTTCGATTTTGCAGGCTACCGAAGAATACTTAACCAGGAATTATTATTATATTAAAGGACTGTCCGCCGAAGGCCCAAGCCCTCCCTCAGTCGCCTTCCTTCTCCTTTTCTACTCCGCTTTCCTTTTCCTTCAATAGGTTCGGCATCTGCAACTCCTTTGGTTTTGAGGATGTCCATGGGTGGCGATGTTATCCCTTAAAAAAAGACTGACAAGATTTGCTCCGAAAACGTATTGTAAGTGCGATCATAATTATCTAGGAATTACTCAACATACTAAACAAGCACAAACTGAATCTACAACAAGTTACTTGCTTAGATAAGCGGTTAAGCATGCAAATATATATATTAGATATAACATATTACTCGTACTAGTGTTTGGATTTGAATTCCGAATTCGTTGAGCATGAATTTGCAAGACATGGTTTGTGTGGAAATTTAGCAATGCCATTTTTATCGATATTAAAAGATTGTCCTCACGAACCGATTGAGATCGACCATTTTGTTGTAATATTAATGTTGTCGCAACGTGCGCAACTGTTTTGGTTTCGGCCGTCGCGTAATTTTGTGAAGGCCGTTCAGTATACGATAGTTTGCGAATCGAAATGTTATGTTTTGTAACACATTTATTATATACAGGTCAAAACAATTCAATTAATGGTAATATTACAAAAGCAGACGAAGACTAGAGACTTCGACGAACCTAACTAGGTTAAGTACAGTTCCTGTAATAGGTACTTTGTTTACGGTTAATATAGTTTTCAGCATTAATTGTAGTATGATTGTGAAATATATAAACAGCGATGGATATGTTGATGTCACCAAAATTTAAGAAGTACTCGGACTATTTTTACATTACAATTCGGATGATATAACTGTGCGTGTCCGAATTTTACACAAGGGGTTGTGGTACAGTACTGTTCAAATAATAGTCGTGTCTTAAGCGTGTCTGAAGTAACGTTCCGAACGACTGCATAGTTATATCCATTTAAGTATTTTGTTTTTCTGAAATAATAATATTGAAATGAGTAAGTAGGTACAATAAGTACCTACTTACTCATTTCAATATTTGAATGCGAAACTTTTCGACAAAATAACTATGAGTTTCTGAAGTTAGTTACGAAAAGCCACGCAGATAAAGTCACGTAAATATATGATTTGGTTCAAAATATCGATTTAAGTAAGGGAAAAATGCAAAACAAAACGACTCCAAAAGTTTTATAAAAAAAACTCATAACAAAGACACGGCCTAATGATGCACATCCTCTTTTTTATTTCGATATTTTTGCATAAAATCACTTAGGTGACTATGCCTGTTGTTCATAACAATTTCG
Organism: Subacronicta megacephala; assembly: GCA_958496365.1. NCBI lineage: Eukaryota > Metazoa > Arthropoda > Insecta > Lepidoptera > Noctuidae > Subacronicta > Subacronicta megacephala. The sequence continues at coordinate 4,472,932 of OY292526.1, forward strand.
AAAAATCACCGTTATTTTGCCAAAACTGTGCAAGTGAAATAAATATAAGTGTAATGGATAGTCATCTTTATTAAGATGCACGTATTTATCCACAATCTTTACATGTGACAGCCTACATAGTTTCCTCAATGATTGGCGTCTGTGTGAATAGGGAGGCACCACTTTCTCCGCAGACGGCGTTTTGTTTGAGTTTTTCATGTCCCATGTTTGTTACTTATTAGAAAATCGGCTTTGTTTCAACGCCGATACCTTTTATGGTGGTGAACGGGTTTGTAACTTTCTTCTAATAAAACCTAATTAGAATAGGTAAGAGAACAACTTTCCAATTAGGACATATAAGTGGACTTAGTTTGACCGAGTGGGTGTAATACTAAAGTAAAATTAAAGCATTTAGTTATTATTTTTTTAAGTTTGAACCGATACAATATTCCTCTTCACTTAGTGTTGTGTCGACGCTGGTGACCATGAGGTCTTCAATTCGATTCTCAGGTCAAGCAAAGTGCTATTGAGTTTTTCTATGTAGCATACCCCTACATGGGAGCTAAACTATTCTAGTGAACTTGTGTGTTGCTCAGTACACGTCTGCTTAACCCTTTCGGTAAAACAGACACGTTGATATTGGGTACTGTAGGGGTCAAACTTAAAAAAAAAAAACACCCGTCAAACTGGCTACGATCAATGTCAAAAGTGAATCAATACAAAAAAGTTGAAATTATCGTTGAATATTCATTTCGCAATTTTTAACCTAGATAAAATATCATATTTATTTTTGTTTATAATTTTGATACTTTATGTAATAAGACATTTGACCGGTCGAGTTGAGCGGGTGTGACCCCTATTATTGACATTTCAATTTCAATGTCAGTCATTTTCAAATAGCCTTATATTAACGCTGGATTTTATTTTATTTGATAGGTAGATATGTTCAGTTTTGACACATGCATGCATTTAATTTAGATCCCTGATAGATTACAGATAAATAGATTTACTATCTTATATACCTAGTTTGTTTTCTACTATCGAAATCAATCAATATTATTTTGCATTTAGGATTCCTCTATGAATCGACTTCTTAAATTTTATCATTCAGGCCTGCAACAACTACGAGTTCCTTTAGACCATACACATTGTGTTCATCATTTCATTTAATTTCATCATTTCATTTAATTTGCTCAACTACTAGGTAACCGTTCCATAAATTATTTTTTAAACTCCGTAATGCGGTAATTAATTTGTATATGTATATACAATTGTAGGAATTCATAAATCGATGATAACAAATATAAACTTTAAAAAACGTAATTCTGAATTTTATTTTGGTTTGAATCTTTGAGGTTATAATAGAAAATTAAAAAAATATATTAAAAATTAAAAAATCCTGAACTTATACTATTTTGGTTTTGACAGAAAATCCATGTCCATAATTTGCTTCAAAATTCTACCAATTCCGTTAAATGTGTAGAAAATGTTACACAACCTACACTTTCAATTAAACTGACATCATAACGTATAGTGCGTAATCAACGTAATTAATTTTATTGAACTTTGACATTATTAGGCTCTAATGATGTAATCTGTTTAATAAGCACTTTCTTTTATTTTTTACAGTACTACGTATACTACTACATAATACTACGTAATACTACATAATACTATGGAATACTACGTACTACTACATGATAGTATGTAATAATACGTATTTATTATATAATCCTATTCATTCTGATCTAAACTTATACTATTTTGATCCGTACAGGGAATATATTTGCCCATACCTAAAGCCGGGCTACATTTATTCACGACAATGTGACCTGCGAAACAAAATTTTTAAATTATAAAAAAAGCGTGAATCCATATATCTTTAAAAAATACTATGCTACGATTTGGGATGCGACATTGAAAAATCGCAAATCGCAAACTTATATAGTCTCCATGTAAGGGCCCTTTCATCCCAATGTGTTGGGAAAGAATAAAACAGAATGCTTATTATTTTAAGTCATTAGCGTAGACTCTTCGTTGTAGTGATTAGTGGTTAAAATTGAATAGAGCTTACATGACAAACTCGTGACGTAACCATGACCCTACTTCCCTGTTGCAAAGAAACTCTGGGTATAACTTTTTTAATAAGCGCTGTAATGACTTGCATGAAGCGTTGAGGTATTAAGTGGGGGAAAACATTTTTATATTAAAAAAATATGAAATATTTTATAAATGTCGTGATTGTTTGAAAAGTTTATGGTGTCGTTAGTCATGGTAAGCGGTTAGGTGGGATCGAACGATGCAAAAAAATAAGTTGTGGTGCTTACACTACAACTCCTGCAGTAACATCTTGCGTTGTCGTTTATTTTATGTTTAATACCTCTATGGAATGAAATGTAATTAATGTTCAAGCATTTAATGATGCGTATAATGTCATGATGCCAATAGATAGATCGGTTCCCGGGTGGTAGCAAATTTTCATTATAAAACGCGTTACTAATGAAATAGGTAACTGCCTCATTAGTCCTAGGTCCTAGGTTCTATTTCCGAGCCAAGTGCTATTAACTTTTTCTATGAAATTCTCAGAAGCAGTTCGGAGTTCCGAACTGAAGAATTTCATATAAAAACCCAATACCACTTTGCTCGACCTGGGGATCGAACCCAGGACCTCTAGCGAAGCAGTCGCGCTTAGGACCACTAGACTAGTGAGGCAGTCAACATAACATAACATACCATCACGCCTGTATTCCCCGAAGGGTTAGGCAGAGGTGTACTAATGTACACCCACAGTTCGCCGGTATGTTTAGGTCTTATGTAATAGGGGGCGAGCCTATTGCCATTCATCGGGCACAAATCCAGACTCCGAGCTGCTACTGAGAATTTCATAGAAAACCCCAATAACACTTTGCTCGACCTGGGAATTGAAACCACGACCTCTAGCGTAGCAGTCGCGATTGGGACTAATGTGGTAGTCGATTGGATATGTATAAACGTAAAGCTTCGTAAGCCTTCGTGGAATTATCAATACGAAGCACCGAGAGCTTTATTAATATTAACAGTGCAAAAATATTTATAAACGAACACTCACATATCCTAAATTATTATTTTACCACATATTGTTTTATCAAATTCCTTCCAGTAATCGATATCATCAAACGAAACAATGGTTATCAATAAAACATTATGCACAGACAATCGCAAACGCACCAGTCGCGTAAAATCGATCGCTATAGTATGCGCAGACGCACCGCGACCGGCACTAGAATAGAAAGCGCGGGAAAACGACATAATGCGCGGATTAAATTTGGTTAAACAGCCAACGAAAGTTGTTTTGTATTGGTATGTTAGAAACTTTATTGTCTTTAGATAAGTGTACTCGTATGTACCTACCTATATGTCTATATAGTCACTTTGTGGAGTTGTAAGGCTAGTTAGAGAGAGAAAAGGATAGTTTTTTTTCCTTATTTTAATCTGCAATCAGTCACCCAGATTATGAGCAGATGGGATATGTGTAGATGATGGTTTTAGCGAGGTAGGCTCATCAACTCCCCTTAGTCAGGCAGCACGTCGGCTCTTTTGAGTCTCTTGATTGCATTTGGTTGCAACAGCGCGTGGGAAAACGGGTTCGGGTGGGATGCTAGTGGATCTTTGTAGTTGACTGAGTAGCGCTTCGCTTCCTCTAGGATGGTTGGAATTTCCAGATACTCATGGATTTCTGAGGTGCGGGCATACCAGGGCGCCGATGATAGGACCCTCAGAATACTATTTTGCGCTCTCTGGAGGCACATGATGTTGGATTTGCATGCCGATGACCACAGTTGGATCCCATATGTCCATATAGGAGCAATATACTTTGAGCTTATTGCTCAGTGACAGCGCAGATTGTCTTTCTAGTAGCCAAAGGAGGTTTTTAAATCTGAAATTTATCTCATTGCGCTTGTTCTTTATGTGGTTCTTCCAAGTCATCCTTCTGTCCAAGTGGAAGCCTAGGTATTTGACGCAGGTTGATTGCGGGAGCGTGTCTCGGCCCAGGTTCACTGGTGGGCAGGTTTTGCGTCTAAGCGTAAAGGTGATGTGATGGGATTTCGGAAGGATAGAATATAAGCAATATGTTTAGGTTGTGAGAGAAGGATCTCATCCTTCTCTAATCTATACTATTATTATAAAGAGGTCAAGTTTGAGTTTGTGAGGTTGTGACGTTGTAGGGTTAATCTCTGGATCTACTGAACCGATTTTGAAAATCATGTCACCAATAGAAAGTACCTACATCCCGAAAAATGAAATGAAACGTATAGTCCATCCGAGCGAAAAGCTCGTAAGTTATATTTTTTCCTTTTTACCTTATAGTTTTTCTTAAATGCTTTTCGGAATTACACTTACTAGTGTAGCATATAAAGTTTCATTTCACTTGCCTATCCGTCTACCAAAGTTGTGTTTGAAAATAACCATATTACCCATTAGCATTTAGGTAATTATGTGTGTTAACATATTACTATATTATATCTATAAAAGGTAGTCCTTTTCATTGGTTGAATATCACTGTGCCTGACACACACTGGCATAAATCCATAAAAAATAAGATTTAATGACCTGCATCAGGTATTATTATGATAGCAACTTTAATTGCATTTTTTATAAAGATTCTTATCCCTCTGCTGTATCCTACTTGTAAGTATGGTAACAAGCATTTATTGATCTTCTAAATTTGAAAATTAAGTCAAATTTAATGCCTAAAACCAGCGTCTCTATACTTTGATTATTCGCTTCTCTATGGCTAAGAGTAACAATAGACAATTATAAACACGAGTCTATTTACGCGTAATAAGTAGTGTTACCATGTCTTAATAATGATTAAAAGGCGATTCAACATACAACATTGATGGCTGCGTTCCGCGTTGTTAATCACGTTAATCAATTTTTTTTATGAATCCGATGGGATTTTTCCTTATTCCTTTTTTATCGCAACTGCACTAATCTTGTGCGATGGAAAGCATATTGAAGGTTGAAGGTTTGAAGATAAGGTATTAAAGGTATACTTCAATTCGAAAAGGTCCTTTCGAATTAGGGATACGTAAGTTGTTAATTCCATTTGAGCACCTTTGAATACATGCTATATTGTGTAAAAATTCTGCCCAATTTATAGGCTCTGCAGTATGGCCTTTGTGTTGATATAATCAGTTAAGTTAGTAGTTAGTTATGCAGAAGAAATTTGACTTGGTATATTTCACCTATCATTTTACAATCTAACGACTGTAAAATAATCGATTTCAATAAGCCGAATATTTTATGGACTACGGTCCATAGCATTTAGCAAAGGTATATATTGCAGAGCTAGGCGTTGATAGGATATTTCTGATCCTTTATACTAATAGATCAGAAAGAGTAATTATATAAAGTACAGCAAGGAGGTTTTTCATTTTTATTACACAGTTGAACATCACAGCAATTCAATAATTAAGACATGGATAGTTCAAAAAGCGATCATGTTCGCTTTTTGAATTATTGATGACTGGTAACCCTGGTAGATATTCAAATTTGACGTTAAATTTATTTAAATACGGAAACCAAAGACGAAGATGACGCTTTGCATACCTTCACGTCATCGAATGTACGCGTGACTTTTACGTGTATCCGAACGTATGAACTTGACGTGACAAATGACCGCCATCTTAAATGCAGCAATACGTGATCAAATGATATTAATACCCTCGGATGTGACTTGGAATGTCTGAATCCCAAAGATTTACCGACTATTGTATGACTGTTTTAGTAATGAACTAAGCAATATCGAGTAACAACTGAAACGGAACGAGACATGAATTGTTTCACGATCTGTTACATTGTTTACGTTTCCAATGTGATTATTTAATGGCGGGAAAATATTGATTAATATTTTGTTTGTATTAGGAATTTCTTGAAGCACAAACTTAAAGTGCAACTTGAATGCTGTGATAAAATAATTCACTAATTAATTAGACACAATTTATAATATAGCATATATGTAATCATATTCATAATTAATTTATACCTATTTAGTTTTAGAGAAATAGAAGAAAAGAGATTCGGTTATTTTGTGTGGGAGTGAAAGTTTTTCCTAGATACCTACCTACTTAGATAATTTCTTCCAGACTAGTATAACCTTAAAAAAAAAACAAATAAAAGCAATTCTTTCCAACGGCCGTATTCGATCGACAAACGCAGTTGGTGTTACGCAACTTTCAATAGTTAAATTAAAATATTTAATACATCTGTGTATATTCAAGTGTTCCTTAACTGTATCGGTATGTCCGACATTGTTGATCGAAACATGTTCGTATTACACAATGCTATGTGGCCTCCGTGGAGTTTCTGATAACTTTTTTGTAGCTTAAACTTAAAACATATTCCACGAATGACGTCATTAACACCACCGACCCATTTATTATCCTTTCTAGTTACGAATCTCCTCACAGAACGAGTTAGACTAGACCAGACCTAATTCGTGTTGATAGACTTCACATGTCCCATCGAAAATCTCATTCTAATTTCCTTCATTGTTTATACAGGTGGCCAGAGAAGTGACGCCCAAGGACAAAATTTTGATACTTTTTATTGAGGGCCATCCGAATAACCGAAAGATCGATGTCAGGTGGAAATCATGGAAAAAATCATTGAAATCATTATATCTCCTTAGCGTACATGGGTCTTTGTCCTTGGACGTCATTTCTCTGGTCACCCTGTATATTGTAATCATTAATTTATTATGAATACGCATAATTATGATTTCGTAAAGTTACAGCTGCGTGCCTTGGATTCGAATTCGAATGTTGTAGTCTACAATAATTAAAACATCTTTATTTCAGCTAAGTTACGTATAATATGTTAATTAAGATAATTATATTCTACGTTTACTATCAAGTTTTTACGTGTTATACAGTTATAAATATTAATTTAGTGTTGCAATAATGAGATGACATCCCATATTTAAATACGTCAACGCAGTCATTAAAACGTGTGGTAAAAGATGTTGAAAAGTGAAAAAGAAGGAGGAAAGAAGAGTTGAAAGTTGATCCATTGTACGGTGTAGCGGATCCACTATTAAATTTTTAGCTTCCTCGGCTGTAGTGTTATTCAATTCAATGTCTCTTGTTGATTTTTGACAGTTTGTTCCGCCACATCTGTCACTCCTTATGTAATTTAAGAGTCATTCGGTGACCATTCTGATAAAATTGAAATAGCAGAATTGCTGGTTAGCTGTCCTAGTTAGGCGGTGAATTCTTCAAGTCTGACAGTACGCGGTGCGTATCCAACACAGTGTCTTCGAGTAGGATGCAAGGCCAGGGATCCTGACAGACCACAGCCTGTCAGGGTCGTGGCGAGTTCCATGGCCGTGACTATGGGACTAGAGAAGGCAAGTGTGATTTTCAGTCGGTACGAGTCCGACACACTTACCCTGCCACCGTCCTATCCATGAGCATTTTCCGAAAACAAAAATGATTTCTGCGCGAAGTTGCGACCGACGATATTTGGAAAGGAGATCATACAATATTAACACATGGTAGTAAAAATGTGTATCATTAAGAAAACAAACAAACCGCTGGCTTCTTGATCTAGTCATCGATAAAACTGCTCTTTTTACGTACCTGCGTAGAAAGCTCATATTCCCATATCACAATAGAGTTAGAGAGAACATGACGTTCACAGGCTTACATAACGGTGGGGGGCTCTCAATGAGAGTAGTCCGTTGGATATGGCAACTTATTCTACAAGACAATGTCAAGAAAGTGATTGCAAGTAAAAAAAATAATTGAACAGACTATTGATGTGTCTGTATTTTTTTTAATCGGTGCTTTATGATACTTCAAGGCGTATTGTTCATTGGCTATTGTTGCTCACGCAGTTTTTTTAACATATCGTGTAGAACAGTCACTGTCTAACAACAACAATATATTCAAAACAAACTATACAAATAAATAACTTTATAAATATGTTTAAATATATAATAATAAATACATAATTATATAAATCTTACTAGGTATATTGATAAAATATGCTAATAAAATAAACGGTATATAAATAGTATATACAAAACAATAACTATAAAAAAATAATAATTAAGAACATAAATAAAAAAAAAAAAAAACTAAAAAAAGTAGTAGGTATAACAAATATAAAAATAGAATGCCTTCCTCCTCTCTCCTAAATTGCCGTGCCCGACAGGGTCCATGATTGATACCTACTAAATTACTGTGTAACACCTATTAACATTGTGGAGTGCAATAAATATATTGAGTATTGAGTATTGAGTACTACACTATAAATGTCTGGAATAGGTTTTTTGTTTATACATTTCTACTCACTCTTCAGATCAAATAAAAAGTTAAGATGGAACTTTGCGAACAATGAAGTGAGGCCGGTTAAAACTACGCCTAGCCGTTTACATACACAATTTTATACTATATAGCTTTCCGCCCGCAGCTTCGCCCGCGCGGACAACACGATTTTGACTGTTTAGTTTTTTCCAATTCTGGCGGGAAATTGCAAATTATCCTTACATATCTTTCCGTCCGCTTTTTTGCTCGGGTAGACCACAAAATTTGCCCAACTATATTATTTACCGAAATATAAACTCAGCTTATATCCTTTCCCAAGGTCTAGTCTATTTTTGTACCAAATTTCGTCAAAATCCAAACGGACTTTCATCCCCTATTTCATACCCACACAGTTTGAAATTTCAAAAACCCCATATCAAATATCTATTTATTTCTTATCAAGTGTCTAAACACAAAGTTTCAGCGTTTATCTTCAACAATGTCCAACTCCCATACAAATTTTCATCCCCTATTTGAACCCCTTTTTTACAACAAAACGTAGCTTATATCCTTTCCCAAGGTCTAGTGTATTTTTGTTCCAAATTTCATCGAAATCGTTTCCGGGGTTAAGCTTGAAAGCGTAACTTTGTCGGACTTCTAAACGAACTTTCATCCCCACAGGTCGAAATTTCAAAAACGCTAGAACAAATATTTATTGATTTCTTATCAAGTGCCTTAATATAAAGTTTCATGGTTTTATCTTGTAAAATGACGAACTCCCATACTAACTTTCACCCCCTATTTCAACCCCTTCAAAACTATTTTTTGCAATAAAAAGTAGTCTGTCCTTTCTCAAGCTTTAGTCTATCCCAGTTCCAAATTTCATCAAAATCGGTAGAGTGGTTTAGGCGTGAAAGCGTAACAGACAGACAGACAGAGTTACTTTCGCATTTATAATATTAGTAGGGAAGTAGGGATTAAGACCAAATAATTTGCTCGACTATATTATTTTATTGAAATATAAAAATAACATGTAAATGTCCTATTAATTCATTCACGTCCTTTTATCTAGAGCGATGGTCTATCATTCTGGAGGCCTCGTAGGGTCGATTAAAATTGCACTTCTTTGTATACGACATTGATGGTTTTACTGTCTGGTATCAAAACGACCAGACTGCTATTAATACTGATTCAGTAACAGGCAAGGTAAAATTTCCCATGTGAGAAGCATTCTTCCCTTAAATCTATGCCTGCCACCCATAATGACTCACCCTGAAATTTATTTAGTCATTACAAAGCAGATATTAAGGGGGAAATGTGATCCAGCACATCCAGTAATCACACTGACCTTTTTAATATTTATGTGAAATGCTGATACTCTCAGTCTAGTCCAGTTACATAGCTTAAATGATACACGCAGCAGATAAGGAACTCCACAGGATAGCAAACTGCTTCGTCCGCTTGAAGCACTGAATCCAATTTCTGAGCCTTCCAACAGTTTAAGAAGTATGTTATTAATAGCTGCTGGACTGTTGTTTTTCGGAGTCAATATTGCACGTTTGCACAGCCATTCTATAGACTTAGTTTGTATATTAGAAAAATCAGAATACGCTCTCAAGATCTGTCATAGTCACCTGTCACTACTGTATTCAGGAGAGATGGTATACACATTTTACAATCTCCATTTCCTATTTTAAGTAATAGCTCAGAATACTCTCCAGCGGACGCCTCTCTCTCGTATTTCTTTTTAAAGATAATCATTATGTTGGGCCATAGGTATGACGATGCTCTGACTTCGTCTGCTCGGATTCCTCTAGGTACAACAGAATCTGACGGAATTCCCCTGCCAGCAACACAGTAACTCCACGCATCACTCTATTACTGCCTCTAAGAAGGGTTCTATGGTGTGCCTATCAATTCCACCTTTGTGTGCCATAGAAAGCATTTTATATGTTTATCGACCAACGTTTCTTGAATATGAAGTCGTTTTAAAATCAAATTGAGTTTTCAAACATGACATGACATGTGTCAAAATAAAAAGTAAATTAAATCAAACGCACTAAGGAGTATTGATATCAAAATCGAAGCAAATCATCCCAAAAATAACTTTCCCCCCTTTTTTAAGTCCGTTAGGGGATGAATTTCAATAAAATACGAAACACGTCTTCCATCAATTCTGTTAAAGAACGTTTATGAAAAATTTGAAGCAAATTGGACCAAGGAATCACGTTGTCCCATACAAACTTTGCCCCCCTTTTTCACCCCCTTAGGGGTATAATTTCGGAAAATCCTTTCTTATCGGATGCCTACGTTATACAAAGAATACACCCTCCAAGTTTCAGGTCTCTACGATCAGCGGTTTAGGCTGTGCGTTGTTCCGTCAGTCAGTCAGTCAGTCAGTCAGTCAGTCATTCAGGACAAAGGATTTTATATGTATAGATAACAATACCGAAACTACGCTTTATCTTGTCAGTCGAGCTTTCGATAGCTTGATAGGTCGACTGACAAGAAGTTCCATCTTAACTTTTTATTTATTATTTGATCTGAGACTCACTCCTAGACGAAGCCAGACTAATTGTGCGACTTTATATATTTATTATAATAATTTAGTTTGGGGACTAAAGCTATTTGCTCTTCAAAACAATAGTTTTCTAAAATGTCATACGTTAAGGTTCAAACGACATAGTAACAAAATAATACTCACACAAGTGGCCGGTTAATACGAAGTTTTCGGGAGACCAATACTAATGAGGCAAATTATAAACGCACACGAAACGTATTGTGTGTGACGTGCCTTACGTCTTGTCAAAGGCTTTTTGTTCGAATTTCAAATATTTTGTGACATTCAAATACTGGAAGATATTTTTTTTAAAGAAGTTTATGGCACTTGTTCAAACACTGGGTTCTATTCATACATGTCGTAATTAAGTAGGTTGGTATTCAAATTAAATATGTTTTAATTTGATTATATACTTTAATGGGTTGTTCCTAGGTACTGCGTGCTGGTTATCTTTATAACTACCTTTAATTCTACCTTTAACTTTATATCAATCACGGCATTTAATTACAACGAAATGACAAACCAAGTCAAGAGAAAGAACCTTTCAAATAAGACGAGTTATTAGTAGGTTCTACTCGTACCATCTAAAACATGTCTAACTAGTTTCATCAAAAACTATCACCTTTAAAATTATGAGGTTACGGTTCAAAATGGTAATGTCGTTTTAAAAGACTTTGCGTGATGATAAATTGTCAAATCCCTAAAGTTATGTCATAAGTAATTACAGACGATTAACGGCTAAAGAGTTATTAATTTACATCGCAATAACCTGTTGCGTTTTCATAACATTCATTACTCTTACCTACGACTATAAATGTAAAGCATAATTTCGTAGAAATAATGTTCATCAATCATGCTATTAATGCAAACAATTTGAATATTTGTGTAGAAAGGAATTCAACGATTTTACCGGAAACGAAACTCCTTGGTTATCAAAACAATTTTTTACAAGTTATTTTTGGTTTCTTCGAAGTTTTGTCGTTATAGATAAGAAAATGAATTAATGATGAAGGGAATTAATTTATGCAATTATAATTAAGCTGGGCAATTATTATAAATATTAATTTAAATCAGATTATAATTTGTTAAGTTCCCTACATGACTGCCTCATTAGTCTAGTGGTCCTAAGCGCGACTGCTACACTAGAGGTCCTAGGTTCGATCCCCGGGTCGAGCAAAGTGTTATTGAGATTGTCTATGAAATCCTATGGCAGCTCGGAGTTTGGTGCCCGGTTAATGGCAATAGGCTCGCCCCCTATTACATGGGACCTAAACATACCGGCGAAGTGTCGGTGTACATTAGTACACCTCTGCCTAACCCTTCGGGGAATACACGCGTGATGGTATGTTAAGTTCCCTAGATTATGGTTGAGCTACACAATGACTGTTGCTTGCATGCCTTCAGCTAGGACTGGTCTTGTTAAAGCCGATATTTCTATTATCTCAACTTAGCCAATTATGTAAGTAGTATCAGTAGTATTTTCTAACACAATTTGATATAATAATAGGTTGTTAGATTAATGTTGAAACACAAGTTAATCTCCAAATTGATAATGATAGTGATAATAATTATCGAATTAGTCATATTGGATTGCAAGACTATTTCATTTGTAACAACTCGCAAACATTTTTTGTTTTCACATAAATCTCTCCTGATTTATTGATTCTCGCGTAACATCAATAAACCTATATCAAACAATCTAGTGCACGAGACAGTTCATTACGGTGCTTATTAGAATTCAATAATGGCGTCGTCGAGGTCATTGCCGCCATACGTGTCGATCAACGCCGGCTATCCATCTGCAACCAAACACGTTATACCCAACGATACAGCTGGCTATTTATAAACTATAATTTGAAAATAGAACCTCCGTGCTGGCGAAAAATTCACGACAGTCTTTTTATAACTTAGATTTTTAAAAAAGACTTTCGATTTCGAAATTGTCATTTTTAATCAAACAAAAAATTGAAATGACCAAAAACATGACGTCGATAGGGTAAATTGAATGTAGAACAACATTAAATGCAATCTTTTTTTTTATAATACTAATTAATATTATCTATTCTGACTATTATTAACCATACTGAGGTTAAAATACGAAAGTAACTGTTTTCCTATTAGCTTTTCGTTTCGTTTTCGTTTTTATAAAATTTGACACAGATTTAGATTTGACACAACTTATCTGGGTATCAAAAGAAGGAAATACCTAGTCTTTTTGGGATTGATACCACTGGCATTGCGAGTAATACCACTGGCAATATGTAGTTAGTTCAGTATAAATTATCAGCCTATTGGCATCTAGGACCAAAGAATACCGAAAGAGTTACAGTTGAATTTGTTTTTAAATTTTTAAAATGCCTATATAAAAGGTTAAATGTATATGCAGGTATGTTGTACAGATGAAATCTCCGAAGCAGGTTTTCAAGTTACGCAACGCACGATGCTCTTAACCATCTGTTATGTACCAACATAATAATACCAAAGTATAGTAACTATCACTGTGGAGTAATACCATCTGTCATACTCAGGTTGTCATGTTGGCACGCACATTTACGAAAGATTTTCACGCGATATTTCTCACATCAATTAGTTAACTAAATATCTTAGTGATCGCATTCAATTTAACAAGATTTCGCGGCTAATAAAAAAACGTGCATCGTTTTATTAGGTATATTAATATTAAAACTAAGTATTAAATGGATGGGTGGCCAATGATTAGGTCTGTGATCCATGATCTGTACCACTGCTGGATAAAGTTCTCCGACATTCCACGTCCTCCTGTTTGTCGCTTTCTCCGGCCAGTCAACCATTAAGGCATCCAGATCGTCTCGCCAGCGCTTTCTCGGTCTGCCCCGGCGCAGCTTTCCATAAGAACTCACTTCGTGTCTATCCTGGCTCATCTTTCCAGACGCATTCTATAGACGTCGCCCTCCTAATATAACTTCTTTAAATGGGAATAATTAGATAGTTGTAAAACCTCTTCTGTTTTTCGTTGGTTGAAAAAGGTATTACGAGATAAATAACTTACAAAATCTAATGTGCAAAAATAAGTTGTCAGCTCAAACGTCGAAATACCCCTCCATATCGCTTCATCCGGTAATTTGATCACAAAGCGGCAGCTTTGCCACGTTGAATCACAATGCTAATTCTTTGACAAGAAAAAGACAGCCCTCTGGTCACGTTAACTTGAAAATTTCCTCGAAAAGGAGGCGCGCACTCGGACCCCAAGGGCTCGGCCATTCTACTCCTAACTGCTCAAAAATATAGCTTACATTTTGCTTACTATATTTCCACCGCTAGGGATCTCTGCTTCCACAGCGGCAGTGCCAGCAGAGGCAATCAGTAGCTTAATAAGCATTACAAACAGTTCATCCTTAGAATATTGATATTTTATAATTTTTAGTTGAATACCAGTAACCATTATTTAACCGCAACTGGAGAAAAACATGGGAAAAAGGCTAAAAGAATGAATAATGTAAAAACTAACGTGTAATTTCATTCTAAACACGACAACTACAGTAACAGTGGTATTACAGAATTTTTCTCAAAAGGCAACAGCCAGACCCATAATAGAGAACCACCATTACTCAACCCTGTTGATCATATCATTTTTACGGCATGACAGGTCAACCTTATTTAGCTAGATATCAGTGTTGATATACATTAAGTACATCCAGTAGATGCTTGACCAGTTTTATTTATTACCAACTTAGCGGTATCTTGACACAATGAGGACCTACACCAAAATTGGTACGTGACTGGGTTTCAAATGCGGTCATTAGACTCGGGGCTCACAACCCTAGTTGTAACTGGACTTCAAATTTATTATGAATGTCATGATTTGAAATTAAATCAGTTTGTGTTCAAACAAGAGTGACTCAGAGACAATAAAGCATTTTGCTTTATTTAATGGAGGTCCTGTTTGACTTGGAAACGAATACATTACTTAGTATCGAGTCTTGTCAGTTTGTCAACCTCTTCGATAATCCTTTGAATTTGAGCAACTAAAAAAAATATTGTTTTTTTTTTGCCAAGAACCACAGAGGCGAAATCCAGTCTTCCAATACAAACAAAATGACTTGACAGATGAGAATGACCGAGCAAAAACTTCAACTATCAAGACGCCATGAGTAAAAACATTGCGCGTGTCTTCTATTTTATTATTATATTGCGATCGTGTGTGTCACACCCACACATAGGAACAGGTTCGAAATACGCGCGCATCATTTGTTTCGTCAATATGGCGGCGATCAAGTCGTCGGACCTCTTACTTTCGTTATTTTCACTTTCGTTTAAGTAATACGTTGTATAGATAATGTTTTTATTAAGTAACTTAATCTCGTTCTATACTTCCGTTTGTGGGCGTTACGTTATGTTATTAATTGCGGTTAAATAATTGGTGCTTTAAACGCAATTTTGTGATAGTATGATGGCACTTAATCCATTCTAATATTATAAAGAAGGGAATGATTTGTTTGTTATCGGTAAATACTGAAAAAAGCTACGTTACTGCACGCAACTTAACTCATTAGTATCTATTTACTAAAATTTGTGTTTTTTTTATTTCAGATTGTGCAACAAGGTTTGAGGGACTTCGTAAATATTTAAGGTAAGTTGAAATAATATTAAGTTATTATAATTATGATTATCCAAATAATTGGGTTGGATATGGACAATATAAATCAACTATCATAAGAGCTAATGATTAATGATATTTATTTCTGTAAATGTAATGTAATCTGAACAGGCCTTTTGAAGAAAAAGCCATAGCAAATAATAAGTGTACCTAATATTATAATCAAATCAATTCTCTTTATTGTGGACAAATCATGTTGATCTTACGGATCATCAGTTCAACGTCAATAAGTCGTGATTAAATCATTTTTATTTCAACTTACAACTAAAGACGTCTTAAATTTTATTGACTAAAACATTCGAACAAAGGAATAATGGTATAAATTAATCCATTAAAATAATTTACGTTGCAAAACCAACAAAAACAGACGATCGTTTGTCGCGGATTTCATCAAAATGTCAAGATCGTTAATATTCATAAAAAACGCGACGCCAATGGACGTCTCATTAACGATGCCAATGTCTAACGTTAAAATGCAAAATTAATTTCAATAAAGGTCACATACGGTCATAGTTAACAGTGCGGAGTGGAAAATTTCCGCGATTTTAACATTCGGTATTAATTTATACCTTTTAAGTGTTTGCCTATATGACTTTTTAACCACAGATACAAGAACTACGTGTTGTTATAAGTTTGACGTGTCTGTGTGTGTCTGTCCGTGGCATCGTAGCTCCCGAATTGATGAACCGATTTTGATTTGGTTTTATTTGTTTGAATGGTGAAAATCGGTCGAGATATAATGCAATTGTCGGGGTTTTTTATTTTATTTTTATTCTGTAGTTGAGATTTGATGTAGTCAATCGCCATTAGTCATATCCCTATCCCTATCCCTACTAATATTATAAATGCGAAAGTAACTCTGCCTGTCTGTCTGTCTGTTACGCTTTCACGCCTAAACCACTTAAACGATATTGATAAAATTTGGTACTGGGATAGACTAAAGCTTGAGAAAGGACCTTTATTTGCAATCAATAGTTTTGAAGGGGTTTAAATAGGGGGTAAAAGTTTGTATGGGAGTTCTTTAAAAAACTTTATTAAGGCACTTGATAAGAAATAAATAAATATTTGTTCTAGCGTTTTTGAAATTTCGACCTGTGTGGGGATGAAATAGGGGATGAATGTTCGTTTAGAAGTCCAAACAAAGTCACGCTTTCAAGTTTAACCCCGGAACCGATTTTGATGAAATTTGGAACAAAAATAGACAAGACCTTGGGAAAGGATATAAGCTACGTTTTGTTGTAAAAAAAGGGGTTGACACAAGGGATGAAAATTTGTATGCGAGTTTGTCACTGTTGAAGACAAAACAATGAGACTTTGAATTTAGGTACTTTTTTTTTTTTTTTTTTTTTTTTATGGGATAACTCGTCAAACGAGCAGGCGAGCTACCTGATGGTAAGTAGTCATCGCCGCCCATGGACATCTGCAAAACCAAAGGAGTTGCAGCTGCGTTGCCGAGCCTATGTAGGGAAAGGGAGGGGAAGGAGAAAAGGAGAAGGAAGGGTATTGGGAGAGGAATTGGGCCTCCGGCCCTCTCGCTCACCGAACGAAGCGCAGTATCGAAACGCTACTACTCGGACGTCGGTCTTCTGCGAGAGTGTGGTGTGTACTTGATAAGAAATAAATAAATATTTGTTCTAGCGTTTTTGAAATTTCGACCTGTGTGGGGATGAAAGTTCATATGGAAGTCCAAACAAAGTCACGCTTTGAAGCCCAACCTCGGCCGATTTTGATAAAATTTGGTACTAAAATAAATTAGACATTGGGAAAGGATATAAGCTACGTTTTGTTGTAAAAAAGGGGTTGTAATAAGGGATAAAAATTGTATAGGAGTTTGTCATTGTTGAATATAAACGCTGAACTTTTGTGTTTAGGCACTTGATAAGAAATAAATAAATATTTAATATGGGGTTTTTGAAATTTCAAACTGTGTGGGGATGGAATAGGGGATGAAAGTCCGTTTGGATTTTGACGAAATTTGGTACAAAAATAGACTAGACCTTGGCAAAGGATATAAGCTGCATTTATGTTTCAATAAATAATAAAGTTGGGCAAATTTTGTGGTCTACCCGAGCAAAGAAGCGAACGGAAAGATATGTAAGGATAATTTGCAATTTTCCGTAAGAATTGGAAAAAAACTTAATAGTCAAAATCGTGTTGTCCACGCGGGCGAAGCTGCGGGCGGAAAGCTAGTATTATAATGTTTTATTTTATTTGCAAGCCACTTTTGCAATTTTACAAATATGGAAAAGGCCCATGTTTTTAAAATTACAACCAGCATTTTATCTGTTGGTACGTCAATCACATTACAATGCAAGTCTGTTTATAAGTTTAAAAAATACAATACGTAATTGTGACTTGTAATTTATCCTGCAGGTCAAAATCACATCATGAGATGTCAATATAATTCCATAAACAAAAAGTATAACACCTTTGCAATTCATTTACATGACAGTAAGCTCATTGTCAGCTGTCGTAATTGCAGCATTTGCAGTACATAATCACTGGTTAAGCAAAAAGTTCAATGACCCCTTTACTTCTCATTCCTACCATTGTTATTTGTTTATCATTATGTGCTAAAATGAATATTTCTAAACATTATTTAGTCATAATCAAGCAACAGAATAATTGCTGTGTTCTATTTTTATATGAATATATTAGTGTATAATAATATACACGAATAGAACTTGATCCTACTGTAAACTTGAGGTGGGCGAATTAATTAACATTATTTTTGAATATATCAAAATTTCGACAACATGGACTAGTTCCTAATCTTATTTGCAATTTAAATGTTAACTTTATACTTATATCTATTCTAAATAACCTATTTAAAGTACAAAGAACTTAAAGCGACTCGTGTGACTTGGGATTCAAATTTGCTGTCACTAGTGGTAGTTAAAGAAGTGATATAAATCATTAATTGTATTTATAAATAGCTATCAATCACTCAATAGGTACCTTAACAAAAAATCTTAAATCCATAGAGACTACATGCTTGTGACTAGAAGGGTTATTCGCTAAGAAGGATCTTACAATGCTGCCGCGGCACTATACATATACTCAGTACTCTATATAACGTTGTTGTACTTTAAATTAATACAATAGTTCTATGAAGCTTCGGCAACTGCCTTATCAGACACGTACGAGCCAAGCCTAAGGCGGAAACTACTATAACAAAATCAATAATCTCAATTACAATAGTTAACACCGGACACCGAACCGGTCTGTTTGGAGCGGAGAAATTTGAAATTAGCCGACAGCAAGCAGTATCACACCTGGTAGAACTTTCGCCAAACATAACAATAATGATAATATCTTATATAAGACTAGGTCTCGGTCATTGATTGACCCTCATGGAGAAATTTTTTGGTATTTACATAATGTGGCGTGAATTATTAATAATTAAGTAACAAGCGGCATTAGCTTTGCTGGGAAGGCGATGACACGCAAGATGTCATGACGTCATTATTTATGTGAATCTGCTCCAAGCACCAACAAAGTTGGGCTTGATAGAAAAAATAACAAGATAATGAATGAAAATAAATCTATAGCAAATGTGATCTTTTGAAATATTTTTCCAGGTTAAAGTAGATAATAATATGTCAACTGATCGTCATAATAAAGAAAGATTATGTAACATTATGCAAGGAATCGATTGAAATGCATCTGTACTTGGAATCGCTATGGTCAAGATTTTTGATAGAACCAAGAAAATACTAATAAATCTTAATAACAATATTTTTTTAATAATGATGATAAGACTATCAAAGTTTCGCCAAACATCCTCAATTTATTCATTACTGTGCTAAAATACGTTTTTTCCATTTGGCGTGTTTTCGCAGAATTCTTATCTACTACTTATTCAGATTTTCTTTCTCTTTTCAATCACTTTAAAAGGGTGTTAATCACCTGTAGAACTTGTCATTCAATACTAGACTTTGTGTAATTGAGTTATGTAGTGTGAGTAATATATTTTTAGTCTTCAACATGCTTGATTGTGTAATCACCTGAGCGGTTACCAGATTTGACGTCAGAATCTTGCTTGGCACAAGCTCGAAGATATTACCAGTATTAATTAATTGGTTTTATTTAAAACATGGTATATGTCAGTTGCGAAATAACAGAATATTAGTGGTGAATTTGTTTATTTTTGACGCTAGGTTAAACTTGTATCTCAAGACACTTCAATGATAGCGTTATTGATTGACTGAAGGTGAATTAGTAATACTTAGATGACTTCATCATTTTAAATTATTATGAACGTTCTAATACGGAGATACAAGCTAGAAAAAGTCAATTAATGTTCTTTTACAAACCTATAATCCAAAATCATTGTATTTAGGTTCTTAGCGCCGCGAAATAATTTGACAACACGTATCTCAATATCATGTAATGTATATGAAAGATATAGTGCGTAGATAATATTACGTCAAATATCGCATGTTAGCCTCGCAAGTCCAATTTCTTCATACTGAAAACAATAATTAAGAATAGACTTTTAAGCTTACTTTGTTAATCAAATTTCCAGTGGTCTGAAGAAATTCAAAGCTGCAATTAATTAGTTATCTGTAACCAAAAAATTAACTAAATTCATACGTAATTAAAATATCAATCAGTCAAGCATCCATTGGACAAGTTAAGGAAACTAGCTACAGCATTCTTACTATAACTTATGTAACGCTTTCTCACGGTAACCATGCATCGCATATTATTATAGAATGCATGCCTCACGACTTTGTAAATTATATCATCGAAAGCGTGTATGCTATAAACACGCTTAATAAAATAGGGACAAACCTCATTAATATATCAGAGTTAAGTATCAATAATGTTATCATAATTCGAGAAAACATTTGATATCCGAATTATGTCATGGATAACAATAAAAAATATTTTAAAAAGTCCGCTTGTTTTCATAATTAAGTAACAAAATTATTATTAGTATAGATATTTTCTGTTACTTCAGGACATGTTTTGAAATTCGATTGTTTTCTAGCATTCAAGAAATAAGCAAGCACAAATAATAAAACATGTAGTTGCAGTTATTAGGTATAAATCTCAGGAAAAAATGTCAGGGCGGCAGTTTAACAGGTTTGATAATCATAAAAAAAAACACTGGTAGTTTTTTAGTTCCCTGGTGGCATTGGCACGGTTTTTTCAGAGCCGGTCGGTTACATGCAGTGGGGTCTGAGGTCAATGCTGTGCACTTGTGCAGGTTTCACTCTGCTATCCACGAATATTATTATTTTATTTTTGTATAAAATATCAACTTTTGGCTTGGAAATGCAAATGGACTGGACTTTTCATTTTAAGACTTACATTTTGTGTAAAATACTTTCACATTTTTTTCCCTCTATTTTTCGTTGGGAATCTCGCTGTTTTATATTTAAATAAAATGAGAATTGATAAACCTTAAACAGTGTGTCGTGAAATCTATAATTTGCCTAATGATTAGGTAAGCCTTCTTCATAATAAGATTTATTGACGTGAACAAAGTGTATTTGCATGATTGCATGCAAATTAATCCATAAGATACATGGATCAAAGTTATTTCTCTTTGACAGTGGCCACAATCAAAATTGAATATTTGATAGGCCAATCAAAAACGTAAGAAAAATCAAAACCACCAACACTCGGCTAGCCGCTTTCAAACAATTGAATAAACAACAAAGGTGTTTTGCAATAAAATGCAATCGATCACCATATTCGATATGATTAAAATCAAGATGAGTTATATTCAGAAGTCAGCTTTCCTAGTTGTTAATTTGGACCTTATAGCCCAGCTTTTAAAAATCAAATTTGTTATTGCAGACCATGCACGCTCTTGCATTTGTATGCTGGCAATTTGGTTGGGCGCTTTAAAGATGATGAAAACATAAGACGTGAGTTCGTTGTAAGGCGAGCTGAATAATTTCCTCATTATTAAGTTAATGGTATATCTCGAAATTGGCCCGAGTTTCGCGCCCCGGTAATAGTAGGTTCTCCTACTGGCTTTAATAGAATAATCGAGGCTGATAGTTTGAAAGCTAAATGAGTTCAAGTTGCACGCCTCCAGTTATACTAATTATGCTATTTCTGTATGACTGGCTATTTCTGTCAGTTGATCAAGGGTTGATTCTCAAGTTGACCAAAGTAGGTAGTTCGGATTTTGGATTTCAGTTCTGTTGTTAGGTTCATCGTTTATATGGTCCCAAATATATCGGCGAATTGCGGATGTAGACCGTCCCTTGGGGAGGCCAAGTATGATATGTTATAGTACCCATTTTCTGTACATTCATTACATATTTCGATTTATCCGTTAAATAATGGAACAATACTATACGCGCGTTATTCTTCGCAGGGTTATACATTATTGGCGTAGCTACGATTTTCTCTGACTTATCTATGACATTTTTAGAAGTTCTCTTAAAAAAATGCCATCTCAGAAGCCTATCTAGCCATCAGAAGTGTATGAAGTGAGCACGGCCCACTCAGGCCTTTTTTTTCTCTAACCGTTACTGTCCCACTGCTGGGCCAAGGCCTCCCCCGATTCCTTACGCTTAGGTACAGGTACGCTTTTCTTGCGCCACCTCGAACCAGCCCTCGCGGTTACTCAGCCTTACTAGCAACATATTGTTGTTCTGACACCACAACTTAAAGTACTTAATAAAAGGTGCTAAGTGAAGTTACATGATTTGCGACACGACACGGGTTGGCCTTCGACAAATTTATCGCATTCACCTTAATTGTCGCTACTGAATTTGGTTTTGTTAAAGGTCCAGGTTACAGGTCTTCATGACCTTTTATACAATCCATTCGAATTAGTATGAGGTTGTGTATTACATTGAGCACGAATTTTAATAAGGCTTTTGTTTCGATATTATATATTTGAGCAGTATTATGACCATGGATTTCTAATTCATAGATTTCAAATCCAAGGTACGCACCTCTGTGTGTCACTCAAATCACGTGTAGGTATACTTGCTTTAACGATGGCAAAGAAAGTGAATAAACCTTAGAGATTTATTAATAATGCGGCGTGTGATTGCCCCCCTACGCAAGCTAGGCTATGCTAGGCTATACTAGGCTGGCATAAACAACAATGTAATTTAAATTCTACAATCACTTCTAAATGACATTTTGTTTTTAAACGAACCCACGATACAGGAGAAAACCTTTGACAGCGTTATAAAAAAAAAAACAAATTAATTAATTAAATTTCCAACTTCACACTAAGACAGTAGGCAATTAAAACCCGTATCTTAATGAACTCAACGTTGAGTTATGATCAGACATGAAGCCGGACGGATATCCTCGACTCCTCGGGGCCTTGTGGTATGCAACCAACCGTGGTTCCTCACCATTGTCCACTACTAGCACGTACTCTGGTACAATGTTGTTGGATTTTAGTGAAATTGAATGGATACTTATAATGAAAAAGTCTGTTTGAATAGTCCGTCATACTGGCTGGTTACAATACGTTTTTTAGGAATATGGAACTGTACTGAACTGTCTCATTCGTGTAGTGGTCCCAAGCGCGACTGCTACGCTAAAGGTCTTGGGTTCGATTTCCAGGTCGAGCAAAGTGTTATTGGGTTTTTCTATGAAAATCTCAGTAGAAGCTCGGAGTTTGGACATGTGCCCGGTGAATGGAAATAGGCTCGCCATCTATTACATGGGACATAAAAATACCGGCGAACATTGAGTGTACATTAGACTGCTCTGCGTAACCCTTCGGGGAATTCAGGCGTGATGGTATGTTATGTGTGTATAGTACAGGTTTGTCAAACATGTTTGTTAGAATACTTATTCGTTTTATAAATACTTTTGAGCAATGAGACAGTGTAGTGACCTGGCGAAGCCAAAGACTGATAAATAAAGTTATACAAAAAAATTTCAATGCATGGAAGCATAAGTTTACGATGCCGCGGTTATTACAACTAAATAAGTTATCATTGGAAATTATTATTTATGTTATAAATATCCTTTTATTAAGTTTAGCACGATATACCAATATTTCATTCGAAATTTAGAAAAACATCTATTACTAAATAGTGCGTTAACTAATCAATGCATCACTAATTCTTTTAAGCAGAACATACTTTCACGAAAAACAATAAAAAGTTTTGATGAAAGCAATTTAATAAGGTGCTTAAAAACGATCTTGTTAATCTAGACACCGTTAATCTAATTTAAAGCGCGAAACAGTTTTAGATACTTCTAAGTCACGCCACCATCAAATTTTCTGTCAAAAGTTAGAAGCTGTTTCGAAAACTAATTTTGTTTCGTTAATTTTCTAGACCGATGCTAATGGAGTTTAATAATAACTTCCTATAATATACCTAATTTATTCCAAAATGTTATTAGCTGAGCTATATATTACTAGCTGAGTGGCACGGGGCCCACTTTATTGGGTGATGCCTATGCTACTCGCAAATAACGTGGCTTTCTATTGGTAAAATAATTTTCAAATTCCATTCAGACATTACCCTTTACAACCAGACAAACTTTACCTACTTATAAAATTATTATAGATGACAAAAGCTATAAGCAACATTTGGAAACGTAAAAAGAAGAAGATAGAATAATTTAGATTGATAGCTCGCACCAGACTGCCTCATTAGTCTAGTAGTCCTAAGTGCGACTGCTACGCTGGAGGTCCTGGGTTCGATTCCCAGGTTGAGCAAAGTGTTATTGAGTTTTCTATGTAGTTCTCAGTAGCAGCTCGGAGTCTGGATTTGTACCCGGTTAATGGCAATAGGCTCGCCCCCTATTACATGAAGCGTGGGTGTACATGTTTATAGTACGCCTCTGCCTAACCCTTCGGGTAATACAGGCGTGATGGTATGTTATGATAGCTCCCATAAGAGATTTGCTGCAAAATGGCACGTCATCGCGTCAGTCAGAGCGCATAGAAAGCGTTTCATCACGCTCCAATGATTGCTCATTGATCTTAAAAAATTGTTAGGACGTTGACGTTGGATACTTTGTCTCTATCGTACGAAACTCCATTTTAATTAAACACTTGAAC
Source organism: Subacronicta megacephala (assembly GCA_958496365.1). Classification (NCBI taxonomy): domain Eukaryota; kingdom Metazoa; phylum Arthropoda; class Insecta; order Lepidoptera; family Noctuidae; genus Subacronicta; species Subacronicta megacephala. Next base: position 4,497,408 of record OY292526.1, read on the forward strand.
AAACAAACTTTTTAATGTTCCAATAATTAATAAACAGTCTATTTCTTTTATTATTATAATAATTTGGGTCATTCCTTTATCTTTATCGTCTGTCCAGCTTTTTTAATTATTTAATTTAATTAAACATGCTTTTCAATTATTGCTTTCAAATTATATTTATTGTTTCTCCAAAATACACTTCTCCATGGATCTCAAAAATCTACGAAATTGGTTCTGTGTAGTCAGAAGCACGCATGAGTTATCATGAATTATCGATATTAACTTAAGTGTTCATATTATTTTCGTCGATAAAAGCCAATCCACATGTTCAAGATAAAAGTTCAAAGAAAGTGGCGCATTATTAAACGAAAACGTTTTAGATAAAAGTTGGTCATGTTGTATGTCTTTAGAGAACTTAAGAAGTGTTATGACAGCACTATATTAGGGGAGACATTATTTCTGGTCTAGCTTTCTCGGTAAGACTTGTTGTGTTTTCTTTTCAATAGACAGGTATTCTACGTTCACAAAGATATGAATTATCTAATGAAAGAAAATTTATAGTGAAAGAAAAATTCGATCTCAGGCAGGGTTTTAACCTGCGTCTTTCTAGTTAAGTACACCAGACGCTTTACCAACTAAGCTACCGAGACCACTGCCTGTGATGTCGAATTTCTCTTCCACATTTTACGTCTTCAGGCTACGTTAGCTAAGCATATAAAATAAGCAGGTATTCTACGTATTCGAAAATGACACATTAAAGGTTTAAGTTGAAGAGGTAAAAGTGACATTAGTCACAGATTTGACAAACATTATAACCCCATCTAAGAGAAACAGTTGATTACCTTATGGCTTGACTTGAAACAGATCAAAGAAGTTTTATATAAAAAATCGTTAATAATATGAACACAGAATGTTATCAGATCCGTGATTTATTTAAGTTAAACTACATTAAATACCGATCAAAATATGACATAATATGATTGATATCCATAGAAATATCTACACAATTTTATTGTACCATTTACAGTCATCTAACCAGACAATCGTTTGGTAAAAATAAACGTTATCAAGGTTACATATAACATTAAAAGAAATAAAAGCGTTTAGATTCGTGACTAGGGAGTTTAGGACAAATCGGTCACAAACAACGTTTTTATTCTTGCGTATGAATAAATGCTAATAGCAATCGGTAAATGTCAGGAATGAACCGTTAATAAATAAACAAACGATCGTCGAAAATTTTGTTGAAACGGTATTTTTATGAGTAATTTTGGCGTTTCGTACATAAAGTGAGTCAGATATGCAAGATATAAATATTACTCAAGTTAAAGAAATTAACGAAAAGTTACACTTACACTCTGTTGATAGCTTAGGAGATGCAATTCTTCATACGTGATACGAAGTCAACAGGTCATCACAATAATACATAATTCTTTATTCAGCAATAATGACAGTAATGACGTTATTAAAGGAATTATTTGATTGACAGATACGTTTCATTGTATTTAACGATAAGATTCCAATGCTTTGTTTCCCATTCTTATGCAGGCTATGAAGAGATCAGAAGATGACATGGTTTCAAAACTGATACCGCAGGCATTGCAAAACATTGCATGACGACCCTATTTGTAAGGTATCGCTAATCATTTTGTTTGCTACACGTCATTCAGCAACTGAACAAAATCTGACTTGTACTGTAAACTTTGGAGGGAAAACCGTTCACAGTTATATTTGTGGAATTTTTATTGTTAGTCATTTACCCGTTGTTTGCTTGCTCTCAAATTCTTGAGGAATTTTGAAGGGGTTATTTTTTAAATTGCAAATAAGTGAATACAAAAAAAATTCTTGAAAGTCGTAAGAATAAATCTGAGGAGTAAAGATAATAAAAATGCTGTTTACAAATGTTTAAAATAATCAACTTAAGGATAATACTCGTAACACTCAGTCAACGCAGTAAGTAGTAGCTAGTAGTTGTCAAGATTTATTTCACCTTCAAATTCTATAATAAAAAATAGGATGAAGTAAATGGAGCAAAAAATCTTATCGCACCACTGATCAATAGCAATGAAACAAAAGAAGTAATTTGATTCTGTTACCTTTCTTCCGCAAAGCGAGGTCAGGCGTGACCGATGCGAATTCCTTCAAGTAAATATTCACGACCGTTGTGAGTAGAACTTTATCTTGTGAAACATTATTCTACTCTGGAGATCACCAAGATTGGACATAAGCGTACTCATTCGTAAAGAGTAAAGGCACCAGTTACCGAAGCTATTATTTCAGCAGATGGATCATTTGTAAATGGTTATGAGACCATGAAGAAGGCAAACGCGTTTAATGGAGGCATCCGATGTTTCTATCAAGCTATTACTGGGCTTTTCCATGTTATCATACAATTACAATTTTCAATGCTTGACTTAATTTCTAGTTGCTGTTTTATAAATTTCACAATGTTGAAAAAGATGACGGATTAAATCCATGTAACAATATTATTCAACATTGTTTTCGCAATGAAACCACTATTTCAAAAACTGCTCTGGTTTTAGTTCTTTTAATCTTATCTTCCGCGGTGTTGACTCGGCTCACCACGATTTGTTTTGACATGTGAATATATTATTTAGTGGCATATAACTTTGATGTAGTTTCTACTTGTTTTATTACTTTCCGATCCACTGTCGATAAGAAGGTTACCTACATTTATCAAAACTTATATAGGTACTAGTAAATCATAAACTGGTACTCTATAGCGTAGTTTTCCGGCCACCAAGGTGTCGTGCTATTTGTGCGTTGTTGCAACCGATAAATCTGAAGCTATTGTCATACATAGCTTAGCTTTTATCGACCGATTCCTGATTATGAACATGCATTTCTATTTACCATAAAAGGTAAGGCGTGCGTTCAGATAATTATTCCAGAGTCTCGCATCCTTTGCTCAGTTTATACATTCATTTCTTTGCATGCATTCCATTAGATCGTTAATTGCCTTTATAAGCCTATGTTCTTCCTCTATCAACGTTATGTGTGGCAGCTTTAAGTCAGGTCTCATTTAAACGACCTTGCCTACTTTCTCCTGTATATAATGGTACCATTATAAGCGCATTAGCTAGATAGTTGGGAGTCTTCGCGGTGACTCTAATGTTGCCTACTTCTATTGGAAGTCTGAATCAAGGAGGCGTTTGCATTAAACAACCATTATTTTGTCAGCAATGTCGTCGTATAGAAATTTGTTGTATGGGATTTTTCTTTTCGTAAATAATTACAGAATGATCTGGGAATTATTTTATATGAGGGTTTTATAACTTAATAGGCTATTAGTTCCATGTTAGCATTATTAACTAACTTTATAAGTGTGCCTACGATAATTGTGATTAGTTTGTTTAGATACTTGCAAACTATTATTATACAGTTATGGGGGGATAAGGGCCGTGGGAAATTATTGTTGGCGCCGAGATAGCCATAACTACGAATTGAATGTATTTATTTATGTTTTGTAACGTATTAATATATAACTGTTGTTACCAGTATTGTCTCTTGTTTCAGGTACTTTCTTAAAAATGTTAAACGTACAATACAAAGCATCATACCAATACGTGAAAAATTCAAATATTCCAATATGGTAAGTTATTGACAAGGCTTTGATGGTGGTCAAAGAGCTGCATACAAAATGTATACTAATATAGATAATAGAAATGTGAATCATATAATGGAAGCCTCGTACACCGAAACAGTTGCGAAACATTTCTCGAACAAAAATCACGATTCTGACATTTGAAATATCGTTACGGGCGGAGTGGAGCGTGGCATTTGCGCCCGCGCATACCTCCCGAGCCTTTCGAGGATACGTACACCAATTTAGATTCTACTTTATTTAACACAAGGATATCTCATAATAAACTCTAAAAGCAAAGATATAAGTGTTAATTTAGATTTCCCCAAAAAATCCGTGTGAAGAGCTAAGTAAGTGGATATGGATTGTAATTTGAATTTTATTTCTGTAATTCAATGAAATAGGCTAGGTAGGTATTGTATCTAATTTGGTGTTTTATGATGCATAGTAAATTGCTTTTGAAGTGCCATTAAACAAAGATGATTAATTCTGATTCTATCTTGTTTTGAGGAGATAAGTAATATTATACATAATTCGGTTCCTTATTTGATATGGATGATAAATTAATGCCTAGAAGGACAGCTAAGGATACTAAACTTCCTCTAAACCAGTGATGTAAAAAACAACAAAACCCACTACGCTTGTATTACCTTCACATATAAAAGCAACGACAAACTAGATTTATTATTGTTCCAAAATTATTATTTTTACTTGTCCAAACGGGTACATACATAGTTGAGCTGCGTGCTCTGTTGAAGAAACTGTTTGGGGGTATCTTGTCAAATAAATTTAAGTAAAAAATTATCGGTTCGATCGTGTTGAATATTATGGAATCAAACCAAATAAGATATACAGCATTGTGACTCACAACAATTCTTATCGTTGCAAAATCGTCGCCGAAAAAGGTAAACAAGCAATACATCTGTTCAACTTTCCATAAAGGACTAACGGAATGTCAATCTTAAAGCTGGACACGATTGAAATCCGTTTTGAACGTAGCCATGTCAAATGTCAGCAAACTTGAGGAGACATATTTATGATTCATGATGGATGGAACATTGTTTTGAAATCCATGGAAATTATAGATTGATTTGCAGAGAAAATAACGTCTGATGTATTTTTATTAACCTGTGTTTAGCTGCAATGATCTCGTCTCTTTCCAAAATCTTGTGAAAAAAACTCTTATACAATATTTCATTTTTTCTAGACCCACTGGTTTTATCTGTATTACTAGTTTTATATGTTGTATCTGTGTGCAGTGATAGCCTTGTGATATGACCATTGGACTGCTAAGTCAACGGTCTCGAGTTCGAATCCAGGACACGGACCTCTGTGTTTCCGAAGTCATGTGCGTATTAATAATTAATTATCACGCACTTAAACGGTGAAGGAAAACATCGTGAGGAAACCTGCATGCCTGAGAGATTTCTCGACGGCATGTGAAGTCTGCCAACCCGCAGTAGGCTAGCGTGGTGGACTATAGCCTAATCCCTCTCGTACTGAGAGGAGACCCGTGCCCAGCAGTGGGACAATGTAATGGGTTGATGATGAAACCCACTGGTTTTATCTGTGCGTTCTTTGTTAACCAATTAGTGTTAGATTATTATTAAGTGAGTTTTATACAGTGATAATTAAACATATATCTTTCGTACTAAAAGAATATTTGAGTTTCTTATAGAAATAAGTATAACCCGAGATAATACAATAATATTTTGTATCATTTATCTAGTTTTGTATAATACAGAAGTAAAATTTTCAATATAAAAAAATACAGTCAAACACAAAAGTGATCAAGTCTATCAAAATATTTTGAATTGAATGAATTTACCAAAAAGAAATCCATAATTAATACAGTGTCTAGACTACACAATGATTTAAAAATGTGGAACAATAACCATTTAATGCATACAGTTGTATACTAATGAAGGCCACGCGACCGACCAATAAGTCGCAAAAAAAGATCCCCTGAGGCACTCCCATTATTTCCCATTCAATATTATTATCAATTAGTTTAATGAGGGCGCGAACAATGCCTCTGAGGTCACGTCTCTGTTGAAACCGAAACTGTAATTAAACGTCACAATAGCTTTCGTTTACTGTGACTTATGTTCATGACACGTCCAACAAGATATGATTTGGTAGCCAATTAATTCCACGAGATTATTAATGTAAAATTTGTTTAAACAAATATCTGACAATTTAATTATTTGGTTTCAATTTAAGGCAGCAACGAAACTATTTTATAATTAATAACACATAATCCAAACTAATAAGTATTAGTCGTATATGAATACCAACGTAGCTCTGTTTGTTTCTTAAACTGATTATAATGTTTTTTTTTATAGAACTAGATTGGAGTTTAGAGAAGGACATAGAGTATGTGTGTACAATTTTGCAGGGCAGTATGAGTCTTTCTGTCAGTTCAACACTTCGGCAAAAGATTGAGTACAAATGTTTTAACAATATCGTTAATTATATTAGCTATTGTACTTTAGATTATATCAGCATTATCACATTATGGTTTTATTTTACGAGTGCGCGTGTTGGTACAGTCAATGTCACAAGTCACAGTGACGGAGCGAAAGTGAGTTTATTCAATTTATTACTCGTTACAAGCTTTGTCATTACAATTTATAGTCCTGTTCAATTGTTTTGATTTAGTTTTTGTCTCTAACAGTGGTGGTAAGAATTGTGCAATTTGCTGCTACTAACTTATTTTCTTGCGCGAATCGATTTCAGTTGTACAGTAACAAGCGTAGCCGTTTTTTGCATTGGCGTAAAGAATGAATTTCAATCACAAATTTAGTTTCAAGAGGACAAAGCCAAAAGGAATCCTGAAAGTGAAATATTATTTGGTTGATCAAGAAAACACGAATGAATCAAGACAGTTGGTGGTCTAGTTTGTGATCATCAATCTTTTTTTTAGGTATCTTACACCTCATAAGCGTCTAAAAAACTCATCATAAAGTAAACACCAATTTATATGCAAGATTGCACGAAAAACGAAAGTAGTAGTGCCACATAATCATTCATCTGGCTGTCCTGTAGTGATGCGAAATGAAGATTTATGACTTGACTCGGTTTTATCGAACATCGGATCGTACAACCCTAGGAAAATTCAAATGTCGACATTTACAATAAATGATTGAGTAATTCTTCGAAATATAACCCGCAATTTTGGTATAGAATATATTTATTTTGATGCTATTTATAAATAAAATAAAGTTCTTGAAGCAAAAAATACATATTACATAACACAGGAAGGTCTTAAAATTTCAAATAATTAAACCTCGGATCAGTTTTAAATTAGCATTTAAATAATGCATTTAAATTTCTGCAAGATTATTGATAGGAATGCATATCTTGCGTATACGCAACATCTTTCATTCACACCTAGATCACTATAGAACAGAAAGATATGACGAAACGCTCCCACAATTACTACACAAAGTACAAACAGTGCAATACGCCATCAAACGTTCGTTTATCGTGCCTTATTCTTAAGGTTTCATCACCAAGTCTCACGCGCACAAAAGCGAAAGCTTACACCTAATTAATAGCTCAAATATAATTCGGAGCTAAGCTATGTCGTAACACTTTCATCCGCTTACGTTTGACAATTACGAGTTTATAATCGCGTATACACAAATGCCTATTGTATGTTTCTGAGAACATTTTAAATCGACTTTTGTTCGAGTAAAAACTTGGTGCGCTTTCATCTTTTTCACTTTTGTTTTTCCCACAAGTGTTTGGAATTTACGCTTCAACGTTTGTGTCAGTGAGTGTACTTGATTATCTAAGGCTGTTCGATGTACTTATCTGAATTTTTGACGTGTTTTTCGTTTTGTTTGTAAAGTTGCTATATATTCATTCATTGCTATGGTCTAAGTTGTGCAATGAGGTCAATATCCCCAGGATGGCCAGTGCCATTTTTAAAACTGAAGCATTGGGTGCAACATAAATGTTAACCACAAAAATTTGATTCGAGACTTGAAGTCAAAATTGTTGACGTAAAACAATGGCAGAGTAGCGATGCATTTCAATAAATGTCTCCCACGATATCTAGATTCAATATATTGAGTCTTATAATAAAAAACTAGATGGTACCATGTTTATTTTGATGCAATATCATCAAAACGGACCTTCGGTGCCAACACTTTTATAAACTAACACATTACTGATCATTATTTCGAAAAAAAAAATATCGATGACGTCATTTTATGTGTGATATTGCTAAGGATCCGTTCTGATCACGACTTTGGTTATAGCTCACCAGGTTATTTTCATGTTTATGTTGATCTGGTACTTTGAGTTGTGTGCCGATTTGAACCAGAGAACACTTAACAGAATGAAAGTTCATGCTCAAATTCAATTTATTTTTATGTTTATGTTGACCTGGTACTTTAGTTATGTGTAGGTCCCAGCTCCTAGCTCCGTGAATATCCCTTTCATAATTATCATCTTTTGTACCTATATTACCTAAAACAAAGCTACAGAACAGCAAAGTGTTGATGTATGTTTTATCTCAGTAATCTCTGTTGCAATAATATAAGTATATCGAGTATGTGTGGTCATAAAACATATGGTAAACCATTCGTTCCGTGACTTATCATAAACTGTACTGAGTTAACTATTGTACCAAGAACAGTATTTAGTATAACTTACTATTTTAGTGCCGTATTGTTATTCTATTTAGTATTATATTATATAGGTATAATTTTTTATAATAGCTTAGTAGCAGTGTGGGTCGCACATTACTTACTAGTATTATTTTTAACCCCTCGTGCTAAGCTAAATACTTTATTTACGAGTGGGTTCATGACGGTAGAGCAATTGGGTGAGATTCGAACCGGCAACATGTTCGCAAGACGCCCTAGCCATTAGGCTACCGTCGCTTAAAATATTAACAAAAAAGCCTTCATAAGAAAAAACTGTTATTTCATTCTACCGTGACCTTCTAGTGGGACGAAGTTATGTTAAGAAAAGAAATTATAGAAAATGTAAGCATTTGTTAAGTATCTTTTTGTATTTTTTAGGCATTTTCCATGCAAAGATTATCAAGTTATTTTAGTGAAGGAAAAATACGTCGCCTCAAAGACGTAAATTAAAAATGTGAAGGCAAATTTCGACTAGGCGGGTGGGACTCGCCGGTGGCTTAGCGGTCATAGCGTCTGGTGTACTTAACCAGAAGACGCAGATTCGAATCCTGCCCGCGGTCGTATTTTTCCTTTACCGAAATAATTTGTTAAGTAGTTCCTGTACAGTTGGCAAAAAAAAACAAAAATGACAATTTGATAGTTTTACAATTTGTCATTATGACCGCTTTGCGCTCGTAGTGTAGTGCAACTGGATAGCTGAAAATATGACAGTGACAGCGGAGCGCTTGATTTGATGGCTGTATAAATTAAAATAAATATATTTTTATATTATTTAAGACTGCTGTTATACCTACTGCTATTTTAATAAGGTTCAAGTTATTCTCTTTGAAACTAAACAAAACCGTATTATTAATACCAACACAAAAGAGATAAACACATACTTAAATATCTTTTAAACACCGGAGAACTGCAATCTGTTCGTGACGTAACGATAGTCGGAGAGAAACTGCAAGTTACGTTGCACGTAATTGGGAAAACAATGTTTTTTTGTATGTTTAAAAATTGCATTGAACAACTGACAGACAATTATGACATGCACGCAACATTGACTGGCGTTACACGATACGTTTATTTTGTTTGTTTCAAAGAAAGTAGGTTACCAAGTTACTATTGTGTTGGGTTTGGAAAAAAATAGTTCTTTGATAGGCATAACTGACATTTGGTATTGAAGTTGAATTAGATAACCTACGATTGTAATAACTTGAAAATATATCCTGGGATTTAGGTTTCTCATCACCGACTTATTAAAGCATATCGTAGTATCGTAATATCATCCATTTGACTATCTTCTAACCTGGCAACAAATAAATAAAAGATATTTTAAACATTTTAACTGCCTAATTAGTCTAGTGGTCCTAAGCGCGACTGCTACGTTAGAGGTCCTGGGCTCGATCCCCAGGTCGAGCAAAGTGTTATTGGGTTTTTCTATGAAATTCCCAGTAGCAGCTCGGAGTACCAGGATTTGTGTCCATTAGCTCGGAGTCTGGGTTTGTGCCCGGTTAATGGAAATAGGCTCGCCCCCTATTACATGTGACCTTAACATACCGGCGACATTTTTATTTTGGTAGAAGGTATGGTATGATATTTAAGTTTGGTAAAGGTAGGAATGTTCTGTAAAATCCATTTAATATAACAAATTGTGGTGTCACTACACAGGAACACGTATAAAATTCTATAATCGCGATTGCTGGGCTAATTGCGTCGGAATCTGGCCAGTGTGTCAGTGTCGCCTGGCGAAAGTCGAGGCTTAATTATCATTACTTCATCTAATAAGAAACCTGACAGATATGAGCTGTGTTCGCCCATTAAAAATTCACCGTACACCTAACATAAAAAGGCGTAGAGATTTCTGTTAAGCTAATGTAAGCTTTATGTGTTTATCTTTTCCTTATTTTGTGTTATTACTGGGCAATTTGTGTCGTTTTAGGATGAGATGTTTCATTGCGCTGCCACTGTCCAAAGCGCTCGTAAAAGGTATCATAATTATGAATTTAGTTCTTTAGTGCTTTGTTTCACGTAACATACAATCACGCCTGTATTCGAAAGGTTAGGCAGAGGTGTACTTAATTATACACCCACAGTTCGTCGATATATTAAGGTTCTATGTAATAGAGCGCGAGTCTATTGCCGTTCACCGAACACACATCCAAACTCCGAGCTGTTACTGAGAATTTTCCAATAATACTTCGCTCGACCTGAGAACCGAACCCAGACCTTTAGCATAGCAGTCGCTATTAGCATCAGGCAAGAATAAAATACTTGAATCCGAGTATTTTTTTATTTACCTTTTAAAATATTTTTTACTTTTATAGATTTTGATAAGTCGGTATATTGACCTAACGTCACTTTGAAAGATTAAGTTACCCTTTTTTGTCAGCGTCTAAAATCAGTAATTTAGTCTCAACAAAAACTAAAAACACATCATTAGCACCGAATGAGCCATCACGAAGCATAATTGATTGTATAATTATAGGAATTAATTCACGATGTTATTATTTCAATCACTTATCGTTTGGATAAAGGCGCAAAAACCATTAGTACATAGCACCATAATTGGTATATTGGCCTTGTCTGAGAAAAGGTAACAAAGACCCGGAGGTGAAAACAGGATGGCCTTAACTGTGGAAAGAATAGTTCCTAGTATTATACCTAATATTATTTAATAATATACATCACTGTCTCATTAGTCTAGTGGTCCCAAGCGAGACTGCTATGCTAGAAATCCAGGGTCCATGGGGTCTAGACAATGTCACATCTTCATTATCGATGACGAAGTTAGATATCCAAAATATATTTGACATAATTTCATCACAAGATATATCGAAAGATTATGCCAATTCCATACATTTCAGATTTATCTGATTACGTTTTCGATATGGAAAAGTAGGTAATATTGTCTAAGCCCCCAGGTCGCGCAAATCGTTATTGAGTTTTCCTATGAAATTCTCAGTAGGTAACAGTTCGGAGTCTAGATTTGTGGGACATACATACATGGGACCTAAACATACTGGCGAAATCTGGGCGTACATTAGTACACCTCTGAATAAAAAGATAATAATAATTTATTGACGGGGCAATAAAAATGAGAAAAAAGATGTATTTATTTTAACAGGATTTAAAACTTTGCTAATGACAAATAAAAAATGACAATCAAAAGCTTGTTTTGCTATATTTACTTCTGAAATTAATAGATCCACTCTATGCCTCTAATTAAAATTAGCAATAAAATTAGCAGTTTTGTACCTACACGATAAATAATGTATGTTTTTTTTCTTGATCTAGTGGTATCCAGTATATGTTTACAAGTATGGATCGGTTTTAGATAAGAATCTTGTAAAGGTAGGGTTATTTATTAAACATTTTATTGGTTACCTACTTAATAATAATATCAATAGGTACCTTTACACTTTACCTTTGCATTGGTTAGGAGTAAGTTGGAAAGCAGAGCTATGATCTGGAACCCCCATGAGACTAAATATAGTCTCATGGTGGAAAAAATGCAAAATAAATTTATCAGGTATCTTTACCTTAGGCAATACGGAGTCTACCCTTATTACCCGCTTCTGTATCCAACCCTCTTTGTTATAGGGATGGTGAGATATTATAAGCTAGAGGTAAGACGTGACTGAGCGTTGGTGAAATAATATTTGAAGTGTTTCGTGGTAGATTGAATAACCCGGATATATTAGACTCATTGAGGCTGCGCGTTCCAAACACCAGGTTGCGGCGGGCACCAAGGGCACAGCTTTTAGACGTCCCAGTGGCTCGCACTAACATAGGCAAATTCGCACCGGTTGTAAGAGCCATACGGTTAATAAACAGGGCCTCACAAAGGATAGACATTTTTAATTGTTCTGTGGCGGAATTCGTGAGGGTGACTCTCGAGTTATTAAGTACCTAGTAAGTTATAGATGACTAGCTTTCCGCCCACGGCTTCGCCCGTGTTTTTTTTCGGACTTTTTTTGCTATAAACCTCACGGAGCCCGAGACCTTACCAACGAATGCAAAACCGTGGAAATCGGTTCGTGCGTTCTGGAGTTATAGCGTCAGGAAGGAAAACCCGACTTATTTTTATATAGTAGATAATCACAGTATCGCATTGGGTGTAAACCTGTCATGATAGTGTTAGATTGTAAATAAATATTTAAAAAAAAATATCATTAGAAACGTGTCTGTTAGTTTGTATGTAATTTTTTTGGTACCTAAATTACAGAATCGATTTGTTCGACTCTATCCCGGTCGTGGGGAATGTCTCAAATGCCATGGCGGTACTAGGTATTTATTTATTTATTCTTTATGCACCGTTGGTACACGGCTACACATCAAGCTATACAGAACCAGTTTACGCTGGTCTTTTATATTATAAGAAGCCTATACAATGCGAGATGAGCTTAAACTGGTTTTGTATAGGTTGACCTGTAGCCGTGTGTACAATTAGTGCCACCTTCCCAGATAGTAGACAATTCATGAGCATTTTCAGCACCACAAAAAAAGGAGAAGATGTTATAAATATTAAAAGCTTGAAACGTATATATTAACTTACGTCCCATACAATGACTTAAAAACCTATAATATATCTACGTGGAAATTCGAGGGCATTCGGAAAGTTTCAGAGACTCGATGAGTTAGGAAATAAAAGTAAGCTTTGAAAAAATGCGTTTTTAGTGGGGAGACGGCAGGGTATGTCAGACTTGTACCGACTTTAAATCACACTGGTCTTCCCTCCTGATACTCACAACCCTAGGATTCGTGACTTTGGCTACGACCATAACAGGCTATGGTACACTGGGTCGACTCTGCAATTACCTTTTATTTACTCCAAAATTTATAATTTAGATAAAAAATTCTTAGCTTTGTTTTTAATATATTTTTATTTACTGATTACAAAAATATAAAGTATAATTTGTGTTTTTTATCTATAATATTAATTAATATTTCTACATAATAATGTTAATTATGTCTGATTTGCACGTGATACCCATCAAGTCTGTAAATTATGCCCATAATTTAAAATACCCTGTTGACGTCACTGATTTATCCATACCGAAGCGAGCAAAGCCGCCGTCAAAAGCTAGTGAGTCATAAATTAAGCAACATTGTTGTTATCTAATTACGAATCTATTTGAATAAGACATTATACTAGCTAATTAAATGTCAAAGGTAATGGTTATGTTGATGATATTATAATCATATGTGAAATTTGGTGTTGACTGCCTCATTTGTCTAGTGGTCTAAGTGCGATCGCTACGACAAAGGTCCGGGGAGCGATTCCCAGGTTGAGCAAAGTGTTATTGGTTTTTTTTATGAAATTTTCATTAGCAGGTCGGAGTTTCGATATGTGACCGCTGAATGGCAATAGGCTCGATCCTTATTACACGGGACCTAAACACCGGCGAACTGTGGGTCAATATAAAGAACACATCCACATAACCCTTCCCGGAATACAGGCGTCATGGTATGTTGAGCTCGCCAACATATTAATTCTTACGTACGTAAGAATTAATATGGATAATAACAAAATCATTTTGGATACAAAATGCACTAAGTACATCCCAAGTAGTTTTTAATGACTTTAGTTGAATATAATGATCATTAAGCGGCAGCCTTGAATTGTATAAAATAACTGAATTCGATGCTTACGCCGATTTGTAAGTACCTTACACAAAACCATTAATTACGGAATAATTAAAAGGTATAAACGTCATTACCGACGTTATTAAACAACACTTCCTCATTTAGGGTCGTCTGGTTAATGAAAAAAATACCATTGTACATTAATAACTGCATGCCAAATTATGTAGGGTGAGACCACCAGTTCTTGGTCGAGTTTTTGTTTCCTGTTTTAAAACATAGGTTACGGTTATGAATACAATAAATAACAAGAATACTAGTAATATGCGACCCACATTTCTAGTAAGCTTTTTTTTTAATAATAATAATAATAATATACAGTAGTGCTTTGCAATCTCTTTGTGCAATAAAGGTGGGTATAGTGTTCTTTCAGCGATTTATAATAAAGTGGCTGTCCACGGTTTTCGCACTCCAAAGAACCTTTTTTGAGATAACCAACGTCTTCTCCAAGGTCTGGTCTATCTTAATAGCAAAAAATTATCACACCTCTAGTATGCAAATCTACTAGCAGAATTATGATATTGACCGGCTGTTGCCATATTAATCTTTGTAATTAATTTATATTGCTCAAACATCGTGCGTCCTACACTACGTTTGCCGAGTCGCGGTCTCCACTCGAAAACATGTCTACCCCAATGGTTGCTGGTTGTTCTACAGAGCCAAAATTCCATTGAAGTTTACATTCCCCTTCATTAAAATAATTGTCTTTTTGATAAACATTGCCCCCCAAAGTTTTTTTTATGTCACAGCTGCGTTTATAAACACATATTCATATGTTATACATGCACAAATAACAACTTCTGCGCAATTAGAGCCGTCTGTAAATGTTGTCATCGTGTCGTGATTCTTCATTTGGTTAAACAATGATTAAGGATTAAATATTGTTGAAGGTGTCAAAGCATAACGCTTGGTTAATTAAATTAAAATGTTGTTCACCCCATTCGTGAGGAGCGTAGGCGCTTAAATTATAATATAACTTTAAACCTTAAAGAGCTAACCATTTATGATCTGTAGCCGTGACTGCAATTGAGATCAAAGACCTAAACCCATTGTGGCTATTGCGGTTAGCCTATTCCTAGTACAAACATATCTATGACTAGGTATAAGTATAGGATTTTGTTTGCTCAATAATAAGGTATTATATATAGTATATAATAAGTATTGACATCGTCTACGAAATTTTCTATATTGTATTGAGCAAAAAAATAATAGATACTTTCTTGTAAATAGCACGGTGCCGATTTCTTACAGTTGATTGTTCCAGTTCTAGGATTTTCTTAATTAAAATTCGTGTTTTTAAACGCACCTATGATATATAATAATGTAATATGCCAATAAGAAATAGTGGAGTTGGGCAAAGACTTCAAAAATAAAACCACTATAATAATATATGGATTTAATCGCAGTATATTTATGTTAATAAATCTTAAAGTTTCGGATGCTTTATAGCGAACACGGTTACAGATCAACTTGATTGCCTATTGATGCTGTAAAAGGTCTGAAACATCAGGATTTAATATTATTTGTAGATAAATATAACGTCATTAAATCCGTAAAAAGTGGTGTTATGTCAATGTCTAATATTCGCATTAGAATCAGTATGTCTAAAAGTACATTAATAGCCTCTTTGACCCTATTAGCATTTTAAATTAATTATATCATTTAATGGGTAGTAATGATAAAAGGTTAAATGTTTAACGAGTTTAGATATTAAACATATGGTAATTTAAAGATAGCGGGCTAAAAACGGTTATATTTTGATTCTGACACACACGCACAAAATATTAAAAAAAAACCAGTACCTACGCCTGTCAAGTACTTATTTACACTTATAGGTTTTATTTAATAGGGAGAAAGAAAGCCCATTGCAATTAACCGGGCACAAATCCAAAGGTCCAATATTTATTTTTTCGATCTGACAATCAGGACCTTAGACCCCAGGATCTCGAGCGTTTCCGAGCCCAGCTCCTATTACATTCCATTTGTTCCCCTATGACAAGGGACCTAAATATACCAGTGAACTATGGATGTATATCTCCCTAATATCGACCAACTGCACTGACGCTAATAGTGTGTTTTACCCTATCGTTATAAAACTGCAATTCATAATAGGAAGTGAATCTAAAAGCTGCAAGCATCAAGGCTGTCAAGTACAATCTCTCACTATCGCGAGTGGTTGGCGCACCCAATACTGGTATTTCTTAGAAAAATCATCTTTATTTATTACTTGTATATAGCTTTTTATGCAATACGGCATGTATAGGTGAGTTCTGTTAGAAACTTGAGTATTTCATGGCTAGCCGCTGTTCTGTAGGAAAATATGGTAATTGTTTGTGCATAATTGCAAATTGACGGGGAGTGTGTTTGTCAAAGTTTTAAAACAAATGTCAACATATGAAAGATAATGTGGATAAGTACAATGCCTGCCTCATTAATTTAGTGGTCCTAAGCGTGACTGCTACGCTAGCGGTCCTGGGTTCGATCCCCAGGTCGAGCAAAGTGTTATTGGGTTTGTCTATGAAATTCTCAGTAGCAGCTCCGAGTCTGGATTTATTGTCCGGTTAATGGCAATAGGCTCAGCCCCTATGACACGGGGCCTTAACATATCGGCGAACTATGGGTGTACATTAATACACCTCTGCCTAACTTTTTGGGTAATACAAGCTTGATGTTATATTATTTTATCTAATAATAAATTAATGTTTTTGATAACGTCGAGTTCTATCCTAATATTGCATGCATTGCCATATCAGAAAAAGTAATAGGTTTATTCTTATCAATACTGTTAAATTGTTCTATCAATATGTTCTTAAATGGCACTGAACTGGTTTTTAGTTCTAGTTATTAGATAAATACCACATAAGTATTAGATCTCGTAAGCTAACCACATTGCTTCAGAATTTCTCTTCATTACATCCACTCTCACCTTGAACGTTGACTCGTCTAGACACGTCCACAAGACTGATTGTCTCTCTTCAGTCACTAGCAGATCCGCAAGTCCATTGATATGTAAATCACCTAAAACTAGGTCGTTCCGACTTAGTACATTTAGAACGAGTAACGGTTCTTCAGGCCAATAGTGCTGTATGAAAGGGTTCGAACGGAACTGAAATGATTTACGCTCTAGAAGTGATTGTAGATCCAATGATTTCTGATGATTTATGGCACGGTTGGGTAGTAAAGTTTTCGAAAGGCCATAAATATACTTTGTAACGACATACATATGAAAGTGCAGTTGCTGACCGATTATTTTTACTAGGGCTCACACCTAGAAATGAACATGCAACATTTTATACGTTTATTTTATATGCGTTTTAGCTATAAAATCTGGACGTGTGTGCATGACTTGTATGAATCTGTAAGCGATTAAAAGTTTTATTACATAGATAGCTAAACCACTTTCACTGTGAGAGTAGATTCGTGCCCTGTTGTGGACAGTACAGGGGTTGATGATGTTTAAAAGTTTTATTGAAATAGAGGTGGAATAAGGGTAGACAAGAAAATGGTTTATTGTGAGAAAACACAACTAAATAGCCAACTAGTTGATTTAGTGACGCTAAGCGATGTGTAGCTGTGGGTGTTATTAAAAGGTCAAGCTATGCTATTGGATTTTGTACTGTTTTATACGTTTTTAGTTTAATTGGAATAGACACGCCCATTAGACAGGACCATAAAATATTACATATAACATTATGGTAAATTGTGGGTGACATCATACACTACAGCCTGTTAAAGCTTGTATCATAATACTTATACTACCGTATCATATATAATACTTCTATACTATATAATATTATAAAGCTGTAGAGTTTGTTTGTGTGTTTACCTGAACGCACTAATCTCAGGAACTACGGGTCCGATTTGAAAAATTCTTTCAGTTTTAGATAGCCCATTTATCGAGGACGGCTATAGGCTGCAAAAACGGGAAAAAAATAAATGTAGAAATGCCGAGAAACGACACGGGCGAAGCCGTGGGCGGAAAGCTAGTTACTAATAATCATCATCAGCCAGTATTCGTCCACTGCTGGACATAGGCCTCTTTAAATGAACACCACAAATCCCGATCTCAGCTAAATATGCTACCATTTAATCTACACCATAATACTCTGATCAAATTAGAACACAAAAAAAAACTTCTTTTCTTAGATAATTTCCTACAAAATTGCCTTGTGGCATTCCAAATTTAGTACAATGATATAAATCAAACTAATTCCGTCCATTAAACGCGTATATCAATAAGTATTTCCAGGTACACCTACCGTAGCCGAGTCAATTTCTTGTCGCTTGTGGAAGTGTTAATTGGATGAACTAGATCTGAGAACTCAAGTTTTTTTGCTTGAAAAAGGCGCACTGTCACCGCTTTCCTGTTTTGATTCGAGAGTCGACGGTTTTAGATCCTGATCCGTTTCGTTTCTGTGTTGATAATATAATAATACTAGTTTTTGATCGCGGCTTCGTTCCCATGGACGAATAGAAAGAATTCAATCAGAAATTAATAGTTATGATCACTTCTTTCTTTGGATCTGCGTACAACAGAGGTTAGGCTCTATATCAAGATCTGTTTAACGAATTGATATAGGATGTACCGTAAGTTGGAGCATATGCTTTCTTAAAGTGAAAACAAAATTGGAATCTGTTAAGTAGTTTTTGCACAAACGTCTAACAAAAAAGACAAACAGACAAGATTTTTTCTTCGGAATTTCAATGTACAGAATCAATTTTATAATAATATACATATAAGTTAGGAAGTTTGTAATATTTTATCTGATATAATATTTTTATTATAACATAATTGTTAATACGACTTTCATTCTACATTCTCTAATCTAAGCTTATATAAATGACTTTTTTTTCATAATTATTGCGCAATCATAACTTATTATTGGTCTACTTGCATTTAATATAATAATCATAAAATTTTAGCAGGATATTAGAAGTTCATCTAATAAACTTGTTGTCAATAAAGTTATGTTTTTTAATATAGTTATTATATTATATAACTGAGTTAAGTTATTCTTTGTGTGAGTGATAGATATTCGTAAATAGATCTTTTAAAGACACTCTTACATTTTTTTTTTCAATTGTTATATGTTACCGACTTGTACGCTCGAGGTCGTGGGTTCGATTTTCAGGTCGAGCTTATGGTTTATCCAGTGTTATTGGTTTTTTTTATGAACTTCTCAGTAGCAGCTCGGAGTTTGGATATAAGGCTGGCCTGCAATTACATAGGACCTACACGCCTGCCTAATCCTTCGGGGAATACAGGCATCATTGTATGTTATAATGTATAGATGGTATGTTATTTTTTTTGCACCACTCTATTCTTTTTTATTGAACTTAACCATTGACTGAGCAATGTTTTTATAATGCCCCGTTCCACATAATCCAAGCAACACGGTCAGTGCATTGTAAACAAAAATATTTGGTGAAACTTTGAACATGGATCCGTTTGAAAACCAAACCAGTTCAGTTTATTGAAGCGGGACAATATTGAACTGTAGGTGTCGCCACTTCCTTGCTTTCTACGTGACTTATTGCCTGGGGAAATGCCCTGGAACTTTGTGAAGTGGTGTAAGAATGGAACTGATACGATATTGCGGTAGATTGAAGTTTTTTTTAATCATGAGTTTTAATAAGACAGCCTCATTAGTCTAGTGGTCCTAAGTGCGACGACGACGTGATGGTATGTGTATGAGTTTTAGTCAATTGAAAATATGACAATGCCTGACAGTCCTAGTTACCTACTTATTTTAGGCGAAAATTCCTCTGTTTCTATAGTGTCATCCTGACTGTGCTCCATGGTATTTGCGTGAAAGGTAGTCTAATTCTATATCTTAAGATTGCATTGCCATGGATAATTTTACGGTGTTTATTTAGATTTTTATCATAATGCTCTGCAAATTCACAAAATAACATAACATACCATCACGCCTACTTCAAAGGGAATAGTCCCTGGAGGATAAGTTGTACTAATGTACTCCCTCATTTCGCCGTTGCTTAGGTCCCACTTAATAGGGGACGTGTTTATTACCAAACTCCGAGCAGCTAGGAGAATTTCATAGAAATACCCAATAGCAACTTTGCTCAAGCTGGGAATCGAAGTTTTTTTTTTTAATGCTCAGGTACAGTTGTGTCAGTGACTAATAGGGAACCGAAAAGTTTTTCGTAGTAGCAGCTCAGATTTTATAATTGTGTTTAGTTAATGGTATTAGGCTCGCCCCCTATTACGTGGCATCTAGAACATACCTGGTAACTATGGTTGCACACAAAACTTTTGCCTAATCTTTCGGTAAAAATAAAGCATGATAGTTTGTAAAGACTAAAACTGCTGAACCAATTCTTATGAATTTTTGAAAAGGACATAGCCTACCTTTGTCTGACGTCTGACGCAAGTGAAACCGCGTACAATGACTAGTATGGGTACAAAAATGTGGCATACTTACAGCTTGAACCATTTCAGCTTCGAAACGGATAATGCCCGTTATTGTAGATAGATATAACATTTAGCTTTGAGCGTTTAGAAACTTGGTCGGATTGAATCTCGCGGCGTGATTGCGAATAATAGCAATGAGCAT
Source organism: Subacronicta megacephala (assembly GCA_958496365.1). Classification (NCBI taxonomy): domain Eukaryota; kingdom Metazoa; phylum Arthropoda; class Insecta; order Lepidoptera; family Noctuidae; genus Subacronicta; species Subacronicta megacephala. The sequence continues at coordinate 4,517,855 of OY292526.1, forward strand.
GCCTGATAGTAGATGAGAAATTTAGATTAAGGGGAACATTATTGATATTATTGTTTGCTTGAAGCTTAACGGGGTTATCAAGCTCTGTAAATGCAATCTTTAGTCTGTAGTTATACACATACATCTCATCCCGTCTGTTTTCCCCGAAGGGTTGGGCAGAGGTGTACTTAATGTTCACCCACTTTCGCCGGTATGTTTTTTGTGCCATGTAATAAATACCGGCAGCCGGGCACAAACTCAGACCTCGAGCTGCTACTGAAAATTCAACGGAAAACCCAATAACCATTTGCTTGACCCAATCGAACCCAGGACCTCTAGCATAGCAGTCGTGCTTGGGACCACTCACAACACCTACACCCAAACGACCACTTATTTTTCGTTGTTATTATGTATTTTATTAATAGTTTTATTCACAAAATGTATTCTGTATGTCGTTGCTGCGCTGACCTACAATAGTGAGATGAACTGATAAAAACAAACAATGTAATTTTAGAAGCATTGTGTCATACTAGTAATAAGAACTTAATAATAATACAAGGTTGAAGTAATATCGTATTATTTTACCTTGTATCTGATTTTAATATACGCATGGTCATTTTACCTTGTACGAACTTTCCAAATACAATGTTCCGAACATTATATTCTAGGTACTAGGTGAGCATAAAACAAAAGAAAGCATATTTCAAGTTGAAATATTGAGTTAATATTCTCAATTTGTTTGGCTATTAAAAACAATTGCTATCTATGCGTCAAATCAAGCGCGTTCTCTTAAGTGTTGGGTAATGAATATATTTTTCATTCTTTTTAGTCATTTTAGTGAAAGTAATTGCCTATTTCTGTTTAATTTCCGTTGGTCCCTAAAAATTATATAAACTATGAGTTTATTTATTAATATACGAAAGATTAATAAAACTGTTTCATAATCACCTGTGTAATTTTGTTTTGCAAAGTAGAATTAAATCGTATAATTTTGTTTACATTTAAATATTAAATTATTGATAGAAATAGAATACTTACTTGATGATTTGCATTGGATGCGATGATTGCAAAATTTGTCGCATCGAGCATGAAAATAGAAAATCAAATAAATCGATTACCATTTTAATTTGTAAAGTACGAGTATTGTTATTTAATTAATTTCCACCTGCAGACACAATATATATATACCATCACACCTGTATTCCCCGAAGGGTTAGGCAGAGGTGTACTTAATGTACACCCACAGTTCGCCGGTATGTTTGGGTCCCATGTAATAGGGGGCGAGCCTATTGCCATTCACCGGGCACAAATCCAGACTCCGAGCTGCTACTGAGAATTTCATAGAAAAACTCAATAACACTTTGCTCGACCTGGGGATCGAACCCAAGACCTCTAGCGTAGCAGTCGCGACTGGGACCACTAGACCAACGAGGGAGTCATTGGGACCACTAGACCAACGAGGCAGTCAGACACAATATGATATTTGAAAGAAATAAATTTCGTAAATTGAGATTAAGGGTATTACATTGCCGAATGACCTTGAGGATTCGGGTTTTTGTGCTAGTATTTGTTACTTCAGCGCCATCTTTCGACATTTGATCGTACTCAATAAAAGGAACTGAAGATTAAGCAAGAATACAGATATGTCGCAGTGTCGTCATCGTATTTACCTATTTTATTCGTTCTCTGAAAGATTTAAGACATTTTGTTCCTCTAGATAAAAGTCTTGTACGAGTTACCTACATCTATAATTATTATAGGTAATTCTTGATTATTTTGAAATAAGGGATACCTACACCTTTCTACATACATATTACTTTAGTACCTAATGAAAATAACTAGGGTGACCTGGTTTAAAACATTTATTTATGTTTACATATAAATGAATACGGGTGCCACTATAATTATGATATATTCTGAGGGTCTGATGATGATCAGGTAAGTGCTTATAGGTTCTCGGAAACGGAGATAGCTAGGATGAGCTGGCTTTCAACATTCATCTAATTGAGTGTGGGTGCTACTACATGATACATTCTGAGGGTCTGATGATAATCAAGTAAGTGCTTATAGGTTCTCAGAAACGGAGATAGCTAGGATGAGCTGGCTTTCAACATTCATCTAATTGAGTGTGGGTGCTACTACATGATACATTCTGAGGGTCTGATGATGATCAGGTAAGTCCTTCTAGATTCTCAGAAACGGAGATAGCTAGGATGAGCTGGCTTTCAACATTCATCAAATTGAGTGTGGGTGCTACTACATGATACATTATTCACTTTACTTTTTGGAACGAAGTTCCTTATCACGCGTTGCGAAAGGGGACTAGACGGAAAAAAACGACACTTAAAAGTGTAACGACGTGCATGTTTGTTTCTCTTTACAGAGAAAAAAACATGCAAACAAACATGCATGAAATGCAGAAAGTTTCGTAAGTCGAAGTCAAAGCCAAAGTCGAAGTTGATATGGGTGTCAATTTTAAGGTTTATCGGGATGCTAATTACGAAAATGACATTAATTTTGAAATCCAAGATGGCGGACATTATTTTTCTTTATAAATTGATATGGGTGTCAATTTCAAGGTTTATTGGGATACTAATTACGAAAATGACATTAATTTTGAAATCCAAGATGGCTGACATTATTTTTCTTATTAAATTGATATGGGTGTCAATTTCAAGGTTTATCGGGATGCTAATTACGAAAATGACATTAATTTTGAAATTCAAGATGGCGGACATTATTTTCTTTATAAATTGATATGGGTGTTAATTTCAAGGTTTATCGGGATGCTAATTACGAAAATGACATTAATTTCGAAATCCAAGATGGCGGACAATATTTTCTTTATAAATTGATATGGGTGTCAATTTCAAGGTTTATCGGGATGTTAATTACGAAAATGACATTAATTTTTAAATCCAAGATAGCGGACATTATTTTTCTAAATAAATTGATATGGGTGTTAATTTCAAGTTTTATCAGGATGCTAATTAAGATAATGTCCGCCTTGAAATATATCTAAAATTAATATCATTTTCGTAATTAGCATTGCGATAAACCTTGAAATTGACAACCATATCAAATTATGTAGGTATTTAGAAAAATAATGTCCACCATCTTGGATTCCAAAATTAATATCATTTTCGTAATTAGCATCCCGATAATCCTTGAAAATGACACCCATATCAATATTTAGTAAAATAATGTTCGCTATCTTGGATTTTAAAATTGATGTCATTTTCGTAATTAGCATCCCGTTAAACCTTGAAATTGACACCCATAGGTACTTATCAATTTATAAAGAAAATACCTAATGTCTGCCATCTTGGATTTCAAAATTAATGTCATTTTCGTAATTAGCATCCCGATAAATCTTGAAATTGACACCCATTTCAATTTATAAAGAAAATAATGTCCACCATCTTGGATTTCAAAATTAATGTCATTTTCGTAATTAGCATCCCGATAAACCTTGAAATTGACACCCATATCAATTTATAAAGAAAAATAATGTCCGCCATCTTGGATTTCAAAATTAATGTCATTTTCGTAATTAGCATCCCGATAAATCTTGAAATTGACACCCATTTCAATTTATAAAGAAAATAATGTCCACCATCTTGGATTTCAAAATTAATGTCATTTTCGTAATTAGCATCCCGATAAACCTTGAAATTGACACCCATATCAATTTATAAAGAAAAATAATGTCCGCCATCTTGGATTACAAAATCAATGCCATTTTCATCATCAGTACCCCAAGATACCTCGAAATTGACACCCATATCAATTTATTTAAATGATGTGCGCCATCTTTGATTTTGAAATACGTCTCGATAAAGAGGGGAATAACGACTTTTGGTGACGTGAAAATACGCAACTCCTATTGACCTGATCTCGCATTGTAAAGACTTTCCGTACAATAAAGGGTCAGCTTGTACTGGTGATTATGTATAGCTTGTTAAACCTAGGTATCCAGTATAAGCTGACCTCGCATTGTATAGACTGTCCGTACAATAAGCGGTCAGTTTGTACTGGTGATGTAGGTATAGCTTGTTATACATATGAGCTGAGCTCGCATTATAAAGACTTTCATACAATAAAAGGTCAGCTTACTTACGAGGTCAGATAAACTAGTATCTCAGTCGGTACCTACTTAGGTACTCCGAGGTTCATTCAAACTTTGGATAGCATGATTATTATGTATAATTGAATTAAAATGATTAAAAAAGATTGTCGGCATTTAGAGCCAGACAAAGGAGTGCGCCCGTAGATTTCATTACACTATGGTTAGTCTATGATAATGATCAAGAACAAAAACAAAATTATAAACTACTTTAAATATATTTACAAACTTAATTTCTACGTAATATTTATATTTGTACTATTTACGATATTACTTAATTCAAAAATCATTCAAAAATCATCACTTTTGTAATTTATTTGCAAACAATAACCCACGTACAGCCCACCCGTCGCAAGAGTCGTCGAGACACTGATATTCGCGTCCTGAGTATTCATCACGGGCATTGCGGGGGTGCTTCACGGGGGGCGCTAGTGAAGTTTCGGGTTTTTCTTTATTATTTAAAAATATTCAAAGAAATAGGAAAAATTAAACAATACAAGTTGTTAAGTGTGTCATTACAAATTTTTTGGTATAACATTTATGACAAACTATTAAGCGGTTAAAGAGACAAAATGCAATTTAGTTTGGAAAAGGACTATTTTCTTGGATTTATTTAAAAAAAATGGGGCAATTTTATGAAAAAATTAAACAATACAATTTATTTATGATGACCTTAAGTATAACATATATTTTTTATATGGCAAAGGCACATAAGGATTCATCTAGAAACTTCTTTAAACCTAGGGTGTTTTTGGGATTTGAGCGATGTAATACCCTTAAGAACAAATAACGTAAAGGTTACGATTTGTGTTCTGATCTTTATGGAGCAATCAACTATCAACCTAATTAATTTTCAAGAAGCTATATAATTCTACACGTTAACTACACATTATAATAGGAGTGAATAACTTGATAAGTCTGAACAAAATTAAACCATAAGACTTACGTCCAAAATTCAAATTTCTGAAACAAAATATTTCGACTTATCAAGTTACTCAAGTCATGCTCGGATATAAACCAACCCTTCTGAACCATAAGACTATTAAGCATCAAAATCATCTGACGTCATCGCGACAGGTTAGCTGGTGAAGATCCATTTAAACGTCGATTATACGCGATAATCGGCACCCGTATCGCAGGAAGCGTGAATCTCACAGTCATCTACAGATTGCATGTCGTTTGCAGCGGCCCTTATCTACTTCAGCACGTAATCGCATTCATACGTCTGGGTTTTCTACGTAATTAGTCATTTGTTTTGAGATATGTCTGTAGGGCTGTCTCGAAGTCCTTATTGTATAAATGCTATTTGTCTTGATTGTTAGTGTGATGTTCGGAATCATGGAAGCTTAAAAGGTCAGATTAATTAGTAAGTACCTAGTAGTAGTTGGTAGTAGGTAGTAGTAGGTCAATGTATGAACAATAGCAGCTCCCTAGCATTTTTGATATGTGAATTAGATGATCTCTCGAAAAGTGTCTTTTAGCCTAACAGACAACATAGGTATAGGTGAATTATTGAAGAAATTTAATGTTATATCAAGGTCCATCCATAGAAAAACCGTTGTTAATCAAACCAAAAAGAACCATTCTTAACATCAATTTAGGCTACTCTACCCAATTAGGTCTAATAAACTAAAACACTTACCAAACCTACGCTAATTTGATTAGTACAAAACTAGGCATATTTCATTCTAATGCCCCTCCTACACAGTACGCTACAAAGGCACAGGAAACGAGAACAACGCTAAACAACTCGCACAATAGAATACTTACTTTCGTCAATTTGTAACCTGTCATTATGTGAATGCCTTTTTAATGCTCCAATGAATGGGCAAGCGGGCGAGGTACTTTCGTTTTGGACACGTATCCGCTTTTCTGATATTTTGTTTGTCGCGGGAAAATGTGTTTTGGTAATGTTGGCAATGAATGTGGTTTCAAATGAAATTCTTTTTTTGATAATACCGTATCATTATAACACTGACCGAAATGTATAGCTTCAACGAGTGATTTAATTGCATGAAAATCTTGAATTCCTTATTCATTAAATATGAGTGAGTAATTTTTGAAAATTGGGATTAGAGGAAATTTCATACGGGATTGAGAAATAGAAATATAAGGTACGGAGCTTTTCTCATACTAAGTACTATTGGGTATCGTTATGATAATAATCCTATCCTTGGTGGACTTCTCCAGCCTTCATCAAAATGTTAGTAAATCATGTTTATAATCGGACTTGCAATTTCCTATTGCCATTACCGACCTTATTTATTCATTAATCTCTACTGATCCATTAAGGGCGTCCTCTTCAGGGTCTCTGTAGTTTTTAACTTTATCTACTTATTTAACCCAATTGATTTGTATAACCTGGATTTCAACTAGCTACGAAAACTTGAGTAGCTACCTAAGTCATCATCGCTCATCGCATCATCAATCCTTTTCCTTTTGGGAACAATCCTCCTCACAGCATGGGAAGGGTTAGGTTAGGCTATAGATCATTGCAGGTATAATGTAGGACTTCGCATTTAGAAAATATTATGAATAAGCTCATGATTTGTTTATTAAAATTTAATAATTTCTTGAATGTTTTTAACGGCTTGGATTTTTACTCGAGGCCTTTGACAACGACAACAAAATGTACAATGAACCATGTGATGTGACCCCGATGATATTAATTATAACTATTCTACAAATTATAGAAAGAATAGAGAATGTCATGCACGTAAGAGTTATAAATCAGAAGACTATAACAAGTGTCTTCCATTTGTGTGTTAAAATCATTAGAGAGTGTTACGTAAGCCGTACGTTGTGGGCTTGTGGCAAATGTTTTACCATTACTATAGGTACGGTGGCCAACACATCAAGTTACTACAAAATGACAAATTTTCTCAGTTGATTTTGAACTTTATCTTCAACAAATTAAGGTTTAAAATCATTTGTAGAAATTTCACAGTTTTGTATTCCTTGACCTGCTGACGACTGTACATAAACACAGTTGCCTTAAACTGTTTTTCCCTTTTTTCTTCGTGATTAATTTCAATGCAGGTTGTGTTCTCGGTGGATTTAGCTTTTATATTGCCTTGCCTCCGGGAAGTGAGTCACTAGTACATTGTTCAAATAACGACTCATTACAGAACCTTTAGGTTCATAGATTATTTTCAAAATGGAGAAAACGTTCGATTGTTATTTTGGAATACGAAACTTTTATTATTTACAATGGGTTTTCGTTTGACCAGTGCCTACTTCCCTTGATGTAAGGCAGTTGATCGATAAAGGTGCAACAAAAGAAAAGTTTTTAATATGGAACATTAAAACTTTTCTACCTTTTTCCTTGGTCCTTTAATTCTGAGGATCCCAATATTTTTTCTATTTAATATCGTCTGAGGTGGAATGCATCTCTACTTGTACCTATATTGCTGCTAAATAGCTACCTTAAAAAGTATTCAAAGAACAATGGGCATAGGTGCAAATGTGCAAACTGCGTGAGTTTGGTTAAAGCAATGAGAATTTAGAAATTATTTTATTATCTGTTTTGGTTAGGGCTGGCAAATTAGTGGAACAATTAATTTACGAAAGTTATTTGTAATTATTATTATGAAAATGTCAATACATAAATCGATGCACTTCATGGCACTTTAAACATTATAACTGTTTTATGGGACTTCTTTTATTAAAAAATGTAAGACTATAACCGACAGCTTAGAATATGATGAGGTCTTGATATAAAAAGTCACCGGTTTAAAATATAAGTAAACTTGTACCGTTGGTTTAGGTTAAGCAAACGACGTAGTGAGGTAAATGTGGCAATTGCTTGATCACGTTTTGAATGTAACCGTTATTGGTGGAGTAGTTAAATGTATCAAAGTTGAATGTCCTTGCGAAATGCTATGCATCTCAGATATTTTATGTACCTATTTATATAAATGTTTGTGATTCTTTACGTATTTAAGATTGTAAGAAGATGACAGTTTGAATTTTTGAATGTAGAATAATTATTGTTACATTGACAGTTTCATATATTGTTAAATAAAAAACTGAATGACACCTACCTAACTACCTTAAAAAATGGCACCCAACTGTAACTTCTACCCACATATCAGTCATTGATCAGCCAAATCATTTTTTTAGACAACCCTATTCCCACAAATTTTGCTTCAACTGTTCGAAAATTCGAAGTTTGAAATTTATCAAGTTCAGTAGGGCGTGAAATTTTGTAATTCTTTGAGTGTGAACTGCCAGTTCGATTTAATATAGGCGATCATTCGATACAGCCCGCTTACCGTTCTCAGACAATTATTTCAAATTACAATCGAACGGTTTGTTTCGTGGGTAAACTATTGCAATTAAATTTAATTATTTGTATTGAAAAGTACGGTTGAGCAGTTACTTTTTTTGATGGACTAGTTCTTCAATTATTGTAATCAATTTTCCACATTTTCTTAACAGTTCAAGGAGATGCATTTTTGAAAGCGGGTTTTACTGCTAAAGAATACATTTTCTTCATATTTTCCACTTAACTTCGGATATTTCCTTGTTTGTGACACATGGTATCGCGTTATATATTGATATTCTTACATTTTATTATTTATTAATGGTTTAGTTTTGATGAATGATTTAAGTAGCTCTTGTTATTATGAATAATTTTGATAATTCAGAAATATCAATAGAGTATAGTTTCATTGGATGTTAAATATATATTAACGAGAGCAACGGTTCACACCATGACAGCACAACGGGAATTGAACTGTAGGTTATTTTTGCAACTGTATGTCAGTGTCCAAAATTTTATATACACTAGGTTGCAAAACTAAGTATCAGTACTTTTAAAATTGCAATAACTTACACAAGATAAACTTTCGAAACAAAAAGGACTTTAAAGGAAAAAGAGTGTAGCTTCAAAGAAAGCTGATAAAATTTGCTATATAACGTATTTTATTTTAAATTTCTAACATCCACAGCTTAGATTTTTTTTAAATTTTAAATTTTTTACTTCATTCGTTTTGCTAGCTATATAATTTTTCGGATTTTGGTGGATTTTAAATTATTATTTTTATTTCTGCTGTTGCTTTAAGCATCCAGTATTACTAATCTTCCTTATCGCAAAAATCTCACCAGCTGAAGACTGCTAAATTAGATATTACCTCTAATGCCCTCTCACTTTATTAACATCAAAATGACAAAGACAGGTATATTATTTGAAGTGTCACTAGGTGAGGTTTCCGAGTGTCAACGACGAAGTTTTGTTCTAAGGACTTTGAAATAAGGCCTTTATTCAGTCTCTCAGAAATAAATTTCTGTGTTTCCAAGTTAAGATACAACCATAACAGTTAAGGCGAAGTATCCAATAGCTTTCTCTTTGCGTTTTTGATAACACTTATCGATTTAATTGCTGTCAACAATCGTACAGTAGAGATACATTACGAAACTCGAATGGTACCAATTTTCCGTATTTATGCAAAAAGGAACCACTCGGCAAATACAAATGCTTTCCCGAGATATCAAATTTGAGATATCATTTGGCATTATATGTAATGTTCGTTTTTGTTGTTGGTTCTGTTCTGGTTTTAGTGAACCTTGTTTCCAAGGAAAAAATCATGGTGTTCTTTTTTGTATAAGAATTTAGACCACTTTTAAATAAGTTTTCTTCAATAGAAGTAAAAACGAAATTTGTCGTGTGGTTCCATTTTGCATAAATACGGACAATTAAAACTCGTTTAATTGTTGGTAATGCAGTCGAATGATATGACGTCATTTTGTTTGATGGTGTTATCTATCAAGGATGTTATTTGCCAATGTGGGTGGTAACATAGTCTTGCATAATTATGATAAAGCTGTAAGGAAGTGAAGTGATATACTTACATTTTCATTATGGGCTTATGATTCAGTAATGTTAGGGCTCGACAACGCATCAGCAACTTCTATGGTGTTGCAGATGTCCATCGGCAATGACTACCTACCATCAGGTTGCTCGTCTGCTCGTTTGCTGATATCTACACAATAATAAAATTGTAAAAAAATGCTTTAATTTTTAAAGATACATCATTGAAGATATTAAAAAAAGTGAGTTAGACTTAGGTTAGACTATATAAACGTCTACAAATTCAATAATTTGTTTTTTGGAATTCTTGGCTGTTTCTTAGGTGTATTCCAGTCAGTAGTACCTATAACCATATCTCTAGATACTACCTACGTAAAACGTAGGTGCTATTCGAGGAATAAATTATTTTTTTTTCAAAAATATTGAAAGTGGCTCTAAGTGGAATACCTCAGGTGCTATTCACTTAGGTGCTATTCGGCCGGGTGCTCTAACTAGAATACACCGTTTGTTAGGGTTGGCCGTAAAATCTACTGAACTCAATTCTGTTTTTACTCAAAGCGCCGCTTAATCTGACTTCGAAAAGTCAGAGGTGCGTGCCTACTTTCGATCTCTAGACTTGAAAGTCCAATGGTCATATGACTAGATTATCAGCACATACAATGTCATATTTTCTGGTTTTCTAGACAAAGTGTCCACTTTTAGTAGTTTATGGCAGCCTTACGACATTATTGAATATTCAAATACAATTTCCCAACAATGGGTAAGGAAGTGCGTGCGCAGGAAAAGCTTCGCAACAATATTCTATAAAAAAATCATGTTATGGAATAATATAATATATGGAGAAAACACATGTAAAACTCGGCCTTGTAGTATAAATTCATATGGAATAGGAATATGTTATAGCCCATGAAAGTTCACTTGTATTATTTTATGTTCATATTTATGGCGAGTAAAGCAACATGAAGAACAAGATCTAAGAATAAACAAAACGCGCATGGTATCGTAAATGTTAACTTACGAATTTATGAGGTGTAACGATAAAGTGTACGACCAAAACTTTGAGGAATAATCTATAGTTTTGGTTTATAGATACAAACTTAGTATAATAGGGACACAAATCTTGATTTTATTAGTGACATACTGTTTTCCGGGGCCTTTATCCTTCTCCAAAGTTCGATCTTTTTCTATACTTTAATTAATAATTTCATAGATATACAATGTTTAAACCAAAACTGATTTTTTTATTGTTACGCTTGCTTGATTTGATCTGGCAAGCTTCGTAGCTGCGTTCTAAGGTTTCATACCTACACTTGATTATAGACTGGATTAATTTAAATGTTACTGCTTGAAAATATGTAATTTTGGAAAAAATATACTTAATTGTTCATAAAACAATCAAAGCGAATCCCACAAAGTAATCATAACTTTGATCTCAAATCTCAGAGATTCATGAAAATTATACACTAAGTTATACATAAATACAGTTATTTAATGTTTGTATACAACTTTAACTTACTCCGATCGAGATAACGTACCTCCGCCGTCTGCGCACCGGCCTACATACAGCTTGCATAAGACCGGCGCGAGCGCAATGCACGCGCCGATTCGATATTCAAATTTACGGAACAATTGTTCCGAATAATTTGATGGAAAGTTGATGAAGGGTTTTATGCGAGTTTAAGCGGTGAAAGTCGAGGCATGGGTATGTAGATTGAACTTCATGACAATGAGGCTTCTTTAAGCAACCGTTACATTTAACATAACATATAATTACGCCTGTAGCAACTGTCTACCAACCTGCATTAAAACAAATGTTTTTTTTTTAAACGGACAAAAACTATTTTTTTTTTGCCTCGGGTGGGAATCGAAGTCATGGCACGCAGCGAAACGTAGTAGGTACGTAGTGGTGAGCACAGAATATTGAGTAGTCTACTCATCTGTGTGCTACTAAACGAAACGTGCACTTAAAAAGGTTTAGTGATGATAATGAAAACCTCCATAGAGCATCTCTCTACAATGATTATCTAGTGGCTCTGTGAGCGTCGGACCTTAGACTTAAAACTGGAATAATGCATTAACATCGTGAGGAAACCGGCATTTCCTAGAAACTAAAATTCGAAGACATGTGACATCTACCAAACCGCTTACGGTCTACTCCCTCTCACCGTGAGGAAGCCTATGTCCAGCTGTGGGAACATTATAGGCCGATTATGCTATGTGCACCCTAAAAGGAAGCTGAGACACATTTGTTGATACGGTCGCTAGCAACGTTATATCAAAAGCTTCTTCAATCGATTAATGTTTTCATCATAGGATTGTTATCGATTTGCATGGTCAATAGTATTCGGAATAGCTGTAATATGACTGCTTTTACGTTTCTAGGGAGTCAAAGCCAAAGTCTAAGGTGCTACTGAGAATTTCCCAGAAAAACCTAATAACACTTCGTTTGACCATGGAATCGGACCTTCGACTCTCTAACGTAGCAGTTGCGGTTCGAGACCACTAGACGAATGAGGCAGTTTTCTTTTATGTGAATATATCTACATAAAAGGAAATATTCCCATCCGAATGGATGTATACTTTTAGTAATTTCATATCTCATTGCGTGGATTCGCTCAGTTATACAAAACGTTGCTATTTTTGCATTGACGTCGCGTGAGGGATAGTGTGTCGTTAGCATAATATTATCTCGGATTTTCTTTTAAAACAATGTACTTGGAAAAACACACCATCATCCTTATTACTACCTCAATAACTTACACAATAGCTTGGCATTTGAATATCTAACAGAAAACTCCTTTGTTTATCTACTTGTCGATGGTAATAAGGCTTTCGTTTTTTTTTCTTTTCCTTTATATCATTGTAAGTATTCGATGGACTGACAAACAGGGACGTTAGTTGTTGGCAAATGTTGTGTTTTTATCAATTTGTTAACCAATATTCCAGTCATTGTACTTACGGAAGTCGTTGAACTTTTTTTGAGTCGTGTTTTTAAGATAACGGCAGTGGAATAAATTTACATGATTATCAGAAAAAAAAAACAGAGTAACCCACATTTTAATGTTAGCGCAACGAATTAGGGTATAACAGATCCCTATCATGCTTTTAGGAAACGTATTGTTTTACATTCATTTGGTCACCCTACATATCTTGATGTGATATGATTATTATCATAATTTGTAAAATTTATTATAATATTTTATCTCATTAGTCTCGTGGTTCTAAGTGCGACTGATACGCTGAAGGTGTTGGGTTCGATTCTCGGGTCGAATAAAGTGTTATTGGGTTTTCCTATAAAATTCTCAGTAACAGTTCACAGTCTGGGTTTGTGCCCGGTTAGTGGATAACGGCTCTATTTCATGGGACTTGAACATACCGGCGATGTGTGGGTGTCCATTTGTACTTACACCTCTGCCGCCTTTGGGGTGTACAGGCAGGTAAAATGGTATGTAAAATGTCTTTTTATCGACATGTCATCAGTTGTATCGATAATATAAAATGAACGTTTCTTGACACATTAAATAAAGAAGCGGCGGTAGCCTAATGGCTAGAGCGTCGGACTTGCGATCATGTGGTTGCCGGTTCGAAACTCACCCATTGCACTACCGACGTGAACCCACTCGTAATACAAGCATTAAAAAAAAAGATTCAGTTAGGTATCGTGTTTCGTCCATTTACATAATAACGACAATCATAATCGTAAAGCTCTGCCATTTTTTCTGTCAGTGTGAAAGAAAAAGTTACTGTACATAACGTTATGTAAACGTATAATAGTCGACATTGTGATATAAACGTGTAATTATGTGCTTGGTTTTTTGAGTGACGTCCGTTGCTTTCATGCGAATCTCGCCATTTCGCATGATGGATAATATGCTATAGCACTTTAAAAGATGTATGCACATGACTACGTAATAAACAATATATTTCCATAATAAGATGACCTCTTTTTATATAGGCAGTCTAAATTATAGGAGGTTGTATTTAAATTTGAATTAAACTAGCTGTCTGCCCGCGGCTTCGCCCGCGTGGAGTATACCTTTATCTCTTAGGGGTATGTAAAATAGATAGTAGCCGATTCTCAGACCTACTGAATATGCATATAAAATTTCATAAAAATCGTTCAAGCCGTTTCGAAGGAGTATGGTAACTAACATTGTATATAAGATTATTAACACGAGAATTTTATATATAAGATTATTGATACTTATATTATCACCCCTCAGATAGAGATCATCTATTACTATATACGTATACCTACTGTACCACTTCTGGAAGCGGTACTCCTCTCGGTCTGAGGATATAGTCCACCAATCCACCATGCTGACATGCGGGTTGGCAGACTTCACACGGCGCATCGCGCAAATCTCTCTTTAGGCGTATAGATTTCCTAACGATCTTTTGGTAGGTACGGCTACACATAGAGCTATACAAAACCAGTATAGTCCGGCCTTGAATTGTGAGGAAAACCTCTACAATTGGGAGGTCAGTCTAAACTGGTTTGTATAGCTTGATGTGTAGCCGTGTGTACGAGTGCGTGGTAACTGCTTACGAGTATTATGCTTTCAAAAAGTCATCGGTGGCTCGGCGAGCTGATTTGGCACTGCAATAGTTATATTCCTAGACTATTACTGCGGTCCCAGATAAATCAGTAAACACCAGTCTGGTACCTATCTAGAAACTCGGCACCATCACCGCTAGTCTCCGAGTATTATCATCATCATCAAAGAAACCAACCCCTTAAGTACGCGAACCATCCTGGTCTTGGGCAGCTGCATCCATCCGCAGCCAGCCACCTTCTTCAAATCGTCGGTCCATCGTGTCGCTGGGCGTCCCATACTACGCTTGCTCAAACGCAGTCTCCACTCTTACACTTGTCTGTTCCATCGATCGTCTGTCTATCTGCAGACATGGCGAGTCTAAATGCAATTGCAATAAATATCTAAGGTTGGTCCTAAAATATTTATAACTGCATGCAATTGCATTTTGACTACATGACTTGACCTTTACCAGCTTACGACATTGTTACTAATAGGATCTTAGTGTTAAACCAATTTAAAGCTTCAAAACATTCACATTATAATTTATTTGTCATGTAGGTACAGTCGGCATCAAACATGACTGACAAACTGTTCATAATTTTCATATATAAGGAAATTAAACTTTATGAAGATGGGATAAAATTCATGTCAGAATGACAGTTGCATTATCTTATTCTCGTGAATTGTGTTAATTCTGAAACATAATTTGTATTGTGTCATTGAGATATACTATAGTGTTCTTACTTATTAAGATTATTTTGACATAATTGTCCGTCCTGAAATATCTGTCGGTGACTGTACCAAGATGTGTAAACAATTATCTAATCAATCAGTACAGTCGTGAAAGTCAAACAACCAGTATCTCGTAATATAACAAAGTATTCATTTAAAATAAATGACTGTGTATTACGAAATCCTTTGTAAAGCAGTGTGTTAATTAATTTGTTTGCTTGCTTCAGGTAAAGGAGTGTTGCTGGTTGTTTTTGAAGAATTGGAGGAGTTATCGGGTGTGTGCTAATAGCATATAGGTATGTTTGTGTGATGTCATCATTATGTAACTATGTATTTATAGACGTGTTGTAGCGAATGTCACGAATTCCACATCCGTGGCTGAAGGGCTGGGGAAGCCAAGTATGGTATTTAGTCTGTACTAGTCCGAAAAACTTCGCCGATTCTTCGGGTGGAAGACGATCCATGAAGATTATAGATAGATAGATTATAGACAGGCACTGAAAACGTATTGTTGGATCTTTTAGATACTCGCTATTACTGGACCAATAAAGTCGGCAAACTATTCGCAATGAACTTAAAACGGCCTTGCAGTTATAGGCTTTTATTTTAGCGAAAATTAGACGACCAGCTATATTGGTTTCTTGTTATTAGGTAGTATCTATAACAACAACGTCTGAATTCCAGCTGCATTTAATGACTGAGATAGATGTCTTCTATTAAAGGGCAACAACAATACAAGCAGTGATAGCATAGCCAAGTCATAGGTCTCCAAAAACGAAGCTTTGACTTTTCGTAATCATGATTGTGTGTATTAACTCGCTTAAAGCGTAAATGGAAAACATCAGGACGATAGTCTGTTAACCCGCTACGGTGGTGGAATATAGCCAAAACCCGCTACCCGCTCTTACGCTGAGAGGACACTCGTGCCAACAGTTAAAGGGTTGAATATGATGATTATTGAAGGACAACAAGCTCCCGCAGATTTTTGGACAAAAGAGATTTCTCCAAACATCTGTTGTTTGTTATATCCTTATCAAAAGTTATATTTATGAACCTTATTAACCTTAGTATGAAAATAAATAGTTTTAGTTTTCAAAATTTCACTGCCGGAATTGTTCAAGGCAAGTTTCAGTGTAATTTAACGCGCGGAAGGCAGACGAGCTGTTAGTAATATATACAAATGTAAACACTAGACAAGCTGTGCTCTAATTGGCAAGTAGGGTGCTCAGTGCTCAGTGCTCAGGTACAAATAGTACAATGGTCAATTTATACGAGCTCATTGCGTTACGTATTGTTAGCACGATGAAAGATTTGCTAATTTGGAGTATTCCTCTTTCGGCACCAATTCTTTGAGCACCCATGGTTTGAGCACCTAAGCTATTCCACTTACACCACCAATAGGTATATATTAGCTTGGTGCAAGCTAATATACCTATTGGTGCTGTAAGTAATAGGTATATATTAGCACATTGAGCACCAAGGTAATATGTCTATTGGGCTGTAAGTGGAATAACTTAGGTGCTCAAAAAAATTGTACCAAAAGAGGAATACTCCGCTAATTTAAATGTTTTTTTTATTAAAAGAGCTCATATACTGTGCCTCAGTCTATGAGCTCTTTTTCTTTGAAGTCCACCCTAATTTTGAATAGGTTTAGAGCTTAGGTTAGGTTTAATTTATAAAAAAAAAAAGCTATTGCTAATTCAGCTCCTACGGTAGTTTTTGGTTCCACATTGAGCACCAAGTTAATATACTTATTGGTGCTGCAAGTGGAATAGCTTAAAACCATAGGTGCTCAAAAAATTGATGCTATGAGGAATACTCCTGAATTAGAGTAAAATGGTCGGTACATGGATCACTAGGTTCACCTTCTGACCTATTAAATTATTTTGAGCAAAATGTTTAGTAGTCTATAGTACCTATATTTATATTGCTGTTTTTGTAAACAACATTGTATAGAATAAAAAAATATACAAAATAAAATGATAATTTTATTTTGTAAAGCCTCTACGGCTTTTGTTGGGAACCAATTAAAGACTATAAAAGACTTCTGTTTTTTACTTTAATTATTAGTAAATTAACCGTTCGTTTCACGTCTTGGTTTCAACAAAAACAGTTCCTATTATATTTTTAGGTAACCTTCATGGATCAAGCACTTTTTTTTCTGCTGGACGCACTGAAACAGCAACGCATAATATTCCACTAGTTGTCATAAAAAATAATCTAACCATACTTAACATTATACGTAAATGTGATATAGCTCTGTTCCTTGAAATCTTTTAACGCTTAAGCTGCTGAACATATTTCAAAAAATTTGACAAGGAGATAGTTTGCATCCTGAGGCTACCTTTTGTCTCAATAAATTAAAGATGTCATAGAATTGAATGCATTCATATTCATTAATTCTAAGGATCTGTAAACACAGAGTTTAAGTTCGATCTCAGGATCTGTTCAACTATGTACCGCAGTTTTTTAGTTGTAGCATATGCTTTCTAACAGTGAAAACAAAATTAAAATCTGTTTAGCTGTTTTCACGCCATCCCCTAGCAAACAGGCAAGACTTTCAATAACCCATTTTTGGGTTCGGGGACATTTTTATACTCTAATTCCTTGTTTTTTTTAATATAGAGAAACAAGTGTTTTAATATTTTAGAATACTATAAATTGATTCATATTAATAAAAATATATATACTTCCTATAAATAAATATGAACTTAATGACAATACGTCTATTGGTGACAACCATTTATCGGTTTATCGCGACGGACGGACACGGCGGGGGGTTGGGGGCCTTAGTTTTATAAATGTATGTAGTGATTTAAATGACTTTACCGATAGTACAGTATTTTAGAATACTATAAATTGATTCATATTAAGAAATATATATATACTTCCTATAAATAAATGTGAACTTAAGGACAATATGTCTATTGGTGACAACTATTTATCGGTTTATCGCGAGGTGTCACTGTCAGACACATTAATTAAAAACGGTGCCGAAGTATCAAGCTGTTTAAGGAGAAGGCGTAAGTTATGAGAATATAGCGTTTTTAAAGTATTTGTGTCATAGGCGGAATTTCCATAGGGCCCAGTAGGCACAGGGTTAGAATAACTAGGTATTTACACTTAAGAAACATTACCTAATATTAAAATCACATAAAACGGTGCTTTTTTAGACGAGTCAAATTCTTTTTGCGGCATCGCTGAGTCCGTTTTTAGAAGGCGAAAAATTGTATTAAAAATAAATAAAGTTTATGTTAACTATTACTATTATTTTTGAGACTAGATCTCACTGGTTTATCATCTTCCAAATACATAGGTCTCAATTATTATGGAGTTCCAAACCTCAACATTTATCACATTTCATTTATGTCATCCCTCACACAACCTATGCATCTTTTTTTATCACATTTCATTTATATCATCCCTCACACAACCTATGCATTTTTTTTGTAAATTACCAAAACCATTTCTTTTCTTCTTTTGTATCTGATAGAATATACTTTTGAGATGGTTAAATCGATAGTGTATTCAAAATTGGTTAGTATTTGATAATGTGTTCTAAAGATATCTACCCCACAAAATGAACTCAATTTCGCAAAAAGATTTTATCATAAATAATAATTAATACAATGCCAGAACGCGTTACCAACCTGAGCATTAAGTTTAATTATATTAAAAATTTTTTGCTCGTCTTCCATTTTTTAAACCTCTTGTATCCATTGCCTTGCGGCAACTTACAGTTTTTGTACTCGACTACCGGTCGCGTACAGTTACCCGCCGCTAATGGCTCCGCTTTGCGTCTATGGATTACGAACACTGACCTATTGCCGCTTCTGGGAAAAGAACAGCTGATTTACTGTTCCCCGTAAGAAAATCAGACACTGATGGGTACTGTATTTGTTTTTCTCTGATGCGATTTCTTTTGGTTGTAGCTGATTCGTCAGGTTTAATTATAGTTGCTAATATATGATGGAAAATCTCAAAAAAACTAAGTATTTCTCGAAACAATTTAGCCCATAAATACTTTCTGTTTTGTAGAGATTTTTTGTGTCACGACTATCCTGTCTTTTCTCATTACTTAAAGAGAGATTTAAGAACCCTGCGCACTGCTGCTGTTACTGCCCCTGTCTGTAAAATTCTCTGAACTAACAAACTATAAGAAAGAAATATAAAAAAAGAGGTTAATTACAACGGTCACAACAAAAGGTCACATACAAATATGGTGGTTAACTGGTATTTTATTAAACAAAATATCTCGTTTAGTCAAAAATACTTTTAATTATAATTTTAATCAACTAATAATGATGACCCGTCAATGCATACAGTTTCCTCATGAGGACATAACAATAGATTTTGCATTGTGTCTACAATATGGCGCTTGACGGGTTAACGTATAACAATAAATGGATTGTTAATAATGATTTGGAGACATTACATAAAGGATTTGCATATAATTTGTTTGGCTTACATAATAAACTTTTTGACGAACTTTACGAGTTCAGTTCTATTTTTCCATGATATTTTATTACAAAAGACGAGTACACAAGCGATCTTTCATTTTTATTTCAGAACATAGTTTATTGGCATATTAAAAGTTACGCATTTTCAGTACCAAGCAATGGGGTATTAATGCCGAAAAAAATGTTTATTACAAACTGAATACTGACGTTTTACTTTTAATAACAGAGAATCGGGTTCAGGTTAACGAGTTAACCGTTACTCGACCGATTAATCTCTGATGGGGGGCGGCTAACGATAACAATTAGTTAAAAGTAATGATCAGTTTTTATGGTAGTTGTTCGGCATTAATCGATTTGCGATTCATCATTCATCGATTTTGGGCATCGTTAAATTATTATGATTTATCGTTTGATTGTATTGAAAGCGAACATTTTAATTGTATTGTTCTACTTTAGAGAAAGTTAACTATTAAAAGTGTTTAATGCTTATTAATGAATTATCAAAAATATTCTGCTTTGACTTCGGCTTTTATTTGTTGTCTGCAGTCACTCCGTCAATACTGCTGCGTTTTGGTGACCGATAAGCAGCTTACATATTTTAATCTTGGCGTTTATTCATTATGACATAATAATATGACACATAATATGTCAATTATATGGTTTTTGACATTAGCCTCACGGCAATTCTAAATGACATAATTTCGCAAATGAAAATTAGAGTGTGAAGAGTAACATTATGTCATTTTGAATATGATTATTTAAAATTATTATTTCTCATTATTTAGTATACCATTGACTTCAAGTACCTACTTAGGTACTGCAACTTTTGCATAAATTGTTTTTATGTCATATTGAATTATTTTAACCCTAAACAGACGACGAATAAAATTTATATAATTACTTACGCTAAACGTAAACGTAAAAGCACCGTGTGTGAACGTTTCACTCTACTTAATTCGACAATTACTTGCTGTTGCGCAATTCATTGTGTCAGGCTGCGCATACGCATCCGATTTGAATGTTAACGTAAAATATAGCGTAATTATTAATGCACTGTAGTAAGTAATATGTGTTAGTGTGGCAAGCTTTGAATCGTTGCATCGTAATGTGTGTTCCGGTGTTATAATAATAATTTGTATGCATTACATGTAACTGTTGATTTTTATTGTTTGCTCGTTGAAGCGGCGGTAGCCCAATGGCTAGGGCGTCAGACTTGCGATCATGTGGTTGCCGGTTCGAAACTCACCCATTGCACTATCGACGTGAACCCACTCGTAATACAAGCATTTAGCTTAGTACGAGGGCTTAACAAGATTACAAGTAATGTGCGACCCACATTGCTAGTAAGCATTAAAAAAAAAGTCGTAATTCAAATTTAAGTTAATTTTTCAAACGTACAAATACAGGGTGAGGTTCCATAATCTAAATAAATTAATCGGCTAAATATCAATATTTTACGTGAAGCGACCGCCATCAGACCTCCGATACCCAATTTCTGGACAACAGCAATATTCAAAGGATAGATTGGTTGTCACGATTTTTGGGGTTCTGACTGCCATTAACGATTGTCATAATATTCGGAACCAACGTGCTTTATAAGGCGTGGAATGGATTCGATGTGTTAAGGATCACCCATCCCAAGATTGACCGCGGCAAGTGTATCTTAACGCTGCAGATTTGTTGATCAGAGCGTGGACGTGAACGTGGAAAAACACAGCGTTATGTCGTAAAAGTGTCGTCTATGAGACGTGATTATAATAAAACTTTTACATGTTAGCCTTTTTTGTATGGGCAAAGAGTATTTAATGCAGGGGTGCCCAACATTTTTTGGGGTCATAGCGAAGAAAGTGTAGTTTTTAGTCGGCACAAGACCGATTCATCTTGCCGACTGAAAAGGCAAGACTTTTGTTTGTAAATTTTAACGCGGAAGTATAAAAAAGTATTAATGCCGCCACAGAAAACTTAAAGTGTAAGTTTTTATTTACAAAAAACTTATACTTAAGTACTTTCAACTTGTATTGAGCGCAACGCCGCGCCGCCGCGCGCCATCATAATAGTCAAAATAAATTATTCCAGATGGACTAGTGGCAGTATTTTTTGAACGTCATTTTTACATTATAGACAGCCCTCAAAACGCCCGTCGGTCACCGCCTCCCAGTGTTTTTGCTGGAAAAAGAAGCGGCGTCACAAACTCCCTAACAAACCGCAAGGGTTAGCCTGACGCGACACCACATAAGTCTATAAAGCGAAACAAAACAGAAGGCCTAGACAATATCACATTTTAATTATCGATAGCGAAGTTAGATAGGAATCCGAAATGTATGGAATTGGTATAACCTTCATCACGTGACATATCGAAAGGCTATGCCTATTCCATACATTTCGGAATTATCTAACTACTTAAAAAGCCGCGGTAATCATTAGACGTAAATCCGACGCCCTATAATTTGTAGGCATTACATGTAACTGTTGATTTTTATTGTTTGCTCGTTGAAGCGGCGGTAGCCGAATGGCTAGGGCGTCAGACTTGCGATCATGTGGTTGCCGGTTCGAACCCCAACCATTGCACGACTAACGTGAACCCACTCGTAACACAAGCATTTAGGTTAGCATGAGGGGTTAACAAGATTACTAGTAATGTGTGACCCACATTGCTAGTAAGCTATTAAAAAAAAAAAACTTTGTAATCGATCCGAAAATGTGACATTGTCTAAACCCCCAGTTTACACTGTAAAAAGGTTGAGTACCACTGTTCTAAGTTCAAACGTGACGCGCTGGTGTAAAACTAGCACATGTCTCTATTAGCACGTTGTGTTTTGACATGGATTATTACAAAATATATCTATCACATCTTTCCGTTTCGTCAGATATCGCACGGATTTAGTTCAAGTGTGTTAAGTACTTAGTTTAGGAAATCATAAGTATATGCTAACACAGTGTAATACCATAGATAATAATAAAACAGTCTCTGAACTATATATGTAAGTGCTTCTATGTTCAAATCATTATTGAATCCAGCAACATTTCCAAGAGTCCCTTTATGATGTAATATACAAATACAAAGGTAACGTTTGATTTGATTCTGTGTCGATTGTGTGTTCCGTATAATTTACCGATCGATCGTAAAATTTGAATGCCTCTGATGTGTACTAAGTACAATATTTTACGAAATTCTTGATCGGATGGGATTGAGAAAAACGCCACCATTGCGAGTCTTTGATAATTCCGAATTCCTAAAGTTTATATTATTACAGAAATTTTGTTTATTATGCCATTGTACCAAGAGAAGGGCAGGCAAGCTTCTATACCCTCTTTAGATTGTTCGCGATTCAAGGCTATTTTGGGCCAGTCCATCCAATAGAAATCAAGCTCATGCGACCATCTGTGTCTTGGCCTGACGCGTTATCGTCGTCCATTTTATTGGACTCAGAACTTTGGTTATCCACGGTTTATTCGTCTTGCGGCAGACGGGTCCATCCCAGGTTCCACTTCAACCTAGCAGCTTATATATTTATTTACATTCTGCACTTCATGTTCCCATTCACTGAACTCGCTCATATCATTGAACTAAAGAGGTTTTAATAAAGGGAAGTCATTTTCCAATGACTAAAACGTTCCCATTCACAATAATCCCACATACGCGGTAGAAACGAAATCACAACGTGTCGCATACGTTTTTCCTAGATTATCGCGGAAATCGTATCTAATCTTGATCAACATTCACCTTCCCACATATCATGATGATCACGTAGCCAGTACTAAATTGTTCTCGGGTAGGAGTGGCAATCTCTCTTCCGGAATTAAATCGGAATTGATTCTGAATTAGGTGTTCTAACTTAGGTACATGACGTAGATGTTATGTACGATGGACACCAACTTAGTTTATTGTTAATAGGTATGTAGGTTTGTAAAGTATTCCATAGTATACAAGTTTGTATGTTCTTTCTGTTTTCGGCGCATATGGCGTTGTTACTGAACTCGAGTCAATAGGTACCATTATTTGTTAATATTTGTTAATCTGCCTAATTAGTCTAGTGGTTCTAAGTGCGACTGCTATTATGTTAGAGGTCCTGCTTCCAATTCCCAGGTCGAGCAGTGTTATCGAGTTTGAAATTCTCAGTAGGCGCTTGGAGTACGGATCCTTGCCCGGTTAATGACAATAGGCCTCTTCCTATTCGAATTCGAATCTAGAAACACACCGGTGAAATATGGGTATACGTAGTACACCGTACTTACATCTTTGCCTAATCCCCCGGGGCATACAGGCGTGTTTGTATTTTTTGCATTTGCCTTAAAATATGATACGGATATGGGTAGTATAAATAATTATTTTTTAATATTAGGTAGGCATGTCCTACTGTATTAATAGATTACTTGGACGAGGTTCCATTTTTTATCACGTTTCATAATTATGATATAAAGCCGAGTACCAAAGCGTACGACTATTTTTTACACGTTCAAATTACGCCAGTAACTTGCTCCAGTTGATTGCTTCCATTACGATTTTTTTTGACGTCTGTCACGTTGTATAATGTGCTTTTATAATAAAAAAACTAACGTGTGTGTGTACTTTTTCAATCATATATAACTGTGAGGGTAAAAAATATTGGCAAAAATCATATTACGACTTTTCACTGCGATACGATATTAATATCAATTTCATTGCGATCTAGATACTGACTCGACCAGTGATAAGTCTTCGATATAAAATTATATACTTACAACCGGTTTATTTCCGCGATGCGTTTTATTTATTGATCAAATTGAATCTTGGCGCACTATCGGTGATAGAATCATATAGTGAATTAATATATGAAAGGATTGCATGATGTAATAATATGGTTGAGTTATGTTATGACGTTGTACATTCTTTGTTGAGTACTTAGTTATTCCTGAGATTAGTTATAAAAGGAGAACACTCGCTCACTGACTGAAATGTAAATACAAAGTGACAGAAAATATAAAGCCATTTAGGAAGATTTATATTTGACAGGCAGAATTTTATAATCTGCTATAATGAAGGGAAATAGCTACAGAATTGGAAAAATAACACAGGTAGCACCGTGGGTCTTTGTTAGTCTATACTAATATTGTAATGAGGTACTTAAAGTTTGTGAGGTTGTAGGGGGTAATCTCGGTACCTACTGAACCGATTTTGAAAATTCTTTCACCAATATAAAGCTACATTACTCCTGAGTGACATAGGCTATATAATATATATTATCCCGTAAAATGAAAAGAAACTTGCAGCCCACGCGGGCGAAGCCGCGAGCGGAAAGCTATATACTATAGAAGTGTTTTCGCTGATCCCGGATACACTTTATCTTTAGCAATGCTGACTATCACATGTACGTACTACATCAACGAAAAATCATACTCACAAACTTATAAATTCTGTAAACATACAATAATATGTATTTATTTATTAACCCCCTTAAATTTTAGTTTTTAACTACACATGCAAGGCCAAATATAATAAATTAAATCAATATTTATCTTATCATATTTAAATGATCTTTTAAATTCCCGACATAATTAACAACCTCGAATCGTGAGTAGCTTAGAGTTTACATAAGAAGGTTTTTGTATCTAAATCAATATGAAAATCCATTGCCTTGATTTTATTAAGGAGATTGGTTTTCATGGAATCGTTCCCATTATTATCATGGACAACCTATATAGTGCAAACCAGATCTTTATCATAATGTCAGTATCCATATCAAGGAAAAGAGGTAGACTAGTAGTCTACCTCTGATGACTGATTTTAATCTGATATCGTTTGTAGAAACAGAATAAAAAATATTATAAATTTCCTGCGAGTTTTTGTTGCAGTTAATCGCTGTCTCTCCATTAGACAAATGTCTTGTCTTATTGAGATAAAAACGCATACGCGATGGGTAGTACTTGTACCTTACATGGATTTCCTAGACGCGTTTAGATTACTCTCCTGATATGTCGAGTTGATGGAACATCAGGTTATTCTTTCTTGAAGTACCTTTATTATTTTCTGAATTAAATGTGAATACGATTACGCCTGTATAAGGTAAATGTTATTTGTATTTCTAATCACGTATCAGCGTGTGCCGTATAAAAAATGGGGCTATTGTTTCGTCTGTAACTACAAATTGTCTTTGAAGAGCCGATTTTTAATACTTTATGATATTTATTTTATTTATTTCTTATATTACCTATATACATACGCTACAATTACAGCAACATTTGTATGACTTTGTTATTGAGTTTAAAGGCTCTCTATACACATGACTCTTTAAGTTTGTTTTTAATTATACAAAATAGCGCCCATATAAGGGCAGGCTTATCACTCTATCCAGAATTTTAAGTAAATTAAATCTTCTCAATTATAGGTAATTAACTCACTGTTCAAGTGGCTCAGTCCAATCAAGTTACTAGCTTATAGTAAACGAAGCACCCGCCATGTCCAATATTGCCTAATAGGCATATACGTCAACACGCCAAAGCATTAACATGTCGCTACACGTTTTCTATAGAAAGTAGTACTTGTTGTACATTGACTATTAATGCAGTTTTTAGAAAATGGTTCGACGCACTGGACTCTACTGTTCCGGTGTTTAGACCCTTCTACTGACCCAGTTTAAGTTTGGAATATTGATTATAGATGATGAAGTGTGACGGATGTGTGAGGTTAAGTGATAGTTGGCAAGGACGCGAAATTGATGGGTTTTGTTTGTTGTAGTTATTTTATGGAGTGCCTATTATTTTATCATAGATTTTGAGGTGTGTATAAGTTTAATTCAGCAAAAGGAAATCAGAATGGTATAAGAGGGTCATTAAAATGTACATTTACCTTAACATTATTTTCCTAGATCTTGCCCGCGTTTTCTCTAGTTTCCCAAAAAAATAGTCAAATCTATCAATATACCAAAAACTGTCAAAATTAGGTCAACTGTTTAGATGTGAGAACGTAATAGATAAACAGATAAATCTTAACTTTAAAATGTAGTAACATTATATATATATATATATATATATATATATATAAAGTTATTGCAGCATTTTTAAGATAAGTTTGCATTGGTCACTGCTATAAACTTTTGAAATATAATATCCTAAGTAATTATATCTTTTCACTGTTTATGTAAATGACAAATTCGAGTTCTAATTATGAGGGGTAGGGTATAATCCTACCTAAACCTTAATCATACCTAGGTCCTCTAGCGTAGCAGTAAAGCTTGCGAGAAGATTTTTATATATTCGTTTTAGAACATGCCTGTTTGCCATCCATGCAATAAAAAGGCTCTATTAACATTTATTTAGTCGCCTACATAATCTAGTCCTAGATTATATAACATTATATAAGTTTAATTTAGCACAAATATTACTGGCAGAAATCCTGGCAATATTTTACTGATGTATAATTTCTTACGTAATATTCTTCATACAATTTTAAACCTTACACACATTGATATAAAGATTGTTTATAGAAGGTTAAGTGAAATGCACGTGGGCGGCCGGTTGTTAGTGTTTTCAGAGACACTATAATGTTTAATAGAATTACTTCCTTAGAGAAATAAAATTTATATTAAGCCCGGGTGACGTTAATGGATAAAAGTGAACTCTATTTATTGAAATAATATATATGACTATTGACTATCGCTACACTGTGGTCTGTGTGGGATTTTGGTATTTTCTTCTCAAGGCAGCTATATAAAGTTACTAGCTTTCCGCCCACGGCTTCGCCCGCGTGGTTTCTCGGCTTTTCTGCATTTAATTTTTTCCCGTTTTTGCTACATTTTTCATTTATGCTCAGCTCCTATTGGTCTTAGCGTGACGATATATAGCCTATAGCCTTCCTCAATAAATGGGCTATCTAACACTGAAAGAATTTTTCAAATCGGACCCGTAGTTCCTGAGATTAGCGCGTTCAAGTAAACAAACAAACAAACAAACTCTTCAAATTTATAATATTAGTATAGATTTGCTTGCTTTTGTTGTTATTTCTGTAGTATATTTGTAGCTCTCTTAGAAGGCGAAGGTGTAAGGGGGGAGGTTATGGGGGAGGGGAGGAATGGGAAGTAGTAAGTAAGTAATAGGGTGTTATAATGGTAATACATTGGGTTATAATTTATGATAAAACTGTCTAATATTGTCCCAACAAATCATACCTGTGAACAATGCCAAGTTTTCCGCTAAAAGAAAAGGTCAAAAATGTTATGGTGTGTTTGGAGGTTCTGTTGAGTTGGTATAAACGTCAAAATGTTCCATGGTCCAAGTGTCCAGCTCTGCTGGAAGTACCTACCAAGACGTTTTCAAATCGGCTGAATTATGATTTGGTATTGGTTCTGTGGTAACCGCTGAAGATAAGAAACTTGTAACTTAGAGTACTTCACCTAGAACCTACTCATCACACTGAACTATAACTAAATGTAATATAGCTTAAAATCTGAATTTCCTAACTAGGAAATTCAGATTTTAAGCTATATTACATTTATCATTATTATGTCATCACAGTGCGTGTGAAGAACCGCAAAATTAATCAAATAAAGATGCACTGCACTTAGAGCGGCCATAACTTGGACGGTGCACTACTGTGCACATAAATAGCGTTTGATGACACGATTAATAATACATCAGGAGCGTATTTTCTTAATTACTTTTCAGTACTAAGCTCTATTGTATATGATTCGTAACGTCTTTATCTTTCATTCGGACTTTAGTAGAACATTAATTAAGTTATCAAGCGTACCTATGTTATTTTACTAGTTCTTACAAAGATTAACTACGATACAGCTGGAAATGTTTGTTAATAAGAAGTTATGGCCAATCGAGACTTGGCTCTGGAAAGCTTTATGGCTTTTTTATACGTAACTAATGAGGCTCTATATAATAAAATGGTTAATGGTTCATAGGGTGAAATGTAGCCATTTCACCTTTGAAAGGCCTGAGATATTCTTGTTTTTTCCAGTAGCAAGCTATGAGATAAGTTGGTTAATTTCTGGAATGCATTAACGGTGATATCATTTTGCAGTTTAAAATATAAATGAACCGCTGCCTACAGCGTTGCCTGTGGTCAGGGTACCTGTAAAATCAGTTTCCAATACATTGGTCATGTATCCAATTCCTGCATAGAACCTATATTTGTATGGAATAATGGCATGTGAAATTATGGTCCACGAAAATCCGAGTCATTGATACGTAAACCGTTTGTGTGAGACCTTATTGTTGTAATACTGGCAGTTCCTAAACTTTTAAGCATTTCAAGAAATCTTTTCTCTCTTTTTAATATTTTTCTTTCAGTGGAATCCTTAGACTGCCTCATTAGTCTAGTGGTCCTCAGCGCGACTGCTACGCTAGAGGTCCTGGGTTCGATCCCCAGGTCGAGCAAAGTGTTATTGGGTTTTTCTATGAAATTCTCAGTAGCAGCTCGGAGTCTGGATTTGTGCCCGGTTAATGGCAATAGGCTCGCCCCCTATTACATGGGACCTAAACATACCGGCGAAATGTGGGTGTACATTAGTACACCTCTGCCTAACCCTTCGGGGAATACAGGCGTGATGATGGTATGGAATCCTTAGGTTTCCCAAAATCTAATAAAATCGCTAGACTACAAAGATTATTCTGAAGAAGATTAATTCCGTTATACCTTAAAATGACTCACGCGCAATTTGCGTCCCCAATAAAATAATTAGGAGACTATACCAATAACTGGTGCTTAGTCCCTACGTAGGCGTGGCTCTATACTTTCATATAAGGTCGCGTCCACATGAAGCTACGGTGTGCAATATAAACAGTAAGTTGATTGGCCATAATACTTTGTATGTAATGAGTATGAGAAAACGTGTAATTATGTGGCATCATCTGTGGAACATAAAACGGTGATAGTTATGTTAGATGCGGCGTCGCTTCTATATGAGCCCTAGAAGCCTAATCTACGCTCTCCTCTCTACTCCGCTCTCCTAATCTACTGCGAGGCGTACACGCATTCGAATATCGTAAGTCTCTTTCTAACGGTTGAAGCTAGCGCGTCGTGCTCTTCTGTTACCTCGGTGGCCGACGGGAGCTAGAGGATGGTGCTTGTATAGTTAAGGTAAGTCCCGCCATTTTTGATTTTTCGAAGTGCTGCACGTATGTTTAGGCTTTGTGTAACTTTTAACTAAGATAGAGTGATTTTACTTTTGTTTGTTTTTCGTATATTTTGTATGTTGGTTGGCGTTGTTTCAGGTATAAATATGTCACGGTCTATTAAATATTAGACTAAGACGACATTTTAGCAATTTTGAACGAGGAAGACTTTTTTTGTTCCATTTTATGCATATTGTTTTTTTGTTGTACTAAATAACTGTGATTATAGTTATAATTAATAACAGTGTTGTTTTATTTTTAGTTTATATTCCAAATTCAAATTTCTGCTTAATAATAAAAATAATAATTAAATAATATAGCTAAAATAGGGGCTTTTATATGTGCGCCTCTGAGACGTATATTAAGGTTTTATATACGTCCGAAATAGATTAGGCTTCTAGGGTTAGATACCTCTGTGTTTATTCGTAGCTATTTTTATATGGGATAGGGGTAAACGAGCGGACGGATCGCCTGATGGTAAGCGATTATTATCGTCCATGGACACCCGTAACACCAAAGGAGTCACAAGTGCGTTGCCGGCTTTTTAAAGATTTGAAAGAAGTCTTGTTTAACAGTAAAATTTATAACTTATATTTCATGATACTGGACTGCTTTATTAAACAAGTGGTCTCGATTCCAAGGTCGAGCTGTATTGTTGGGTTTCTCTATGAAATTCTCAGTAGCAGCTCGGAGTTTGAATTTGTACCCAGTTAATGGCAATAAGGTCTTCCCCTTTTACATGGGACCGAAACATACCGGCGTAATGGGGGTGAACGTAGTACACCTTTGCCCTAACCCTTTGGGGAATAAAGGCGTGATGTTATGTGATGGTAGTCTTATAAATTTACAGGTCGTTTTGTGCGAGGTTTATTATAAAATGTCTTTTTTTGGTGCGAAATGTCACGGATCTTGTGCCACCTGTACTATGCATGAGAGAAACGTGTTTTTAGATATACCGCTCGCTGGTGCATTGTGTCCGCAGTTCAATATTTAAAGCACAGTCTTTTGTGCATTTCACTAGTGGGCGCGCCCCCTCTGATTGGCCGACTTGGTCACCGGCAATGTTGTCACATACGGATATTTATTCCGTCGAGCATTACGAAGGAGTATCTATTTTATGCAGGCAAGCGTTAAGTTCCTTAAAAAACACATTAGTAAACACAATTTAACACACACTAGTAAACACAATTTATCCAATGGAGGAGTTTTTTGATGCCCTTTTTTAATTTTTTGTTTATTTATTAATATAGTTTAGCTGTTAGTCTAGTTTAATTTAAATTTAGTTCTATCTATTTATTAGAAAATAGAAAAATGTTATTTAAATGGTAATTAAAAATATTTATCCAAACTAATATTATAAATGCGAAAGTGACTCTGTTGGTTTGTTTGTTACTATATTAATTTAACAGATAAAAACCAATTTTCATGATTTTTGGTGCATAAGTAGATTGGACCTTGGCGATTTGGCTTGGCCTTGGTTAACTTTTGTTTCAAAAAGTCCTTTGGGAACTGCGGGCAACTACTTACCTAATAGTATGTAAATATTTATTTATCTTGACAAAATGAATTAAGGTGTATAATTAAATTTCATCACACAATTTGCATCACGAACTAATGTACCGTGTGTTACAATTTAAATTGCCGTGAACAGTGCGCGTGCGTCGATATTGCACGAGATAAAACAATGTAGGCTGTAAGAAAGTGTGACGTATTACAAGTAATACAGAGAAGGATTACGCTTGGCATTTAAAATTGACACATAAGTAGCTCCTACGAGGTCCAGAATCCCAGAATAGAAAGCATCTACTCGTAAGCCACCTTAATCCATAAAAAAGAGTGCACTATTAACGTTTCCAAACCCAATAATGAGATTTTTGGGAATTCTTGTCTATCAGGGGTTGGCCTAAAACTACTCAACAGATTCAATTTGTTTTTCACTGCTAGAATGCATATGCTCCAATAAAAAAATTGAACAGACTCTTTAGACCTCAATTATTTGAACAGATCTTTTAGCTTCAACCCTCTGTTATATTCATAGAAAGGAGAGATCATCACTGTTGGTTTCTGATTAAATTCTTTCTATTCGTCCACGGGAGCGAAGCTGCGGGCAAAAGCTAGTAATCATATGTTATATAGCATAGTAAGCATGTCCATATAAGTAGTTAATATCAGTTCCTGAAGTCTGTCTCGCAGCATTTTTAGCTCTATTCATGATATTGGCTACAAATTCATAGAGCTTAGATTGTGCAGGAACAATCCACTGCATAACCAAGTTGGTCTTCTGTATTCATCCTATTGCTGTTTTACTGTACTTTAGACCTACGCTTGTAGCAAGTTTTGGACTTTTATTAAACAACTATTGATTCACTTTAATATATTGCCGTTTTTATAACTTCTGTTGCATGGCTTGCACCCACTTGTGTCTTATAAGGAGGCACTTTTATGGCTCAATTTGGACATTCTTATGTCATTGTAGGATGACTTCATGAAATATAAATTTGTACTAATATGTGGGTACTTATACCACTTAGGTTTTTATAGCATATTTCTCCTATTAAATATATGTATTGGTCATACCAATAGGGGCGTATTAATAATTAATTATCACGCGCTTAAACGGTGAAGGAAAACATCGTGAGGAAACCTGCATGCCTGAGAGATTTTCTTGAGGGCGTGTGAAGTCTGCCAACCCGCAGTAGGCTAGCGTGGCGGACTATAGCCTAATCCCTCTCGTAATGAGAGGAGACCCGTGCCCAGCAGTGGGACAATGTAATGGGTTGATGATGATGATGATGATGATGAATAGGGGCTGCATTAATACATGCCCCTATTTATGTCATTAACGGCGAGCTAGATCTTTTTAAGGTTCCGTACCGCGAAAGGAAAAACTGAACTCTTATTTTAGGTAAGGATTCCTAATTACAACGTCCGTTTAACCACGTGTTTTCTCTACTGTAAACTGTCTCCAAACCATTGCCCAGCGACGATTTCTCTCGTGTTTTTGTTAAAGCTTGTTACAATTTCTTTTCCGAAACAATTTGGGATGTAACAAGTGGGACGACGATGTCATTATAGACGATTGTAGGTCAATAGGCGACAGTCATTAAAGCACAATAGAAATTCTGAAGTGCATTGGAAACGAACACAATGAATTTGACCAGATGACGTCAGTCTTTGAGGCTTGTGACTAAGATGTCAATTTAGAATACATTTTTTGTGAGTGTGTGCGTGTGTGTATTTTTATTATTGTGGTAGGCGGGCATTATTTATTTGTGTGATGACATACTTACACATAGATGTTGACTTGATTATGCTGTATCGATGTTGGACAAATCATTAAGAAAGAGATTGTATAGAAGAATTGAGCTTGTATTTCAGTTATGGAGTGGAGTGGAGTGGAGCGCCGGAGGCTCAATTCGTCCTTCAGTTCCTTTCCTTGTCATTTTCTTCTTCCCGTTCCTTTTCCTTTACAGGGACGGCAACACGCGAGTGACAATGCTACAGTAACCCCTTACCATCAGGCACGCCGTATACTCGTTTGTCACCCTAGTGGCAGAAAGAAAGTTATGTTGTCTTCTGTCTCTTCAGAAAAACGAGCCAATCAGCGGCTTGTCGCGTAACATGGGCGCTACAAACCAATTTTGTCGTCGTGTTCCTCGTGCCAAACAATGGCTAAACACGAGATAATACGACGACGACCGACGGTACGATTATGTCGGACGTAAGTGTGCCACCATTTTATATGGTCAAGTTGAAACGCTTCCCTGAGACCACAATGGTATAGGTCTTAAAATACCCGCAGCCGCAATAATGATATTGATTTCATCACATTTCTCGAGGTGATAAAAGGTGGCGTAATTCTGATAGTCATTGCAAATGTAAACAGATAATGTTTTCCATGAAAGTCACGTTCAATGTGGTCATGCTATCGTGAAGCATTGGTTAGTACCACGTTTGAAATTACTTGATAAAACTTATACGAGGTTTCTGACAAGGTTTCTTTATTCAAGGTTTTTTTTTGTGGAGCGCCACAGGCCCAATTCCTCCTTCAGTCCCCTTCCTTCTACTTTTCTCCTTCCCCTCCCTTTTACTTGGCTCGACAACGCATCTGCAACTCCTTTGGTATTGCAGATGTTCATGGGCGGTCATGGGCGGCGATGACTACTTACCATCAGGTACACATACAGTTACATACAGGTGGTTCGTTTGTTCATTTGCCGAGTTTTTCCATAAAAATATACCTTATTGTTCGTGTGTTAAGTGTGGACGGGCACAGAATAACGAATAGTACTTACCACTTACAATACTGACTCCATATTCTTCTCCCACAGCCCGCTCTCCCCGCACTTCGATGTAGAGTTCGTTGTCCCTAAAACTAGGGTTATAGTAGTGTAGACTTCAGTTTATAAGCATATTTTGTGAGATGGAAAGAACTAACAGGTTCTAAGCACACCCAATTTAAATATACTTATAAGTATCAGAGCCCGAAGAAGACTTCCGTGCAGTGGCCGTGGAAATATCTCCTTCATAGCAATGTGGAGGGATGGGTTGTGTTGTGCCCATATCCAAAGAGAGGATACTCTGACCTGGAGGTGTTTTTGTCTGATGAGACTCTGCGTGACGGTTACTATCAGGTGTTTTTATAGCATGTAGCATGCAAGTTGTTTGACAAATGTTGCTTGCGCGATTCAGAATTTGTTTTAAGTTCTTATGAAGCGCAAGATGTCGCTACACCTACTTAAATTAATGCTTCTGCTGCCAAACAATATTGATGTATTTGAAGTTCAATTGGGAATGATATGGAAGATGGTGAAATTATGAGCACATGAGATGCATCCCCATATTTCCACTATAAATTGGGCTTTCGATTGGCCTTTGCCAACGTATAATTAAAAAAAACATTCGTTTATGAATATTATGGTGTAGGCCATGCAACGTAAATTTCCCATTACGTGGAGTGGCCATATCTTGAGCTCGTCACGTCAATTCGATAAGGTCATGTCCTATAAAACTTATAGTTTTGCAATATACTATCGCTCTAAAACAGAAATATGGAAAATTACAGTAGTTATTTTTATTATATTTATGTCGCAAACCCAAGTGCGTGATATAGAATTTACATCATAAGCTACATGTTGTAGGTACAATTTGAGAACTCAGGGTCAACTATGATAATTTGTTTTATAATTATACCGTACGTAAATTTATTTTGGCAGGTGCCGACCTATGCTAAGACAAGAAAAGCGTAGTAGGTACTGTTTTTGACAAATTATTATTTAGCATAAACTAGCTACGACTCGCGTTGGTACGCAGATAGGTAGGTGGGGATTTACGGAAATGTACCTATAAAAAAAAAATGAATTACATGACAGGCTTTGCCGACTTCAAATAAATTGGGAAATGTGCAGGAAGATGATGACTTATTTATTTGCACATTTATTAAATATTTGAACAAAATGTAAAATAAAATATTTATTATTTTATAAAAAAGTACTTGGAAGGATTTGGGGGAGGCCTTTGCCCAGCAGTGGAACAGTAAAGGCTAAAATAAAAAAAATGTTTAGCATTATCATTTCTCGTATTTAAAATTTTAAAAAATGTCTGTCCCAACATTGTGGCACCTAGGAGCTAATAAAAAAAAGGCAACAGTTTTTATAGAACTTTCCATCGACATTCGCTTGCTTTTATTCAACCCTGTCTGCGCACTCGTGGTTCTATTACCAAGTGTGTCATCCAAATCTCGAGTCATTTCGTTCACAATAGTGTTGCGATTGTGCCAAATTTGTACACTTTTGGTTTCTGCGATAATGACGCATAAGTGACTTTCGCTGTGCGTCTTTATGTCATTGGGGCATTTCTTTCGAGGTCACAATTATGTCATTATCGTAGATTTGGCCTGTGCGTTATTGTTGTTTTTTCATGGTCACAATTTGACAATAGATTTAAGTGTTTGGCTTTTGTAGTCAATTTAGTTTTGGTCTGTTTCGTATGGGAATTAAGGAAGTGGAACGCGCTTTTAATACCATCTAGGCTCTCTCTTTCTGTCTGTTTTAATTTGGACAAGGGATGAGATTGACTCAACGTTTAATGTTCTGATTAAAGTTGGTCATCTCGCTTCGCCAATCGATATTGTTCCAAGGAGTTTCATTGGTTCAAGTGTTTCGAATCTAGTTTCACTTTGTGCCTGTTTGTTATGATTTTATCGAGGTACAATTATGTCCTGAGTTTCCGGATTTATTTCTACAGCTTCTACAGAGGAAGTATGCTCGGAATATATTAAGGCTAAATAATAGTAACCAGTAAAAAGTAGTGTTATATCTTATTAGTAGAGTTTTCATTGTTCTTTAGAATTATGCTAGAAATAAGCTTTCATATACCATAACGCCTCATCCCCATATTTAGGTCTCATGTGGGTGTGAGCCTTTTGCTCTTAACCGGACACAAATCTCCGAGCTGCTACTGACAATTTTATAGAAAAACCCAATGACCCACAAAACTTTACTCGACCTTGAAGTGGAAACTTGAAAAGGTTGCAAAAAAAATATCAAACAAATAAAACAACTATTTATATCAGATACCAAGGTACTTATATGTAACGATGTGTTATTATTCATACACGTAGCATCCTTCAGCAGTCATAATAATCTAATTGTACGGGGAAGAAATTACGACGTACGAGGTGACCATTCAATTATTATAAAAAAATACCGGTCAAGCGTGAGTCAGGCACTTAGGCATACGCGAATGACGAAACGTGGGTATATAGGTACATTATTACACCACTGCCTAACCATTCGGGGTACACAGACGTGATGGTATGTTTATCTATATATGTTTATGTAGATTGTTCTTGAGATTCCGTCATGAGATATAGTTTAAGAGTTTAAAGTTTTTAGTGAGGATTGTGCTCTGTCCCTTCCTCCAATGCCCGTCTAGGCTAACGTGGTAGACTAACCCCACTAACTCTGAAACGAGATCCGTGCCCAGCAGTGGGACAGTAAATTCTTTGATAATGATGGCGTATTGGCTTGTGACGTCACAAACCACTAAAGTCGCTCTCTGTCCAGCGTACAATTAAAATAAATACAAGTTTACAACTTCCTTATTTTTGAACCAATTTCAATTTGGTTTTTGTCGATTAGTTTTATTTATAGTATGTTATGGGCCTATTTTATATCTATATTTTATATATCAGGTTTAGACTCATACCATCTAAAATCATATAGGTAAGTAGTAGTGCGGCAGTAATAGCATGATAACTTAGACATATTAAAGGAGGTACCTACATAATACTCATGACTGCGTTATTAGTCTAGTGGTCCCAAGTGTGACCGCTACGATAGACGCCCTTGGTTCGATTCTAATGCCACGTCTGGGTTCTTGAAAAGCGTTACTTGTTTTTGTTTAGAAATACTCAATAGCACTTCGCAGTTTGTGCCCTATTATAATAATAATTTTAATAATTTATTTTTATTTAATCATCAGAATTTTCAATTTTCTCTTAATCTAGAAAAAAAATACCATATTATTGATGAATGTATATTTTAAGAGAGCGTCGACGACTGTACTAGTATGAACTGTGTCACAGTCGCCAGCGTTTTCCACTCTGTATGGTTTCACAAACAACTAATTACAAGGAACAAAATTTGTAGAGCTATGTAAGTATTTTATCGATAAGTATAAAAGGGAGATGATGTGTATACATGTATAAATATATATAATAATAATAATAAAGCCTTTATTACCAATCTTGTATGTTACATTTCATCTTATAACTACTTATGTACTACTAGTATTAAACATGGTTGTTTATGAATGCAACGTAATTAAATGTTATTATTTGTATTAGACACCGGTTCCGCGATTGTCTTGCTCTTTGGCATAGGCCTCCCCAAGTGTTCTCCACAACGATCTATCCCTTGCTATCCTCATCCAGCATGATCCTGCAACCTCCTTGATATCATCCTCCCATCTTCGATGCTGCCTGCCTTTACTTCTCTTTTTGTATCTGGGGCACCATTCCGTTACTTGATTTGTCCAGTTTTCTGTCTTACTTCTTGTTAAGTGTCCTGCCCGTCGTGTATAAATAAGTTCATATTATATGGGACCTATGAATACCAGCGAACTGTGACCATTCTAGTTCACTCTTCTTCTCACACTAGTTCGTCGTCTTCTACATTAGTATATATCTGCAGGGAATGATATGTTACCTATATAATATTTTTTTATGCTATTGCTAACTTTTTCGTTAACAATATAATTGTACTGTCGGAGCTAGCGACACGGAACCCTAGAAAAAATAATAAATAAACAAAAAAGGTAATTGCAAGGTGATTCTAACACTCGCGCCGCTTATTCATGACCTCTTCGTAATTATATCATGTGAAGTGCACACATTTTTGCACGCTCCACTGAAACATTGACGTAATGATAGACTAGGAGCGGCCATTCCAAATAGCGTGTTTGATTATAAACAGTAATTAGTAAGGGAATAATTATGATAAACTTAACCTACACAAAATGTGAAACGAAATAATGATATTTCGTTGAATGGTTTTTATACACATTAATTAATGACTGATGATGACATAAATGTAGATATTTGTATTCAAAATGAAAACTGACATTATCAATACTTTCATACAACATAACATACATAACATACCATCACGCCTGTATTCCCCGAAGGGTTAGGCACAGGTGTACTAATGTACACCCACATTTCGCCGGTATGTTTAGGTCCCACGTAATAGGGGGCGAGCCTATTGCCATTAACCGGGCACAAATCAAGACTCCGAGCTGCTACGGGGAATTTCATAGAAAAACCAAATAACACTGCTCGACCCGGGGATCGAACCCAGGACCTCTAGCGTAGCAGTCGCGCTTAGGGCCACTAGACTAATGAGGTAGTCATGACTTTCATACAATTCGTACTAAAATTATAAATGCGAAAGTATTTTGTGTTTTTCTGTTGCCTTTTATTTGTGAAGGACCTGAGCACACAAAAGAAAATAAAATAAACAACAGTACTTAACTACTATTTATTCTATTACGTATTTCTTCATGTATTCATATAAAAAATATAGGTGCAGATATACGTTACTGATTTGAATATGGTTCCTTAATTAACAGTATCTTATAAGGTATACAGTATATTATCGGGATACAAGCAAATAGAAATCAGTGCTAACTAGCAGTTTTATTATACCTATAAACCTCAGAATATTTAGCTTTCCTGCACTTTCTAGGAATGTTTCTAGTCAATAAATAACGACCTACGATAAACAAACGTAGTTTAAATGGTTCTATTGTAGGTTGTACTAATTCCTTTGCATAGCGTGTACTTCGGTTTAGTATTGTTAAGTGTCTCGAATTTTCCGGGAACAGGAAATGGAATTTAAAACACCGATTTCCTAAAATGTGAAACTAAAATATTTTATGTAATAGTTAATGCCCCGGGGCATTTTAATAGTATTTATTTAAAAGGTGTTTTTTTTAAGTCTCAAAACGTCTATAGAATTTCTTGCACTCCACTTGCACTTGACTTTTCTCCATAATCCCACTGTTTGGAATAGTGCAACAAATTTTATTTTTAATGGTATTTTTTTTCAGGTAACTTTCGGTTTAGTTTAAATTGAAAAATGTATGGTTATGATACTTAAATCAATTCGATCCAGGTAAAAATATAGCCCTAAAATGAATTATTGAGACTAGATGACGTGTTCTGAGGAATAAGTTTAGAAATATATTTAATAATATTGAAGGCACTACTGATTGATATCCTGTTAATAAACAAAGTAAATACTTATTACCACAAAATCGCTTGAATTTTAATATGTAAGTACTATATTATACATAGAATATATATATAGAATATAATATCTCAGAACTGCGTGCGATTAGAAATTCTGCAACAGACAAGTCAAGCTTCTGTATTTACCTTCAATTACCTAATAAGTGTTGCTTCAAAGTTATATGTAAATTATAACTATTCCTTTCTATTTGCGCAGTTAATTTATAGTACATAGCTAAATTAATTTGCAATACTATGTCAGAATACTTATTAAAATTGTGTAAAATCAGATAAGATGGAAAAGTGATTGAATGATGTGATGACGACTAACAGGGATGAATGGAAGTCGAAAACATGCTGCGCTGACATAAAATAAATTGGAGAAAGGGCAGAAAGATGATGATGGTTCTCTTGCTGACATAGCAAAGTCCTAGCAGAAACAGTTGAGTAGAATTGGGTTGAATTTAGTAATATGAGAAGGGAAACTTGAAGCAGAACCCAGTAGAAAATGGTATAGGAGACCCTATGTCAAGACAAACATTGAACTGCGAGACATTTATAGTATAAATATTGTATGTTTATCATACAATATTTGCGGGCTTAGATGTATATCTAAGCCCGCAGTACAGAATCAACAAGATTTTATTCTAGCTCAATTTAAAGTCCCGATTTAGACTGAACATCACTAGTTAGTACGGACACACTCATTACCGCGACCCGTGTGGGAATTGTCTCTGCTAGGAAGCAAGGGCATTGACCCCGAGTGCACTGACGCGGCGCGTCATACGGATGCGCTTGCGCTGCACAATCGTAGCTTGTGAAGTTGTGACTTTTTTGTAGCAAGGTTCGTTTATTGAACTTTGGGTACGGATTGATTGTGACTACTTTAACTAGGCGAGGTGTAAATTTATTTATTTTTTATTTAAGCGTGCTCATGAATATGCGACAATTATGATTTTCGTTTTATAGGTAGAATGTTTTATTGGATATGCTGCACCGACCCTAAGGACGTATTGTTATGAATAATAAAACATGAATTTCAGAAGATCTAAAAAAGGAAAATGGCTAAAATTAGCAAATCAATTTATATTTAGTACCCGTTGTTTTTCCGTAGCAATTTTCTGCGATTAAGCAAGGTGATCAATTTTGCACATTACTTAAAAGGATTTTATTCATTCATTACGTCATATTTTTTGTGTATTATCCACTACAAATCTAGATCATGCCTGATTTACCAGTGCTTTTCGATGTATAGTAAACTAAAGAATGAGCTTTTTGCTTGCAGTTGTGTAGTAAGGTTTGAACGATAACATTTAATGTAACGCACACTTTGAAGCACTCCAGGACAGACGTATTTCCAATAGTCTCATTTCGTAAGCCCTTAAGGTCAATGCCTCCATTTCCGATCAGTCGAACCATGACTCATACTTCCCGTTGTGCGCAGTATTAATTTACCGGTGGGCACTGATCACAGCTGTCCTTTTGCACAAAACGTGTTGCTTTGCACAAAAGTATTTGCTTGCGCAAAAGCAAGTGCGATATTTTCATACAAAAATGCGTTGATGTTTATTGTGGTTGATAAATATAGTGAAATTGACGTTTAATCTATACATATAAATGAATTCCTATTTCCCTTGCTCGCTTGAGAGCAAATTTACCGATTTCATTCATATTTTTAAAATTTTCTAATACTTCGTAGAAGGTTCCTATGGAAATAAAAATTAAGAAAATTGCGCTGAAAATTGATAAGACAGGATAACGTCTGTCCAGTTTCTTATAAATAAAGACGAAATTGACTAGGTATTAAAGTCCGGCAGTAAAAATCTTGCAGTCCCTTTCAGATTTTAATATACAAAAGAACAGATTTGTTTACAATGAAAAGTCCCGCTGGTTTGCAAGATTTGCATTCCTTTTGGCATGGCAGGAAAATTACAAGATCCGTGACTTGTTAAACATTTGTAAGTACGTAGGTATAAGCTTTTAGAACCGAAAAGTGATGAACTCTTTGACGTATCGAAATCGACCTGCCTACTCATCATCATCATCAACCCATTACATTGTCCCACTGCTGGGCACGGGTCTCCTCTCAGAGGGATTAGGCTATAGTCCGCCACGCTAGCCTACTGCGGGTTGGCAGACTTCACACGCCGTCAAGAAAATCTATCAGGCATGCAGGTTTCCTCACGATGTTTTCCTTCACCGTTTAAGCGCGTGATAATTTATTATTAATACGCACATAACTTCGAAAAGTCAGAGGTGCGTGCCTTGGATTCGAACTCGAGACCTTTGACTTGGCAGTCCAATGGTCATATCACTAGGCTATACCTGCCTACTCACTTGGCCAATATGGTGGACTACAGCCTAACTCTCATTTTAAGTGGAGATTCGTGCTCTGCAGTGGGTCAGTAAATGGATTTATGATGAGTACGTACGAAGATTCAAATGCATCTAATTCCTGTAAGGATGGAGGTAGTCCTAGTTAATACAGAGCGAAATTGCTTTATTTAAATTAAGACCTATTTTGGTCTAGTTTAACTAAAAACTATGTACGTACAGTCAGCAATGAAAATTGCTGAACACGATGAAATCTTCAAAACGGTTAAACATATTTAATATCCAAAACTTACGACCCGAGATGTGGTAAGTAGTACGTGTTTCTACATACTGGACCATCATTTTTTTCCTAAGTGAATCTATCGAAAAGTATTGGTGCTGTGTTGTTTTCAAAACTTGACGGTGTTCAGCAACTTTCGTTGCTGACCGTACTTACAACATTTAACTTTTCATTACCTAATGACGTAGGTAGTCTTAATTTAAATTAAGTATTTTTTCTCTATTTAAATAAAGACTACCTATTTATGTTCTTATAGGAGTTTACTCGACAAATGGAAATGGTACCGAGCGTGAAATATTGTATTACCGGTGTCATCTAGTAGGCTAATTTTACGGCTACAATGTTACATTGTTTCCTTAATTCAAAGAAGGTTCTATTGTTTCAGAGCAATGTCGCGGTGGAAGGGTATACTGAGGTAGCCGGCAGATGGCAGCAGTCAGCGCGGCGATGTTCCGACCCGGGGGCGGTCTCGACCCCTCCTGCTATGCCACGCAACGGGTGAGTACCGCTATTGGAAAATAGATGGCGCTGTTTACAATGCGGACACGTTCTAAAATTTAAGTTCAATTGCCAGTTAGTTAGAATCATGCAACTAAAGATATACTACAATATCAAGTAAAATGTAACAATGAAGTACCTACTTACTTAAAAACCGTTTCGGGCATATACTTATACTTACACCGTGACATTATAGTGGTCTGGAAGCAAAAGCTCTTTTTAGTACTGATTATTTTAATCATTTTTTATAGTGTCGCCAACCCTAAAATAGCGAAAACAGTACCTACCTATTTACTAGACTACCTTTTTTCGAAGAACACTTTTATATGAAACTGCTGACTTCTTTTTCACGATTTAGGGTTGGTCCTATTTTGGAAATTATTCATAATGTCGATGCCCCTTCTTGTGTAAGGCGACTAAAATAAAATTGCGTTAAACTTACTGATCTTACATAGCTATTCCAAGCGGATCATTAGATCCTACTGACAAGCAAACTGGATTTTATTAATATGAAAAAAGCTCTTCCCACTCGGAGAAAAATGAAATACTTCCTGTATTTCATTTTTGTGGGTATTTCAAACCATCCTCATTTCTCCCGCAGGCAGAAAGTAAAAAGTATTTCTCTTCACCAAAAATGCTTGAATATTAATAGTCCTATTTGTTTGAGTACACAGTCACGTTCCTTTTAAAACAAAAAGCCATGTTCATAAGTACTTTCCTCCACCCACGTCGTTTTTTTTGCAAATACACGTTGCTTTTTCAAACGGCTCTTCATCGTATCAACATTAGCTGATGTAACTGTTCTGCATAAGTCTAATTTCATAGAAAACAGGGGTGCCTAAAATTAAGCTCTTTACTTCACTTTGCGCAACTATTTTAAAGGCTTTGTTTTTAGAAAGCGATACGAGTAAAGTGATTCTTTTTATAAGATGGTTTATTTTAGGGCTTACTTAATATTATAAGGGCTCAGACTGCCTCATTAGTCTAGTGGTCCTAAGTGCGACTGATATGCTATGCGAGGTCTTGGGTTCGATTCCCTGGTCGAGCAGTGTTGAAATTCTCAGTAGCAGCTTGGAATTTGGATTTATGCTTGGATAATGATAATAGCGAAGTGTGAGTGTACATTAGTACACCTCTGCTGGAATACAGGCATGATGATATTATGATGGTAGGTACCTATGTTATTGGGGCTGAATAGCTGCAAGGTTAAGCGGTTCTATCGCCGTCATCTATCGATGGGTGGCATAAAGACCATAAGAAGACATCGGCATCCTCCTCAAACTCTCAAATTTTGAATGCCTCTTGCACTTTCGAGAACCAAGCAATAAACGCACTTTTTGAAATACCAGAAACGCAACTTATTATGTGTCGAGTCTTCGTCCTCCTGCTAGACGAGTAATTTTATCAATTGAAGTCTAACTATGATAACTAGTAATGTGATCCGGTTATCGAATAATCGTTTGCAAATGACAATCGATTTATCAATGACTTTTTCTCTTGAATTGTAAAAGCCT
This sequence comes from Subacronicta megacephala, assembly GCA_958496365.1. NCBI lineage: Eukaryota > Metazoa > Arthropoda > Insecta > Lepidoptera > Noctuidae > Subacronicta > Subacronicta megacephala. The sequence goes on from OY292526.1 coordinate 4,562,022, forward strand.
CATTGTTGCTAGTCTACAAACGCACGGCGGATGTTTATACACCGTTAATGGACGTGTAATGAGCTGTTTGAGAAACACTGACTGTTACTTTAAGTGAGCGAACTGAAGGCATACCAGGCGATTATTTGTAGGTTGTGAGAGAGGGATGCCGTTTTACAGGTTATATAGCGCTATCTCGCTTCGGTAACCAAAAAAATATTGCTTTTTATCTGTTTTACTTTTGAGAATTATGGCACATGGATGCGACGATTGACAACATTAACCACTACATGCACTCGTCTTGCACCTTCAAAGTTTAGTCTTTTGTTTAATGGAAAACACTTATAGCAAAAAATCGTCAGTGGATTTTTTTTATCTAAGTTACCGTAAGCTGGAAAAGTTACAAATCAAATAATACGAGGCAAAGAAACGTGACATACCCTGTTATGATAGCTCTATTGTAATTACAATTATCTAGTTGAACACATAGATCTCGTGGATACGAATGATATCGTGCGAACATCTGCAGTGAATGCAAACATTTTCAATTCAAAGAAAAGTGAGAATTTTCTAATCGTAAGCCAAATGGGCACAGAAAAAGCTGTGGAGTATGTGTTGAGTTATCGAAAACTTTCACCCGTTGTCGATGTGTAAGCGAACTCGCTACGTTAAGTGATTTTACTATTATTTAATCGTGGCAGATTATTTAAGCTTTTATTAAGCTTATTGCGTCTGATAACAATTAATTGTCTATTGTGTCTGTAATTCTATTCTTAAAAGATTTAGTGAACGCAAGCGCGGCTGCTAGTGATGGATTTTGTCGATCAAAATGCAAGAGACCGAACCCAAGATTCGTTTACAGTGTACAACTTTTTCGCCCTTCCTTAATATGTCACTGGATACTCTGTGGCGTTCACTAGGGGTGGCCTACGTTCAAAAGTGGACGAATACAAAAGTGCAATACCTTGAATTTTAAAATGTATGAAACAGCTGTTTTTTTTTAATAACCGACAAAACATTTCATTTCAAGCGCGCTACATCGTAGGCCGTTAGGCGAATTGGCGGTCAATAAAAAAAAGATCAAATTATTAAATAATTATCTTAACATCACGCATGTATTCCCCGAAGGTTTAGAAAGAGGTGTACTAATGTACATCCAGACTTCGTCGGTATGTTTAAGTCCTATGTAATAGGGGGTGAGCCTATTGCCAGTAACCGGGCACAAGTCCAGACTCCGAGCTGCTACTGAGAATTTCATAGAATAACCCAATAACACTTTTCTCGACCTGGGGATCGAAGTCAGGACCTCTAGCGTAGGAGTCGCTTTTGGGACCACTAGACTTATGAGGCAGTCAGATAGTTATCGTCTCGAATAATATGACCTTCCAATATAAATATAGGTATCATTAGACTCTTAAACGAATGCTAATGGCCGAAGGTAGACATAATAGCGTCGATACCTAACAAGAACACGGCGACCTTACTTTCGATTCGATCTTAATAACGTTTCTCAGTGTTGAGCGGTTTATTTTATCATCACGACTTGTCTACATTGAAATGAGGTCACAGGTACAAAGGATTCTCGATCAGAAATAGCAATTATTTTAGCATTGAAATGCTTATTGGGGCAGCAAGTCTAGGTCCTACATATTTCTAGTTTGTACAAATGTATTTGAAATAAATTCTGTTACTAAAAATAGTTTTTTTTTGTAGAAACTTTGTAGCAACTTTGTAGCAACAGTGATTTTTGCTTGACTATGAACTCACCGTCTGGGCGCCTATACATGGAACCTACAAGTAAAATTAAAACCATCGAGCACCTTTCGCGGGTCTGATATGAAATCCGAAATCCGAACATTTGGTATCCCACTGGAAAGAACATGTCACCTTGAACTATTTATGTCAAGGTTACCATTTCATCATCAACCCATTACATTGTCCCACTGCTGGGCACGAGTCTCCTCTCAGGATTAGAGGCTACAGTCCACCGCTAGCCTACTGCGGGTTGGCAGACTTCACACGCCATCAAGAAAATCTATCAGGCATACAGGTTTTCTCACGATGTTTTCCTTCAGCAAGTAATAATTAAGTAATTACAATACGCACATAACTTCAAAAAGTCTGAGGTGAGCCTTGTTCAAGATTACCATGTTCTTGCAATATCATTGAAGGAACAGGATACCAAACCCCACTCGCGGAAGTTGCTCAAATACTTTCATCAGCTAGAAAACAGCAATTTGTTAACGCCGATATGTTTAAGTCCTATGTTCCTAAGGGACGAGCTAAGGTTCCTAATTGCCATTAAACGGGCACAAATCCAAACTTTGAGCTTCTACTGTTCTCAGTAGAAGCTCAAAGTTTGGATTTGTGCCCGTTTAATAACACTGCTCGACCTGGAAATCGTACCAGGGCACTAAAGGTATGTATGTTTATAATAATAACCAATTTCTATAAAATCATAAACTCTCGATATACCCAGTAGTAGCGCAAAGGGTCACTTGGCAAATTAACTGCATACTTGCATAACAAACTGGTATGCAACACGGAATTCGCTTTCATCTTGGAATGCTGTTTATAGCATGTACCCATTTAGACAAGCGCTGAAATCCTATCCGTTAATTAGCATATAAGTTTTTATTGCGGCATAGGATCGAAAGTAGGATTAGGATTATACGAGATAGTAACGGGATCTTATGATCCACCTGGTTAAGTACACTGGTAAGACCCAAAGCCAGTTTTAGTTCGTTCTACTGTGTGTTAATTAGTAACTTGACAGGTAAATTAATGATTTATTTAAGTTATTAACCTTAATCTAGTTTAAAATAAATGGAATTGAGAACCCAAATTCGCTGCACATAACATCACATTAAATTATAATTGAATTATAATGGTCTATTTAGCATTGATATGTCAAAGTTAGATTAAAGAATTGGGGATTTCATGGAATGGCAGCATTTGATAAATAAAAGAAGTCCGCCTTGTACCTATACCATATTTCTTTATGTAAAAGTATAAATAAATAATATAAGAAAAATTACCTGTAATATGCAATAATATGCCACTTACATACATTTGGTAAATTTTCGAAGTATTTACGTAAGAGTTACGACGCGTAAGATGGCATGCAACGCTTTTCTGATCGTGGTCTTCCTGGACACTTTAGAATATGTCAGATTCCATAAACTTACTTTTACAATTCAACACATACGTAAATGAACACACGGCTACAGGTCAACTTATACAAATCCAGTTTAAGTTGATCTCGAATTGTATAAGCTTCCCATAAAATACGAGGCCTGCGTAAACTGGTGTTATATAGCTTGATGTGTAGCATGTACGCACATGCTAGTTAACATGCCAAACTGAACATTCAACGATTAATTTTAATTTGGTATAATTGCAATGCAGCCGCTTAATTACGAGTACTTTAATTGATCCTACTATTTCACGATACTACAAATTATATCAGTTTTAGCCGGTCCAATTGGTTAACCGTTTTTTGACATATCGGGAAATCGGTTAACTGTGTCAAATAAAATATTTAGTTTACATTTATTTTAATTGGCGTTAACACTTTGTTGCATTGATTGTCTGTTGACAATCAATGCAACAAAGTGAATTGGATATGGCAGATAAATTCTTTTAATCTTTTTTTTATTTAACTGAATATTCTTCTAACAAAACTTTAAAAAATAAAATGTACCTACAATGTCTTCTTTTTATTTATAACTATAAAAACAAAATACTCGCCTTAAGTAAGATAGCTAACACTAATAAACGTCGTATAATGATACGAAGCGGCTTCGCATAAACACATAAAATAAGACATCTCTTTCACAAAGAGGCGGTTTACAATAAATCAATGACGTAATATTCAATAACAGAAGACACATGTAACCCACCAAGTATTAAATATCAATAAACACTGTACACAAAAGCGCACATACTATCGTTATGCAACAGATGGCGTGAAAGGCACAGGTGCGCGCGCGCCGTTTATCGCCCAATCGCTTTCCAATTTTGAACATAGAAAAGATAGAAGCAGAAGGCGTACTGTGTAGACGATGCTTATCTCCCGCTCCTAGCTCATAGGGGACTTTTTAGTCTCCCCCTTTCTCCTAAATGCCAAATTGTGCATTAATTTGAAATCATTTAATAATTAGTAAAGATCGGTAGGGATCTGAATCGGTGAAACCACTGTTTTAATCCCTGCAGGTGCCATGATTTGCAGTTAATCCTAAACAAAATACAACGCTAGCAAGCTATTTTTGATGGCTTCATAGTTTACCTTAAAGTGTCGAGTTTTCATATTTGTGACTAGCTGTGCCGGCGGTTTCGCCCGCTTTGCCCCGCTCCTAAAAATCGTATTGTGATGCTCGATAGCTTATAAATTAGCCGTCTTCATGACTGTGGCTATCAAATATTAAATTAACTTTTCAAATCGGACTGGTAGTTTCAGAGATTAGCGCATTTAAACAAACAAACTTTTCAGCTTTATTATATTAGTATAGATTGTTTGTTGTTTCTTTTCCATAACACGGCAGATATTCGTATTGCGGGTAGTGTTAAAATCATTACTTGTTGAACACAAGATTATTACCTAAATAGTCGAATGGTTGGACTGGGTTTTCGGTTTTTCCTTTCTTTGTGGTAGATACGATAATCATTGCCGAACAGTTGTCGCTAAAACCTGTTTTTGAAGGGCCTGTCTCTTAAGATTCGGCAAGTGCACCTGTATTTTTATTAAACTTATGCAGATGACTTGTCATCTGCATAAGTTGACATCTGATCTGATCTGCAGATCTTGATCTGACACATGGCTTGCACATGTCATGTCATTTTGAATGTAACTGTCAACGTATAGGAAGTTAACTTGCTAACCGTTGTAAAAAGGTGACTTCCAAAAAGGTTTGTATCGGTAAGTTGTTTTTGATGGAACTGTTACTACCTTTCCGATTAAGTATATGGATCATTTTTGATAGTAATAGTTGACTCTAGTCCTCGTTAGGACCTGGTTTTGATTCCCAGGTCGAGCAAAGTGTAAAAGCAAAGAGCAAATTGAGATTTTCTATGAAATTCACAGTAACAGCTCAGAGTCTGGATTTGTGGCCGGTTATTGGTAGTAGGCTCGCCTCCAATTCCATGGGCCCTAAACCATACTGGCGAAGTGTGGGTGAACATTAGTACACCTCTGCCTCATGCTGAACATATACGGAATACAGGCGTGATGTTATGTTAAAACCTTTTGATTTCAAGTAATTTATCTGCATAGGCAATAAACGCGAAGCTGATTACTATATTGCTTTTAGAAAATACCGATTAGCCAATGTACAAGTTGCATGCTATAAGCCAGTTACTGGCAATATAGTTGCAGGCACAATGTTGTGGGAAGTCGACAACCTTTTGACAGATAGCTCTGAACTGATGACAGTTGCGATAAACGTCACATGAACTTTTAATGCGTAGAAAACGTACAAGTAGAAGGTACAACAGGTTCATGCCAGTATATTTACGTAGACACTATTGGCTAAAAAAAAAATTTTTTTTGTCTTGACTTTGTTTGAGAAAGTTGTAATTTTATTGTTATTACTAGCTTTCCGCCCGCAGCTTCGCCCGCGCGGACAACACGATTTTGACTGTTTAGTTTTTTCCAATTCTGGCGGGAAATAGCAAATTATCCTTACATATCTTTCCGTCCGCTTCTTTGCTCGGGTAGAGCACAAAATTTGCCCAACTTTATTATTTACCGAAATATAAACGCAGCTTATTATCCTTTCCTAAGGTCTAGTCTATTTTTGTACCAAATTTCGTCAAAATCCAAGCGGACTTTCATCCCCTATTTCATCCCCACACAGTTTGAAATTTCAAAAACCCCATATCAAATATTTATTTATTTCTTATCAAGTGCACACAAAGTTTCAGCGATTATCTTCAACAATGACAAACTCTCATACAATTTTTCATCCCTTATTACAACCCCTTTTTTACAAAAAAACGTAGCTTATATCCTTTCCCAAGGTCTAATCTTTTTTTGTTCTAAATTTTATCAAAGCGTGACTTTCTAAATGAACTTTCATCCCCTATTTCATCCCCACACAGGTCGAAATTTCAACAACGCTAGAAAAAATATTTATTTATTTCTTATCAAGTGCCTTAATATAATTTCATGGTTTTATCTTGAAAAATGATGAACTCCCATACAAACTTTCACCCCCTATTTTAACCCCTTCAACACTATTTTTTGCAATAAAAGGTAGCCTATGTCCTTTTTCAAGCTTTAGTCAAGTAGTAGTTTTAGTAGTTAGCTTTAGTAAGATTATTAAAGGTGAACTTAAACATAGTGAGGAAACCTGCATACCTGATAGATTTCCTTGACGACGTCTACCAACCCGCAGTGGGTTAGCATGGTGGACTATAGCCCTTTCGTTCTGAGAGGACACTCGTGCCCAGCAGTGGGGACAAGGTAGCTAATGGGTTGATGATGATTATGATACATTACTAATATTTATTGTTCCTGTTTAACATCGAAATCACAATCACAATTAGGCGCTTGAAGCACAATCGGTGTGGCCCTACCTTTATTTCGTTAAGCTTTACATAAACACTAATTACACACGCTCTCTTTTTCTCGCGGATACGAATCAATTTACCCGAAGATTAATTACATTGTATAGAAATTGGACCAGTCAACTTATTCTTACGTCACGGATGAGGAAGGTCTTATAATAATATAAGAAATAAGATGATAGCCATGTTCCTCCATCAAAAAGATTAGGGATAGATTTCGTAATTAGGTAATTGGGTTCTATTACCAGGTTGAGAAAAGTGTTATTGGATCTTTCCGTCAGAAAATTCTTAGAAACAGAATTTGGATTTGTGCCCGGATAAGAGATTTAAACTGTTCAGTTTACATTTCTGCAAAGGACTTATGAAAACAAACTTTACTGTAATACAAATCTAGGCTTCCAAAACTTTCTGAAAATACATACATACATCGCATGATAGTTTATTTTTTATTGTGCTTAGTTATATTTATTTTTATTTTAATAACCTCTCTTTTAAAAGTTAACTTTTTAAAAGAATTTCATTTACCGGTTTGACTACTTATTGGATGTAAAACAAAACTGCAAGAAACTATTGTCAAAAAGTACAGTCACTAAAAAAGTGTTTGTAATTTCTGGTATTTGTAAAGATGTTGTTAAACTTGTAATATTTTTGTTACTTTACGTAATAAATGCTTTGACAAATTGTTGTGAAAAGCCAATTTTCTTTAAAGGTTTTGTTTGCTAATAGTTTATTCACTAGTTACTTAACAATGACTAAAAACAAAAGTTTAAGGGGGTAAAGCTTGCAATATCCTATTTTACGATGACACTGTCGCCAATTGAGTGTTTTTGGTAAAAAGAATGTAATTTATAAACAAAACAATCATTAAAAAACACTCATATACCTATGTATAACCGTCCTGTGTAATACTTGTTACTGATAAAAAAACATAATTTATCTGCAGACTCCTAAAATTCTAGAATTAGCATTTTGGCATTTTCTTATGACATTATAAAGTATTCAAATAAACATCAGTTACATAATTCTATGTAACTGGTGATATAATGTACATAAATACAACCGCAGAATGCCTGAGGCTTCTTTAATTATTTTACAAATTGCAGCGATCTACAAAGCGCCGCCATTTGCAATCAGGTGGGCTCAGCTAATGTTGCTGTTAAAATAATGTGATCGTGTTCCAATTCACCTCAGGCATTCTGTGCGGTTTTGATTCTATTTTTAAATTGTTTGAAAAAATACGTGAAAGAACATTGTGTGCTCTATGGTTTATAAAACGACAGTTCCTATTTTATGTTTAAAATAAAAAGCAATTGTCCGAGAATATTGCAGGGCAAGCCATATACAAATGATGAAAGGTATACGAGTATTATGTAATGCGAACCTATCTAAGACGGCGTGTCAGATACTTACACTATGAAATGAAAAATGAAAAAATAAAAACTGTGCCCTAGACTGTATGTTTGTTTCTAACTGTATGTAAATAGTAGAACACAAAGACTTCTATATTGAATTCTAGTGTAATAAAACGTAAATAGTAGTTGTACGTCTAATAAAAATTCGGAATAAAATTTTAATATTAAAAAATACAAAAGTCGAAGTACTAAATCAATAACATTGCTCATTCATATTTGAGCTATATGCCTTTGATGTAAGGTGGAAAATACTGTGAAATTTTATCATTATTGGCACTAACGGGTTATGAAACTGCAATAATCCGGTTTCGTGATGGATTTAAATACAAAATTGACGATTATAGCATCCGTCATGAGTGAGCGACGAAAGTATAATAATTTCCGTAGATGTGTGTTGGAAATAATGAAGTTAAGTTTCGCCTCAGATCCTTATTATTCTAAAAATAATAAAACATAGTATGGCCCCAGGCATGCTTCGCACTTTAGAGAGTTCAGATGGAATTAAAAAGGTTGAAGGGATTTCGCATTCTGTAAATTTCATAATTCAATTTTTTTCGTCCAACTATCGAAGTTCGCTAATTAGCTCCTACGCGTTGGATCTGGGTTCATGCGTTGAGTTCCTATTCTCTCTCTCCTGGATTAAGCCTCTTTAAATAAACGCCACAGAGCCCAATCTTCAGCTCTTTTCATCCAGTTACATACTACCAGTTTTCCATGCGCTGTGTACCTACTTCAAAACAACAGGAGGATATACCGTGAACGCCTAAGGAGAAGGTAATAATAATTTTAAATAAGGAACATAATTGCTCACGGTACAAGTAACGGCCAGTGATATAATGAGATATAAAAACTGCCTTCCTCAGAAGGAAATCCTTCTGTTCATGTTTGTTCATTCGTGTTTTCACAAGAAAGTGGACCTTCTCTGTCAAGTGTCTGTGTTACTTGCCATTGGTAAGAAAAAATTTTGTGATATAAAAAATATTATTTTCTATAGCATAGATGATTTGGGGTGCTTAAAAATTGAATTTTCATAGATGGTCTAGTATAGCAATGCTAAATACATAATACCAAAATAAAGAATGTATTGTTCTGTTCAACGAGGTTTCAGTTCGAGCGTTGCTGAATTAATCTTTGAATAGTTATCCACCAAAAACAAAACGCAGTAAGCTTACTGAGACCACATTGTCAGTTGTCAGATCATCCAGCTTTCAAAACACTCGCAAAAACAATACGCGAGTAAATAATCCTTGACTATCGGATTGAAACTGAAATGGCCTCGAAGGTTGTATCAGTTACTAAACAAACTTTTGACAGCTACGAAATACACCTCAATAAACTCTGTAAAGTCGAATTAAGCTATTCAATGACTGTACTATTAATTTCGTTGAATAACTAGTTCATTATTTATTTATTGACTTTAGAAATTAATTAAAACACTTTGAATAATTTTATTACTCGTTGGACATGCCGTTCGATGATTGATTAATTTTAATGAATGGATCGCAAAAAATGGCCCAAATAAATACATATGTAAATACAAATATGTTTTTGTGCATGACTGTACTTATGTAATTTTTCATTGAGATTGTGCAAGAAGAGCCGAAACTGCTTTATAAGAAAGTGCAAAATAAAAAAATATGTTTTCACCAGGCTTACATTTAAAACTAAACTAAGCATGAATAATATATATTATGCAAGGTATTTGAATGATTTCAGTTTATTTAAATACGCTTTTCGCTCACGACTTCGCCCGCGTGGTTTCTCGAATTTTCTGTACTATAATATGTATGTATTGTACTCACTCAACCTTCCTGGAGAACCACGCTGTCCATTGGTGAATACAGCATGCAAATCGATGCAGTCGTTTTTGAGTTTATCGCGAACAGACAGACAGATAGACGCGGCACAGGACTTTATTAAAAAATTATGAAGTGAAGTAACCTTGCTGCACGCATCAATAAGTATTTGTTTTGTATGATACTCGAACCCGCGACTTTATAGTCTATCGCTCACGTCGGGTTTAATAAGTATGTCAAAATCATTCAATAAACTAAAATTTAAAATTTTTGACACTTGACTCTCTTGTCAACCTGAATCTATTAGATTAAGATCTACTAAACGACTATTCTCATATAATTGAAATAGTGAACTTGGCCGTTGATATGCCGACTTGATTCTTATTTATATTTTATTAATAAGACAAAATAGACGACAATAATTATTTCCTTACTTCTCCAATGACGTGCTAAAGTGTAGTCATTTACTTAATCCCGTTGCAACACCGCAATGCGTTCGCGCCTTTACCGCAAGATCGTTTTCTCGTAATAACGCCATCTATCGGTGACCTACATAATTACGTGTTTATAGCAAAATGGATGGCTGAGAAGTTATTTAAGTACCTAGGTGTTTTAAAAGCAGCAAATTTATAATTCTCATACGTATTTAATAGGTAATTAAAAATATCGTAGGAAATAATTATGAATATGTGTTATGGGCGGAACGATTTTATTATTATTAGTGTTAAGTTTTATCAGAGGCATTCCAAAGATTTAAGAGAAAAAAATATTACCTACGATAACAATATACGGTTTACTATTTTAAGGTGTTTTTTTCGAAGCATTCCATCTTTCCCCGAGTGTCTTCCCCCAATTAGATTTTTATGGGATAACTCACCGCCAATACCATCTGCAATACCGAAGAAGTTGCAGATGCGTTGCCGAGCCTAGGAAAAGTAGAGGGGAAGGAAAAAAAGGGGAAGAAAGGGGATTGAGGTAGGAATTGGGCCTCCGGTGCTCCAGATTTACCGCTTCTTAACGTTACCTGACGTTGTTATTCTGTGGGAGGGTAGTACTGCCCCGGTCGTGCCGACCTATTCATGCTGGCATATAGACATGCCAGCGAGGCACTACTAGAAAAATGGGGAAAAATTTAAATATAAGTGTCTTCTTCCTCCGAATTCATAATCGGGGTAGATGGGAAGGAAGTTAAAGTTTCATTTTCCCTCAAAATATAAATAGGTAAAGTTATATTTTAAAATTACTTTGCGAAACCTTTAAAGCTTTGAGTAACCTACCTAAACTACACGTGTATGTAATGTTGCAATTAATTTGAATAATTTAGTTATTGTTCAATGGATAAATAATATGTATTATGTTACATGTGATTAAGCAAAAAATTGTACCCACAACGTAATTGACATATTAATAGCAAGTAGCAAAGAATGCGGATAAAAAAATCGTGATGAAGGTGTTTATTTAAAATTTCTCAGGGATTTACAATATAAGTACATAATTATAATATATAACAAGGAAGTGTTTATGTCTCAGTTTTTATAGATCAATTAATTTAAGCTATCGAATTATGTTTGCTTTCGTAAGATACAAAATTATCATTGCCTGTTAAGAGTTGTACCGATGTAAGAAACACATGTTCACTGAGGGATGAGCATATTACCATTAACTATGCGCCAAGCCAAACTCCGAGCTGCTACTGAGAATACACAAATACACAAAAGAAATTTAAATGAAATATCATAGAAATACCTAAACAAAATCACTCTGCTCGACCATTGAATCGAACCCAGGACTAGCTCAGAGCCCAAGTCTGTTAGTCATTGTGTCAAAATAGTCATACAATGACTTCAAAATTTTCAAAGTTTTGAAGCGGTGGTAGCCTAATGGCTAGGGCGTCGGACTTGCGGTCATGTGGTTGCCGGTTCGAAACTCACCCATTGCACTACCGACGTGAACCCACTCGTAACACAAGCAATTTAGCTTAGCACGAGGGGTTAACAAGATTACTAGTAATGTGTGACCCACGCAAGTTGCAAGAAAGCTTTTTTTATTAAAAAAAGAAAAAAAAAATGTTGAATTTTGACAGTCTCAATCAATCTGTCAGTTTTATGACATTCATTAAACGAATAGAATATTTGTTTAATGACACTGACAATGATACACCTGAAATAGTCAACTTGTGCTCCAGGAGTCGCGCTGGAGATAACTAGAAAATATAATATTTAAAATCTATGTTTTCCTGGTTTATATTGACTCCAAATCAGCTGGATTTGATACATTTGTCGGGATGAATTAGCTAACCGAATGATCCTGTGATCCTGCCTTTGGTAGCGATTGAATAAAAAAAAAACAGCAACTGCGGGTGAACCCGCACGGCACAGCTTGTTAATATTAACTCATAATTCCTATTCAAACAAACTTCAGCCATTAATTTGTACAACATCTGACTTAGAGTGTAGCTACCTAGAATGACTAGATAGTGAAACTGATTTCGAAAGCGAACGTTGGGTGAATAGCCCTCCCGGCGTAGCTGTTGATACAATAACATTGAGAAATTACTATAAATGGTTTTATGAAACTTGCCTTGATTTTTAAAAGCCGATACATGAATCTCAGTTTTCTAAATTTCTTACAAACCCATTAAAAACATTACAATCAAACGGTGCGAACATAGAACCGAGTAGGTATGTCGATACTCAGATCAAATAAAAAGTTAAGATGGAACTTTGCGAACAAAGAAGTGAGGCCGGCTAAAACTACGCTTAACGGTGTACAACACACAATTACACGCACATTATGTATTAGTTAACCTTTCGATATCTCGATAGCTCGACTGACAAGATAAGGCGCAGTTTTAGCCGGCCTCACTTCTTTGTTCGCAAAGTTCCATCTTAACGTTTTATTTGATCTGAGTGTCGATATAATATCGTATATATTGATCGATAAAGCATTTAACAGCTGTTTGTAAAAGTGTTCTTACCGTCCAAACAATTTTGTCGGTTTTTATCGTAAAATGTTAAGTTAAGATTGGTCCATTGCTTAGCAGGGACATAGATTTTACCGTGCACACAAATTTATCGAAGATTATTCTGAAGTTAAAAAAATAGCCGTTTACGATAAAATCAGGGATTTATGACGTATCGAAATGTTTATCGTTTTGCTTTCATGCTCGCAACCTAGGTAGGTATATGCATAAGGACACTATTATTCTAGTATTGTCCTGCGGCAGTACTAGAATTATAATACTAAATAATATTTGAGCTAAACGATTGATTAGATTACGTAGGTCAATTCAAAGATCACACTCCTGCTACCCGACGCAATAGGCATAGTGTAATGAATTCATTACAATAGCTGTCAAGAGGAAAATTGTGTTGGTTTTAGTTAGTTAGACTCTGATAGACGCCAAGCGACATATCCATACGGATTTCCAATCATAACAAATGGCTATTTCTTTGAATGGCTAGGGTGGCTAAAATGGCTTATTTTATCAATCATCATAATATTTATATTACAAAATTGCTAATGAATACGTTGTTTCATTAAAGTGGCTTAAAAGGGAATTATTCCCTACATAATAAAACTATCAGGTACATGCGGCTACAGGTCAACCTATACAAGTCCAGTTTAAGCTGATCTCGCATTGTATAGGCTTCCCATACAATTAGAGGCCAGTGTAAACTGGAATTGTATAGCTTGATGTGTAGCAGTGCGTATCTACCTAGTATTTGAAATATCATCCAATAAGCAGAAATGGAAAGTGTTACGGAGTTGAAAGAGCACTTAAATTCATATTTTTTTAAATGTTTTAAAGTTACCTAGAAATTTTAATATTCGGCATCGATAAAGCAATTTTGCCAGTGCACATCAATAAGGGTACATTCGTTGATCGGATGAATATTGAAATAAATATATTTGTGCAAAGTTGTTATTTCATATACTTAATTACTTCACTATTTGTTTGCTTCATATTGTATTAAATTATAAAATAGATATATCATATTGTATATTATACGCAGGCACCTATAAGAGTAAGATAAAGATCTATTTCGTCATGGCACAATGCGTGAGTCGTGTACGCACGCGTGTTTTTAAAACTAACAAAATACTAGTGTTGCTTGAGGAACTGCCTTGAAACCAAGGATTTTTAATAATTTGGAGTACAATTATAACGTGGCTCGTTTAATCTGTCATATTGCTAAAGTGATTTGGATTATTATTGGCACAAAAAGATTCAATTCTCACTTCCGTACACGTAACGTTAAAAATACCACAAACGAACAGTATTTTGAAATAAATCAACCCATCAAGTATATTACCACCATTTACGGCTGATGAAATCACGTACAAAGTTGCACCAATTTTGACAGGAGGAAACCCTAAACACGCCCGTTTTAATCTTGCCGGCAAAGCTCAACACTACCGCATTGTGATAAAAGATATATTTGTGAAGAACTACACGAATGGCTCAAACAATTCCGGTACAGCTCTTAGCTAGAGCGGGGAAACATCCCACATTTTATTGTTGCCATAAATTTCCCGCCGAGATTGTCCGTGGATTTTTATACTCCTTTAGCAAAGCAACCCGGGTGGGTATGGAAGAATTATCGCAATGGCAATCTGACTGCCTTCAATTTACCGCTCTAAGCTGAATATCTGAAAGACAGCATAAAGTTTTATTGCTTTCAATCTTCATCCAGAAACATGCTCTAAAGTGGCGACAGTACTATTAAATTCAGTCGTGCAGTTTTCGAGATAAGCTCGTATAAACAGACTGAGGATGTAATTTCGAATAAAATAGTGACAGTAGAAGGAATGTTTCGAATATTTTTCTTTATTATTCGAGGGAATAAGATTGTACACAAAGTATAAGGATTTGTTACGGTAATTTTAATGATTTAGTAGTCTTTTTGACTGTTCGCGAATGTTCGTGAAATGTTTAAGTGTCGTTTCGGAATCTTAATTCTTGTTTCATTTGAATGGTTTATTCATATTTTTATTATATTGTTGTTTATGTACCTATTCATTTTAAAATTCTGTCTTGGAGTTCTTAGTTTATAAGTTTGTAAAACCATAATTTTATGTATTCATTGACTTGTGGCTTGTTCTGTTGTTTTTATTATTTTAAATGTTTATGAGAATGAGTTTCGACTTTCAAATTTTGGGTAGCAAAGTTGTTCATCATCATCATCATCATCATCATCATCAGCCTATATTAGTCCAGTGCTGGACGTAGGCCTGCCCTAGCAAAGTTGTTGCGGTTCCTATATTTATAAAATTATTATAACAATAGTGCGATTGAATAATAAGATGACGAGTAACACATATCTACACTGAGAAATGGGCAGAATATCATCTCCAATCATGTTTGATACCAAAGAAAGGAAACAATTGGTGTCAACATGCTCGGATAGTGGGCTCCAAGTGTGTCTCTTTTACAAGAAAATTTCTAAAAGACTAGTCCACACTTCGCGTGACCAGAGGGATGTCATGTTTCTAGGGTAGCATATAAGCATTGCCTATCAAAGTAGCAATGTTGCCAGTCTTCTGGGCATGTTGTCGGATGACAGCCATTCCGAGGAATATTTTTTAGTGTCTTTTTTGTATGTAAAATAGGTATGTACTCAGTATAGTGTATATTTAACATAAGTAGTTTAGTATATATTGTAATGTTAACTTAGTTATATAATCTTCTAATATATAAAAATCTCGTGTTTTGTATCGAACTGCTCCGAAACGACTTGACGGATTCTTATGAAATTTTTTGTGTATGTTTCTTAGGTCTGAAAATAGGTTGTAGGTTTTTTACCCTCCTACCCCCAATTTTTATCGAGATTTTAGTATGGCAGAACAACGTTTGCCAGGTCAGCTCGTAAGAAAATAAGTCTTTTTAAAACCTATCAAAATAAATTACTTAGTTTACATAGAAATATGAATGATACAAAGTAAATACCATTTCTCACAAGTACCACTTTCAAGCTTATCACAAGAATATTATACAGTGTGCAGTGAAATTTCCAGATAACAACCATTTAATACCTCGATGATTGGGAGTTTGTTCTATTGAAACGCTTTTTATTAGCCAGTGAAAGTGGCAAGACGTTTCTTGGTACTTTTTGTACGTAATAAATGTTGGTTTGGAGTGGATTTAAACGTTTTATAAAGTCTTGATTGTTTAGTTTCCACACTGATAAACGTTGGGAATGATGAATAATGGATGGATGTTGCTCGTCATCAAGTTAAAGGAAGACTTGACAATCTTCCTATAACTTGATGACGTCCATTAGCATCCATCCATCCATTGACATGGATTGATGGATGCTAATTGTTCTTGGCATAAGTTTTTTGGTGTGCAATATAGGATATTCTATTCTCATCATCTTCCTGCCCTTTTCCCAATTTATTTGGGGTTGGCACAGCCTGTCCTTTTCTTCCATTCATCCCTGTTAATCGTCATCTTATCATTCAATCCCTTTTCCATGATATCTGCCTCCACACAATCCATCTATCTTTTCTTTGGTCTCCCTGTACCCCTCCATCCTTCTACGTTCATTAATTCATAGGATATTCTATTCTATTGTGTTTTATTTTGAGGTTCTGGCTCTAATGTCGTATTCGTCAATAAAGGTGATATTATTTATGACAACGTAAACTTTAGCTTAACAGTCATAACAGGAAATATTTCACTTTTGGTTAAATACTCAAAGCATTCAATCAATTAACCCACCTTTTGTCGTCCACAGTTGAGCACAAACCCTTTCCAAGATACGTCCCATCCATTATTGAGTTATAATTCCGCGGACCAATGTTCAATGTCCCGCTTTAGAAGTTTCCCCCAAAAACAACCAAGGGGTTGAATTCCAATTGTTCCAATTCAATTAAAAGGGTTAATTGAATTGAAACATTTCTACGGAGTGGAGTTTCATTGCTCTTGCGTGCTTATGTAGTAATAATTTTGTTATATTCAAAGCAATATACAATATAATTTTATTGGAATATACAACATACAGAGAAAGAGAGTTAGAGAGAAAGGGAGAGCAAGAGAGATATTTATTTTATTGTTACTGTCTGTCTCATTAGTAAAGTGGTCCTTAGTGTGACTGCTATTACGAGTGGGTTCGCGTCGGTAGTGCAATGGGTGGGGTTTGAACCGGCAACCACACGATCGCAAGTCCGACGTCCTAGCCATTAGGCTACCGACGCTTAAAATTCTCATTAGCATCTCGGAGTTTGGATTTGGGACCGGTTAATGGCAATAGGCTCGCCCCCTATTACAGGACCTTAACATAGCAGCGAACTGTGGGAGTACCTACAAGTACATAACACACCTCTGCTAACCCCTTCGGGGTATACGGGCGTGATGGTAGTAAGTACCCTTTTCAGTTTAAATAAATTCTAGTACTTATTCTATTTTTTCTAAATAATATTATGCCGCCTTTAGAGAAAATACATTCCTTTAGCCCCAATTTTCTCAGTATGCTTATAGTAGGTACATTATAGGTGGATGACCGAATAAAACTATTTCAGAACTTTGATCCTTCACTCCGTACCTACGTTGACCCGCCTGGAGGGAATTAGGTCTATCCATCAAGAGGTATAAGCTAATAAACTTGTTAGAGCCATTTTATGAAACTAGGGCAAGATTAATTTTACCCAATGGATTTACTCGTAGGAAACTGTATAATTTTAATGGCAATAGGCTCTCTCCTTATTTTCTGGGACTTGAACATATAGGCGAAATGTGAGTTTACAGCAGTATACCACTGCCTAACCCTTCGTGACGTGATGGTATGTATGTATGTAATATATAAAACATATTTAATTTATTTGTTAGTCCATTTGTTTTTATATAATTCGAAACTTCGTGAGATCTCGTGTCTCTCCTATGCAAGGTATCCAAATCTCCATGAAGGAGAGATGGATACCTAACAACATAACATGACATGACTTGTCAATGGAACATGACAATTAATAGTAGTCGCGCTTAGGACCACAAGACCAATGAGGCAGATAAATTTGTAAGAAACAAAAGAAGCTTACTAAACTAGTATCATAAAGAAGCAACCACTAATCCGGCTACCAAGATAAGAGAAGACGCAAACAACAATTTAAACAAAAGAACACCCCAACAAGGAACAACCATTCAAGAAACTTTAACTTAAGCAGCAGATTAATATGAAACTATTGCTATTATACGTATTAATCTCAACACAGTTAGATAGAAAGGTATTCAAGGCTCGGCTATACTTGAACGAGATTTAATAAGTGATGTAGCTTCGGTACGAGTATCTTCGTAACTTTAACTAACTCACGTAAAGGTAACTTGAGCTTGTATGAACAGTTATAAACGTTACAGAAGTATTAAAACGTTCTAATACGTCTCATCATCATCAGTGGAAGAACCTTCTGCAAAAATTTCAATAAGGATTACATGACATATAATACTTAAAGATTTGTCGTGTATTTATTTATTATTTGGGATAAACAAACAGTTACACATTATATATGCGTAAATAATAAATAACTAAAGATATTCGTATTATATAAACCTGAAGCTTACACCGTTATCCACAGCATATTCAATTCATATAATTTCACTAATGAACAATCTATGCGAGTAAGACTACAAAAGATACAAAATTGTTCAAATAGTTATTCCGAATCCTTAAGAAATAAAGAATTGAATTGAAAAGGCAGAACGAAATCTACATTAACCCGTCAAGCGCAATATTATAGACACAATGTAAAATGGATCATCTTGGCCTCATGAGATCACTACGTGCGTCACTGAATATTTGCCGATACAGAGAATAAATCTAATTCTGAAGTTTCTGTACAAAAAATATTATAGTTTTTGCACAAGCGACGCAGAGACGCCCGCACACCAGTGTTGGTGCGGCAAGAGGATACAGCAAACAGAGGACAGCAGCATGTATAGGAACCATTCTTCGCTGGTAATTTTACAAAGTTAATGAAAAATTAAACCCACCGTCTAACTCGCTTTGCCATGCTCCAATGGATCGTAGCGTGATACTAAGTAGCCTTATAAATGTTGCAATCATATACACAAATTATTAATAATAAATAAAAAAAATGAAGAATCTCATAATTCTTGCTCAAAACTTTGGTAGCGGTAAAATAATATTTCAGGAGATCAATCATATATTTTAATTTAAATACTTAGTGGATTTACCACTTAGAAGTCCCAACTGTCTATACTAAATTGTTGTCAATAAAGGGATACCCTAGTCAGTCCACGGAAACTGCCATACTGCTGTGTTTCATAAGGTGAGTGTGGAGCGCCGGAGGCCCAATTTTTCCCTCAATCCCCTCCCTTCTCCATTCTCCTCCCCTTGCCTTCTCCTTAAATAGGCTCGGCAATGCATCTGCAACTCCTTCGTTTGCAGATGTCCATGGGCGGTGATGACTACTTACCATGAGGTAGCTCGCATGCTCGTTTGCCGAGCAATCTCTTAAAAAAGCCTTACCTTATTTTAAGTGGATTTTCTGTATCATGAGAGTTGTAGTGGTAAAGTCTTATTGTAATTTAACTCCTTTGCACTAGCCGTGTTAATAATGCTTCTTTCGAATTAACTGGAATTGTTCTTATTTCGCCAAGTTAATTCTTAGTTTATTCGGCTAGTTAGTTTAGTTTGGTTACTACTTAATGTTTAATAGATTGTCCCAGATTTACTTTGGTAAAAATACAAACATCAAACGGAATGAGATTTGTTCGAATTCAGTAAGCTTCGATATAGGGACAAATTACTGATAACAGAAGTTAATATTATCATGTGCTAAAAGACTTTGTATCTGTGTTTCATGTCATGAGTTATCTTACTTGCCGCGATTCCTTTTTACGAGCGACACCGAGAAGAAGGCATGCTCTATAGCGTTTGTGCAATCATATATGCAGATGTCTTGAATAATACTTATCTAAGATAGTCTCCACGACGCGCTCCATACAGAAGTATATTGGTCTATGTTAAATATTAACCAATGAAAGTCAATGAAATTAATGCATAAATATTCTTTAACAACAAGTTAGCCCTTCGCTAACCAAAGCTCATGGAGGTCGGTGGTCTGTTCTTCAAAAGGTTATGGTCACGTGTATAACGGAACCTAATAAGATTTTTTTTAAATCTGCAAGAGTATCTGCAATTGGAATAGATTTTACTCGCTTCCTCGAAGCGACGAAGTGAATTGGAATATATATTTTCAGATATCGTTCGGTCTGAACATCAGCCCGACAGATCAAATTGTATATCAGTAGATGATACTAAGGTCTATTTATTTCGGTCTTTTCATATGATCAACTCAGTCTATAGAATCACTGTGTAATTTTTTGAAAAGCGTTATTAGATAATAATAGCTATTTATAAACATTGTTTAATTACTTTCATTAAATTTCATCGTGTCATGAATGAAATGGGATGAAATACCTAGTTGTGTAGGTACACAAAAAAAATGACAGAAAGTTCATTATGAAATAAAAAACTAGAAGTTTTAAATCAGCTTTCTTCCATATTGAAATTCTAAATTCAAAATGCTGTCAATTTTTTTCGTAAAGCCAGTTTACTATCCGCACATGTCAACGTCAAATTGAGTATAGAATAGTACTAAAAAAGAACCACTATCTTCCATTGTTCAGTTACAAGTTCGAGCGATGCCGTACATTACGTGTGTTATCTTCAGATGTCGTGATAGTAATGAACAGAAATTTGTACTAAGATCACGTAGAGCGTATCTAGAAGACTAGATAACTAGTACTGCATGTCCAAACTTATCTCTAATTAAAAATAAACTGCTATTTCTAATGGCATGAAAAAAGGTTGAAAGACTAAAGATGGGCTAGGACGCTGAATCGTCCAAGTAGATATACAATCACAAACAAAAATCTTGATCATAACATTGTCAAGAAAAAAATGTAACTGTAAGAGTAAAATAATGTTTACATTTTCGATAAATCAAGAGACACGTAGTAACTATGTACAATATTTTTCCATTTACCGGAGAAATATACTGATTTTTACCTTAGAATTACAGCCTTAGAACATGTATAACCTAGAAGCCACAAAAACGCATAAAAACTACTTATAAAAAGATTTAGGTTACATTATAGCGATTAGTCACTCTGTGATATGATAACGCTCATGTTTTACAGAGGTCAAATCTAATTTAATAATCCTGTCTTGTGCCATTCCTACCTTTAAAAAATGGTTTTGGGCTTAAAAAGAAACAGGATGGGATTAAATTTCATGTGTAAGAAGCCTCATTCCCTGAAAAATAGCTGAACGCGGCTTCTAGTCAATATTTATTCCATGGTCTAGCTAGCTAGTTTCTACTTCAAAAGGGAAACTAAGCACGCTTGTTTAATACGTTCAATGAATACTCTTTTGTTTTGAGATACAAACTTATTGGAACTCGAAACTTCTTGGTGCGATGTACTTATTTTGTTGAAAGGTTTTATACAAATTGAGGTGAGAGACGGAAGGTTATGCCGGAAAATTTTATGACGTAAAGTGCTTTGCATAGATTGTATGAAAACAAGTTGTTGAATGATTGAATATGTTTGTATGAATCTACGCAACATTTCCTTCATTGAACAATGATAAAGATTATGTATTATATAGGTAATTTGTTAAATATTGAGGTAGAAGTTGGTTTACATTCTGTTTCTGGTACAAATGAACATACAATAGTATCAACTAGAGATGAGTCTGTGACGAAGTAGGTATGAAAAAGAAAATGCCTCTGCACATGCCCATGTTATAGATGGGTTTCTGCCCTGCATTTCGGGCATAAAAAATAAATGCCCGGGCATAAAAGTCTGTAGTCACATATATATTTTACACTGTGGTATACTCATTGGTTGGTTGACACTTTTCGTCACGCATTTGCCATATCCAGTTTATTTAAAACAAAACAAAAACTTGTAAGTAAATTATTCACGCCATTCCAACCTATGATTTACCATCAAAATGTAACTAAAAATACACGTAATTCGTTCCATTGTTGCCGGAAAAATCGTACTTCACGACAAACGCCATGTTTTCGCTTCATTTCAATTTTAAATTTAAGAATGTTACTTTATATGTGTGTGTTTAGTGTTGTGCAAAAATAAACGCGAGACACGGCTCGTAGGTATGCGATAATTGTTACTGGTCACGAATTCCATTAAATATAAAAAGAAATAAGCAGAATATTTTTAAATTATTGTTGTAATGTTGAGCTAGATGAGGCACAGGCAGTGATTTCGGTAAGGTTTATGAAACTAGACAAGTTTAGAGTCTAGAGTTGAACTTTTTTTTCACAAAAAAATATAATAATAATGCCGTGTGCACATTAAGGCATACGCTTTCAGTATAAGTTGATCTCGCATCTGTTTTACTTTCTGTACACTAAGAAGCCAGCTTCTATTAGAAATTTATAGTTTGATGACTTTTGTGTTGCAGTAATGATCATTCCGAGGTTCAATAACCTGACTAAAGTACCTTCGTCTCAATAATTACGTGAACTTCCTATTGTAATAAAAATGCAGACACTTTCTTTATATAACTTTAGTAAAAGTTCCGCTTCCAATAAACAATGACGTTTCTTTTTATTCGTAATTTCCTTTTGAAAATACGTTGTAAACCGGTCGAAGGGTCTATCTGAGTACTCGCAGCTACGTATTCAATAGCAGTTTACATTTTTATGGAGCTTTTTCCTAAAGGTACAGTTTGTTCGGAATAAGTAAGCCGATCGGAAGTTGTTTGCAAGTGGTTTAGAAGTGGTAAAATTTAATAGAAAGAGTCGGTGTAAAGATAATTAGAGTCGTATATGGTTCACATATCTAATTATTTTGTTTACTAATTCCGATATTTATGTATTAAAACACTTAACGTTTTTTAATTAATTTATATTTGAATTTTCCTGTGAGGAACGCTGTCAACGTGAAAGACAAATTAATATAAAACAAAATGAAAAACAAATGTAAATTGAGATTTTATAAAATGTTGACAAAATAAATTCTTTGTATAAAACCTATTTAGATTGCAGATACTGAATTTCTTGGAAGCGTTTCATTATTTCCGTTGTGTTTCAATTTAATTTTCAGTTCGTTTAATTAAATATGTATTTACGCTTCCAGGTACGCATTTAAATGGGTCTAATTAGATGCGGAAGTCTCAGTATTTTATGCTAAGCAAAGACTTTTTAAATGAAATACAATATTAATAATAATACAAAATTTGCATTTCTGCCCAATACCGATGTTGTATTAGGATCTCAGATCAAATAAAAACTTAAGATGGAAGATGGAAGCTTTCGATAGCTCGACTGACAAGATAAAGCGTAGTTTCGGTATTGTTATATAGTGTAAAATTGTGTTTGTAAACGGCTAGGCGTAGTTTTAGCCGGCCTCACTTTTTGTTCGCAAAGTTCCATCTTAACGTTTTATTTGATCTGAGATTAGGATAGGATAGACTGGTTTCAGGCTTATTTATTACCACCAACGATTGTCATACGTGGTACGTAAAGTCATCGGCAATACCGCACACACATTAAAAAAATTAAACAGAGTAAATAAAAAATGAAAGTTTGTCTCTTTCATGAATCATCAGTGTCAAATTGTATCGGCACTGGTTGGAGTTATTTAAAGTATCAAACTGTATATAACACAATTACCATTTCCTTATATACAAACGCATTTATAATAACACATCTAGTGAAATGAATAATTCACAAATGTATGAGACGAGACATCAACATTGAATGAGAATGTTATGATAGAAAGTCGAGGAAGTAATGATGAGCTGCCTTCCGGAAGCCTCCCATAAATGTATGTAATTTACTAACAACAACAAAACGGCAATATTTAAAAAATATAATACATTCCTAATGTTCCTAATTATGACGAACTGTCAACGCCATAATGATAAACTGTCAATTATATTGTCATAACTGTCAATATTTTGACAGATCGACTTTGACAACTCCACGTGAGTGAGAAATTTAAGGTTGTTGTTTTGCTTGAAATATGGTTTATACTTCAGTGTTGCAGTATTAAAAGCCATTTAAATAACGTCACCAGTAGTCACGTGGCGTGGCGTTGGGATAACATGTGATTTATAAACCTAACGTTTGCGTGATAAGTCGTAACAATTCAAGCGCCACCGCCAAGATTATTCGCTTGTTTATTTTCAACGGGCCGTCAAAAGTATTTGGCTTTCATGCTGCCCTGGTACATTAAAACGCAATGTTTTGGTATATTCCCCACATTTATTGTTTTTTTTACCTGTTCTGAGCCATGTAAAAAACTGTTAGGTGTAATGTGCCTACCTAACCCATCGAGTAGATGTTGATAATAATGAACAAAGGAAATAATTAAAATTCTGTGTTATTGTCTCCTTTTAAGTGCCAGTGCGAACTTTAATTGAGGATCCATAAATTCATGCAGTGTTTTTTAATTGCATTTTTTTTGTAGTGCAGTTGCAAGCACATCAAGTTACCACAAAATGTCAAATTTCCTCAGTTGATTTTGAACTTAGTCAGTAACAGTTTAAGGTTTAAAATCATTTGGAGATATTTGACAGCTTTGTATAACTTGAAGTGCTGGCGACCGCACATGTATTTACACTTTACACAAATGCAATAATAGCATATTGATGACCATTGGGCTCAAAGTTCGAGTTGAAATCTCGAGTTTAAATTGAAGGTACGCGCCTCTGACTTTTCGAACTCATGTGGATTTAAAAACTTTATTAGCACGCGTTTAAGCGGTGAAGGAAAATATCATAAGGAAATCTGCATGCCTGAGAGATTTTCTCGATGACGGGCGAGTGAAGTCTGCTAACCCGCATTAGGCTAATGTAGTGGACTATAGCCTAATACATACTTCACACTCCGAGAGGAGACCCGTGCCCAGCGGTGGGCAGTATAATGGATACGCGATTGCATTGCATTTTATAAAGGTCGGCTGCAGTCAGAGTTGCGTATCGTATCCTATACAAGATTGAATCCAGACTTCGAATATTTTATCCGAGAATTTATAAATTGAATACAGCTACAGTATTTTAATAGCATTACAATCATGGTACTTAGCGAATCATCTACCAGTATAGCAGTCGTTTACATACAAGTATACTTGATTAAATTTTATTACTATATAATTCCGTGTGATGATAATTATAGTATAGTAGCATACTAGCAGGTACACACGGTTACAGGTCAACCTATATATGACCATTTTAAGCTGATCTCGCACTGTATAGGCTTTCTATACAATAAGAGGACAGCGTAAACTGGTTTTGTATAGCTTGATGTGTAGCCGTCCGTACAAATATATTTTTTTAATCAAAAACATAATGTAGTTATGTAGACAGTGATGGGTCAATACGAGTTTTACCGAATACGAATAATCGATTAAAAGTTTAGCGATCCAAATATTCAGTAGGATTTGGCGCGCTTTATTGTGCAAAATATTGTATTAGAAAGAAAGAAAGATTTATTTTGCTAACAACACAGGAGACAGTACATACGGATATTTTTTTATTTATAATAATAATTATACTTTACTTCGATAAGCGGTCAGCAGGGTACAGAAGTTCCTATCCAAAACGTCTAGTTTAGTCTGAGTCCACTTGAGTATGACAAAGGAGTCAAGACAACATCAAGACTGGCATGACCCAACCATTGAAGGCGCAGGGCACCTTGTTTCCACCTGATAAAAGACTTTATTTTAATTTACTCTTATTTGCTTAGTGTTAAATAATAAGATTAAAACAATACAAACCTACCACTTTTATTTATTATATTAGACGATAACTGCTTCAAATTGAAGCAATATAAGATTATTACAATGTAGGTACCTCTGCACATAGATAAAATAAACGATAAGACATACTTGATATGGATTCAATTATGTAATTGTGTAACTTTATTTAATTATTCTTAAAGGCTTATCGAGACAACTTTTTTAATACTTACAATATTTTTCAGAAGAATGTTCGACATTTCAGCCGAATAATCTGTTTTTTAAGTAATATATTTTAATTAAAACCTTATCGCAACATCAATGCATAATCCTGTTTGCATTTCAACAAGTTCAATATGAATAGTTAACATTTTAATTCTCGTTATAAAAGGCATTTTAAATCACAAATAACGACGTACAAAGGAAAGCGAGCCTATAAAATGAAATCCATCGATATTGGAACGAAACAGACAAGTACAGAAGATTAACTTTGATCACATGTAGAATAGAATAGAATAATCATTATTGTACACCATAATCAGGACTTGTGATATGACCATTGGACTGCCAAGTCAAAGGTCTCGAGTTCGAATCCAGGGCACACACCTCTGTCTTTCCGAAGTAATGTGCGTATTAATAATAAATTATTACGCGCTTAAACGGTGAGGGAAAACATCGTGAGGAAACCTGCATGCCTGAGAGATTTTCTTGACGGCATGTGAAGTCTGCCAACCCGCAGTAGGCTAGCGTGGTGGACTATAGCCTAATCCCTCTCGTATTGAGAGGAGACCCGTGCCAAGCAGTGGGACAATGTAATGGGTTGATGATAATAAGGACTACATATATAAGGACATAATTAAAATAAGGGTAATAATACAATTGCGGTCTTATCGCTTTAAGCGATATCTTCTAGGCAACCTTTATGACCTAAGCCTACATTAAAAGTAGTCTTTTAGGTACTGTAAACCGACGTAACCCTTCACTGTAAGATAGCTGATGGTATCAGGAGTAACTTAAGATATTTAACATAACGCTTTCACCCTTAGGAGCCGAGCAAAAAGAAGAAACGCGAGTGAAACCGAGGG
Source organism: Subacronicta megacephala (assembly GCA_958496365.1). Lineage (NCBI taxonomy): Eukaryota > Metazoa > Arthropoda > Insecta > Lepidoptera > Noctuidae > Subacronicta > Subacronicta megacephala. Next base: position 4,588,594 of record OY292526.1, read on the forward strand.
GCACAACTAGTCCATACTAAATATTTATTGGAAAAATAACTCTAGATAAACTTGGGTGACGGTATAATCTCCACAAAAAACATGTGAGTAACAGCAGCAAACTGCTGCTAAAGTTTAAGACTTCTGTATGTCTATTTTGGAAAATTTCGCCCGTCGGCGTAATTAAGGACGAGGGCGGGCCCCACGGGAGCACAGATAATTGTAAGCCTTGACAACCTTTACGGATCAATTCATCTCCTGCAAAGAGGATTTTGTCATTTTTTTCCTAATGCAATTTTGATTTATTACTCGAAAGATATTTTGTGTTTTTACCTTATTTTATTATTGTTTTCGTGACATAATTTTATTCGTAGTTCTTTTAACAATCTGAAAAGATTTCATTCTTATTATCCGAAGAATAAGGTCGAAAAGTGGCCGATACTCCGGATTCCTTCATTTCGCTATTAGAGATTTGTATTCTGGTGACGTGTATCCTTTAAAATATGAGGAACGCACCGCAGCGCTCCTTTTGCTGCAGGTTCGAACCCTGCCTGAGGCCGAATCTTTCTGTCTCTAGAAAATTTAATAAAAAATAATATCTGTGAATATTTTGCATTATTTAATGCTAAAATATTATAAAAAATAATCATTTAAATCGACATCGTGATGCAACATAATTATCTTTATTTGTAATGCATGTGTTTCGGTTATTTAAACAAGTTTACAGGTTATAGAGATACGCCAATTAAGCATAAGTGATGTTTTAAATGTTTAATTGACTTAATAGTACTTCCTGTGATAACACTATTAAATTTGTTTACAACGAACGTGTTTATAACATTTCCGTTGTAAATAATTTTATGTTCTTCATTTAAGTAATAAAACTTTTGTGAGCTAGGACACAATTTGGTTCTTAGGTAAGATTTTATCCCTACTAAGACACCGTCTACCGATTTTCTTCTGGTCTTCGAGACTGATTTTGATAAAAAAAGGTTATATGTAAATGTGTTCTAAATTATATTTAAAAAGCGGTTTATATCCGGTGGAAGAGACATAGGTGCGCCAAAAGCCTACTTTATAATTACGAAAGTCATTCATCTCGGTAATGATCGATATGCAAACGACGCAATCACAATATACGATACAACTTAGGATATTGTATGACTTATTTATTTTATAAAACCGTCCAAGAAAAACAACGTTGTTACATTTCTACCAGGTATATATATATATATCTCGCTGGTTGAAAACTCATAAGTTTCACTTCACAATATCGAAGTTGTGCTCAATAACATCTGCGCTGTTTCTTTGTTTTTCATAAAGTAACTGTTAAAAGTATATTTATAGGTTAGTATATTATATTCGCTTAAAATTGGAACGGGAACTTTTTAATTTAATACGTTTGAGGAAGAAGCAAGTATAATTCGATATTTTCTCCCTATGGAATATAGACACGGTTTTTAATTTAAAAAAAAAAACAGTTGAGAGAGAGAGAGAGAGATTATACTGCATCACTTTTATCTCTATATTTTATTAAGATCTAAGTGGTCTTAATTAAGCCCGACTGATATGCTAAAAGTCCTCGATTTGTTTCCCAAGGCGAACAAAGTGTTATTGGGTTATTCTACGAAATTTTCAGTAGCAACTTGTAGTTTAGGTTTGTGCCCGTTACTGGCAATAGGGTTTCCGGCTATTATATGGGACCTCAAAATGACGAAGAACTGTGGGTGTATATTATTTAATTAATTTACTAATTCATTATGCACCTTTGGTACACAAGTGGTCTTAATGCCATTCGAACATCTCTACCTAACGCTAGGGGGAATACGGGAGTTATGGTTCATACATACCATCACGCCTGTATTCCCCGAAGGGAGAGGCGTACTAAATGAACACCCACATTTCGCCGGTATATTTAGGTCCCATGAAATAGGGGGCCAATGATGGTTCATAGTAAAAAAAAAATTTACTAGATCATACTTGTTTTATCATATAGGCAGCACTAGTTGTACAGTCGCCAGTAGGTATACAAAACTGTCAAATTTCTCCAAATGATTTTAAACCTTAAATTGTTCAAGATGAAGTTCAAAATCAACTGAGAAAATTTTACATTTTGTGGTAACTTGATGTGCCTGCCACCATACATATTACCTAGAGTAGGTGACCTACCTCCGAACTCAATATCGTTAATTTGCCACGAGCACTTGGCGCCTGATTGATGGAGCAGCCATGGCCTGTGGTCTATTTTTTCCCGAACTTTGGATCGTTAAAGGTTAGAAAGAAAATATAACGTTATATTTTATATTAAGCAGCGGTAGCCTAATGGCTAGGGCGTCGGACTTGCGATCATGTGGTTGACGGTTCGAACCCCATCCATTGCACTACCGACGTGAACCCACTCGTAACACAAGCATTTATCTTAGCACGAGGGGTTAACAAGAATACTAGTAATGTGTGGTCCACACTGCTAGTAAGTTTTTTTAAATAAAAAAAAATATTCAATTATAGTTGGACAGTTGTATTCAATTATAGTTGGCGAACTTTTGGTGTATATAAGTACACTTATGTGCACCAAAAGTTCGCCAGTATGTTTATATCCTATGTAGGGGGCGAGCCTACATTAACAGGGACAAACCCAAACTCCAAGCTGCTACTGAGAGTTTAATGAGATGAGATTTTCATAAAAAAAAACCCAATACCACTTTGCTCAACCCGGGAATCGACACAAGGCGTACCAGTCGCGCTTCGGACCACTAGACTAATGAATACATAACATACTTTCATTCATTTGTACAGATCTTACTTATTGTATCCTTAATTAAGTGACACCTGTAAAAATCATATTGTGTAATAAATTATACTTATACTTTATTTTAATGAAGGAAAAATACGACCGCGGGCAGGATTCGAACCTGCGTCTTCTGGTTAAGTACAACAGACGCAATGACCGCTAAGCCACCGCGACTCCCACCCGCCATGTCGAAATTTGCCTTCACATTTTTGCTTAGCACATGACATGCTTTCCAGCAAGTAACGTGGCATCGTACGACATCGTACTTGCTGTAAAGCATGTCATGTCGGTTGAGAAGCATATTTTCAACAAATGTCACTAACGTCGCCTTAAAGACGTAACTTAAAAATGTGAAGGCAAATTTCGACATGGCGGGTGGGAGTCGCGGTGGCTTAGCGGTCATAGCGTCTGGTGTACTTAACCAGAAGACGCAGGTTCGAATCCTACCCGCGGTCGTATTTTTCCTTCACTAAAATAACTTAATAATCTTTGCATGGAAAATGCCTAAAAAATACAAAAAAATATACATATACTTATTCCTGAAAAGTTTAGGCAGAGTTGTGCTAATTTACACCTACAGTCTGCCGGTATTATTTAGGTTCCATGTGATTCTCATCGATCCCGCTATCGCTAGGCTTGTTATCAAATAACAATAACACTCTACGCCTAATAACAATTTGCTCGACCTAGAAATTCAACCGAGGACCTCACAGTCAACAGCCGTGTTTGCGACCACTCGACTATTGAGACAGTTTTAATTATTCAGTTATTAAAGTTGTAATATTATTTATTCAACATAAAATAGTAAACAACAAACTTGTTTTCCTGCGACATTAAAATGTTGCATGTGAACTTAATGTGCATATACGTGAGGCTGCAATAAAGTATACAATTTATTTTATGACTTTCTTATACACGTACTTGAAACTTTATGCGCGTAGTTTATTGGTAAAGCACATGGTATTATTATGTATCATAATAAGGTAATAGATTTGAGCCAAGAGTTTTCTAGGTACAAATAATTTACTAAGCTTAACTGTTTTGTTAAAAAAACTCGGCGAGTGACCTGCAATACCAAAGGGTTGCATATGTGTTGCCCAACCTATTAAAGAAGGGGACGGAGAATAGGAAAGGAAGGGGACTGAGGGAGGAATTGGGCCTCCGGCTCTACACACTCACGGTCCGAAACGCAACAGTATGCATACTGCCATTTCACGTTGATATTCTGTGGGAGGGCAGTACTTTTCCGGTTGTGACCCATTCATGCTGGCGCTTAGACATGCCAGCGAGACATTAGTACTCCTATATTACTATTCACGATAGCCTACTGCGAGTTGGCCGCTAGCCTGCTGGGGGTTGGCTAGGAAAGATTGATCAAATGTATTCAAATCATTGAATCATCGACGTGTTCTCGAGTGTAGACCGCGACTCGGCAAACGTAGTGTAGGACGCCCACCGGCAAGATGGAGTGATGATTTGCGAAAGGTTGCTGGCAGAAGCTGGATGTGAAAAGCGGAGGACAGGGTGAAATGGTGCACACTAGGGGAGGCCTTCGTCCAGCAGTGGACTAGTATAGGCTGATGATGATGATTCAAATCAGAATAAAAAAAAACTACGATCTTTGATGTCTTTTTATGAGTCTAAAGTAATTAGTCTTAAGTTATAGATATAAATAAATTAATAGATATTTTAATATTTTTATTCTCTTGTTTCAGGTAAGTTCGTGAAAACATTGCTCCTACAACGTTCATAGTTTGGGTAATTTAAATAGAAAAGAAAAATTCCGGTTAAACAGGTTAAAAAATAAAGTTAAATTAAGTAGGATTAACACAAACTTTCAAATCCTTTACAGCATTAGTCATCAGTTTTATTTCAATGTCTTATATTCGCGTAAGTGTAAAAATGCAGTCTGTTTTGTTAGATTTATTAATAAAAATAATATGCTGTGATTATAAAAACTCTTAAACATACTAATATCAATAAATGATAAGTTGTAAGGTCAAAGAAATTACTAGGAGAGGACGCGGTCAAAGAATCGGGGAAGTCCCTCGAATTGAAAATGGCAATTGTCAATTAACGTGGAGTTTGAACTATGTTACTTCTGGCTGTGTTTATAAACATAATATACCATCAGGCCTGTATTCCCCGAAGGGTTAGGCAGAGGCGTACTTAATGTATGGGCACAGTTCGCACCTGTTTAGGTCCCATAGTAATAGGGGGCGAGCCTATTGTCATTCACCGGGCACAAATTCAGACTGAGCTGCTATTAATAATAGAAATCATAGAAAAACCCAATAACACATTGCTCGACCTGGGGATCGAACCCAAGACCTTTAGCGTAGCAGTCGTGATTGAGACCACTAGACTAACGAGGCAGTCTGACTGTGTTTGTGATGGCCATAATTAATGTTTCAAAAGACTGACACCTAAAATTGCAGCGATTATTAGATTTAGATTAGATTAGCATCGAATACTGAAGCATCTATTAGTTCGGTAGTATGTATTTACCTGCTCAATGACAAATTAATTAATGTTTAAATGGCTAAGTATGTGATTATTGACTTGCTATTGACAATCTGTTAAATCCGCCATAATTATTCCTAGAATTTGCAAGATTAAGATATTTGTTGCCCTTACGCATGTTTTAGATATGCTTAATTATTAAATTATGAGGTACTAGTTTATCATCATCATCCTAGCTTTTTCTAATGTTTAGGTCGGCTTCGGCTTAGATATATCAATTGATTTTGACCTTTCAAGTGTGGCTGTTAGACTCTTTTTGCCTTAATAAATATGTCTGTAGATTGGTTGGAGTTTATTAATATATGGTCTCTTTCTTGCTTTTGTACACTTTAGAATCGTTTGACAGACGCAAAACAGAGATTTAGAACACCTAGTTTAAAAAAAAACATACACTAGGTATATATTTTACACAAAACAACTACCGTCCTAGTAGATAGAAAAAAAAACAGTTTAATTCTCAATAATTTTGCCAGTTTTACAACAGTCAACTTACCAATAAAAATGCTTTTAATGCGATCACAAAGTAGGCCAATAAATAATAAAAAAACGACTTTAAGTACCATCCGCATGAACGTATTTGGAACGCGCTTTATCGCGCCATCAATGTCTAAATAAGAAAGTTAAGAAGTAAACATAAAAAGGGAATTCGTTACTTACAAATCGCAACTTAAAATTTTATACGTCACGTAAAAAAATCATCGAAAAACTCGCACTACGCACAGTTCGAAAAAACGTCATTCGAATAAAAATCCCCTTTCCAAGTTACGACCTTTGAGGGCGTAAAAATAGACCGATTTCACACCTCACAAGGACCTTATAGTCAATTTTATATGTTCGCATAAAAACGGCATTCAATAAAAAATTTAACAGCCCGTGACAAGAAATCGTTGGAATCATCTTAAACATGTGTTTCGGTTACAAGCGGTCGCGTGATATGCTCACGTTATGAAATAAACTGTTTCAAAATACGCGAGTTTTTAACTGGGACCGTTTTAGTAATATACGGCAATTTTACGGTGGTGTTGTCTAGATTGAAATTAATTAACCTTACTGAATCGAAAGTAATTAATGCCACATCTTGATAGATCTTTTTTATCTTACTACGTAAAATGTTAAACAAGCTTAATTTGGACCATTGAAGGTACCCGGCAATCGCTGCCTATACACACAGGCAACATCAATAGTATCACTAGAGCGTTGCAATCAATAGGAACCAAATAGAACATTATTTCTATGAACTTCTCTTAGTAAGACTGCTTCAATAGTCTAGTGGTCCCAAACGCGACTGCTACGCTAGAGTTGGGTCCTGGGCTCGATCCCAGGTCTAGCAAAGTGCTTTTCTATGAAATTCTCAGTAGCAGCTCAGAGTTTGGAAAGACTCGGCGAAATTTATTTATTTATGTACACCACATGAGTACACCTCTGCCTAACTCTTCGGGGAATACGGGCGTGATGGTATGCTCAAAAGACTTAGTAAAAAGTACTTTCGGGACGAGAGTGAAACAGCGTCCATTAGCTAGTCATATATGTTAATAATATCGTGTTGTGTTGGCTCTTTACAGATGATGAATATTCATCTTAATTTTTAAAGTCGCCTCCAGCTTTTTACTTACGTCCTGTCAAAATGGCAGAAAACTTGCGCGCTCAGTTGTTCGCATACGCGTCAAAGTTTCAGTTACTTATCCAATATTATCACTTTATGTGACCCTTACAACTACTTTCAACACTTGTGGCTCACTTATGAGAAGATCGGTCTGTTTTGAATTGAAAATAAAGGTCGATTTTTTTGCTATCTTCAAAGAACGTTTTTAATAATGTTTTGGGCTATTTGCTTTTGTTTTCACGAGCCAATACTCCCAGGCAGCTTCTAGCCTTTTCAATACTATTATTTTATGACATGGCAAAGGTAATGAAAGGTCCACCTGGACCAGTGCGTTCATTTGAACATCTCAATGTGCCAGGACATGTGTTTAAAGTCTGAGAAGTCTGACATTAACCTCCACCTTCCCTGCATCGGCACGAAAAAAAAAAGATACAGTCGCCAGCAGGTCAAGGTAAACAGAACTGTCAAATTTCTCCAAATGATTTTACACCTTAAAGTGTATAAGATAAAGATCTAACTCAACTGAGAGAATTTGACATTTTGTGGGAACTTGATGTCCTGGCCACCATACAATAACACCTTCATCAGAAAAAAGCTTACAAAGCTTAAAAAGCATTTCTCGCCTTTTTTGTTACGTAAATAGGTGCTAGATACACGCTGTCATGGTCGTGGTGAATGTCATGAATTTCATTGCCATAACTGTAGGGCAAAGGAAAGTAAATGCGGTTTTTAGTTCCGATAATACTCGCTTTTGACCAGGTTTTCATTTTATTTATATCATCATCATCATCAACCCATATATTGTCCCACTACTGGGCACGGGTCTCCTCTCAGAATGAGAGGGATTAGGCTGTAGTCCACCACGCTAGCCTACTGTGGGTTGGCAGACTTCACACACCATCGAGAAAATCTCTCAAGCATGCAGGTTTCCTCGCGATGTTTTCCTTCACCGTTTAAGCGCGTGATAATTAAGTATTAATACGCACATGACTTCGAAAAGTCAGCGGTGCCTGCCTGCGTGTCTTGGATTCGAACTTGAGACCTTGGACATGGCAGTCCTATGGTATCATTTTTATCTAGTGTATACCTAATAAATGATAAATAATGATAAATTCTTACATCATTAATTTAGTCTTATGGTCCTAAGCGCGACGAGACGACGGTGGGAATCATGTGTAAAAATTCAAATACGTTAAATGTTGACCTCAATGTATTGAAGTTTGATGAACAAATATCTATCCAAATATACGAGTAATATCCATAGGTATAACATTTCACTGTATACATTATACCGCGATTTTTCCCTTTCGGGTAGTCCCAGCTCATCCATTTGTTGATGAGTCGCGTTTCCAATGAGATTTTCCGATATTTTGTGGCTTTCAAATAATGAGAATGCCTTCGATTTGATCGAAATCTTATTTGGAACTGTTTACACGGCTAGTGATGTACCTACTTAATTATATTAAGCAAACCTTTCTTTGATTTTCTAAACATAGCTCGTTGCTGGAGGTTTTTATGGAGAGAAAGGAGGTATCTTTTACTCATAGGTGTGAGGTATAAGTGTGATACAAAGAAGTGAGCCTTTGTGGATTATACATAGAGCTTCAAGTCGATTTCTTGATAGGCAAAAATCTTTAATTATCACGTTATATAATTTAAAAAAGTAGTAAGTGTTAATAGAATGAGTTTCATATCTGTTACTACAATTTAAGTACATACATGGTATTTGAATGGAAAACCGTCAACGGTTTCGAACGATTTGAAAAATAAATATTAATGGTATGTAGTAGCAGTTACGTAAGTACCTACAAATGATTAATACTCTTAAGTATTGAAAAAGTATGTAATGTCTAAATTACTAGTTTATGAGTTAATAGAAAATAAATTCTCAGTAATTTTCACTTCACTGGTCTATCAATTTATACTTATACAATATTTTTTTTCTGATGCTATACACAAAAATCGTTCACCGAAAAATGATCAACAGAAAAAATATATATCTATTTCCTCGCTCTATTATATAGTTTTGTACACATAAGTCTTCTAATATAATAAATTGTATGGAGGAATCGCCTGAAATGGAATACCGGGAACGTGACTTGAAAGTTTCCTATTTATCCAACAACTTGGCGAGGCTCAGTCATATTGTTATTTAAATGTAAACCCCACGTCCCACTGGCAGCGGAAACACACAACTTTATCAGTGCTGTAGCAATCGGCTGCTTCGCATGGGGTAGCGCGTTTGGTCCCCACACGGAAAATGTGTTCCGTATGTAATGTATGGCCTAGAAATTGATTTTCCAGGTCTTGTTGTTTGTGACTCAGGATACAGAACAAAACGGATAACAAAATGGAATATTCGCTCATAATTAGGTGAAGTGATGAAAAATTATTGAAAGCCAGAATCTGTGGTTCGGAGCAGTAACTGCACTATAACAGGGATTTATTTATTTATATAATCTTTTATGTACAAATAAAATGGTTAAGGCCGACTTAATGCCATATGGCATTCTCTACCAGTTATCCTTTGAGTTAAATAGAGAATCAAGTATTACGGTAAATGAAGAAAAGCTTATAATATTAAAATTATGGATTTCCTGTCAGATAATATTAAGTAGCATTTCTATGCGTGAATTATATTGGATTTCTTCTAATCTTTGTTGGTTTTTTGGTTGGCAGTGATAGCCTAGTGATATGACCATTGGACTGCCAAGTCAAAGGTCTCGAGTTCGAATCCAAGGCACGCACCTCTGACTTTTCGAAGTCATGTGCGTATTAATAATTAATTATCACGCGCTTAAACGGTGAAGGAAAACATCGTGAGGAAACCTGCATGCCTGAGAGATTTTCTTGACGGCGTGTGAAGTCTGCCAACCCGCAGTAGGCTAGCGTGGCGGACCATAGCCTTATCCCTCTCGTACTGAGAGGAGACCCGTGCCCAGCAGTGGGTTAATGTAATGGGTTGATGATGATGACGATGATGATGTTGGTTTTTGCTATTAAGTAAATTTGGCTCGATGTTGGTTAATGGAAATAAGCTGGCCTCCTATTTAATGAAATCTCAACATATGAGCGAATTGTGGGTGTACATTACGTACACCATTGGCCTTTCGGACAAAACCAGCCTATTTTAATTCTAATCTTATTAACATTGACGTCTATAAAAAGTTTGAGCGGGATATTTAGTAAGTATATCATGAAAATATTTCCGCTATCAATAAGACCTAAGTGTTACATGGTATATTCTTATTTATAATCATAACAATAAATATAAACGGTTTCAGCGTATACAATTTTGGTGGCCCTGATTTTCATTTTGGGGTCACATAAATTGTAAGAGAGAAACTGTGATTCAACATAACAAAACAACCATTACGCCTGTAACTGTATTCCCCGAAGGGTTAGGTAGAGATCTACTTAATGTACACCCTTATTGCTATTCAGCGAGCACATATCCAAACTCCGAGCTGCTTCTGAGAATTTCATAGAAGAACCCAATAATACAGTGTTCAAGCTGAAAATCGAACTAAAGACTACTCTCGCTTAGGACCACTAATAAGCCAGTTTATATAATATAGTAATAGTAATTTTATATTATAACAACTGCTGTAGTTATAACCAAATATTTTATAATATTTTGTCTTCAAATATTTTTTCTATTTTTAAAGACATAAGAGGACATATCATTGAGAAGACATAAGAGTTTATTTAATTCAAGATAGGAAACAAAAAAGACATAAGACGACATAACATTGAGAAGACATAAGAGTTTATCAACCGACTTCAAAAAGGAGGAGGTTCTCAATTAGTGTGTTTGTTTTTTTTTTTGGATGTTTGTTACTCGATATCTCCGCCAATTGTGGACCGATTTTTATTATTGTTTTTTTGTTTGGTAGGTCATACTTCAGAGGTGGTCCTGTTCAAATTTTATCGAAATTGGTTAGGCAGTTTTGAAAATATCAACAATAATCTAAAAATTCGCTGTCTTATTGGAGCAGTGCGTTTAGTTGGCTAACAAGTAGTTCTAAACAAAACTTTCCACTAAAAATTAAAACATGAAATTACTTTTAACAAAAAAGTTAAACCGCCTTCAAAAAATAATAAAATAATTTTGTCTAAAACAGTTTGGGAAGTTGGTGGCAAAAACAAAAGCACCAATTAAATAGAAGTCACCGATTTCCCAAACTGTTCCCAAAATTATTTTATTATTTTTTTAATGCGGTTTAACTTTTTTTTATTAGTATATAATATGGTCCACAAAGATGCTTTACGTATTACATGAAGGACACAATACAATCACCAAGTGCATCCCAGAGTTGGACTGATATTTCCCAAAAGTCACCCTGGTGTAAGTCATTTGCTTTCATTTTATTTTGGTTGTTTATTCCGACGATACTTACAACTTTTTCATTCAAATTTCATTCAATTCATTATCATAAAATAATTTTGTCTAAAACAGTTTGGGAAGTCGGTGGCAAAAACAGAAGACCCACTCAAATAGAAGTCACCGACTTCCCAAACTATTTTAGACAAAAATATTTTATTATTTTTTGAAGGTGGTTTAACTTTTTTGTTAATTAAATTCAAAAGAGGAAACAAAAAAATGAATTCTTGTTCTTTGATTTAGTCTAAAAGTCGCAAAACGTGCTTGAATTGTAAATTCTCGCATCTACGAAATATTTTGTTTACAATAATTCACAAAACGGAAAGCATTCCGAAAGCTAATGAAAACACTGGCTAGTTGCCGTGGAGTATTTAACAAAGTACATTTTATCAGACCCGTAACAAAGCCTGTGGAACGCACTCGACTTTCGGCCTTATCACGTTGTGTTTGTGGCGGAAATGTTATATACATAAATGTATTGATATAACAAACTGTGTAGGTGATTGTACAAAAAGCGGGTAGAGTCCACTCATGCGAGCTTGCTGGACTTTTTGTCGAACAAAACCGCGCTGGGCGAAATAGCTCGAAAAATATCAACAGCGTTTCCGTCGCGCGTTGGTCAACAAAGATATAAAACTAAAAATTAAAATACTTGTCTATTTTTCATTTAAATGAGCGATTCATTTAAATCAGCCACCTTTTATTTTAAGCTTTTCTTAAAATGGGCATTGATTTATTTTGTTAATAAGCATCAAGAAAGACAAATGAAATGAGAAAAAAGAAATATTTGATTTCGGAACCAACAGTTTCAATCAATTGTCTGATAAGACGCTTGTAAAGCTTGAAATTTTCTTCAATATTCGACGCCTGTCACAGGTAGGCAATATTTGTGGTACCTATAATTAGTAGATAGTATTTTTTGTATTTGGTAACGACATGCACTAGGTACAGTTTAAATAGGTAATAAAATTCAAATTCCGATTAGCTAAGTAATGAAAATTCCCTAATAAAAACCTACATTATACACTTTGTTTACCGCTGAAATGTGGGTGTACTTTAGTACACCTCTGCTTAATTAACCCCTCGGGGAATACAGGCGTGATGGTATGTTATCTTATATAAACACTTTGTTTGCTGAGGAAATTGAGGCAATCGATAACAGAAATCGGAAATGGTTCGACCAACCAATTTTATTTTTAGACAATACCACAGCTCTAGAGAAATATACCATTGAGGTAGAAATCCGAATCAAATCGCAGGTGTACATGTGGTCGGATCGATTTTAACACATGACCTGCGAGTACTTCACTAAAATGGACCACGGTACAGTCAGCCGCACAAGTGATTGTGGTTATCTAGTTTTTACAGTTCTGCGGTTACGAATTGTGCAAACGAGTAGGTCATGGAATATCCTCGCTGTGCCGAATTTCTCGGCTTTTTGTTGACCAGTGTACTTGTGGGTGTGATGTATTGAACTGTGCTCGAACTATGCTAAATTTGTCAAACCCTATTGTTGGTGTGGCTTGAACGCTTTAAAAATTCACTATGTAGGTATCTGTACTGGCAACTTGTTCATAGATTTCATAGTTATTAGATGACAAACAAGCATACGGGTTGGCTGATGGTAAGCGTAAACCGCAGCGTATCAGCGTACCAGCAACAACGGCAGTATCTCTTGTATGTTATCATCTTGATATCTTAGTAATTTAGTCCAGTAATTTAACTGGCTACATTGCCCTTCAGACTGGAACATAATAACATTGTTAAGGGGCAGCATACTTGGCAATGGATCCAAACGAATCCACCCCATACCTAAATGTAGATATACTTTTTAAAACAGCTGTTCTTTCTTCGATAGCTCTTGAGGAGCTGTTCTTTCTACAATACGCCATCTATGTCATAGAGACACTCTCATAGTAACTTCGTACTGTCTGGTTTTTAAAAGAGACGTTAATTCTGCAAGTTGGTTTCGATGTTTCTTCTCACATAATTATTGTCATATATAAAATCCGGTATCATCTACATAGTATAGCTAAAATATTGACTTGTATAAAATAGTTTAATCTTTTAAGTAACTTATTTTACCGTTGCTATACCTTGGAATATAATATGTATGAGTATCTATATGACCTATACGTAGGTTTTTCATGACTGAGTGACTGGGGTAAATTTTATTTAAAAAAATAAACATTCTCACAATTTCCTCCTTTGTCTTAAGCTTTTGATCTTAGAACGGCAAAAGCGGCTTTTCCTGTCTTTTTTTGTCAGAAGGCTACTTATATAAAATAACCCTTTACTAGAATAACATAAAGTAACATTGGATAAAAAAACCCTATCTATATCCTTATAAAATAATCTAAGATCATTGACCTTCTCCCATACGAAAATACAAAATCCTCAAAACAATAAAAGTAAACGGTGCCAAGTCTTTAAAGAAAAGAAGTACTTAAGATAAAATATTTCATCATCAACCATCCATGATATTCATCAATTCATCCATGATATTCATCATCAACCCATTACATTGTCCCACTGCTGGGCACGGGTCTCCTCTCAGTACGAGAGGGATTAGGCTATAGTCCACCACGCTAGCCTACTGCGGGTTGGCAGACTTCACACGCCGTCAAGAAAATCTCTCAGGCGTGCAGGTTTCCTCACGATGTTTTCCTTCACCGTTTAAGCGCGTGATAATTAATTAATAATTCGCACATGACTTCGAAAAGTCAGAGGTGCGTGCCTTGGATTCGAACTCGAGACCTTTGACTTGGCAGTCCAATGGTCATATCACTAGGCTATCACTACACTGTACATAGTGTACATCCATGATATTAAAAGGTCTTAAATATTGGCTTTGTAAGAATTTTTTGCCATATCTATATTATATCGATTAATACGGATATATGAAAATTGCCGAAAAAACATAAAAAACCATGCTCCTCATCCCGCAAATCCTAAAAAAACCATACTTACTCCAGGTCATGTTTGCAATCTGAATTTATTAAATAAACTTGTATTACAAACATGCCCTAGAGCGAGTATAGGTATCATTATCATCATCATTATCCCACTGCTGGGCACGGGTCTCCTCTCAGAACGACACTGTTTAGGTTGTAATCCAAGACCCTAGCCTACTGCAGGTTGGTGTACTTTACACGCCGTCTAGAAAATCTAAAGGCATACAGGTTTCCTCACAATGTTTTCTTTCACCGTTTAAGTATTAGAGGTAGAGCAGAAAATTATTTAAATCTTTTGGCTGCGCATGGTATGTTACCTGCATTCAATATCCCAACTCATTCACACACGTGTCTTGACCATGTCATCCTTAAGACCAAATTTCCCGTGAAGTGTTTCGTTGCACATAGTACCATAACTGACCACTACAGCGTCATAATTAGCATGAATATGCTCCCAAATAATCTAAAACCTTCCAGGATAATTAAGAGAGTGGATTATGCTTCCCTTGACGTGCTTCTCACCAAAGTGGACTTAGACCCGATTCTATCAATGACGGATATTAATGAGGCTGTTGACTTTCTTATTACTACCTTACAAAATAAACTAGACATCTGCACTAAAACTACACCTACTCCCAGACGCCAGCATATCCTCAAACCCTGGATTACAAAAGGTATGTTAAAGTGTATAAGGAACAGGGATAAACTTTATGCAAAGACAAAAAAAGACCCAAAAAATGAAACATACAAATTAACCTACACTCGCTATCGTAATTTCTGCAATTCATTAATAAAAAATGCTAAAAGAGAATATGAAAAATCTGAAATCAACAATGCTAAACATAATACTAAAAAACTCTGGAAGGTCATCAAAAATATTACGTATACAAATAAAATTAAAACTCCCGCGTCTGATTTAATCGCGAACAATAACCCTATAGAGTCAGCTAATTCTGTTAACCAATATTTTGTAAATATCGGAATGACTTTAGCAAACAAATTACAGAGACCAATATCACCGCCCTCTCCTATATTCCCTAGTATCCAGAGTCAGTCGCAGTCATTTGTTCTTTCTCTAACAGACGCTGATGAAATTGACTTAACTATAAATGAACTAAAAAATGATTGTGCAATTGGTTTAGATTGTATTTCTAATAGCTTTATTAAAAGATACAGAAGTATTCTAGTCGAACCACTCGCCTACATTTGTAACCTGGCATTCACATCGGGAATCTTTCCTCAAGCATTTAAAAGAGCCCTTATCCATCCTATCCATAAAGGTGGTGACAGAGACTGTATCAACAACTATCGCCCCATATCTATCTTGCCTGCTTTCTCTAAGATCATTGAAAAAATTGTCAACAAAAGACTTGTTAACTACTTAGAAAAGAAAAATCTTCTCTCTAAGTCACAGTTCGGTTTTAGAAGGAACAGGTCAACGGATGACGCAGTTCATGAACTGACAAACACTATAGTTACAGGTATGGATGAAAAGAAAAAAGTACTCGCTATATTTCTGGACTTGGCAAAGGCGTTTGATACAGTTTCTGTCTCACTACTGCTTGATAAGCTGGAAAGGGTGGGTATTCGTGGTCTGCAAAGGCAATTTTTCGCAAGCTACATCTCAGGCCGTACACAGTGCGTTCAGCTTGACGGCGTGCGCAGTAGTGAGTTGCCCATTAACATAGGTGTGCCGCAAGGCAGTATTCTTGGACCGACCTTATTTTTGATTTTTATTAACGACCTTTGCCAACTAGACCTGTTAAATGGAAAGATCATCACTTTTGCAGACGATACTGCTTTAATTTTCCGAGGCAATTCCTGGGATGACACATACCGATGTGCTCAGGACGGTATGAACCGCGTCACTAACTGGCTTAGTTCTAATCAACTTTCGTTAAATGTTAATAAATCCAAATACATAGCATTCACTTTAAGAAATAATATAATACATCCCGAAGCCTCTATCCCGATCTTAGCACATTTCTGTCTTAACCATAACGCCACGCCTGCTCAATGCACCTGTCAGGAAATTCAATCAGTAGAATCAATTAAATACCTAGGAATTATCATTGATAATAACCTAAATTTTCAAGCTCACATAGATTCATTAACCTCTAGAACTAGGAAGCTTATCTACATTTTTAAAAATCTGCGACATGTCTCAGACATGAAAGTTCTAAAAATAGCATACCTCGCATTATGTCAATCTATATTGACATATTGCATTACATCCTGGGGTGGTGCGGCTAAAACTATTTTAATAAAACTAGAACGCGCCCAAAGAGCGGTGCTTAAAGTTGCTCTTTTTCTTCCTTTCTTGCATCCAACGACCGAACTATATCAGAAGTTTAATGTCCTTACAGTTCGACAGCTTTTTATTCTTCGTATGGTATTTAAATCGCACTCGATAGCCTACGATCCTTTAATCAACTTTGGAAAACGTCGTAAACATAAAACCCATCAAGCTAATAAAATTTATAGAACAACTTTATCACATAGATTCTATTGTTTTTTAGGCCCATATTTATACAACAAAATTAATTCCCAATTGTCTATATACCGCCTAAATAAATTTAAATTAAAAATAATAATAACAACATGGTTACAAAAATTATCATATATCGAAACCGAAAACCTACTTATTCCGTTAATATAATAATTAACTTAGCCAGTCGTTTACAAAATTAAATGGGTAACAGTAACAACGACTACCACACACAACCGTTCTCAGACACGCACTCCCTCACACACACACACACACACGCACACACACACACACGCTCTCTCACACACACACACACACACACATACACATACAAACACACACGCACACACGCACACACACACACACACACACACACACACACACACACACACACACACACACACACACACACACACACACACACACACACACACACTCCATATACTTAACTGTAAGTTCTCTTTTTCAAAATTATTATAATGCGTATAGATTAAGTAAGTACTGTTGAAATGATTAAAACGGTAATTAACACCAAGTTTCGTCCAAGAGGTGGGAGCCTGGTGATCTGTAACACAGGTTTTTTCCTACTTCAGACACCAGTCTCTCACAAAGGAATGTAAGCCTTGTCTTGTTATATATTGTAATTGTAACTTACCTTTGTTGAGAGAAAATAAATAAATATGATTATTATTATTATTATATTAATTGATAATTATTAATACGCACATGACTTAGAAAAGTCTTGGCCTTGGATTCGCTCTCGAGACCTTTCACTTGGCAGTCCAATAGTCATATCACTACGCTATCACTGCACATACAGTATAGGAATAGGAACGTCGAAATAGCAAAGCTACATACATACATACATACACTCACGCCTTTTTCCCGTAGGGGCAGGCAGAAACTATGACTGCCACTTGCTACGACTCTTGCATATCTCTTTCGCTTCTTCCACATTCATACATCTTTTCATAATAATAATAATAGCAAAGCTCACAAAGATATGAATTTTCTAATTAAAGAAAATTTCTTAGTGAAAGAAAAATTCGATCTCAGGCAGGGTTTGAACCTGCGTCTCTCTGGTTAAGTACACCAGACGCTTTGCCAACTAAGCTGCTAGACCACTGCCCGTGATGTCGAATTTCTCTTCCACATTTTACGTCCCCAAGCGACGTCAGCAAAACTTTAAACTTGGCGATACACCACTGAGCACTCATATTAGTCCGATATTGGGAGAATTAATTTTGTTTCCCCTTACAATATCTTTGGGATCGTTTGATGAATGAGTACTTCGTTACTCAATGATATTATTTTAGGACAACCTTGTCGTAATAGCAATTATTCATAGCTTATAGAATTTATTTTATCATATCTATCAGTATCGTCTTAGCGTTTTTCCCAACTATGTTGGGGTCGTCTCCCATTTTGATCAGATATGGCTGAATATCAGCATTTTACACAAGGCGACTGGTCAGATTTTGGCAACCCAATTTCTGGGATATTCGGATAAGGATAAAATGGTACCTAGCAAGATTTTTTGGGCTTCTGACTAATGATTGTCATAGTTCTGCGAATGACGCTGACGGCTTTACACGATCTCAGAGGCACATAAGGGGTCTCGATGTGATAAGAATGGACACTTGGTCATCCATCTACAGAGTGATCTACAGGGTGCAGCTTTACTTTGCTGAATCGATTGATCATCGTAGTTCATCGTACTTAGCTACTAAGCACGAACCTTTTTTAAGATATAATAAGAATATCACACAAGCCTTTTTCCCACAGGGGTAGGCAGGAATGATGGACGCTAGGTAATGACAGATTACGTGTAGGAAAAATTGTCATGATCTAAAATCAAGCCACTACCACATTATTTTTTCCACTAGGAATCAAACATATATTAAAATCTGCAATATATTCCCAAAGCACAGGGTATCCTTAATCCGACGTAAAATATGGGGCATATTCACCATCATTTGTGCGTGTCCATTAAAATATTTCGCTTGCTTATCTCGAGTGGCGCGTGTACGTTCAGATGCGGGAAAACCCTAGAGAGCTGGCAATACTGTACGGGTTGTGCTTAATTTTTATGTTTTTTTTTTTAATAACCTTACTGGCAATGTTCGTCGCACATTACTAGTATTCTTGTTAACCCCTCGTACTAGCTAAATGCTTGTATTACGAGTGGGTCCTCGTCAGTAGTGCAATGGGTGGGTTTCGAACCGGCAACCACATGATCGCAAGTCTGACACCCTAGCCATTAGGCTACCACCGCTTCCATATATACCTATGGTTTCATTTTGAGGCTTAGATTTTTTTAATGCTTTAGAAGAGAAGATATGAGAACCTGCTTCAATATTTTAGTAGTAACAATCAAAACTACGGAACGTAGGGTCCACAGTTCGAGCAGACTATGTTATAATTTGTTTTTTTTTTTTTCAATCAGCTTGGCGCCTATTGTCATTATTATTAGACCTTAAACATACCGAAGAATAAGTTTGCTTAATTATTTGGGAACAGGCATTTCGTTATGTTATGCTACGACATAAAAATTGCTGAAAATTTCAAACCATTATGAAAAATTTATTGATAAGTATATAATAAAATATCTTAAAATCCCAGAAAAAATAAGTCGATAATGGTAAGGTTAGTCTAATACTTATCAACAGGCTAGCTTTTCGCCCATAATTTTTCATAAGTATATTTCCGTTGACAGCAAACCCCTGTGAGATGTGGCTTTGAAAAAATATGTCAGAGCCGCGAACACGATACGAGTTCGCAAACCGGCTCAGCTAACGCTATCTATAGGGTTACAGTAACGCGACGCCGGGAAATCGCATTCGAAAGTAAAGGGAATGAGACTGGAAACTATGCTTTGTTTATTTATAGACTAGCTCGTTTGCGTTTCGATTGCAAGCGTATTGTTCTAACCTTTTGTTTTGTTGGTCTGTTCATGAACCGTTTAAATGATGAAGGCCTTTTTGAAAGGTGGCCACACATTTAAGGTTTTATTTGGTCGACTGGCTTGGCCTCTGTAGATTATATGATCGGAATTTAAAAAGTACAGTTGCTGTTTTGAATTTAAAACACAATTTAGAAAACTATTACCACTATATAACTATACCAGTATTATTATTATTATCACGAGTTGTCATCGTACTTACTTTAGTAGCAGTATAGTTCATAAAAATATTTATTTACTTATATATAGGTTTACGAACTAAATCCACACACATCGTTACATAATTATCTTATAAAGTTTTAACCTCGAGTATATTTAAATTAAAGGTAAACACAGCAGCATATTGCAAAAAAGATCACTGAAACATACCATCACGCCTGTATTCCCCGAAAGTATAGGCAGAGGTGTACTAATATACACCCAGATTTTGCCGGTATGTTTTAGGTCCCATATAATAGGGGGCGAGCCTATTGCCAATATTGAATTGAAACCTAGAATAGATAATATCCGTATTTCCTGAAGACTTAAGCATAGGCTTAGATACACGCACAGCTTGCACATATGTTTAGGTTTCATGTAATACTTAGTTGTCGATTCGCCTATTGCCATTGAATAAATAAGTATACTCACGAAATTCTTTCTTTTATTAAACTGACATCTATGACAATCGTGATAATCTAAAGCTTAAAAAGTCTGACAGCCAAATCATAATGCCCAAATTTCGGGTTTGCCGTCATCAAATGGTATTATTACGAGTAAAATATTGATATTCAGCAGTTTGTAAGTCGATCCCAACAGGATAGAAGGATGCAAGCGAGTAATAGATCTCACGAGATCCATAAGCATCGGGTAACCTTTTAACAAACTTACAAACTACCCTGTTATCGAGTTTCGAACAAAAATACTGATACATTTTCTTTGCAAACATGTGTAGAAGTTGTTCGTACGACCGGGCTTCAGCGTGTTGTGGCAAAGTTTCCCCAAGTACGTTATAATTGATATTTTGTTATACGATCGCGAAAATGATATACGCTTTAGACAGCCGTAATGAGTTTTCTGTTTGTTTGGGTGAACATTAACATTCATATTATCACGCCTGTATACCCCAAAGGGTACAGAGATATATTGCTGTAAATCTACAGTTCACCCGTATGTTTAGTTTTCAAGTAGTAAAGTTCAGTGTTGAGGTCCCAAGAATATGGTTGAATTACACAATGATTGATGCATACTTGCCGTCAGCTGGGACTGATCTTCTCAAAGGCGCTATGACTGTTTCTTCAAAAGGCCATTCCATACACTGTCCTACATTGTAACTGCTATTTGCTACGGGGTCTGGAGTAAAAAAAAACATGATTCTCTAAGTTTTTTGCGGTGTTTCTTCTCAGAGTTTATCAGTTAGAAAATGCCAGCGCCATCTAGTTAAAAAAAAGACCTTTGAAGTGTCAAAAAGATCTGTTTTCGTAGATAGAAATAAATATAATTTTCATTTCACAAAAGTCACAGGGAGTTTCAAAGTGTTTTATCTATTACCCATTCATAGGTTGCTCGCATTAAGCATAGCTCAGATTGCAGATCTTTTCAACAGAATCATCAATAGTTGGACGTCCAACACTCCAATGTTGGACGTAGGCGTCCCGTTATGAGCGCCATTTCACCCTGTTACCATTTTACCCAGCAAAGTTTCACTTACATAAGTGTACGGTCAGCAACGAAAGTTGCTGAACACCGCCAAATTTTGAAAACAACACAGCACCAATACTTTTCAATAGATTCACTTAGGAAAAAAAATATGGTCCAGTATGTAGAAACACGTACTACTTACCACATCTCGGGTCAGTAAGTTTTGTATAATAAATATGTTTAAGAGTTTTGAAGATTTCATCGTGTTCAGCAACTTTCATTGCTGACTGTACAAGGATTATTATAAATACGAAACTGAACACCAATCATTGCTAGGTCTCTCTCTAACTGGGTTACGTAGGAAGGCCGGGTGTTGAATGTCTGTGCAGTCGGCATACGATCGGCACATGCGGTGTTAAATTACAAACCACGCTTGTGTAAGTACTCGTATATTTGTGCGAATGTGTGCGTAATGCGCGTATGAATTCCACGAACTTGGCAATAAGGTACAGTTGACGAAAGAGTTGGGTAGGTGTCATCGAACACTATAGAGCGCGTCTTGACATAGCCGGCGTTATGTTCATTGGCGGAATTGGTAGGGTTGCATAGAGATGAAAGAAAGAAACATTTATTTTGGCAACAGCACGGGAAGACTCTTGCCTCTCTCTATAGCTTGTTTCTTGTGTATGTTCTGTTATTTTTGTAGCTATAACACGACGTATCGTATTGGGTGGCTACAAGGCAATGGCTGTGGCTGTGGCCGTGGCTTACAAGATGATGTAGATTTCTTAAATAAATAATTGATCATCAAAAGAATTGGTAAACCAATGCGCATACAAAATTTGTCAAAATACTTATGTCATTTAGATTGGTGGCTGTACACCTATCAGTTTTGTCACCTGAACATCTACTTCGAAACATTAATACTTGAAAAAAAAAAGTGGTTAAAGCATGAGTATAATTCGTATAGCATTATTAATTTATACGAATATAATCCTTATGCTGTCATAATTCCAAACTAAATAAATAATTTTTCTTTACAATTTTATTATTGGAAAAATAGCGAAGCAAAATATTTATTACCTACTCACAAATAATTGTTGGTGAGTTTGTTTGTAAAGTAAAATTGCGTTAAACTTAGCTGGTCCGGGCCGGAGTATGGGTAGATATTTGTGAAAAAAATACATTATATAAGTACAGAAAAACAATAGCGAGATCCAGTTTTAGATTAAAATAAAACAAAATCTACTAAACAAAAATTTACGATAGTTTCTCAAACATAACATATCATTTGAGTCCAAATTCTAGTCAAAAGCAAGCATAAACAAAGAAAAAGCATCAGGTACATTTTCATCAAATTCATGACACATTGGAAGCTGTCTCCAAAATCCCTGAAATCGGAGCCTATCTGCCCTAATAACCCTAGTGACGCCGTTATCTGTCACAACGACCCACCCGCATCGCTTACTTTGAAAGGGCTCGGGTTATCGTAAACATGCTATGTTGTTAGGCTAAATAGTGCAGTTAGGAGGCGTTACGTGGTTTTCAATTTACTACAACAATAGCCTACACGTATACTGTGTTGATTTAAATAATCGATACGCTGAATCACGGATAGGTCAAGAGATAGCGTATCAAATTTAACTATAATATTTAGAATATCGGATATAGAAGATGGATAAGGGTTAACTCAATATAACATCACACTTGTATTCCATGAAGGGAGATATGGTTAGATAACTACGAAGAAAAGAAGGAAAATACTAAAAAAACATGTGGGTTGCCAACAAACCCCCATTTTTAGTTCCTGGGTCCAGTTGTCTGTCTGGTTGTTGTCAATTGGACCCCATGGCACTCGGCGCAACGGTAGTGGCAAGGTTACCATCTCAATCGTTACACAAAATGTATAGTAGTAAAAGTACTAAAATAATTAACACTGCTTTCGCAAACGTTTAACGACATTTACAGCCTCTATTCAGTATAAGCTGCGTTTGCGCAAGCCACAGTCACGATCAATTACTTATTGTTCAAGTAACAGGGCAGTGCAACCATTGGTAGATACGACTTTCTATGACATTGCTTGTGTTCCGAACACTTTAAATGGTACTAAAACCCCAAGGGAATCTAGTACCGGTACAATATGGTTTCGTAAGAGATTAAGTTTGATAAACGCTTTGGTAAACTCAAGTGGATATTGCCAGTGGAAATGTAAAAATGCTAAAATGCCTTGTATATTAATTGATTGATACTTGGGAGTCTAATCGTCATATCAATATTGCTATAATTTTGACCTCATAGAAAACGTTTTCTATAAGGTTAACATTTTAACTGGATCCTAGATAAACAAGTACAACGCGTACTTATAACAAAATGCTGTCAAAAAAGCTTTAAACCTCTTTCTTTGTATGGTTACCAAAGTGATGTTTTAGCAATTCAACTCATAAACAGTGGAATATAAAATAAACCGCCAATGATATACATAATTATATAAAATAACCTATATTGCCTCGAAGCCTTCAACGTACTTTATTATGTATATTCTTAAGAATAAGTTCGTATTTGCTATTAGAACATAGGCATGTATAATATGCAAGAAAGTTTAGCCTCTAAAGTTCTTGAGCCGGTTGTTTTTCACAAAAATAATTCATGTTATTTTCTCTTTTATTTGATTAGCTGTTCCTTCCTTCTACAAGTCAGCTATGATGTGATTTGAAGAGCCTTATTAATCCGGGATATTGACAAATCAAACTATCCCGGACGTTGTCCCGGGTGGTCGCCCCACAAAGCTTGCGTCGGGTTAGTCCGAGAATTCGGACAATCCAGTTTATTATCCGAATGCGTGGACATACGAATTTCAGAATGATGGCTGACAAGATGCAATAGGACCATAATTTCTCCGTGTTTGACTTGGCAATGGCTTACAAAGAGTAGGGGAATTCGATTGTCTATAATAATAATTGTTATTTAACAATATTTAATATTCAGGTTAATTAAAAAAAAATAAGAGAAATGAAAATAAGCTTTTTATTTTTATATTACTCGCCCATAGTTACTATTAAAACACAACAACGGTGGCAATTTACCAAGTATTAACCTACTCGTAAATCCGTTTGTTAAATTTTGTTTATCTATTTAACTGAAATAATTATAATTTTATAAATTAAAGTTCATTGCCATACATTGCGAGATTCTCCAAGTTCATTTCGGGAGTTTCTTCTCGAAGGTCCCCATCTAGTAAGTGCTAAAAATCTAAAATATTATTCTGTAAAAGTGTAGGTATTCTTGAGATCTATGTATTTACGGAAACATTAAATTGATCATTGTAAGGCGTTGAAGGCTTCTCTTATTTAATACCTATTCCCAATCAAATGAATATTCTTAAAGAATTATGCTAAATGGAATCCAATTAAGAAACAAATTGATTATTTTATCTTCGAAATCGAAGTGCAAAGAAGACTTTAATTAAATGAATTATTATAAAACTCTGTTATGGGCATTTCAAATAAGGGTATTGACGATGATTCCTAAAATGATTTTCGAATTAATTATAGATATTATACATAATTATGAGCAGATGATTAATAATTACGTTTTAGTATTTTTTTGGCATTTTGTGTTATTGGGAAGAGAAAAAACTACTAATTTTGATTTCTTTAGTTAGAATTATAGATAATTTTGTGAGACTTTGTTACATTTTTCATACTATTGTGTGTACAAATGAACATGGTTGGGTGGGTACCCCAGATTAGGGTACTAATACTCCTTCAGTTCAAACCAAAATAAACAAATCCTAGACAATTTTGTTTAACAAGAAAGCACAAAATAGAATGAGCAATCAAAATGTCACAGCAAATTCGCCCAACTTAATTTAAGTGGGCAATTAACCTTCTCAGAGCATCGAGTCATTTAAGCGAGAAATGGAAACTTCTCCCAGAAGAGTAGCTACACTTTTTTTGTTAATTAGCATTTGATTTTCAAATCAGAGGATAATTAAGATACGGCCTAGACGCATGCCTACAAGGTCAACCTAATAAAATATTATTGATGCCATTATAAGTGTTCGTATTATTGTAGATATTAGAAACCCCTTATGGAATTTATAAGTACATTTTTGAGAATAAAAATGTAAATTGTTTTTATTTAAAGATACTAGTGCCTCATCCCGGCCTTGTACTAGTATGTTCATAAGACCATTCTAGATAATAGCTCTTTCTATTGGTAAAAATCCGTAAAATAGTTTTTGATATTAGGTCAAAAGAACATCTTGAACATATTCACCCTAAATGGTCCAGGATTGTGGGTAGAAATTTCGAACGATTTGAAACTACGAATAAACCAAATATAATATTGATATATTTGTTTTGAAAATATTAGTACAATTTAGGCAGATTCTAAGTTAACTAAGCAAGTAATAAGTACATGTTTAATATTTCCATCTATAACAGGCTTTAACTGTCAAGTATCGATTCGACTTTGTAAATAGGCTAAAAATATTTGCATGAAAAAGCTCTTAGCTTTGCGAAGTTAGTAAACAAAATGCCTTTGGATAACGACAATATTTATGAGTAAAAGTTTTGTGAAAACGTGCTAAGTAATCTAGTTGGTATGCTGTGAGAACTAGACGAAGAATCCAGCATGAATAAATATAACGTTAAACAAAAATATGTATATTACTAAAACGAAGTCATTAAAATTCCTTATCAACCTTACTGTCTTATGGGCACGAGTCTTCTGTTAAAGTGAGAGCAATTAGGCTATAGGTAGTTTCCCATGCTAGGTTACTGCGTGTTGGCAGACTTGACACTCCATCGCGGTATTGAGAAAATCTCTCCGTACATGCAGGTCTCCTCACGATGTTTTCCTTCACCGTTTAAAGTGAATTATAATTAATTATTAATAATACGCACATAATGACGAATACTCAAGGGTATAAATTCTTACAATTATTGGTAATACATACCTTAAATAATTGAGTTTTTAATTTAAAAGATAGATAGTTTTGGCTGAACGACGTAAAATAAAATAAATTCAAATAAAGTTAATAATAATATGCATTTTTCTTTTTCAGATATACGACACTACAGAGAACACGCGGCCGAAGAAATGGTCATCGAAGTTGAAACTGAATACATCAGGAAGCTCCAAGACATCAGAAAAGTCTCCGGAAAGCCCGTACATGTACGGGACCATCAGTGGACCAAGTGGATCTGCGCTATCTAAATCAATGAAGTATGCGGAGACTTGGCTTTACGGGTCTGTAAGGACCCAAACCCCACCTATGCGACCTAGCGTCTTCTCAGCTTACTCAGAAGTTCCAGGCCCCGTTCTTATAAGTACGCCTCAAAAGCCTACACCACACAACTATGCTGTCATATTATGTTCCTGTCCTGAGTACCTGAACGGTACGAAGAAAACCAGCTCAACCAAAGTCAGTATTTGTAAGAAATGCAAGGGATCTCGTTTGCCATTAACTATAGCTGATAGCCCACAGTTGCTGGTTGGAGGTACGGTCAGAGGTCCTCAAGTCAGTCGTGAGTCTGGTTTACTAAGAGCTGGGACAGTAAGAGTACAAGGTTCGAAGGCGCGGCCAACTATTCTGAAATCAAATGGAGAAACGGATCCTTATGATTTGATGAGACGAAACAGATTGGCACCACCTCATGAAGCTCGAATAGGAAGTCAGTTTTCAACGACAAGATTACGAGCTAAGAGTATCAGTCCATGTAGGGTTAAGACTAAAAAACCCACAAGCCCAGAAACACTTGGGAAAAACAGAAGCAAATCCGTTAGTCGAGTTAATGAAATATGGATTGAAGAGGAAACTAACATGAGCAATGATTCAAAAAAATCGATTTTGTCGTGTGATATCAATCCTTATGACTTAGTTAAATCTAATGGTACTTCAAAATCTATGGTAGAAATTGAATTTGATGATGATTTTGGACACGTGTTTGAAGAGTCCATGAAACAAAAAAACACACTGTCTTCAAATAAATCTAAGTCAGATTCTAGCGTGAAAGCCATTAGTGGTCAAAGAATCAGAGTATCTGACGATTCAAAATTAAGTAATGTGGAGGAAGTATCAATATATGATCCAGTCGACTATGATCTCAAATCCTATGATAAATCTCAAGAGATATCTCCGACTTTATCATTGCCAAATATTAAAAATGAAAATAAGAAATCAGCATCTATAAGTAAAAGTTCGGGTAAGAAAATTTTAAGTATATCTTCATCAAACCGTGCAAAACAAAAAAGTATTTCTCCCAAACGACCACCGAGAAGAATAAGAAATACCAAAACCGACGATGATAGTGAAAGTGATACTCAAAGATTAACTGAAAGAAATAGGAAATTGGATAATAATCACCCTCGCAACTTTAAGCTTAAAAATCAGAATACAGATACAATAAAATCTATTTTAAAGAAGCCTAGGAATTATGATTCTAATGATTCCAATGCAAAATTAGAAACCTCCGACCAATCATTTGAAAGCAAAAAAGTAAACACATCTTTGTTTTATCTTCCTAAACCTAAAGATAAGGTGGTTGTCAACTCACAAAATATACTACATCGAAAACGAGTACAGTTCTTAGTTGAAAACGAAGAAACAAAAGTAATATATACTGCTGAATTTAACCTTGAACCAAATGTAACTAAGGATATCCCACCTGAAGTTAGTTTTGAAACTGAAGAAGATGTTGTTGCTGAGGGTGACATAGTAAGCCATAGCTTAGATGAATCTAGTGAGAAATTAACTGAATTAATTACTCAGACTGTAACACAAGACAGTGGTAATGAAGTGCACGAGCATGTATTATTGCATAATAATACATTCGAACTTAGTTTCGAAGGAACTACTCAGACAACAAATGAAGTAATTCAACAAACAACGAGCGTTGAAATTGTAAATAATATTGACAAAGAAGGTAAATTAAATAATTTGTAGTTCAATGTTGGTGTAAGCATAACTAGGTATATAATAATTATACTACTCATATTTTTTCATTCTTTATTTTCAGATAACAACATCCCGCGAATACCAGTACTACGTCGATCTGAATCTGAACGTATTCCGACAACTTTATCCATTGATCCACCCAAGTTTTTAGATACAATGGCGTTACGACCAAAAAGCAGACATGGTCATACGAGTCAAGTCTTCTTAACATCAGTCGTAGAAAACGAAATATCCAGCCCTAATCAATGTGTTCATAATCAGCCTCCGACAATCCCCGAAATCAGTCAGACAGCTACAATGATTCAAAATAATGATAATATTGAGGCAGGGAACCTAAGCGACAGCAGTGATATAACAAGGAAAATTTTAAGTAATTTACGCCGTGGAATATCAGAATCTCCCGAACCACCACCTAGGCTTAAATCAAAGGAACGTACAAAATCTAAAAAGCATAATTATGTCAAAACGCGATTCGTTCGTAACAACTCTGCTAGCTCTACCAGTGACGAATGGTCAGATGCTAACGATTACGAACAAAAAACCATTTTACGTGTAAAGCAATTCGATTCTGATACTGATGAACCAAAGTCTGCTTCTGGTATTCTGAGGTCATCCGAAAACGAGCCTCGAAAGACTTCTATACAAATAAATGGTAACGAGTGTTATTCAACCATGAATGTAAGCAGTGATACACCTATTTATTTATCCTCCGTCGTCGTAAATGATGATTATGGAAACACGTGCAATACCTACCAGACGGGAACTACCGTCACTATAAGCGTTGGAGATCCAAAGAATGAAGTGAAGAAATCTAAAAGTCAAATATACATAGGCGCTGTACTCTCACAAGAAACTGAAAGTCATTTAGAGCCGAATGCTTATGAAGAATATTATGCTGATAAAAATGAATGTTATGGCTCCCGAGGTCAGAACTCTTCAAATGATCTTTCTTCAATATTGAACGATCCCGTCGAAGCTGTCAGAAGGAATTTGATCCCACACGTCTGCGGTAAGAAAGATAGTGATAGCCAACAAACTGCTGATAAACAGCCAAAAAATGGGAATGTAGTCACAAAACTTTTTGATGACCCTTTCTTTGCTCATCTAGCTGAAGGATTGGATTCAGATTTGGTTAAAAAGTTGATAGAAAACTCTTTGATAAAACTCCAAGAAACTAAAAACTCAGAAGGGACAGACAGCAGTGAAATTACTATTGAAAAACTAATAGAAAGTTCATTAAAAAATTTAAAAGAAGAGTGTGCAAAAGATGTTGAAATTAAAGAAAAAATAAAACCAAAGAATGAGAATAGTGCTAAAGACGATGTGTCGAATAAACAAAATATAATCGACTCGGCCGTCTGTCAAGATAATGAAGATAATAGCTGCTCTGCTCCCTATGAAAGTATGGAGTATGAGAGCGGTGCTATGGGAGTTTTTTCTGATCTCGAGCCAATGTCGGACTGCTATAATGCCTCGGCAAGCGAGTTGTCCACCGAAGACGATACGAATTCAACGAGATCGAAATTTTACCAAATGTTGGTTGACGCCGCGTTGTGTGATATTGAAATTTCGAATAATACCGACGACGATCATCATTATGAATCAATTCGTTTAAACAGTGATCCTATTTATGAAGAAATTGGAGATATGCCACCGCCATTACCCGTAAACCCGCCCCCAAACTCTTTAATGATTTTAGACGATGAAAAGCGCAGTGGATCACGTTCAATATTTGAAGGAGCATCAAAATATGACATCCTGTCATATTTAGTAGACGCAAAAGAAAGAGGTATTGATGATGAAGAAACATACATTACTAGTTATGCTAATCACAACGATTCATCAAATATGTTAGAAGAATCAAAGGACAAAACAAATAACAGCGAAACAACTGATACACATTTGAATAGTAATAACAGTCAGTTGTCAAACGCATCAGATTCAAGCGAAGACAATTCACTCATTATTAATCATGAGACGTTAGAAAAAGCCGTTGTGTGCAAAAAGACATCGGCAGAAATTGAAAGGAATGATTCTGGTGTTGGTTCGGAGACGAGTAAATCTTCAAGAAGTAGACTACAAGGTAAAACGTCTCCGTGTAGTATGATTACAGATAAAGACACCCCTATTCATCTTTGTGAAGATTGTGATACCACTGTGGAAACTCAATTAACAGAACAAGGTAAGTCTTAAATTTGTCTTAAATATGTATTTTTTCAAAAAATGATCGTTCAATAATACTGATATGCTACTTTTAGGTTCGATATACGCTCCATTAGTATGCAGAAAATGTGCCAAGAAACGTGCCGAAAGAAAAGAAATAATCACGGAAATAGTTGAAACCGAAGAAAAGTATGGAAGAGATTTGCAAATAATTCTTGATGAGTTTTACAACCCGATGTTGGTAGCTGGTCTACTGAACCAAGAACAACTGAGCGCCATTTTCCTGAACGTCGAAGAGCTGATTGAGAATAATCAAGTGCTGTCAGAGAAGTTAAGAGATGGTCTTGAAATTGCTGTAGAACAAGGAGATGAGGTAGTAATTTTTTCTTAATACATTTTTAGATACATTAATATTACTGAACGTTGTTTTATATTCAAAGCGATTGTTATAGTTGGATAATTTGGTTTCAAAAATGATGTATATTTTGCAAATGATGCTTTATGTTCTCTTCCTAGGATCTCTTGACTGTGAACGTTGGAAAAATCCTGCTAGAGTGTTCAGGCATGCTGACAGCGTTCCAGTCATATTGCGTGAAGCAAGCTGGTGCTGCCCTTCTGCTGGCGGGCCTCGAGAAGGAGAAGGAACTCCTGAGGATATTCTTGCGCGTCTCGCAGATGGAAAACGCCGTTTTGAGGAGAATGAATTTAAACTCATTTCTCATGGTAATTAAGAATTTTGTTGTTTCCATCCTTACTTGTTACTTGTTGCTGATTACCTACCGGTATGATTGAAAAGCGATTGAATAATGAGGTGACTGTTGATGGCAAGAAATACAAAAAAAGAAACTGCTGTTTCTAGCTCAATTAAATTGCGAAAAGGGCAGGATAGACATTATAATATTACATACATACATACATACCATCACGCCTGTATTCCCCGAAGGGTTAGGCAGAGGTGTACTTAATGTAAACCCACAGTTCGCCAATATGTTTAGGTCCCATGTAATAGGGGGCGAGCCTATTGCCATTCACCGGGCACAAATCCAGACTCCGAGCTGCTACTGAGAATTTCATAGAAAAACTCAATAACACTTTGCTCGACCTGGGGATCGAACCCAAGACCTCTAGCGTAGCAGTCGCGATTCGGACCACTAGACCAACGAGGCAGTCGTTGGTCTAGTGGTCAACTAGACCAACTAACAACTAACAAATTCTAATATTATATATTATAATATTAGAATGTTGTTAAAACGTAATCTTGGCTTATTGTCATTAGGTTTAAAAATGACTTTGCATTATGTTATGTAACAGTTAGACAGAGTGGACCAGTAAGTGGTATGAAATAATATGTTGTATCATAAATATTCCAGGTGCCAGTACAACGCGTGACAAAATATCCCCTCCTTCTCTCCCGGCTGTACCGCGCTACAGCCGCATGCGCAACCGAGCGGGAAGACGTGCGGTCAGCCCAACGCTGCGTAGAATGTAGACTCGAAGAAATTAATGCGGCAGCTGCGGCCGCTGCCGCTGCGGCCAGAGACGTTCCTCTATGGAGGCGGCTCGCTGCAGCAAGACGAACAGCGCATGACCTTCATGTGGCTGACATAAAGTTGAGAAAGATGGCTGTCGATGTTTTGGACTGGAATCATGATGACGCCAGGTGGGTGATCGCTCTTGAAATAACGAGAATATTTAGATGTTATCCCACATTGTATAATAATGTAATTGTTTGCACGGTGATCTTTGTTAACGTCGGGAATCCTGTACCTAAATTAATATAAGCTTTTGAAGAACTTTAAATTAGTAAATGAAGATGGAATAGATGGTATACAATATTTTCTCTTTAAAACTCATGACGTCATTACGCTGATGGGAGAGATTAGGCCTCCTTAATATATGACATTAAAATTGTCCACCATTTTCTTGAACAGCCACTCACAGCGAAACTGTCAAGAAATGTTTTAGCAAATGTCAAAGATTATCTTGAAAATCTTTTTCATAAAGATAAACATTAGCCTTAGCTCTTTGTATAATTGGAGATGTTTCGGCAAATTGTAGACCCGGCACATTTAGTTCTATTGGTGGAAGGTATAAATGACCCCATTACTATATCCATTGCGGGACACAGATCCGCTTGATGGTCCAAGTCATAAACTTTGATTAAATTTTAAATGCCTCTTTTCGTTAGATAAACCTATAAAAAACATTATTATTGTAATGGTTTAAGTTACAAGTATATTGTGGAAATTATAATATAATATATAGGTGTATCTATTGAAGAAACACAAAATATTGCAAACAATAATTTAGTTGGTATTAAAATATTCAGAGCTTCTGAGAGTTATCTATGCGTTTATTATTAGAATTATGAAGTTATTTTACTATTGTTAAGTTGGACATTTCTGATCAGCTGATAGCTCATATTAATAATCTCTCTGTGAAACTAGTCATAGATTTTTTTTTGACATTGGACGCTACCTCGTTTGATGGAATGCTTCAATATGAATTAGATCTTTTTACAGTAACATTAAACTGGAAGAGGTCTGTCATAGTCATAAATTCACTACAGCAAATAATAATTTCAGTTAAATGAAAATTCAGTTAAATTTTTATACTTTTTTTATCGCTTCTCAACTCTTATTACTTGTACTATAAAGCTTATAATCGTTGCTTTAGTACCACTAACAGCGACAAGTGCTATTCAACAGTGCTTTTTACGATTCAACAGATTCATAAACACAAGTACTTATAGTGTAAACAGTATATAGAACGTTATGTATAAAAAGTATATAGAAATTTATTAGCTTATAAATAAATGATATTAGTTAATAAAGTTTTAAAGTCTCCTTCAAAATGGTCTCAAAATTAAATCTTGGAGCTTTACGAGTCTTAAACGTTTTTGAAGCTTCGAAGGGCTTATTGGAAGGGTTTTATAAGCCACACAAACCCACCGCTTTGTGGTGTCTAAAATATTTATTGGGGAATTTTGCACGACTTCACAAAATTCTGATGGGAAAATTTTCTTCGTAGGATCGATTATCAATATTTTGCTAATTGAATTCTGATGTATTTATGGATCAAATTGTTTTCTCCTTTATTACCTAGGTACATGACATCAATCCTTTACTGACTGAAGAGGTATCTAAAATACATACATTGAATATACATTGTTACAAAATCTACAAAAACCTCACGTAAATCCATTGTAGAGGTTTATGGAAAAACAATTTCAGGTGCTATTAGACATCAATTTGGGTAAAGAAACCTTTTTGCAATTTTGTTGCGCGTAACTTGGAAACTACTGAGCATGATTTAATGGGATTTGCATTGTAGCTTACGTCTAGAGTCTGGGCGGTCTCGAGTTAACTGAATAGTTAATTTTATTGGTTACAATGTCTGCTATTTCAGCGAAATATTTTCGTGGTGATTTCAAAAGTTGTGATGTTTTAATAAAATATACATTAAGTAATCTTCTATTAATAATTTGATAGAAAAAGGGCCTAACCTAATCAATATAGAGAAGAGCCAAACAAAGCCATAAGTCACATAAATAAATATTGAAATAGAAAAAAAAACTAGAATAATAGTATGAAACAATTCTAGATTCTGATCCACAAAATATTTCTCCCGTATTTCCAAAACTCAGATATTATCATAACAGAAAGCATGCGTACCATAGAATCCAAAATAAAGCTTATTATATTTAGACGAATACGAGATATATCTCATTTAACAAGTAATACACTGGAGTGAAATTAATGTTTTAGCTCCCGTAGAATTTATCACGACGCGCGACGCGGCGACGCCGACGACAGAACATGAGATGCGTTGTTGTGACGTCATACGCAATAATACATTGCGATGTTGGCAACAGCCAACGAATTAAGTTGGAGATGAAATAATTTTCATATGTTGTGTTTCCTTGTTGGTTCAAAATGAGAGGGAAATTTAGATCTTCATTATAGTTCTGTTTGGTTGCGGAGGATCTACAGCCGCATCTAGTAAGACTGGAAAAGGATAGGAGGATAATAATTATCACCTTCTATTTTATAGTCAACCAGAAAATTGCTTTACCACCTTAAGAGTGAATATTGTTTGCATATCACAAAACAACAAGGTATATTTTTGCTTACAAGACCAAATGACAGATAACGTTGTCATTAATGCGTGAGGTTAGTGTAGAATATTAGTAATGAGTCTTAGTAAAATTAAATTTGGATGGATTTTTTTGACAAAAGTTGTTTAGCAATTTTATGGTCGCCTATATATTATGAGGCTGACAATAACATATCATGGATTTTTTAGAAAATGTCAGTCAACAGAAAGCCAGTGAACTTGATTGCCAAATTATACTTAGGTATAATTAATTCCTATTATCGCAATACTTCTTAGGGAGAGCTATAACTCTAGCTTCTTAGCTACAGCAGGGGGAATTAAAAACTTTTTTTTATGAATCTTTAGAGTTTTCATAGCCAATCCATAAGCTAAAAATACTTCCATCTTTCATGTTAGATGAGTCATTTATATACCAAGCTGTTTAAATTATTTATTAGTGATAACTAATAATGATGATAAATTATCATTTAGCCTAGTAATCTTGTAACGTTCCTTTCCTCCGGGTTTTATAGTTAGTTGAATGATGATTTTGATAATACAATTCTGATCATTAATATCATTGGCAAATTGTTAATAACGTTGAACATTGTGTGAACCTCCGACGCAAAAACGACGGGGTGTTATAAGTTTGACGTGTCTGTGTGTGGGTGTGTGTGTGTGTGTGTGTGTCTGTCTGTGGCATCGTAACTCCCGAATGCATGGACCGATCTGGATTTAGTTTTTTTTTGTTTGAAATGTGAATTAGTCGGGAGTGTTCTTAGCTATGTTTGATGAAAATTGGTCGAGATATAAAGCAATTGTCGGGGGTTTTTTAAATTTTAAATTTATATTTAACATGGTCTCATCGGAAGATAATTTAAAGAGTATGTAAGTTAAGTTAAACTTAAATTTTATCCAACAAAGTCGTCGCAGTTATTAGAGGTAAAGGGTTGTAGGAACAAGTACGGTACAATAATAAAATACTCGTGTAAAGTACGTCTTGCGAAGGTGGGCTATATTCTACGCCCGATTTAACCTTTAATAAGGCGAGATTTTTACGCACCCATAACATATCCCGAGTCACTCTGAAGTGACGCGAGGCCCAATCGACCTTATTCCACCAAATTGACGTTCCTCCTACAAATAAAATGACGGCAAAATCCTACGAACACTTACGTGTGCTATTGATCAATTTTGGACTTTCTACTCTTGTTAATAAGGTTTGCAATGGAGGGTAAGCTGCTGTTCACCCAGCCCAACGACAACAACTGGCGGAAAGGACGCACCATCAAGTTGACGCCAATCAACGCTCTTTTGGTAACTAACGGAAAGGTTAGTTTTGGTGATTTTTATTTTCGTTGCGGCTTTACACCTTTGATACTATGTATGTTCTATAGGGATTGGAGTGGAGTTATGGAGTTATAAATGATGTACATACTATTTTATTCATACCTAATGTATTTTGTCTTCTTTTAATTGATTTAAAATTAATATTACATATCGACGGCGAAGTATCAATAACTCCTAACTGACCCAGTCAAAAATTTACACTAAATGAAAAAACGCGTTTATTTCTTGACGAGTAAAAAATAGGTGACTGCCTCGTTAGTCTAGTGGTCCCAAGCGCGACTGCTACGCTAGAGGTCTTGGGTTCGATCCCCAGGTCAAGCAAAGTGTTATTGGGTTTTTCTATGAAATTCTCAGTAGCAGCTCGGAGTCTGGATTTGTGCCCGGTGAATGGCAATAGGCTCGCCATCTGTTATATAGGACCTAAAATTACCACCGAAGCGCGGGTGTACATTAAGTACACCTCTGCCTAACCCTTCGGGGAATACAGGCGTGATGGTATGTTATGTTAAAAAATAGGTATTATGTTTATTAATTTAGAATTAATAATAATGTTATGCTTTATATTATGCTGAATTTATACATTTTATAATAATAAAGCGAATAACGCTAATAAACTCAAAATTATAAAAAAGTGAATTTCTCGACAAATGTCAGTTAGGAGGCATTGGCACTTCACCGTCGATATACAGATTCGGTATAGTTCTAAGGGGCTTATTAGACGTATTATATTTTTATGAATAAGGTGGATAGTTTTATATTAAACTAGCTTAAGTATACGTTTCTTGTTATTTTTCGGGATAACATATAACCTAGGTCCCTCAGGAATAATGTAGCTTTCTATTGGTAAAAGAATTTTTCAAATTGGTTCAATACTTTCAGAGCCTATTTAATGCAAACAAACAATCAAATCTTTTCTCTTTTTATATGAGTTTAGATATATTTTGTAATGGGGATCAGACAAGATGTTCTCTATCTGCAACATCTGTAATTTTATTTCAAATAATATAATTGTTTATTCATCACGTACTACCGGTTAACCTTCGGGTGTTTACGATCTGTTATTTTTTCAAGCGTCTTATTTTAATAAACAGACTTATTATGAGTCTTTTATCATGAACCTTTACCATTACCATTGAATTTTGGCCCTTATTTAATTTTTATTGATATTAAAATAAAAGACCCAGAAACATGGTTTATGGACTTTGGTAAATGACTATTGAATTCTTGACTGACTTCATTATTTCACTAAAAATATAAAAAAATTATATTTCACAGCCAACGATCACTCACAAAACGAACGAGATCCGAGAAACCCGCGAAGCGAGGGACAGAGAAGCGAGGGAAAAAGAGGGAGAGGCTCTGTTCGCGCGCAGTGGAGTAAGAGAGGCCGCACTCTTACTCGTGAGGGAGAAAGCAGGACGGTACACGTTGCAGAGGGAGCCACTGTTCTTGGACCGCTGCGTGGTCGCCGCGGACCACGAGCCCGAACATTTCTTTGAAGTTCACGAAATTACTACTAAGGATTCATATATTTTTAAGGTATGTTTCTTATTACTCGATTTTTTTGTTATTTTTTGTGGTTTTTTTCTAAAAAACAGTTAAGTATAACTAAATAAACTTTCTCGTTTGATTCGTATGCTTATATATTTTGAATATGTGTGTACATACTTGTACACACATATTCATCCTAGTTTCCTCTATATTCTTATGTGGTACTCCACATAAGAATATAGAGGAAACTAGGATAGGATAATAATAGTGCCTTTATAAAATTATGTATTTTCTTTTTTTTTGTGGAATCGAATGGAAGATCTCAATATTATTTGAAAAACAGCATACCTTCTTAAGTTAGTATCATCAGAAAAAATATATTAATATATAGGTACCTACTTATTTTATAGATTTGAATATAAAATACAGTATATGTAGTTGTACAAATAAAAACATAACCTTTTTTCGGTAGGAACTTTCATTTGGTAGGTATAATTATACCTACTTTCATTTATTTTATGTTTGTATAACGAAAAATAACATTTCCCTATTACTTACAGGCGGAAGAAAACTCGCGCACGCGCACGTGGTACCGACAGCTGCAGTATCACGCACAAGGCGCGGGCGCATGGCGCAAGCGACGAAACGCACTCGCCAACATTATGATCAACCCTATGCTAACCAGGAACTGATGATAAAGACTATTACGATACTAATGTTTTGGGAAATTAAAGTATTAAGTAAGGGGTACATGAAAATGGTTAAAATTGAAATAAAGGGAAGGAATAATTATGGGTTTAGAATAAATGAATGATATGATTCTGATATAATGTAACTGAAAATATAAATTCTGGATTTGTTTTTCTAAAATTATTATCGTATCTTATATTCTTAGTCTTAATTCTTACTATTTTTGTCTCACTTATCTAAATACCTACCTATTATTTTCAACATGAAATCGAACATCATTCTATTATCTGCTATTTTTCAAGTTATTTTAGTGAAGGAAATGTCTATTTTTCAACATAAAAAAGGTACATACATTTACATTATTTCAAAATCATATTTGGCATTAGGTCTTGGTCCTTTGGTCGTTAGCCTCAATTGGTGTAAAAAGCATTCGATGTAGGTGCCACTAATAGAGAGTACCACGAACAGAATGCATATCTATTATTAATTACCGAACAAGCAATGGAGTTACAAGTGTGGTGCCCTTTACCTCGCACGCAAAGTGTGTTATGCATCATAGATATTTCATGAGGTACAAGAAGGGTTAATGAAAGAATATTGTTACTTAAATAAAATGATTGCATTTTAAATAAAGTTTATATAATAGAATTAATAATTAAACATTCCTGGTTTTTGTTTTTATATTGTTTAATTGTAAATATTCCACAACAGTTTGCCACTAGTTTTTAGTAATTAGCTTTACACCAAAATTTAGATGTTTTAACATTTTACGTGCCCTATAACGAACTATTATTAACAAAACCATAACATAAGCCGTAATGTACATAATTTAATTTTAATAGCTGTGATATCCTGTCGTTGAAAAAATTTGAAAAATCTATATAAAAAAATGCTTTGTAATCATCCAGAAACCTTGTAATTATTATAATTTTAACATTAACAATTTTATTGTTCAAAAAATAATAATAACATTAATAATTTCCTGACTAGTCTTAAGGGAAATCGTGTGTAATACTATTAAATATTTATAAGATAAAAATATACATAAATTGAGTTGTATTTATTGTATCTAATAGAATAAAATAGTTGTAGATTTGCTAAAATAAATAGCTGTTAGATAAACTGTTTCGCCTTGGGAATATATTGTATCTGTTATATCTTTAGAGAAGACAGGAAATAAATAAATTAATAAATAATAAGACCTTTAAATTTACCACAAATTTTAAATAAATTAATTCCCCATAGGTATTTGTCACTATCCGAAACAATAATTATTTAATTAATTTTGGAAAAGGAATAAATCAATTTTGTGTTCTGATGGAATACACCTTTATTGTGGAAAATGAATTTGAAATCATAGGCAGTGGTCTACCGAAACCACTAGGCAGAGATTATATTTTTTAAATCTTTAGCAAAAATAAATGCTAAGTAAAGCATAATAAGAGTTAGCAGTGATACGATCATGAATTAAGTTGAAGTCAGAGGTATTGAGTTCGAATCCAAGGCCCTGCATTTCGAAATATGTGCGTAAACAAAAATAGTTCGCGTCATCATAATATATTAGT
Source organism: Subacronicta megacephala (assembly GCA_958496365.1). Lineage (NCBI taxonomy): Eukaryota > Metazoa > Arthropoda > Insecta > Lepidoptera > Noctuidae > Subacronicta > Subacronicta megacephala. The sequence continues at coordinate 4,628,213 of OY292526.1, forward strand.
TTTAGATACGCAGTAAATATGATATCAGGTTTGATATGAAAGTTCCATTTAAATGTGATACAGCACAGAGGCTCATTTCCTGAGCAAAGCAAATAACGTTATAATTATAACATCTTTCGGCTTCAAGAAGCTGCTTTATACTTAACGACAGTTCGACGACTTACGAAGACGACGAAAAAACATGATGCGTTAACATTTTGATATATTATTATATAAAATACAAAAAGAAACTATTTCTGCATGTCCAGTCAGTATCAATATATTATCTGCCCATACAAACTGTACAAAATGGAACGGAGCAACTAAGGAAATTAAAATTTATCTTAACGACACAAACGATATTTTAGAATGAACACCGTACACGACAGCTGTCATTCGGACATGTATTTTATCCCTTTAAGATAAATTTTAAAATCCCTAGATGCTTATATAATTATGAACAGTCTGTTCGCTTCTAGATATACATATATTCGATGCTGACTGTACTTATGAAAATTCACCACTTGAGAATGGCTCGAGTGGTTTGGCTTTTTTGTTGTGATCGTAAATGAAGACAAGGTTTGTATGATAAAAAACCGGCTAAGTGCGAGTCGGACTCGCGCACGGAGGGTTCCGTGCCATTACGATTTATGTCGTATTAAAAAAACACTACTTACTAGATCTCTTTCAAACCAATTTTCGTTGAAAGTTTAGATGGTAATGTACATCATATATTTTTTTTAGTTTTATCATTCTCTTATTTTAGAAGTTACCGGGGGGGACACACATTTTGCCACTTTGGAAGTGTCCCTCGCGCAAACCAATCGGTTTAGAAAAAAAATATATTAAAAACCTCAATATGATTTTTGGAGACCTATCCATAGATACATCACACGTATGGGTTTGACGAAAAAAAAATTTTTGAGCTTCAGTTTTAAGTATGGGGAACCCCCATTTTTTTTTGTTTTTTTCTATTTTTGTGTAAAATACTTAATGCGGTTTACAGAATACATCTACTTACCAAGTTTCAACAGCATAGCTCTTATAGTTTCAGATAAAAAAATCTGTGACATACGGACGGACAGACAGACAGTCATGACGAATCTATAAGGGTTCCGTTTTTTACCATTTGGCCAATTTCTCATAAAAGTCAACTTATTATGGATTAAAGTGCAAACAATTACAGCCCGGTGCGTGTGTAGTAGGTTTAGGTACCTACATCTCACGTAGTTCATAGTTCATTCTCTCATAGTTCACGTTCCGTTTACGTCACGTGACGTATAAAAGTCTTAATTATTTCACGAGAACGTTCCTCCAGCAATGACATAGCATGTGATAAACGCCGAATGTGTTGGCGATGTTATTATTAATATCTGGGACAGACAGACACACAACGCAATAACTATCGTCACAGTTTCATCAATATTATGATATTATGCGCCGCATTTTGGATATGGATACGAAACGTCTCCATGGTAATTGTATCGTGCGTGAAGAAAGGTTTTGTGGGTTTGCTACTTGGGGTTTTTTCAGTAAAGCGCATTAAATCTCAAGGACGGGTAGGGATGAAGATCTATTAATTATTTATTATATTGTAATAATTATTCGACTAACATCACGCGTCGTCCTCGAAGATTTAAGCAGATGTGTATATCAATTTGCTTTTTAAGGATTTACTTGACCGGGGCCAGCCTATTGCCATAAACCAATATAGTTTATCTTAAAGTCCTAGGTTACCAATAATCAAATGTTGTTTAAAGATGAACCAAAAAGCTTTTTTAAAGGAAAATGTGATTAAACAATGATCTAATAAGATATGTTGAGTCTATACGCGTGAATAAGTAACTAACTCCATTAGAAATAATGGACATCCCACGGGATTTAGAAAGTTTCATAAAACCTGATAAAAATAAATTAATATATGCTCGCAACACCGATGGGTCGCAAAAATTTAATTACGAAGGTAAATACGTGTTACGAACTTTTTGGTCGAAAAGGGTTTCACAACTTGACAGGTTAAGTACGTAGGTATTATGAAATTTTTGCCCTTGTTGCTACGTTTTTGTGGTACAAAATTTAACAATACCTACTCATGCAAAGTACCTATAAGCTACGTGAAGGTCACCTGAGGGATGATTGAAACCTAAAATTTTGACTTGTAGGTATTATTTTGATGAATGCTTATTTAAACAATAATATAAATAATTTTACAGTAGGTATCAACATTTTTCATGATAACACTATTTTTTTATGTCCGTGGAAGTGTTATTCGGTTTTTCGATTAGAAAATTCGCAGTAACAGCTTGGAGTTTTTATTCATGGCCAAATAATGGCTATAGGCCCGTCCCCTACTTTGTAGATAGGTCCAAACCTTGAGTGTGCATTTGTATCTACACCTCTGCTTAACCTTAACGTTATAAAGGCTATATAACTCACAGTTGAGTAAAGTGTAGGTTTATTTTTGTTAGAAATTTAACCACAAAATTTAAACTAAATAATGACTAAGTTGAAGAACTCATACTCATCCATATTAAAATCTAAGTCAAAATTATCGCTAAACAAACCCACACACTTCCCACATGAAGACAAATTTCGGCTTATATTAAAGTCGAGATCATTTTACCTTATGTAAAGCCACTTCATAATGGTATCTAGTCGGTAACTAGGGTTTAATTCTGTCAGAACTGTGTAACCAAGTTTCGAACAAGAAACAGTGGCGGTTGCCTGGTGCCAAGTTAGTTAGCAAATGGTTTTGTATAGACGAGCGGTTTGTGACTATGGTACCAAGGCGGTTTTAATGCCATTAGGCATTTTCTTCCAGACAACCTTGAGGTGATGCAGAGACAAATAGTTTAGTAGTGCAATCGTAGATCAAAGAGAAAAGTAAGTATAATGATGATATTTAACAATGACATTGTTAATACACCAATCATACATCAGAATACCCTTAATGCAACCCTAATCTAATCTAATACCATAAAAATAGCTCGTGTCACGGTGTTTGTGATGACAATCCTCTGAAACGGCTTGACCGAATTAAATGTTTTTTTTTGTGTATTTGGTAGGTACGAGAATAGATCGCAAAGTATTATTATATTCACCCCCCTGCCCCTACCACTAAGTTTTTAATCGCGATTTTTGTATAGCAAAACAATGTTTACTGGGTCAGCTAATAACTTATTGAATAGCCATATAATACATACTTACAGTCGAGAGTAGTTTGCACAGTACTAATCTGTAGCGGTATGCATACTGTTGCGATTCGTTTGGTGAGTTTGGAGCGCCGGAGACCAAATTATTCCGCCCTCAGTCTCCTTCTTTCTCTCTTTCTCCTAAACGACCGGCAAAGCATCAGCAACTCCTCCGGTGTGCGGCTCGTTTACCGTACCTACTTATCATCATAAAAACGGTATATATGCAGCAATCGACATCTAAGTCTTGACATAGATTGTGTTATACATAATTTAACAATATATTTATGTCAACGTAACGCAGGTGCGTTTTGACACACATTGTGTGTTTCACTTTACATATACAATTTTGTCGACTGTATCTATTCCAATCTTTCTATTCAAATCACCCCATTATAACAGCCCACAGCTGGTTTCTTATAAGAACGAGAGAGATTAGGCTTTAGTCTACTAAGCTAGCGTACTGGTGGTTGGCAGATTTCACACGCCGCCGTCGAGAAAATCTCTCAGGCATGCAGGTATACTCATGATGTTTTCCTTCGCAGTTTATGCGCGTGATAATTAATTATATTACCTAATTCGCACATGACTTAGAAACGTCCAAGGTGCGTCCCTTGGGTTCGAACTCGAGGCCTTTGGGTCGGCAGTCCAATTGGTCATATCACTACGCTAATCTTTCTATTTAATAGGTATTTTTTACGGCCAAGATGTGATTCGGTACTTATAATACGAGTTCGGAGGTGGTAAAGATGAAGAAGTGGCACAAACCTTGGTGTCAACTTATGGAACTTGTGTTACTTATACTAAATCAGAAATGGATGCAGTAAACTGCTTCAACTTATCTTCAGTAAGTAAATAAAACATATTTGTTAATAAAACGCTCGTCTGCAGTATCTAGTTTGGATTTTATTATGATTATCCGTGTTCAAACTTTAAGAAGGTAAATATAGTTAAAATATACCCCTCTCTAATCTGCTCGTACTTGCTTGTATTCATATTCATCGTCGAGGTCTTAGTCTAGAAAACGACATCAATGGAAAAACTAGAGCGTCTAGGAAAAAAAAATTTTTTTTTATATATTTCTACTTAGTCTTTGATACATCTATTTTGTCATACATCTCTGAAATTGGACCAGACTGTCATTGTCTGTGACTGTAGTCTTGTTTGAGATTAAGCATTACATTGTCTTGTAAAACTTTGGTAGTACTTATTCACTGTGATATAAGTGACTTACATACTATCATGCATATATAGCAGAAGGCTTAGGCCGACTAATAATCTAGACTCCGAGCTGCTACTGAGAATTTCATAGAAAAACACATTAACACTTTGCTCGTCATGGGGATTGTACCCAGGATCTCTAGCCTAGAAGTCGCGCTGAGGACCACTAGACTAAGTAAATTTCAATTCAATTAATTCAGCCGTTTTTGAGTTACTAAGTAGGTATAGAGCATAAACACTTTCACATATCAGTAAAACAAGTGACTGGGGCCGTATTACCACGTATTAATGCCATCATTTTTAGGTTGTGAGAGAAGGATGCCGCTCTACAGGTTAAATAGTACGATACGGCCCCTACGGATCATTCTCTATTCTCTGGATTGTTATCTCAGAAGATATCCCACGTAGGCTTGAATTAATTTGCATGAAATCTTTATCAAGTGTTATCTGAAAGTTTGGAACTTTGTTAACGACTCTTGTATTAATTTATTGAGCTCTTTGTATATTGATTTTATTCTTATTGCTTGTTGAATGGAATTGAAATTGTTATTTCGTTTATCTTGATACTTCAATATTGATTAGTTTTGTAAAACTAGTTTTGTTTGCCCTAAAAGTTTGATTAAGATTTAACTACTAAATTTTAAATAAAACATCGAGAAATCAATGAACAAAATTGTAATCTATTATTATTATATATTTTTTAAAGTTTACTAGCAGTAAACGTAGTAATAAGCTAAAGCTTGTTAGTACAAGCTTGTATTAACAAGCTTTAGCTTATCGCTCGTAATCGAGCGAGTGGGTTCACGTCAGTAGTGCATTGGGTGGGTTTCGAACCAGCAACTACATCGCAAGTCCGACGCCCTAGCCATTAGCCTAATCCTAGCCTATTCAAATATTTCTGTTTGTCAGTTGAAAATAAATTGCTCTGTCTTAGTAGCTACTAAGACTACTACTAAGACTAAGCAATTATGTCTAAATACATACAAAATCATCCTGTAATTTCCCCACTGCTGGGACATAGGCTTACTCTCGGTGAGAGGGAGAAGCTGTAATCATCACGCGGACCGGCAGACCGTGCGGGTTGGCAGATGTCGCATGTCCTCGAAACTTTGCTTTTCGGACACGCCGGTTTCCTCCCGATGTTTTCCTTCACCGTTTTAAGAGCAGTGGTGATTAAATAATTTACACAAAGTAAACCGCCTGTCTGGGTTCGAACCTACGACCTACTACCGTGAGTCGCGGCAGTTACTACTGGGCCATCACCGCTCTGCCTGAAAACAAATAGCGAAAATCTGTTTTTTTTTTATCGCATCCTAAAGTAAAAGCACTACTTTCTTAGTATGATAGCGTTAAGAGGATAGTATCCGCTCCGCGCTCCATACAAACGTAGTTTGGTCTTATCTTGAATATTAACAAATGAAAGTCTTTGGAATTTTGGAGTAACAATCTTATCATTAAAATACGTGTTCCTGTAATATACAATTTCATTTCAATATACGGTTAAAAAGTTACACGAGCTCAAAGATTGGCAATTTTCGTTGAAAAACGGCCCAACTTTATGCTAGTATTTCTCGACAATGTATCAATACAGAAACATTCTGATTCGAAAGAAACCCAGATATTAAAGTGAATATATTTTTACAAGATTTTTTTTTACGTATTAACAATATTATAGGAGTAATCTCCAAAATTCGGAACATAAGAAATACGCGTGAAAATGTTGTTGTTTCTCCTCTCGGGCACGCGTTCGCATCGCGAGGGATAGAGACAGCGACAACTGTGCAACATTGTTGCGTTCGCGAGGGACACTCCTCTTAAGGATCACTTTCCTTGAACCAATATAAAGTTCCGTCACTACACCCAGGTGATACGTTCGATTGGAACTCCCCACCCGAACACTCTAACTAATAAACTTTGGAAACGTGTAATTTCAGGCTTGTCTCTTCCTTTATATACCAACTTAACTTTACCGGCAAATGGATCAACTTCCAACCAAAAACAAGCTTTATGGCATTGGAATAAGATATTCATTTTTTTTGATAACTGTATTTGTTTTGTGGTTTTAGCTAACAAAATTTGTAGAATAAGTTAAGCATTATAATTATTAAATAGATCACTGTTGAAACTGTACAGTGAAGACGAAGTTTAATGATATTGTAAATTTATTGCGCGAACGACGAACTTCGGTTGATACCTCACAAGTTTCGTAAATGTAGGACGGACTTTGAATTAGCATTTTTCTTACTTTACCTAATAAAGACCTTTGATATATTGTCAATGTTTTACAATGAATATTTAGTAAGAACCATTTTGGTTGGGATAATTTAAAAGCCACTATTTTTATATTTAAACTTATGTCTTCTTCTTACCGTCTTATTTATACCATCACGCCTGTATTCCCTGAAGATTTAGGCAGCGGTATAATAATGTACACCCATACTTCGCCGATATGTTTAGGTCCCAGGGGGCGAGCCTTTCGACATTAACCGAGCACAAATCCAGACTCCCGTCTGCTACTGAGAATTTCATAGAAAAACTCAATAACACTTTGCTCAGCCTGGGAATCGAACCCAAGGCCTCTCACGTAGTAGTCGCGCTTAGGACCACTAGACTAATAAGGAAGTTAATGAGTGTATGTTTACAATTTGGGTATGTCAAAGTGAGTCTTAAATGTTCAAGTGCAGCTAGGAACAAGATAATAATTACCTATAGCTAGTAAACATTCAAAATATTGTTAAAAAAAACCTCTAGCATAGATATCGCGCTTACGACCAACAGATTAAAAATAGACTTTATAATAAAAAGTAACAATAGTTTGGTATTACGATCACATCATACAATGTTGTACCACATTGTTAAGCATTGTAACTAAAATGTATGTCTTAATACTGAGAAGTAAATGACAGTGACATATTCCACATTTCTCAAAAGACCGGCCAAGAATTCGGTGCTCATAAAGCAAGAGAAACATCTTCATTACATTGCACTCATATAAAACAAACAAATGCTGGATATTTGTTCACAAATAAGGACGTGGAGGGTACATTCTTGCCGAAAATGCCTTTAAACTCACTCACTTTTTCTTTAGATATTTTTATTTATTTACCTCTGTGTGGTTTGAAAAATATCATATTAAGTTAGGGTCCACGCAGACGGTCTCGGGTTCAAATAGCAATTCAGTTGCAAAATTGAAGTTTTGGATGCGATTTTTGCCCTATTGCTAGTTGTTACATTTAGATTGTCGACTATTCTATACAATTACATACTAACTTCCTTCGGCATGCTGACTGCAACCGGATTGCGCAGGCGGTGGACAGTTTCGATAAACATCATCAACATCCACTGCTCAATACATTGCAATGAAGTACAATTTTGCAACTCTTTTATAATCGAGTTGCAAAATTGCACTTACCTTCCCTCACCTTATACACCGTTACGATTACGATTAGCCTTGTATGTCCCACTGCTGGATAAAGGCCTCACTCTTATACCTCTCGATCCTGTGATATTTAAATCGGATTGGATTATAGCATCCATCCCACGGTCATCATCATCTCTTTATGGTAGACCAAAAAAAGCCTACTTTACCTAAATGAATGAATAGGCAAAGCGATAATTAAGCCATAATTGGTAGCGATAGCTATAACGCCTCATAATTATTATATCACTACATATTATAAAACAAAGTCCTCCAACGCATCTGTCTGTCCGTCTGTTCGCGATAAACTCAAAAACGACTGCACCGATTTTCATGTTGTTTTCACTAATGGATAGCGTGGTTCTCGAGGACGGTTTATATGTAAATACATACATATTATAGTAAAGAAAAGTCGAGAAACCACTTGGGCGGAAAGCTAGTGATTATATTATAATTTTAAGTAACGCTTAAACCAAGTGCAATTTTATATTCTGCCCGTGTATAAAATGTTTGTCTGGAAAAAATCACCCTGTGTTAGACAGCCTAAAATCCTTTTAAAATTTAGGTCTCAAAGCTCCGAACGTCAAACGTAACAGTAGACTTATTAAATCCTTCGTCAAGGGGCCAGTAACTAATAGCAAAGGCTAACGGCTACATCCCTAAAGAGATACGTTTAATTAATGCTTCGTGTAGGCTTATCTCATGCTAGCCCGCTAACCGACGGATTTCAAGATAGGAGACCATTAACGATAGATTATGTTTACCTCTCAGGTGGGTGGGTAGCCTTGTTTGACATAGGGTTGTCGGGCTTAAACAATAAGGGGCGAATAGCAACAATTGGTAACATAAAAATGAAGCAACATTTTTTGGTTGTTATTGTTGTATAATTGAAGCACTCATTTTTTATGTTATTCAAAAGTATTGAAATTGAGTGTCGATTTGAGGAAGGCAGCTGGCAGCAACAGAATGAATAGAGCTGAAGATTGGGCTCTATGGCGTTCACTTAAAGGGGCCCAGGTCCAGCAGTGGATGAATACGGGCTGATGATGATGAAGATGATGATGACAGAAGCATACGGGCCGCTATTTGGAAGACAGCAACCGCAGCCTATATGAAGCCAGCTCCGAACCTTATTCTTATCTTTTTGTGGTGCGGAAGGTCCCTAAGGATCTTCTGCCACTTGGAGAGACGGCAGGGTAGGTATGTCGGACTCGGTCCGACTCAAATGCTACACTTACCTTCCCGTGCCTTATAGTGATAGTTCTGTGACATTCGCCAGAGCGGTGAACAATACCAGATCCAAGTCTGAATCCCCAATTTAGTATATCACAGTAAATAACTTTCTTAAACTTTACACACCGTCACACTTTTTTTCGAATGTATACCACTGGTATGTTTTCGCCCCCTATTAATGGGGCAAGGATAACTCTCAATTGCACTACCGACGTGAACCCACTCGTAACACAAGCATTTTAGCTTAGCACGAGGGGTTAACAAGAATATTAGTAATGTGTGACCCACATTGCTAGTAAGCTTTTTGTTTTTTTTTTGCTGCTAAACTGCTAAACTGCTACTGACAATTTCTTATTTGAGAATATAGCGTAGCAGTATTATTTTCTTTTCCATTTGGGTCTTCGGTGTTGGCCAAATAAACTATTTTCTTCCTTTCTTTTTCTTTCAGTAACGCTTAGGACCTGGGCCTAATGAGAAGTATACGAAGTAATTACTATAACTAAGAAAATCTCATCGCATTAACGCGTTTTTGTCCCCAATAAAATTTAATTTATCAAGATATCAATATCGCTTAAACGAATCTATTGTCTTAGAGAGATTTCGCGATCGTCTTACAGTGGTAATACCATAATGTTGTCTGGGGCTCTCTGCTAATCTCCCTGAAATCCCCGGTTTCGGGAGTTTCGCTCCTAATCCTGTAAAGTCACTTGACTATTAATTAAAGTGTTTGTTTAGGAATTGAAGGAAATATTTTAAATCACTACTTAAGGATCATGGGATGTTTTCGCGGGGTGAAAAAAGTATTGTGATTTAATAATATTAAAAATTAACATTAATAAAAATTAACACGCTTTCTGAAAAAAATATCAAGGTTTGTTTACATTTTATTGTAATATTTTTATTTTTTTATTCAGCCTTTATCATCCAAAGGCTCTCCTTCCATTCCTCTTGTAATACTTAAATATACCATTACGTTTGTATTTCTTGAAGGGTTACGTTTAGTGCAGATGTAGTATTGTTGTATGCCCGTAGTTCTGTTAATGATTAAGGGACCTCCCTTAATCATCATCCTCGTAACCTTTTCCCAGTTTTGTTGGGGTCGGCTTTCAGCCTTATCAGATAGCCTTTATATCAATAAACCAACCCAATTTCTGTGTCAGGCTTTTTGGGCTTTGACGACCACTAACGATTGACATAGATGTTCGTATGACAACCGAAACCGACAGCTTTACCTGCTCTCCGAAGCACGGAGGGGTCTCGCTGTCTTTAGAATGATCACCCATTCCCAGACTGACCCCAGCAATAGCAGTATCACTTGACATCAGCCCATTTTCTGCCTTATGTTCTTAGAAATGAGTCTCAAATTCACTTTAGCAATTCTTACTTATTATACCATACCAAGTTACTCGTGATTTCAAATGTGGGTAACATTATATTATGTAATTATATTAAATACGAAGAAAACATAAAGCCACTGGGCTGCAATTAACAGGACGTTGCGTTGGAAGTTAATCCGCCCGTCGTCTGCCCCAATAAACAGTCTAGATGGAACAACGCACGAATGATCACAACTCCCAATTATCTTTAACTCAGTATATATGTCACGGTAAATCTGATTAATTGAAAATTAATTAATATTTTTACAAAATTATTAATAATAACCACAGGTTTTGGTAAATGTGTAAATTTATTACTTTTAGTAGTAATTATTAATAATTCACGACACATATTGGTAAAAGTTATAGTCAGAAGTTGAAGTCGAATTAGAAGTCGTAGTCGAAGTCGTAAGTCGTAAGTCGGAAGTCGGAAGTTGGAAGTCAGAAGTTGGAAGTCGGAAGTCGGAGGTCGGAAGTCGGAAGTCGGAGGTCGGAAGTCGGAAGTCGGAAGTCGGAAGTCCAAGTCCGAGTCCAAGTCGAAAGTCGAAGTCAGAAGTTGCAAGTCTAATTAGAAGTCGGAACTCGGAACTCGGAACTCGTAACTGAAGTCGAATTAGACGTCGAAGTTGAAAGTCGCAATTCAGAAGTCGGAAGTCAAAAGTCGGAAGTCGGAAGTCGGAAGTCGGAAGTCAGAAGTTGGAAGTCGGAAGTCGGAGGTCGGAAGTCGGAAGTCGGAGGTCGGAAGTCGGAAGTCGGAAGTCGGAAGTCGGAAGTCGGAAGTCGGAAGTCGGAAGTCCAAGTCCGAGTCCAAGTCGAAAGTCGAAGTCAGAAGTTGCAATCTAATTAGAAGTCGGAACTCGGAACTCGGAACTCGTAACTGAAGTCGAATTAGACGTCGAAGTTGAAAGTCGCAATTCAGAAGTCGGAAGTCAAAAGTCGGAAGTCGGAAGTCGGAAGTCAGAACTCGGAAGTCGAGAGTCGAGAGTCGAGAGGCGAGAGTCGAGAGTCGAGAGTCGAGAGTCGAGAGTCGAAAGTCGAAAGTCGAAAGTCGAAAGACCAAAGTCGAAAGTCGAAAGTTGGAAGTCCGACGTCGGAAATCGGAAGTCCAAGTCCGACTTCCGACTTCGACTTTGACTTCTTATTCGACTTCCAACTTCCGACTTCCGACTTCAAACTTCCGAGTTCCGACTTCAACTTCCAACTTCCGACTTCCGACTTCGACTTCCGACTTCCGACTTCCGACGTCCGACTTCCGACTTCCGACTTCCGACTTCCGAGTTCCGACTTCAAACTTTGACTTCTTATTCGACTTCAGACTTCCGACTTCCGACTGCCAAGTTCCGACTTCCGACTTTGACTTCTTATCCGACTTCGACTTTCGACTTCTTATTCGACTTCCGACTTCCAACTTCCGACTTCCGACTTCCGACTTCGACTTCCAACGACCGAGTTCCGACTTTCGACTTTGACTTCTTGTTCGACTTCAACATACGACTTCCGACTGCCAAGTTCCGACTTCCGACTTCCGACTTCGACTTCTTATTCGACTTCAGACTTCCGACTTCCAACTTCGGATCAGACTTCGGACTTCCGACTTTGACTTCTTATTCGACTTCAGACTCCCGACTTCCGACTTCCAACTTCCGACTTCCGACTTCCGACTTCCAACTTCCGACTTCCGACTTCCGACTTCCGACTTTCGACTTCCGACTTTCGACTTCATACTTCCGACTTCCGACTTCGACTTTGACTTCTTATTCGACTTCCGACTTCCGACTTCGACTTCCAACGACCGAGTTCCGACTTTCGACTTTGACTTCTTATTCGACTTCAACATACGACTTCCGACTGCCAAGTTCCGACTTCCGACTTCGACTTCTTATTCGACTTCAGACTTCCAACTTCCAACTTCGGATCAGACTTCGGACTTCCGACTTTGACTTCTTATTCGACTTCAGACTTCCAACTTCCGACTTCCAACTTTGACTTCTTATTCGACTTCCGACTTCCGACTTCGACTTTGACTTCTTATTCGACTTCCGACTTCCGACTTCCAACTTCCGACTTCCGACTTCCAACTTCCGAGTTCCGAGTTCCGAGTTCCGAGTTCCGACTTCCGACTTCCGACTTCCAACTTCTGAGTTCCGAGTTCCGACTTTCGACTGACTTCTTATCTGACTTCAACATCCGACTGCCAAGTTCCGACTTCCGACTTCCAACTTCTGCCTTCCGACTTCCGACTTTGACTTCTTATTCGACTTCCGACTTCCGACTTCCAACTTCCAACTTCCGAGTTCCGACTTCGACTTCCGACTTCCAACTTCCGACTTCCGACTTCCGACTTCCGACTTCCGACTTCCGACTTCCGACTTCCGACTTCCGACTTCGAACTTCCGAGTTCCGACTTCGACTTCCAACGTCCGAGTTTCGACTTCGACTTCCGACTTCCGACTTCGACTTCCGACTTCCGACTTCCGACTTCCAACTTCCGAGTTCCGACTTCGAATTCCGACTTCCAACTTCCGACTTCCGACTTCCAACTTCCGAGTTCCGACTTCGACTTCCAACTTCCGACTTCCGACTTCCAACTTCCGACTTCTTACTTCTGACTTCCGACTTCCAATTTCCGAGTTTCGACTTCGACTTCCAACGTCCGAGTTCCGACTTTCGACTTTGACTTCTTATTCGACTTCAACATCTGACTTCCGACTGCCAAGTTCCGACTTCCGACTTCCGACTTCGACTTTGACTTCTTATCCGACTTCGACTTTGACTTCTTATTCGACTTCCGACTTCCAACTTCCGACTTCCGACTTCTGACTTCCGACTTCGACTTCCAACGACCAAGTTCCGACTTTCGACTTTGACTTCTTATTCGACTTCAGACTTCCGACTTCCGACTTTGACTACTTATTCGACTTCAGACTTCCGACTTCCGACTTCCAACTTCCGACTTCAGACTTCTGACTTCCGACTTCCGACTTCCGACTTCCGACTTCCAACTTCCAACTTCCGACTTCCGACTTCCGACTTCGACTTTTGACTTCCAACTCCGACTTCCGACGTCCGACTTCCGACTTCCGACTTCCAACTTCCGACTTCCGACTTCTGACTTCCGACTTCCGACTGCCAAGTTCCGACTTCCGACTTTGACTTTGACTTCTTATCCGACTTCGACTTTGACTTCTTATTCAACTTCTGACTTCCGACTTCCGACTTCCGACTTCCGACTTCCGACTTCCGACTTCCGACTTCCGACTTCCGACTTCCGACTTCCGACTTCCAACTTCCGACTTCCGACTTACGACTTCCGACTTCCAACTTCCGACTTCCGACTTCGGACTTCGGACTTCTAACTTCCGAGTTCCGACTTCGACTTCCAAGTTCCAACTTCCGACTTTCGACTTCTAATTTGACTTCAACTTCTGACTTCGACTTTCGACTTGGACTTGGACTTTGACTTCCGACTTCCGACGTCTGACTTCCAACTTTCGACATTCGACTTTCAACTTTCGACTCTCGACTCTCGACTCTCGACTCTTGACTTTCGACTCTCGACTCTCGACTCTCGATTCTCGACTCTTGACTCTCGACTCTCGACCTTCGACTCTCAACTTTCGACTACTCCAAAATCCCAAAGCACATTATGTGCATGGCCTTCAACGAACAACAACAGTACATTTGATAATGCTGTATGTATACTTATCACTCTCACCGTGAGAGAAGAATCAAATGTAAATAAAGTGTTTAAGCGGTTTTAATTTTAAGTGCAAGTTTCAGGCCTAATTTTACCAAAAATTTTGTGTAACCAAAAGGAATAATAATATCTTTATAATCTCATTGGAATATGATATTAGGCAACTTTAATAAGCCCTCGGCGCTAATTGTATAAATTATAATAGAATTTAGTACAAAAATAGGAGCATCTGTTAGATTAATCGGTCTGTTTGTTAGTAATTTAGTTTTGGACATCTGTGTTCTTTGATATTTGAAATTCAAAATTATACTAATCTTACTCTTTGTGTCTTTTTATTTTGAATGGAAACTCTGTGCAACTCGTCGGTTTTAAGGCTAGAAATAAAAAGACGAAAAATATAATAGGTATATTATGAAATTTTTTAGTAGAATTACATTACGTTCTCAGATTCTGGGAACCTTTTAATTTTAATATTGACAAAACCAATTAAAACATTAACCTCCAACAAGTCGAATAAGAAGTCAAAGTTGTATGTTTTAACTTTTATTTTAAAAGAGTGCCCATGGAGTTTCTTGCCGGATTCTTCTCTATAGGATCAACTTTTTGGAAACGTGCAACTAGAGTCATAACGATTCATAAATGTTTGCAAAAGCTTATTTAAAACAAAAACATTTGAACTATGAACTTGGTACGAATTTGAAGAATAATAAGAATCATCTCTGTAGGTATATAAACCTTACACTGTTTGACTGATAGAAACTGACTGCTTAAGCCGGTGAATTTAGTAGCATCAATTTTTGTGCAAGAGTTTCCCTATAGTAGGTGACTAAAATGACGTTTTAGGGAAATGGTCAATGGGGTTAAAATGAAAAGTTTTGATGAATCATAATAGGTTCACGGACACACTACTACACTATGCTATTTTTGCCTGTACAAGCTGATCTCGTTACAAAAAGCCTTTACATCGTGAGGCACGTTAAAATCCATGTATTTGTGAATCATATTATGATTCAACAAAACAAAACAGCCAATTTTAGCCCCTAAAAATTTCTTTTTTTACCAAAAAAGATCTTTCGATCTTACTGGTTTATTGAGTTTCGTGTGAATTTGATTCTATGTAAAATACTGACGACTCCGATAGTGTACATACTATCAAGCGTGTAAATAAAAAGAAATTCAAAACGAATCGTGCGTGACTATCCGAACACCTAAAGTCAATCCTAACGAACACAAACCCTCATATATTCGAAACAATACATTCTAATCCCAACCCAAAAATTCCGCAAATAAAGTCGAGTTTACTTTGAATGGTGAGTTCTAAGACCTCATTTTTATGTGCCAAATGGGAGCAAGGAAAGAGATCGGTCATTTGGTACCGAGACTCGTTATCGTTTGTAACGTATTCGGGTTTCGGTAAAGGTTACACGGCGGTATTAAGTAGGCTCTCGATTTGAGTTATTGTAATACGATATGAATTTTGAGATTCTGTTTAGTTTATTATCGTTCTGCCTATTTCATTTGAAGCCAGTGAACGCTACACCACAGCCTGACATAGTCGTGGCGAATGTCGCAAATCCCATATGCTATAAGTTAAGGCAAGCGCGGTTTTAAGTCTGTATGAATCCGACATATCCTGGCCACCTCCCCATGTGGAAGAGGACCCATGACGATTTTTCATACCATAAAAAAATGTACCTATAATAGTTATCAGGTTTAAAAAATCTCCACTTCCTGATGTTCTGAATTCGAGTTCTTCAAACTCAAATATTCTTATTTCAAAAAACCTTTTACATGATTCAAAAAAAAAAAACATCCTATGGCGAAGAATCTGGCAAGAAACTCAACGCAAAAACTGTTTTGCTTAACTATTTTTTTTTTTCATCTTCCTTGTATATTATTTCTATTTTTGGTACTTAAAAGGGTTATTTAGACTACGACTATACCGGCCTATAAGAGGCTTGCTACCAAATAGCATTTTATAAGTTGTGTAACATTTTATAAGTTTCAATTTATTTTCCTTACCTTTTTATTCATTGTCAATGTGTGGGCTCCTATATTTTATTTATTTATATTTTTAGAGTTATATTAAAAATCCGCTCTTAAAAATCCATTGATTTCATCGACACCCACTCATATCGCGGCTCACGAGTGACCAAACAACAACCTCTCTTGAAAAATTCTTTGCATCCAAAAATAACGCTCTAAAAATTCCATTAAAGCACTGGTACAAATTTTCGGTCTTTTGACTCTTTCAACTTCCTTTTCTCACCAAAAACCTTTCAGCTCATTCATTCACTAAAGCACGAACAATACCTATCGTTTCACACTTCGCCTTTCTTAAAGCAAGACGTTGCCAATCAGTTATCAACATACAAAGAAACCGGTACGGTGCTCCTGTAATCTACCGTCAAACGGTTTCATTCCAACATGGCGCACGCTGACGGCAAATGAACTCGACCTTTTTAGGACCGTCAAAAGGGTAAGTGCGAAATGAGCACTACATTCTGCGGACATAGAGTTGCTGGAAAATATCCCGTTTTTCTGGAAGCTGAGTTAGGTACGTACCTAACTCACACTCAAGATACTTCATAGAAACTCTGATAACAATGCGTATTACAACTTTATAAGCAAATTTTTAAGCAAAAACGCGCTAGTGATTATAATTACTGGTGTTGCTAGCATCTATGGGCGGTTACTGCTTACAATCAAAACCCAAGTTGTTACTAAGAGTTTTATAGAAAAAAGCAATAACGCTGCTTGACCTGGGAATTGGATGATTGTGAGGGAAATTGATCTAGCATACCTGAGTCTCGCTTACGACCACTACACTAATGAGGTTCTACAGAAGAACTAAGAAATGAATTTCTGAGACTATAAAGTTGGTGCACTTCCTGTGTTCTTCCAGAAGGTGTTTTAAATGATACAACAAAGTCGTGCTGTGGCATCTGCCAAGAGGAAGCTGTGGTCTTAGTACAAGACCAGCAACTTGCCACTTGTCATCATTATTTAAGTATAGAGACTCGTCTCCATTGGGCGTGTGCCAACCAAAGAGTTTATTCTGCAATAAACTTCGCACTATTCGCAGTAAAGATGAGCGATTGCAATACAATTCTATCGCTGGTGATAAAGTAAATTGTTGTAAAATTGAGTTTTACATAAGTTATAGGAATTAATTGGGTGACACGGCAATATTTTATCAAATCAACTGAGAAATAAAATGAAATTTTTACTTCATCTTAGTAATGATGATTGACTATTGCTTTATGAAGTGATTAACGTATCTATTATTTCATAATTATTATCTTTTACTAGCTGTGCCCTATGATTTCACTCGCTTTGCTCCTTTCCTAAGGGTGATATAATTAAATAGCCTTCCACGAGTTTCAGATCCGAATAGTTCCAGAGATTAACGCGATATATTCATATATATTTTGATTGCATTCCATAATGTACACATACAGGTGATTATTATATTAGATAGACACAATTATGGACCCTGTCGGGCACAGCAACATTATTTTTTGAAGTAGGAGTGAGGAGATAAAAAAGTAAACAAACTCTTCAGTTTTATTATATTAGCGTAGACAGAAAAATGCAGTAAAACGTGCAGCGTTTTCGACCGCTGAACCAATGAGTTGTCCTATCATTTAATAAAGATATCTAAATCATTCTAGTCACTTCTAGAACATTCTATGTTCAGTATTCTACGGAACAACAGTTTATACGTATTAGCACCAACGACGGCTAACAGTTTCGTGTTGCGAATGTTACAAAGGCTCCGACCCTTGGCGAGTTTGTCGCTTCATTCATCATCGAGCGACTTCATTTGTTCGTCGTATATTCGAATATTGTTTGGAATACGGCCCTGCTACTACATACGATAGGTGGGTACAATGATATCTTCCTGAACATGTGGTTCTAACAAAAAGGTAGAAAATATATAAAATAAAAAATATGAAAGGGATTGTTGCAATATTTTTAAATTTCGCGCCTTGCTTAACTTTCTCTCCACTCTGTGAACATCACTAGCCGGCACACGGGCACATTGTATTTTAATTATTACACAGATTTAAGTTTAATTAAATACCACTTGTTTCATTAAATATTAACAGGTTATGGGCCCAGAGTGTCCGATTAATTAAAATCAGTGAACAAAAGTTACTAAACTCAGTGTTCTATAAGTATTCAAAATCACATAACCTCAACCGCAACGTGCTCAGTTTTAAGAAGAATTTTTTTTTTAGTTGTTTTCCGATATACAACTAGCCATGTCATCGTCAAATAACCCATTGGCATTAATAGAAAAATTAACAGGCCGTGATAATTACGCAACGTGGCGATTTGCAGTCAAAACGTACTTGGAGCACGAGGAACTATGGGACTGTGTTGAAACTACTAATCCAAGCACGAATATTGACAAAAGACGTGACACCAAGGCCAGATCAAAGATAATTCTTCTTGTGGATCCTGTGAATTATATTCATATTCAAGAATCAAGCACTGCAAAAGAGGTTTGGGATAACTTAACCCGTGCTTTTGACGACTCAGGACTAACACGCCGGGTCGGTCTACTGCGAGATCTATGCAATACTACACTAGCTGGATGTTCAAACGTGAAGGAATACGTCAGTAAAATTATGACAACAGCGCATAAATTAAGAAACATTGGATTTCATGTAGACGATGAATGGCTTGGCACTCTTCTGTTGTCCGGCCTTCCAGAAAGTTACAAGCCAATGATAATAGCAATTGAAAGTTCAGGTATGAAGATTAGCTCTGATTCAATAAAATCTAAAATTCTACAAGATGTCAAACAAACTGAAAGTGATTCAACTGCTTTCGCTTCAAGTCAGAAGTTTAATAATAAAAACAAAAGTTTTTCAAAAGGCCCCCGCTGTTATACATGCAACAAATATGGTCATAAAAGCCCCGACTGTAAAACAAAACCTAATAAGTATCAGAAGAATAAGGAAAGTAAACAGAACCAATCATCTTATGCAGCTGTATTTATCGCTTCTTCTGAATACTCTGATGACTGGTACGTTGATTCTGGTGCTTCAGTACATATGACCAAACACAAGAATTTGTTTATAGAAGAAACAAATCCAGATATAAAAACTATTAAAGTTGCAAATAACAAATCATTATCAGTTCAAAGCTCTGGCAAAATAAGCTTATGTGTTCATAATGAAAGAGGTCAACAAAACGAAATATTGTTTACAAATGTCCTGTATGTGCCTGAACTAGCTACAAACCTGCTGTCAGTAAGTCAAATAAT
Organism: Subacronicta megacephala; assembly: GCA_958496365.1. Lineage (NCBI taxonomy): Eukaryota > Metazoa > Arthropoda > Insecta > Lepidoptera > Noctuidae > Subacronicta > Subacronicta megacephala. The sequence goes on from OY292526.1 coordinate 4,647,606, forward strand.
TAAGAATGGTGGCCAAGTGAAGTTTAATAAGAATGGCTGTATTATACTAAATAAAAACAATGTCACAGTAGCAACAGCAAGCTTGATAAATAATATGTACCGCTTAAACATGCCTGCAGTCCATGCTTGCATATCAGATGTTATCGAGCAAGATACTTACCTGTGGCACCAAAGGATGGGTCATCTAAATTTTCAAAGCTTGAACAAATTGACTGAGAACACTGCTGATTTAAAGCTTGGTATGCATGCAGGTAATGTGAAGTGTATAACGTGTCAGGAAGGAAAACAAACACGTCTGCCATTTAAAAGTCAAGGGTCTCAGAGTAAAGACCTGCTTGAATTAATACACTCGGACATCTGCGGACCAATGGAAACTCAGTCATTGGGCAAAGCTAGATATTTCGTGACATTTCTTGATGATTACTCAAAGAAGATATTTGTATATGTGTTGCATAATAAATCAGAAGTCCTAGAAAAATTTATTGAATTTAAAAGGTTAGTGGAGAATCAGTTAAACCGTACAATTAAAATTCTCAGATCTGATAATGGACTTGAATATGTGAACAGAAACTTTTCAAACTTTCTCAAAGATGCTGGAATAATACATCAGACGACCACACCTTACACACCAGAACAAAATGGCACTGCAGAGCGTATGAATAGAACTTTGATAGAAAGAGCAAAATGTATGATGTTAAATGCCAACCTACCTAAAGTCTATTGGGCTGAAGCAATCCACACGGCTGCTTACATTATAAATCGCTCTCCGACTAAATCTCTGTGCCACAAAACACCAGAAGAAATGTGGACTGGACAAAAACCCAATGTCAGCCATATGAGAACATTTGGATGTGAGGTGATGGTTCATTTACCAAAAGAGAAAAGAAAGAAATTGGATTCAAAATCACAAAAAATGATTTTTGTTGGATACTGTGAAAACACAAAAGGGTATCGATTTTTATTACCTAGCTCAAGAAAAGCAATAAAAAGTAGAGATGCAATATTTCTAGAGTCAACTGTCAAGAGAGATTATGTGCCCATTGAGTTAACTACAAATGAATGCAGTATTCAGAATGAGGATTGTGAAGAAATTTCAAGTGATGACTCATTTAATACTGTAACAGAAAGTAAATCACAGTCAGACAGTGAGTACATCCCCGATGAAAGCATGGAATCTTCACCAGAAAGGAATGTTACAGTCAGAACACGAAGTCAACATTTAAATTCTCAGAAACAAGAAGAAAGCTCTTACCTGTGTTTTGATGAACAACTATTAAATTATGAAGTTCCTGACAACTATGATCAAGCAATGAAGTCTGTTGATGCTTCAAAATGGATAAAATCAATAAAAGAAGAACTTGATGCTCATCAGCAAAATGGAACATGGATATTAGTCGATAAAACTCCTGATATGCGAATAGTTGGTTGTAGGTGGGTATTTCGGATTAAAGAAGAGTCTTCTGGACCACGTTACAAGTCTCGACTTTGTGCGAAAGGGTACTCGCAAACCAAAGGTATTGACTATCAGGAAACATTTGCACCCACTGCCAGGTATGATTCAATCCGCCTATTACTCTCAGAAGCTGCCCAACATAACCTTCATATAATACAATTAGACATCAAAACAGCTTTTCTGTATGGTGAGCTTGAAGAGGACATATATATGACTGTACCTGAAGGCTTAACCTGCAAGACCAATAAGGTATGTAAGCTCAATAAATCACTATATGGTTTAAAGCAATCACCCAGATGCTGGAATTCTAAATTTGATTCCGTTTTAAAGAAGTTTGGGCTAGTTAATAGTAAAGCTGATCAGTGTGTGTATGTGGGCACCATTCATGGGGCAAAATGTTACCTGTGTTTATATGTCGACGATGGACTGATATTCTCTAAAGATAGGTCAACCCTAAAGGAGTTAATTAATGACTTACAATCAATTTTTGAAGTAAAAACATTTCCACTCAAAAATTTCGTTGGTATGGAAATAACGAAATTTGACAACTATATTTTCATACATCAATCAAACTATATTGAAAAACTACTAAATAAATTTAATTTGAATAATTCTAAACCTAACAGCATTCCAGTTGATCCACATACAATATTGGAAAAAGGAGAAGGTGAAACAGAAAAGAACATTCCATATCGGGAAGCCGTTGGACCATTGATGCACCTTGCCACAGTAAGCCGACCAGATATTTCTTTTGCTGTAAGCCTGGTGAGTCGATTTTTAAATTCTTATAATGAAACTCATTGGAATGCTGTGAAGGAAATTTTCAAGTATCTAAAGGAAACTAAAGAGTATGGTCTGTACTACACATCGTCGTCTGAGCCCAATGTTGTAATAGGGTATAGTGATGCAGACTACGCTAATGACCCTAACACGAGACGTTCAGTCACCGGATATGTTTTCATTAAAAATGGAGGAGCAGTAACATGGGCTTGTCAGAGACAACAGACAGTGGCTCTATCAACCACTGAAGCAGAATTCATGGCAGCCTGTGCTGCTACAAAAGAGGTCATGTGGATTAAACAGTTATTATGTGATATTGGTGAATTTAACCAAAAATCTGTATGTTTAAATTTAGACAATCAAAGTGCTATCAGTGTAATCAAAAACACAAATTTTCACAAACGATGCAAACATATAGACATTAAGTTCCATTTCATTAAAGAAAAATACTATGATAAAATTATTGAATTAAACTATGTGTGCAGTGATGAACAATTTGCTGATATTTTTACCAAACCTCTGTGTAAAATTAAGTTTTGTTATTTAAGAGATAAAATTGGAATTAAATCTAGTGATGTAGTAACTAATGGTTAGTTAGTTATTGTTTTAGTAAGTTTGTTTGGTTTAAGTGTAAAATTAAAAAGTTTATAAAGGCTTAAATTTAGGAGGAGTGTTGCAATATTTTTAAATTTCGCGCCTTGCTTAACTTTCTCTCCACTCTGTGAACATCACTAGCCGGCACACGGGCACATTGTATTTTAATTATTACACAGATTTAAGTTTAATTAAATACCACTTGTTTCATTAAATATTAACAGGGTTGATGGGTAATATAAAATAAGTCGCTTTAGAAAGATATACATCAACCTTATCGCTGCGGTCCTCCAAAAAGGTCAGTTGCGTAGCATAGCACTCTCAACCGGTGCAATGTGCATGTATATGAAATATGTGTTTTCAGAATGTGGAAGAAGTGAAAGAGGTTAGCAAGAGTCTCAGCGAGTAGCGATCTAAAGAAGAAGAAAGAAGGGCCAGGCAGAGCAGTACTCATGTACACCATGTTCGCCGGTACGCTTAGGTCCCATGCAATAGAGGGCACGCCTATTGCCATTAAACGGGCACAAATCCATTGATGCTATTGAGAATTTCATAGCAAAACTTAAAAACACTTTCGCGCTTGGGACCACTAGGCTAATGAGGCAGTCATTTAAATATTTTTAATATACTTAATACAACTCAAATTCGGAAAAAAGTTGTAACCTTTTTCATTAAGACGGCAGTATTTATAATCAAAATAACAGGCAATTCCGCTTGAGGGAGTGAACTTTCAGGGAAATTTTAAAGTAAAAATAAAAGATTTCTTACGTCAGTATAGGCTTCTTTAAAAGGGTTCACAACTCGTGAACTTTTATATCTTCAAGTTGGGTAGTTTCGAAGACTAATGCGAAAGTTTTTACATAACTGAACTTGTACATCGATTTTAATATATTTACATTTTATGTATCCAGCGTCTTCATGCAAAAGTTTGAGCGTTGAAATTATAAACTTTTTTTTTGTTTAGACTGTAAAAAAGACCCGTTGTTATTCAGAAATATTCATGGTTTATTTTTAATTGTTATTTACATTAGTAAATATTTAAATGTCTTAGATATTTTTACCAATTTTATTATTATCTTGTCTTGGCAATTGCACCTGATGTCGAGGAATTAAACGAATGTGACTAAAAGAGTGATGATATGAATGTGGACGAATTGAGAGCTAGAGGGAGACTAAAGATGGATGGATTGTGTTTTGTCAAATATGATAGAAATGACAACATGAGGACTTACAGGGATATATACATAGAAGGAAAACACATGCTGAACCGACCCCAAATAAATTTATATTAAGATGAATGTTTGATACTCTTTCACGCAAAAACTACAGAACGGATTTTGATGAAGCTTTACAGTAGTTGATGATACATCAGAATAACACCTTGCTTTAATTTATAACGGTATTTTGGGTAATTCCTACATTATTGAGAAAAATATATTCCACGCGGACGAAGTCGCGGGCAAAAGCTCGTTTTATTAATAATAATAATACGATAAAAGCGGTAGCCAAAACAAGGCATCAAAAGGCTCTTTTAATTTTGTTCAAACTCTTTTAAAAGCCGTTATGGATAGAAATTAACTTGGAACAAGATAGCCGGGCATTAAATGCGGTGATTATAAGATTTGTGTTGACTTTGCGGTCCAAACAAAGCGGAATAAAGATATTGAGATAAGAGACAGAAGTTTTGTGCATGAAAAGTGCGTTGCCTATTTTATTAAATGATAAATAATAAACAATATACCATCAAGCCTGAATTACCCAAAGGGTTAGGCATAGGTGTACTTAATGTACATACACTAGGGTGTCCCAAAAAAATCAAAGTCGTTTTTTTTTTACGCATACCCTCTAATTTTTTTACTTTTAAGTCAAAACAATTATAAATAAAATTTTAAGAAGGTAGGACCACGGTAACCCGTGCCGACTTACATTGATACATGTCAGTACTTTCTCTCTAAGGCTGATGAGACCTAACGTGTCGATGTGCTTGTGATTACTTGTTATTTGGTTATAGAACACGCATTGTGTTCAATCAGTCAATACGTCAGTGGAATTACGCAGTTCTAAAAGGGCTATATTTTTAATAGGTGACGTAAACATCAAATAACGGTTTCAAAACTTCCGTCTAATGGACAAGTTCTAGCAGTTTTATTTTACAATATCCGTGAAGTGAATTTAACTGTCAATAAAAGCGCGAATCTCACTATTCGCGAATGTATTATCTACTGGGAAAAGGCGCGTATTCCTACTAAATCTTTGCCTAATTGTGTGAAGAAACTTGTATACTTATATCAAGTTTGGAGGGACTTGCAAAAAATGCATAAAAGACACGAGACATATTTAGGCAGCGCCGTCAAGTCTTTTTGAACAATTTAGATAATTGGTTTAATATTGCACACGCCGTTGTATTTAATAAAAATAAATGAGGATAGAATCTTTTTACAGTGTCAAAGAGAGCTAGGCCGACCTGGTCACTTAGCAGGAGTGAAAAAAAATTGACTGATAGAGAGGAGAAGCGCGCCTCAAAACTATTGAAGAAGAAAAACGACGTGCTACATATTTTTCTGAGCCGACTCCTTCGACATTATTTTATATACGCGCGCTGAAACCATAAAATATGATTTCCAAAATGAGGTACCGGAAGTTTCACCTGTTCATTGGGCGACAAGCTTTTGCCTGCTGAAATGCTCGGAAATCAAAAGAAGAACGTCTTCCTATAGTTATTTCTTATGAAAACCATGAATAACTTTTTGCTCTACCAAGATTAGAAGGATCTGCATGAAGTGAAAATGCGCAGGCAGTTTGGAACGCGATTGTACAAGACTTTCATGGATTAATCACAGTTGAGGAGGAACAAAATAATTTTTTATTACCTTGCCTACAAGAACACCAGAATTTTTTTCCTGACTGTAAAAAACAAAAGTTAAAAAGAAATTTTGAACAAAAGAATATATTTTTAATGTAAATGAGTAAATAATATACTATTCGGGTGTATTGGAGTTTTAATTAAGTAATAAACATTAAATTCTTAATTCCTCCTATAGTAAGTCAGTACAATTTTTCATGTCAAAAGTTTGGCATCAAGTCGGCACGGGTTATCATTGTCCAATCGCAATAATATTTATTATTTGAGTCAATGAGGTCAAACGGAATAAAAATAGAGGGTATGCGTATTTTATTTCGCGAAAAAAATTTTTTTCATTGTTTCTTGGGACACCCTAATGTACACCCACAGTTTGCGGTTATATTTAGGGCCCATGTAGGCCCATTGGGGGCGATCATATTGCTATTCACCGATCACATATGTTAACTCCAAGCTGCCACAGAGAATTTCATGGATAAACCCGACAACAATTTTCTTGGCCTGGGAATCCAACCCAACACCTCTAGCTTAGTAGTCGCGCTTAGGACCACTAGGATAATGAGGCAGTCATACGTGCGTCACTACAGAACATTATTATTAAAAAACAGTTGGTTACTTTGACCTCAGAATATAAAATCTGATATTTTTTATTTTATGAACTTATGATTAAAGAAAAAAAGGTGAAAGTAAATTTTAAAATTAATTGGTTTCGTTACCTTAAAAAAATATTGAAGATGAAAGATTTTGTGTATTATAAGATATTTGATACTTAAAATTTTTAATTAAAGGTGAGGGCTTAAGTGTTTGTAAAGAATTTTCAATGAGTCTAGAAATTCATTCTCTTTTGTACGTTTTCTTAAGGTGACACGCTCATGGTATTCTTGGAAGTAATATTATATAGGCACAATTTCTTTGAAAGATTCCGTGACAAAGAAGAATAGTTCTAGATTAATATTTTAAGCAAGCTGCTACTTTATATTCTAGAACATTTTAACTTATCTTTCCAAAGCAATTGAAATAATTCAACTGCGGGCAGGATTTGAACCTGCGTCTTCTGGTTAGGTACACCTGGCGCTATGACTACTAAGCCAACACGAGTCCCGTCTGCCAGGTCGAAATTTGCCTTCACATTTAAATTTTCGTCTTTGAGGTGACGTCAGTGACATCTGTTAAAATGCAAGTTTGCTTCAGTAGGTATGTGTTTTTTTTCTGGTTTAAGCTCAAGCTAAAACATCAGGTGAGTTAGGCAGATTTAATGTTCAGAATTCAGTAAAGCTGCTCTGAATACTAAGCGGCAAGAAAACACCCGCTTTTGGAAAATAGCTTGCCGCAGATATCTCGTGAATGAGCCTACCCGATGATACCAATCTGAAAAGTATCACCTCTGTTACTGCACCCTCACACGGGCGCTACAAACCGTTTCGTGAACGTTAGAATTGGTTCTCATTTGCGGAGCTCGTTATCAAAGAATATTTGGTTTGACTGTGCTGTTAGGTAGAGAGTGCAAATTAGGTTGATAAGGAAATGCAGCTACTAATCTTCTCTTGTATTTGGTTACAAATATGTATTAAGTCTGCTTATATATCATAAGGTGGATTGCCTGCTCGTTTGCCGAGTTATCCTATACCAAAATGCATTGTATTACTAGAGGATTCATTACGTTTGACTAAGTTGTTCAGTGTGATCTGTGCTCAGTAGCTTCACCATTGACGCCCTCGAGCGAAACGAGCCACCTAATGCTAAGTAGTTATAGTCGCCCATGGACTCCTGCAACACTAGAGCAGTTCCTGATGCGTTACCAAGGACTAAGTGGCTACCTCTAAGGACTACAGACTGCCAAACCGACTGAAACCGAGAAGAGTAACTGGCTTTCGCACCCAAAAATTGACGTATCCGCACAGGTTCTTTGACTACTGACCCTGAGGTAATCTCTAATCAGATGCCAAGAAGATATGATGAACAAAAACCCCTTATCATCTTCTACTTCTATTTCTAAAGGTTGTTATACACATGCCCCCACGGAGGCTGGTAAATTATTGAAATTTGAAACTTATATTTAATGCTATAAAGGTGGTAAGGAGTATTAGTTACTATACTGAGCATCTGGTCTTTGAGAATAATAGCAGAATTTGTTCCAAACAAATTATCTTACTGAGTGAGCGATTAGGAGTGGGCTGGTGAGATTGGTCTAATTATTTAGATTGAATGAACTAAGTAGTGTTTGGTGCGTGATATTGTTTTACCTCATTACATATAAATTCTGTTAATTATAATCTATCATTATACTCATAGATTCAATTTACTGGCTTTTGCTTCAGGTCACATATTATTATTATTCTTAGTAACTCCTCGTGCTAAGGTAAATGCTTGTGATTCGAGTAGGTTCACGTCGGTACTGCAATGGAACCGAACCGGCAACCACATGATCGCAAGTCCGACGCCCTAGCCATTAGGCTACCGCCGCTTAAACTTGTTAAAGTCTTTAGGTATTGTAATCCTGTTAAAAAAATCTACCAGCTGAAGTAATGATCAAAAAATTTAAATAAATCAAACAACAGGGAAACGGATGCTGTCAAAATCTAAAATAGTGCTCCAAGGCAAAATGTTGAAGCAAATAAGGTAGAAAATTTTAAAAATAGCATTTTTCTGAATTTATCTCATGAAATTGTTCGTGAAATTGCTCGTTGGGGCATGAAGCTGGCTAAACGTTATGCTCCATGTATCGTGGATCTCTTTAGCTGAGATTGTAAAAGATATTAAGGCGCACAGAAATGAAAAATCATAAGCGCTGACATGAATGAACGACGGGAACGATGCCACAATGCCTTTCATGCGGTTTGTTGTTATTGGTTTTGGCATTTTCTTAGGTTATATAACTTTTATTACTTAGTAATCACTCTTTAAAAGGTACAATACTGCTTGTCAAGCAGCGCTATAAAGAATGTAAGTATAGACATACAGTTGAATGGTTTTAACCCTTCAAGTTCTATATTATTATTATTGACACAATGCAAAACCTATTATTTCGGGCTTTATGAGGCCGCGAGTTGATGCGGTTGTGAATTAGTATTGCAGAATTTACAACCAAATAAAAAACTGAGCTGGAACGACTTTGATGACTTTTTGTGTGCATTTGAGTCTTGACTGGACGGATGGTTAAGATTCACAATTGGACTTGGTGGGTGGCGCTACGATAGAGTTCTAATACCTATATGATTATGAGTCCCGGACAAAGTTTGGTGCACCGCTGAAGTACGTGAAATACAGACTCATTACCCACCCTATCAGTGAAATCAAAGTCTAAAATAATAATATGAAATAATGATATGAAATATAGGCAATGATATATCTAGCAGCGGAATCCTTGTTATACTAAGGAACAAACAAAACTAGGTTAAGACGAGATTTGCAAATCCCGAATAAGAAGCCATTTGGATCCCGTTGTAATGTGAGCTGTGGGCACGTCGCTATTTATCTTCCCTGCTTCTTATGTACATTGTGGGCATTCGGTCCCAACCGTTTACCAGCGCTAAACTATTCAACAGCATAGGTTTATACTTTCCCCCGTGGGAAGAGGATTAAGAAAACAAAGTCTGATCAACACGCTGAGAAGGAACACGTGCTATAATCAACAAAACCCAGATTGGTAGGATCTTATGACTTCATGATTCTTTCAGAATGGACGGGTTAGAAGGCAGTTCTACATTACCATTCAGAGCGGCATCTCTTGAGAGGTGAGAAAACAGGATACATTTCGGAGAGCGCGTATCAGATCTCCATCTGAATTGGTTTCTCGTAGGGAACAGCGCTCTATTGTAGATCACAGTGTCGCATAACATCAGGCGAACTGGTAGTAAAGCCAGATAAATAGCGTAGGCCTATCAAGAATAAAAAATAGTAAAAACCTCTGACTCGCTTGGTGGTAAGACCTCTTGGAGTCTGAGTAGCTGGCGACCACTCTTGCATTGGAATTTGTCGTAAAGCACTTTGGTAGGTTTTGACTTTCCAGGAAGCTAGTTCTCTTTTGTTTGCTGCGGCTCTTAGTAGTCCGAAGTCCGTATGGGTCTAAAACTAAATGGGTCTTCTTTGCAGCGTGCATGGGTGGCGATGACTACTTAGCATTAGATGGTAAAAAAATGATGCGCCTACCTACCCAACCCACCCGCCTTTGTTATACTGTTCTGTTGTGTATGCAAAGAGCCTGGATATTCTTGAATTTATCTTTGACCCTGTTTGAGTTTTTCATGAGTTAAGACTAGGATCAAACGTACTTAAGTCAACAATGAAAAAAAAAACATAACTCTATTAGATTGTTAGACATTTTTACAGCAGTACAGTAATGACAGCAATAGTAATCTTCATCTGTAATGAAATTGGAATAACAATGAACGCTGCGACGAAATGTATGGGCTCCAACAAGTAAAATTATACCATGACGCTTGTATTCCCGAGGGGTTATGCAGAGTACCTATAGGTATTTATATTCAAATTGTACATCAACAGTTCGCCGGTATGTTTGAGTCCTATGGGCCAGCCTATCGTCATTATTCAGAAAAAAAGCCTAGCTCCGAGTTGCTATTATTCCATTCAATTTGTCAATAAACAAACCCAAGACCCGCGCGTAGCAGTCGCGCTGAATGCGGATTTATGAATACAAAATAAGTCCATAAATGTCATCTGAGATACCTATTAATCATATAAGAGTATATAGTAAACTATGCAACAACTTTAGCATATTTTTTCCTGTTGAACCGAAGATGATTAATAAGATTCTCCCACATAAAAAGAAATGTACAAATTTTGTTCTTCCACAGTAAATTATTTTTCCTTTCATCACTTTCAGTTCATTTCAGCAGTTTAAAATTGCGATTTTAAAAGACGGATCTTCTTTAAAGACGAGAGATTTAATAAAGGAAATAAAAACTACGGAAGAAAAATGTTTACGGTTTCAGTAAGGGTTGCCAAATATATAATTATAACGGTATATTATAGTATCCTACTTTATTTTGGTCCAAAATACTATATAATAAACAGCACTGTAATATTATTTTATGACTGTATTAAAAAAAAAACTGAAAATATTACATTGACATAACACTACCTTTTACAGATCACGAGTTATGTTGATATTAATTCTCGTTGTTTCAGATCCTTTACAGTATCCATAATTTTAATAGTAGACATACATTTTTTTTTTATAACTACTATTATTTGGAGTCGGAAGCATTAGTCTCAACAAGTTCATTATATGGATTGAAGCCAGAAGCTAAGCATATGCATCTATTAGATGGATAGAGCGCTATTGAACAGACAGTTGTTAGACGCTGGATATTGAACCACACAATGCAATTTCCTTCCTAAGTACTCCTTACTACGAACTGTAGTCTGAAAAGAAACCGCCTGTATCGACCATTCGTGATATATTTTCAACCGACTTCAAAAAGGAGGAGGTTCTCAATTCGTCTGTATGTTTTTTTTTGTATGTTTGTTACTCGATATCTCCGCCAATTTTGGACCGATTTTAATTATTGTTTGGTAGGTTTTTTTGTTTGGTAGGTCATACTTCAGAGGTGGTCCCGTTCAAATTTTATCGAAATCGGTTGGGCAGTTTTGAAAATATCAACAAAAATCTAAAAAAATTGTTTACATCGATGATATTATCGTTTACTCTGAAACATTGCTATCTTATTGGAGCAGTGCGTTTAGTTGGCTAACAAGTACTTCTAAACAAAACTTTTCACAAAAAAATACAAAATAAAATTACTTTTAACAAAAAAGTTAAACCGCCTTCAAAAAATAATAAAATAATTTTGTCTAAAACTGTTTGGGAAGTCGGTGGCAAAACCAGAAGACCCACTCAAATAGAAGTCACCGACTTCCCAAACTGTTTTAGACAAAATTATTTTATTATTTTTTGAAGGTGGTTTAACTTTTTTGTTGAAAGTAATTTTATATGGAAGTACTCAGTATTGCAGAGTTTAGATAAATGAGCAGCTGTTATTGAAATATGAAAGGCCAGCTAGAATCCAACGGACAATTATGTTGATTTGAATCGGAAGCAGAACAATTGCATAGAAATAATTCTCACGCTTATAATGCCAATTATAATTGTGCATTTTAAGTTAGAACTACTACAGTTGAACTAGTCGTTCAACTGTAGTAGTTCGGAACCTTACATAATAGACCTAACAATGATTTCACTTTCCTGTTGATTTGTAACACTGACTGATGATAAATGATGAGTGGATTATTCGGTCATATTTTTTTGAGAAACATTATTTTTTTAATTTTAATAAAGTCGAAATACGCTAGTTAGTCGGAATCGGAAGGGTATCTGGCAACAAATAGAACAGGGTGAGCGGTGGCTTATTCACAAATCCTGCTGACTGCAGGCAATGGACTGATTACAGTTAACGATATTAAAACGTTATTAAAAACTGGCATATAACGGTGATTCTAAGTATTTATGAACTCGCTTAAAAAGTCATGTAGCAACAACTGACTTTAAAATATTATTCGTAGGTAAACAGAAACAGCGTAATTTTGACACCTTATTCACCAATAAAATTAATTAAAGTATCTAAGCATGATTTTATTCATTGCTAAAACAAAAAGAAATATTGATATTTGATATTCATTTTCAGAACCAAATAATAAAAATCAATCAAATAGGTCATCATTGTTTGAGGGATATTTTTTTTTTTTTAGAAAAAGCTTACTAGCTATGTGGGTCACACATTACTAGTATTCTTGTTTACCCCTCGTGCTAAGCTAAATATGCTTGTGTTACGAGTGGGTTCACGTCGGTAGTGCAATTAAATACACTTGAAGTGTCTGGAATCATTAGCTAATTAATAATTAGATACATAATTTTCAATATATTCATGTCTCCAATTAAGCAATTTTTCTTTATTCAAGATATTCAGCAAAATTGCATTTAGTGTCATTTACAACGTTATAAATTATTAGCACAATATATGATGGGATTTTTGATAACAACAATTTAAAATTAAAGTGTTGCATGCTCCTTCTAACTATATTCGTGTATGTCAATGTCTTTATTTAAAAAATATACTATCAGTGTAAAAGTAAATATCGTTGGTTGTAATAACAACGCTGAGAGCCAGCACCGCAATGCACCACGAAGGATTATCAGACTCGACTTTTTTCAATTAACATGCCAAATGAGCCTTGCTAAGAATTATAATCCGAACACTAAACATTTGTCCACTTTTTAAATTAAATTAACAAGTACGCCTTAAAAGAACAAGGCATTTTGAAATATGGATTTGTATATTTATGTTTTCAGGCGTTATACATAGTGCATCATAAAAACGGAATAAGTAAAATTTAATACAAATCGAGTAAGAGTTTCGAAAACCTTTTCATTTTCTTATAAAGAAAGGAAAATTCTATGTATATATACATAAATAAATATTGATCTACATAACCAAATTTATCCTTAGAGCGATATCACGGTGGTATTTATTTAATTAAAGTATGGATTAAAAATTATATGTTATTAACTGATCCAATTTATTCGTATTTCGCTTGAAAACAATAGATCTTCCATGTGTCTGTAATTAAATAATACAGTAAACTGTATGTTGTCTTAAAATAAAAATGAAGTAATTTAAAATAAAAATATTAAACGCAAATTTTAGGTATAGGTTCTGTAAAATGAAACAAATTAGTTAAATTACGTATTTTTTTCTATTAAATAATGGTGCCTAAGTACAAAGTATATAAATTCTTCAAAAAATGTTATGTCTATTTCAGATATCTTTAAAATGTGAAAACTTAAAAATAAATAAATAAACCTTAAAAATATAGTTTTCGTACTTACCAGTATTTTGCCTACGCATAAATGTAGGGTACTTACGTACAAAATTTGCTCTAGAACAAAGCGCAATGCATTTTGTTTGTTCTCTCCTTATTTTAGTATACGTAAGTGACCACGCTAGTTGTAAATTATGTGTCTGGACAGGTCGTTTGTGATATCTTCGGTATTAATTTCTAACATGTTATTATTTATTTTAAGTGAAACACACCGTCATAAATGTATTCCCCGAAGCGAAAACTTATGTATACAGCTAAAGTATTTGTCGTTAATCGGGTACAAATCCAAACTACTGAGAATTTCATATAAAACCCCAATAACACTTTGCTTGGCACGAGAATTACACCCAAAACCTCCACCGTAGAATGACAACCACGCATAGGTACGATCACTAGACTATTGGGTTGATTTTGGGGCTACCATAAAAATGTCTTCTTGTGACTTAGATAGATACTGCAAATTACTTACATCTAAAATAATAACAATTAGCAAAATCAAATAAAACTGGATCTTATTTTAAGTGACAAGTGTCACACCTCGTCAGCAATTTAAACAGAGCTAAAAAAGTTTCTCAAATTACATCTCAATTTGCAAGAATTTTCATATTTTCTAACTAGTCTTATAAAAGTTTTTTTTTGCGCATTATGAGATAATTTGCGTACCTGACTCGTTGAAATGGAAAATATAAATCGAGCCAATTTAGTGCTTTCATGTCGTTTTGTGTTTAACACTAAATGCAGGCGATTAAAATTTAAATTGCTAGCTAGATATTTCAATTCATCAACAATTTTGATACCTATTAATTAATAGTAGCTTAATTTTTTTTACTTTTTTCCTTGTTTGTCCTATCAAAATGAATGAAAAACAAAGTTAAATATAAAACAAAAAAATACCAAAATTAAAAAGAAGGCCTAATTCCTCCCCCAATCCCCTTCCTTCTCCTTCCCCTCCCTTTCCCTAAATAGGCTCGGCAACGCACCTGCAACTCCTTTGGTTTTGCAGATGTCCATGGGCGGCGATGACTACTTACCATCAGGTAGCTCGCCTGCTCGTTTGCCGAGTTATCTAATAAAAAAAAAACCTTATTCTTTTTAAAATGTGGTTTCAATGCACAGTATAAGCTTTTCTATATTCGAGTATAAATTGAAGTGGTATCAAAATATCATTGTATTAAAGTCTTCTATTCTACACACGCCTTTACTGAGTTCTCAGTCTCTGAGAGCTCTCAGTCTGAAATTGACTGACATTTAATGATCGAACAAAATTGTATTTGAATTTTGTATTTGTTACATCCAATATACACTGTGTATAGCATTTTAATGGAGTGGAGATTTCACAGTGTCTGCCCCTTGAGGATAGACGGAGATAAATTGAACTCGCCTTTTGGCATTTTAGGGTTCTTCCGAAACAACCTTAAAACGCGTTTACGAGTTTGTACCTCGAAGAGAAACTCGAAGATATTGTTCCCGTGATAAATTTAAATATTTTTACAAATAATGAGCCTTTTCAAGTTTTTAGTAGGTATGTTGTTTTGGGAGAGTTAACGGATGTCTGTGAATACTTTAGTTCACCTTTCTTAATAGGTATATTAAGCATTACCATCTTACTTGACATGGAGATCGAACTTCAATTGTGTTTCTTATGTATCTCGAAAAAAATGAGTTTTTTTTAGAATAAAACTATAATTTGTCACGGATGATGCAAATGACCGATGTCATCCAGCAGGGGACAATTCCAATGGAATCATTATTAATAATGGGCGGAACCAACTCATATATTAGCATATTTTTGTCATTATAACAAAACAGGATATTCTTTATGTTGTTTTTATTTAAACACGAAAAATGTTTTTGAATTATAATAATTCATAAATCAATGACAAAATAAACAACATATAACCTGCGACCACTGGCTGTTTATCCAACTTTGAAAATAGGTATTAATGATGAAATTAGTACATTATTGAAGAAGGTACGCACGGCTACACATCAAGCTATATAAAACGAGATTACGCAGACATTTTATTGTATGGAAAGCAATAATATTATTGATATTTTTTTTCAAGCGAAATAATATTATTGATATTTTTTTTTACCGACGTAATGTGAGTATGCATTAGTACACCTCTGCTTACTGCCTAACCCTTCGGAAAATACAGGCGTGATGGTATAAAATTGTTTTTCTTCACACAATGCAGACGTTTATCTCAAGATACACAAAATGGGAACGTAATTCTAATTACTACGTCCTATGCACTGTTTTTTACAGCGTAGATACTTAAGTCTATTGCTACGACGCCTACGCCGTAGCAGATTTGGGTTGGCTCCAGGGCCGAATTAGGCCAGCATACTATATTAAATGGTGTTGCAGATGTTCATGGGTGGCTAAGACCTTGCCATCGGGTGACTCATCTGATTGGATTAGAACTTTATTATGAATGTTATTTAAATACAAAAAATCCCCTTCTGATATCTCCATGCCATATTAAATACAAAAGATACAGAAACGTCTAATAATATAATTATTATATTGTCAAAACATAAAGGTCTATTCTAAATAAACAATTAAATATCATTGACAATACGGATGACTCGGCCAGGAAATGGTAAACAAAGGAGGTTTTCTGCCAGACATTTTCTTTGAAACATTCTTATTAGCTAAAAAGGTTTGTTCAACGGAAAACAAGAAACCCTTTCTGAAATATTTTATTTTACGGTAAATTATTCCATTTAACTGCTTTGTGAATAAATGCCGATACCTTTTTTTGCTTTTTTGCGGCGTGCGTTATGGGCGAACGGATTGATTTTTAATTATATTTGTATAATTGTTGAATATCGTGTTGAATCAACCGATACAAATAATTGAATGCATTGGAATAAAGGATTCAGATTTTATTTTTTGCTTTTATATAAAATTAGCAATTCGCAATTGGCTCGCCCCCTATTACATGTGACCTCTTAATTAAGCAGTTTAGACGGAAATGTAACAAACGGAGAGAAAGAAAGAGCTACTTTCACATTTACAATATTAATTATTATTAGTCTAGTGGTTCCAAGCTTGACTGCTAGGCTAGAGATCCTGGGTTGGATTTGCAGGTCGAACAAAATGTCATTGGGGTTTTTTTTGAAATTCTTAGTAGCATCTCGAAGTTAACATTAACCGGGCATAAATCCAGCCCGGTTAATGGCAATAGGCTCGCTCGCTATTACATGGGACCTAAACAGCTGGCGAACTCTAGGTGTAGGTACATTACATTAGTACCTACATCTCTGTCTAACCTTTCGGGAAATATATAACATAACATACCATCACGCCTGTATTCCCCGAAGGGTTAGGCAGAGGTGTACCTACTAATGTACACCCACATTTCGCCGGTATGTTTAGGTCCCATGTAATGGGGGCGAGCCTATTGCCATTAAATTCTTTCTATGATGGGGATGCCATTTGGGGAATAAAGGCATTATGTTATTTGATGATGTTATGTTTAGCTAAAGCCCGAAATATTGAGCCTGAAATCCTTAATTATTATGAAAATACGTGTTCATTTTACATGCACATAATATATTGGCGCCCAACATGTGACCCCGTCGATCAATCAACGTCCCGGAGTTTTGTCGACCAATTTCCACTTAAGCGGGGCTCACCTGCCCTAATCAATGAGACAAAAGCATTCCTTTCACCCCATGGAATGGCGGAGGATTACATGGGGAATCGGAACTCCGTTTACTATATCTTACATCCTTAATTCCGCTATGTGTAGGTATAAAAAACGAATGGCGAATAAAGACTAATATTGACATTAAGCAGAAGAGTACTAAATGTACACCCACAGTTTTCGGGTGTGTTGAAGTCCCATGTAATAGGGGGCGAGCCTATTGCCATTCTTATCTTATAAAGTTATGACCTCGAGTGTATTTAAATTAAAGGTAAACACAGCATTAGTATTTAAGATTAATGAGGCAATTATTCTATTTTCGTTACTTACTGCTACTCAGAGTATTTTTTACGAAATATAGTTTATATCTAATATTACGAAATCAGCGTACAGGTTCATTTTACGCAACGCCTTGCGTATATTATTGTAAGTATAACGATGCTCGCAGGGTCTTGTTGTTTTCTTCTCTGTTGTTATTATGCAGCGCTTCGGCTGCATTTTAAAGACGCAAGAATTGTTGGTTTTCTATTACCATAACAACGAGGATAGTACCACTCGTGGTAAAAGCAAAGAGTTACTAATAAGAGCAATCATATTACTTTTGTTGATTGTTTTTTACCTATTCAAATAACAATTAGGTTAAAATTTAATATATTAATACGTATTCGTAACCGAGGTCTTGGGTTCGATCCCCAGGTCGAGCAAAGTGTTATTGAGTTTTTCTATGAAATTCTCAGTAGCAGCTTAGAGTCTGGATTTGTGCCCGGTGAATGGCCCCCTATTACATGGGAACCAAACATACCGGCGAACTGTACGTGTAGGTACATTAAGTACACCTCTGCCCAACCCTGTGGGGAAAACGGCGCCATTTCTGATTTATCCTCTACATAAGTTTAGGATTTGAATCCACTAACATTTTAAAAAATGTACATAATACAATGTTAGAATACGTCGTTAGTTTTAATTTTAACACTGTATGAATTACAAATATATTTTGTTTATTTCATTGTACATTTATTATTATTTCGCCTGAAAAAATTTGATTGATTTCACGAATATTAAATTCGAGTTTTCGTTGTTATTGAAATCCAGCTTTGTTTGAATGTCAGTTACTTAGTATTCTGTTTTTGTAAATAGGTTTACGGCTTTGTTTTTATTTAAATACGTGTTATATCTATGATAAGGATAATTATTTAAATTCTCAAAATATAAATGTGTTTTTATTTATATTTTAACAACAGTTTTTTTAAATTACTGTTTTAGGATAAAGTTTGCTTTACTTAATTTCTATATTTGTCTGAGCAAACTCACGTAGCTAATACATCACTCGAGATGCATTATATTTTTGCACCTACTGTACTTACATGTCAGGTATACATCAGATCCTCTCCAAATCTAAATGGAACCACCTCGAGAGAATACCCTTTCGAACAGAAAAATAATTTTCAATATATAATAATTCACAATTGACGCAGTAATCGATAAACAAACATAAATATAACATACCATCACGCCTATTCCACGAAGGGTTAGGTAGAGGTTTACTTTAGGTCCCATGTAATAGGGGGCGAGCCTATTGCCACTAACCGGGCACTGAGAATTTCATATAAAAACCTATTACCACTTGGCCTGGGGATTGAACCCAGGACCGCTAGCGTAGCAGTCGCAGTTAGGACCACTAGACTAATGAGGCAGTCGAAAAATGAACATAAATTGGACCTAATGTCATTACAAATAATTTAATGTATTTTTCTACAGCAACAGCTGCAGAGAGGAGTGAAAGAAGAATGGGGAGGCCTTTGCCCTGCAGTGGAATACTACAGACTCATAATATGATAATAATAAAATATAATATAATAATAATGTCTTTAGGATCTAAGAAGTTACTGATGACATTAAGTACTATAAGAAGTTATTCCACAGAGGTTTCTATAATAATACCGTTACCAAATGGAAAGGGTACTCGGGAACTAATTGCCCGAATCCCACTTGTGCCAAACAATTTGATATGTCAATCCTATTTCGGTTAGATTTTCTATCGCGTTACCTCCGGCCGAAAATTGGTTGGTCTCCTATTTGTGCGGATTGGAAGGTGACCCATTCAATAGGAAAGCTCTAGCTTTAACAACCTAACCATTAGCACAGAAATTACAAGGGACTAACCCTCTAAAGCCATTAGCACTCCACGTGGGTAGCTAAAATGCTGCTGTACAACAACACAGCAAACTAGAACGGAGATGTGGATAAAGTAAGTATAAAATTTAGCTTATTTTTATAACTTTAAAGGTAATAAGCATCCGTTAATGTCAAATATAGTAAAAAATATACTTGAGTTAGTATGTTACAAGAAAATAATCTTTCAGTATTTCGTGACATTCACGCTTTTGATAACATATTTTTGATATCTATTTATATCTATTCATAAATACATATGAAAAGATAGAAATAGATGAGTAATTAAATAGATTGAAATTGTTTTTTTTTATTAGCATGCTTAACTAACCAAAGACATAACGGAATGCAGGCGTAATGGTTTATTATGCTATTTTTCTGGCAACAATATTACTGAAAATGTTAATTTAGTTAGCTACGATATCAAATTTATGGTTACATAGAAACATTTTATTTCTATTCATTCGTTGATCAGACTGTCAGATTGCAACTTATCTTCAGGGCCGGGTTTCTAAACGAGTTTCTTAACAAAGTCCGAAAAATCTACGAATATTCATTCTCTTTCCTGTGGCATCTAGAATGAATATTCAAAGCGCCATTTTAGCGCGTTGACGTGTTACTAACTGCCGTCGTCAGTCAGGCCCGTCCGGTCCTAATGATCTGTCCACACAGGATGGATGTCGATAACTCTATTATTTTTGCTTTTGTTTTGGTAATTTTAAGGAATATTCCCTTTAATTATATTTCTTAGGGAGCTTAAGGAGCGGTGGTGGCCTAGTGGTTACGGCCAAGACTTACGAGTTTTAGGTCGTAGGTTCGAACTAAGACATGCGCTTTACTCTGTGTAAATTATTTCATCACCACTGCTTCCAAAACGGTGAAGGAAAACATCGTGAGGAAACCGTAATGTCCTAGAGCCAAAAAATCCTAAGATGTGTGACATCTACCAACCCGTACTGGCGGTGGATTATGGCCCATTCTCTGTTACCGAGAGGAGGCCTATGTCCCAACAATACTAACATTATGGTCTGATTATGCAATTTTTCTTAAATTTATACGGTTTACCGTAGGTACAAATGTATCAAATAATTATTGTCGGGGCAGAAAGCACAAGCTATTGGCCGTGCCTTCATGTCGTAGTGTTGCACGTGCTAAGTCGCCAATTCCTCGCACTATGGCCGCGCTTAATGATCTCTTGGATTCTAATCCAACAGCTTAGCCCGGTGAATGGCAATAGGCTCGCCCAAACATACCGGCAAACTGTTAGTTAAGCGAACTAAATTAATACACGTCTGTCTATCCCTTCGGGAAATACAGGCGTGATGATATATGACACATATAGATTAGGTTATCGATGATTTATTGTTACGAATGTATATGAGCGATAGATTTAACTTCAAATGTTACATAATATATTTTGTACAATTCGACTGTAGTACATTCGATTATCATATTTTTTTTCCTATCCTTTTATTTTCCTCTTGCGATTTTTTGGGTAGATATTATTTGCATATTGAATACTGATATTTCAGCAAAATTTATTACATATACGTATTGTTTCTGTATAATGTTTTGAGTATTTCATAAATATATTATTTATCATAGACGTCTGAAACTTGCTTTTGGGAATTATAGTTTCAATATTTTACCCAGTTTATATTCCTTTTTTGTTTGTACGAACAAATTGGGTTTGCTTACTGCCGAGGTCAATGGCCCATATATAATCCTGCACGATAAGGGTAGGAATAGGGTTGTCACTTTTACTTTACAGAGATATATAAAGCAAATTCGAGAACGACGGCAGCAGATACGCAGAAAATCGCTTTCGTACTTTTGCTGGACTTTTAAACAGATTTTGGGAAAATTGGTAAAAGAAAGTGAAGTTACATAACATACCATCACATTTGGATCGCCGAAAGGTTAGGCAAAGGTACTTATTTACTCACCCTTAGTTTGCGGGCATGATTTTAGGACAAATGTTTTTATTTTATTTCTCAAAAGTATCAGGAACTCTGTTGCATGTAAAACTGATATTATTAATTTTTAATCTGCTGGACAATGATCTGGCTAAATTCACTGCCATATTTTAGGGTGCGAGCCTTTTTCTATCAATCGGACACAAATTGAAAGGCAGAATTTAATAGAAAAACCCTAATCGATCCAGGAATCGAAACCAGTACCAAGAAGTAGTCTTGATACTTCAATCGGCAATATTAATTTAATAAGTGACACTAGCACAAAATTTAAACTTTATCCCGTAAAGATCATCATCACCCCATTTACCGTCTTTACTGCTTCAAGGGCCTCCTTTCAAAGAGAGAGCGGTCAGGTTATAGTCCACCATGCTAGCCTACTGTACTACTTCTACGTACAAAATATGTAAACCAGAAATACCTACTTTGAAGTGTCCAAAAACCACTCATAATTCTCCCAAGACTGCACTATGTCTAAAGGTTTCCACAAGGAGTTCATGATTCTCAAACGACGAACAAACCCATATATCAGAGTATATGCGACGGCATTGAGCGATGTCCTAATATCCGCCTTGAAATGGTATCGTCAGTAATGCTCCGGGACTCCGAGCCTAGACTCCGATGAGATCCGCAATTCCGCACGGAATCCGTAGACGCAACGCGGATTTCAGATAGACGCGGATGTCAGATGTAAACGTAGGAAAGAATTTATTATGAGACTTCGATATAGGTTTGAATTATTTTCAATTGAAATATTCCAAACGTTACTAAATATTTTAAAGTTATTCTGTCGAGTGGGAATATAAATGTAGACCGATTTAAATCAGTATTCCAATAGTTTCTGTAAAAGGTTTGTGATTTAACTGAACTGTTGGAATCGGAGAAGATTGTTTCATCAGTTATCTGAAGGATTGTTCAGCATTTAAGCACAATATAATGATTCCGATGACGTAGATGTGTCAAGTAGTTTGATTTAAGTTAAAGTAGCAACAAGCGCGCAGAGTATGAGTGGGTTTGATTTTTAAACCGAGAAATGATTTTTTTAAATAATTTGCAGCAATAGTATTGCTGCGGCCGTGGTCTGTTGTGGTCGTTACTATTTGAGTTGTTAATTGGTATTTTTATTAAATTTTCGGTACAGTCGCTAGCATATCAGGGTATACAAAACTGTCAAATTTCTCCAAATGATTTTAAACCTTAAAATTTTTACGATTAAGATCAAAATCGACTGAGAAAATTGACATTGTTTGGTAATTTGATGTGCTGGCGACCGTACATAACTGCACAGAGTTTGGATTTATGCTTGGTTAATGGCAATAGACTAGCCTTCTATTAAGGAGACAACATATTGTGTCCTTGTACACACATACACACATAACTACTAAATGACCAATTTTTTATGTACCTACAACTCTGCCTAACCTTTTTGGGAATACAGGTATGATTGTCATGACATTCAAGACCGCAACTGCTAGATTTAGGTAAATACCATTGCAATTAGTGAATTTGCAATAGCAAGTTCCACAGCCCAAGTGCGAAGTTATAACTAAATGCCACTAACTATGGAGTGAAGCTAACGTTAGTAAATCAACATCTCTAAGCTGGAATGTCTTGGTTGAATCAAGTGCAATAACAGGCTTAAGTCTGTATAGAAGTATTTCAATTGTATCCAAAGGATGTTTACATTCAGATTTGTATTAATAGCTCAATAAAGAAATAACACATCAAGAACAATCAAATCAATTCAATTAATTCTCAATATTTTGTTGCATCGGTGCGTACTGATGGCGTGAACATTTTTCGTTGTCAGTATGCGCAGAAGACTATAGACCATAAATTTGTTTTTCGTCGGTCTCAGAGGTCGGACTCATTCAGTACGGGTCGTGGTGAATGTCAACAATTTCAAGGCCGTGAGGATATGGCCTGGGAAGGCCCAGTGTTTGAAGCGGGCGATAGCCTAATGGCTAGGGCTGGCTAGGGCGTCGGACTTGCGATCATGTGGTTGCCGGTTCGAACCCAATTGCACTATCGACGCTTAATGCTTGTATGATGAGTGGGTTCAACTCGTTATATAAGCATTTAGCTTAGCACGACGGGTTAACAACTATACTAGTAATGTGCGACCCACATTGCTAGAAAACTTAAAAAAAAAAGTTTCTAGCGTGGTGGACTATAACTTAACAGTTCTCACTCTGAAAGGAAGCCTGTGCCTATCAGTGAGACGATAAAAGGGTTGATGATGATCTTTGTAGGTTAATGAAATTGTGTGCTAGCGTCTGAAAAAAAGAAAAGCCTGAGAGCTATATCATGGTCTAACCACACCTAACAAAAGTAGATATAGTTAAACAAGATTAAGTGAGTAAGAGTGACTACATTACTTAGGATAAACGACATAGCAATTAGAGTCATAGCAACCGCTATGCCACAATAAAGCGAATAAACGCTGCCGGTAACGACTGAGTGAGATTAATCATGGAGTTTACTCTAAAGTTGCGTTGTTTTAAATATTTAGGACAGTAAACATTGCAAATGAAATTCATACCTTTGCGCATATATCACTCAAAGGATTGACAAATATACAAATTTTGTATTTTTTTTCTAGATTTAATAAAAATAAAAATAAATATTTCTTTCTTTCACTGTCATCACCTGTGGTATATTATATTTTCCAATAGGAGGCGAGTCTAATTAAAATCCTTATAACGATCTTCTCTGAGAATAATGGCACATGCTCGTCGATTTTGAGTTTAATTCGAGAAAATTGGAATATGTAAACCAGTAAAACTTAAGCTTCAATGTGCATTGATCAAACAATACTTGTGTAGGGTTCGAAGTTTATAAGAAATCAGAAGGATAATTCTGGTATTTTTTAATACCTATATTTTGGATTTCAAAATATAATTTGCATTCCAATCTAGTGTCAGTTTAGTAAATGTCAAATGATATTCTACTTAACTAAAATCAATTTAAGGAAATCAAACCAAGTCTCATTTGTGACGTTTATGACAGCGAAACCGGACCAAAATTATATTTTGGAAGTTTTACAAGTATCAGAATTGCCCTTCTTGAGAAAAATGAGACAAAGACAAAGATACCTTAAAGCCATATGACATTGCTTTCAAAATACCGTATTGTATGAAATACAACCGATTACAGAGAAGGAACTAAAGTCTCCCCAGTGAAGAATGAGAGAACTATAATAAATAATGGGCTAGTATATTTGTACCACCATTTCTCTTCCACTGTCAGAAGAAAATTCATCGTTCACACCGACTGTTGTTTTATTTGTGTGTTGTTTTATTTATTATGCTCTTGTTGAGTTCTTTTTTGCTGTTTGTTGATCTTCAGCTGCAAGTAGAAATGGGATAGTTTATTGTTATACTACTCTTGAAATGAAACTTTTTCTTTCTCCTTAACAGCTGTTGTAAAACGGTAAGTGTGTATCATCATCATCATTATCAACCCATTTATTATTGTCCCACTGCTGGGCACAAGCTGGAAGTAATGATACATTTCTGCGTCACTTCCTGATTCAGCACTATCATATAAAGTTTCTAAAAGGCTAGCAAATCCGCACTGCAAAACAAAAGAATGTAAATTTTTCTTACAGAAAAGCTTGTTTAGCACTAAGACATTGGAAAATGTTTAAGTTATAAGCACCGTAGGAAGTTGTGGCTAAATTTGGCGCGCTCCCAACAACCGCTTAATTACGAAAGGGACAAAAACCGAAGGCTTTTTGTTCATATTTTGTGTTGTACGGAACGGCCGAAATAACGTCGTAATTAATGCTTTTGTTTAAACCCACAATCTTCCATGACTTCAATAAATATTTAGTTCTTACAATAGTTTGAATATACTGGATTATTATTAATAGATACTAATACTTCGGGAATATAGGCGTGATTTTATGTTACTTCTTTACGTCTCGTTGAGAGTTATATGTTTGACTTAAAACAATAATACTGACATTTGAGACAAAACATCGATGGTATTTTAAAGTCGCAATAGAGACCTTAGAGTCGCTTTCGATGGATTTTACTAAATCGAAAGAATTATGGATTGATTCTTGATTGGAAGAAACACTAATTGAAAGTTTAATTAGTGTTTAGGAACCTAAAAATTGCAAAAATAGAGTCTTAAACTTAGGTCTAGTCTAGCCTGATGATAAAGATGATTATGGCGCGACGACCACGATGATTGTGATGATAACGTTCCCGATGATAATGATTGTGAAAATCACAATAAAAATGCAGTGGATCACGAAAATGGTCCGGATTATGTCGAACGCGATGATAAAACTCTGATCATGATGATGAAGATAATGATAATGATGGTGAAAATGATCTTGATTAAGATGATTGGCTGTCCGGTATGATATTTGATAATGCGTTATATTGCCTTTTTGGGTAGTTCACCACTACCTTATTAACTTATTTTAGCCACCAGAATTTCATTGTCATCAGTGATTTGTGTGTAAGAAATTGCTTTATATTAGGCATTCGATGAAACAATTATTACTTTGCTACAAAAGTTTTAAAAGTTGTCCTTCCCAACGTAATTATAACTTTTCAATTACGCATATGCTATAAAAGAGAAAAGGAGGGAACGGAAGCCATCAGCTACGGGAAGCGGGTCGCCATAATGATTGTAGACAATGGCCATTTTCATTGTCCCATGACCGATAACGATGTGCCCGAATATATGTGGCCGTTCGCCGTTTTAATGATTTTAGTAAGTAGGCACTTTGAGGAATCTTTCTAGGACTAAATATTAAATTTACCATCGTACTATCGAATAGAAAGCTTACAGAGGAATGGAACACTAAAGGGGCTATTGTAATGAACTTATTGTTGCTTAGAAATAACAGAAGAAAATAAAAGGGTGGCTTTGACAAGTTTATAATATCTTATTTAATATAAGCTGGATGGCATCCTAATTTACGATCTCTCTGACAAAATAAATACCAAAAGCAACTCAAATCCGGATCATTCCGCTCAGGTACTTAAAAAAGACTCCGTGTAAGCTGCGTAGAATTTTCGTTTGTTATTTTTTTGTATTTTATGTGAAAGTATCACACTAAAATATTTGATGCCTAAATTCATGCATATAAGCTATTCAGTGCCCAGTTAGCATGAATGTCAAATAATATAGTGTGGCGTTATTAAAAAACTTTTCAGTCAGCTAGAGCAGCATTATTAATTTTAAATATTGCGGGCAACACTTGATATTAATAAAGTGTTGAGCTTTAAAAGCTATGCTCACAGTTCTGCAGCAGCGTGTTAATAACGGCAAACGTTTCTGGACTGTTGATTTTGTGTCTAGAATTATTGAGTGTTTAAAGATAAACTTTATAATAAATTATCCTACGAAGAGGACAGTTCGACTGCAACTGCAAAGAAGCGATTTGAATGTGATTTTATGAATATTAATTTATGTTTGTGAATGAGGTTAAAAGTCCTTAATTTGGACTTTCTTCACGAATAATTATTATGTCTGCATACTAAAGATAGATGCCTTTATTTAGATCTTACTACAAAAATATACATGAATAACGGATGCACTTTTGCTATAATACTTGTATCTAATAGACCCTTTTATGTATTCCAACTATTGGAAAATTATGTCCATCTTCCTTAGAATAACTCACCGTAATAAATCTCCGATTATAATATTATCAGTAACGGATTAACATCCGCTGTCTATATCATTCACGACCTTTGTCCACGCGTCCATTACTTGAAGCAGGCCTCCCTCGGTAAACACCACAGAGTTCGATCTTCAGGTCTTCTCATCTTATTACTGCAAGTAGTTTTTCACAGGTCGTTCTACTTGGCTGGCAGGTATCTTATGCCACATTTGTTTGTTCTTTCAAGGCATCGGTTGCAAGTTTTCAAGATTTAAGCACAGCTTTACGACATATATAATTAACAATCTGAATCGCAATATTCACATCATAATTCACGTTAGCATTCACTTTCACTCCTATTCCAAGATCACAAGCTGAGGAAGAATGCCAACAAAATTCAACATGCACATTATCACGAAAACAGACAGTTAGCAACTTTATATTTATGTTTTATGCTGCTATACCACCCCAGTACTGTATAGTACTGGGGTATATTGCGCTAGGGAGATTGGTGATTGGAATACGGCCAAATCTGAGACCACGGAGTCTTACTATTGAAACTCATTATTATCAAGCTGGTAATGCATATTATCATCAAATATTAATTTATACCCGTGTATTATATTAGAATCTGTATAAGGTTTGCCTTATTACACTTTTAACTGATGATAAAATACATTTATTGATATTTATTGTTTCATAATTGATTAAATGAGCGGACGCGGTATGAGTGAAATTCATGTAGGTACCTACTACTGCAGACAGTTTTAATATTAACTAAGCCGACAAAACCTTACTTATACCACTGAATGAAGCAACCACTTTTAGCCATTGCTGTCATTTTGAAAATTTAATTGTTTTTTTTTTTTAATAAAGCTTACTAGCATTGTGGGACGCACATTACTAGTATTCTTATTAACCCCTCGTGCTAAGCTAAATGCTTGTGTTACGAGTGGGTTCACGTCGGTAGTGCAATGGGTGGGTTTCGAACCGGCAACCACGTGATCGCAAGTCCGACCCATAGCCATTGGGCTACCGCCGCTTTTGGATTTCAGTAGTTGCGTTTGTCCCTAATATTCTATCACTTCTTCATCAGGCATCCATCTTTCTTTTATTTAGTTCAATACTCAATACTCAATACTTTATTGCATTCCATAATGTGTACATTAGTTGGTAGGTATGTTAAACATTGGATCAATTATGGACCCTGTCGGGCACAGCAAAGATATTTTTAATAGGAGAGAGGATGAAGGCGCTCTTTGTCAAATTAATTATAAACTATAATAATATTATATTAAATAAATTTGTATCATTAAATTATGTATGATTATAGTATCGTATAACATATTTTATAATAAGTATTTCTTCTATTTGTTTAAGATAATGTTTATGTATTTTTATTTTATTATATAATAAGTATTTCTTCTATTTGTTTTAGATAATGTTTATGTATTTTTATTTTATATAGTTCTCCTCCTTATTTTTTCCATTAATTTCCAAAACCTCTGCGAATACTTTTTGCGAACCTATTGCGATCGAGAACGCGTAGTAATACAAGGAGTGCAATCTCGTCGACCTGTGGATTTTAAGCTTCAGGAAGCATATTAACTGTTCAGTTATTTTTTACCGACCTATACTTAACTTAATTCAAGTCAGTTGCACTTAGTTAGTGACTTGAATTAAGTACATTGCTGTGATAGTGTTTCAAGCAAATACAGGTACAGAATTGACCGTGTCTTTTGGTGTTTCTTGATTTTTTTAATTTACTTACTTTCTTGTTAATTTTGACAGCAATTTAAAATCACTTTGAGTTGATTTACTTCCTTGGAAAGGATCAAATATCAATAATGATAGGTTTATATGCTGTGGATGTTTCTGTGACGGAATAATAATGTTGTGTAGTAACCTTGTGTGAATTAGACTTGGCTCTAGATGCTTTATATAAAATAAATTAATATCCAAGATTTTGTTGAAGAAAAACATACAGAACTTTTTTTTTTATAAAAGCTTACTAGCAATGTGGGTCAACATTCCTAGTAATCTTGTTAACCCCTCGTGCTAAGCTAAATGCTTGTGTTACGAGTGGGCTCACGTCGGTAGTGCAATGGGTGGGTTTCGAACCGGCAACCACATAATCGCAAGTCCCACGCCTTAGCCATTAGGCTACCGCTGCTTCAGTCAAATTATCACTTCATAGGACTAAAAACATTTATAAGATCAGCAGTACCAAAACAAAAGCCAATTTAATTTAAAGCAGAACCTCATACTTACATATGTATATAAGGTCAAAGTAAATCAATGCTTACCCAATGATTTGTTTAAACATCCATGCACCTGGCTCCCAAAAGACAAAAGAACCTTTGTGCAATTGAAGAAATTTGTAAGTCCGTTTTAAAAATGAGCACCTAGCAAATTTTCAGAGAGGACGCTCCTAGATGGGGAGGTTATTGCAATCTTGTGGTAAATGCAACGGAGGTAACTCCGGCCAAGTCGCATTATGCCTCTCATTCCAACCGCTCTTATTGCAAATGAGCTCTGTGGCACTTCTGGAGAAATGCATCGGCATGAATGTGGAAATGGCTGCGGGATTGGAGACCTAATTTCGAAATGAGATTATTGTAATAACACTTTAGTTAGCTAAAGATCCACTTCAGTGCTTAAGTGTATCGGGAAAATAGCTTCTCGTGCAGTATATTTATTAATAAGACGGTTCAGTAATTCAACTTAACCTTTTATGGGATATTAAAAGTCAGTAATACATATTTTACAGTTTTATTTTCTTTTGTTGCTTTTGTATCTTATGAGGAAACTATTATGGCACAAGCTTATATTTATATAAATAATATGACTAATTACATTGGGAAATAAGTAGCTCAAATAAAAAATATTAATTATCAAGTTGATTGAGCTGAGAATGAAGCAGCGGTGACTTTGTTTTTCAATCACTTATTTGCGAAAATTAGCTATTATGATATTACGTATACAATATACAAAGAACAGGGAAAACTATACAAAATAAAAGCAGTTCAAAGAACGAATAAAACTTTTAAACTAAGTAACACTAATTAAGTGGTTCCCATAACGAGGCCAATTTGTGTTTTTTTATGTTCGATCTACGTTTATAAAAAAATGTTAATGCGATACTTTGCATTTTTTAATTCCATTATTATTCCCTATTTTTATAATTCTACATGGTTTAAATAGAGTGTACATTATGATAATTGTATGTAATGTGCTCTATATCATTCTTATTGTGATAAATAGTCTTTGCTCATATGGGTAGATTTTTAGGCTACTCAAATGATTAAGACACTTATTGTTTTACCAAAAATCACACTAATAAAAACTTTGACATAATTCTAGTACCCTTTTGGGCTCTAGCTCTTGCAGATTACTGATTATAATTAAACTAAGAAGGCTAGTAACATGACTCTGATAAAATATTTTTTAGGTGCTTCTTTAAACAATCATGGTTAAGTTTTCATTTAATAAAAATGTTGGCTTGATTTTTCACACTAAAATTATTTTAATATTTGTGACAATAATTGGTATAAAAATTTGTTTCTACTAAGTAAAAACATGATATAATATGATGACAAATTCTTTAAAAAAACAAAAGAATAATTATTTAGAATATTATGTTCTAAGAATACTTGCTTCTTATACACTAAAATGTAATAATTTTGTTCAAAATGCTCTTATGCTTAGTATGTTAAAATTAAAAAAACGGACTATCTAACTACTATTTACAAATTATGAATACAGCATTGTCATTGATTTTATAAATACTTAGTTAAAGATATTATTTTTTAAAACAATCTGTGATATTATTTATTACCTTATTATAAAAATGAAGCTATTATAAATAAGTTAATAATGTCAAATGCGATTGAAATTAATTAACAAAATAAAATTGTTTGAAGAAATAATGTAAGAGGTTTTATTTTAGTTTTTATGTGAATTTTATATGAATCAATAATAATGAAAAAAAAAAAACCATTGTAATCTTTAAAATATAAATATACTAATAGGGCAGTCTACTTAACTGGTGTTTGATTTATTAAAGATAAATATGCTATTGATATTTTTTATCATAACTAATTCGTATACTAAAAAAAATATTGAAATTGATTTATAATGCTCCAAGATATAAAAGCTCTTATTAAGCGTTTTTGGGGGGATTGAATCTTTGTCTCCTTCCCACAAAAGAGTGAGAAAATGTCGTGTGACGTCACAACAAATTTTAATGTTTTGTGTTTAACTTTTTGTTTTAGTTTTTATAATAAAAAAAATATTAGTCTTCTAGCTTATTATGCCGATGACGTCCCCTGAAAAAATAAAAAAATAGAAAATTATAAAAAAGGTTCTTAACCTGGAAAGTATTTTGCCGTTTTTTTCAGACAAAATAGTCATATATGGATCTCAACATTATTATAAATTGAAGTTGTCTTCATCAAAATGAAGTAATATAATTGATACCATAGTAGGTACCGCACCAGATGTTTCCCCTGCCGCCCAATAGAGTACGTGACACTCGCGACAGTAGTAAACTGCGCACGCGCGCATAGTTTAGTGTTCGATGAGACGCGCTGCGCGGTGCCACGGTTTCCCTGAGCTTAATTATATACTCGTAGTTTGATTATTCGGCTGTTTCATGTAATTTGAATATTTTTTTGCAAATTAACTTGATATGAACCAGTCTAAGTGTTTTCACTACCCCAATAGCCTTCCGAATCCTATATTCGATACTAGCTTTGCCCCGCGGTTTCATCGTTCATCATTTGTAAATCCGACTGGTAGTTCCGAAGAAGAACGCGCTAGCGTTAGAACTAACAAACAAACAAACTCTTCAGCTTTATTGTATTAGTATAGTTTATTTTTTTACCGTTTATGTTTTACTTGTAATGCGCCTTTATGCGCTTCTACTTCTACGCAGAGTATTATAAATTTATTATCACAGGTGTAACTGAAACAAGAAGTTAAATTAATAAACAAAAATATAAATATAAACTGCATAAACGAAATCGGTCAAGTTGATAAGGTGACGACGACGTCACGGTGTATCCACCTTCTCTAGAATGCAACAAATTCTTTTCTGAACACCGCATCATACACACATACGGGTGAAACTGAAGGAGAATACTCTCCGGTATGCTTCTTAAAGAAAAAATATTATTACAATTTCTTTCTTTATCACTAAAATAACTTTCTTGTTATCGGTTTTGAAGATACGGGTAACGTGATGGGAGTATTTTATTACCATTATTATTATCAGCCGTGATCGTCCCACTGCAGGGCAAAGCCCTCCCTTTCCTTCTTCCATTCTTCCCGGTTGAGAGCCTTCAGCAACCAAGCCACACAGTGAGAGTCAAGTTCATCCCGCCATCTCATTCTGGGTCTACCACGATGTCTTTTGGTATTCAGTCTGTGGCATCCACATCGTCGTGGTTTTTGCCAACTCATCAGACATGCGGCAGATATGTTCAGCCCAGTTCCATTTAAGGCTGGTGCCTTTTTGCCCAAAATGGGAGTTTGTTTTAGTAAAATTGTGTGTGAAATCAAGTACGGAAGATCCTAATGGATCGACTACTGCCTGGGGAGGTAGCAGGGTATATCAAACTTGTACCGACTAAGAATCGCTAACTTGCCTTCCCTTCTTCTAGTCACGGCCTTTGGGATTTATAACATTCACCATGACCATCACAAGGTCGTTATTAAGTGTAAACTATTACGTAGTAGGGACCGCGAGTGCTGGTTCGAGGTGGCGCAAGAAAAGAGTACCTGGAAGGAATTGGGTAAGGCCTTTGCCCAGCAGTGGGACATTAACAGCTGGAATAAAAGTAGATACTTACAGTTCTTGACTTAGTAGTCGTTTATTTTCTAATGACGAAGCGAGTCCATTGTAATATTGAGAACCACTTCTCCAGTTATTACAATTACCATCTTGATATGCCGAACCAATATGGTCGTTATTACCGCCATGCCATACGGTTTTATTTGGCCTGAAATAAATAAAATAGGTATGCTGTCAAAAAATAAAATACCTAAGTGAATATCCAGATTTGGAAATTGTTCTGGTTGGAAAGCGTTACTATGATGAATAGTACTCATAATATACACTTATAAAAAAACGTTTAAATAAAAAATCTACCAATAAAAAAAACACAAAAAAAACGAGAAACGGGAATAAAGATAGTGTAGGCTGTGAATTAATTGGTAGGTATAATAAGTAGCCTTAAGTCAATAGTTATACCTAATTAAAAACCGCCTACAAAAAATAATAAAATAATTTTGTCTAAAACAGTTTGGGAAGTCGGTAACTTCTATTTTAGTTGTTCTTTTGTATTCGCCACCGACTTCCCAAACTGTTTTAGACAAAATTTTTTTTTTTTTTTTTAAGTTTTGTTTATAAGTACTTGTTAGCCAACTAAACGCACTGCTTCAATAAGAGCGATATTTCGGAGTAAACGATAATATCATAGATGTAAACAATTTTTAGATTTTTGTTGATATTTTCAAAACTGCTTAACTGATTTCGATAAAATTTGAACGGGACCACCTCTGAAGTATGACCTACCAAACAATCAAGTCAGTCGATCCAGAATTGGCGGAGAAATCGCGTAACAAACATACAAAAAAACGACATACAGACAAATTGAGAACCTCCTCCTTTTTGAAACAGGTAGCGGTAAGTTAATAGGTACATTAAGTAGCCGTAATTCAATAGTTAGTTAGTGCAGTGATAGCCTAGTGATATGAAGTGCAGTGATAGCCTAGTGATATGACCTCTAACTTTTCGAAGTTATGTGCGTATTAATAATTAATTATCACGCGCTTAAACGGTGAAGGAAAACATCGTGAGGAAACCTGCATGCCTGAGAGATTTTCTTGACGGCATGTGAAGTCTGCCAACCCGCAGTAGGCTAGCGTGGCGGACTATAGCCTAATCCCTCTCGTATTGAGAGGAGACCCGTGCCCAGCAGTGGGACAATGTAATGGGTTGATGATGATGATGATGATGATGAATTCAATAGTTGTAAGTAAAGCTAAGGCAGTAGGTAGGCAGAGGTAATGAAGGCAGAGTATGTCAGACTTGCACCAAGTATAAAAACTGCAGTTGCTTTCTATTGCCTTATAGTCGCAGCTATAGGATTTGTGACATAAAATATAAAAAATAAGGAGTTTTGCAACTTACCACTTAGGATCAATCATCACACTTTGTCCGTTAAAGCTAAAGATAGGTTGACTAGAAAATTCTGCTCCACTTCCATTAAAAATACTTGACCAGGATTTGAATAGCATTTCCCATTTCAGATTTACAACAGGAAGATTCCTGTCTCCCTGCTGAACTAAGAAGAAAAGAGCCTGATCACTGCAAAAAGAGAAATATTCGTCTATTTTAATGAATACACAAAATAATTACATTTAAGTTTAATGATTCATAAATTACTACCTCATTACTCTTGTGGTCCCAAGTGTTACTACTACGCTAGAGATCCTGGGTTCAATTCCCAGATTGAGCAGTGTTATTGAGTTTTTCTATGAAAAACTGAAATGGGCTCGCCCCCTATTATATTGTGGGTACAAAGTGGATTTGGCATAAAGTACGCCTCTGGCTAACCCTTCTGGGAATACACGGGTGATGGTATGTATGACTCATAAACATCAAACTTAAATGTCAAAGAAATATAATACAAGTTGTACATATTACACTTATTACATATTACAACTTATATCCTATTTCTTCAAAAAAAACCGATACTAATCCTATTTCTTCAAGAACCGTACCCTTTCCGGGACACAGGCGTGATGGTAAGTTATCCTATGTATTTAAAAAAAATATAGATTTTGTGTCTTAAAAGTACATTAAACCTAAGTAAATGTTAACGTGTCTTAAAAAATCAACTTAGAAAAGTAAATATTATTAGGTTCCGATGAGTCAACATTTTCTAGATTCTTGGCAGGATCTAATCAAAGAAATTGGAGGCATCTAAATTTAACATCAGCTCAAAAGATTGGCAAGCTTAAGTGGCAGTGGGCGGGGCACATGGTTCGTAGAACTGATGGCCGTTGGGGCAAAAAGGTTCTCGAGTGGAGACCACGCACCGGGAAACGCAGTGTGGGACGTCCTCAACAAGAGGACAAACGACCTGGTAAAGGCCTTCGTTCAGAAGTGGACTTCATTTGGCTGATATGATGAAATTTAACATCGGAATTATACACCCTCAATCATCTTTCGACGCGTTTGTCTGTTGAATAGGTAGTACCTATACGTATACTT
The DNA here is from genome assembly GCA_958496365.1 of Subacronicta megacephala. Classification (NCBI taxonomy): domain Eukaryota; kingdom Metazoa; phylum Arthropoda; class Insecta; order Lepidoptera; family Noctuidae; genus Subacronicta; species Subacronicta megacephala. The sequence goes on from OY292526.1 coordinate 4,682,840, forward strand.
ACTTTGTGGCTAAGAATGGTTTAAACGTTGCACCTAATCCATATACCTTGCCTTGTTGATAGCACAACTTATCAGCACCTTCTCGTCCGAATCTCATGTCACTTGCTACGATTCCTGTGTATGGCTCGTTGAGTGCTACCATCCGGATCTACAATAAAATAATCGAGTGTATTACATTGGAATGTATAGATAAATGCCCTCTCGGAAAATATGCATAGATCGTCTGACACCAGGGTATATTTTGTTTATTCACATTAGTACTAATATTGTTAACCCCTCGTACTAAGCTAAATATATTTTCAACCGACTTCAAAAAGGAGGAGGTCCTCAATTCGTCTGTATGTTTTTTTTATGTATGTTTGTTACGCGATATTCCGCCAATTGTGAATCGATTTTAATGATTGATTTTTTGTTTGGTAGGTCATACTTCAGAAGTGGTCCCGTTCAATTTTGATCGAAATCGGTTGAGCAGTTTTAAAAATATCGACAAATATCGAAAAATTGTTTACATCGATGGTATTATCGTATATTATCGTTTACTCCGAAACATTGCTGTCTTATTGGAGCAGTGCGTTTATTTGGCTAACAAGTACCTATTTATAAACAAAACTTTCCACTCAAAATAAAAACATAAAATTACTTTTAACAAAAAAGTTAAACCGCCTTCAAAAAATAATAAAATAATTTTGTCTAAAACAGTTCGGGAAGTTGGTGGCAAAAACAAAAGCACCAAATTAAATAGAAGTCACCGATTTCCCAAACTGTTCCCAAAATTATTTTATTATTTTTTGAAGGCGGTTTAACTTTTTTTTTATTAGTACATATATAATATGGTCCACAAAGATGCTTTACGTATTACATGAAGGACACAATACAATCACCAAGTGCATCCCAGAGTTGGACTGATATTTCCCAAAAGTCACCCTGGTGTAAGTCATTTGCAGTCATTTTATTTTGGTTGTTTATTCCGACGATACTTACAACTTTTTCATTTTTTTGTACATAATTAGACCGCATACTTGACGAAGCTGGTGGTCTCAAAGTGGTAGAAGTAGTGCTAGTAGTAGTAGTGCTAGTGCTGCTAGACGTTAAATCCATTAACGAACCCATCTGGAAAATGAGAAAGCTCAGTTGAAACATTTCATCACGCCTGTATTCCCGAAAAGGTTAGGCAGATGTGTACTAATCCAATTCACCGGAAGGTTTAAGTCCCATGTAAAAATGGACGTGCCTACTAAACGCCTATTAACTGGGAACAAATCCAAGCTGCTACTGATAAAATTATAGAAAAATCCAATAATTGAAATAAAACTACTTTTTACGGATTTTATCGCGTTATATTGATTATTATTTTAAATTCCCAACGTTTCGGATCCTTTACAGCATCCATGGTCACGGGTGGACTGAGGTGTTGGTCGTCCTAATGTCAAAATTATCAACATCTACCCTACATTTTGTTGATTATTATTTATGCCGGTCGATTATTGTTTGACATCGGCGATGTGTTCTAACACAGAACTAGAACACATCGCCGATGTCAAACACCGTCGTTCCGGGAAGTCAGCAGTTTGTGAACATACACTTGGCAAGGCCCAGCACTACATCAGATTTGATAAACCACAAGTCCAGCAAAAGAAAACCGATTCCAACCTAGGATGATTCGCGAGGCTATTGAAATTAAAAAACATCCAAATTTCAATAGAGAAGATGGCTGGGTCTTACCATCTGCTTGGAACCCCATCATAGATTCCATTAAATCCAAGCACAAGACTGTGAGACCTAAGGATACGGTGAGCTCATTCTGCGTGACCGGCATAAATAATAATCAACAAAATGTAGGGTAGCTGTTGATAATTTTGACATTAGGACGACCAACACCTCAGTCCACCCGTGACCATGGATGCTGTAAAGGATCCGAAACGTCGGGAATTTAAAATAATCAATATAACGCGATAAAATCAGTAAAAAGTAGTTTTATTTCAATGTCTAATATTCGCGTAAGTGTTAGAAACCAGTAAAATCCAATAATACTGCTCGACCTGAGAATCAAACCCAGAACCTTGAACTACTCCTAGGTAGTAGGCGCGATGTAGCAAAATGACCGCGCTGATCAGTAGACCAAAAAGACAGTCAACCAGCATGAAATACATTTAGGAAACCCTTAAATTGCACCCAATTATTTGAGTGCTGCTGCAACTATACATACTATATAATGCTATTGGGAAAATGCAGACATTAAAAAAAAATTGCCGAAGGTACTATCATAGCGTTTATATTCTCACTACATTCCTTATTCCCTGGTTACGTTACAGTACAGAAAAGGCCCGATAAGGCATAACATTAAGAATCAATAACGCTATTTACCACAACATATTGCCATCCGTTTTCAACTCTAAGCAGGAATATTTTCTCTTGTAAAACGTATGCCAACGTTCCCAGCTTCGTTGCTTCAGTTCGCTGTAAAGGAAACCAATTATGTACATATATTTACCTATTGTTTAAGGTAATGGGACTGTTCAGTAAGAAATATTTCGCTTTGAATAGTTTTCCTTTATATAGATACTCGTTTTTAACTATGTATTTTGTTTTGTTCTGTTGGATATTGATATATGTTTTTGTTAGGTCCAACTGAACTTCGATGTAGCGTTGTAATAATAATTAGGGAACAGTGCTACTGAAATAATGGTAATAATAGACCAAATAAAATTATATATTTGATTTGAATTTAAGTATATAGATAAGGTGTTCATTTATACAAAGTTATTTAAACTAAGTCGGTACATATTATTATATAATGCTGTGATGACTGGTTCGCCAAAAAAAGTATTGTAAGTTATCATCATTGATAATGTATTTTACGGTGCATAAACATTTTTCAACTAACAGTTTCGTTTTCTTATTTAGATTTTTTCATTCTCTTTAATGTTTATTACATAAATTAGGGGACATAAATAAATATATCTGTTTTTAATAAGACTTGTAAACAACATATACAAACATGAATATGACAATAAATACAATGCATTTACCTTTATTAAGCCTCTTTTTGTCCTATAAACTACAGTATTGAGTGAGTAAAAGTCGTTCTCATCAAATGGATCACCTGAAAAATATAATAACATCTAAAATTAAAATAAACTATAAATTTGTCTATTGGTAAAAACCACATGAAGATCCGTTCAGTATTTTGTTGACTTTATCGCGAACTGACAAACGCCAAACAAAGTGCATTGCAGCACATTGTTATATATAATTATGTAGAGATATAATTCTAATTTGGTAAAAGGTAGAATGGTAGAGAATCCCTTATGGCATTAAGTTTGCCTATGTAGATTTGTTTTTGTGCATGAAGTATTAAATAAATAAAAATAATTTGGCATTCCATACCTGAGCCTCCAGTATTCGGGTAATATGCTTCATTTGGTATTACTGTTATTCCAGGTTCTCCTTTAGGTCCTACAAGAGATAAGCCTGGGGGTCCAGGGGGCCCTGGAGGGCCCGGTGGACCCACTATACTGGCTCGGGTAGTTGCCTCCACACAGGTTCCTGGTGGACCTTGAGGGCCAGCTACTCCTGGCTTACCAGGGGTGCCTGTATAACCCCTGTCTCCTTTATCACCTTTTAGCTGTAAGAACGTCCTATTCTTAACGTTTCATACACTACAATTGAAATAAAGTCATTTGTTTAAAAAGCTTTCTAGCAATGTGGGTTGCACATTACTAGTAATCTTTTTAACCTCTCGTACTAAGCTAAATGCTTGTATTACGATTAGGTTCACGTCAGTAGTGTAACGGGTGAGTTTTGAACCGGCAAGCACGTAATCGCAAGTCCGACGCCCCAGCCATTAGGCTACCGCCGCTCGCCGCTTCAAAATAGTGTTACATAGCATGTAAGCAAAAACTTCTATCATCAGCTGATTATATTATCCCACTGCTGGACACAGGTCTCCTCTCAGGATGAGAAGAATAAGGCATACTGACCTGATGCGTGTTGGCATCATCACACGCAGTCGAGAAACCTTCTCAAACATGCAGGTTTCCGCACGATAATTTTCCTTCATCGATTAAGCAAGTGATAATTGCGTCTTAAAACGCAAACAGCTTCGAAACATTAAATAAGCCTCGTGGTCTTAAATTCATTGTTATAATATCATTACGTCATCACTTGCCTTAATAAAAACCTTACCTTGTGTCGATTGATTTTCGGGGCACTTTCGCCTTTTTGTCCCTTTTCTCCTATCGTGCCATTATATCCTGGCAGCCCCATGGGTCCCTAAAATGACATAAATATATTAAAATGTAACTAAAGACCATTTCGCTTTAAATGGGAACTTGTGTATCTGTAAAGAAACGCTGAACAATACTTCTGATGTGCCTGTAATCATTTTTAAAGGATAGTATAAAGATATAAGCTACAAAAAAAATATCAATCCCACAACGTTAACATGACATACCATCACGCCTCTATACTTCGAAGGGTTAAAACAGAGGTTATTGCATGTAATAGGGGTTGAGCCTACTGCAATTAACGGGGCATAAAACCAATATTATCAGTCATTTACAACACTGTCAGATATTTCATACGCGATAAGAAAATAATAAATATTATTTTTAAAACCTCGAATATCGTGTCACTATTAATAAAATATATGTTCATTTGTATTTAATGAAATTAGGGTTATTTTGGATACTATATATCCGATAACGATATTTATGTGGATCTTACCATTGGGCCGGAAGGACCAGAATCTCCTTTTTGTCCTATAGGGCCAACTGGGCCTATTTGTCCTGTTTCTCCTTTATTGCCTTTAGGGCCAGAATCACCATTAAGTCCAGGATGACCTCTGTCACCTTTTGTACCCTAATAAAAAAAGGTATATCTAATTTTAAGCTTAAAATAAACTAATTCTAATAAAAGTGCATTTTAGAAATTAAACGCAATTATATACGTATTATATTCCGAATTTGTTTAAAAATATATCTTACATAGAACATAAATAATGTGATCCAAATATAGTTATACTAAGTCACAAGAATAAAATGGAAAAAAATAATATATCAAAAATGAATGCTTACAATTATTTTAAAGATTTAATAGGAATTCTACGAGATTCAAACCTTAAGTAACGCTATTTCTGATGCAGGAACTTGACCAGCTGGCCCTGGTTCACCCCGGTCACCTTTATGTCCGCGTGGTCCTCTGGGCCCAACTTCTCCTTTCTCCCCAGGTACACCATCCTTGCCATCCACACCAGGTTGTCCTTGTATCCCAGCTGGTCCTAGGTCACCCTACAATAATTTGTCAAATGAGAGATCTGTCATGATATTTTATTTATGGTGATAATATACCTTATGCAATGATGATTGATTTAACTTTGAGTTAATGATATTATGGAACGATACTAAAATTTATTTAATATTATTTAGGAGTGTTATATAGGTTTTCGGAAAAATTCAATAATTTTATTTGGTTATTCCAGTATATCCTATAATCTTACTCGAAAATCTTAAACATGGACGTCTCAAATGTTACTATTACTATTAGATAGATCTGCAAAAGGGTTAATGAAATACCTTTTCACCTGTTTCGCCCCGTTCTCCTCGGGCACCTCTCAGTTTGTTGACTACATCTGCATCTGAAATAAAACATTATTATTTTTAATTACACCGCTTCCTAAGATTTATAGAATAGTTCAAATCTATAAGCTCGATCATTCAAATAATTTTGAGTGAGATTTACTTTCAACTCAAACAAAAAACCAATAAAATGATAAGATCAAAAGATTTTCTGATGCTTTTTGTTCGACCGAGGAAAATGACAATAACAGACGCACTCGTAGAGAGTCCACTGAGATAGGTATACAATAATTCTGTCCCTTTCAGTCTTTTCAGGATGAAAAGGGACAGCAACAATACCGTATACGTACCCAATACCGTACAATAACACAACAATGTCGAGTCAGGATCAAAGCCAATAGAGCCGATAGTAGCAAAAAAATTTGGGATTCAATCTACTTACGTTATTACATTTACGTGACCAGAATGCTTTGTTTGATATTGAAATTTATTCAGGTTGTATTTATCTCAAAATAGAATGAAAAGGTCTAAATAACCAGTAAATTGTTAGTATGTGGGGAGATTTTTGTATTATTCAAAGAATTGGATAACTTACTTTCAGCGTCTAATATCGAGGTTAGTGATGCTGGTAATCCAGCTAAACCTGGCATGCCTTTATCTCCTTTGTCACCTGATAAATAAAAAACTGTTATTTAAATACAAGCTTACAGAGCAATTTGTTTAAGGACACTCATTCATTTATTCATACGTTCACGGTAAAATTCAAAATTTTAATACTGTAAATTGTAGGTTATCTAGACTAGACTATTACTTTGAATTTCTTACCCTTTTCAGCCTTGTCTGCCGGCCGTCCATGCGTCCCAGGTTCTCCAGGTAATCCATCTTTCCCTGCTGGCCCTGTATCACCCTTTTCGCCTCTGGGACCTTGAGGACCTGTATGACCCTAGAATATTATATAAGATTACATTTATAGGTATAATCAATTACGACATTTAAATTTATCGGCAAACGGTAAAAGTAACTTAATTGTTTTGTATTAGGTATACTCATATATATTTTTAGTTTGATATTCTTACCATATCACCTTTTTTTCCTTCTAAGCCTTCTTCACCTTTGGGACCTGTATCACCACTATCACCTTTATTTCCCGGCTTGCCGGCAGGTCCAGGCTGCCCCGGCTCACCCCGCTCTCCAGGTATTTTAACGATCCTCGCATTTTTCTCCTCTTCTGTTTCCTGTCAAAGTTACTTCTGAGAACTCTGTTTGGTTGTAACACCAAAATAACTACACACACTGAATTCAAGATGTTAAATATTTATAACAGTATGAGTCGTACACAACAGGTGCTATATTAACTATAAAAAAATAACATAATATATAAAGTTACTACGTTAGTGCACAAAGCAAAATAATCACATAATTCTGTAGCCATTTAACATAAAAAAGATGAATCATCAATGAAAAATGAAATCTTTGTAAAATTAATGGAAATACAATAATCACCACATATATTGGACCCGGTGGTCCTTGGGGTCCCGGGGGGCCTTTATCACCGGGAGGTCCTGGGGCGCCATCCTTGCCCGGTTTCCCTTCTGGTCCTATAGCTCCGTCCTTGCCCGGGGCTCCATCATCTCCTCTCTCTCCTGATTCTCCTTTTAAGCCTGCTGGTCCTCTTTCGCCTCGAGGACCGATTTTGCCCTATACGAAAATTCACGGTTGTTAACGAAACTCAAAACGTATGTATAATATTTTATTATGTAATTTTTGGACTCACAGTCTGCCATAATTATTATTATCATTAGCCAATATACCGTCCCAGTGTGGAGCACAGGTTCCCCTTTAGAAAGAGTTAGGCTTTAGATTACCACGCTAGCCTACTAGGGGTAAGTTAGTCCTCAATAACAAAACAATATTTTTTCTAACAAAAGATCATACAAGAATTAGAATGATAGAAATTAAATTATTGTAATTATATTTAAGTATTGCTACACGAGAAACTAGTCTTGAAGAGGGCTAGTGAAAGCCTCCGTCATCTGAATATAGCGTGTTACGGTCGTCATAAATGGGTTTTTTGATATAAATGTTTAAAGTTTTTTCATTTTAGGGCCTCTAATATTAATATGTTTGTGTACCGATGTCCAAAACAACTTGTTTAATCGGCAATGTAGATCATTTTAGTCATGTCGTAACAGAAATAGGAGCCCCTCCTCTTTTCGTGCCACCTCGCTTGCATCCCGATACGCTTCCAAGAATCAATTCAATGCCCCGCGCACACGCTAGCTCACTTTCCTGTCGCCTAAGGCCCTAGTGCGAAACGGTCGAATCTTGTGTAGTGTACCTACTTACCTTCCCTACCCTACTATACCTACCTTAACACTGTTGCACTTATCAGTACTTACCACTAGACCCACTTGTATGTGTAGCTGTCATTCTGTGTTTGATCATTATACTTGAGTTTCTATCAGACAAATTTTCATTTAACTTTCCATCTTACCGATTCACCAGTCAATATTTTTGCAGTATTACGTTTGTGTATGTGAAGAATAGCATAATAAACACTCACCGTTTCCCCTTGTCGTCCCGTTACGCCATCGTCTCCTGGTGGACCCTTCTCTCCAGGTGGTCCCTTCATTTCTGGCATTGACAGCAACAGACTTGATACAAGTCCTTCCGAACATTCACATACCTATTCAGCAAGTTCAAAATTTAATCTAGCAAAGCTAATGGCATACGTACTGTAGAGATCCGTACAAAGAGTGATTATCTTAAAGTTGGCCCCTATGAATGACAAACAATTATTAAAAGAGAGTCTTGACAAATAATAATAGAATAGAGCTTCGTGCCCCAACAAAATAAATATAATTTAAAGTTAATATACAATTGTATTTATTTATAAATTTTCCATTTCATGGTAGAGGCAGGGAAAAAAGTAAAAAGTACTAATTAATAGGTTTGCTTTGTAGGGATATATTTTAGTAATTCAATTTAAACTGGAGGCTGTGCGCAAAGAAATATGAAAAGACCAGAGGTCCCACACCTCAGGAAACCACATTTATAAAGGTTCTAGCTCAGGATTGAATTGCAAGCTCCAAAAAGTTAAGTTTCGAATGATAATAAAATTGTATCATTCGTAACTTAACTGTAGTATATATAAAAAACAAAGATGCAGTTCACCCAACATGAAATAGAACAAACCTAACGGGAATTACCTTAGTAAAGGAGAAAAAAAAATTGAGCATTTTTACTTAAAATGACAGTTGACAGTTTCGAAAATCAATTTATTTTTATTATTTTTTGTATGCGGTTTTACTTTTTTGTGAAAAATAATTTTATTTATTTATGAAATTTCCAGAAATAAAACTTTCCAATAACAACGTTAAAATCTGTAAAATATTTTGTTACGTACGCCTTTATCTCCATTTTTTCCCCTTGGCCCTGACAGGCCGATTGGTCCTTGGGGTCCCAGGTCACCCTATAAAAACAAGGTATAATTCGAATAGGTCCCATAGCTTTAATTGAGTAAAATTATGTAACGAAAAAAATTTTATCTAATATGAAAAGCAAAGTGGTATAGGTATACCTGACCCCTGAGATTGATTTTTTCTTTTCACTATCGTCCCACTGCTGGACATAAGCCTGGACTGGACGCTTTATCTAATATTATAAATCATATATCATAATAACAAAACTCACTTTTTCTCCCGTGATGCCTTTTTCCCCCTTTTCACCTTTTAGCCCTATTATGCCAACTTCTCCTTTTTCACCTTTCTCTCCCTTTTCGAGTAACATAGCTGAAAGAATTTATAAGAAGATAGAAAATCTAATCTCAAATCGATTCATTTACGCATTTTATTCTAAGCAGAAAAATGCCAGATGCCTAAAGTACATGTTTAAGCTGATCTCGCATTGCTTAAACTTTCCATACATTAAGAGGCCAGCGTTAACTGGATACGTATATCTCGACGTGTAGCTGCGTGTAAAAAATCGCCATTGTTTTTTTTTATCTATGGTTATAAATTTCTCAACAAACATAACATAACATACCATCACGCCTGTATTCCTCGAAGGTTTAGGCAGAGGTGTACTTAATGTACACCCACAGTTCGCCGGTATGTTTAGGTCGCATGTAATAGGGGGCGAGCCTATTGCCATTCACCGGGCACAAACCCAGACTCCGAGCTGCTACTGAGAATTTCATAGAAAAAACCAATAACACTTAGCTCGACCTGGGGATCGAACCCAAGACATCTAGCGTAGCAGTCGCGATTAGGACTACTAGACTAACGAGGCAGTCTTATTCACGTATTTCTCAACAAAATATATATTATTTTATTAATTTATTATGAATACCTAAAATTTTATTTAAATTGTTATATAATAAACCTGAAATCTAAAACTTACAGTGACGTTCAGGTTCATGTTCCGGCTCTGGATCCAATAGCTGCTTATCAGAAAAAAATAATAATAAGAATATTGTAATAAAAACTGAGTCAAGTTAATGGTTATTTATTTCTTTACGTTAATTAAAAACACTGCAACAAGCACACAGAAAAATATATTGTATAAATAAAAAAGGGGAAAGAAAATTGATAGAATTATTATGTGTTATTTTGCACTTTTTGAATCCAGATTGAATAAATATTTAATCAGTAGTCTTATTCAATAGTCTTTTATTATTTTCTATTGAATAAATTATATTTACTATAAAATAATCCCCACTAAGCGCTTTTATCTCAGAACTTTATTAGTCAATTGAAATATTTTTTTACAGTGAACGGCATATATTTAATTATATTTTTAACCCCCGACGCAAAAACTACGGGCTGTTATAAGTTTGACGTGTCTGTGTGTGTGTGTGTGCGTGTGCGTGCGCGTGTGTGTATGTCTGTCTGTGGCATCGTAGTTCCTGAACGGATGAACCGATTTCGATTAGGTTTTTTTTGTTTGAAAGGTGAATTAGTCGGGAGTGTTCTTAGCTATGTTTGATGAAAAGCGGTCCAGATATAATGAATTTGTCGGGGGTTTTGTAAATTTTTATACAGTTGGTAATTTTGTCAAATACCCTATTATGTTTCATGTGATAAGTATTTAGTGCGATATACTAGTATTATAGGTGAAATCCACTCTGATAAAAACAGAAGAGTCCTAATTAAGTTATTATAGGTTATAAATAAATTCAGTTTAAATTATTTCACCCAAGCATTGTATGTATAGACGCTGATTCAAATTGGGCTTTTAAGTATTCAAACAATTAGTTATGTTTTTTATTCAATAACAAAACATATACCATCACGCCTGTATTCCCCAAAGGGTTAGGCAGAAGTGTACTGATGTACACCCACATTTCGTCAGTATGTTAAGTTTCTACGTAATAGGGGGCGAGATTATTTAATAATGATGATATAGCAGCAGCTCAGAGCCTGAATTTGAGCAATAGGCTCGCCCCCTATTAGATGGGACCTAAACATACCGGCAAAATGTGGTTGTACAATTAGTACGCCTCTGCCTACCGCTTCGGGGAATACATGCGTGCGTTATGTTATGTTGTTATCAAAATATCAGTAACTTCAACAACACAAGCATTGCACTTACTGAATCAGTTGACTTCGAAATCTATGAAATAAATTAATAGTGTTAATAAATATAATTCCTAATTTTACACTAAATACTTATACACTATATAGACATTTTAGTCGTATTACATGCGAAAGGGCCTCGCTATATTCATAATTTTTATGAAAATTGTTATCATAGGACCAACCCTGAAATCGTGAAAAAAAAGACAACAGTTTCATACAAAAGTTTTCTTCGACAACATGAATTGTAGAGAATAGTTTTAGTGTTTATTTTTTGCTATTTTAGGATTAGTTACACAGTAGAAATTGCTCAAAATAATCAATATTAAAACAACAGCCTTTTGGCTTTCAGATGACTATAATGTCATGACTATGATGACTATAATGTCTGGTGTATCCAGGGTTATTGGTAGATTTTTTTACCAACGACGTATAAATGTATTTATTATTATTTACCGAAATAAATGTCTTTCGAAAATGTTAAGTAAAATAATTAAAAACGTACCATCACAAAATGTCCGGCCCATTTTTGTTAGTCAATCAATCATTACTATAAGTAATGTTAAATACGCTTTCAAAGATCGTACATAAAGACATTTCAGCAATTTTTTCAAAGCCAGGAAATATTATTTAGTCCCAATTTAGAAAAGTAATATTCTCAATCTCTTTAATGCCAAATTAAATGAGTTTAAATATTTTACTATGCAACTGAAATACAACCGATCCAGGCGCCTCTTTGAAAAAAAAGCGCTTCTCGTAGCACCTTCAAAAATATTGATAGTACTACTCGTAACAAGAAATGTCTTGGGACAAAATGTTGTTTAACGTCTCGTTTCCAAGTTATTAAACGAAGATATATAGATTTATCAAAGTTTTATACCTATAAAACTTGGATAAATCGATATATCTTTGTTTAATATAGGTACGGTAAAGTTACACCCTAACAGAACATCCTTGATAGCATTTTTGTCATTATTACAAAAAACAATAAAAATGGCAGAGGCCATACAGTCAAAATCTTTAAATCCCTTTATTACGTGTTAAAAATAAAACTACCATAATTATATAGGTATCAGATTGTATAGACTATAATCTCTTATATATAAATTATATAGTTATATATATTCTGATTATAAAAAACCAATGCTTTTGTAATTGCTGTAACGAAATATATATTTTTTCGAATACGTTTGCGTTAAAAAGATTCCAAACATTTAGATTAGAACACCGAACATTGAAAAGTAGCTCGACTAGAAGTGTCAAGAATATTAGATGCATCTTTGGCAATTTTTGTATGTCAATTTTAGCCTCTTTGGGCCCCAAAAGCGTTTTCCATACATAGAAAATGCCAGAGAGGCTCTCTAAGCTAACACGCTACGAAATAATTTTGTCGTTGCATTTCTCATACCGAAACTATGTCTGGAGTCGAGATATTGCACCGCCAAATTTATGTCGCGGCGTGTATGTTAGCGCGCCTGGTAGAGCCTAATGACAGAAGCTTTAAGCAATAGTATGCTAAATATACATATATAAAAATGTTTTACTAACTATGTCATCAATACTTCTACCCTGGAACGTAAAACATTGATTTAAATAGGACATCATAAATGAAATGGAAGAAAACATAAATTTAATAAATTAATAATTACCTTGTCGCAGTAAAGTCTGAGCGTATCATTATCAGCATTTGTATATAAGCTTAAATCTTCGATGAGCCCCTGAAACTAAAAAAAAAACAATATTATACAACGTGTATCATGTGGGTATGTATAACACTTTTTTCCAAAAGGCTAGACAACTGGAACTATAAAACTGTAAAATAATAGACCAATTCAATAAACAATTTAAATTAAAAATTTAAAAAACCTTCGATCGATTTTCATCAAACATAGCTAAGAACACCTCCGACTCATTTAACTTCAAAAAAAATATATTTAAATTGGTTCATCCGTTCGGGAGCTACAACGCCACAGAAAGACACAAACATACAGACACATACAAACTTATAACACCCCGGCGTATTTTGCATCGGGGGTTAAAATTATATCCGTTAAAATTACGGAAATAAATCACTTCGATCAAACCAAAGACGAAGTATTAAACTAAAGGTAATTTAACAAAGTTTTCTGTGACCTTATGTCAGAGCAAACTCCAACTTCAACTTAAAACCTCAATTTTCTCCACCATTTAAATTATTAACTTTAGTCTGGAAATATAGAACATCTCCGCTGACTGTCAAAATAGGACAAGTTTTTACGAGCACTGAAATGAATGTTAAGTACTCATATTTTATCATCTTTTATGGCTATAATCTTAGACAGACTGCCTCGTTAGTCTAGTGGTTCCAATCGAGACTGCTACGCTAGATGTCTTGGGTTCAATCCCCAGGTCGAGCAAAGTGTTATTGGGTTTTTCTACGAAATTCTCAGTACCAGCTCAGAGTCTGGATTTGTGCCCGGGGAATGGATAGGGTCGCCCCCTATTACATGAGACCTAAACATATCGGCGAACTGTGAGTGTTCATTAAGTACACAATTGCCTAATCCTTCGGGAAATACAGGCGTGATGGTATGTTATGTTTTATGGCTATGAATAAATTGTACCTACATTATTTGAAAATGAGTAGTATTATAAAAGTTATTGTTTTTATGCCATTCATCCGATGCCATCAATTCATTATTCTCCTAACCGACCCCAACTATATTGGGATCTAACCAGATACAATTAAATACCATCATTTCTATCCATGTAAAATTATAATTTCACCTCATAAAACGTATAAATCTACTACTACTGCAACTTTCTGGACTTTAAAACGAGACCATATTTTTATTAAGGAACCCTATTTTTTTTAAATAGAATATAGCCTATTATGTCACTCAGTGAAGATGCAGCTTTCGAATGGTGAACGAATTTTTGAAATCGGTCCAAAACAAAAACACAAATTTTTCATCTTTATAATATAAGTTTAGATTATAATAATATATATAAAAAAGAGAAAGCCAACTTCAAAATATATTAATGTAGTAAAAGTAAGAAATAAGGTAATTCTGGGCCATTAAGTCACTAAAATCTGCTACTACCCGCAGCGACGGACGAAGATTTTCAGAAAATCCTTTATTTAAATCCGCAATTAATCTAGAGCAGATTCTAACTGGATTTTCTGGGTATAATTTACTGTTTTAAGCGGTAATATTTTGGTAACCTTTGCGTACAGTTCAAAAATTTCTAGAATTTACGATAAAGTTTCGCACCCATTATAGCGTATCTTGTCGGAACATCATCGTCAGCAATCCATTACATTGTTAGTCTCTTGATCTGCAATGCATATATGACTTTAATGAATGCCTGAAACGTCATCATCACTAACCCATTACATTGTCTCACTGTCGGGCACCGCGTTAGCCTACTACGGGTTGACTGTCTTCACACGCGGTCAAGAAAATCTCTCATGCGTGCAAGTTTCATGCAGGCCTTGGATTCGAATCCAACCTTTGACGTGGCACTCCAATGGTCATATCACTAGGCTATTAGTGCACTTACAGTCAGACCATAATTAGAAGATAGCAAGCAAAAATTTATTACTATACTAAGTTTTATTTGCTTCCATGTCTAAAAATTTTTTTTGTTGCTCGCTAAACAGCAAAAATCATAACGAGGTGGCCCCAAAATTAAAAGATAGAGATAGAGACATCTCTCATATGAAATAAATGAAAGAAAAGGGGGAAGTATTTTCCCCGCAGTAAGACGATCATATTCGATAGGTAACTTCATATTGTACTCATATTTGCAAAATAATTTTTCTTTCTTTCTTTCTTTCTAACAACAAATTATAACTAATCGGTCAGGTATCCGGTGTGTGCTTAAAGCACACACCGGATACCTGACCGATTAACTTTTTTTAAAGATAAACCGTAAACTTTTTTTAAAGATTTCTTGTAACTTTTTCACTATTGCACTTTTAATATTTACTGGC
The DNA here is from genome assembly GCA_958496365.1 of Subacronicta megacephala. Lineage (NCBI taxonomy): Eukaryota > Metazoa > Arthropoda > Insecta > Lepidoptera > Noctuidae > Subacronicta > Subacronicta megacephala. The sequence goes on from OY292526.1 coordinate 4,697,968, forward strand.
TAGTCTGCCTCAATGTTGCTTCTTGCTTTTTTATACAAGATCTTTTTAAATTTGATTAAATACTTAGGAATAAACAAACATGTCCACATTCTAACACATTTAGTTGCACATCTAAGTAAATTGCAACGACTACAGAATAGCTTGATGTGCACCTCACACCGCCATTCGTGAAACATGGAAAAAATATTTTTGCACATAAAGAACGGGTACATATTATTCGTAGACCAGGTCGGCCGAGGAAACGTTGGCGTGATGATCTCGATCGGGTTCTGCCAACGTGGTATAAAGAAGCCCAGGATAGCCAATCCTGGACGAAGTTAGGGGAGGCCTTTGCCTGCCAGTGGGACACAAAAGAGGCTATAAAAAAGAACGGGTGGAACGGTTCGTTTACGGTACCTATTATGTTACGGTATAGTGTGAGTAGTCCTTTACTTATAAAATATTCATATGAAAATACGTATTGTTTGGAGGATTCCTTAAATATTCCAAGCAGTATTTTAAAATAATACAGAACTCAAAAACAATATACTAATAATGGTATAAATTGTAGAATTTTCATTTATGTTGTTCAACTTAAACCAAATATGACTTGAATAAAGTTGTTGAGGCAGTTTAGTAAGGACAGGTGAGTATATGGATTAAAACGATATTATATTTTTCGTTATATTCGTATCTTTTCAATTTTTCTTCAGTTTAATATTGCATCCACTGTTGGATGTATGCCAACGGCTGAATTGCTATCTCCCGTGTTCAATTTTAAGTATTTTTATGATAATAATATTTGTATTGAATATACCTACAAAACTTAAAAACGTATTTTTCTGCAAAGCTGCAGATAAATGTTGCATCAATTGCCCTCGAGGAGTTTTTAATAGTCGTTCCATTTTCAAATTCATAATATTTTAAACAGTATGGTATAGGATCAGTCCTTTAAGGCATTAATAATTTTATTCATAGTAAGTAAACATGTTCCAATATTGTGTATCGCCACAAACATAAGAAGAATACGAAGATGTTATCAAATGAATGAACATTAATATGAAGCTATGTATGCCCACTGCAATAGTGATGTGAAAATAATTCCTTTTATAACGCCACTCTAATTGTATACCAAGAAACATTGTAAAATGAAAAAGAATGAACGATAAAGTTGATGCATAGTTCTCATCACTTTAATCACTATTAAAGTCGTGAATGATAAACTTGATGAAAATCGGTCCCATCACTAAACTAATTGTATCGCTACAACAATCGCGCAACATTGAAGCATCCCTATATTTACGTTAGCAGTCACAGGCTGCGACACAACTGTAGCTATCTAAATACATTAGCTGCAAACTCGCGCCGCCTCCAAACAGTTTCACCGCAGTTTGATTCCGAACGGATTTTAGGAGCGCACCTCACTTTAGCTAAGGGATGTTACCGGATACGGAGCGACGAAGCTTAGTGAGCTCTTCTTTAGGTTGATTTTTTTTTATGTTTAGAAGACGGCAAGTGAGCTGACGAGTTAGCTGATAGTAAGTGGTCCTACCCATGGACCGCATAGCCGGAGGAATTACCGATACGCTATCAATCATAAAGGAGAAAAAAGGAGACTGAGGGAGGAATTCGGGATCCGGTGCTTCACACTCACTGAACGAAACTCAACATTATGCATAAGTATTGCTACTAAACGTTGATACTTATTCGGTAGGAGTATACACGGTCGTGCCGATCCAGCAGGGAGGCATGCCAGCAAAAAGTAACTTTAAAATAATCTCAAGAAAAAATTAGGGCTGTTCTTTAATTAAATCTAACTTTTGTTATATGCCATTAATTTTTCAAAATCACTAGAAAGAAAGAAACCATTATTTATTTACACACATACAATAAAAAAAGACTGCAATAAATTGTCACATTGAAAACACTCAAGTTACAAACAAGCGACGGTAGCTTAATGGCGAGGGCGTCGGACTTGCGATCATGTGGTTGCCGGTTCGAAACCCACTCGTTGAACTACCGGCGTGAACCCACTCGCAATACAAGAATTTAGCTTAGTACGAGGGGTTAACAAGATGACTAGTAATGTGCGTCTGTGCGACCCACACTGCTAGTACCTAAGCTTTTTAAAAAAAAAAAAAACATACTGGCGAACTGTGTACGCCAATACACCATCATGTTATGTTATGTTAGATGGAAGCCTGGTATCATAGCTAAAAGCAAAACTCGTATATTTTAATACCTACGCAATAAATGTCGACATTTACATATTTCCTAACCTAAAACAGGCTATATTTTCGCGTTGAATTGTGAATGGTGGAGTAAATATGGTTGTACGTCAGTACGTGTGGTATAATAAATGTCAACCGAATCTGACGTATGACTATTCGCACATTGAGTGATGGAATATAACCTATTGTGTTTGCATTAAGAGGACATAGTGCCCCCCTCTATATTGTAACGTGGTGGACACGTTTTAGAGACGTGGCCGACCGGGAACCATTTAGTGGAGATAAATTATACTCGGAACACAAAATATACACATTTATTGAGATGAGACTAAGTACAATAAGATGAGAGATAGGTAAGGGAGCTCAGGGAGGGTTCGGCCTTCGAAGCGAGCCTTCGAGGCGAGGTCCGACCGACGAGGGCGGCACTTAACTCGGTAGCTGCAGCAGGAAGAAGAAGACGGCCGCGCGTCGTCTGCAGAGCTATTTATAGTGACGCGTGGGGTGAGGCTTGAGGTGTGAGGAAGGAGCAGTGAGCGCGGACCATGTCACAATGTGCTGATAGTGGCCACCGGGGTGGTTTTAGTGGGTAAAACTGCCGGTCTGATCCACAAGGATCGGTCGCCTTTTGAAGGTTCCCCCCGTAAATAAAAAAAAGGTTTGTTTTTCCGTAAGTGCACAGGGCCCTACAAGGCCCAAAAGACATTCATAAAATCATTCAATTTTTTAGTTAAAGCCAAGAGCTTAATAAGGCTATACACACACTGCCCCTACGCTGCGCTGCGTGGCGACAGGAAAGCGTTTTCTGTGTGTTGTTTTCAATACAAAGAGAAATACTTTCAAGCAACGTAAGAACACGCACTGTCCTCTACGCTGCGTAATGAAATGCAGTGTGCAAAGCGCCTAAGGAGTAACACAGCTTTGCTATTGTGACATTTACAGAATCATATAGTTTTGTAGAAATAACTGTGCGTGCCTTAAGTTGGACGCAAGTGATTGCGCAGTGGGATATCTTAAGATAAGAACTAGTATTAGGACAGTTGGTATCGTTAAAAAAATCTTTTTATGGCTTTAAATTATCTATTTACGGAACTAAATATCATCTACAGATTTCGATAGTTTTGCACAAACTCACTTATAATTGATTTTATCTGCGTGGCCGGTGGCCGCTGTATGGTTAATTTCAGACCCACACAGTAACATATTTCATTACTGTTAAAACGTAACCTTTAGTTTACATCATCTTAATTAATTTCTAAGTGCGGCAGTGATAGACCGTTCACAAAATAGAAGTAATCATTAAAACTACAACTCACACTAAATAAATGAAGAAACTTCGAAAATCAAGGAAAGAAAATCATCAAATGAATGTCTTTTATGATGTAAAATATAAAAAAATGTGAAAGAAAAGTTCGACCTTAGGCAGAGTAAGATCCTGCGTCCCTCTAGTTAAGTATTTTTTTCTTTCGCTCAAAGTTATATCTCCAAAGATATTACCTTGTTGTTGTTAAAGATAATAAGTGAAACCTACCTAATCATTAAAATTATATATGAAACAAAATAAATTATATCCAAACACCTTCCTAATTCCGTGTTTCAGAGGAAGAAGATCCGTAGCAGCTGTGAAGTTATGACGTGGCGGATATTACCTAACCGAACGTCGGGTACTGTGGGCCATTCATCTTTCTATATCTTTTAGCGCGCTTTCAAACTTTGTATCGTTGGAGGTCGTATACCTTTTTTAGGATTTATATTTTAATTTAATAAAATTTTAATCAATGACAACTGTTTTTTTACAGCTAAAAGTCCAATACAACAATGTAAACACTTATAGAGACATATTATTAACTCGAATGACAGTCGGGCAACGTTTTTTTTTTGTTACATGTACAGTCAGCATCAAATATATCGAACAAACTGTTCATGCCTAATTATCTGCACTGCTAGAAAAAATGAACCTTATATCAATGGGATAAAATATGTGTCAGAATACTCAGAATGGTAGCTGCCGTGTATGGTGTTCATTCTAAAACATTGTGTACTTGAGAAACAGTTTAATTTCCGTAGTTATTCAGATCATTTTGAACAGTTAATAATTATGTGCAGATATATTTGATGCCGACTGTACTATACCTTCTTTCATACAAAAATTGAGTAAAAAACGGTTATGTTATTTTGACATTACAGACACTTCTATTTTATCAATTTGTATAGAAGTGCGTAATAACACTCACTGAGTAATCACAAAATCTAAGACTGTATAAAAATAATAATAATAAGAAAGTTTGGACTCTATAGATCAAATTAGTTCTACACAATATCATAACATCTTTGTAAACAAGATATAAACCTGCTTGAAGCCAATTAGGTGCCTGCAAATCTTTAATAACCGATCCATCTCACCGATACATGATTAATATCGCAGACGTGTTACTTCGTTCAAGTGAAATATTAGATTACATAAAACAATTACACTGTTATTGATGGAGCGCGGCTCCAATAACTCTTGAAGCCGTCAGAACCAATCAATAACCCGTCTGCACTGGGGTTTAGTTTTACTGGTAGTGTTGTATATGTACTTAATGATTTAGGAACAGGTACTTTAATGAAAGCCAGAAAAAGGCACGGGTCCATAGATTATGATAATGCTAAAAGAACAGCTTTTCTAGACGCGGTGGTTCCCACTAAAAAGGCCGCTTGCTCGTCTACCACAGTTATTTGTAAAAAAATATACATACATACCACCACGCCTGTACTCCCCGAAGGGTTAGACAGAGGTGTACTGATGTACGCCCACACTTCGCCTTCACTTATGTTTAGTCCTATGTAATATGGGGCGAGCATTAACCGGGCACAAATCCAGACTCCGAGCTGCTACTGAGAATGATAGATAATAGAAAACCTCAATAACACTTTGCTCGACCTGGGGATCGAACCCAGGGCCTCTAGCGTAGCATTCGCACTGAGGACTACTAGACTAATGAGGCAGTCATGTCATCAGTCATGTGATAAAAAATATATAGAAATCAATATCTGTGAATGGGTTTGTAAAGAAAATATTTTTTTTTCTAAGTAGGTATTTAATATATCTGCACGATGTGTTAAATATATAAATAATAGTGTTATTGATATTGTATATAGCAAATCTCATTCCGCTGTCAAGGTTCCCTTAAATTACCAACTAAGTTATAAAAGCTTGTTCAGGGAACTAAGTCTAGGAACTCAAACACAATACTCACGTTTACAACCATGGACCAATGAGACAAACTTTGGTATGTGTATACCACCAACCCCTTTACCTTATTTATTTTTTTCCTTTCCTACATCAGCTTATTTCCAGGCATGCAGGTTTCCTCACCATATTTTCTTTCACCTTTGAGGCGAGTAGATACTAATTTTATTAAAATGTAGCTATTTGATTGCAAAAATTAGAGGTGAATTGAAACTAGTAACCTAATATTTGGCAGTCTCCAATTGTCATATCACTAGGCTACCATTGTTTATCCATTCTAATTTTGTACGTTTGGATATTTGTTAGTCAATGACGCAAAAACTGCTTAACGGGGTTGGATGAACACACATATAGGAATAGTTTTATTTTATTTAACAGGTACATAAACAGACAACAATTGAGTATTGCAAAATAGCATTCTTTTTATTTAACATACAATTTATAAAGCTGAAGTCCAATTAGTTCATAAGCTGGGCACACATAGGATACTATTTATCTAGGTTGGACCCAAGTCTTTAGTCAAAATATAAACTACCGAATATATATATCTCGATTTTGTAAGCCTTACTTTATAACATCCTTTAACACATTACGCCCACATTTCCTCATAATTTCACCCCGACGCTTACAAAATGTAAATGCATTACAATTTCTTCAACCCGTGTGTAATATACTGAGAAAGCTTCGCAGTTCACTGAACAAAGAACGTCTTAAAGACAAAAGCGATTAATATATATGAAACAACCCATGTCTTATGCCTACAAGGTAAAAACATAAAGCCGTTGTAGAGAAAATGGGTGTGACAAGAATTTAAAATGTATCGATACAGATATTAAAACTGCCTCATTAGTATAGTGGGCCTAACAATGACTGCTATGCTAGAGGTCCTTAGAAACGATGCTCAAGTAAGTTATTAGGATTCCGTACCCAAAGAGTAAAAACGAGACCCTATTTCTATGACTCCGCTGTCCGTCTGTCTGTCTGTGAACGGTGACAGTTAGACAGTTGAAATTTTCACAGATGATATATTTTTATTTATGTTGCCGCTATAACAACAAATACAAAAAAAAACAGAAAAAATAAATATTTAATGGGGCTTCCATACAACAGACATGATTTTTTTGCCGTTTTTATCGATAATGGTACGAAACCCTTCGTGGGCGAGTCTAACTCGCACTTGGCCGAATTTTGATAATTCTGACGCATCGGCTCAAAATGGTATAAACACGGAAAGGGTCATTGGGCTCCTACATACTTGTCGCAGACGGCGCCGGACTTCGCCCTTTAAAGCGATACAGTCAATTGGACCTTAGCGATTGTCACGAATCAAATGCGGTATTTAGTGGATACCAGTCTGACATACCCTTCCCCCTCCCTAGGTCCCAGATTAATTCCTGAGGATTTCCCGTAATCTATATTAATATTATAAACACGTAAAGTTTGTGAGGTTATATAACCGATTTTGAAAAATCTTTCACTATGTAATAGAAAGCTACATTATTCTCAAGTGACATAGGCTATATATTATCCAGTTAAATGAAAAGAAACTTATAGTCCACGCGGACGAAGCTGCGAGCGGAAAGCTAGTATAATAAGAAAGTTTGAGCAAAAATGTTATTGGGATTTTTTATGAAATTCTTAGTAGCAGCTCATAAAGAATAAAATTACTTTTAACAAAAAAGTTAAACCGCCTTCAAAAAATAATAAAATAATTTTGTCTAAAACAGTTTGGGAAGTCGGTGACTTCTATTTGAGTGGGTCTTTTATTTTCGCCACCGACTGGAAGTTAGTGGAAAGTTTTGTTTAGAAGTACTTGTTAGCCAACTAAACGCACTGCTCCAATAAGACAGCGATGTTTCGGAGTAAACGATAATATCATCGATGTAAATTACTTTTAACAAAAAAGTTAAACCGCCTTCAAAAAATAATAAAATAATTTTGTCTAAAACAGTTTGGGAAGTCGGTGACTTCCATTTGAGTGGGTCTTTTATTTTCGCCACCGACTTCCCAAACTGTTTTAGACAAAATTATTTTATTATTTTTTGAAGGCGGTTTAACTTTTTTGTTAAAAGTAATTTTATTTTGTTATTTTTAGTGGAAAGTTTTGTTTAGAAGTACTTGTTAGCCAACTAAACGCACTGCTCCAATAAGACAGCGATGTTTCGGAGTAAACGATAATATCATCGATGTAAACAATTTTTAGATTTTTGTTGATATTTCCAAAACTGCTCAACCGATTTCGATAAAATTTGAACGGGACCACCTCTGAAGTATGACCTACCAAACAAAAAAACAATCCTTAAAATCGGTCCACAATTGGCGGAGATATCGCGTAACAAACATACAAAAAAAAAAAAAAAAAAAAACATACAGACGAATTGAGAACCTCCTCCTTTTTGAAGTCGGTTGAAAAAGATTTGGATTTTTGTTCATATTTTTAAAACTGCTCAACCGATTTCGATAAAATTTGAACGGGACCACCTCTGAATGATGACCTACCAAACAAAAAAATAATCATCAAAATCGGTCCACAACTGGCGGAGATATCGCGTAACAAACATACAACAAAAAAAAAACATACAGACGAATTAAGAACGTCCTCCTTTTTGAAGTCGGTTGATTAATTGAAGACTATCCTGGTTGCCTTCTTACACGAATAGGGAAACGCATATGCATTAAAAATTGTCCTAAATGGATGATATAATATGTGTGCGTCTGTTGCTACGCTCAGTTTATGTAAAGCCGTGTCTAATTTGTAAAAGGGCCACAACCGTAAATTTCACGCGTGGAGTTGTAAACTTTTACAAAAAGTACAGCCATATATTTCAGGTATACATCACAGTGGCTGACATTTGGATACCTCGTTTCTCAAGTGTTGCTTTTCCACTCTTCTGGATTGGGCCGAAGTCCGACAGATAGCGGATAGATTTTATTGGTTTTAAGGTTGAGAAAAATATGCCGAAGATCCAATTTATCTCTTTCAAAAAAAAATCTAAATGAGTTCAATGGTTAAAGCCTAACACGGTAATAAACAGAGTAACTTTCGCGTTTTTAACCGACTTTAGACATTTCGAAAAGGAGGAGGTTACTACATTCGTCTGTATATTTTTTTTTCTATGTATGTTCACCGATTTCTCCGTCAATTGCGGACTGATTATGAAAATTCTTTTTTTGTTTGAAAGGATATACACTCGAGGTGCTCCCATTGTCAGCAAATTAGGATCTGATGAAAGGATCCTGGAGCAATCGAGGGCACTCTTCAAATATTATAGGCAAACCTATAATATTTTTGAATTTTTTAAATAACTCGTACATTTTCTCTCGGAAAGCATCATTTGGTCAAGTGGAACTGTTGATGGAGACCACAGATGACCTCTAATGTATATTTCCCCAGTATTCGAAAACAGTGCAACCAATTTGGAAAATTATTTTTTTGTTTAAAAGGGTATACTCCCTAGGTCGTCCTATTACCATCAGGTCATCTAATGATGGGATCCTGGATAAATCTAGGGAAATCTTTAAATATTGTATTCGCTCTAGGAGTCTCGTGAATTTGCTCTAGGGAAGTTTCATTTGGTGAAGTGAAACTGATGTCGAAGACCACCGCCGCACCGCAACTCCTCAGTGATAGGTATTTTAGGGATTTCAATTTGATTACTTTAATATAGTTGCATTTTATGCTCGTCACAACGCATTTGGTGAAGTACCAGGAGAACTCCTCAATAAGCGACGTCCCTGCATTGGGAAAAGCAATATTTTGTAAAAGGCTATTAGCATTATTGTAACTGAGGTAAATTAAAAACCAACCCACTGGAAAACGAGAAAATATATAAGGCATTTTATTTATTTGAAAATGTATGCACCTGAGGTGGTCTCATTCAAGTTTGTTGAAGAATGTGATCACTAAAAATGTTGAAATAGGTCGGTAAATGTTAAAGTCGGTGTCTTTTAATTTGAGTGGATCTTTTGTTTCCGCCACCGACTTCTAAAACTGTTTTACACATACCTAACATTGTTTTTATTATTTTTTAAAGGCGGTTTTACTTTTTTATTAAAAATTATTTATTTAAATATAATTCATAAATAATAAGATAATTATGAACAAGCTCTGGATCCTCGGGGAATGGAAATAATACCGCGGCTTGGACACTACAACTATTTATTGCAGTCTACTCGGGCAGTGCATCTAGAAGCTGTTACGGAGCTCAGTACCAGAGGCTTCCTGGCAGCTTTTAAAAGATTTGTGGCAAGACGTGGTCTTTGCCGAGAGTTGCACAGCGACAATGGCACGAATTTCGTCGACGCAGCACGTGAGTTGCTACACTTGTTTAATGAAGAGAGGTCCAACTGTAACCCCGAATTAGCCGAATACCTCGCTAATAAGTGCACAGAGTGGCATTTTGTTCCTCCTCACTCACCGAATTTCGGCGGTCTTTGGGAGGCAGGAATAAAATCCACAAAGTACCACCTTAAGAAGGTAATTGGCAATTCGACCTTGACCTATGAAGAGATGGCCACCGTGCTAGCGCAAATAGAAGCTTGCCTGAATTCGAGGCCATTGTCCTATGTAGAAGATCAAGATAAGCTTACCATATTGACCCCTGGTCATTTTCTGATCGGAGAGCCACCTGTTTTAGTTCCGGATTCAAATTATGAAGGTTCAAATGTTAACAGTCTGCAGCGATGGCAGCTCCATCAGAGAATGATGCAGGATTTCTGGCGACGCTGGTCGCAGGATTACCTTAACCAATTTTTACAGCGGCATAAGTGGGCTCATCACAATCCAGAACCATCTATTGGGAACATTGTTTTAGTCAAGGAGGATGACATGCCTCCTGGCAAATGGTTGTTAGGTAAGATTGAGCATAAGTATTGTGGACCAGACGGAATAACTCGAGTCGTCACTGTACGTACGCAGGCTTCGGTTATTAAGAGACCTACATCGAAATTATGTGTCTTGCCAATTTCTACTTAATTAATAAATATGTTGTTGTGTTTTAAGGTCATATCTTAAGTTTATAGTAATAAGAAAATTGTAGACGGTCACATTTTGTAATTTAGTGTATTTACTGTCTTGTGTTATTGTGTATCAATATTTTGTCCCCAAGGACTTTTGTTATTGTAAATCCTTCAACTACTTTCTGATAATAGTCAGGACATAGTATTGAAGTGAAGGACATATTTTGTGTGGGATATTTGCCACTATGTCCTTGGTCGGCGGCATGTTTGGGCCACATAACGAAATCATAGTGCGATCAGTTGCATCTAATGCACAAAGTTTACTTTTACTTCCCTAGATGGTGTTGGGATCGAATTAGATCGCACTATGGTTTCGTTACATGGAAATAGTGACGCTAGTTTTAAATTTTGTTTTTATTTGTGAGCTACCAGCATTGTATATGGTTGAGAATATACGTAATTATAGCGGTATAGTGCGTATTAATTTCTCCCACCCTCATTCGGATCCGCGGTTAAGTACATGGTCCTTCAAATTATGATTTGCGGCATACTTCATAGTTTAACTACTATTATGGAAAACAACTTAAAGTTTTTGATAAAAATTGGTATTCGAATCTCAGATCAAATAAAAAGTTAAGATGGAACTTTGCGAATAAAGAAGTGAGGCCGGCTAAAACTACGCCTTGCCGTGTACACTTACCGTGGCCTCACTTCTTTGTTCGCAAAGTTCCATCTTAACTAGAGATTCGAATAAATCTGTGATTCCGGCGCCTATTTTTATGATAGGTAATATTTTAAAACTGGTCGGCTTGTTTAAATCGTTATGTTCCAATTAAAATGCCAATCTTAAGTGTTGCGACAAGAATTTTGATAATTTATTTACTTGGCTAAGAAATTAATATTGAATTGAAGTAAAACCATTAGCATTTTAATAACTTCAAGGAATTAATTCTTTTTAAAATTATCTTACACACTAGTTTCAAATAAATTATTGGTTAAAAGTAAAATAATTTGTCAATTTCTTGGAATTTTATGATAGGTTTCCTCAACTTGTTATGTAACAAAATAATTTTCTTCGGTGTGTTTATAACGATTTTTTATTAGTTTATTAATTATTTATTCATTTATTGTGGAACCAAGAATTTTACCTGGATTTTATTGGTACATACCTACTTACGTTTAAAAAGTTGTTTTTGTCGTTGTTTAAAACAGTATAACCATGATTTTATTTGCAATTTGCATGCTTGAACTGCGTCATTAGTCTCGTGGTCATAAGTGCAATTGCTACGCTAAAGGGCTTGGGTTCGATTCCCAGGTCAAGCAACATACCGACGAACTGTGTGTACATTAAGTACATCTCTGCCTTACCCTTTGGGGAATAAAGCCGGTTTTTGGTTAAGAATAACATATTTTGTCATACCTCCTTTTTTACAAACGTTTGCCTAATATTATTTTAAATTACTATTATAAATGTTTTGTAAGAAAACTATTTTAGATTTAATGTATTTATTTCAAGTTAAAATAGGCGTAATTATGGTAATCCTTGTTATAAAAAGCTTGATTATAGATTTAAAATACAAAGTGCTTAACACTTTAAAAGAATCCATGTAAAAGATTTATCGTAAATTATATATTTTAATGTAATTAACTGATTTTAGTTTTATGGCAAATAAGACTGGTAACGATTCCTAGCGAATAAATAAAAATACTAATACATAATATAAATGTATGTTGATATTCTGCTTATGTTTTATCAAGTTTATTAAACACTTAGTTTCCGCTCGCGGCTTTGCCTGTGTGTAGTATAAGTTTCTTGTAATTTTACAGGATAATATATAGCCTATGTCACTTAGAAATAATGTAGCTTTCCATTGGTGAAATAATTTTTCAAATCGGTCCAGTACTTTCAGAGCCTATTCAATGCAAAAAAAAACAATCAAATCTTTCCTCATTATAATATTAGTTTAGAAATTCGTAAAAATTAGATATCATCACGTTTGTATTACCCGAAGGGTTAGGCAAAGATGTACTCACTGTACACCTACAGTTCGCCGGTGTGTTTATGTTCTATGTGAAAGGGAGCAAGCCTATTACCATCACCAGGCACATTATTTCCAAAATCCGAGCTACTATGTACTAAGAATTTCATAGAAAACCTCAATTGCTCGACCTGAGAAACGGAACCAAGACCCCTAGCGTAGCAGTCGCGCTTATGACCATTAAACTAATTAGGCAATTATTATTAAAGTTCTAGTAATATATTTATTAGGTTTATTTCATCAAAGCTCAAAGGAATTCCACGAATTGGTATCGAAAATATTAATTACCGCCTGTACATGACTCAACATTGCGACTGAGCTGAAAATCCGTAATGAAAAATATGAAACTATTTTAATTACAAATCTAGGTCATTTGGCTCAAAATCACGAAATAAAAACCACTTTCCAGTAGTTATTTTAATAGTGAGGATACAGTTCGAGTGAGACTATCACTAACTCACCGTAAAATATGAGGGACGTGCAAGATTATGATAAGGATGTAACCCAGTACCTAAATCATTGGATTTTCCGCTTGAGAATTGAGGCAAATTTAAGGAGGATTCAGTTTGAACGCGTGCCGAGGCGCCGTTGAAACTGAAATTGTTACGTGATGTGGAACTAAATGTGTATTCGATTTTCAAGTTTAGTGTTGAGGACGTTTGAAGGGTTATGTTTTTTATTCCAATTTTAAAATTGTTTATAATGGAAGAGCTTATTAATATTAAAAAAGAAACAAATGAATACCCGAACAGACGCTGTCCGGTCCAATTTTCAACAATCTCATGGAAATAAATAGGTAGGTAGGTACGTTCTAATTTTATAGACTTAGACTAGCTACTCCCGCAGTTTCATTTTTTTTTGGAACAAAATATCGTGTACCATAATGTACACACTAAAAATCGGTAGAATTGATAACCTCCTTTTTAAAAGTATGAAGAAAACACTCATACCGAATTCAAATTTTCTCTAATTACATATTATTAACATACCATACCATCACGCCTGTATTCCCCGAAGGGTTAGGCAGAGGTGCACTTAATGTACACCCACAGTTCGCCGGTATGTTTGGGTCCCATGTAATAGGGGGCGAGCCTATTGCCATTCACCGGGCACAAATCCAGACTCCGAGCTGCTACTGAGAATTTCATAGAAAAACTCAATAACACTTTGCTCGACCTGGGGATCGAACCCAAGACCTCTAGCGTAGCAGTCGCGATTAGGACCACTAGACCAACGAGGCAGTCATATTATTAATTTTAATAATTAGTGTTTACCCTGTAACAAACACCCATCACATTATATTAAATAATTTGTTCTTTACAAGGTACTTCAAACAAGTTTAATTAAATAAACTATAAAAATAATTAATTACTCTATATCTACAGAAAACAAAGCATTCACAAGACAGCTTCACCACAGAGAATAGAGAAATAAATAATAATGAATTTAATATTAAATATAACACTTTAACCGCGTATGATTAATACCTTTAGCTCCCACTAAAACAAAAAACATAACCCTTTATCACCGAGTATAAACACACCAAAGAAGCATCTCATTTTTTGTCTCGTAAATCTTAATTCTTTGTATCACATGTTAGAACGAAATGAGGTCACGTATGGCAAATGTTTTGAACAAAAGCTTTTTTTTAAATAACTCTAATATAGAACTGAACTTTGTCTTCCTATCATTATGATTTATGTCGGGTTTACTTATATACTAGCTTTCCGACCGCTGCTTCGCCCGCGTGGACAACACGATTTTGACTATTTAGTTTCTTACAATTCTGGCGGGAAATTGCAAATTATCCTTACATATCTTTCCGTCCGCTTCTTTGCTCGGGTAGACCACAAAATTTGCCTAACTTTATTGTTTACTGAAATATAAACGCAGCTTATATCGTTTTCCAAGGTCTAGTCTATTTTTGTACCAAATTTCTTCAAAATCCAAACGGACTTTCATCCCCTATTTCATCCCCACACAGTTTGAAATTTCAAAAACCCCATACCAAATACTTATTTATTACTTATCAAGTGCCTAAACACAAAGTTTCAGCGTTTATCTTCAACAATGACAAAATCCCATACAATTTTTCATCCTTTATTTCAACCCCTTTTTTACAACAAAATGTAGCTTATATCTTTTCCCAAGGTCTAGTCTATTTTTGTTCCAAATTTCATCAAAATCGGTTTCGGGGTTAAACTTGAAAGCGTGACTTTGTTTGGACTTCTAAACGAACTTTCATCCCCTATTTCATCCCCACACCGGTCGAAATTTCAAAAACGCTAGAACAAATATTTATTTATTTCTTATCAAGTGCCTTAATATAAAGTTTCATTGTTTTATCTTGAAAAATGACGAACTCCCATACAAACTTTCACCCCCTATTTCAACCCCTTCAAAACTATTTTTTTCAATAAAAGGTAGCCTATGTCCTTTCTCAAGTTTTAGTCTATCGCAATACCAAATTTCATCAAAATCGGTTGAGTGGATTAGGCGTGAAAGCGTAACAGACAGACAAACAGACATACAGACAGAGATACTTTCACATTTATAATATTAGTAGGGAAGGGATATGTGTTTTCTTTATTGGAAGTTTACGCACGGGGTTTTGCTCGCGGAATTATTACAGGGGCTATCTTTTTAGGGTTGAACCTTGCGCGGTAGATTTAATAGTTTAGGCTCTAGTAGAATTAAGATATAAATTAGGTTGGTATAAGAATTTGAACCACACTCGCAACCGGCGCGTGTGTGTGAAAAGATGTATGAATGTGGAAGAAGCGAAAGAGATATGCAAGAGTCGTAGCAAGTGGTGGTCTTTAGTTTCTGCCTACCCCAAAAATGCGTGAGTGTATGTATGTATGTATAAGAATTCATCTTCAATCTCTGATCAGCTTGAACGGTCTTTAATCCTGTGAATAGGTACCTACTTACTATATTACAGACACAATGCAAACTCTCTGTCCCGGTTTTTTAAACAGTCTTTAACCCATCAAGTACTTACTATATTACAGACACAATGCAATCTCTATGGTTTTGGTTACCGGGGGTCGATATGGACGTTGTTGTTAATACTAGCTAAAATCTACAAAAGAGATAAGCCAAAGTTCGGGCTTTCTGGCGTTAACTAGGAGTAGCCTATGCCCAAAAGGAGACGAATATAGCCCGATAATGAAGTCTATTTTACGGTTAGAATATAATTCGATTGACTATTTTGTTCCAAAGAAATATATATCCTACTATGAATACAAACATACAGAAAGAAGCTCGAATTTTTAGTATACACGTTGTCTTTGATTTATCTAGCGTAGGAGACATAAGACGTGAACAAATACATGTGTTCGTTTAAGCTTCGCAATATGTTACATCTAATTATTTATTATAGGCGCCTATGAAACGTAATTTTATATTATGACATGTGTGTACTTAGCGGCGGTTTTTTTGTGTTTTCAAAACCACTTTAACAGTTATTTACTGTTTTTTTTTTATCAATCTATTTATACAAATGAGTGGCCTGTGACTAATTTATAACTTCAGCTACGCTTGCCACGGTGAGTCTATGGATGGGTGACCCATTCTTAGCATATTGAGATGCTCCGTGGTGTGGATACCACGGAAAGCCGCGTTTCCGTTGTTCTAAAGGCACCAAAACATGATTCTCATTAGTAGCAGTCGGAAACCCAACAAACCTGACATACAGTATCTTTAGAGCATCGGGTACCTATTGCATTCATTCAATGCTAAATATCTTTAATGATATAATAAAAAATTGCTAGATAAATTACTGTGCTATAAATCGCTAAGATCTAAATATATCTAATATCTTTTTATGATTATCTAGATATTACTTTTTCTAACTTAGAAAAAAGTAGCTTTCAGAAACTACTCGTTATAAGAAAGCTGCTATGAAAGTTCAAAGTGCACAAACTGAAAGTTAAAGATACGAATCGTTCGATTGAATTGTATAGAAAATCAATTGCTGCTCTTTGTTTTAAGTTTTTAAAAGAGAAACTTTAAAACAAATACGAGGTGGACCTCAAGACAGAACCCACTCAAATTCTTAGCAAAAAGTCCCAAACCACAGTTTGTTACCTTACTTTTGTGGTGTGGTACAATTTATAAGATCACCGCGTATCATAAAACTGGTGGTCAATATCGTGAGGAAACCGGCATGTCCTAGAGCCAAAAATTCGAAGACATGTGACATCTACCAACCCGTACTGGGCTCGCGTTATGGATAACGGCCCACTCCCTCTCACCGAGAGGAGGCCTGTATCCTAACAGTGGGAACATCTGCTGCAAATAGTACTTAAAATTATTGTAATGAAAATGTTTATTTAAGTTACAATAATTTTTTTTCAATGAATGAGAACATAAGAAGCCTGAAACATAAGTTCCTTAAAAATGTATCCGTTAAAATATTGCTACTACTTTTCCTGTTTTTCTTTGATTTTTATTTATTTATTTCCTTATTTCCTTGGGTTTGGTTAATTCTCTTTGATGTGACTTATTTAAAGAAGATCAACTCACTACTGGCTAAGACTATAAGGTCAAAAATACATTTCTTCCATAACCATCATCCTATTTTCTATCCCAATGCTGAATCTGCTTTCTGCTTCTTTCTTTCTGCTTCTGCATAATGAAGGTTGGCAGTCTTTACACGCCGTTGAAAAGCAAGAAAATCTGAAAGCATGATGGTTTCCTCACGATGTTTTCCTTACAGGTTAAAAACACCATCACGCCTGTATTCGCCGAAGGGTAAGGCAGAGGTGTGCTAACTGTACACCTACGGTTTGCCGGTATTTTTAGGTCCCATGCAATAGGGGGCGAGCCTAATGCACTTCACTAGGCACATAATTATTTTAGCTCCAAGCTGTGTATATGTAGGTATATGATAACGAAAAGACGTGGCTTGAATTCGTTAAAGAGACTTTTTAGAAGCTTACGTACGCTAAATTCTTGTATTACGAGTGGGTTCACATCGGTAGTGCAATGGGTGAGTTTAAACCGGCAACCATATGAGCCAACGTTTAGCTGATATCTCAATTCTACATCTTCAGTAACGCCTTTCCGCTTAATCTTGTATCTTATGCCAACGGCAGACAGTTGAAAGTTGGTAGCTATGTGCTCATTGTTCAGACAGGTAGCGGTCCAAGTTTTTCTGTCTCCCTGGTACGTGAGTGCGGGACCAGGTCTCTATTTATTAAGTTCAAGATGTTGGCCTATTAAGAATTCAACCGGCAATCCTTAGTTTTATACTGCAGATGATGAGAAAACCGAATCTGATAAAAAGGCATGTGATAATAATTCTTTTTTCTTTGTGTAAAATCCTTGTGGATGCATATTGAACTGCTTGACAAAATACTTCAAAATTGTTTACAAAACATTTGACATTGTACCTACTTTGAATTAATGTGTCTATTTTTTTCTTTATTACTCTGACTTTGTGTAGCTGACATCAAAGGATATAAATTGATAACTATTATAACTAGATGGTAGACAAGTTCGAACAAAGATTTGTTTTACTTTTTCTAGCTCTCGTTATATTCAATTGGCGTGAAATTGTTATTGAAGATATGTTATATGATTTCTAAATATTATTATAAGCAACTGCTTTATTTGTCTAGTGGTTCTAAGTCGTCACTCCTACGCTAGAGATCTTGGGTTCGATTCCTAGGTCGAGCAGTATTATTGAGTTTTTCTATGAAATTCTCAGTGGCAGCTCGGAGTCTGGATTTGTGCCCGGTTAATAGCAATAGGCTCACCATCTGTTACATAGGACCTAAAATTACCAGCGAAGCGTGGGTGTACATTAATACCTACACCTCTGCCTAACCCGTCGGGGAATACAGGCGTGATGGTATGTTATGTTATACTATGTTTAACTTAACAACTGTCTTATTTGTATAGTGGTCGCAAGCCGCGGCTGTTGAATTTAAGGTTCTGGGTTAAAAATCCGAGCTAGAGGAATTACTGTCCCACTGCTGGGCATGAGCTTCGTTTAGAAGGAGACGGATCAGCTCTAGCTGACCACGCTTGTCTACTTTGGGTTGGCAGACTTCAGATACCGTTAAGAAAACCTTTTAGCCATGCAAGTTTCCTCACGATGTTTTCATTGTATAGATAACTTGGATTAGAACTCAAGGCCTTTGACTTGGCAATCCAATGGTTACCTACAATATTACTTGACCAAAATATCTAGAATTTATAATGAAGTAGGCTATTATACAATACTTAATAACTCAAGTATCACAATCTTAAAGCACGATGCATGCCGCGCAGAACGGAGAAGTCGGTAAACTAAACAAAATAATGTAGTACTTACGTAGGTTTTATTAATATGCCTAAGTATGACCTACTAATAAGTACTTATTTAATAGGTTCAATGGATATCCACAACTTTAATTTCACATTTTATATGTCGAGAACCCTTAAACAGACCCATTAATATTTTTTACATTTTCGAAACTATCTATCTATCTTTAACAATATATTTTGGTATAGAGTATACTTAGTATTATAGAGAAAACTCAACAGTGTTGAGTGATATAGGTTACTGATATAGTGAATCGGCGGCGCCAGATTGTGTGTCATATTGTCCTATTGAAGGCAAGCCACAAATAAGAGACAGATCTTACGGAATAAGGAAAATTGGATTTTCTTTGAAGTGGCTGGTCTATAAAATCGAAATAGCCTCTATACGGTTTGTTTATTTAATTGTGTTGGTATAGTTTTAGTGTGTGTGTGATGGGAAACCAATACGAGTATTAAACTATGATAGAAGCGTTTGTCTATAAGGTCGTAAATTGTAAATCATAACATTGTAAGTTCAACAATCCAAATATAATATTAAGCTTGTGAAAGTTACGCTGAAAATAAGCCTCTATTAGTCTAGTGACACTAAGTGCGACTGCTACGCTCAAAGTCCTGGGTTCGATTCCCAGTTTGAGTAAAGTATGATAATTATACAACGTTACGCTGAAAATAAGCCTCTATTAGTCTAGTGACACTAAGTGCGACTGCTACGCTAAAAGTCCTGGGTTCGATTCCCAGTTTGAGTAAAGTATGATAATTATAAAATTTTCAGTAGCAGCCCGCAATTTTTATTTGTGTTTGATAAATAGCTGCTTCTCTATTGTACGGGACGGTGAACTGTAGATATACACCTCTGCATAAACCTTCTACAAATACACGCGTGATGGTAACTCTGTTTGTCTATTACATTTTCCCATCTAAATTGTTGAACAGATTTCGTTAAAATAGCGTAAGGAGATTACCTTTTAGGGAAGGATAGAAACTAACTTTATCTTTAAAAAAAGTAATAGATAATGGTCTTTTTGGAACGCGAGGTGAAAATACTTTGATAATCTTATTTAATGCGGTTTTTAAAAGACATGGAAATAAGTATTGCCCAGAAATTGAATTGCGGAGGTCTGATGGCAATCGTTTTGTGGAATATACTGATATCCAGTCAGACTGGAAGCTGACAACAACAAAGTTGGGAGAAAGCTAAAAGGATAATATCATAGAAAACTTTTCTAAACGAATAGAAATGAATTTTTAAAGTGGTCCGTTTACCGAGTTATCTGAAATGACATATTTATCGCAGCGCGTCAGCCACATGGAGACTTGAAAAGTTTAAAGCGACAGGCACTCATACTGTTAACCTAGCCATTCAGTTTAAGTAGGTGCGGCTAAATATCAGTACTTTACACGAAGTAACTGCCATCAACAACACTGATATTCGAAGGATAAACAGGGGGCCTAGACAATGTTACATTTCCATATCGAAAACGAAGTTACATTAATCTGAAATGTATCCAATTGGCATAATCTTTCTATATGTCACGTGATGAAATTATGTCAAATCCATACATTTCGGATTATCTAACTTCGTCATCGATAATGAAGATGTGACATTGTCTAGGCGCCCTGTTTTTGGGTTTCACTGTCGATTGTCATAGGTACTGTTCGTATGACAACCGAGACAGATGGTTTTACGTGCTCTCGGAGGCACGGAGGGGTCGCAATATGATGAGAAAGGTCACCCATCCACATACTGACCGAAGCAGGCGTAGCTTAACTTTGCAGATCTATTGATCAACGCAGTTATAATTTAGCCACGAATTCCTTGATAGACACTAATCTAAAGTACCTAATATTATAAAGAGGAAACATTTGTGGTTTTGTATGTATCATCATCAGCCCATTACATTGTCCCACTGCTGGGCACGGGTCTCCTCTCAGAACGAGAGGGATTAGGCTATAGTCCACCACGCTAGCCTACTGCGGGTTGGCAGACTTCACATGCCGTCAAGAAAATCACTCAGGCATGCAGGTTTCCTCACGATGTTTTCCTTCACCGTTTAAGCGCGTGATAATTAATTATTAATACGCACATGACTTCGAAAAGACAGAGGTGCGTGCCTTGAATTCGAACTCGAGACCTTTGACTTGGAAGTCCAATGGTCATATCACTAGGCTATCACTGCTATTGTGTATTTGTATGTATGTTTGTAATGTTTTCACACAGAAATCATTTTACCATTAGAAAGCTGCATCTTCAGTGAGTCACATAGGCTATATTACATTTTTTTTAATAGGGTTCCCTAATAAAAATGCAATAACTGTAACCCAAGGTGTGAAAACGCGGGCGAAGCTGCGGGCGAAAAGCTAGTGTCGTAGTATCGTTTTGTGTGCGTATATCTGTAGGTATCTATGCTTAATACTCAATAGTTACTCAATTCTTTATTGCATTCTGTAATATAATGTAATGTAATACCAATGTAATGTAGATACCTAATACAGATGTTAGGCTTAAAAGTAGAATCAATTTGGATACTGCATATTTGATGGATGTGATTTTTACGAGTTTTATATGTACCTAGGCATTTACGATTGTTTAGAATTGCAGTCGTAAATTTTGAGCATCTCTAGTTTTGAAATTATGGTACTGTGAAATTTATCTGTACTATACGCGTATTCTAAAAATGTTTATTCAAGTCCGAAATTGAGTAAACAGCAAATAAATAGTCATTTTTTTTAATTATTGTATTGTCATCGGTCCTACATAAGTGGGCAAAATTTCAAATTTATCGGACGATTTGAAGTGATCAAACATCGAGTTATATAGATACATACCAAGCTAAGAAAAGCGTGTTAAAAATCAACCGCATTCTTTAACGAAATCATAGTGTAAACGTAACGTAATTGCTACTGAAATACAACGTTTACCTACCTAAACCAGTGCTCTAGTATTACTAGCGTTAATAAACACAAGATATTTATTGCAGCAAAGTCTACATTATTTTAATTATTCATTAACATAAGCTTATTAGTACATTTTAACTGCAATTCGACGAAACCCTAGTTACCTATTTATTTTTGGCAATACTTCTGAGGCATGCGAGTGCAAATGAGAATAAGGAGGCATTTGCAAGCAATTTGCGCAAATGCGTATGTCTTAGTTTATTCAGTACTTACTTATTGAAGAAAATCACTTTACGGATGTATCGTGTACACTGTCAAATGGGAAGACTTGACTAAAGAAGATTTAAGGAAAATTTTTAAACTACCTAAGTACTGATTTTTGCGGAACGTAAATGGTGCGCTTATATGAATAATTTTCAATAGCCTCTAACTATACTAAGACTGTGTAGGCACTATTATAATGTACCTACGTAGGTATATAAGGCGTCATAAAACTTAAGATCTAATATCCCAGCAGTGGGAAAATTATAGGTTGATTCGTCATTATGCTATTCTGTTATGATATTTCAAAACCACTGCTCCCAAAACGCCGAAGGAAAACATCGTAAGGAAACCGTCATGTTCTAGAACCAAACAATCGAAGACATGACATCTATCAACCCACACTGGGCCCGCGTGGTGGATCACGCTTCTTACCGAGAGGAGGCCCGTGTCCCAGCAGTTTGAACATTATAGGCATTATAGATTTGCTTTACGCTATGCACCGGTGTCTTTAGGTCCTATGTAATAGATGCTGAATGTAATTGACATAGAAAAATCCAATAATACTGCTTGATATTAGAATTAGAAAGAAGAAAGAACAAATATTGATTTCCACCCAAAACGACGCACAACAATTAACCATAGGTCAAAAGTACCAGGTATTAAAACTACAACAATTTAAAAAAAAAAAACGTAGGACTTCTAGCATAATAGCTGCGCTCATATCCACTAGACTTAAGAGGTGGTTAACTCTAAAATCTAATTACCCTTTCCAAAATTGAAAGTAAATTGTACAAATTGTGTAAACAATAAATTAGGAACATGTGTTACTTAGGAAGCACGGTTTAATTAAGTAATAACGCCTGATTTAACATCTAGGTTTTGGGCACATTAGCTATTGTACAGTTCAGCTGCGATATACGGACGGTAAAGTCTAAACTCTGGTTAGGAGTTGGGTAGTTTCGCACAGTGATATCGTGTTGAGCAAATAAGTTAGTATTATACTTGTTTCCTCTGTGAAGTATGATTTAATTAGAATAAAGTGGTGTTGCGTTGTCGTGGGTGATTTAAGTTGTGCTCTTGTATTCTTGACGAAGTGTTGTTTGCCTTTATGCGTCTTAACTTCGTCATATCGAAAAAAGATATTTTTTTCTATCTTTACAAATATAATAAAGCCGAAAAGCTGAAGAATTGGTTTGAAAAAAGTTTGGTAAAGGATTTCGATCAATAATTCCGTGATAATAGCATATGAGATTATACCCTTAAATCCATTCAAGTAGGTATCCCGTTTTCATGGATACCGTGTAAAATCTCACTTATGATCTATTTGTCAGTGTGTATAATTGTTACATAATATTTGCACCGAATAGAATATGTTTTGTCAAGCGCTTAACAAATTTAGCAACTGTGTGTACCAGAATTAGGTGCAAATTCAGCTTTGAATTAATCAATATTATTGCCTCAACTAGAGTATGCAATTGAATGTAAAAGCGAGGGAGTAGTAAAGAAATACAAAAATTCACTACTTGAAATACTTATACAACGTGAAACATAATGAGTGCAAGACCTGAAAATAGTTCAGAAACGATTGTTTTAAAAGTATTGTCTCGCTGGCACGTCTACATGACAATATAACAGTATGCATACTGTTGCGTTTCGTACGGTGAGTGGAGCGCCGGAGACCCTATTCCTCCCTTAGTCCCCTTACTTTTCCGTTTTTTCTTTCCCTCCCTTTTCCTAGGCTCGACAAGTTGGTATTGCAGATATCCATGTGCAGCGATGACTACTAACTATCAGATAACTCGGCAAAAAACCGAGTAATCCCATAATAAAACGACTATTGAATCGATTCAATACTCGATTCTGAACAAACTACTTTCGGATTTTAGAATTTACAAACCTCTTTAATTGTAAATATTTCTAAGTTGTCAATTTTGTTGTTTATCCTCTATTTAGACTACTATCTGCTACGATAACTTTATACGAGTATAAGCAAAAGTTTAAGTACTCGGTTTTGAATAAGTTATAGTTTATATCTCAATTGCTACTGGTAGATCCTAAAATCACTACATAGTATAAAACAAAGTCGCTTTCTCTGTCCCTTCGTCCCTTTGTATGCTTAAATCTTTGAAACTACGCAACGGATTTTGATGCGGTTTTTTTTAATAGATAGAGTGATTCAAGAGGATGTATGTATAATATATATATATATATATTATAGTATAGAAAAGCCGAGAAACCACGCGGGCGAAGCCGTGGGCGGGAAGCTAGTGTGTTATAAACGAACAATTTGCGAGATAACTAAAAATATAACATAACATACCATCACGCTTGTATTCCCCGAAGGGTTAGGCAGAGGTGTACTAATGTACACCCACATTTCGCCGGTATGTTTAGGTCCCATGTAATAGGGGGCGAGCCTATTGCCATTAACCGGGCACAAATCCAGACTCCGAGCCGCTACTGGGAATTTCATAGAAAACCCCAATAACACTTTGCTCGACCTGGGGATCGAACCCAGGACCTCAAGCGTAGCAGTCGCGCTAAGGATCACTATACTAATAAGGCAGTCAACGGCAACTAAAAATATTTGAATTTCGAATCTGCCAAAAGGTAACAGTATTTTTTGTTTCGTACTGGGATAAGGCGAAAAATGGATAAGAACTTCATCATCATCATCGTAAACCTATATACTTTTCCATAGCTGGGCAGGGGTCTCTTTTTAGAATACGGGCTGGAATAAGTCCATCTAGCTGTGCAAATGCGGCTTGGTAGACTTAACCTGTGGTCCAAAATACGCGTAATTAATTTATAATAGTTTTATTGATGATGTTGGTTTTTTTAATTCCACCACGCATTGAATTCCGTCCATTTCATTTTTTTTCTTTTCTTTAGTTAAGTTAAGTTAATTTTACATGCAGTGAACGGTGTGTACATCTGTTAGAGATATACATACAAGACCTCTATCACAGTCATTAATTTAAAAAAATGTTTCGTATGTATATTGTTGATGTACCTTATTAATAAATAAATAAATAAATAAGTAAATGTACCTACTTAAATCTACAAATACAAAAATTTAAGCATTATGTAAAATTTGCATGCCAGTAAGGTAGATCAAGGAGAACCATTTTGAATCTAAATAATTTTAACACTGTTTATACCCTTGACCAGCAAATAAATGATTTATGATTATGATTGACTTGGCTGTCAAAATTATCACTGCACTCAAAGATATATTAAATGTACATTTCCAATTTCTTAAAAAAAAAAATGCTTACCGTTTCCTACTGTATCGTGGGTGAGTTTACAAATACAAATCTTACAACACAGGTACATCAGACCCTAGAAGTAAGTCGCAAAAATATTTGTTGTGTGGGGATCGAACCCACAACCTGTGGCGTAGAAGTTAGTACAGGAGAGAACTGTAGAATAAACCATTTCTTTTTCAAATTTCTCATGCCCTAGGGATTATTATCAAGTTTGAGAAAGCCTGGTTACGGTAGATAATATGCCAAGGTTCAAAAACAAAAAATATATATACCATAACGTACCATCACGCCTGTATTCCCCGAAGCGTTAGGCAGTGGTGTAGTTATGTACACCCACATTTCGCCGGTATGTTTAGGTCCCAAGTAATAAGAGGCGAGCCTATTGCCATTAACCGGGTACAAATCCAGACTCGGAGCTGCTACTGAGAATTTCATAGAAAAACCCAATCACTTTGCTCGACCTGGGGATCGAACCCAGGACCTCTAGCGTAGCAGTCGTGCTTAGGACCACACGACTCATGAGGCGGGCAAAAAAAGTAGTATATAAGTATTTTAAAATAAAGTATATATATATATATATATATATATTTACCGTATAATTGTATATTGGTGATAAGGAGTAAGCCAATGTCACCTTCATATTTTCCTTAAATTTCACGCTACCCTTTGCTTCCAGCGGATAAGTCTCTTTTTTAGTGCAGTTCACATATAAATCAGTTTTATCATTCTTCACATATACCACAACTTGATACCATTTGTTTTCAAAATTCTCATCATATATCATATGTTCAAATGTATTTTCAATCAAAAAGACTGATGATGTCAAAGTAATTCTGGTCACATCATTGTCGGCGAGATCTATACAAAAGTTTAATACTATACCATCATCTTGTACTATCTTGAATAAACAAGACGAGGCGTTTGTATAGGATTTAAATGTGGCAGCCACGACGAATGGACTGGACAGTTTTACCCTTACCAACTCTGTTAAATTTGTCTCAACAGAATTTTTACTGATAAATTTGTATGTTTGCATGCCCGGGGTGAAAGAGTCATCTACCAGATCAACTGGATACTGGTCCGACGGTTGAAGCAGGTTGTATTTTGTATCTGCAAAAGAAATAATAAGGGCTTAGAATAAAGGCAACAGTTGTGCCGGATATCTATGTATATTTACTATACTTATATTGAAGAGTTTTGTTTGTTTGTTTGCTTGAACGACCTAATCTCAGGAACCACTGGTCTGAATTGAAAAAATCTTTCAATGTTAGATAGCCCATTTATCGAGAAAGGCTATAGGTTATATATCATCACGCTAAAACCAATAGGAGCGGAGCATAAATGAAAAATGTTACAAAAACGGGAAAAAATTAAAAGCGGAAAAGCCGAGAAACCACGCGGGCGAAGCCGTGGGCAGAAAGCTAGTTATTCGTATTAGGATTGCTGACTGGTGATGAATTTATTGAAAATAACAGGCCTATTGTAAAATAACATTAAATATCTTTACATATTATAAAATGAAGTCGCTTTCGCTGTCTGTTTGCTACGATCTTTTAAAGTACTCAACGGATTTTAATGCAGTTTCCAGCAATAGATAGAGTTATTCAAGAGGAAGGTTTATAATGTATAATACATACCTAATAAAATCGCTGTGGCATGCTTTAATTGGGACATATTCTGTATATGTTATATATATATATATTCGATTCCACAGTCCAACTGTTTGTACCTACAGTCTTGTGAGACACTGTACTAGTTTAAAAAAATCCTCTGTACCTAATATAAATTCATAAATTAAATAATTGTTGCTCTATTTGCCTAGTTTCAACATTAAGTGCCCGACTAGAGCCGAATCAAACAGGCACCTACAGTTTTCAGCCGTAAACATCTTAGTTAACACGAATTTCTTATCTCTACCTATTTGTCAAAGTGGAAGCAAACAAATGGCCGAATTAGTAACACCCAATCTCTAAGTTGTGCTTCGTTTGAAATGACCCAGGAAGAGATTTTATTTTGATTATTTCATTATCACCAACCCTATGCAAAGACTGCCTCATTAGTCTAGTGGTCCTAAGTGCGACTGCTACGCTTGAGGTCCTGGGTTCGATCTCCAGGTCGAGCAGTTATATTGGGTTTTTCTATGAATTCTCAATAGTAGCTCGGAGTCTGGATTTGTGCCCGGTTTATGCCAAAAGGCTCGCCCCCTATTACATGGGACCTATTGGAAACCAACAAAGGTCGTATTCGGAAATACTGCAGGTGAAAATTCATTCCACAGTTTACTTGTGCGAGGCAGAAAGTTTCTAGAGAAACACAATTGTGGACTGCCAAATAAAGTTTCTAGAGAAACACACAGTTGTGGATTGCCAACCATCTAGATGATGGGGATGGAACTACTGTCGCTTTTTAAAGTTTTTTCTTTCAGTGTAAGTACGTCTTATATTTTACAAAAGGCCTGTTATTTTCAATAAATTCTAAACCAGTCACTACCCTATTGCACGTAGAGAAGCTACAGCGCTATCGTGCATTCCTTTCATTGGAATTTAATACTTATATCTTGCTAATACAGATCATCCACTTGACCATCATTGTACTTTTTAATGACATGTACTGTCCCATTGTTTGTCAACAGCTAAGCTTTTTTTTACCACGGAAACTGCTAATCCATATGCTTTGTGTTGTGTGTCACTGAAAGACACGGATTCTGTTTTTAATTAGAAATTAACATGGTAACACAATCGAGTCTAACATTACCTTTTGTAACAAAACTCTAAATCGTCCATTGGCGAAATCATTATTATGAGGCTATAAGTGATGTAATAATAATTATTGTGGCTATCTGACTGACACGGCGCATGTTATTTCGTAGAGGTAGTAATTTTAGGCCAAGTAAGCCAAATCTTACCGTTCAAACGTAGCACAAAGACGCTCCCTTATATTAGTAGACTACTGCCTATACTAATCTTGATTGAGCACTAATGGCGACCGTCACGGTAGCTTCTTGGTATCAATTGCAATAAATATAGATTCTTAATTTACATAAAGCATTGTTTTTTCATTTCATTTGCTTTTTTCGTAATGCGGGAAATCCCTAAAATTGAGCATTGTTAAAATGTATAGCATCCCAATATTACAACATGGTAACCATAATAATTATAATCGTTAATCTGGATGTCTGTATTGAATTAGATTTTTTATATTATATTTATTAAATATTAAAAGATATAAGAATAGGTTGTTGAATATATGTACTTTAATACATAATACAGCTTACCAAAAGCATGTGATCTCCTGTACATTACAAATGAGGTAATAATGACATATCTGAAACAAATAAAAATATGTATGAGTAAATGTAGTTCTTTTTCCGCAACTTTTTGTATTTTAGAATTATGATGATAGACCAACAACTACACAAGTTTGTCACTTCCAGTCGACCATATACAACATCAATATTTATAAATACCAAACGGAAAAAATATTCACAACTATAGTGTGGTATTCAGTGGGCTTCATAATTAGTTTTAGATATTGAAACAATAAGTTGTTCCATAACAGTGGTACCTATAGAAAGTTAAAGCTAAACCGTCTTTTTCGACCGCACTACGAAAAAGGAAAGTAGTAGTATAATACTTATTGAAAAAATAAAACAATATTATATGGTCAACCAAACATTTAGAAAGGGACCGAAAAAATATTAATTATACATGGTTTTAATAAATGCGGAGTTTACAATTAGTTTTTCAACGACATTACTGTTGAGAAAATCCACATTTTTTAGAAAAAATATACATAATTTATCCTACCAACTTTGGACCCCACATTTACCACACAAGTATGACCATTCAATAAGCTCCCATATATCAAGGAACTAACTCCAAATGTTCAAATTCACACTGTTAACCTTTTAGTACGACAGTTGACACTTACTAAAGCTCCTAATCCCTAAAGGAATGAAAAATGGGCGGTGAAAAGTTCTGGAATTGGAATAGTTTGTGGTTCCAAAGCGATTACTTCGGTACACTCGATCTCACTGCTATTACACTGAATTTTTGAGGGCCTACTTCGAAAATGGCCTATTTCAACTGATGGATCGTGTTTTTTTTTTATTTCGTTCAATTGTTTTGAACACTACGATAGATTTCATTGTTGCATTTTGTTTTCTTGTCTTGCATCAAACATACTCCCAAATGTTATGAGTTGTTTGACAGTACAGATAATTATGCTTAGCTAATCTTTTGTCTTTTGTGAAGTTTCGACACTAGATTTTCAAAGTAGGCTAATTTATCGAAGTTGTCTACCAGTCGTTACTTCCTGACTTGTTTTTGTGTTCTCGAATTCTAAATTTTAAATTAAGTAGGTATGTAGATCCATTTGAGGAAGACTCTTGGCTAAGTTAAAACTGCGCTGATCAACCGATTTTCTGGTTATGCCGCATCTGCCGCGGTCAGTCTGTGGATGGGGGGGTGACCGTTGTTATCACAGGGAGACCCCTCCGTGCCTCGGAGAGCACGTGAAGCCGTCGGTCGGTTGTCATACGAATACCTATGACAATCTTTAGTGGTAGTCACAAGCCCAAAAAGCGTAACAACCAGTCTAACCTTCGAAAATCGGTGTAGCCCAGAAGTTGGGTTACGGAGGTCTTCGTGTAAAATACTGATATTCCGCCTATCTGGTAGTCTAATGGCTAGCTTAATCCTGATCGGTCAAGTCTAGGAGGATGATGTAGATCCATTTAATTCTGTTAGACCTAGCCATGCGTACAAATACTCTAATCTCACACAAAAATCTAGCCTTAACCCTAATAATGTTGATATAATTTTACTGTGTCGGACTGTACTATTCACAATGTTATATAACGGCTATAAATACACGTCACAGTGCAGCTGACGTGGCCACATAGCCGCTTCTAGCATGTCACGCAAAGGGTTTCGGGCTTTACACCAAGATAAATGTGTTTATTTCGGCTAACTACTAAAACAACGTCGCCTTAGTTGTTAGTAAGACGGACAGTACTTAAAAAGGACAAGACGAATACGAATTGTCTACAAAGTTTAGCTCAATTACTTTTTTTTATAAATAATATATATTTTTGTGTTGTAATTATATAGTTTTGTGGACTGCCTCATTAGTCTAGTGGTCCTAAGCGCGACTGCTACGCTAGAGATCCTGGGTTTGATCACCAGCTCGAGTAGTGTTATTGGGTTTTTCTATGAAATTCCAAGTAACAGCTCGGAGTCTGGATTTCTGCCCAGTTAATGGCAATAGGCTCGCCCCTATTACATGGGACCTAAACATACCGGCGAAATGTGGGTGTACTTTGGTACACCTATGGCTCACCCTTCGGGGAATACAGGCGTGATGGTATATTATGTTATGTTATTTTTGTATGCTTTCTTCCTTTTAAAGACACTGTGACGAATCAATGTCAGAACAGAATTTAATTTTGTTTTCAATGTTACAATTTGTTCGAAATAACTCTACTTATCTGAAGTTAGCCCTTCCGAACTACCACGCTGGTAAAACCTGTTTTTATACATAAATATCGAAATTCTTAGAGAAAATAATCAAAAATGTGAAACATATGCCTACGACCCAAATTGTCTTTTGCACAAACTCTTTCTTTTTTAATTTACCACTGCTGAATCACTTGCGGAAAACTTCAGGCAGGCTTAGTTATTTTGTAATGTACTGTAAATCTAAAAACTGCGGTTCATGTTATTTCAATTAGTTGAACAGATCCTTAGATACTCGTAGAGGTTGATTTCTCTGCTCGTTGAATCAATTATTGAAATAAAACCACTTTACGGATTTTTAAATATATCGCGATAAAATCCGTAAATTGATGTATTCCGAAATCCGTAAGGTGTCAAATAACACATAACCTTTCTAACAATCGAATCTATCGTAGAGTTGAAATAGTTTTTCGAAGTAGACCCTCATAAATTCAAAATAAAAAATTCCAAAATTTAGAAATAAGTTAAGTGTCTCGCTTTGAAACGTAAAGCAATAGGTATACCTAATATTAACGTAATTGTCAGAAATCATAATTAAAGTCATGAATTGATTCTAAGAATAATATACTTACGATACATATAAATAGAGCTCAATGTTATCTAAAATTGCGTTTATTATTATTCAAATCAAACATTAAGTATTACAACCTCTAGTAGGAATATATAATTGAATACGGCAGAACGAAAATCACCGCGCCGTTTCTAAATGCGCCAGTTTTCAATTAAGACGTGTTACGAATGTCAAAATTAGTAACATTGTCACATATCTTATCTACTACAGAATCGTTAGCGTTCAATTTACGACGAAGAAATGATGACAGCCTAACATATATCGTTCATATTATGTTTGTGTAGGTACTGCCAATTTTTGCGGAAAATTCTTTGTATATTTTTACACTGTGACATCTTGCTGGTCGATCCTACATACTAACGACTTATATGTATGCTTCTATATTAGTTGTACATGAAATTGCTTTTATGTTAAATTAAATTAGATATTCGTATGAGGTTTGATGAGGGCGTCAGGGCAGGTATTAATTAAGCTGTGTGTATATATAGATGACGTCACGGAGTAAGGTGTTCATTTCGTTTTACGTGCCTCACTCATAATTAAGACAATAATTGTGAGTGAGAGTTATAATCCCTGTATTTCGGAACGTGTAGCGATCGAAGTCTTTGATATTGGTTTATCAAAACTAATAATTATAATTGCTTACTTGTCTGTTTGTTTGTTATGGTTTTACGCGTAAACCACTGAACCATTTTTGACGGATTTCAGTATAGAAATAGATCTTGATCAAGGACATAGGCTTTTATCTCAAAGTCCTTTGGGACGCAAAACCGCGGGAAAACGCTAGTACCTACCTAATATTCATGATCCCATTTTCACGATCATTTAAACAAGCTTTACTTACATAACATAACATAACATACCATCACGCCTGTATTCCCCGAAGGGTTAGGCAGAGGTGTACTAATGTACACCCACATTTCGCCGATATGTTTAGGTCCCATGTAAGAGGGGGCGAGCCTATTGCCATTAACCGGGCACAAATCCAGACTCCGAGCTGCTACTGGGAATTACATAGAAAAACCCAATAACACTTTGCTCGACCTGGGGATCGAACCCAGGACCTCTAGCGTAGCAGTCGCGCTTAGGACCACTAGACTAATGAGTCAGTCAGTAAGCTTTACTTAGTTTGACAATATGAGAAAATTTATTTTGAAACTGAAAACTAATTTATATTTTAGTAACAAAATGTATTAGCACAATAATCACTGAGTTTAGATTCATAGTTAAAGTTACAGAAACAAGTTGAACTGTTGTTTAAAAAAGTTTAGCTCTAAAAGTGGGTCGAACTGCTATGAACATTCTAAGTACAAGCAAGTAACTATTACGGTAATAATACTTTATATTTAAAAAACCAAGAATCCGATTGAAAAAACATGAGTTATTAGAATTAGAAGTAAATTGCTTTGAATTTTATAGAAAAAGAAAACAGTTTTTATTTTAATAAAAATAAAATTAGTTCCTACACACGATCCGCCTCTATTCCAAAGGGATGGAAAATAAAAGGTAGCTTATGTCCGTTATTTATTAGTATACCAAAATGTATCAACATTAGTTCAGCGGTTTAGGAAAGTGATAACACCAAAACATACAAACACAGCTACGTTCTTTGATTCATCATCAACCCATTTTCTGTCCCACTGTTGGTATTTTTTTCTAATAATAAAAGAGGTTGGGTTAAAGTCCACCACGCTAGCCTAGTGCAGGTTGGCATTCTCATAATATCGTTTAAAAAAAACTCTCAGGCATGCAGGTTTCCTCACAATATTTCCCTTCACCGTATATACGAGTGATCATTAAAATTACCTAATGATTATGATATTACTGCTACATTATTTGTATCTAAGACGCACAAGTCGACAGCTTAACGTGATCTCTTAAATGTGCTAAAAATGGTCACCCATCCATAAACCAACCGCGGCAAGTGCAGCTTAACCTTGCAGATTGAATAATGAATATTACTCATTTCTTAGCTGTGAACCTCTTTTAATTCATGCTTACTTACCATCTCGACGTCTAAATTTAACGTGTCGTGCTATGAAACGTTCATGATTACTTAGGTACAGAAATGTTCTAGACTTTCCACTAGGAATCTCTATGTCAATAGAAGTGGTCTCATGCCGCTAGCCTAGGCTCGCGGCTTTACAATTAGTCGTCGGTATTTTGCACGCTCCGTACCTCGAGACAAAACGTGCTGCGGCATCGTTCTTGACAACGTGAAATTAGCGAAAGCTCTGTTGTTGGGGATTCCCCGACGATACAAGGGTTAAGTGGCATGGAAATGTTTCGGTAATAGGTGGCGCCAATGGCGTCTTCAGACGTAGAATGTGAAAGAATCGTTGAAGATTGCGTTCGGTGTAGGTACAAACCAGAGGGACGTAGGTTCGAAACTTTTTCGTTCGCTAAAATTTATATGATATTTAACATTTGTTAATGCCAAATAAAATAAAAAATAACCAATGATTCGTTTCGTTAGTAAAAATAGTGAACTGGTTGATTAACTGGATTGGAATTTGGATGAATTGGAATGGAAATTTTTTGAAATATATTCTTGTATATATTTTTTTTCTGCTTTTTTTGTGTAGCAAGCGGATACGGTAACTTTATATAAATAGGTACCTACTTAGTTTCCTTAAATATTGCGTACTTAAGTCACAAATTAGCCATATAAAGACGACGCAACATAAACTGTTCACGACTGTACTCATTAAGGCGGTCGCATAAAAACAGCCAATAAAAGTAACCACACCCTGAATGTACATTGTAGGTACATACGCGCACAACAGTGTTTATTTACGACTGCCACTTTACGCGACTGCCAAATCCTACGTGACATTGTCACCGACAATTGCACGATTCCATTTAAAAAAAAAGATGACTTCGAAAGTTTGAGGGACGTACCTTGTATACGAACTCAAGACCTTTGACTTGGCAGTCTAATGGTGATATCGCTAGGCTATCACTGCACGTATCGTGGGTTTGATATGCAGTTAATTAGAGTACTAGATAAATCACATGCACGTATCATATTATAAGTATATGAGCACAATTTGTACATAGATCAAAGAGATAATAGATAATACTTGCCAAAACATTGGGAAACGCAGTATATCCTAATAACTTGCTGACGTAGCTTGCATTTGTTGCAAATTGTCTCATCACTTTGCAACTTAATCTTTTATGTCGATTGATCAGCGCCGTCAGCCAGTCAGCTAAGCTACGATAAAGAGACGGATCATAGGTGCCTAATACCGTGTTTTATTCTGGTTAGGTTACAAGTAGCAGCGCGGCCAGATCATTTGTAACTGGGTCACTTTTATTCGCGACCCAGAATAGTTTTCCGCTGTCAGCATTCGCCCGAGTACTAGAACCCAACGACTTTGTACGACACGAATGAATGAATGGATATTTATTTTTAGCAGGCCTTTATGTTCATTCTTACTAGTGGTTTATGGACTTACGCGGCCCTGGACTCTATTGCATGCACAGATATTATAAGGATTGCATGAGTCAGTTTTGTATGTGTGTGTAGATAATTTTTTTATGGTGCATTAAGATGGAATGTGTTTTGAAGTTTGCAAGATGTGTAAGATGATGATGTCATTATTTTTTTTATGTGGTTTTAAAGCTTTTGTGAAGCTTTTTAATTCCGGATGCTATTTTTCTACGTAACTTTAATTGTAAATGTTATGCTTAAGTAATATATTTAGTTAATATTAACATTACTTCATATCCCTAATTTTCTACCTATCAATTTTTATGTTTTTATTGTTGATATGCCTTAATAAATAAATCAATAAGATCTGAATTGCAAGAAAAGTTTAATCAAAAATATGTTTTTTTCATAATTAGAACATTGGTTTAGCTGAGGTCAGTTAGTGAAAGGTCCTAGTTGAGGTTCTCAGGTTTTATTAAAACTCTCTCAGTATTAGCTAGCCGGACTAGACTCTCAGAGTCATATCGATAATACCTAAATACTTACAATTTACCAACCCGTTTGGTTTTGCTCTTACTATTAAAATGACGTAAAATCTTAGTTTTGTAAAGCTGTACTAGTTGCATAATAACAGGAGGACTACGACATGACGATGTTTTCATACAAGCTTATGCGCTGCAGTAATTTGTTAAGTAAATTATGATACGTTTACACATTCACCTACTAGCATGTTGGCAAACGTTTTTATGAATAATTCTGTGAAGATGGAAAAACATACACTCTAGCACAGTGCACTTATTCTACATTTTGCAATAACACAAACACAACAGTGAGATTTTAACATTAAATAATTTAATGACTAATAACGAGTGTTTTCCCTCGTGCTCTGATTAACTTTTCAATCCGTCTCGCGTCTGTGTCGTTCTGTTTAATATAGAAATAGTGTACTTTGGTTTAAATTAGATTATTTTTAATAAACATTAAGAATGCCAACCGATGTCAAAAGATGTCAATCGGTTTTACACTACTTTTTTATCTTTTTACTCAGCCTTTTTTCTAATCCGCTAAATTTCTCGGTATATTTAGTTTCAGGGCAAGTAATTGACCCTTAGAGGGTCGAAATAAATGTTTTTCTATTGTGTCTGCTGTTCCTGGATAGGTTCAAGCTTCTATTGCGATAAGCCATATATTACAATGACTAGGATTAAATATTAGTATCTTACATGAAGCGACTGCCATCAGTGTCAAATTTCTTGGGGAAAACTGAATATCGTAAAGAGAAACTGGTTGTCAGGCTTTTTTTACTTCTAATGGTTCTCTCGGGTACTCAGTATGAGAACTGGGACCGACAGTGTTTTGTGCTCTTCGAGGCATGGAGGGTTTCATCGCGCTAAGAATGGTAACCCATCCTAATATTAACCGGGGTTAGCTCAGCTTAACCTTGCAGATCAATTGACTAGCTTAATTATTATTTACTACCCTTATCCGACGATCTAGAGGAGGTTAATGAATGTAGATGAAGCGAAAGTAGTATGCCAGAATCATGCACGTGGAAATCTATAGTCTACAGCCTACCCCCAAAGGAAACAGGCTTAACAATTTATGTATGTATGTATGTTATTATTTAACTCAACTTTTCTAACATGAAATCCCTAACACTTTTGTTATTCAGCATACACTTACAACTTCTAAAACCAATTATAAATTGCGTACTGCATTCACATCATTTCGGAGCAACAACGCTAGAGAAGATTCTTTAAAGGATTACGTAATTATGACTTAACGCGTTAGATACTTAAGTACCGAGTATAATCGTGTTCAAAGCAGGTTAGACGAAGGAAACTAGCTTATAATAAGACTGTAGGGAAGGAGCGGAAGCTACCTATTATCCTCTTAGAACTTCTAAATAGACTTTGATACAAGGTGTTAATACAACTTGAAATGACTTAGATTAAAATAATATACCATCAAGTTTGTATTCCCCGTAGGGTAAGGCAGAGGTGCTTACTATGCACCCATAGTTCGCCGCTATGTCTAAGTATGGGACACTAGCATAGAGCAATGGGGGGCGAGCTTATTGCCACAATACCAGGCACAATATCATACTAGTGCTTGTAATTGCTAACGACGATCT
This sequence comes from Subacronicta megacephala, assembly GCA_958496365.1. Taxonomy (NCBI): domain Eukaryota; kingdom Metazoa; phylum Arthropoda; class Insecta; order Lepidoptera; family Noctuidae; genus Subacronicta; species Subacronicta megacephala. Next base: position 4,734,805 of record OY292526.1, read on the forward strand.
CTGGGAAGAAACGCTGGAATAAACTCAAAGATCACGATCAAGTCATCATGGTAGAAGCTATGGCAGAAATGACTGGAATGGAAGAAAGAGCTCAAACGTTTTTGAGGTGACCAATTTCGACGATACCAGTGGCCGTATTACTACGTATTAATGCCATCATTTTTACGCTGTCAGAGAGGGACGCCACTATTTAACTTGTAGAGCGGCATCTCTCTCTCACAACCTAAAAATTATGGCATTAATACGTGGTATTACGGCCCCAGGGCGACTTATACTGTGGCGTTCACTTAAAGAGGCCTACGACCATCAGTGAACGGAAACGAGCTGATGATGATGATGATGAGCGCGACTAAAATAGCCTCATTGGTTTAAATTATTAAGCTTATGCAATACTGGAGGTCAGAACCCAGCGTTTGCACTGTGCTTGCAACGTTGTCCTATAACTCAATCAAAATTATGAACTGGACAGCAATTTACGATCTTATAGACCAATCTTGTCACCTCCCATTTGCTTCGAGCGACACTTGAAGTCGATCGTTGAAGTAAATTAGTTCTAATGGCCATGACTTTTTAGTATATATTACAATAACGATAAGACAATTATAGGTAGGTTTTATTACCGCGTCCTCTAGTCGAAGTATCTTGGATGCAATTAGGCTTGTAATGACAGACTCTGTCGGTGAGTTGAAGCTTAATCGTATGGAAATCAGGTGTTTTTCATAAATTCCAATACTGGTTTCAATTTAGAGCCCACTACGTTGAAGCTTTATGAATTTTTAACTTTAAATTTATTTAAGTAAGGTCTAAATTAAATGGTTCAGGGTCGGACTCGCCCTTGGAAAATAATATTTATATTTATGATAAATAACTTTTTCCTAACTTCATGTTATTCCATGGAGCGTTAAATATGTATGGTTTATGAAGCAATTAAGTCGTATGGAGGCGTCTTCTACGATACTTAATTAAAGCAATATTGGGCTCGATTAAAAGTAGGTAATGAATTAAGAGCACACGTTTAAGACAATTTGGGAACAAATTATCTTGATTGCGACGCGTGGGTCTTTGAGTGGGAATGAAAATATCTAAGTGAACGAAGTGAGAGTAAAAATAACTCTGTTATAATTATTGATTTAAGGCTTGTAAAGTGGTGGACACGTTTTAGGAACGTGGCCGACCGGGAACTACTTCGTGGAGATAAATTACTCTCGGAATACAAAATATACACATTTATTTAGACTAGGGTTAAGATTTAAAGCACAATAGTTCAAGGTAGTGAGTTAAGCTCAGGGAGGGGTTCGGCGAAGGCTTCGAGGCGAGGTCCGACCAGTAGAGGGCGACACTAAACTTGGTAGCTGTAGCGGGAAGAAGAAGAAAGACGCGCGTCGTCTGCAGAGCTATTTATAGTGACGCGCGGGATGAGGCTTGAGGTGTGGGGAAGGAGCGAGCGAGCGAGCGCGGACCATGTCACAGGCTCTTAGTTAAGTGAGTCCTAAAATGACGTGAAGTAGCAGTAGGCATACTGTTGCGTTTTATAAGGTGAGTGTGGAACGCCAGAGGCCTAATTCCTTCCTCAGTCCCATTCCTTCTCCTTTTCTACTTCCCCTCCCTTTTCCGTTAACCGCTTACCATTAGGCGGGCCGTATGCCACCTTAGAGGTATAGAAAAACAATAGCGAAATATGAGTGAAATGAAATGATATTTATTTCTGTAAATAGATCTTTTAAAGACACTTTTACAAGTCGATTTTTTACATTTTTTTTAACTAGATGGCGCCGACGTTTCCTATCTGACGACCTCTGAGAAGAAACGTCGAAACAAACTCAGAGAATCATGATCTCTTTTAAAGACGAGTGACCTGCTTAATCCTGTCAACAATGGAGCCATAATATTATGCTTACTAAAAATGAATGAATAAAATATCAGTAGCAACTGATATTTCGCCAACTTCATCTTTGATGCACGAGCTTATATTGTGAGGTCACACTTATATTCAACGAATGATTAGATAAGTAGAAGTTGATTTTGCCTGATTCATAAATTGTAACTAGCTACCTATGCCTGTAAGTAAAAGGGGTTGTGTATCATTGAGAAAAGATGAATTATCATCTTCTATCTTCTATACTATAAAAATGAATCGCAAAATGTGTTGGTAAGCGCATAACTCGAGAACGGCTGAACCGATTTCGCTGATTTCTTTTTTATTGTGTTTGATGAAGTCTGAGGAAGGTTCTTATGGAGAGAAAAAACGTAAAAAATACGAGGAAAAATTAAAATAAAACAATTCTCTTTTCCCATACAAACCACTCTGTCCCTAGGTGTCAAACATTTGACGTCAATCAAAACAAAACAAAGGCGCGTTACGATTATCTTGGTATGCCTTCAGGTTGATTAGAGGTTGCATGTCATTTCCATTTCTTATGTACGTGTCATCATTAGGTACTTTCCAGTGCGTAGCATTTTCTTGGTTGTCATTTTCTTTAGAGAAATAGGGCAGAGCAAGGTCTGCCGGGACAGCTAGTTTAATATAGATATACCTATAAACCGGTGAGTCATAATAATAATATTGTAACCTTCCTTACACTCAATGTTAGATGATGTAATGCTAAATAATTAACTTAATTGTACCCGTTACACCCACGAGCCTATTGTACCGGAATGTAAGCACTGAATATTAAAAAGTATTGATCGTTCATTGAACATAAATATTTAGGCGCTTCGATAAATTGGTAAATTAATGAAGAAACTGTCAAAGTAGAATGTTTTATTATTAACAGGTCTACTGGTACTTTTGAATTATCAAACACAAGATGGACAGTTCTCAATAGTGGGTTCTATGGAACAATCGGAAAGCTTCATAAAACTACTTTTAGTTTTTAACTTTAACTTAAAAATAATAAGATAAACATTTGAATCATTTAGGTAATTAAGTTCTGATCAGATTTTTAGGCAAATTGCATAATTATCTCAGCTTTATTATTCAAAGCACCAAAGAATAAAAACTTTTAGTTGTTCGATAAAATATAGTTAGTTTACTTTTTTATAAATTACTTCTCAAGATCAAAATAAGTTTAAGACAGAAAAACCAATGTAAATAAACATACCTATACCTACAAAGAAATGAATTTTCTAATTAAAGAAAATTTCGCAATATTTAATGCTAAAAATAATAAAAAATAAGCATACCTATACCTATCATTCAATTCACAATTCATTCCTCATTTTCATTTTTATATTGTCAATTTAATAGTTGAGACCTAAATGCGTCTCTGTTGCACGTCGCACGTATCATGAATAAGCAATTTTATAAATAAACCAGAACGAACCTTATTAAAAATAATAGACCTTTATAACAACCTCTTTACGGTTTGAGACCAATGTAAGTACGGTTTACAAGAACAGGTACCGTAAAAGGTATTACACGCTTTTAAATGGAGTAACTTTATGTAATTATGTCATTGATTTACAGCGTCTGAATAAGGTTGTCACAGAAATAATATACAGCTTTCAATAATTCTTGTTTGTTCAATAGTTTGTGTAGTACCTATTGAGGCATATCAAAACTTGATATGCCTTAATAGGCCAGAACACGACTGTTCGAATTTGTAAATAAGGTATCGAAAGTAGCTTTTAAAAATGGATATAATTTCAGTTAAAGAAATTATTATATCTATATATATTTTAATAATATATTTCAAATGTTATGGACATGCCTAAAACGTTTTAGGTACGGTGGCCAGCACATCAAGTTACCATAAAATGTCAAATTTTCTCAGTTGATTTTAAACTTTATTTTCAAGATTTTAAGGATTAAAATCATTTGGAGAAATTTGACAGTTTTGTATACCTTGACCTGCTGGCGACTGTACTTATTTTATATTTGACTAATAACTTGTACCTATGTGTAGTGTAGAACTGTATATATAAGTTTTTTTTTTTAGGCATTTTCCATGCAAAGATTATTAAGTTATTTTAGTGAAGGAAAAATACAATCGCGGGCAGGATTCGAGCCTGCGTCTTCTGGTTAAGTACACCAGACGCTATGACCGCTAAGGCAAATTTCGACTAGGCGGGTAGGACTCGAAAATTATGTCAATTAGCAGGTAATAAAGTGCATGTGCCAGCCCTAGTTATAGTTATATGATTAGCCAGACCTGAGTGCAGAAACGTAATGAGTCCGTTAAGATTTTTTTATAATTGCATCAACAGGCGCCGTTTTTAATATAGTGAATAGGTACTATGCTACCTATTTCCTTGTTTTATTTCATGTTATAAGAAAATTTATACAGTGGTCACGAGCCAGTAAAATGTAAGTAAAATAAATAAAAAATATTTCATACCTACCATTATGAAATATTTTTTATTTATTTTACTAACTTTTTACTCTTTCGCCTGTATTCCTCGAAGGGTTAGGCAGAGGCGTACTATGTACACCCACATTTCGCCGGTATGATTAGGGTCCATGTAACTAACCTATGTGGTTCAGCGGGCACATAATAATATTCAACTGCTACTGCGAATTACACAGAAATCCAATAACACTTTGCTCAACCTGTGACTCGAACTCAAGACGTAGCAGTAATGAAGCAGCTACTTTCATTTACGTTATTTAAAAATATGTATCAAGTATTATTAGAAGTAGGTACCTAATACAAGACGTGTTAAATACATTCACACGTCGGGTTGTTCACTCGGTTATAAATTTATGAGCGTCACAAACATTCACGTATCTCGTGGGAAAATACCTATATATGTATCTAATTATAAAACACATAATTCACTTCAAAATACTTTCACTCATTTTTATCATCACATGTTTTTACGTAGGAAACGGTTCTAATGGTCTTATTTGGGTACAAATAATCGAAATTAAAGATGGCTGTCGCTTTCAAACACGAATTAGGCATTAATAATTTAAATTTCCAACGATAAAACTTATGACAAATCATTCCGTAATAGCATAAATTTCCAACATTTCAAAACATCCAAACCAGAAAGTAACAAAGTATATACCAGTGATATGACCGTTGGACTGCCAAGTCAATGGTCTCGAGTTGTAATCCAAGGCACGCACCGCTGACTTTTCGAAGACAGACAGACGATGAAGGGAAACATCGTGGTGAAATCTGCATGATGATTTTCTTGACGGTGTCTGAAGTCTGCTAACCCGCCGTTTTCTAGCATGGTGGACTATAGCTTAATCCCTTTCGTTGGAGAGGAGACCCGTGCCCAACAGTGGGAGAGTGTAATAGGTTGATGATGATGATGAACTTAGTACCTAAGTCCGTTTGTTTGTTACGTTTTCACGCTTAAACCGATGAACTGTTTTGCATGAGTACAGAGATTGAATAGACCTTGAATATGGACATGAGCTTCTTCTTGCCTCAAATCCTATAAGATGTTAGACAAGAGTTAATTTTATCTAATCACACAGAGAGTGTAGTTGTTTTTTTTTTTAATTGGGAAATATTGCGCCTGTGTATCATTTTTTAAGTCATCTTCCTAAACATATAAAAAATAGTCATAAAGTTAATTTTATATTTATAAACATCCTCGAACTTTCACAACATATTTTGGGCTCGCGGTTGGCTTATAGTTAATATTAACCTTAAAAAAATCTTGGTGATACGTATAATAATAAGACTTACTAATCCGATTGTTAGGCTTTTTGAGCATAACGTGCTCTACGAGGCACGGATGAAGCTGTATATGATGAGAATGGTCCTCCATTTATACAATAACGTGGCAAGGGCAGCTTAACTTTAAGATTTTTTACCACCAGCGTTTGGTTCCGATCATCGCATCGCATCTTACACGATTTATCTAGTATCTACTAAGAAGTTTTGTAATGCATAAACCGCTTTTTCTGTTAACAAAATCCTCAAAAGAAGTAACTCCAGGTTTCCTTCCAGCTGAACGAAAATCCATTATTATAATAAGTCATTCGTAAAACTCCAAGCCAGAAATACCTTTGAGCGAAAACTGCAGAATCGAAACCGGGATTGCATCTATATAACATCGGACTCTTTTATACAGAAAACGAATGCACTTTAAACTACAGGGGTATCGGAAAAACATTAGTCCTGGATGGAAGGAGAGATATGACAATGGTACCTACTGCGTTCCTTTCAAATCTATCTTTATACCGATCACTGAACATGAATGATTTGCAACTGAAAGAATCTGTGATGTGTATCAAATTCATTATTTTTACAGTTGTATAGGTATATTTTTTAGGTATTCCTGAGATTAGCGCGTTCAAGTAAACAAACAAACAAACTCTTCAGCTTTATAATATATAAGTAATATTTACATAACATACTCAACTCTTTTCTCAAGACTTCCCCATTCTTGTTTCTTATATACTCGGAAAGTAACGGGTTATATATAAGTAAATATTTCGAAACTAGGTTCCCTTAACACGATCAAATCCTAAACCTACTTAAAATTACAAACTTGGAGCTTACTTAGAGATACTAGGTATATGTATCGGAAACTTTCAATTAAATGAATCCTTTTCAATTCACGATATTTTAATGAAAGTTCACAAAGATATTTATCATTAGAGAAAGGTTTATGGTATAAAACCATACAGTGTTAACCTCTTCGCGTGCCATGGTTCATATTTAGTGATGTTAGTTGAGAACACTCAGTTTTCTAGTGAGAGAACACTCAGTTTTCTACTAACATCACTAAATATGAACCATGGCACGCGAAGAGGTTAACACTGTATGGTTTTATACCATAAACCTTTCTCTAATGATTAATATCTTTGTGAACTTTCATTAAAATATCGTGAATATTTAATCACGATATAACGGATCTAGATCGGATCTAGATCTGAGTCTAAGAGACTGCTCTTAGACTCAGATCCGGCCACATTCCATGCAAAAAATTTGCCTTCATGATGAAGAAAATCGCTTCACCCAATTGTGACGAATGTGGAGTTGTCGAGGACCGACAACATTTATTGATGGAATGTGTCCAATATGAGTTTAATAGAAATAATTTAGTAAGGTCCCTTAGTTTGAACAGAACTGATGTAGGGATGTTCCACACAATTCTATATCAACCAAATGGCGAAGATGCGAAAGGTTTGTTCAAATTCATGGCCCACGTCTTGTGAAAGTACAATTTATTGTTTAGAGTACGATGGGACGGACATACGCCATGCGTTAAAGCCTCTATAAAGAAATAAAAAAAAATAAAAAAAAGAAGATATTAATGAAAGGTCACAATGATAGTCATAAAAAAGGGCTGCCAATAAATGTTATTGAGTTTTTATTCTCTAGAATTCAAATTCAAATTCTCAGTAGCAGCTCGGTAGCTTTTGGTATGTGCCCGGTGAATGGCAATAGGCTCGCCCCCTATTACATGGGACCTAAACATACCGGCAAACTGTGGGTGGTAAACTAAGTACACCTCTGCCTAACCCTTCGAGGAATACAGGCGTGATGGTATGTTATGTTTGTTAAAAAAAGATAATCTTATTAAGTAGGTATTAGGCTCTTGACAGACGGACTGCATTTAAAGTGCAATTCAACTGCAAATTGCAGTTCGGATGCAGTTGACACGACTGCAATAAAACTGCAAACCAAACGTGCAGTCACAGTTCACACGACTGCACGCCGACTGCAATTGAACTGCAATCGGACTGCACGTTTGGTTTGCAGTTCCATTGCAGTCGTGTCAACTGCATTCAAACTGCATCCGAACTGCAATTTGCAGTTGGATTGCAGTTGAAATGCAGTCCGTCTGTCTAGAGCCTAATAATATAGTGACCGTTCCCACCGAAGTTGGGTAAAGTAAAGGCAATGACAATGCTAGATGACGTGGGAAGCGCGGCGGCGTAATGCGATCGGTTACTTTGTTGGTACGATGCTAGGTACCTAAGATGCTAGGCTTGCAGACTGACATCGTAACAGAGGTGATATAATGACAAAATAAATACTGTTACCATTTGCAATACGCTTGTTAGTGCGAAACCTATAATCATTAGCTGCACAGTGGTTAGAAAATCATTACAGAGGGACTGCAATTACGAAGTGAGATAAAAGTGGTGCGAGATTCAAACGATAATGATATTTAGTGCGTTAGTTTTAAGACTTATTTTGTCTTGGAGTACCAGATAGCATTACACCTTCCGCTGCACGGTGGGAAGAAATTCGTGTTGTAAATTAACAAAATTCAGTATGCTTGCTCATATACCTATAGACTCACACCTGTACGCAATTGTACGGAAAGCCTAAACCGTAACCAGTTTACCTAACCGTTCTTTTTTATTTTTTTTATTTATTTATTAATATAGACAACTGGGATCCATCTTGTTAGTAACAATGACTTAGCCTATGTTAGTACTTAATAACTAAAACAAATTTGGTCCGCATTACTAACGCCCACACAAGCGAGCTGTCTGCTCGGGCGGCTATCGCATGTAGGATGTTGTTGGGACTGCCACGCAGCCTGCAAAGCAGTGAAGCAGATTTCTTACGCCACAAAGCATCAAAACCGTCAGTGCGTGCGTCAGCAAACATTGCTGAGGCGCTGCAAAAGCGCGGCAGTCGCAACAAAACCCTAAATGCGTTATTGTACTGGATACGCAGAGCATTGTAAGCCCTTTGGGTATGTCTGAACCACAGGGCACCCGAGTACAGTGATGTACAATAAGCTTTAAACAGGGCTAATTTAACTGCAGCTGTACATCGGGGGAACCTGCGAACCAACATATTAGCCCGAACTGACAATGCTCTGCGCTCCCTCTCCATATCCATATCGTCTTTCATTTCGTCTGTTATACAATGTCCCAAGTATTTAAAAGTGTATACTCTATTAATTGGCAGACCTTCCAATAAAAGAGGTGGTACAGAATTAGGACACCTAGCTCCAGACCTAAATACAATATTTATAAGCAACAGTGAGTTTATTGATCATCGCTATGTTGTGTACAGGCGTGATCGCGATCGTATCAACACGAGCAAACAGGATGGCGGCGGGGTCCTGGTTGCGGCACTGTGCACACTTAAACCATCGGAATTGGATCTGTCTGGTACTCAAGTCATTTTGTCGTCTCGCAACCTTATTGAACACATTCTCGTAGAAGTGCCCAGTACACGAACAGCCAAACGTCACGTTATCAGTGCCGCCTACATACCCCCTAGGACGGCTCCCATTGTATATAAAGAACATTACGAAAGCCTACTAGAATTATTGGGTGATTCTGGTGTTGAGTGCTTTTTCATTTTAGGTGACTATAATCTCCCTGAAATATCTTGGACCATTCCGGGTCCCACGAGTCCTCTAAACAGCAGCTGTCCGGGCACGTCCTTAACTTATATACAGTTAATTAACCTAATGTCAATGCTTGACGCCTTACAATACAATGACATAGTCAATACCAAGGGTAAAATTCTCGATCTTCTGATTTCTAACCACCCATGTAAGGTTTCTACAACTCCATACCCCCTACTTCCCATTGACACATATCACCCGCCTCTTGTCGCTGAAATCAATTTGAATGTTCTTATTCTTCCAATGAAAAAGCGCGCTTTGCAAAAATACAACTTTTACAAATCTGATTACGAGCAAATCAATTGCAAAATCCATGATACCAACTGGACTGAACTCTTTGCAGACTTAAGGGCCGAAGAAGCGTTAAATGAATTTTATAATAATCTCGATGATATAATTAAACAACACACTCCACTAGCTAGTCCGAAAACCTCTGGTTTTCCGGTTTGGTTCTCGAAATCTCTAATTAGTACATTTAGAAAAAAACAAAAGGCGTGGGTCAAATGGAAAAAATATAACAACATCTCAGATTACGAAAAATTTTCGCAGTATAGAGCCTTATTTAAAGACATGTGCAATAAATGTTTCTCGAATTACATTCAATCAGTTGAAGACAAAATACATAAAAATATAAAGGACTTCTGGGTGTATATTTCAAACCGTAGGGATAAGCCCGGTGTACCAGCAAAGGTGCAATATAACAACGATACGTCGAGTGACCCTCAATCGATTTGTAACATGTTCTCTGAATTCTTTTCTTCCGTGTATGAACCTACTTCACCGACTTTACCTCAATGGGAGCCTCCTTCTGAAACTTCACTGAATGGCATCATTTTAACTGATATTTCCTTAAAAGAAGAAATAGTTATGACTGGACTGAAATCTTTGGACCCCAGCAAAGGTCCAGGTCCCGATGGTCTATCAGCATTTTTCCTTAAAAACACTGCTTCTGCTATTTGCACGCCCTTAACTATAATTTATAATAAATGCCTGTCTGAAGGTGTTATGCCAACTGCGTGGAAAAGTGCAAACATCACGCCTGTTCACAAGTGTGGATCAAAGCGTAGTGTGGAGCAATATCGACCCATATCTATACTGTCTACCTTGTCGAAACTTTTCGAAAGACTTGTACATAATGAAGTGTACCCTGTGCTGCATAATGCTATTATACAGCAACAGCACGGTTTCGTGAAACGAAGATCAACGACTACTAATCTGTTAATATTTTCTAGCTATTTATTTGACAACATTGATAATCGTATACAAGTTGATGCCGTATACACGGACTTTCGAAAAGCTTTCGACAAGGTGGACCATGAATTGTTGCTGAACCGAATAGCCTATAATGGAATACGTGGTAACTTATTGCGATGGTTCTCATCTTATATCACTAATCGCTCTCAAAAAGTTGTTATTAACGGTTTCCACTCTGAACCCACTCGCGTTACTTCCGGTGTTCCTCAGGGCTCTATTCTCGGTCCTCTATTGTTTATTATCTATATTAATGACATAAACAAATGTTTTCACCACTCCAAGTTCTTATTATATGCAGATGATCTTAAAGTATATCGATCTATTAGAAATATGGAGGATTGTTACCTTCTTCAAGAGGATCTGGATAGATTAACGAACTATTGTTACACAAGTAGACTTCAGTTAAGTATAGCAAAATGTAATTATCTGAATTTTACTAAAAATAAAAACGTTTTCAGATATGCATATTCCCTATGTAATGCTCAACTTAATAGGGTGAGTAATGTGCGGGACCTCGGTGTACTTCTGGATTCGAAACTCTGCTTAGATTCACATATTGAACAAATTGTAAATAAAGCATATCAGATGTACGGATTTGTTATGAGATCAACTCATGATTTCAAACGGACCTCTTCATACCTATGCTTGTATAAAACTCTAGTGCGTTCACAGTTAGAGTATGCGGTGCCCGTTTGGAATCCCTATTACAATAAATACACTGATATGATAGAAAATGTTCAACTTAGGTTTCTTCGTGCAATGCATTACAGATGTCACAGATCCTACCTACCCTACGACCAGTTGCTTATTAAATATAAACTTCTGACGCTTAGTTGTAGACGTAAGCAACTGGAAGCAATAACCTTGTTTAATATTGTTAATAACAAATTTGATTGCATGGACTTGAATAATGTATTATGTTACGCTGTCCCCAGGACTGTTCATAGACGACAGGTGCGTGCGGGCAAACTCTTTGCACTAGGCGCCTGTCGAACTAATAGCGGTTTACGTTCTCCAATTCGACGAATGGCTGAAACTTATAATAGTAACTTTGAACACATAGATATATTTATATGCTCTTTGATGAGATTTCGTACTCTTATATGTGAGGCACTGAGTACTAAATCTTAATTAATATATCTACCTACTTACCACGTACCCGTCACGCCTGAACAAATTACTTTCCTAGCGACCTTATAATAATCTTGCAACAGTAATCTGTGAACAGCGCTGTGGGCTACATTATTACTTATTTGTTATGTGTATTCTGTTGTTAATATTTCATAGTGTAGCTGTTAGTTGTTCCTTTGTAATAAAATAAAAATAAAATAAAATAATCGGTCTTCTTAGTATTATAAACTAATCCGTGTGTCGCAGCGTATGACTCACACACGTCAAGTAACTTTCGAAGAGCACCAATCGAGGGAGCCAGCAGCACCATGTCATCCGCATAGCTTAAGTTATTGAAACAAATTCCGTCTACATAGCAGCCGACACGCATTGCATTTTTGGTGAGCGGAAAAATCTAATGTATTGTCTGACACATGGGCAGGGTGCACGGTATGACGGACTCGAACCAACTAAAAACTGAACTTGCTTCCACTTGGCCTAGTCGTATACCATGACTATGATAGGTTCTGGTTCAGTGCAACCCGTGTAACCACGCAACCCTATGAAAGGGCGAGGCCTCTGCTCGTTTCCCGCCTATTACATAACTATGCCTGTACCCAAAAGGATAGGCGAGCATTAGCAAAAAAGATACCTCAAAATATGTACTGTTAACTGACCCACCCTAGGTGGGGCTGGCGGTGTCTAAGTGGGTCAGGTCAATATAGCATATAACCTAGCCTAGCCCAGTATTAAATACTAATTGTGAAAATCGTTTTGTCAATTAATTTATTTCATCTTCATCATATAAACCCATTTACTGTCCTTATAATTATCACTTGCACACTTATGGACCTAACCTAACTCCCCTCAGAATAAGAGGGGTTAGGTTATAGTCCACCATGCAGGGTTGGCAAACTTCACACCGTCGAGAAATTCACTGTTTTAAGCAAGTAATAATTAATAATATGATCAGACCCAGGACCCTGTAGCAATCGTTTATTCATTATTATTTTATTCTTACCCTCCTAAGTCCTATGGAAATTTTACTTACGTTGTCTTGCAAATTACATTAATTTATTGCCACGCTTTTGAAACCCCATCCAAAGACACGCACATAAGATACCTTACACATTACACTCTTCTTATACATAAATATATTGTAAGAAATAATTACATTAATATTTCAAAGGCACACGAATGCACAATTATACATTGCGAGCCTATCACGTAATTATCGCATTTGACTTCACTTGCGAGAGTGAATAAGGCACCTGGTAGATGAACCGACTTTTAGTCGCACGTTTTTGTCGCCTCGGATATTTTTTATTCGGTTATCTTTAGATTGATTGTTTATCTCAGGTTACAATTTAAAATAATGATGCTGGTATCTCTTATCTAATTTATCTCTCTCTATCGTGTTCGTTTTGATATATTAGAGATATTTTTGTCCCGGAGTTGAATAGCTATAAATACCATACCTTCTTAAAGCATTCTTGAAATTGAATAATTGTACATCTCTTATAACTTCAGAGACAGAGAAAAAACCTCTTAATAGCACATAAGTTAATTAATACATATATGAATCTCAGTAACAAAGGGTCATACATAGCTTTGCTCACTGAAAAAAAAACCCTTTTGTGCGACAAAAAGTCGTCCAGTTTGCTGCATTCCCAACTTGCTCACGATATCAATTTCGACACAATGCTTTGACAAATTTCTCGTGTTCATGCCTCGTATCATGAAAGCACGTTTATTCGCAACGTGGAAATTGTAATAAAAAAGGCGTTTTTGAAATTTCATTTCTCAATATTCTATTTCCGTTAATTAAAAACGACTGATTCGTGTGCCGAGAAATATAAATGATTTTATAATTATATTTCGATTTAAAATTGATACGATATAGATGGTAACAGACTCACTAACGTCCCAAAATAATTCACTTACGATAACTAGATTTTAAGGCAGTGTCTAAACATGATATTGAAAAACAGCAGATTTTAAGTTAGACCGCTAGCAATACAATTGTGAAATGTTCATCTAGTTTCATGCAGTATTTTTTTGAAAATAAAAATAAACCGATTGTGAAAATTCTTTCACCAATAGAAAGCTACATTATTCCTGAGTGATAAAAGCTATATATTATTTGAAACCGCATGCGTAAAGTAATGTGTATATTGTATAAGCTTGTTTTCTCAAGAACAATGAAAGTAAAAGCACCAAAGTCGGTATGCGTGATGTGACGATTATTATCTAAATGCCAATCTATCCTCACGATATTACGAGTCGTGACTTGTTTATAAAACTACATATTTGTCTCAGGGGACAGATCGGAGATGATAAAGAAAGCGTTTTAGTAGGTACACTTAAATGCAGATCTGTTGCAGAATAAACCAAGGTCACCCGGTATGCATACCTTTAGTCCGTGACTGTACCAATAATGAAATTGGGCAGTGGGTCCAGTCGACCTATTCAAAATGTGATTCGGTTGAGGGTACCGCGGATCAATTTCGAGTGGGTCCAGCTGACCAAAGACTCTTACACAATAATTACATTGCGAATATAACCTGTAGTGTACCATTGTATTTAAAATGCAATGCAAGGACGCTTATACTGGGCTAGCTTTCCGCCCACGGCTTCGCCCGCGTGTTTTCTCATACAAACTTTCATCCCCTATTTTATCCCCTTGGGGGTGGAATTAATCAAAATCCTTTCTTAGCGGATACGTCATAACATCTACCTGCATGCCAGCCCGATCCGTCCAGTGGTTTTAATAGATCTATGAACACTATATTAGGCTTATTGACAAGAACCGTCCGGTTAGTGATGATAGATCGATCCCAGTGCAGTGTGATATGACAATTTTTAAGAAAAGGGTCGGGCACATACTCTAGTAAGGTACTTCTGCATCAACAAGATTGTATTTCAGGGCAAGTTGCTGATGATAATCCAGGCCACCATGTTTTGTCTGTGCATGTACTCGCTGTTAGCAAGACGAGAGCAACCGGAAATAATAAGTATGTCTAAGAGATTCACCGGGACAGTGACAGGCCCAAAGAGACTTTGGACATGCCCGACATGTTATTATTATTATCCTTCGCCGGTGTATATAATCTTGGTGTCTTTAAATCACATGTGAATCGGTTTCTTCTAGGCAAGCAAGCTCCATCTAAGATTTTGTCAATTGTTTCAAGCTATTAAAAAATGTTTAGTGATATTTGAACTTAGGCTAAGCAGTGTAGCCTACCTTCAAATATTATTTCTCATATTTTTTCCCAAACCACACTGATTAATCAAATCATACTTAAATCGTAAATCTTTATAGAACTATTTAATTTATTTAAATTAACTTATTTAACTTATTATTTATTTATTATTTATTATTTATTATTTATTATTTATTATTTATTATTTATTATTTATTATTTATTATTTATTATTTATTATTTATTATTTATTATTTATTATTTATTATTTATTATTTATTATTTATTATTTATTATTTATTATTTATTATTTATTATTTATTATTTATTATTTATTATTTATTATTTATTATTTATTATTTATTATTTATTATTTATTATTTATTATTTATTATTTATTATTTATTATTTATTATTTATTATTTATTATTTATTATTTATTATTTATTATTTATTATTTATTATTTATTATTTATTATTTATTATTTATTATTTATTATTTATTATTTATTATTTATTATTTATTATTTATTATTTATTATTTATTATTTATTATTTATTATTTATTATTTATTATTTATTATTTAACTTTAACTTATTTAATTTATTTGGCATAAACGCATGCTGCATATTAACATAAATAAAAACAGGTTTGATCGTCTTTATCGATAGATCTCATCGTGTATTTTATTGCAACGATTATGATAATGATAATGCTTAAAGAGGGACAAATTAAATACATAAATTAACAAGACAGACATTAATCTACTTTTTTATGATTAAAAATATGAAATCGTTATCATAATGCAGTGATGATATCGCACACCTAGATGTAAAGAGGGTTAAGTCCAAAATCTGTGTGATTGAGTTATGCTCACCATTTCATTTCATATACGGATACCTATCTGACCAATAAAACAATAACATAAAAGATAGGTATCCGTATAGGAAATGAAATGGTGAGCATAACTCAATCACACAGATTTTTTACTTAACTCTCTTTAGATCTAGGTGTGCGTTTTGAGTTTTCTAAGAAATATATAAAGCCTTTAGATATCACTAACGCAGATACATACTATCACTATCACTATGGGTTGGATCCCAGGTCGAGCGATGTCTTGTTGGTATTTCTATGAAATTCTCAGTAGCAACAGGAGTTTTGGATATGTGCCCGGTGAATGATAATAGTCTCACCCGCTATTACATGGGACCTAAACATACCGGTGAACTGTGTGTGTACATTAAGTACACAATGGCGAAGATGCGAAAGGTTTGTTCTAATTCATGGCCCACATCTTGTGAAAGTACAATTTATTATTTAGAGTACAATAGGACTGACATACACTAACGCGTAAAAGGCCAAACAAATAAAGAATAAAATAAAATTAAGTACACCTCTGTTGCGTGATGGTATGTTATGTTATGATAAATACATAAACTAACTACATTGTACGTGTTAACGATGCATGGTTTATCTCAATGCGTGCATTATAATAGATACCATAAAGGCGACTCAGTTCCGCTGTGATTGTCTATTAATGTAATTATAAATCTATAATAATATTCATTGCGGCTAGTAGCGACAATGTAAGTTGGATATTATTAGTTTGCTCTAAGCAGCTATGGGTCACACTTGGACAGTGTTTCTCAACCAGTGGTCCAGATCAAAAATATGGTTCAGGAAGAATTTTAAACTTTTACACAGATTATTTTACTTTATAATTATGGTTGCAAGTGGGACCACAATGTTAAATGACATTGTGGTCTTTTAACATTGTGGTCAAAAGATCACAATGTTAAAAGATCAATTTGTTGATGATACAAGTTGATACAAGATCAACTTGTATCAACAACAAATTGATCTTGTATCAACAACATCAATTTGTTGTTGATACAAGATCACTTTGATATTGTATCAACAACAATATCAAAGTGATCCCTGGTCAAAAGGATTGGGAACCATTGCATTAGGTCGACTGTTCTAGGGGCTATATAATCTAACAGAGAACACCTTACAAATACCCCAACAACATAATTATAATCACATTCTTCAGATGTTGAAGAATGTGGTTAAGTTTTTTTCATGGAATAATATTTTTATATCATGTTGTCATTTTTATTCTCCTGGCCTTTTCCCGACTATTTTGCGGTCAGCTTCTATCCAGCAGTCTATCCAGATACGGCTGTATATTAGTATTTTACATAAGCTGCCATCAGATCTTCGGCACCCAACCCCTAATGCCATTAACCGGGCAAATGCTAAATTCACTGTCACATATTTCTTTTTTACCGATTACTCACCATTGAGGTTTTATCGAAACTGCACTGATATCGTGTTATTTTTATTGACCTTGACACCTAAGATATCAGGTATTTGTTTAAACTCTAACTGCTTTATTTGCATATTTAACATGTAAATAAGCACTGGTTTTCCCACGGTAATGTCATTATAATGAGTGTCCACTTGATCTAATAATTTCAGTGTTGATAAGTTCATACACAATAATAATAGATAAGGACAGTATTGCACTAATTAAGCAAGATGACTAATCACTAATAAGTGAATGTGTGCGTGAACAGTATCGATTGCATTTGTGTGCGTAATGTATGCACGGTAACACGGTTTAAAAAGCGGCGGTAGCCTAATGGCTAGTACGTCGGACTTGCCATTATGTTGTTGCCGGTTCGAAACCTACCCATTGCACTACCGACGTGAACCCACTCGTAACACAAGCATTTAGCTTAGTACGAGGGGTTAACAAGAATACTAGTAATGTGCGACCCACATTGCTAGTAAGCTTTTTAAAACAGAGCTATATAAATCCAGTATACACTGACCTCTCATTGTACAGAAAGCCTATACAATGTGTGACCAACTTATACTAGAAATTGTAAGCTTCATGTATAGCCGAGTATTCATTTGTATGCAGGAGAAGAATCTTACTTTGCCTGTATTCATTTATTAATTCTGGATCCAAAGACAAGCCAAAGCCAAATCGGTGTAGCCATTCAAGTGATGCGTTTATCAACGAACAGAATTTAATTTTTATAATATAAAGTAGATACTACCCATTCCCCGTGGATTCGCTCATGTCCCAAAAGTATCTAGGCGGCGTATCAACATGAAACATGCACTAGATTTAAACCAGAGTTAGACCAGTAATACAACAAATACCTCCTCAAATTTTGTGCAGTAGTGTTTGCGTGATGTGTGTACGACAGACGGACCAAAATTTCAAACAATTATTGTTTTGGCTTTTGTTGCTCTAACCCCGCGTTTCCACTGATGACAAAACATGTTGCAAACATCTATCTAGCTCTATCTAATTCTCAAAGAGTGAGTGGGATAGGTAGCTGTTTGCAACATTTCTTTTTGTCGTCAGTGGAAAATCGGGGTAATAAAGACTCCCGATATTAGTTTTTATTCAATATAATATACCGATATCGACCAGTTACAATTATTATATTCATAGATAATTTTTATTGTATCATAGTCCTTGACAACCAAATCCGTTCTTAAGACAAAAGTTATTAGGCGACTATTCTGATATAAATTCAATAAATTACTAGTCTTAGGTTTCAGAAAACTTGATCAACGTGGTATTATTAATTTGCGAGCCCCTCTTAAGTGAAATGAGTACGCATTAAAATAATTCTGGACACCCCCATAATATTGAGCTATAACAATTAGAATAATCGCTCCAGTCCCAGCCATTTATCTCTGTGCTAGTTATAAGATATCTTAAGCAGCTAATGGTAATGGTTCCGTTGAAGATTAACCAGAAAACTGTTTCTAGCTTTATATAATAATCACACTTAAATCTAATCATTAATTACACTAGGATAAGTGTGTATGATAACTTCAGTATCTTCCAAGGGCCAAAACAATTTGTTTTTTTTTGCCGTAAACTATTTTCTAGACTTGTCCGGCCCGCAACAGCTTAGGTTGCGCACTCTAGCGCAACTGCGCAACCTAATGATTGATGGATTGATGGCAATGGCGGGCCGGATTTGGCCCGCGGGCCGTAGTTTGGAGCCCCCTGGCCCAGAGCATTGGTTTGTCAACTACTGGTGGTGCTTAACAGTACACGAAGAATCGTAAGGCTTAGAATACTTACAACCTAGAAGCTACAAAATACGCACAAAACTAAAGCCAAAGAAAACTACTCTTTAAAAGATTAGTTTCACATTTTGGCTATTAATCACTCTGTGAACGGCACGATAACATGTTTTGTAATGGTTAAATCTAATTAATTAATGCTGTCTTTTCCCATTCCTAACTTAAAAGTGTTGTTGGGCTCAAAACGAAACAGGATACCGTAATATTTAATATGTAAGAAGGGCATTTTTTGCACTGTCATGAAAAAAGGGTTACCGCGGCTTCTAGTTTCATATTTATTCAACGTTCTCACGTTATTATGTCACAGACGACCAGTTGACAACAGTGTGCAGTTCATCAAGAACTTATATTACTGCCAACAAGCTCGCGGTCTACGGCAATATTTATTTTTTAAATAAATGATCCTCCGCCATTAAAAGGTTGAGAGTCACTGGTGTTAAGATTATTGAGCTGGAATTTATAATTTAAAGTGCATATTGTATCGGGTTTCATAATTCAAGAAATGATCTTAATAAATCATTTTTTAATCTAGCTTTATATGTCATGAATGCAAAATTATATTTTACGTTCTTTAAAGTTATAACTCATTTATAAAAATATAACATTAGTGCAGGAACATCTTGCTTAATAGCTTTAATAAATTACGTAGCTCAAAAATATATTTATACTACCTAACCTTTGCCTGTGTCATCGCTCGTCATAATATTGTATTAATCAATCAATAATTCTAATAGTATATATACTGCCTCATTAGTCTAGTGGTCCTAAGCGCGACTGCTACACTAGAGGTCCTGGGTTCGATCCGCAGGTCGAGAAAAGTTTTATTGGGTTTTCCTATAAATTTCCCAGTAGCAGCTCGGAGTCTGGATTTGTACCCGGTTAATGGCAATAGGCCCCCTATTACATGGGACCTAAACATACCTGCAAAATGTGGGTGTGCAGTAGTACAACTCTGTCTAACCCTTCGGGGAATACAGGCGTGATGGTATGTGTATGTATGTATGTTAATTCTAATAAGTAGCCTATATCAGTCTCAAGGCTAGCTATCTCTGCACCTAAATTCATTCAGCGACTTACATTTGAAAGCGTCACAAACAAACAAACTCACTTTCACATTTATAATATTAATTATGATGATGGTCATTTGTTTGAGTTTATTTGACATAAGTTTTGACATATTGGTTATTGATGTGGACAGTCATGGCCCAATATTTGTGTTTGGAGTTTAATCAATGACATATTTCACTTTCACCATTAGTGTTCAAATATTTATAGTTGGAATCGTTTACATAATTTATGTATAACATGAATTATGCACTTACTTGTCATGTTTTGAATGTGTACAAGAGCTCTCACTGTTTATAATGCAAACAGTTTCTGATTCTAGCCACCATTAAATTCATCATTAATCATTACATTGCCTCATTAGTCTAGTGGTTCTAAGCGCGACTGCCTATGCTAGAGGTCCTGGGTTGAGCAGTATTTTTTTAGGAAATTCTCAATCACCGTCATTCTCCAGAGTCTGGATTTGGACCCGGTCAATGGCAATTGGCTCGCCCCCATCGAACCTAAACATGCTAGCCAACTATAGGTGTACATGATTATATATCTGCCTAGCCGTTCGGGGCATACAAGCATGATGGTATGTATATAGGTTAAGGCATCATAAAACAAACCAGCTCAGTGCTGTACAAAGAACAACCTCCGATATTAATGTTGAGGTAGGCAGGTTCGAATGTAATACTATAAATAACATACCTTTTCTATTATTGTAATAATAGGATCTATTTCAATCGCTTTTATTGGGAGAATATATGGTTCAAAGTCGCGTGATTCGTGATTTTGAATGGTCGCATTCAAAATCACGAAATATATCATAAATTATGATGAACTTTATTGATAGTATTGACATGGTTTTTAATTAAGTGTTCTACGAGATCTTATACGAGTATTATTTTTCTTTTGCTTTGAAGGTTGAATATTTATATATATATGTCTCTTTACGTATTTAGAATGAGAACAATGATTGAAAAAAATATGTTATGTTGGTTTGGTCATGTAGAGAGTATGGATAAACCAAGATTGACGAAAATAGTATAAGTGGCGAGTATGGAAAGAGCCAATTTCGACGAACGTACCGCAAGCAAATTGCAGTCTGTGCTGACGAATTTCTTCTCCACAATTTACGTCTTCATGTGACGTCATTCTGTCGTTGTTTTGATTACTATTAGTATTGCTGAGAAAAACACTGCTACTACTAATATTAACTTCATGAAACATTTTATCGCTTTTTTAGTCTTCCGCTGAAAACATTGCGTATATTATAAACATTTTATTCTTGCAAAAAACTAATACAGGTCACATTCCCAGTTTTACGATGTTCCAATGTTTAGTCTGAGTGGGAAGTAATATTTTATTGGAAATATCTGTTTGCAATCGATTTTTTTTGTTTATTCTAATTCACTTACATGAATAGTTAACGTTGATATTTAGTATTTAGGTACAAAGGCAAAATTATTAATTCAAGACTACTAGGTGTCACTTTTTGAACGCCTTTTTTAGGGTTCCGTACCTCGAAAGGAAAATACGAAACCCTTGTAGGATCACATTGTTGTCCGTCCGTCTGTCTGTCTGTCTGTCAAGACCCTTTTTCTCAGGAACGCCTGGAGGTATTAAGCTGAAATTTATATCAAATAGCCAGGTCTCCTGTCCCTTGGAGCTGTCTGCTGAAAAATCAAACTTCTAAGCCAACGCAATCAAAAGATATAACCGTTTATGCCGCTTTGCGCAAATTTTCGTCACTCGCAAGGGAACCAAAACCTACAAGGTACTTCCGGCGAACTCTAAATCTTGAAATTTGGTACCAAGCAACGTCGTATAGCAAAGATAAAGGAAAAATTGCGAATACCGTTAATTTTTACTTACATGAACTTTTACTTAAATACCTACAGGTTTGTAGCCACCCGCGCTACCCTTCTTGGTGCGCGAGTCCGACTCGCACTTGGCCGGTTTTTTCATTAGACTATCCCCAAAACGCCCGCCCCTCAATGCCTCCTAGTTTTTTTGGTGGGAAGAAGAAGCGACACAACAAGGTCTCCAGCAACAAATTTCTATCTTTTCATTTACTAGAGCAAAAAGTTACTTAAACATAATTTTAACTTCAAAGTCAAAGGCTTATCTGGAATATTCCGAAATCCTAAAACCGGTGGAGTGATATGGGCATTGTTGATTCTTTAAAGGGATATGATAAAAGTGACTGAAAATACGCATACATTCTTAAAAAACATTACCATCACACTTATTATTTTTCTTTTATACAAGCTTACTAGCAATGTGGGTCGCAAATTACTAGTTTTCTTGATAAGCCCTCCTGCTAAGCTATGTTGTGTTGTGTTACGAGAGGGTTCACATCGGTAGTGTAATGGGTGGGTTACGAACCGGCAACTATATGATCGCAAGTCCGACGCCCTAGACATTAGGCTACCGCCGCTTAAAAATATATTTATTAATCACAGCGTTTATTATTTATTATTCATTATTTATCACACATTAAACTCTACGACGATTAAACGACATTAAACATTAAACTCGAACAGACAAATGACATTTGGAACAAAATCAACCAGTTAATGTCAAACTGAGCGACATGATGTTTTGGCGAGATAGCAAGTGGGTCTTTAGCTCAAAGATACACGAACTCAAATCTTTATGACGATATTCTAGAATGACTCAGTGTGTGGTCGTCTAAGAATAGATATACCATCTCTTCCTGTAGCTGTCAGGGAAAACCATTTACAGATCTTTGACGAGAATTTATGGATCAATCGTCTATGGAAAGATATTTGAATACTATAACTTATGTCAGTAACAATAAACAGATTATTATCTAAAGTATGGTAGGTATATACAACACACATTGTTAATACGTCCATAATTAGATTTTTAATCTCAAACCTTCTACTAACATTCGTAGCATACCTATTCTTCACAACTGACTTCAAATCTAATCTAATCTAATGTAATCTATCGAATGAGTGTATTTTAATTCACTGACGCATGTAGTGGTCTCATGAGGGCAAAACAATAGATTTTGTATTGCTTTCCAATATGGCGCTTGACGGGTTAAAAATAATTTATAAATTATCACTCGCTTAAAATGGTGAAGAATAACATCGCGAGGAAACCTGCATGCCTGAGAGATATTACTCGAAGGTGTGTGAAGTCTCTTAAGCCGCACTGCAATTTGAGAGGAGACCAGTGCCCAGTAGTAGATAGAGTAGATGATACGAGTTAAGAATAAAGTTAATGACGGGATAGTGACTAATGAAAACGTAGATACAACAAATAGAAGTAAAGGATATAAACAGAAAGAGGATGTTCATGATGACGATCACAATCTAGACGCTATTTCATTTCGAATTCCATGAACTAAAATTTTATAACTACGACCATTTATAACATTCCTATTTTGCTTAGATTGCGAAAAAAACTGAAAAACTCTTCAGTTTTTTATCCAATAATAAATGAAAAGAATTTTCTCATAATAAGAAGCACAATCAATTAAATTAAATCCAATAGAAAACTAAGCAAAAAACTAAGATAAAAAAATCTTTAAACCGTATGTGCAACTCAGCATGAGTCTGATGTATTGGAAACAGATATAAAATGCTCTCTATTCTTTATGTCCATATTAAATGCACACATTTCTTACGTTGAATGATAAAGTATTGCTTGTAAATTGATTTAGAAGTATCATCTACAATTGTTTAGTTTGTTTCTCAAAGATGAATTGTTTTGAATGGTCATAAGATATTACTGCAATTGCTGCCCAGGTAAGATAGATTTGAGCTACACAGGTGGCAAAATTCTGCTAGCTACATATGGTAGAGGTACCCATTCAAAGGAAATGTAACTTCTCACTGAATACGTCGCTTTTTCAGATATTCAGATACGTTGATAAAAATTTGTTCCAATATTGAGGGATAGTAAAAATGGCTGCCTCATTAGTTTAGTTGCCTTAAGCGCGTTTGCTACGCTAAAGATTCTGGGTACGATTTCTTGCTATCTTTCGGAACACCGCCACACTCTATTAACGAGGACCTTAAAAAATCAGACCAGTGAACTGTAGGTGTCTCTACATTAATGCACCTCTGCCTCTGCCTAATACATACAACTCTTGAAATGCTTATTATTGAGTAGTTCCAGGCATAGTTTCACTTCACCGAAATAGGCTTTCCTAGAGAAAAGGCAATTACTGTAATAAATATAATAAGTACGGTACGCCTATAATTTTTGAAAA
Source organism: Subacronicta megacephala (assembly GCA_958496365.1). Lineage (NCBI taxonomy): Eukaryota > Metazoa > Arthropoda > Insecta > Lepidoptera > Noctuidae > Subacronicta > Subacronicta megacephala. The sequence goes on from OY292526.1 coordinate 4,759,076, forward strand.
AATCCCTTGATTTCTTCTCCATGATCCTACCACAAGAATGGGATAACCAAACCTGATATTTTTTTTTTATAAAAAAAGCTTACTAGCAATGTGGGTCACACATTACTAGTATTCTTGTTAACCCCTCGTGCTAAGCTAAATGCTTGTGTTACGAGTGGGTTCACGTCGGCAGTGCAATGGGTGGGGTTCGAACCGGCAACCACATGATCGCAAGTCCAACCCCCTAGCCATTAGGCTACTGCCGCTTCCAAATAATGGGACCTTGTTGAGAGTATACCCTTAAAAAATAATTTTCAAGAACAATTCACAATTGACGGAGAAATCGGTGAACATATATGCAAAAAGAAACATACATACAGTCTAACATAGAACCTCCTCCCGTTTTGAGGTCGGTTAAAAAACTAAGAAGTAGATTAATATCGATTTGATAAATCATTCACTCGATAATGACAACTGGAGTTATACTTTGTCCATTATGTGAACCGTTTTTTGACAGATGCCTTAGACTGCCTTAGAACGTAGATGTTCCAGATTACGTAAAAGTCAACTTTGAAATGCGTAACAAAATAAATGTATTATCTACCTTATGTTATTCAATTATCTTAATTATGATTCCTTGCAGACATTGTAATACCATTAATGTAACGGATTTTCCAAAAAAATATATTATTGTTAAGCGTATTAAATTTAGTTATATTCTACCACATTCTACCGTGTCTAGTGATGCAATCGAATGTATTTGCTGCAATCATTTTGAACAATGACATTAAATCAGTATCGGAAAATGGCATCCACTCTAATATCAATAAAATATAAATTAAACAATCTTTTTGAAAAGAAATGAATGGAAAATGAATATTATAAAAAAAATTATACAATCAGATGAATATTATACATACTTATTTATTATTGGTCGTCGTTGCACCATTTTCGATTCGATAACCTAACAATCGATAATCACTACCTACTAGACAGTAATCAAAGTGTCAATAATCGGGTCGATAATCACATTGTTACGTTCCTGCAATCACTAGTTCCATCTGTCAAAAAACGGTTCTCATAATGGACAAAGTATAATAAGTCAGTATTCAAAAGTTAGCCCTAAGCTTGGTGGAACTACTGCAACTTTAGTGGAAATATAGAAGCTTTGAATAAGAGTATATTATAATATCCTAAATCCTAATTTAAAAATTTCTTCCAAGGAAATTACTACGATTGTTCATCTGACGTACCATATAAATTTAAGTTCACGACGACTTTAGTTAAATTCAGGGCATTTACCTACATATATATCTATGGATATAATATTAATAATATCATAAGCATGTTAGCATAATAATAAAGTTATAACTTTACAAAAAATATATACCTATATATATAAACATAATATACAAATAACTTATTAAGTATTGATTTATTCAAAACATAAATATGTTGATTTGAAACCAATACGGAGATATGCCATGATTGGTGCCATCTTTCTCAATTCAATATAATTATAATATAATAAACTAGATTTTGCTTGCGGATTTGCGTATGCTCGCGGACAAATAGAAACCGACAGTGATGATGTCTCCTTTCTATGGATCTGGATACAACAGAGAACTTAAACTGTATCTTAGGATCTATTCAACTAATTCAGATAAAAATGTACCGCAGTTTTCAAGTTAGATGATATATGCTTTCTAAATTGAAAATTAAAATTGACATTAACAAACCTGTAAAAAACAGATCACCATCATCATCATCATCATCAACCCATTACATTGTCCCACTGCTGGGCGCGGATCTCCTCTCAGAACGAGAGGAATAGGCTGTAGTCCACCACGCTAGCCTACTGCGGGTTGGTAGACATCACATGCCGTCATAAAAACAGATAAGAATTCCAAAATAACACACGTTTTGGTTCGGAGACGTATACTCCAAATAATATCTTCAATTAACAAAAACTAGTTTTTATACCATTTTTTTAATAGTAGATATACCTACTTAGAAGATAATATTCAAAACAATATCATAAACTTTAATCAAATGTTAAAAATAATACTTGCGTAATTCTCGGAAATCCCAAATTAAATCGCGCTTCACAAATGATCACTATTATCGGTGACATATCGAGTGAAACATTGGAATGGCGCCAAGTGTTAAATATGTAAAAAAATATATATGTATCGTATTCTATTTATTTAACATACCTAACACGCTGTTCACGTAGCAGCGTATGTATCCAATTATATTAAGAGGATAGTATCCGCTCCGCGCTCCATACAAACGTAGTTTGGTCTTATCTTGAATATTAACAAATGAAAGTCTTTGGAATTTTGCAGTAACAATCTTATCATTAAAATACGTGTTCCTGTAGTATAAAATTTCATTTCAATATACGGTTAAAAAGTTACACGATCTCAAAGATTGGCAATTTTCGTTGAAAAACGGCCCAACTTTATGCTAGTATTTCTCGACAATGCATCAATACAGAAACATTCTGATTCGAAAGAAACCCAGATAATATAGTGAATATATTTTTACAAGAATTTTTTTTACGTATTAACAATATTATAGGAGTAATCTCTAAAATTCGGAACATAAGAAATACGCGTTAAAATGTTGCAACTGTATTGTTGTTTCTCCTCTCGGGCACGCGTTCGCATCGCGAGGGATAGATACAGCGACAACTGTGCAACATTGTTGCGTTTGCGAGGGACACTCCTCTTAAGTGGAAGTAGCAAGCATCTTGTCAGTATCAACAGTCATATCATTTTATGTAATTCACGTCCATAGTTCAAGGACATTTTCGTTAGAGAATTTACTAACGTTGAGTTTATGGAAAACTTAGTGATATTTAAAAATAGCGAGGCGATAAATAACTAGAGATGTAATCGATCTACTTAGGTACTGCTGACAAAATAATTTTCTCTTTTGTTTGTAAATCGATGGATTTTTTGTTTCGTAGCTGCCGAAAAGCTTTAGGGTAATTAATAAAAACAATACCTTAGCGATCGTGACCGAGACAACACTAGTTATATTTAAAGGGCTGATCAGGTGTTCTAATTTCAAACTTTATCGTGATCGAATTTAGATCGAGTAAGCCAGCATTATCGTACACAACGCACGCTGATCCTCCTTGTATTTTACCTTCGCGAATTCATTCTAAGCGTCCTATAGGCTTACTTTGTTCCAAAACCAATTCCGCAAATAGCCTTCAGAGGGGGAGGTTTAAAGGCTGAATTTATTCGTGAAAGTAAGAATTTACGCTATTGGGACACAAATTTCCAGCTTCATAAAATGAGGCGCCAAAGGGTGATGCCGATATGGTCAGAATAGTTAGTACCTGATTATAGTGAATACCACTCTTACGCATCGCTAGGCAAACGGAGGTCCTAAGGTGGGAACAACTAGAATATATTAATATTAAGCTGGGACGCATTCCATTCTTACACATAATAACTCATAGCAATTACAATTCGCAAATCCCTGTCTTTAGGTCCCATGTGATAGTGAGCCCATCGCCATTACCCGAACTCCGAGCTTCTACTTAGAAAACCCCAATGAAATCTTGCTCGACCTGACTTTAATCCAGGACCTCTAGCGTAGAAATCAGTAGCAAGTCAGTCGTTATATATTTTAATTATATGTTAAGAAACACACATTGTACTTACTTTTACAAAATTACCATGAAATTTACAGTCTGTGCATACGCGAGAAAAAAAAAAGAAGTCCTAGTATGCAGTATCCTTATATGCAGTAAAAAAGAATTTCACTACATTCAAAACAAGAGTAATACATCAAAAGAACCATAATAAATGCAATTATCGTTCTGAATTCAAAAAGGCGTGAATAAAAAGAAAGATGGCGACTCTGACAGCATAATTTGCAAGTAAGCCTGCACTAACAAGCCTAGAGTTATTTATAACAAGAAACCTGTACCCCGTTTTGATTGATGACTCACTGAATTCAAGAACAGTTGGCATCGCGTCAAGTAAGGTGATGCTCCATCAAAGGCTAAGGCGATGGGCACAACTGGATAATATTATACAACTTTGACCCTTTTTAACCATCTTAAAAAAGGGAATACTTCCTAATTCGACTGTATGTTTTGTTTTTGTTGTGTATATGACGCGATATCTTCGCATCTTTTTTTAATACATAATCTTCCGTTGATCCCATACAAATTTAGTTTAAAAAAAGTCGGTTATATATTATTCCCTTAAAATGTCCTGATTTTTCAAAAGACTACAATTAGGAGGCTGTATTGTTTATGGTTTCTTCGTATTGTTAATGTTTTCAAGTTTGTTTGAAATGAACTGGAAATAAACTGCTTCATTGGTCTAATGATTGAAAGGCGAATGTGGAGTGTGAGGTTTGATATCTAGGTAGTGCAAAGTAATACCATGTTATTATAATTTTAATAACCATAAGCTGTTCACCTTTTGCACGATTCGGTTACTTGGTGACAATCAGGATCAGATGGCTTTATATAGTCAGCATAAGAAATAAAAACTAATTTTTCGCCCATCTCGACATTTTCTGCCTCGTTAGTCTAGTGGTCCCAGGCGCGACTGCTACGCTAGAGGTCCTGGGTTCGATTCCCAGGTCGAGCAAAGTGTTATTGGGTTTTTCTATGAAATTCCCAGTAGCAGCTCGGAGTCTGGATTTGTGCCCGGTTAATGGCAAGGCTCGCCCCCTATTCCATGGGACCTAAAAATACCGGCGAAATGTTGGTGTACATTAGTGCACCTCTGCCTAACCCTTCGGGGAATACAGGCGTGATGGTATGTTATATCGACATTTCCTGCGAGAGCGATGTTAAAGATCAAAATTTCTAAGGTTGTCACGTTTGGTAATAAAATCCATTTTTATGATAATCAGTTCTTTTAAAACAATAGGGCATTTAAGTCCCTATGTTATGGTATTTGTTAGTAGTATTTCATTCCTTGCATTACCAACCGCATCTGTCACTTTGACAGCAATGGACGCCGACCTTCGCAAGACCATGTTATTGAATGATATAATTTATGTTACTTAGTGGTTATCTCTATCATCCTGTTCCATTCAATTAACTTCTCCCCTTGAATAAATATCTGTCTATATATTCAATTCAATATAAATTCATTGACCGTCGCCTATTGAATAGCATTGCGTCTAAAATTGCTAATTCATTCTTAAATGTCTTGCCTGGTTTGCGTTTTCCGTTATATCGTGAATTGGTAATTTTTTGTGATGCAACAGTTAGCAGAATTGTCAATGCAGTTATGGAGAAGCAGAAAGTTACAACCGATTGTAAACAAATTTTGTCTTATCATTGACTAGCGAACCGCCTCGGTTTTGAACGGGTATAATATATTTTGCCTAAGTTTTTTTGTGTCGTGCAGCGTTTCTATGAAAACTTTCAGGCGGCTTGACTTATTCTTCAACAATTTTACTATTAATTTAAATTCCATACACAAAAAATACTACGAAAGTATTCATATAGGTACTAAGTTTTTAGAAACATTTCCCTTTTGCTAGAATTTCCTCTTTTATCATGACACTAAACTCGGCCTCGAAAGTAACTAGAATTCAACACTAATACTAACTCATATGCTATAAACTAAGTACCTACTACAATTAAGAAGAGATCCAATGTGTTAAAATTAAAATAAAAGACGATAATACCACGCTATCTGAAAGTGACTGGGACAGTGAACGTGTATAAGTGGATAAATAAAATTGAAACAACAACTAAACGAAGCGAAAAGCAGCTGAAGGACAATGTAAAATGGCATCGACTCTCTAAGAACCTGGTACATATACCTAAGTAGACGGAGCGCGATAAGACGACAACAATAAAATTGTTATAATAACTGCAACAAACATCTTTGCATGCAAAGTTTTGTATTTGGCTCGTAAGAAAATGTCAGGTGTACCACACAAGGAAATAAAGATAGATAGAACATACTTGTAATATGAAAAATATATTAAAATAAGTATGAACGGCCTACACAAATTCGATATTTCAAGAAGTGAAAGTGAAATTATGAAAACGTCACATTGCACAGAGTCGTAGAGCCTTCTTAGGCTCTACGACTCTGTGCAACTGAGATAAGTCTAATAATTATGATGATGACAAAGTAACTTATCTTTCTTATAACGTACATTGTAATATAATTTGAAGACGGACAACCTTAATTCTATATCCAACACTTATAATTATTTATACAATCTGATCTTCTATTATTTTTATTTATGATTATTATTTTAGTCTGTTACCTATTTGTCCGATACTCGTTTACTTTAAAAAAATAATTTTGCATGATACAGGTGATTTTTACAACTTCTAAACATGTCTCTTCAACGCATGCAAGTATTATTAACACTTAGCTCACTTCAACATTACCAAATTTTATTAGCGGTATATTGATAACAAATTCAAATACATCAAATAGAATCAGAATCAGAAATCATCAACATCAAATAGTGACTGAATTATAACCGCATAAATAAATTAAGTTGGAAGGTCATGCCATGCTCGGTGGAGTCAGTTTATGCAATAATGTATATTCTTTATCTGCACTTAACAAATCCCACCATAGGTGAGCACGTTAATTCATCAGTCCCTCTGCTTATAGAAATAGGTACTTACCTATAGTAGAATATTAGTATATTATGTAGTTCAAAACCAGAGACTGGTAATTGACTGGTTTTTAATTTATAATAAAATATGTTTGGTGAAAAAAAATATATAAATAGTATTCTGAAAAATATATTTAAATCGGTCTATGAAGGTCTAAAATATTTATTTATTTTTGGTGGCGATCGAGAGGGTATCCTCTGTCCCTTTTTTGCAAAATGAGTGTCTTTTGAGAGCAAAGAGAAGGTTTAATAGTCTTTGTTTGAGAGTCTATTACATACATCCTTATTATGTACGGAGGATAACATAATAAGGGTAAAATTGACAATGATGATGCCCATTATTTCAATGAGTAAGAATCATTCAGCAAAAACTGTTTTTTATATATAAAAACCTGTTATGGATGAATTTGCAAAACGAGGGTATTAAATTAGATTCGATGCAAATCGTTTTATGTTAAAAGCTTTAATAACTGATCAAAGCGTCTCATTTTAATGAGCTTTTCTTAAGTGATATTCCAATTCAATTTTAGTCTCAGATCTCGTAATACTGTACGGCTTAAAAATATTTCTGATAGTACACGAACATTGAAATACGTAAAATTACTTTTAGTAACTGTATTAAAGGTCTGTTTAGTAGATTTTTTCTGTACCGTCTTCTCACTTCCTTGACATGAAAACAATAAACACACTTAAACCTAAGTAATATTATTACGTCGAGCTTTACAAATATGTTCCTTATGTCCATTTTTTTTATATTATAACGAATGAATTCTTCCGTTTTGAATTGAAATTTATTACCCGTAATGTTATATTCAGGTCCTATGCAATCGTAACTTCTACTTTAATAATAACTTCCATGATTTCGAACACATATAACTACTCAGTCCAATTTATTATCTTTAACACTTTATCATTTTTGTTAGACAAGCTGAGTTACAAGCATGGAGGTATAACTTTTCTTGACACTATCATTGGAATGAGGCAGTGCTTCAGAGAGATTCATAATAGTGCATAAATTGTAGCAACTTGCATGACTCTAAGTGTTTGCTCGATTGAAATTAATTTACTTTGGTACGATGTCCATTTCTCATTGGAAGATTTGTTGTCAATTAATATTTCTTTATTTTCATTAACAATTATGCCCATAACTCTATCACACATTTTTATAACCCAGTGGCAAAAAGTACTTTCAAGATTATAATTTTGTTAAAAGTTACAAAATTGTAAGTCAAATATTTCCTCATCCTTGGGTGGAATGCGGATACAATTTATATTTCCTAACTCCTAAAAATTTGATTTCTTTAATAAAATTTGATACAATTACCCATCTTTTTGCATGCTCGTAAATTCTTCACTATAATAAAAACTTCCACAAAAGCGGTCGAATATCAAAAGCCATTATTCAAACGATACTTTCATTTGTCTTTTTCGAAGACCCTCGAAGATATATTGGAAACGGTTCTAGTTCAAACGGTTAGGAAGAGTTACTAAGGTGTTAGAACTCGAAATCTAGGAAAGCCAACAATGACAATGACCTCTCCTTAAATAAGAGCGGAAAATAAAGTTTAAACGAAATTGGTTTTTGACTAGGAGGAAATAAAGGTGGAGTTGCTGTAGTGAGGTGTAAAATAAATGTTTGTTCTGCTTTCGTCACTGAACAAGATTGATAGACTAGCCCGTGAATGAACTTCGCAAATATTACGATGCTGATATTTAGGGTAAAGATAAATTCGCTAGAAATGTTTGCGTTACACGTCGATTTTAGCTGTGTTGTTCAATTAAAGAATAAACGAGAAATTTTGCCAAGAAAATTGAGGAAAAAAGAAAGCTACTTGGAAATAAACAATGGAAAGAAAAATGATTTATTAGGTATCGACAATTTGTATTCGATTTAATGTGTATTACTTAGAAACAGCTTCCCATTTTTTATGTTTATTATTCAAAAGACGTATTTTTGGTTATTTATTATTATTCCGCCATTATTTTCTCGCCATTGCGTTTGTTGACAAGATGTTCCTAAATAAAGAGTGGCTAGTTAAAATGAATGAATGAATTGATGACGTTTAACCGTTGGCGCAAACGAGTTCTCGATTGGAGACCGCGTCTAAATATGTAAACGTAGTGTAGGACGCGCGCCCGCCAGGTGAAGTGATAATTTGCGGAAGGCAGCAAATGGATGAAAAGAGCCGAAGATCGGGCTCTGTGACACTCCGAGAGGCCTACGTCGAGCAGTGAACGAATACGGCCTGATTATGATGATAAAATAATAATAAAAATATACCACATGTTCACCTCACCACATCACAACAGTCCCAAATAAATTTACATACAAAAAATATGTTATCATTATTTACATAGCTAAGTACCTAGTACCTATGCAGTACTATATTCTGTTTTCTATGTATATTTCGTCACATAGATACCTATATCTAATCACTTTATTGACACTGTTAAGACTGCGGCACGCACATCCAATTTTATTATAGTAGTTGTGCCTACTCATATTGAAGATTCCTAAAAGACGTCTTGTCCGCCTAAATCGCAGCGCCGCCTATCAGGTTCAATTGTGAATTTAACCATCCAGGGATCTATCGAATTCGGTCTAGCCATTTCGGAGTTCAGTAACATACACACGTACAGAAAAACTGTAAAGAAATATTTCAAAAACTTTGTAGTTATATAAGCGTATTGTAAGGAAACTTATTTAATTCAATTTCTGTCTTTTTGTATTTTTTAGGCATTTTCCATGCAAAAATTATAAAATTATTTTTATAATTTTTGCATGGAAAATGGACAAAAATGGACCGCGGCGGGCAGGATTCGAACCTGTCTAACGACACCTCAAAGACGTAAATTAAAAATGTAAAGCCAAATTTCGACTAGGCGGGTGGGACTCGCGGTGACTTATTGGTCATAGCGTCTGGTGTACTTAACCAGAAGACGCAGGCTCGAATCCTGCCCGCAGTCGTATTTTTCCTTCACTAAAATAACTTAAGATTAGACGTGCTAACAAATACGTCAGAAAAAAAGTTACATAAAGAGTCAGAAACAACATTCATCTTCATCATCAAACTACATCAATCAACATATATCGTCCCACTGCTGGTCACGGGTCTCCACTTAGAATGGGAGATTTTCGGATTGGCAGACTTCACGCGCCGTCGAGAAAATCTCTTAGGCATGCAGGTTTCCCCACGATGTTTTCCTTAATATGCACATGACATTCGCTAGGTGGAGTAGTGATTTGCGGAAGCTGGTAGAAACTTGATCAAAACAGCTGAAGATCGGGCTCCGTGGCTTTCACTTAAAGAGGCCTACGTCCAGCAGTGGACGATATGGGCTGATGATGATGATGATGACGCAAATTACTTTGAAAAGACCTTTGAAATGGCAGTCTTATGGTCATATCACTAGGCTATCACTGCATTAACGATGAAGAAACAATATTTACATAAGATTAAACACCTTGTATACTCCAAAGGAATAAGGAAAGATGTGCTGATATACACCAACCCACGCAAGCTCTTAGCTTTAGATGATTAATTCAGCACTTAAAACGAGTTCTGCATCATTAGAATGAAGTGCATGCTCTATTTTAAACAGACCATATCAGTTTGTGGGAATCTAACACTTAGATTTGATAAATGGTAGTTAGGTGGATGGGTAAGTACTGCTACTAATAATTTTGTAGAAATCATTTGTTCTACATCTTTAGTCAAGTGGTCCCAAGTGACTGCTAAGCTAGATGATTTGATTCCCAAGTCTAGCAAACTGTTATTGAGTTTTTATAAGCAGTTCTCAGTAGCAGCTTGAAGTCTGGGTTTGTGTCTGTTTAATGGCAATAAGCTTGCCTCCTTTTACATGGGACCTGAGTATAACTATGAAGTGTAGTTGCACATTAGTACACAATACAGGCGTGTAGGTATGTTTATTTTTTTTATCATATCTTAAAGGGATTAGGCAGCGTATTCGTTGAATCCAGGCGGCTACATTTTTACGTTTTTTTTACAATTTCGTTATATTTCAACCAATTTATAGATAACCTTATCAAGCTATACACTTCAACCTTCCTCATGGATCACTCTGTCTATCTAAATTAGCCTGTTAAAATATTTTGTAAATTATGTCTAAGTTAGACTATAGCCCAATCCCTCTCATACTAGGCGGAGACCGGTGCCCAGCAGTGGGACAATGTAATGGGTTGATGATGATGATGATGATGTCTAAGTTTCTTTAAATAAACATTATTCTATTCTATTATATAAAATTAGACGTCAGGTGATTTATCAGATACGTCCAAATAATATTTGGGACAAAGTCGTCGTTCAGTGTCATTGAACTGACGATTGTCGTGACTGATAACACTGATAAGAATGCTTGTAATCGATTACAGTTCTTTAATTTATTTCGATGTTACCGATACCTACGTGTGTTTTTTAGACCCTTTCCACGTAATATTTTTAGTCTCCTTCCTTATTTACTGCTTTATTTCGCTAGTTATCCTAAGAGGCAGCTGCTATACTAGGGGTTTTTACTGTGATCTCCAGGTCGAAAAGAGTATTATTTGGTTTTCTATAAAATTCTTAGTAGTAGCTCGGAGTTTAGATTTGTGACCGGTTAATGATAATAGACTCGCCCCGTTTTTTTTAAGATACAAATGGAAAGCTACAAACAGCAACAGTTATTCTGACAAGTGTTCTATCCCATTGAGATAAATTTTAAGAAATTACTGCCTTATTAGTCTAGTGGTCCTAAACGTGACTGCTACGCTAGAGGTCCTGGGTTCGATCCCCAGGTCGAGCAAAAATGCTATTGGGTTTTTCTATGAAATTCTCAGTAGCAGCTCGGAGTCTGGATTTGTGCCCGGTTAATGGCAAACGCCGCCTATTACATGGGACCTAAACATGCCGGTGAAATGTGGGTGTACATAATCACACCTCTGCCTAACCCTTCAGGGAATACAGCCGTGATGGTATGTTATGTATGTATTTTTTTTTTTTTTATGTTATAATTCGGCAAACGAGCAGGCGAGCTACCTGATGGTAAGTAGTCATCGCCGCCCATGGACATCTGCAAAACCAGAGAAGTTGCAGATGCGTTGCCGAGCCTATTTAGGGAAAGGGAGGGGAAGGAGAAAAGGAGAAGGAAGGGGATTGAGGGAGGAATTGGGCCTCCGGCCCTCTCGCTCACCGAACGAAGCGCAGTAGCGAAACGCTACTACTCGGATGTATGTTATGTTATAAAGTTTAATGTAGACAGTTTGACGAATAGTCTTTTCGCTCCGATAAGTATGTTTGATACTGACTGTTCTCAAAAAGTACATAGTCATACATTTCGTGGATAAAATAGCAGGTTACCAAAAAAATCATGTTGCAGCCAAGAACCTGATATAAAATTGTAGATTTTATCACACAAATTGGTCCCTGTCATCGAACTGCAGTAGTGTCCATTTACGGGATCAAAGACTTGATTCGGTGCTGAATTTGCATAAAACAAGAGTCGACGGTTCTCATATGTTTTTGTAAAGCGCATGCGGAACCTGTTCGGAAAGTTTCGGAAACCGATCGTTTTCTCTTCGGAACATGGTACAATTACAAGGTAAACAGTAGGTACAATGCTGCTTTGATAGTTGTATACGTCAGAAAAATTATGTAGGTACCAATTGTTTGAAAAAACGTATTGTTTTGACTTCGATTTTTTCGATTGTTTCATTGACTCCGACTGGTTAAAAGATATTGCAATACCGCGTTGGAATCGTACCAGCTTCTGTTCTGCAGGCTGCCGGAGTCGTCTATGCAATTATTAAAGCGAGCGGGAATAGGCTGATATAATAGATATTTTTTATGACGTCATATAAAAGTAAAAGTAAGTAATAGAGCCGCAATAAAAAAAAATTGGTGAGTAAGGAAGTTATGTATAATCACTTTTATTTTATACTCAATAGAGACCGCACCATAGGAGAATGTGACGTCAAATTTTATTATACTAACACTGGTTTTACAGTAAAATTACGTTGCATTAACTAGATTACGGAATGTTTTTTAAAAAAATTGTCTAAAATTGTCTTTAAAGAATCTCTTTACTTAAATAAATATCACTTATTATAAGACAGAAACTGTTAGATAGCTCCACATAAATTGGAAAAGCACCCTCACAAAGCTCCAAAACGTTGGGGCAGAGAGTTGAATGTTAGGAATTATAATCAATTCAGCGTTCCTCAACAAATAATGGCTCCCGCGGGTGTCGTTGCGTGTACGCAATGACCCATGCTTGCCACAGTTCAATGTATATACTTCGACAAGGAATTTGGAGCGAAACAGCTATAACACAAATTGAGTGATTTATGAGGTTAAAGCATGGTTCATCAGGTAATGTCTTGTTTATTTAAATAAAAGAAAAACAATTATCCTGATCTGTTTATTTGACTCCGATAAACTTACGTTTGGATATGTAGTTGAGTGATTCAACGATTAGAGTCTGCGCTTCAGATCGCGGATGGGATAAAATATTATTATTAAGTATGTTCAATATAAACTACTTCATTTGGTCTAGTGGCCCTAAGCGCGACGGCTACGCTAGAGGTCTCGGGTTCGATTCCCAGATCACGCAGAGTATTATCGAGTTTCTGAATGAAATTCCCAGTAGCAGCTCTGGGTTTGAATTTGTGCGCAGTTGATGGCAATAGGCTCGCCCCCTATTACATGGGAATTAACATACCGGCGAACTGTCGGTGTACATTAGGTACACCTCTGCCTGACCCTTCGAGCAATACAGGCGAGATGGTACCTATGTTTTTACCTCAGAGCTGTACTGGATTCTTCTGTTTACGTATAGGTGTTTATAAACCCAAATTTTATACAGAATGAAGCAATTTTACTATACACAAAAGCAAAATACGTATCCTAAGATTCTCAGTCCTTATTCATACAAGTTTATATTGAAGAAATAAGGTCCATAGATACATAGTAATGTATGCTAACTGATCTTTAAGTATGCGATTATACTAAACATTAGCATCTTTCAGAGGTCATTGCACTGAAGTAACCTACTTATTGCATACACTCAACTTCCGTATCAGTTCTAAGTAGGTATCTATGTATATACTTATCTAAACTACTTTGTCAGATGTTATCGATTACATTTTTAATGATAAGCTACCCGTAGCTATGAAGATTTATGGTTATTTTAAATTGTGAGTATATTTATTATGTGCTTTATTTTGTTTTGTGCTGTCATTCCCAGGCATGGTATAAGACTGTAACAGGCCGATGTCTGATGAAAAACGAATATGAGACTTTATAGAGCATCAGAAACCAAAACAAGAATATTATGAACCTGTCTGTCTGTATTTATGCAGGTACACGCATGACGCAAGAAGTTCTGCACGAAATTGGATGAAGTTATAACACTTGTATTGCTGGAGTTCTAACTTAAAATGTAATGGATGTTTCATGTGGATACAGCGTATAGAATCCGAGTAAATAAATCATTTAGGAACGTGAGTGAAACCGAGGGAAGTGGTTTCCTAATTATTATTATCCATATAGGCGGCGGTAGTCTAATGGCTAGAGCGTCGGACTTGCCATCAAGAAGTTGCCTGTTCGAAACCCTGCCATGGCACTTCCTACGCGAACCTACTCGTAATACAATCGTTTTAGCTTAGTACGAAGGGTTAACAAGATTATAATAGTAATGTGCCACCCACATTGCTAGTAAACTTTTTTTTTAAACTCAAATCCTCAGTCTGGATAAGAATATTTAATGCGAAAAAAAATTTAGGTCTTCTCAAATAACATGAGATCCTTTCCTAATTATTATAAATATCCTGAATCCTATTTAAGCTAGGACTAAGTTTTCGTTTGAAAAGGGACGTCGATGGCCCGGACACGGGTAGAACCCATAGCCGCTGAACCCACTACTTTCACTTTGACAAACGAATAGCTAACTATTGGCATAAGCACACCTCTATTGTGCGACCTGCTCCTTCTATGATTATATCTCTTTACTATTTACCTAAATTGTATAGTCGACCATAAAATTGCTTAGACTGAATATTGTTTGCATATCACAAAACACCAAGGTTTATTAAGTTATTTTAGTGAACAAAAAATACGACCGCGGGCAGGATTCGAACCTGCGTCTTCTGGTTAAGTACACCAGACGCTATGACCGCTAAGCCACCGCGACTCCCACCCGCCATGTCGAAATCTGCCTTCACATTTTTTATTTACGTCTTTGAGGCGACGTCAGTGACATCTGTTGAGAATGTGCTTCTCAACCGACATGACATGCTTTACAGCAATTACGATGTCGTACGATGCCACCTTGCCACCAAGGTTTATTTTTGTTTATAGACCAAGTGACAGATAACAATGTCATCAATGCTTGATTTTAAGTGTAGAATTTTAATAATAAGTCTAGGTGTTTTTTTTTTTTTTAAAAGCGCTTACTAGTAATGTGCGTCACATATTACTAATATTTTTGTTAACCCCTCGTACTAAGCCAAATGCTTGTATTACGAGTGGGTTCACGTCGGTCGTGCAATGAGTGGGTTTTGAACCGGCAACCACATCATCGCAAATCCGACACCATAGCCAGTAGGCTACCACCGCTACTAAAAAATAAATTTGTATGGATGTTATTGTCAAAACGAAACTGTGACTTATCACGTATAAATAAATTCAGTGGATAAACAGTCCACTCTATTATGTTTCTCCACCCAGACAAAGACTTACAACGTATGCATATTTCTGCAATAATGATAATATCGCGGAGGTCGAAATAGCCATTAATTTAAAAAAACATCGCTTTAACTGTTTAAATTGTCAAATTCTAGTCTAGACTTATGTGAAAGGTTACAAATAAAT
Source organism: Subacronicta megacephala (assembly GCA_958496365.1). NCBI lineage: Eukaryota > Metazoa > Arthropoda > Insecta > Lepidoptera > Noctuidae > Subacronicta > Subacronicta megacephala. The sequence goes on from OY292526.1 coordinate 4,774,555, forward strand.
CACACACAAAATCTGACTGTTATATCATATAACAAAATAGTCTAGTATAGTAATAATATATTCTGTTACCCTGAAAACTAGTTTTCTTCGAATATCGATGTTGAGATCTGATGCAATTTTGTTCGTGTAACATACAGATATTCAGTTGCATCTGGTAAGACTGAAAGCCAGGCGTAACATAATTGGGAAAAGGCTACCAAGAAGGATTAGTGATTATAGTAACAACTAGCTTTCCGCCCACGGCTTCGCCCGCGTGGTTTCTCGGCTTTTCTGCATTTAATTTTTTCCCGTTTTTGCAACATTTTTCATTTATGCTCCGCTCCTATTGGTCTTAGCGTGATGATATATAGTCTATAGCCTTCCTCGATAAATGGGCTATCTAACACTGAAATAAATTTTCAAATCGGACCCGTACTTCCTGAGATTAGCGCGTTCAAGCAAGCAAACAAACAAACAAACTCTTCAGCTTTATAATATTAGTATAGATTACTAAACCTCCCATTGCGAATTGACATAAATATGTTTTCAATGTCACAATAGTATAACTGTTATCCACAATGTGTTTATGGGTTTCTAATTGACAACACACGCATTTCTTACTGTCGTATGATTAGCACATACAAGGACCAGTTCTTTACAGGTTTTTTTTTACTTTCCAATGTGATTTTAGTTCCATGCGGATTTTGTGTAGGTATACACAAAAGAAGAAAGTATGCATATACGGTTCTAGTATTTTTTTTTCTTCGATTACATCCTCTTAGCCTTTTTCTATGTTGGAGTCCAGTCTAACCAGATACACGAAGCGAAGCGACTACCATGCATCGCCAGATGCCTGACTTCTCTTTTTCTCCTTCCCCTCCCTTTGTCTTAAATAGGCTCGGTAACGCATCTGCAACTCCTATGGTATTGTAGATGTCCATGGGCGGCGATGAATACTTACCATCAGGTGAACTGCCTGCTCGTTTGCTGAGTTGTCCCATAAAAAAATAACATCGGACCTTCGCAATCCAATTTCTGGATATTATCGATATCCTTTAAATAAAAATGGTCGTCAGGCTTTTTTGGTTTCTTACAAATGAACTAAAAAAATGTGCGTTTGACGATAGTTGATATATTAAGTACCTATGTATTCGCACTTACGTAGATATTTAAATATTTCAATTACAATAGGTAATTAAAGTTAAAAAAAAAAAAACTTAGTTTTCTAAGAAAAATGTGTCCTGTCCGTACATTGTTTGTAAGACTGGCCTTATTATTATTGCTAAGATATAAATTGAATGTCTTCTTCTATCAAATCAATGAACATTTATTTACATAATTGGCAAGTTGGTTCGCGGAAACCCTTTCACCTGGACAATCTTTAAGGGAAACGGGTGGGCGAAGATTTAGTGGACATTAGTTATCTAAGTCTAGACACACACTGATTTAAGCTGTATCTACATATTATATCTCAAGGATAAATTGTTAAAATTTTAACATTATGTCGTTGATATAACGACACATACACATAACGGCCATCATAATTTTAGGTGTTAGTGAAATAAAATGTCTATAGCAGGAATTCTATCAATACAGTTTGTGCGAAATAACTCTGCTTGTATGAAGCTAGCCGATCCGAACTACCGCGCTGGTAAAATCGCGTAATTAAGTTTTTTTATACATAAATATTGAAAAAAGAAAATAATTACAAATGTGAAACGTATACCAATTGCCTTTACACCGACTCTTTCTATTAAAATTTACCACTTCTAAAACACTTGCGGACAACTTCATACAGGTTTAGTTATTCCGAACAAACTATACTATTTAAATAAATTTTTAAATAGGTACCACTAAACGCAATTCAAATATTTTACTTCTTCTAATTTAGTAAAGACTGCCTTATTAGTCTAATGGTCGAAAGCGCGACTGTTATGCTAGAGATCCTGGGTTCGATTCCCAGGTCGAGCAGTGTTATTGGATTTTTCTATGAAATTCCCAGTAGCAGCTCGGAGTCGGGATGTGTGCTCGGTTAACGGCAATAGGCTTGCCCCCTATTACCGCCCCCTTATAAATTATGAGACCTAAACATACCGGCGAAATGTGGGTGAACATTAGTACCTACACCTCTGCCTAAACCATCGACGAATACAGGCGTGATGGTATGTTGTTTTAATTAAGTAAATACAAATAGAATGCAAAAGTACTCGCACAGTATCCATAGATACTAATATTTAAAATGCTGAACTAGCTCTGTCTGTTAAATTTTTAACGACTCAACAACTGATCAGATTACCACAAAACTTTTCAAGAAGATAGATTGCATTCTGAGGCTATAAATAAATAATTATAGGCAATTAATAATATAGATTATCACCTAAAAACTTCAAAAAGTAGGATGGAAGTGAAACCACGAAAAGCAGCAGTCAATTTAAAATTGGAACCTCATTTTTAAACTTGAATCTTCAGCAAAAGTAAACTGAGCTATCTTCGCCCCAAATCTTTTAAAGTTCGTGACAATCTATTGCTTTCTGATGCCACTGCAAGCCACGGAAGATGATAGTCACGTCCCGTACAGGTAACATTCATAGGTGTCAACACGAACGATATTGAAAATGGTCGGTGTTACGCCAAAAAGTAGTTGTGAGACACATTGCTTGGAAAAAATGCGAGCATAATTATAATATCAACGCACAACCACTTACCATGAAATCAGTACATGACTGGACTCCCTTGCGTTGATATTTTTCGTCGCTTATGAAATAAAAACTGCTTATTCCTTCAATAGTGCAAAACCTACACGGTCAAAATGTATGCAACGACATTTTTATTTAAATGACCTACGAAAAATCATGAAGGTACTGAATTCATAGTAGGTTGTGTGTTGATGTCCCTTGCACTCTGTATTGTTCGTTCGAAATAACTGTGCGTGTCTTAGCAGTTGTCCCCAAGTGGTTTTGCAGTGGTAAATTCAAATGAAAATACAAATAGGTAGCTATTTAGGAGTAAAAACAATTGAACTCGTAAATATTTTGCCCATTACATGGCTACAGATCAACCTACTAAATCCAGTTTAAGCTGATCTTGCATTGTACTTATAGGCTTACAACAAGAGGCCAGCGCAAACTGGTTGTTTATAGCTTGATGTTTAGCCGTACGTACATATACAGTTCACCGGTATGGGTCCCACGTTATAGAGGGCGAGCCTATTGCCATTCACCGGACACACATCCAAACTCCGAGCTGCTACAAAATCCTAATAACACTTTGCTCTACCTGGTAATCAAACCCAACAGCTCTAGCGTAGCAGTCGCGCTTAAGACCGCTCTAGTAAGAATAATGAGGCAGCGTACCGCAACTATAGATTTTACAATGTGTCTGTAATATCCTCTTTGAAGTATTAAAAATAAAGTTAATGACTTTGTTAAGTAGTAACAAGTGATTATTTATTATATCTAATTACTGTTGGTAATGTTTTACAAATTGTTACTTGATAGTTAGCACAGATAACATTTGATCTTTTATTTAGGCATACCTAGTGCTTAAAAAAACCGCTTATCTAGAATTTATGTAGGCAAGTCTTAGTTTGAGTATTCGAGTGCATATTATGTGAATTTGAGAAAATATCTCTTTTGTTTTATGTTATATTGAAATTATTAAAACCACTTTGCGGCTTTTATCTCTAAGTATATTCCTTAGGGATTTAATTAATGTAAATTCATAAACATACCTTCAAGCCATTATTCCCCAAAGTGTTAGGCTTAGGCGTACTTAATGTACACCCACAGTTCCCCCGATATAAGACCTGTAGACCCAAGTAACAGGGGGTGAGCCTAATGCCATTCACCACCAAAACTCCGAGCTGCTACTGAGAATTTCATTTAAACATCTAATAACGCTTTGATCGACGAGGGAATCGAACGCAAGATTACTAGTGTAGCGGTCGCGCTTATTTGTGATTTATGATGGGGTTCTAAGCAGATGGTAGAAGTAGAACCCGGCCAAAATCATGTAACTACATTACCCGAACATCGTCATCGTCATCATACTATTTGGGCAAATAGATGTACCATCAGCCAATTTTATACCTGGCCACCGTGAGGGCTATTCCTGCTTGCAGCGCTCGGCTACAATTCTAGCGCTTACCTACGCTCATCAACTAATAGCATCGCAGTATTGAAGTATTTGATGAGCGGGTTTTTGTAATTGAAAAAAAACATACAAAAACTCATTTTTGCTTAAATATATACATACATACACTCACGCCTTTTTCCTATAGGGGTAGGCAGAAACTAAAAAACGCTATCAGCTACGATTCTCGCTTTCTTCTTTTGCTTCGTCCACATTCATACATCTTGTAATTTTTGCTTCTCCACAGATAACAGTCAGCTGAGTGGTGTGATTTCGTTTCGTTTCGTGTGCACGGGATTTTGTTTTCAAAATGGCTAGATAATGAATTGGCTGATAGTACTCACTTACTAAATTTAGTCCAGACTCCTTCACTATCAATTACCATTGACAACTTGAGACACACAGTGTGTTAGTAAGTTAGTAAGATAGTTTGGCGAATAATAAACTGCTGCAGCATTTGCTTTCATTATAACGTATTTATGACGCTTAAATAAACTGTTGTGTCTACAGTGACTTCCTAAGAAACATTTTAATACTAAACAAACGACACATTTTATACTGTGCCCAAACGCATAATAGTTAAATACGGTTTTTATGGGTCTACGAAGCCAGGAAACGCGATTTAAAAACAGTAAAGACTTACGGGTTTTCGTTTACGTCCTTTTAAATTTCGGGAACGGATACTAGCCAAGAGTAATAAAGAATGGGCTGAAATTGCACGATTGAAGACTAAAGGGACTGGTTTGATGGTGTCTGTCAACTGTTTTTTGTTTATAACTGCCTCGTTGGTCTAGTGGTCATAAGTGCGAATGCTATGTAGAGATATGTCAGTCCTAGGTTCGATTTCTAGCTCCAGCAAAATTTCAGTAGAAAAGTAGTTAGAAAAAACATTTATTTTTCAACAGACGTACAAACAAACATAATTAATAATTAAATAAATATATAATAAACAATATAACTGCCTCATTAGTCTAGTAACTGCCTCATTAGTCTAGTGATCCTGAGCGCAACCGCTACGCTAGAGGTCCTGGGTTCGATCCCCAGGCCGAGCATAGTGTTATTGGGTTTTTCTATGAAATTCCCAGTAGCAGCTCGGAGTCTGGACTTGTGCCCGGTTAATGGCAATAGGCTCGCCCCCTATTACATTACCTAATTTCGCAGCATATTAACACACCATCACGCCTGTGTTCCCCGAAGGGTTAGGCAGAGGTGTACTGATGTTCACCCACATTTCGCCGGTATGTTTAGGTCCCGTAATATAATAGGAGGCGAGCCTATTGCCATTAACCGGGCACAAATCTTCAACAACACCTCTGCCTACACCCCGCGGGAAATATAGGTCAGGCGTTAATGTTGATTCTATATTCTATAAAATAAAAACAATGTCGTGTAAGTTCAACAAACTATACGACCGTGTATTTTATTTAGCTATTGCATCTTATCACGTAACTCCTCGACATTTTAATGTAAGACAAACAATTTCAGCTTTCTGTGACATTATTATGATTGTTGAAAATTTGGCAAGCAGCTTCAGTGCGTCAGATCATAAATAAACCTGCGTATTGACTACGTGAGCGAGAGAGCGAGTTTAAAAAAACTGAGAAAAGTCCATTTAATTAATGAGCGGAGTTGAAATCGCACAAAGTAAGCGGCAAACATCTGAGTAGGTACCTAATTTATCCATAAACTAGCTTTCCGCCCACGGCTTCGCCCGCGTGGTTTCTCGGGTTTTAGCGTGATGATGTATAGCCTATAGCCTTCCTCGATAAATGGGCTATCTAACACTGAAATAATTTTTCAAATCGGACCAGTAGTTCCCGAGGTTGACAAACAAACAAACAAACTCTTCAGCTTTATAATATGAGTATAGAAGTATAGATACCATTACGCCTTTAACTTTCAAAGGGTTAGGCAGACCCCACACTTCGCCCGTATCTTTAGGTCTCATACCTACTGCTATTAACAGGCACATAATCAAGACTCCCGTGTTACTGAGAACTTCAAAGAAAAGCTTAATAACACTGCTCAAACTGGGAATTGAACCCAGGACCTCTAGCGTAGCAGTCGCGCTGACTTACCACTAGACTAATGAGACATAATTTTAGGATGAAAATAAAATTGTTACTACTAGTAATTACTAGTAGTAATTTTTGTAACTAGTCCGTATGTCTTTAGATATGGACAAAAATAATCAATGCCTTATTTAGAAAGCTTTTAACCTAGGTACGTTTATATATTAAAATACACCTCTGCCTAACCCTTTGGATAAAAGTATGATGGTACATTAAACTATAAGAAGTTCTCTACTCATGAGGTTTGTTATCATTGCTACAGGATCGACATTACTTTATTCAAATGAATGCAAGTGCATGTACGCTCGAGGTAGGTACATAAATATTGTGTTGACTTATCTTGCAATACCAGTACCTAGCTCTGTAGGCACGATTCTGTACCAGATGCATTTCTTTTAATCAAGTTTGAATTTATTAATGGCTTGGGATTATTCCCTATCGTGACTGCTACGCTAGCGGTCTTGGGTTTGATCCCCAGGTCCAGCAAAGTGTTATTGGGTTTTACTATGAAATTGTCAATAGCAGCTCGGAGTCTGGATTGGAACCTGGTGAATGGCAATAGGCTCGCCCCCTATTACATGGGATCTAAAACATACTGGTGGACTGTGGGTGTACATTAAGTACACCTAACCCTTCGGGGAATACAGGTTATGTATTAATTTATGATAGGTATAGAATAACACATCTGTTTTATTATATTTGTCATTAAAGAATGCTAAATATCTTTAAGAAGGCCTCGAGAAGAGTTTGAACCTACTTCTCTCCGGTTAAGTACACCGGACATTTAAGCCAAATAAGCCAACGACACAGCTTTATATAAGATTTTTACAATTGATTAGATTTTTTCAATTTATTAGATTTCGACAATGTATTCGATTTTGCCTGTTATTTTTTTTCGAAGGTAGAACTTTGCCAAATGGCTAGTATTCTGCTGCGATAATAAGCTAACATGATTATTATCCGGTTTAAAAAGAAATTAATATAAAAATTACTTATAGTTTAAATACTGGGACAGAGGCTTAAAACCTGACGACTCTTCAACTCGACTTAAGATGACAACGCGCGAGTGATGCCATTGGTGTTGCAGGCGTGTATAGGTTGCGCTTACCACTTTCCGGCAAGTGAATACATACATACATACATACATACCTACATATTGTCACGCCTGCTCCCATGGGGGTAGGCAGAGACTATAGATTTCCACTTGCTACGATCCTGGCACACTACTTTCGCTTCATCTACATTCATTAATCCCTTCATGCATGGTTTAGGGTGCTCGGAACCTGGCCTTTTTTAAGAACATCCGCAATTTGGTTGCGGTACGTTCGCCGAGGTCTTCCCCTTCCAACTCGTCCATCCATACTCACGCAAGTGAATAATATGATGAATGTATAAAAATAGTTTAATCATCGCTTTGATGAACGGCAAAGTTGGTCAGGGAATCGTGTTATAGGGAAAATAACACCTTGTAGGAATATATCTAATTTAAATAGAAATGTGATAAATTGTATTTCCCGAGTAGGTACTTTGGTAGGTACTCAACTGTGATATATATATTTTTTAAAGCTTACTAGCAATGTGGGTCGCACATCACTAGTAATTCTTGTTAACGAGTGGGTTCACGTCAGTAGTGCAATGGGTGGGTTTCGAACTGGCAACCACATGATCGCAAGTCTGACGCCCTAGCCTATATACCCTATTATTTGGTTGCGGCTACCGCCTTCTAAATTATTTATGACACATGAATTAAAAAATGATTACGCGACAAGGAATTTATTAAAGGTTTTACACATTTGGAAACATCAATTATTTATATTAATTTAAAAAAGTAAAAAGAGTATATTTTACCAGGATATTTTTTGTCACTTCCATATTTTACCAGGATATTTTTTGTCACTTCCATATTTTACCAGGATATTTTTTGTCACTTCCATATTTACCCTCAAAATATTTCTAATGACTATTCTCATAAATCATTCAATTTTAATTCTATTAAAAATTCGTCAAATAAATTACTTATCAAAATATACAAATACTTATTTAAAAGTAACATAAATTTTAAATAACCAGTTCCATTAAAATAAAATAATATAAAAATACTCACAAAATAAATTTCATGTTGAACAGTAAAATTCCAATTTACCACAATAATTTAAAAATCACAACACAAATTTAACATAAACATAATCACTATCACCAAATTACATTAGTTTTTATAAAAATATCGTATCACATTTTTTTCGAAAAAGATCGTATTTTTAGGTTAGTATTACCGTATTTACTTTTGGTAGCGCGCGCGCATCTATGCGGTTACGCGGGATGTCTGAAACTGGCTTAGCGCCTGCGCCTGAGTTCGCCGCGGCGACAATCTTTACCACTCCAAAAACTATCACAGAAGGCCCACTACAAAAAGCATGTTTTTTTTTATTTAAAAAAAAATGTGATAAAAAAAAAACAGTTTCCAATTTTTTGAAAAACACATATTTATTCACATAAATATATTCACACTAATCGCTACCTTTTGAAAAAAGATACTGAGAGACTTCTATTCAGTCTTCTTAGCCCCGCATTTCCACTGACAAAATATGTTGCAAATATATAACTAACTCTCAAAGAGTGAGTAGGATAGATAGCTGTTTGTAAAATCTTTTGTCGCCAGTAGAAACGCGGGGTAAGATGTCACCTTAAAACGTAGTGGTGGTTGGTGATGTCGTGAGTGAACCTTCCGCTTATGTTTCGATGGTATGTTGTGAGCTTATGACTAAGAAACTACGGTAGATAAGCGTATTGCGTATTCTAGTATTCTAATCTGTTTCTGTAAGAGTTATAAATTGAAATTTAATGGTTGACAGATACTATTTCACTGATTCAAGTGGAATGTTCGTATTTTCTGATTTCTGTTTATGGAACAGATGTCTAGAATCTGTCTTCCTGTTACCATGAACATTTCCAAAACTATTAAATAACCGCCTAATTATTGGGTTTTCTATGAAATTCTCTGGATTAATAAAGCAGTTTTTAGGAGCTTTTAGGATAAGCTATTCAGCTATTAAAGTTTTAAGGATTAGTTTATAATAATAGTCGTTGATTATTTTATAGGAGTCACAGACAGCCATTTATCCCAGCCCCACACTCCATACAAATTCATTCAAGTATGATTGAGTGACTCTCACTATTTCTAAACATAATCTTTGTCAAAACTTGGAAGAAACAATAATGTTATATTACATACTAATGTGACCCACACTTCGCCGGTATGTTTAGGTCCCATGTAATAGGGGACGAGCCCATAACAGGGCACAAATCCAGACTCCGAGGTGCTACTGAGAATTTCATAGAAAAACCCAATATCACTTTGTACGATCTGGGAATCAAACCCAAGACCTCTAGCGTAGCAGTGGCACTTGGGACCTCTAGACTAATGTGGCAGTTTATAATCTCATTCATAGAGCAGACCTATGCCCAGCAGTGGGACAGGGTTAATGGTTTGACGATTAAGAGATAACGGCAAACTCATTTCAGTAAACAATAAAAACAATCTATCAGTTACCTACGTAATTACATGACGTAAAACATTGATAGTTAAGATATTTAAAGAAAATCACGATGGCAACATTGTGGACTCATCAAATTTATATGCGGAAATATATGAGTAGCTGCTAAATTGCCCTTTTAACCTAATAAATCAGCCACTGTGCTTTTTTACTAAATTCAAATGGATTCCAGAATTTATTTATTTATTTAATTTATGATGTATTTTAATTTAAATTAAATATAGCAGTTGAAAATATCTCCACTCTACTTTATTTTGTTGTTCAGTAGGTACTTTGTAAATATTTTAACGACTAAATACAAAATTTTCTAAAATTATAATTTAACCAGTTTCCGTCCGCAGCTTCGCCCGCGTTTTCACACCTTGGGTTATATTATTGCACATTTATTAGGCATTCGTATTTTTTTTTTGAAAATGTCATATAGCCTATGTCACTCAGTTAAGATGCTGCATTCTAAAGGTATAACAATTTTTGTAATCGGTCTAGTAGTTTTTGTATAAAAATATTACAAATATACATATAAAAACACACATGTTTCCTCTTTATTATATTAGTTTAGATGAGATTAAGAAATCATAGCGGTCTGACGATCTATATTTTAGTGTTATCATCAAAATTTGTTTAGTTCAGAACCAAATATCCAACCTACTAGACACGAAAGGTATTTATAAATGCCTTGTATTTTATTGCGTCGCTAAAAGTATTTGACGTTATATGAGATATAAATTTAAATGAAATCAAATGAATGACGCGCCTATAAAGGCGCCGAACATCATAATTGTTACATACGAGTAAAATTGACAAACCCAGAAATTGCTCACTACCATAACTGTCATTTATATCTAAAAAACTAAGATAAATATGAGGTTTGAATGTATTACGGAAATAAACCGGTGTTTAAAATTTTTCATGTTTTAGAGATGAAATATCTATGTGAATGACACATTCAACATAGATATTTGATCACTTATTACTCTCTTAAAATTATATTGGGCTCAAGGTTATTCAGGTCGTTTATTGAATGGGCGATTGAGTATATTAGATGTTTAAAGTGCCGCTAGTGATAGAAAATTTAAAGAGAATTGTTTGTCTTAGTAATGTCACGTAATGATGAATCAATCAATGAAACGATGTGGGCGGGATAAAACTATGAACTAATAATAAAAGATTATTATTTACTAATGTGCTCAAGGCAATGATAACCTAGTGATATGACCGTTGAAGTGTTAATAGTTATAGGTTTATATTACATTTACTATAGAATAATATTAATGCGTTCGAGTTCGAATCCAAGGCATGCATCACGACTTTTTGTAATCATGTCCCTAATAATTACTACCTCAATAGTCTAGTGGTCCTAAGCGCGAGTGCTACGCTAGAGGTCCTGGACTCGATTACCAGGTCAAGCAAAGCGTTATTGGGTTTGTCTATGAAATTCTCAATAGCAGTTTGGAGTCTGGATTTGTGCCCGGTGAATGGCAATAGAGTCGCCCCCTATTAGTTACATGGAACCTAAACATACCGGCGAACTATGGTTGTAAATTAAGAACGGCACTGCCTAACCCTTAGGGCAATAATGGCATGATGGTATGTGTATATATCTGATATGTATTCGTGCGTACATATATAAATGGTATGTTAGCCTGTAATTATGTTACGTCGTTGAAACTAATATTAATCTGCTTGATCAATACTGCAATATATTATAGTAATCAGTTGTGTTACACTTCGCCATACGTCATCCATTGTTATTAAATGTATAGGTCAGTTAACCGAAACAATAACATTGTATGCAAATAAATTATGAAGAAATGTGATCCGTTATGACCTTACCAATATAAATCAGTGTCAATTACAATAACATTGGAGAGGCTGTACACAAAATGAGAGTTGCACAGAGAGCCATGAAGCGTGCCACGCTTGGCATTAAATTAAGTGAGCAAGTTCCAAATATCAAGGCCCGGAAATGAACTAAAATTCAAGACGACCGAATAAGGATCGCTTAAAGCTCTACAGTGACCTATGCTCGGAGTCTCTCTGAGGAATAATATCCGTACCTAATGAAGTTATCAGTCGGGGAACTAAAGTTCGGTTTAAAGATATTTATTTCTCAAAAAAAGAACATTACAGTTCATTTACATAATGAGAAATGTACAAACATATGAGTAAGCATCTCTGTGATCGAAAAAATAATAAATAAGTTAAAGTTACGGTAACATTTTCTTTTGTGTGTTAGTATTTTTTGCTAACGTAACTTTCTAGACCCTTTTTGAAATTAAGGAAGCTGTCACAATTGGTTACTTCGTCAGGTATTTCATTATAAAGTTTTGCCCCTTCACATAGTATGTTTTTCTTTCCATAGTCAAGCTGACCTGCCAATGGACCGGTCACATCAGTCAGAGAACTGACAAAGGTTGGAGCCATCGAGTTCTCGAGTGGAGACCGCATCTAGGCAAGAGTAGTTTAGGGCGCCCAGGTAGAGTGACGACTAGTAGAAAACAGCTGGTAGTGACTGGATGAGGAAAGCTGAAGATCGGGGCTCTGTGGCGGTTACAAGGAGAGGCTTACGTTTAATAGCGGACGAGTATAGGCTGATGATGATGTTGATCATAAAACTAAAGTGGAGGTAGGCAGGACCTTTGGCGAGACGGAGTGACGACGGGTGGAGTAGGGACACGGCTGAATGGTGGCCGAGGGATGGCAGTAAGAGTGTCGGGCGTCCAGCAGATAGGTTGACCTCATAATTCAAGACCTTGGGCGTACTTGGATGAGAGTGGCACGGGATCGTGGTGAATGGCATTAGCTTAGGGATGCCTAGCAGTGGGTGAAGTCAGGCTGTGGATGATGATGATGATGACATGAAAAGTAATGACTTACAAACGTAAATATCAAGTACCTATGTGTATGGTAGGTAAATTGCATTTAATAAACCATGTAGTTCTGAATCGAAGTCGTCCATTATAATAATAATTAATTATGTTATAGTAATCAGTTGCGTTACACTTCGCCGCATGTCATCTATTGTTATTAAATGTATAGGTCAGTTAACCGTAGCAATAGCATTTTATGCTAGGTCGGTTAAATCAATATCATTTAGTAAACCACGTAGTCTGAATCAAAGTCGTGCATTATAATAATAATAAATTCTCTGCGGGGACAAAAGTTACCTCCCCATGAGACTATACTATTCTATGTTACTACATACTATTCTATGTTATTAAACCAAAAAATGTCATAAGTTCAAGAGAAAAGAGCATAAAAAGCAGGGCAGCTTGTGGCGAACTGACTTGCGACACTGGTTGACTGACCTGTGTCCCCCTGATTGCCTACCAAAGGGCCGGATGTCTTTCTTATGGAAGGCATGTCGGATATCCAAAATCATCATCATCATCTTCCTGCCCTTTTCCCAATTAATTTGGGGTCAGCGCTGTCCTTTTCTTCCATTCATCCCTGTTAGTCGTCATCGCATCATTCAATCTCTTTTCATTCATCCCTGTTAGTCGTCATCGCATCATTCAATCTCTTTTCCATCATATCTGACTTCACACAATCCATCCATCTTTTTTTTGGTCTCCCTTCACCCTATCCTATCCTATCTATGCCGGATATCCAAAGAAGAGATAATAATAATAATGGGTATACCAATATTCGAATAACCCTGTACTTATATAGGTAAGCATACTTTCATTTTAATCACGTAAGTATCGATCTGGAATTGAACGATTCAATTTTCCCCTATAATTACCTGCATTGATGCCGAAGCCTTGTACATCCAATAAACCATACGTTCCACCTCCATGCCTAGACTGAGTGAGTTTACCATGACATTTTAATTAATAGCACATAAATGTGTCGATGTCATTAAAACATCTGACGTAATACATGAAAATTTCGTAAACACGCAGTAATTCGTCGTATACTATTACTTTATAAATTAATTAATACTATAATAATACAGTTGATGTGAAAATATGAACAGCCAGTTATAATAATTGCGCAGTTTGTGGCTTTGTTGGATACAATGTTTGGTCATGGATGGACGTGTTAAACATAGCTCCTTTTCACTAAGTATTTAATTATGTGTAATGTTCTAATATTGACTGTTAGTTGAAACTTTGATTCATCCATCATCCTCTTAACTTATCCCCAATTATGTTGGGGTTTTAGCGACTGCGACTGCCATCAGACCTTCACAAGCCAAATTTCTGGCTACACCGATATTCGAAGGATAGACTGGTTGTCAGGTTTTTCACTACCTCTAACGATTGTCATAGGTGATCGTATGATTACCGTGACCGACGGCTCTATGGTCTCTCCGAGGCACAGAAGCTCGCTGTGTTAGAACGGTCACCCATCCTCGGACCTTGCAGATCTGTTGATCAGCGCAGTTGCAACTTAGCCACGAATCCCTCCTAACCCGGGAGTTTAAAGTTTGATTATAGATGTCTGTTTTCTTCAGTTTCTAAAGCATCATCATCATCATCCGCAGCTTTTAACGGCCCACTGCAGGGCATAAGCCTTCTCCCTTTTACGCCATTGATCCCTGTCTTGTGCCACTCTCATCCAGGTCCTTCCAGCATACTTTACCACGTCATTGACCCATCTGGCTATCAGTCGGTTGCCATCGTATCCATCAGTTTCTAAAGCATGCACGTCCCAAATGGAAATCATTTCGTCAGGAAATTCCCTTAGATATTTTTTTACACGCGGTATACACGGCTACAAGTGTAGCTGTACATTTCTAGTCTAAGTTAATCTTGTATTGTATAGGATTTCCGTACAATAAGAGGTCAGCTTAAACTGGATGGCGCTCGAGGCGAAGCCGTGCGTACCGCTGTCATCACATGAGAATTTATCTATAGTCCCAATTTTGGGAGCATTTACAACAGCAAACCAATGACCCTTACTTCCGCACCTATATAGTATCGACAAATGGTTCCGGACTATGGGATCTGGTTAGTGATAATTGTGTCGAATTAATTTCTGAATCGATTAAGGTGTGGTAAGAAACGGATTGTTTTTAATAAGGACATGACCTGAAAACTAAGCCATAAATCTACATTAAGACATCTTGTTTGCAGTTCTACGTTTGAATATATTAAAAAAACTTTATACTGCTTACCGGAGGAATTACGTTTCTCGGCTATAGACTGGTTGATGATAATGAAATTCTGAACTGTCAGTTTTATTTGTTTGTCTGTTTGTTTTCTTCCCGCTCGTTTGCGGAATTAACCCATAAAAAAGGTGTATTTTAATTTTCACACCATTTTACGTTCGGAGTTTAATCGTGTTAATACAACCTTATCAATATTGTCTTTGACTTTAATTTCCGTTAACGCGCTCCAAGCCACCGTGGTAGGCTATAGCATCCTCTCTCATTCTAAGAGGAGACCTATGCCCAGCAGTGGGACTATGAATTATGTCTGAAATTTTACTTGTCACTTTCGTCAAACATTGACTGCACGGTTGGCGTAGCGGTTAAAGTGATTCCCACCTAAGCCAAATATTAATTGTGCTACGAGCTACGGCTACACACCAAGCTATACAAAACCAGTTTACGCTGGCCCTTTATTGTATGGGAAGCCTATACAATGCGACATCAGCTTAAGCTGGACTTGTATAGGTTGACCTGTATTCGTGTGGACTGCGTCCATTTTCCGCGACGCTAGACAAAAACTTTTCTTTAAATTACGTGTTTTTGTTCTTATTACTGTCATAGATAAATGGTAAAAGGAAAGAAGGTATGTTTTATTTGAACGGGAAATGAAATGACAGCAAAGATGTTTATTTATTGCTGTCGCTTTGAACTTTCCCTCGCTGCGATATTGCGACATACAAGAAATACCTCATACTATCTATTCTCATCCGACACAGAAATGCTTTTGACGCGAATCAATCATAATTATAAATATTTATGCGCAGTGCGTAAACAGTATTACATAAACACTATCACGGCTTTATCCTGGAGAGTTTAGGCAGAGATGTACTGACGTAAACCGACAGGTCACTGGTTGTAGATCCCTTGTAAAGTGGGTGAGCCTATTGTTATTTACTGCTTACATATAAATTGGAGCTGCCACTAAAATTTAAAATTAAAACTTCATAGCACCTTCACATTACTTGGGAATTGAACCCAGAACCTTGCGCGAAGCAGCCTTCATCACTAGACTAATGAAGCATTTTTTTTACAGAACATGATCACAGTAATAAGTAAAAAAACAATATCGCTCTCATGGGTGTTTCTGCCTTGACCCAATTCTGTTAAAAAATATATATTAATCAAGTGTCGAGTTCTAATTAGGGCTGCAATCAACGTCAAAAAATTGGGCCGTGTTAGTGACATGACATGTCTTCATTAAAATTTTGCACGTCCGCGACCGGCAGATCCTCGATCGCGTTTAGGGTTGTCGCATGTTGCGAATGAGGTGTTAAAATATTTTTGAACGATACGTAGGTAATATTATGTTGTATTTATTGTACTGTGTTGTTTCAATGACAGTAAGTTTCCAGTGAGTTATATATTTTTTATGGACGTTTTTCAACAGCTCTGAACTAAAACTGCTGCACAATTAATATGTTATGAATTTATGAGACATAAATAATAATTAGTAAAAATATACGACTTACGAGTTGTACGTCGTAGGAACCCAGACAGGTGCTTTACTTTCATAGTTTTGGTCATTGTCTCAAAATGGTGAAGGATAACATCGTGAGGAAACCGGCATATCCTAAAAATTCGAAGACATGTGACATCTACCAACCCGCACTGGCCTCACGTGGTGGATAACGGCCGCTTTCCCTCTCACCGAGAGGAGGCCTGTGTCCCTGCTCAATGTGGGAACATTATAGGCTGATTATAATGCTTATATTATGATTTAGAAGCTAAAGACCAAGATCTTAAAAACCTTACAAAATGTAGTATTGACCATTTAAAACTGTTCAATGATAAGTATAACAATGCCTATTGAATTTTAAAATTGTGTTCCTTCTATCCTTAGCGGGTTTTTTCGTACGTAACTAAACTAACAGTTCTATCACTTATGATAGAACTGTTAGTTCTATCATAAGTGATAGAACTAACAGAATAGAGAATAGTGTATTTTTCCTTGTCGTTACCGCTCTTAAGCGGTAACGACAAGGAAAAATACACTATTCTCAAAATGACATACGAAAACCTATTAAAGGTCCCCATATCTTAATAATAACTAATTGTGTACGGCGAATAGCTTCAGACATTGTTGCCTCCCTGAAAACGGTCTGGTTGCGATGAGGGGTGACATTTCATTACAGAGTATCTTTGTTTGCCTTGTTACGGCACATCCCTTGTCCTTATACCTCTCTCATTTGTAACTGCACAGTTTGAAGGGTTGTTAACCCCTGTTTTATTAAGAATTCTTGTTAGAAAATGTTTAGTACCCCTGTTTTATGATTGATATCTACTGGTAAATGGCTCTTTCATTAAATAACAGCTCGTATGAATGCAATGGTAAAGCGATTGGGTTCTATGCTGCGGGCATTATTGCGATTTTCCAATGTTAGAAATATAACTCAGCATTCAAGAATGTAATATTTTTCCGAGGGAAGAAGGGGACACTTTTAGGGGACTAAATTGGCAACTTTTGATGAGTCACAAACTACAAAATTGTTAAGGAATTACTACTAACTATGGGTTCTACATCTTATTTATACTTTTGGAGAAAATTGCTCAATGTGGTCATGGATGATGATGATGAGGTAATACAGGTTGTGTGTACCACAAACTTACATCAGGCACGACACAAAGTTGGCTTTCGATAATAATATGGTAAATTTATTATTGAATATAGCGCGTAAGGCTAGTGATGGGAAGTAAATATATTATTAAAGTAATTATGACCACATTTAGCAATTTCTCCAATCAATCCATATTTTATTGCGTTTTTACTGATTGGAACTGACTGAGAAAGACATCTTTGGATGATGGACATTGAGTATATTAAGTAACAATGTACGGACGGCTACAGATCAAGCTATCCAAATTCAGTATCCACTGACCTCGTATTCTAAACCCATTCCGCACAATGCGAGGCCAGCCTATACTGGATTTGTCTAGCTTGATGTGAAGCCGTGTGTACAATATGAAACAATGTCATCAGAAAATATGTTTGCTATTTAATTTGACGTTCTGTCACGTTCAGTGATGTCAGCTTTGACAATTGTTTCTAAAACTATTTTGGTTTTATGACTATACCTATGAAGTATTCATATTCCTTGAACTATTATTACCTTTAGGTATAGTTTACCTACGTGAGTGCATGTTATACCTTTTATAAATCAGTACTAATATATTTCATTATTTTATAAGCTTTACTAAGCAAGTATTGTTTTAATCTAGGTATTATGAAAAATTATAATTTGACAAAGTATTATTTATATCTATTAACGATATATTAGGATCCTATATAAATATGTTATATTCAAAGTAAATAATTATAGTACTACCCACTGCTCAGGCTTGCCTAGTGTGGTTACCTTAACCTTTTGAACGAAATTGTCACATATATGTGACAAACGGAATCTTACCCTGAACGCCAACGTCACAAATATATGACAAAATATACGTCGCACCATATTATGAAATAAACAATTTAATCGTTACTTTAGTGTGTTTTCACTACCTTGTGTAATTTGACAGAAAAAGTGGCCTGGCGATACGTTTTTAATCTGGCGTTCAAAAGGTTAAAAAACCCTATTTGTCTAAATATTCACCACTATGTAAAATTTTATATAAAGCAATTTTATTTCGTTTCTCTTTGGTTTAATAAACGTTTTCTATTCAGATTTTTTACACAAATGTAAAGATAGTAATAGTGTCAACCGGAAGGTAAAATATTATTCAAGTATTGCTATATACACTTACTGGGGTTTTTGGCTTCGAAGTTTTCCTTATATACCTAAATAACACATCTAGGTATATGTACCTCTACCTGTACCTTTTATTAAACCCGTCATTTAGAAATGTTTCCTTATATATATTTATATTATATTAAGAATATATATATATATATAAAGTTAGATAAATGACTATCCCTAAGAAATTTTAAATTACAACTCTTTGGGGCAACCATAATTATTATAAGGACGACCCAAAAAATAACATCTCGATCTTTGTTTCGCCTAACGGACGGACGGTGTGATCAGACCAATTAACCAATTCGGTAAGTACTTACAAGTTTTTATAAAGAGTTATTAAAAAATTAAAGATATCAGAAGCTGTAAATTGTTAACAACTCTTTTGACATGACGTATAGTTTTGAAGCTGACTTTTTTGGGTCACTCGTTACGGCGAATCGCCACAGGCGCCAATTTTTTTTCGTTTTTCACTAATTAGTTGTGCGTATATTACACATTTAAGGGGCATGTAAGTGACAATAATTCATTACACATTTTTGGGTCATGTATGTAAGAGTTGCGAAATTAAATGTATCTTAACAAAGATGAAACAAATAAAGGTATTACAACTGTATTTAATAAAATAGTATTAAACTATCTATTTCATCAAAATAGATGATTATGCCAAGATTAACAATTTACACTACTATAGGTACGCTAAAATTAAAATTTTAAGGAAAAGTTGCAGTTACGGCCGTAATAACTCATCAAATGGTAATTGAAAACATAATAGACCGACTATAGTCAATTATCCTACGCCTACTATAGATTGATTAAACTTATTGGAATAATATGGCAACAGGAGATATACCTAAAAGACATGTGCATTGTTCAACGGTCACTTTTATCATGATAATTATAATTGAAGTATTGAACAGAATAACTGATTAACCAAGACGTGATTGAATGACAACTTGCATTAATAGATTAAATGAATGAATGAATGATCGATACGTTACATTATCATGTGACCTGTCACATGACAGATGTCACATGAGACTTTAATTTTTGTAATATTCAAACAAGTTTAAATTTTCTTTCGATTCCCTCAGCTGTTTAAATGATTTACGATACTACTATAATTCTATGTCAATACAAATTGTATCCGCTCAACATTTTGGGGCGACCCAATCTGACTATTCAAAATGTAGGTCGTTTCCAACCGGTTGTGAATTAGTAAGCCTGGCGCTATTCACGTGGGAATTTCAATCGTGTGTGGTAGACGATTAGTGTGGTTAATGTCTTAAATTAAGGGCTAATTTATTTTTTATTGTATTTAGTAGTGCAGTGCATTAGATTGCCAAGTCAAAGGTCTTTAGTTTTCTAAGTACCTCTAACTTTTGTAGTTCATGTGCGTATCAATACTTAATTATGACGCTCTCGAATGGTAAAAGACTGCCTCATCATTCTAGTTTTGTCAAGCGCGACTGCCACGCTAGATATCCTGGGTTCGATTCCCAGGTCGAACAAAGTGTTATTAAGTTTTTCTATAATTTTCGTCAGTAGCAGCTCTTAGTCTGGATTTGTACCTGGTTAATATTAATAGGATGGCCTCCTATTGCCTGGGAATTAAACGTACCGGGGATGTGTAGGTTTACATTAAGTACACCTCTGCCTATCCTTTCGGGTTATACAGGCGTGATGGTATGATGGTAACAAACAACTTGATGAAACGTACATGCCTGATAGATTTTTTCTACGGCGCTTGAAGTCTGCCAACCCGCATTAGTTCAGCATGGTGGACTATAGCCTAGTGGGGCAATTCAAGGCAGTGGGTTGATGATTTGATTTGATTTAGTAGTAAAGCATGCGACAAATTTATAACGATATATAAAGCGAATGCAAAATTTGATCTTTCAATGGTCGGAAAATCGGAAGGACGCTTTTTATGTTTTTTTTTTTATTCATGATAGGCGTACGCTTGACCGCCAGTTCGCCTGATGTTAAGCGATACTGCGATATACGACGGAGCGCGCTTGCCTAGGAGGAACCGATTCACTCGTGATTTAAAGTCCCCCAGATTATAGCTATCGGGGAAGACCCACTCGGGAAGCTCATTCCACACTAATCTTCAGCGGTACGGGTTTTTTGGATATCCACCATGAACCGATGTCGCTTTTTTGTGCTTCTGGTCGTCCGATAGAAGAAAAGGCAAGGGGGAATAAGATCGTGGAGATCTGATGCGCACTCTCCGAAATGTATCCAGTAAAAAACCGATAAACTAGCAACTTTGCGGTGATGTTCCAGGCTTTGTAGTTTAGCTCGGACAAGGGAGTCGTTGCCAATGAGCTTCCTGGCACGTTTCTCGACGGTTTCCAACGCCTCGAGCTGGTACCTACCCGATCCATCCCAAAGGTGCGAGCAGTACTCCATGCACGACCGAACTTGTGCTTGGTACAGTACAAGCAATTGTTCCGGCGTGAAGTAACGACGCACCTTCGAGAGGATACCCAGCATTCTGGCAGCTAGCTGAGCCTTGGACTCTATGTAGGAGCCGAAGTTGAGGGTTGAGCCCAAGAGTTCAAGGTGGTTAGTTATCGGCACAGATACATCTCGGAAAGTAGGAGCCACTTGGAATGGGCTCTTTTTGGCGGAAAACAGACACGCCTGGGTCTTTGTGGCATTGAATCTGACCAGATTGGCATCGCCCCATTCGGAGCCTGCCTGAAGGGACAAATTCATGCGACCGATCATCGCCTCTCTTAGTGACAGGATTTCCGGTCCACCAGTCCGTGCGTTGGATGATGCTGTCTGATGATGCTGCTCTACGATGGTGCTGTCGTCTGCGTACCCATAGATACCGGGCTTCAGCAGACCATTAATGTGAATGCTGGTTCGAATTCCGCCTGACATCGAGTTTATTTCACTAAAATTGTATTATGTTTGTAGGATATCATCTACGGACGTAATAGAATTTTGTAATATAAAAAGAATTATTTTTTTATACTTCATCAATTTTCATAGCTTTATTTTATTTCTGGTTGTTATTGACCCAAGAATACTAGTCCAAATGACATGCAAGTTTATGCAAACCGTATACCTAATTAAATAAACATTTATTTTATAGTCCCACAACTTAGTGAATTGTAACTAGGTACTTTTGATAGGCAGTTGAATTAAAATTCTATAGTGCTATTTTATTGATTTAAAAGTCTAAATTTATTTTGTGCTCAGAATATTAATACAAGGCCCAGACAAAAAATCCGAGACTTGTTATTTTTTATATTAATGGAACTACACGCTTCTAATAGCGTATTAGTAGCGACTTAATTTAAAGCACCAACTTCCGAAACTGTTTTGGAGATAACATAATTTTATTATGGTTTAAAAACGGCTTTACTTTCTTTTAAATAACTATACTGTAATAAAAACACTTTTAACCGATACTAATTTAATTGCTTACATTTCAGATTCATTGCAGCAACATGGTCACAAGTAGCCTGAGGAGTTAGACGGCTTCAAGCCTATGGTAAGGCCAAGCCATCTAATCTATCGAAATTTTGATATTTTTTAATTTCAATAGCCTCCCGAATCAATCCGACAAAGTAATTATATATCAATGTCTAATATTCGAGTAAGTATCAGAAATCAGTATAAATACATTGTTTTCTACATAAACATAGATATCTAACGCACAATACAGGCAACCCATCCCATTACTGAAGTGATTTCCTCCAGCTAACAAAGCGTAGGCACGTTACGTCTATCGCTTGTGATCTAGCTGACACTGTTGCGTGACTCGAACAAAACGTCACTATAAAGATTACTACAGAAGATCAACTCACGCGCCAAAGCTTTGGAGGAAACAAAAACCCGACTGCGTTAAAAGTGAATAAAAACATAAAAATATGATGACGTAATCTGTTTTTTTTTACAGACCTAGTCATTGGCAGGAGCTATTTTTAAATGAAACAAACTCACCCTTCATTTCTAATGAGTATTCAATTTTTAACAGTTAATTTATTTTCTCTATATCCGATAATATGATTACTACTACTTTTTTTTTTTGGGATAACTCGGCGAACGAGCGGGCGAGATACCTGATGGTAAGAATCGCCACACATTAAGTTGCAGAAGGGTTGCTGTTGGAGAAAAAGAGAATGAAAGGAACTGAGGGAGAAATTGGGCCTCCGTAAAATATAAATTTTATAGTGAAATAAAAACACTATCTCAGCCAGGAGTCGAAGTGACGTCAGCCATCTTAAGATGTAGAATATAGAAGAAATTCGTTATAATAGACAGTGGTTTCGGTAGCTTAGTGGCTAAAACGTCTAGTGAAAGAGAAATACAAGCTTGAGATTGTATTTCTATTTCACTAGAAAATCCATATCTTTGTGGATATTTCGCATTATTTAATTGGTTCTAGATATCATTGTCGTACCCATAAAATATAAACATTGTTCACAGTTGACTTTCTTTTCTTTCTTTATATTGTTATTCAACACACGTAAATAGATAAAGCTGTTTTGTTGCGTGTGAGATTTGTTGGAGAAAATAATTGTTAGCAGCAATTGATTAATATGTGGAATGGTGATTAGTTTTTCCTTGTACGTTGAATGTAGTATACGAAAGTAATGGGCAGGTACAACATTAACATTACGTTTGCATTTTAAAAGGTTAGGCAGAGGTGAAATGATATAGCCGCAGTCTCCCGGCTTTTTTTTAAGTAGCCCTCTGTGTGTCCCACTGCTGGTGTAAGGCCTCCCCTAACCTTGTCCAGGATTGTCAATCCTGTGTTTCTTTATACCACGATGGCAGAAAGCGATCGAAAATCATCTCGTCAACGTCTTCTCGGCTTTTAATAATTATGTTATTTCGTTGTAATTTTTCTCATAGTAAATGGACCAATCATACAATGCAGCGTCGCTAAATATAAGTATTTCATTTTACGATCGGCGATGGGCTTGACATTTACATTACCGCACAGCCAGGATAATCTCCAGGAAATAATTTTAACGAATATGATGACATCGTCAAATGAAATGTCGGTGTTGGTCATGCTTTATAGACTTTAGATGAAAGCACTCTGCTACCTTTCATTAATTTAACTTTTCATCTACGTGTAGGTATAAAATTATATAAATGAATCCCTATTTTGTTTCTTCACGCCATAACTTGAGAACGACTTTACCGATATCATTTATCTTTTTTTTTTAGTTTTCTAATACTTTTTAGAAGGTTCTTACGGAAAGAAGAGTTACGAAAATTTCGTAGAATATTGAAAAATATTAGGAAACTAAACGACGATTATAAATTCGCGCATTTTTATTATTTATTCCAGTTCGAATTCAATATTCATGAGAAATGCTAAGACATGACAACGTTAGTCGAGTAGATAGTAATATTTAGAAATTCAAATACGAATATTTATTTTCAGGCACTAGGTACACACGGATGAAGTTATAAAAAACTAGGTATAAGCTGGTCTTGAATTGTAGGGAAAACGTTTACAATAGGAGGTCAGTCTAAATTGGTTTTGTAAAGCTTGATGCGTAGCCGTGTGTACATGACTTAAAAAAAAAGTTGGGTACCTTAACTGTAACTGATTCTTTTGTATTAGCTCCCGTGTTTATTAACGGCCTCATTAGCTAAAAGGTCCGTAGCGCGACTGCTGCGCTAGAGGTCTTTGGTCCGAGACCCAGGTCCAGCAAAGTGTTATTGGGTCTATGAAATTCTCAGTAGCAGCTTGGAATTTTGATATGTTCCCAGTGAATGGCAATAGGCTCGCCCCCTATTGCATGGAACCTAAACATATCAGCAAACTTGATGTACTTATATTAAGTATACCTCTACTTGACTCTTCGGGGACTGCTGTCGTTATAGCTTGATGATAGATGGTAGCTCATGTGATGTCAGCGAGCTTAGTCATAATCGTAATATTATATTTATTATAAAATGTATATTTCCGGTGTATATATTTAACATCCATTCAGCCATGATAGGCAACTTGTGATTCATAAATACTAGCTAGAACACTAATAGACTTGAATATAAAATTAATTCTACTACTATTTTGAAATAAGTTGTGAAATGTACCGTACTTTAAAATAATATCATTTCTTTATCGCCCTCACTGCTCAGATCAAATAAAAAATTAAGATGGAACTTACTAAAAAGCTTACTAGCAATGTGGACCACACATTACTAGTATTCTTGTCAACCCCTCGTGCTAAGCTAAATGCTTGTGTTACGAGTGGGTTCACGTCGGTAGTGCAATTGGTGGGGTTCGAACCGTCAACCACATGATCGCAAGTCCGACGTACTAGCCATTAGGCTACCGCCGCTTGAAAACCGCAGTTAACTAATATAATGTACGTGTAATTGTGTGTTGTACACCGTTAGGCGTAGTTTTAGCAGGCCTCACTTCTTTGTTCGCAAAGTTCCATCTTAACTTTTTATTTGATCTGAGCCTCACTGCTACCAGTACTTCGTAGGCGTTCATGAATAGGGAGTGAAACAAACTCGATGTAACAGATGCGTAGGCGCCGTACAATCAGCAACGGAAGTAGCTGAACAGGGTGCTGTGACGTTAAAAACTCCTTTGATTTTTTTATAGCCTTTACTTACTCAAGAAGGTAGTATACACTACACACACCAACAAACCAAGCAATTTTTTTCCACAATGACCATTCCAGTTGAACTCGCATTGTCTTTCAGTAGAGTGGGAGGTCAGATTATACTGGACTATTTAAATCTTAATATAGAAAAGAAAAGAAAATAACGCTAACATGACGCACAGAAAACATTAAAATTAAATAAAATGAAAAAAAAAAAAACATTATGTAGCCAAAAAATACGTAGCCCCCGTAAGAGTTCGTCACGTGTAAACAGTTAAATCCATATCTTACCTTTGTGGAGGGACGAGGTGTGATTCCCTTTCAACCAAAGGGAGGATCCTCCGATCAGGCGGGTGTTTTGATATACCTACTAGTCGCACGGTCAATGTTGTAGATCCATATAGCACGTTAGATGTCGCTAAACCTTAATCATAATTGAATGAAAAGTTTCCGCGACTTTTTTTGCTGACTGTATTACACACTTACTTTAAGTACACACCTACATCGTTTTCGCCTCCTTGCGACCAACACCTACGCTGAATTTATTTCTAAAAGGAAAAATCAGCAGAATACTTAAAACATCATCCTCTTTCTGAAGCAAACGGGTACAAAATTATAGGTGCTTACTAACGATCTTATTTTTCTCATTGAAATAGATATTTATTTAATGAGGACATCCAGTATTCAATTAAATAATTATCTAAGATACTAAGATAGCTCAGTGATTGATTTTCTTAACCACAAGGCCTTTTTCACAGTATGAACAACAGAAACTTAAACGTACAAGTTTAGAAGCGTAAACTACTTCTACTACTAAGGTACAAAATTATAGTTGCTTACTAACGATCTTATTTTTCTCATTGAAATAGATATTTATTTAATGAGGACATCCAGTATTAAATTAAATAATTATCTAAGATACTAAGATAGCTCAGTGATTGATTTTCATAACCACAAGGCCTTTTTCACAGTATGAACAACAGAAACTTAAACGTACAAGTTTAGAAGCGTAAACTACTTCTACTACTAAGGTACAAAATTATAGTTGCTTACTAACGATCTTATTTTTCTCATTGAAATAGATATTTATTTAATGAGGTCATCCAGTATTAAATTAAATAATTATCTAAGATACTGAGATAGCTCAGTGATTGATTTTCTTAACCACAAGGCCTTTCCACAGTATGAACAACATAAACTTAAACGTACAAGTTTAGAAGCGTAAACTCACTATATCAGAACAAGTCTTTATACCTATTATACAAAGACTTGTTCCCCATAATTTTATATTCCTTGTACCTAAGTAGTTTTCTTAATAGACACATGAATACTAGTTTTACACTTTACTACATTTAAACTGGTTGTAATAAAAGTGTTTTACATAATAATACCTGTGATACATTTCTCGTGGTGGGCGATTTTAATATGAGTGGCATTAACTGGCTACCCGCCGACAATATTTTTTTAGTCCCATCAAACATTAATAGTCACGATGAATATTCGTTTACCGATGAATTAAGTGCGTTAACCTTACATCAATATAATCACGTTATTAACGGGCACGGGAAAATTTTAGATTTAGTACTTTCTAATAATATAGTTACTATTTCTGAATGCTCTGACCCGTTAGTGCCTATTGACACCTACCATCCGGCGCTATTAGTTAATGTTGATTTTTTTGAAAAAACTGTGTTAGAGTGCGCACCACGTACGCGATACCTGTTTGATAAAGGTGATTATGACTCAATCAACAAAAGTATTCGGCTGATGGATTGGGAAAATGAGTTTTCAAGTCGTACAATTGATGAGTGTGTGAACTTTTTTAATCGTTTATTGTCTGACCTACAAGTAAAAAACATACCGCAAAAGAAATCCCAAAATAAGTCTTACCCGGTTTGGTATAGCTCATCACATAATAGATGTATTAAAGAAAAATACAAATATTTCAAAAAGTTTAAAATTTACGGTAATAAATCGGATGAATTAACATTCAAACTTCTACGTGAAAGGGTCAAATCTTTAGAGTCTGAGTGTTATGAGTCCTACTTAAAAATAACTGAGGACTCAATTAAAACGAATCCAAAATATTTTTGGACATTTGTTAAAAAGAGACATAATACGAATGCGATCCCTGGCACCTTATCCTATAAAAATCAAACACTGATAACGGGTGAGTCAATATGTGAAGCATTCTCTGCATATTTTTTGTCTAATTTTCTTGATCCTGCGAATAACACATCTGTCACTAATTCTCCCTCTCCTCCTATAGTACCTGTAATCTCTGATATTTCTAACGTAACAATAAACAGCGAGACCGTACGTAATTTGCTCCTTGGATTAGACACAACAAAAGCAGCAGGCCCGGATAATATATCGCCTCACTTACTAAAAAGATGTGCTTCTTCACTTGCTTATCCCGTGTCTTTATTGTTTAAAAAGTCATTATATTCCTGTGTAGTTCCTAAACTATGGAAGTCAGCTTTTATATCGCCTATCCATAAAAAATGGGCCAAAACTGAAATTACGAATTATAGGCCAATATCTAAATTATGTCTTTTAGCTAAAATCTTCGAAAGGGTTGTCTATAATCAAGTGTATTCTGCTCTTAGGAACTCATTCAGTCCATTTCAGCATGGTTTCCTGAAAGGTAAATCCACTGTCACAAACCTTGTCTTACTGAACGACTACATTACAGAGGCTATGGATAGGGGTGAGCAAGTTGATGTAGTCTATACAGACTATAGTAAGGCTTTTGACAGGATAGATCATAACATTTTACTTTTAAGATTAAATGCCATGGGTATTCGCGGTGACTTACTTAGGTGGTTTTCCTCGTACTTAGAAAACAGGTCCCAGGCCGTAGTACTAAACAATTATATTTCAAGCTGGGTTCCTGTCCCTAGCGGATGCCCTCAGGGCTCCTTGATTGGGCCATTACTGTTTGTTGCATATATTAATGACATTGACTCATGTCTGGTATCATCTAAACTTCTATGTTTTGCTGATGATATGAAAATTTATGCAACAATAACATCTACCGATGATATGCGTCAACTACAGGCAGACCTAGGGCGTTTAGAGGAATACTGTCGGAGAAGTAAGTTGGACCTTAATCCAGCTAAATGTTCGGTGGTGATTACCCGGCTCTCTAAATCTTTTAAAAATGTCAAAACTTTAAAAATTCTTTACTGTACCTTTGTTAGAAGTCAGCTAGAATACGCATCAGAAATTTGGAATCCTTGTTATCAAAAATATATTGAACGAATTGAAAATATTCAAAAAAGGTTTATTAAATTTTTGTGTTTCCATCAGAAAACTCCATATAATTCCGAACAATACCTCCAACTTTGTAAAAAGTATCACTTGTTACCTCTGGCAACTCGTCGTGAGATTTCAGACTGCGTCTTTCTGCTAAAGATCTTCAAAAATGACATCGACTGCCCGGACCTTGTATCTAAATTCAGTTTTAATATACCTTCAAGGACCCGACTTAATCCACCTATTTGCGTACCGTTTGCTTCCTCAAATTATAGGAAAAACTCTTATATTGTGCGGGCGAGCAGAAATTTCAACAACTTGTGTAAACAGTGCGATTTCGATGTTTTTAACACCAGTATAGTTGCGGCTAGGAGGTGCCTAAGTCTTGATTTTTTCAAATACCATAGTGTAAAGTAGTATTTGTACGTAACGTAAGAGTGTAGTGTACTTAGTCTAAAGTTTACTTTCGTTTTCATAGTAAGCAAAAGTTCATTGTTCTTTTTAATGTTCTGGTTCTATAATCGAAGACTTGTTATTAGCTGTCAGATTACTGTTCAAGAATGTAAAGTGTCCTAATATGCTGTAAGTCTTCCATGCTGTGTAAATAAATAAATAAATAAAATAAATAAATAATAAAAAGCTATATAGTTTAATCTAGTACCAGTAAGCAAAGCATAGATATTTCAATATTATGCAAATTAAAAATATGTAGTTACTTACATGACAAAACGCCCACGTGTTACTACTTGTGTATCTAGTCGGTAATTAAAAACAAAATTAAAATAAATAAACCGACGTTTTACGTACTTCTCAATAGAGAAGATGGCTGGGTCTTACCATCTGCTTGGAACCCCATCATAGATTCCATTAAATCTAAATCTAAGCACAAGACTGCGAGACCTAAGGATACGGTGAGCTCATTCTGCGTGATCGGATCAAATAATAATTAACAAAATGTAAGGTAGCTGTTGGTAATATTGAAATTAGGACGACCAATACCTCAGTCCACCCGTGACCATGGATGCTGTAAAGGATCCGAAACGTCGGGAATTAAATAATATCAATAAAATCCGTTATAAGTAGTTTTATTTCAATTTCTTATATTATCGTAAGTGTTAGAAACCAGCAAAATCAAAATAAGTTCATATAGAAACATAAAAGAAATGCGCAAGTATAGATAAAAAATAAGAGATAAAATTGAGATACTTCTTTGAAATTGGCACAACACCGCGTTCAGTTGGTACTGTAGTGGTCGAAGTATCGCACCTCATTGCTGTAGTTATAAGATCGACTGGAATAAACCATAATCTTTTTAAAAGTAGATTTGTTCTAGACGTCCGTCAGAGGACGAACGTGTCATAAATTTTTGCTAGGGTTTCGCCCCCCTAATATTTTAATAAACAGAAAATTTAACTATTTAAATCCTGTTTTAACTCTGTGCTCCACAACGATGCCTACAGTAGACATGGCTACGATTTCGTATGGGCTTCCGTACAGTAAGAGGCCAGCCTAAACTGGATATTGTACCAGAGACAAATTCATAGATATACAGACTCGCGTATGTATCCTAGGCTTTATGATATCATATAACAGTTCAGGTTTATGTTCTACCCACGTGAACATTCCGCTTAACCTCGATAGTACGCATAATAAATTATCGTGTTTAGTAAACTATTGCTAAAATGTTTATGAAATACTTATCAATTACATTCAAATCGTCTATTTGGTTAGTAACTGTTAATAAATTCTGAGAACGCTTGTTGGAATTATTGGAACTATGATTGTGACATGTTTTACTTAGTCTTTCGGAGTTATAAATTGAAATAGAGTTTTAATAGTATTTTTTTTTTATGGGATAACTCGGCAAACGAGCAGGCGAGCTACCTGATGGTAAGTAGTCATCGCCGCCCATGGACATCTGCAAAACCAAAGGAGTTGCAGATGCGTTGCCGAGCCTATTTAGGGAAAGGGAGGGGAAGGAGAAAAGGAGAAGGAAGGGGATTGGAGGAGGAATTGGGCCTCCGGCCCTCTCGCTCACCGAACGAAGCGCAGTAACGAAACGCTACTACTCGGACGTCGGTCTTCTGCGAGAGTGTGGTACTTCCCCGGTCGAGCCGGCCCATTCATGCTGCGAACAGCGTGGCCCTACCACAACCGAGGTAGTCTAACTTTGGTATGAAGCGAGTAAAATTATAACAAGCCGATGTCTGGACATTATAGATATTGAAGAAAATCTAATATAGAGGGTCTTTATTAGAGGAACAGAATCCAAAAAAATTTTTTTAATAAAAATTTTATCTATATGTTTGTACGAAGCACTAAATTGGATGAGGTTTTCACAGTTAATGTATTGCTGGTGCATGTTTCATGTTGTTACGACGCTTAGAAGCCGAGTTATATTAAGTCAATCCTTCTGGACTGCCAAGTTCTAGGTCTCGAGTTGGAATCCAAAAACCTCTGACTTTTCGTAATCAATTGCGCTTTAATAACAGTTCTAATGAATCATCATTAGAACTGTGTACGAAGACACGAGTGGCGGTAGCCTAATGGCTAGGGCGTCGGATTTGCGATCATGTGGTTGCCAGTTCGAACCCACCCATTGCACTACCGACGTTAACCCACTCGTAACACCAGCATTTAGCTTAGCACGAGGGGCTAAAAAGAATACTAGAAATGTGTGACCCACATTGCTAGTAAGCCCAGGGAGGGAGACCCAGCAGTGGGACAAACAGTAAATGAGTTGATGATGTTTATTAAAAAATCACAAATAGGGAAAATGCGGCACGGGCTTAAAATACCTACAAACTGTGGGTGTGTATTATGCATTCTGCCAAACCCTTTGGGGAATACCGGCGTGAGGGTACGCTATGTAAAAACTTTGGATCAAGTTGAAGTGACTCATTCCAGAGATCGTATCTCTCCAAGGTATTAAATATGAATGAATCTTCTTTAGGTCAGGTCAACGGCACACAACAGCTGTCACCACTTGTTTTGGAAAGGATTTTCATTCAAAATGTATCTCTGAATTACTGTATTAGAGTTCAGTATTCAATGTAGCATGTCTCTAGGTAATAGCTCAGATAAAATCATTTTTTTTAAGGATTATTGCTACGTTTACTGTTCCGGAAGATTGCGCGCGTATGCAATATTTTTTTGAATGCATTTTTAATTTCTCTTAGAGTTTTTCTCGGATTTTTTGAAATGTTGAAGAAGTATTTGTAAAAGTAAGCTTTACTTACAAGTAAATAGAGGTAATAATATACTACTACAGCTATACTTTAGTATATCCTCAGTTAGCTGCCATGTATATGATCAGCTGATTTATATCCAATGGATATAATCTGGGCGTCTTTATATCACGAGTGAATTGGTTTCTCCTAGGCAAGCGTGCTCCATCGTAGATGTAGCAGTGTCACTTAACATCAAGCGAACTGGCGGTCAAACGTAGGCCTATCATGAATTTAAAAAAAAAAACATTATATAGGTTCCACTACAACTAGATAAAAACAGGATTTTTACCATCAAACGGCCTTGAGATTCATGAATTTTGCAGTGACCGTGATGAATCAGTAGTCCAGTTATCACAAGACTGGTACTCCCTTTAGAGGGCAAGACCTCTTAAGGAGAAGTCATCATACTTGAAGAAGTAGGTACGTGTGGCAAAGACGCCGGACACCGTTTTATAGTGTCGCTTATCAATTCATTGTACGCACGTAGTTTAAAAATAGTAGCGATAACATATGATCTAATTAAAAAAATATCGAGTCATGTTTCACTATTAGATAACACCAAATAGTAAAATAGTAGATAAAGGTTATGGTTGTAAAACAAGACCTTGATCAACTTATACAAATCCAGTTCAAGCTGATCTTAAATTGTATAGGCTTCTCATACAATTAGAGACCAGCGTAAACTGGATTTTATAGCTTGATGTGTAGCCGTGCGTACCACATTGAATAAATAAAACACTTTATTATTCATTCAAATTGCTTTGAAAGTTTAAACTATAAGTGTATCGGATTCATTTATGTTTTGATAGTTATCAGAAAATTAATTAAATGAAAATAATGGTATAATTCGATTACCACTTAAATTATCACTAAAGCCTACTAAAATCATTAATATCAATTAATGAACAATAACGAGTGCCGAACTTGAAACTCAGTTAAATTTTCTGTAAATAATTCATTTTCAAGAGGCCATTTTAACTTTACATAGTAAATGATCTTTACATTTGTAGTCAGAGAAAACGTCTTTACTGCTTGCTAGATGACCCCTGACCACTTTGCCTATTGCCACTGACAATTCTTTTACCATGTGCCCACATGGTAAAAGAATTGTCAAAATAGGTTTAGTAGGATCGGATTTTTATGTAGTTTTCAGCAATAGATAGAGTGACTCAAGCGGAAGGTTTATATGTACTATACATGCATATCTGATCTGCTATCGTTCTCCAACCTCAGATCAAATAAAAAGTTAAGATGGAACTTTGCGAACAAAGAAGTGAGGCCGGCTAAAACTACGCCTAACCGTGTACAACACACAATTACACGCACATATGTATTAGTTAACCCTTATCTTGGTATACGTGTGTGCGTGTAATTGTGTGTTGTACACCGTTAGGTGTAGTTTTTCAAATCAAATCAAATCAAATGTTTTTATTTCAAATAAGCTTTCACAAGCGTTTATGAAACGTTATTGACTCTAGTTGCACGGTTCCAAAAAGTTGATCCCATGGAGAAGAATCCGGCAAGAAACTCCATGGACATAGTTTTAGCCAGCCTCACTTCTTTGTTTGCAAAGTTCCATCTTAACTTTTTATTTGATCTGAGTCTGCAACGGGTCGTTGACTTCCTAAATAATGGTGGAACTACACGATGACTGATGTATACTATAGCTGATATGGCCCTTTCTTCAAAAGGCGTGTTCAGATATTGTAAAACTCATTGCATATTTGATAACAACTTCTGTCTGGACTTTAAAGGAGGTCATGATTCTCTGAGTTTGTTTCGGCGTTTTTTCTTAGAAGTCGCCAGATAGGAAATGCCGGTGCCGTCTAGTAAACAACGCATTGACTTGTAAAAGTGTCATTAAAAGATCTATTCACAGAAATAAATATCATTTATAATAAACGACTGGGTGGACAAATGTTACTTTTATAAATTGTACTGCATTGATATTAATGGTTTCACAATTTGCCAGTTTGTCTTTGAGATTACCGATGAAGATTTCTGGGTCGTTGTAGCAAAAACTACTATTTAACCCCTTTGAAAGCATGAGGGTAATTAAAATTAGGGCTGTATCGTGTTAGTTTACTTAAAACATTTTTTATTCATTGAGTTTCCGTGAAGTTACAATGGATCAGAATCAGTAGATTGTTTTTGTTAAATAATTCTTTTAGTTAAATGTTAAATGGTTATAGATTTGCCTTCAAGAAACGATTCTTTTCTTTCTTTTTTAATCTTTTTTTTTTAAAAAAAGCTTACTAGCAATGTGGATCACACCAAGAATGTTTGAAGCGTCGGTAGCCTAATGGCTAGGGCGTCGGACTTGCGATCGTATGGTTGCCGGTTCGAACCCCACCCATTGCCCTACCGACGTGAACCCACTATACTAGTATTCTTGTTAACACCTCGTGCTAAGCTAAATGCTTGTGTTACGAGTGGGTTCACGTCGGTAGGGCAATGGGTGGGGTTCGAACCGGCAACCATACGATCGCAAGTCCGACGCCCTAGCCATTAGGCTACCGACGCTTCAAACATTCTTAATAGTAGACGTCTTATTTTCTCTGCTTACCCACTTCTCAGTAAAAAATAGTAGTAGTAATGAAAGTGCCTAACGTTCTTAGTTAATTCATGTATTTTTAAGTTTAACTTGTATTTCTCATGTTAAGTGAATTGTATTCTTGGGAAAAAAAAGTCTTAAACCTTATTTAGAATAGCAATTACAAACAATTGGAGTATTTCACCGTGTTCAGTCGTATCTACGGGCATTTGTGCAACCAGTTGTAGATATACCCATGGAATAGATACAGAAGATTAGAGAAGAAGAGATAAATAACCTTATTTATTTCTTCCGAGGGTATACCGCTAGACTACTGAATCGATTACAGTAATTTAAAGCGTATTTTTTTCCCCGAACCATAATTATAATACTACTACTACTTATATAGTCGAGTTATGGAAAACTGAACCATATATCAAAGGAGTAAGATTTGATTCAAACACAACATGTATAGTTATAAACTTCATTCCGACAGTACAATAAACAAAGATTTCGACAGTACATTTTGTTACAATGTTGGCGCCAAACGATATTCAACAAAGGACATTAAAACACATCGAGTTGCATCCCAAATAGCGTTTCAGCGAATAGGATCAAAGATAATAGTATGACTGAACAAAGTTTGTTCTACCCAAGCGTAACTTGTAGTGATGTTATGGTATCAAAGACAATGTAATTGTAGACTTATAATTATTTTTGATGTAGTAACTATTGCCGTACCTGCGTAATAGAGCTTCCACGAATAATTGTACAACTAGCTAACTCAGCTACTTCCAACGTGTTTACTTATGTTTCAAAAGAACTACTTGTACTATTTATTTTTTGAGACATCTGTCGCAGAAGTATTTCATAACATACTATACCATAACGCATGTATTCTCTAAGGGGTTAGGTAGTGGTAAACTAATGTCTGTTTGCGTCTTCTGTAATAGGGAGAGAGTCATGAACTGGGCACAAATTCAAACTCCAAGCTGCTGCTGAGTAGAATAACCCAATAACACTGCTCGACCTGGGAACCAAACCCAGGTCATTTTGCGTAGCAGTCATGATTGCAGCCACTAGACTAATGAGGCAACAGTTTTGTTATTAAGAACACATTTTGTTAAAGATAAATATTAACCTATGTAATTTACGAAATGTGTTTTTAAAACACCAAATCTAACAACACGTTCAATTCAATTTCTATTTCTATCCTTCCAAAGTAAAACGAACTCGGCAAAAGCGTATTATGTTGTGCTATTTTCGCTCGGCAAACTTTAGTTAGCAAAATTAAATGTGCGGGCGGCGCAAACTGCATGTAACTCCAGCGCACAGGAAGTGATAATGCATTAATGGCGGTTGCATCGTTTCCTCTTACGTGTCGAGATTATAGATTATGGCACATAGTTTCTGGTTGGTTGACTTTTGGTTTACACCAACAAAAATTTACTGTTAGACTGGTACGGATTCCATCTCAGCATAAGAAGGGTTTAACATTAAAGCTATCACCCTGGCCACTTCATACGCCTTCGAGAAAGTCTATCAGGCCTACAGGTTTCCTCACATTGATTTTCTTCATCGAAGCGAGTGATATTTACTTTCAAACTTAAGGTAATCCTATACTTAACTACGTATTTGGGGTAGTGTCGAATGCTTAAGAAGGGGAGCCGGACCGGTTGATGGTTTAACCCCCTGTCACCGAATTACCTTAACTAACTATTCTGACTCTAATCGAGTCTGTGATTATTTTTTTATTTAAAAACTACCGACTCCAGAGAACTTGTTTTATATTGCCAATTTATTAGGCAATTTTCTATATATCCTCAACTAGCTTTTCGTCCACGGCTTTGCTAACGTGTTTTCTCATACAAACTTTCATCCCCTATTTTATCCCCTTGGGGGTAGAATTAATCAAAATCCTTAGCGGATGCACACGTCTTAACATCTACCTGCATACCAAATTTCAGCCCGATCCGTCCAGTGGTTTGGGCTGTGCGTTGATAGATCACTATGTCGGTCAGTCAGTCACCTTTGAGTTATATATATTTAGAGATAAAAAAAAAATCTATGTCCTCCGATTTTATTATGTGTTGTATTTTTTGTTGTTTTTGTTTGACTATAAGTTCGACTGTCAGGTTCGGTAGTCAGATTTGATTACGTGTTATTTGGGTTTGCGCCCGCGAAAGGTACAGAGGCGAATTCAAGATTGCAGACGCTTTTTCAAAAATAACAAATCCTCTTTCGCTTGGTTTGTCTTTCTCAAGTGACTCAAACTGACTTTCTCAATGAAAGGCAAGTCTCATTTAACAGTAGGTACATGTTTACGAGTAGATCATAAAAACGAGTTGTGTTGATATT
The DNA here is from genome assembly GCA_958496365.1 of Subacronicta megacephala. Lineage (NCBI taxonomy): Eukaryota > Metazoa > Arthropoda > Insecta > Lepidoptera > Noctuidae > Subacronicta > Subacronicta megacephala. The sequence continues at coordinate 4,811,158 of OY292526.1, forward strand.
AAGAGAGTTGTTGTGTTCATTTTTTCTTCCTTAATGTCTTTCTTGCTGTAATAGCTACTGTTCCCTTATTGCATCACTTGGTAAACGACGCTAGTTTAAATGCAGGTATAGCAGGTATAGGTCATACTTTTAAAATCATATTTTAGCTCTATAGAACGCAATTTGTTTATTTCTGTCTGCCTTTCACCTCGATGAGTAATTTTTTTAGACAAAAATATTATCACTATAATTATCTTTCGAAATAACATTGAGTCGATAAAATTTATTTTATATCAAAATAATGGAGGAACGATATGCTACAGAAGATTTTAAAGATAAACAAGCATTTTGCTTGAACCGGAAATACAACTCGGGAACTCACATAATACGAAATGCCTAATTGATCTAGTGACCACTTAACGATGAGGCAATTTGATAGCGTTTTGTTGTTTATTGTACAATTTATGAAGTACATTTTTTTTTCACCGACTCAAGCATTAACAATTTAACAAGGTATTTTTAGTGACATCATAGCAGAATCGTAAACCTAAATAATCATTAACGTTGCCCCGTATAAAGATGCCGTCACCGTTTATTAATAAACCGGTAATTTTAATTATAAATAGTCACTATAACAAATACAGTTATCAGAAGACATGACGTGATTTGTCCCAACTTATCGCAATGTGGAAATATCCAGGAATATGAAATCAAAAAGAGCTAATTATAAATTTCAAATTTAAGTCATAGTGAAATCTTCAGTCGTATCGTAAATAACATTTTTAGGATACTTACTAACAATAGTTAAATGAAATAACAATCTTAAATTTTTATTAATTATAAAATTAATTGTAAAATCACTTTTATAAATGTCGAGTCGAAATCGTTACATTTTAGGTACGTCAATTTTAATTATTGTCAAAACTGAATGCTGAATATTTACGAAATTAAGTATTTTAAGCGAATACGGATTTAATTTGGTTTTACATCTGCAAAATATTTTGCAGTGAATTAAAATTAGGTCATTCAGAAACAGGTCAAATTCATAAATGATAAGGAAATTTATGCTTTATAACATTTAAGGTATAGGAAATTTTATTAAAATATATATTTTATTTAATATATTAGGTGTTGGCTAATAATGAATTCGTTGCTATGTAGTATTTATCGCATCGTTCCGACGATGACAGATGTAATAAGCATTATGACATGTGATGTCACGTTTATATTTTTAACAGTTATCAAATGATACGTCAACGGCTGTCGTGGCTTATTCGCCATATTCAAAGTGTTTATAATAATAATGACTGACTGATGATTGATTTTGACTGCCTTATTAGTCTAGTGGTCTCAAGCGCGACTGCTACGCTAGAAGTCCTGGATTCGATTCCCAGATCTAGCAAAGTGTTATTGAGATTTTCTATTAAATTCTCTGTAGCCTCGGAGTCTGGTTTTGTGCCCGGTTCATGGCAAAAGGCTCGCCCCCTATTACATGGGACCTAAACATACCGGCGAAGCTTGGGTGTACATTAGTACACCTCTACTTAACTCTTCGGGGAATACAGGCGTGAAGGTATCTTATTATAATGATGATTAATTAATTTATTATTAAATTTAATTATTCATCGATTACCATCAAGAGTAATAAGAGTAGATGAGTAAAATGGGACTATTCAAATGGGGCAATTGAAATTTTGTTCGTCCTAATATTGGATGACAGTATACGCAAAGTAACCATTACTTATCATTTACAGATTATTCTGGTTTATAGTATCTTTGTTTATTAAAGTCTATTAAGTGGCTATCTGAGGAACTAAATTTTTTTCTTTTTTTTTTATAAAAAAAAAAAGCTTACTAGCAATGTGGGTCACACATTACTAGTATTCTTGTTAACCCCTCGTGCTAAGCTAAATGCTTGTGTTACGAGTGGGTTCACGTCGGTAGTGCAATGGGTGGGGTTCGAACCGGCAACCACATGATCGCAAGTCCGACGCCCTAGCCATTAGGCTACCGCCACTTCATATAAAATAGCCATGAGAAAAAATTTTCTTTCTGTATTTTTTAGGCATTTTCCATGCAAAGATTATTAAATTATTTTTGTGAAGGAAAAATACTGATCCTGCCCGCGGTCGTATTTTTCCTTCACTAAAATAACATAAGAAAAATTGTTAGAGACTATCATCGGTCGCTTTTTTATCTTCAGCCTATCGTTATGTCACTGAAGCCAGAAAACTAATGACATGGGATAAGATTGAGCTAATCTCTCTACTTGCACTGTGGGGCAACGGGCGCTAGAAGCACATAACGCTAATATTCAGTCTGGGTCTCCCTTGTTTGACCGAAAGGAGTTTGACAAATTTTCACTTCCCAAAAAATGTTTCGCATAATTTTATTTGCCAAATTATCACTTAGCAAAAAAACTAGGTATTCACAAAAAAATATAACGCAAACCTAATGTTTGGGAAATGAACGTTAAAACTATTACTTGTTTACCAACTAGTACTTTAAAACAGTTTTTATTTAGTCAAATATTTCAGTTGGAATAACAGTTTTTACACAAAAATAAAATATCTCTTTTTTTCTATTGAAGCAAGTCGTTTCTGGCACTCGCAGTAAAAATATGACTAAATAAAAATATGCGTACTAAAATCATTCGAAATATTGCAATGAAATAAAAAAAGATTGCTAAAATTTGTTAGGGTAATGAAATTTTGTCAAAATATTTTCGGCTTAACGGCGGGCACCCATTCAGTCTCGATGATTAGTGACAATCGAAGTCAAGAATTGAAGGCTATTCTGAAAAGTCATAAAGTCCAAAATTCATTAAAAAAATATGATTAGCTGCACGTTTAGTACGTACCCCCCCGTCTGTACCGATTTTTACCCGAGACAAATATGTCCGTATTCCACCGATATTTTTATTTTGAGTCTAAGTATACTTTGTGTCTTTTAATTGTACATAATATGTGTCTGGACAAGCAATATTTTTTATTAAAAAGACCGCCGCCTTATAAAATAATTCATGACACAATAATAATTTATTATAAAATATGAAATCTTATGACTTCGCGTTATTTATTATCATATACGATTTTGGGTTGACCCACTAGCATTTCTAATATAGGTTAAAGGAAACATGAAGCACTAATAATATCTGAAGTACATGGCAGTGGCGACTCCTTCCATATTCTCCCGAAATATTCCACGTTATTCCAGCCCGTGATGTTTCTACATAAAGTTTTATTGCTTATGCTAATTTTCAGGTGTGTTGGGTACGCCAGTAAAACACTTCGTATATTCGTTAAGTGCTAACACGACGGTAAATTTATATGGATATCTTGGATTCCAGCGCAAGATATAAATTGTGTGACGTCAGGAGGTGGACGGTCACCATAATTTAGTGCTCACAAAGTCTAGGACTAGGTCAGTGCAGTTTACAACCCAGCTCGTTCGTTTCACAGAACCAGTTTTGGTACTTCAAATATTATTTTTTGTTTCATTCAATTGAACGGTTTTCTGTTGACTTTTGATAGGTTGTACAATTTCTTTTTTCGTGTATAAATATATGCGATTGTTTAATTTGAATTTGAAACAAAATCTTTTTTTTTGTCCAGAAAGTTTTACATACCTCACCACCGTGAACATACCATCACGCCTGTATTCCCCGAAGGGTTAGGCAGAGGTGTACTGAAGTACACCCACATTTCGCCGGTCCCATGTATGTTTAGGTCCCATGTAATAGGTGGCGAGCCTATTGCCATTAACCGGGCACAAGTCCAGACTCCGAGCTGCTACTGGGTATTTCATAGAAAAACCCAATAACACTTTGCTCGACCTGGGGATCGAACCCAGGACCTCTAGCGTAGCAGTCGCGCTCAGGACCACTAGACTAATGAGGCAGTCCACCGTGAAGCAATGTAGATAATGAATTCATGTTTATAAATTGATAGAAAATGATGTCAGACTTGAAGATCCAGTTAGTCACATCAATCATTTTGTCAATGTGCTCAATAGATATATGCCTATAGAAAATCTATATTTCCTTTGGTCACGCCATAACTTGATGAAGATAAAAAAAACTAGTACTGCTACGCTAGAGGGTTCAATTCCCAGGCTGAGCAAAGTGTTAAGGGGTTGTCCTATGAAATTCTCAGTAGCTGCTCTGAGTTTGGTATTGTGCTCGGTGGCAATAGGCTCTCCCCCGATTGCATGTGATCTCAACATACCGGCAAAATGTGTGTACATTAGTAGACCTCTGCCTAACCCTTAGGGTAATACAGGCGTGAAGGTATGTTATGTTATCACTCGCTTTGATGAAGAAACTAATATGAGGAGACTTTCTCGACGGCGCACAGTGTGTTATTTTGCCTTAGTTTCGGACATGTCAGTTTTATTTTTTATTTTTATAGATAAAACCTTAATAAAGCATTCTCAAAAATACCTGTATTTTTAATTCACTTAATTTGGGAGATACAAATATTTTAGTGAAAGGTCACTGACCTTCTTGAAAAAGATTTTCGCCTGTATTTTTTGAATAAAGCATATGTCAGTCTCTTGAAAATTACAAGTTAATTGTTGGTTTGAAATATATACACTGTAAAAATTGCAAGTCCCTAACATCCAAGGAACGAGAATAAATAATGATTTCGTTAATAAACAAAACTTTTTTTTATAAAATTAGCTATTTACGGGTCGCGTTTTTTTCTGTTTGCATAATGTAGTGTTGTATAGTACCTTCAACTTGAGAAAATTTTAAATATGTATCTAGCGAGATCTTGGAGATATTGCGTTTCTAAGTTTTTTTAAAATTTCTATGGAAATAGGGTTGTCCCAAAGTATGAAGGTAGTCAATATTTAAGTTGATTAGTTCTATCAGTTATGTGAGCCAATTCTCTTTGATTTTTGATGTTTATGACGTTTACTAAATGTCAATAAGGATCCGATGATTCTAATGCGCGGTAAACAAACTATGTAAAGTATCATATGCACATCACTATTTAAATCAGCAATTGTTAATACATTCATACATACACTCACGCCTTTTTCTCACAGGGGTAGGCAGAAACTATGGACTGCCACTTGCTACGACTTGCATATTTCTTTCGCTTCTTCCATATTCATACATCTTTTCATACACAAGTGGCGGTTGCGAGTACTACGCACCTGACCTTTTTGGAGAACCTCGCCGATAAGATCGGAGAACGTCCTTCTAGGGCGACCTCTCCCGACGCTGCCACTAACATTCGCCTTGTAAATTCCATTCGTTAATCGTCTTTAATTCATTCTCTCGACATGCCCAAACCATCTTAGCATATTCAATACGTGTCAATACTATATCATATTTCAGTCCGCAACGTTGTCTAATCACACTATTTCTTAGTCTGTCATTCCTAGTTACACCGCACATACTACACAAGGAACGCATTTTCACAGCATTTATTCCACTTTCATGTCTCTTCTGCCATACCCAACATTCACTTCATTGCTAATACCTGGCTCAAAAATAATGAATCACAATAAGTAATATTTGCATGAAGTAAGTATTGTATGTTGCACACAGGTGTGGTTGACAACCCACACTTTTAAAATTCAATATTTCCGAAATCCTGGGTTTGTTGTATCTGTTTTTTTTTGTGGCGATAGTTATTATTGTGATCAACATTTAGGTATTAAAAAAAAACGCGACCATGAAGAGAATCATTGTTAAAAAAATATTTACTAAATCATAGAAAAAATTAATTGTCACGTCTGTGAGCAAGATTTTTACAGTTTTCCAGAAAAAAATGGTTCTTATAATAAATTTCTATCACACCTAAAAACATTTAGTGAAAAAATCAAATCCAAAAACAAGATAGCGTTTTTATGGTTTTTAATATTTTGTATCGATTTTATTTATTTCTCTTAAACTCGTAGTCAGAGCCGGGGCGGAGTTTTATTAATAGTCTTGTTAGAATGTTAGCTTTCCAAAAAACACATAAAACGAGCATGTCCGCAACTAAGGCAAAATAACACACTGAGTCGCAACGCTGGTTGGTGCGTAACTAAACGCGATCCGGGGATTTGCCTTAATTTCTTGTAGTTGATTTTAGAGTACAGGTTACGTATCTATAGTTTTTAATATAATTGACTGAAATAGTATAGGAGTTAGGTTTTAGCATTTGCCTAACGAGGACGAACCCTTCTTTATCCCACACAATATCCTTCATTGAAGATAGATCTAAAACAAATAGTGATCAAATTCAATCGTAAATGTTTTTTTATTTTGACTTTCACTTTCTGCAATATTTTTTCATATAAACTTAAACTATAAACTATCATGTACACGTGACAATTTAAACAGGCAATTGCTAATACCTGACCTTAAAAATAATTAATCACATTTAGTAAGTATTATATGTTGCACAGAGGTTTGATTGACAACCCTAACCCACAATTTCAAAATTCAATATTTCCGAGATCCTGGGGTTGTTGCATCTGTGTTTTTTTGTGGCGATAGAAATGATTGTGGTCTACAAATACGTTTTTAAAAAAAACGCGACCATGAAGAGAATCGCCGGAAAAAAATATATTTCAAAATCATAGAAAAAAAATCATTGTGACCTGTGTGAGCAAGATTTTTAAAGTTTTCAAGAAGAAAATGGTTTCTTCAATCAATTCCTATCACACCTTAAAACAGTTAGTGTAAAAATCAAATCCAAAAACTAGATATTGCGTTTCTATGGTTTTTAAGGATTTTTCTCGATTTTATTTATTTCTCTTAAACTAGTTGTCAGATCCGGGGCGGAGTTTTAATAAGAGTTTTGTTTAATTGTCAGCTATCCAAAAAACACATAAAACGAGCATGTCCGCAACTAAGGCAAAATTACACACTGTGCGGCGTATGAAGTCGTGTTAAGGCCATGGTGGTAGTTCAATAACCTTCAATGTTATTCTGAGATGAAATCCGTACCAGTCTGATAGTAGTTTAGTGTGTTGATGTAAACTAAAAGTCAACCTACCAGGAACTAAGTGCCATAATCTATAATCTCGTAGGGACCTAAACATACCGTCGAAATGTGGGTGTACCTCTGCCTAACCCTTAGGGGAATAAAAGCGTAATGGTATGTTATATTTTTTAATTGTTGACTGTGTACAATTTCACAAAAGAAGCACAAGAAGAATGTTTTTGCAGTATATTCATATAAGATCTGCAATATAATAAACAGTGTTCAGAAAAGACTACCTACGCCAACAAAAGTTTTTATTTCAATGGACATAGTTTGTCCATATTTATAGCTGGGACATAGACCAGGCACTTTTATGTCCATAAATTAATTAACGTATAGTCAGTCGTGATGTTTGCGTTCATACGTCTTCAGCGTCCAATACCTCTAATGGTTTCTAAATGGTTCTAGATTACTATTCCAGTCGACGGCGACGGTACTTTGATAGTTTTTCTTTGTATTACCTTCTACGTATTTGCCTTCGTTCTATTACCTATATAGGTGTTATTTAAGAGTATATGGATGATACTTGATTTAATGTTATTAACAACAGTAAATGGCTTATTAGTTTAGTGGTCTTAAACACGACTGTTACGCTATAGGTCTTGAATGCAATTCCCAGTTCGAGTAAATTATTATTGGGTTTTTACTTTAAAATTCTCAGTAGCAGTTCGGAGTCTGGATTTGTGCCTGGTAGATGGCAACAAGCCCGCTCCTTATTACATGGGCCCTAAACATACTGGCGAACTGTGGGTGTACCTCAAGTACACCTCTGGCTAACCCTTCGGGGAATACAGGCGTGATGTTAGCTGTCTCGGTACTCATGAGGACTTTTTGTAAAACAAGCTATTAAGAATAACTATCGCAATATATCATTACTAACTAGTAGTTCAATATTCAATTATGTTACTTATTATGTGCCCAAAGCGTCCAACTTCGTCTACAGAATTATAATATTGTCTAGTGGCATGTGGATACTAGGCGGTGCCAAGTCCTACAATAAAACAAACTGATATATGTGAGAACTATTAATTTTTGCCACACATGAGAGTTTAGTTCGTTAGTTTAAATTATTTGGATACTCCAAATAAGGGCATCTATATACGGCCGACTTTAACAGCCCAAATATGGAACCAACTCAAAATTTTCAGCGTTAGTACAATTTTTTTACGACTCTTAAACTAAAAGGGGTTACGTTCCGCCTTATGGCAGTAATCGTAGCTTACGGAATCAAATTAATAACACCAGGAGCTTAACTTGTGCAAGGTCATCTTGACACGTCAGTTGTCAAGTCTCATTTGCCTAGTAATCATTTCACTGAGCCGTCTAATGTCTAATTGGAACACAATAACAATAGCAACTGTTTAGTGATAGAATATTTAATGATGTGTCAACAAACAATGATTTAGTAAACATCCTTCTTTAAATCCTGGCTTTCCATACTACCAACGCATTAGGAATAGTAGCATTAATTATGTAAATGTGACGGTAATAATAAAAAATATTAATATAAAATAAACAACGATTTTATTAAGCAATGGAATGCTATCATGATTAATGACAAATTTTGTGGTTGTACGTCGTACGACAAGATACTTTAAAAAGTTTTAAGCTTTATTTTGACAGCCCACATATAACTAGTTTTTTAGTAGGTGGACCCATTTAACATATCAAGTGATGTTCAGCTCGTATCACTGACTCTATCAACGAAGTCACATATCATAAAAAAAACATGGTTACGGTTAAAAAAACAACTAGAACGTGATACGAGAGAACGTTCTTTTCTAAAATCAATGTAAAAAAATCGTCGCTAACCGACTACTACCCATTGTATACTTAGCCCATACCAAAACGATATAAACGATGAAGAACATACCATCACGCCTGTATTCCCCGAAGGGTTAGGCAGAGGTGTACTTAATGTACACCCACAGTTCGCCGGTATGTTTAGGTCCCATGTAGAAGGGGGCGAGCCTATTGCCATTCACCGGGCACAAATCCAGACTCCGAGCTGCTACTGAGAATTTCATAGAAAAACCCAATAACACTTTGCTCGACCTGGGGATCGAACCCAAACCTCTAGTGTAGCAGTCGCGATAGGGACCACTAGACTAACGAGACAGGCACTAGCAACGATGAAGAAAACGTCCTTTTTTAATTTTAATCTCCATTTAAAAACTATAGGAGAGAGAGAGAGAGAGATTACTCTTTACTATATTTTATATCCGCTTATATTTTATACATTTATTTTAATTTATACTTAAGTACATAACTGTACAAGGTGGTCTTAATGCCTTAGGCATTTTCTACCAGACGACCTTTGGGTGGTGCAGGGACGATCACGGTAGGTGCAATAAAAGGGATAGGAATGAGAAAAATGGCGTAGACTATAAACTGGAAACTTACAAATTTACATATGCAATACGTACATTTTACAATTATATACTTATACAATAATATAATTATAAACATAAATATAACTTTAAACTTACATTAGAATTTCTACGTGTCAATTTTTTTACAAGCTCGTTTATTTGAATAAAAATTGCAATATTATTCAAATGTAGTATAAATTGGTAATACCTCTAAATTTACAAATTGTAACCTTGGCGTGTGTGGCATCTGTATTGATCTCATTACTTATAGCAAACGTTATTCTATTATTTAACAGTCTGGGTGTACTTTGTGTCCAGGAATGTTAAGTCGCCTGTGACATAAGGCGCCACATATTTAACAAAAAACTGTTTAAATTTCATACAGCGATGCGAATAAACTGAGGAATATAAATAACAGGAGGTTCTCAATTAGGTCTTTTTTTATTTTTGTTACATTAGAACTCCGTAATTTGTGAACTGATTTTGAAAAATCTTATCCCCAATTAGCAGATCCATGAAGATTTACCCACCAAAACCTTACCAAGTTTTTTTTGGTGTTTAACGGAAATAAAAATGTCTTCTTTGATGCAGAAACTGAAAAAAATAAAGTTTTTAAAAGCCTAGAAAATTAAACACCATCACTTATTTTATGAAAACATTAATTTAAAAGAATAATAAAAAAACTCTATATTTTTTTTTGCCGCCTGTATGTTACGTAATTGGGTGTAGTTTCAGCAGTTTCTATGCTGGAAGCCTTAAATAAAATCTGGTGCGTTTCATCCTGATAAGTCATATACGAACGCGAGTGAATCCATGGGAACAACCTAGTTCGAAATAAGGATTTCTACAAAAACAGATGTTGCTACATACAGTTATACGTCAGTTATAGTTTTGGCCTAGCGTTTGATGTGACAGTCGGAAGCCTGTCTGTCTAGTGTCAATTATGTCTTTGCCTAATATTTCTACAAAAATGTTTGATCCACACGTTCATTCAATGTATGGTTATGTACATATTGAAACTATCTTAACATACCATGCTTCTCTACTTTTAAGACACGCACTTATGTTTTCAACCGACTTCAAAAAGGAGGAGGTTCTCAATTCGTCTGTATGTTTTTTTTTTTTTTTGTATGTTTGTTACGCGATATCTCCGCCAGTTGTGGACCGATTTTAATGATTGTTTTTTTGTTTGGTAGGTTATACTTTAGAGGTGGTCCCGTTCAAATTTTATCGAAATCGGTTGAGCAGTTTTGAAAATATCAACAAAAATCTAAAAATTGTTTACAGCGATGATATTATCGTTTACTCCGAAACATCGCTGTCTTATTGGAGCAGTGCGTTTAGTTGGCTAACAATTATTTCTAAACAAAACTTTCCACTAAAAATTACAAAATAAAATTACTTTTAACAAAAAAGTTAAACCGCCTTCAAAAAATAATAAAATAATTTTGTCTAAAACAGTTTGGGAAGTCGGTGGCGAAAATAAAAGACCCACTCAAATAGAAGTCACCGACTTCCCAAACTGTTTTAGACAAAATTATTTTATTATTTTTTGAAGGCGGTTTAACTTTTTTGTTAAAAGTAATCTGAAAAATAAATCTGTTGAAAGAATAAATAAAAAAATTGAATTTAAAAGGCTAGTGTCAGCAGCAGCGACTGGAGAGGTCGCCCTAGAAGGACATACACCGATCTTATCGGCGAGATCCTCCAAGAAGGTCGGGTGCGTAACGACGCGTGTATATATGAAAAGATGTATGAATTTGGAAGAAACGAAAGAGATATGCTAGAGTCGTAGCACGTGGCGATCTATTGTTTCTGCCTGTGCCTACTCTTGTGGAAAAAGGCTTGCGTGTACTTAAATATATAAATCTATTTTCTTTCTTACAAACGTGCAGCTTACTTAACCTTATTAATATTTTAAACACACATACAATCAGGCACATAAATATTATGATGCTATTACTATAAGTGAATCGATGCTATTATAAAATTGAAAAAAAAAATGATTCTGTAGAATTAAGCTGAAAAAAAACCGGCTAAGTGCGAGTCGGACTCGCGCACGGAGGGTTCCGTGCCATTACGATTTATGACGTATTTAAAAAACTACTAACTAGATCTCGTTCAAACCAATTTTTGGTGGAAGTTTACATGGTAATGTACATCATATATTTTTTTTAGTTTTATCATTCTCTTATTTTAGAAGTTACTGGGCGGAGACACACATTTTACCACTTTGGCAGTGTCTCTCGCGCAAACTATTCAGTTTAGAAAAAAAATATATTAGAAACCTCCATATCATTTTTAAAAACCTATCCATAAATACCACACACAAAAAAAAATAGAGTTTTAGTTCTAAGTATGGGGACCCCCAAAATTTATTGTTTTCTTTTTCTATTTTTGCATGAGAATCTTAATGCGGTTCATAGAATACATCTACTTACCAAGTTTCAAGAGCATAGTTCTTATAGTTTTTGAGAAAAGTGGCTGTGACATGGACGGACAGACAGACAGACAGACATGACGACTCTTTAACTCTTTCCGTTTATTGCCATTTGACTACGGAACCCTAAAAAGGGGTTAGAGTCTATAAAATTGAAAAACTGAGACAGCCTCATTAGTCTAGTGGTCCTAAGCGCGACTGCTAGGTCCTGGGTTCGATCCCCAGGTCGAGGAAAGTGTTATTGGGTTTTTCTATGAAATTATCAGTAGCAGCTCGGGGTCTGGATTTGCCCGGTTAATGGCAATAGGCTCGCCTCCTATTACATTTAATGTGAGTGTACATTAGTACCTACGCCTCTGCCTAACCCTTCGGGGAATACAGGCGTGATAGTATGTTATGTTATGTTTCATATTATCTGAATTAGTTGAACAGATCCTGAGATAAAGCTGGAACTGTGTAGAGATCCATATACCTATAGAAAAGGTCATCACTGTTGGTTTCCGAATAAACTCATTCTATTCGTTCACGGAGGCGAAGCCACGGGCAAAATCTAGTAATATAATATACAAAACACGTGGACAGTTATTAATTAGACGACTAGTTTCCTACACAGCTGTTAGTTAAGAACTTTGTACGGAACCCTTATTAATGCCGAGGAGTTATGCACCTCTGGCAACTAACTTTTGACGATATTACATTGCGAATTCATGTTGGACATGGTATGGGATAGGCAGAAATTAGGACGTAACATGTGGATAGGAATAGTCTACATAGAAGCCACCGAGGAATTTTCTTCAAAAGCACATTGTAGACATTGCCCCTGCTTTGTGATATCACATATCTACTTGTTACTGTTATGTTTGGAGTTCAAATGCCATGATTGTCTGGTTTCGGCGTTTCTTCTCAGAAATAATATTAAAAAATGCTGAATAACATGGACATAGACTGCCTCGTTAGTCTAGTGGTCTCAATCGCGACTGCTACGCTAGAGGTCTTGGGTTCGATCCCCAGGTCGAGCAAAGTGTTATTGGGTTTTTCTATGAAATTCTCAGTAGCAACTCGGAGTCTGGATTTGTGCCCGGTGAATGGCAATAGGCTCGCCCCCTATTACATGGGACCTAAACATACCGGCGAACTGTGGGTGTACTTTAAGTACACCTCTGCCTAACCCTTCGGGGAATACAGGCGTGATTGTATGTTATGTTATGTTATGAATAACATGGAAAATTGTTTGTATTTATAACCTAAAAAGTAAACTACGCATATAAATTGGAACAGCATTTGGAACTTATTTTTGTGACAAATAAACATTTTTATGATATGTTACAGAAAACCAAATCTTTCGGGAAATACAGCGTGATGGTAAAAATACCATCACACCTGTATTTCCCGGAGGATTGGGTAGATTAGGTTACTAATAAGAGTTGTACTAATGTACACCCACAGATCGCTGGTATATTTAGATCCATGTAATAGGGGTTGAGTCCATTGCCACTTACCGGGCACAAATCCGAACTGATACTGAACTATACTAATAAATAAAATAGGATTAATTGTTATTATGGCAGAATAAATGAATTATTTAGGCCATAGTCGAGTAACATGTCCGAATAAAAAAAAACTTGAAACTAAAATCCCAAATGCAATACCCAAGCAAGATTATCCCAACTTGAACCTACAGAAGCAAAACCTTCTTCAACAAAACACAAAATAAATTCCCCGTCCGTTTGTCCTTTAAACAAGTTTCTTACTAAACCTGGCAAGTTGTAGGAACTGACCGCATACACGTGCATCCTGAAACTCCTCGAGGAAACTCTCTATGCGAACAAAGGGTGGGATTAAACTTAGCTAGCTCGGTTTATATTGTGTAATTAGAGGATTAGAATCACCGGACTTGGTACGAGTAGGTACTATCGATGTGGCTGCGGAGTTTGTGTTGGTGTACATTAGAACCTGCGTTCGGTGTAGATAACGGTCAGTTTCTTTGAAAATGTATATAGTTCAATACATATTAATCATCATCAAATCACGTACAGTCCCACTTCTAGAAACGGGTCTCCTCATAGAATGAGAGGGATTACGCAATAGTCCACCACGTTGCCCTACTGTGCATTAACAAACTTCACACGCCCGCCATCCAGAAAATCTCTCAAGACTTTATGGGATAACTCGGTAAACGAGCAGGGGCTACCTGATGCTAAGTGGTCGTCCATGGACATCTGCAATACCAAAGGAGTTGCAAAGACAAGAAGTTTTCCTTCACCGTTTTATGCGAGTGATATTCATCATCATCAACCCATTAAATTGTCCCACTGCTGGGCACGGGTCTCCTCTCAGAACGAGAGGGATTAGGCTATAGTCCACCACGCTAGACTACTGCGGGTTGGCAGACTTCACACGCCGTCAATAAAATCTATCAGGCATGCAGGTTTCCTCACGATGTTTTCCTTCACCGTTTAAGCGCGTGATTTATTTATTTAATTCATTACAACGGTCTTTAACCAATTATAGTAACATACACATATATAAACTGTAGGAAATTAACAAAAAAGGCTAACAACACTTTCATAAATTCCTCTCACAGTACTTCTGACATACCAATAAAATCTTCGACCATTCATCCGCAAACAAATCATCTGTTGGATTAGAATCCAAGAGATCATTAAGCGCGGCCATAGTGCGAGGAATTGGCGACTTAGCACGTGCAACAGTACGACATGGAGGCACGGCAAACAGCTTGTGGTTTCTGCCCCGACAATAATTATTTGGGACAAAAAAGCGCGCCAGTACATTAAGCAAATCAGGAGCGTCAATAGCTCCATGATAATTAATTATTAATACGCACATGACGTCGAAAAGTCAAAGGTGCGTGCCTTGGATTCGAACTCGAGACCTTTGACTTGGCAGTCCAATGGTCATATCACTAGGCTATCACTGCACTTGCACAAATATTATTTAAATTATTTAATACGCACGATAACCAAAAGTTAGAGATGCGTGCCTTATTCGAACGCGACAGCTACAGTTTGGCAGTCCGAAAAACAATGGTCATATTACTAGTCTAATACTTACTATTTTCTTATTCCATGCGTTAATGACAAATACAATGCATGATTTTAATTTTATAAGATGTTAATTTTAGTAAAAGTTTGATGGTATAAGTTACTAGAGTTTGTCGGGGATGTTACCACCTCATTCTAATATTCTGCCGTTAAACAATAATATGCTTACATTGTGTTGTAGCTTGAAGGGCGATGTAGCTGTATACCCAATATATGATGTAATAGGTTTTTAATAAAATACTTAATAGACAGACAGTCTTTATAAATTCAGAGTTCTAATGGAATTAGAATCGCCCCTATTCCAAGGGACCTAAACATACTGGCGAACTGTCGGTATAAATTAATAGTCCTCTGCCTAAGCCTTCGGCAGCCATCTTTTTAAAAAGTTTAACGTACTTCGACCGGTCCGGACTCTAATCCTAACACTGAACCTGAGAAATTCCCAGTTGAGAAAAATGTAAGTTTAATACTTCAGTCAAACTCGCATCTTATCTTTTGTCATTTTTAGGCATTATCCATGCAAAGATATTTTAGTGAAGGAAAAATACGTACCTGTATATACGTACTGTAAATACGTAATGAAGTCACCTCAAACACGTAAATAAAAAAATGCGAAGGCAAAGTTCGCGCTGGTGGGTGGGACTCGCGGTGTCTTAGCAGTCTTAGCGTCTGGTTTACCTAACCAGAAGACGCAGGTTAGAATCCTGCCCGCAGTCGTAATTTTCCTTCACTAAAATACCTCTCATCCTAAGTTTTTCTTTGATCAAGTACCAAATTAATGAATCACTTGAACTTTTTACTAGGTAGGTACTAATAAAATAATACAAATAATATTCTACCAGCCAATCCAGATTTATGAGTGATACAGAACAACCATCACTAATTACAATAATTAATCATCTGCGATACATCTTGCAGTGAATTCGCGAGCAACAGAAACCCATCTATCTCTATTCCTGAAGATACTAATGGATTATTCAGAGGTTATTGACTTTATCATACGAATGAATAAGCAGAGATGTGTAAGGGTCATACCACACTTACCGCTATAGAATTGGATGTCAGTCTCAATGGAAAATTGTGTGCGAACGTCGGGGGGTACCATTTTTTCGAATTCCCGTAACTTTAAATAGACCGTAAATAGTTTCTGGTGTGCAATAAAGAATATTCTATCTATCTATCTAAACTTGACTCAAGCAGAATTAGCTTTCATAGGTGTATGGAGATCCTGAGTTGTTTTAAGCACATCACAAGACTCATTTTATGATGATTAAATTATTGATTTATTTTCTTTTTATAATTGTGAGTTTTTTTTTAATATACACACTCATTCATAGAAATACATATAAATGAAAAAAGAAACTTTACGTAACGATACATCCGTAGCCTACTAGCGAGCCATTAACCGGCTACAAATCCAAACAGCGACTAGTGGTCCTGAGCGCGACTGCTATGCTAGAGGTCCTGGGTTCAATCCCCAGGTTCAGATCCTCGGGGATCGAGGGATCGTAGGATTTTTCTATGAAATTCTCAGTAGCAGCTCGGAGTTTGGATTTGTGCCCGGTTAATGGCAATAGGCTCGCCCCCTATTAAATGGGACCTAAAAATACCGGCGAAATGTGGATTTACCTTAGTACACCTCTGCCTAACCCTTCGGGGAATACAGGCGTGATGGTATGTTAAAAATAATAAAACTAAAGTACAATTTCCCGCCACTTATTAGAAAAAGGGGGCAGCACTCGTCTCAGTGTATTATAAATTTTGAATCAACGTTGAATGGAATTCTTCTATATTACCTATCAACTAAGTCTAACATAAACAATAAAATAAAATAATTTGAATATGGTTAACTAATTTTAATAATCTACCTAAGTATATCCAATACGAATACAATTAAATATTGTTGTGAAATCAGAAAATTGAATAACCGAAAAATTACTATGTTGCAGTTACAAAATGTTACGGTTTAAAAAATTACCATTTACAACATCGAGATTAGATTATAATTATAATTTGAAACTTTCTAAGTACTAGAATAACGCTACTGTATGCATTTCTCTGTTTTTTTTAAATCTTACTAGCAATGTAGGTCTCATATTACTAGTAATCTTGTTAACCCCTCGTGCTAAGCTAAAATGCTTGTGTTACGAGTGGGTTCACGTCGGTAGTGAAATGGGTGGGTTTCGAACCGGCACACAACCACATGATCGCAAGTCCGACGCCCTAGCCATTACGCTACCGCCGCTTTGCTTGATTAGTTTTTAATATAAACTTTGAAGTGTCTTCGCAAACACACTTTAAATTTAAGCTGTGTTTGTTGTCTTTTAATACAGTTGTTTAAATGCATTTGATTTTTAATTTAATTGTTTGTTACTGTGTGACGTGCAAATAAAGCTGTCTCGTAAGCTTTAAAAAACAATTCAAGTGTCTCTAGGGAGCTGTTAGTACAATCTCATTTATTTGTAAAGTCGTTTTTATGTTAATGTTACTTTTAATAGGTTTGCATTGTTAAACTGTGAAGGTAAATCTTGCTGAAAATTTCAATAGAGATAAAAAATGAGTTGAACAATTCCATTCAGTAATTCAACCCGTATTATTCTGAAGGTCGCAAAACTATCTGCTAACCGTGAATTCGATTTTCAAGACAAGAAATATATGTTAGACTTTTTTACGAAAGCCTCAGTAGAAGCTCACGAGTTTATATTTGTACCAGGTAAATAGGGTCGTCCCTAATAACAAAGGTTCTAAAAATACTGACTAACTGTAAGTATACACAGTAGGAAACGCAACAGTATGCATCATCATCATCATCATCAACCCATTACATTGTCCCACTGCTGGGCACGGGTCTCCTCTCAGAACGAGAGGGATTAGGCTATAGTCCACCACGCTAGCCTACTGCGGGTTGGTAGACTTCACATGCCGTCAAGAAAGTCTCTCAGGCATGCAGGTTTCCTCACGATCTTTTCCTTCACCGTTTAAGCGCGTGATAATTAATTATTAATACGCACATGACTTCGAAAAGACAGAGGTGCGTGCCTTGGATTCGAACTCGAGACCTTTGACTTGGCAGTCCAATGGTCATATCACAAGGCTATCACTGCACTTATAAGGCTATCACTGCAATATCAATATTAGGTAGCAGTATGCATACTGCTACCTAATATTGATATTCTGTGGGAGGGCAGTTCCTACCCTGGTCAAGTAGACCCATTCATTCACGCTGTGCTAACATGCCAGCTAGACACTAGGTACCACTACTACTAAAATTACTTTTATCCAAACTTGCAGACTTCAATTATGTATTAAAATATAACAATTCCCAAAGAAGATTTAGTGGACTGCAACGCAGAGATTTTCAAGCAAAATTTATTAATTTGCAACGTTAAAAGTTTAACTTCAGACATTGAAGGACATTACTAGATTGTTTGTCCAGGTAGCTTGACGAAACTTTGATCATAAAGTGTCGGAGTTGTTGTTCAAATTTTACGTCGCAGTTTATTTCTAGATACTACAATTTAATATTAAAAATAAAATACAACACCTACTAATGTAATCCGAACTTCGCCATTATGTTTTGGTCCCATGTAGGCAATGGGGGCGATCCTATTGCTTTAACCGTGCACAAATCCGACTCCTAGCTGCTACTGAGAATAGTATAGAAAAATTTTGCTCGATATTGGAATCGAAACAAGAACCTGTAGCATAGCAGTCGCGCTAAGGACCACTAGACTAATGAGGCAGTAATAACAACAATAATATAGGTAAGTATAAATTATCATGCAAGTACGTAAAAGTTAGTATTATTATCTAGTACTGTGTGTTTTACGTGAGAAGAGAAGAGAAGCAATGTGACGTTGACGATAAGTCCGTTAACGATAATATTAAAAATCTAGTAATTATCAAAAACACCCCACATCAACATTCCCGCAACGTCCGACAACACAAGTACAGAACAACTCCGGCTAACTAGCGCCACTCGTTGGTTGTCTTTAGCACTAATTAACTAACAAAAAACAAAGTTCTGGAACTTTCCGTTCTACCTTCGGTTAGTTAGTGACCGCGGACTGTTGGATTAATGAAATAACCACTGTTACTGCTACGTCACTTGGGAGGGGATTTGATATAAACAAGGGAATTTTACATTATTTTAAAATAAACTTTATTATTATAAGCAGAAGACTGCCATCTACTTTCATCGTCTGCATCATCATTCTTATAAGCCTTTATACCAACAATCTCAGTCCTTTGTCTCTTCCAATTTTATGAGTCAGAATTGTCAAAATAAATTAACATCACTAACCTTTTTGGTTGTGCCTTGGTGATAACATTGTTTATGTGCTCCATTTAGAGAGAGTGAGCGATTTGGTTATGATCCATAAAAAAACACCAATTGTAAAGTTTCGAAGTGTTACAAAAAGGTCAGGTGCGTAGTATTTGCAACCGGCGCGTGTGTATGATGATATGATGAGATGTATGAATGTGGAGAAAATAAAAGAAGTAGATAAGCAGGAATCGTTGCAGTAAGTGGTGGTAAATGTGTGTTAAAATTAAATACTTACATCTTATTCATAATATTGTTCCGTAGTACGATCTGTGTTTGTCGATAAAATACTGAGGTCTATTTGACAACAGAAGCCATATTTTTGTACACTTATAACGCAAAAACTACTGCATGAAAAATTGGATGAGTTTACATTGTAGCTGGAGTTATAACTTAAAATCATGTTTCATGTTGACACGCCAACTAGAAGCTAAGTTCGAGAGAAACCGTGGGGGCTAGTTAGAATATAAAGTTCGACTGCCTCATTAATCTAGTGGTCTTAAGCGCGACTGCTACGCCGGTCATGGTTTCGATCCCCAGGTCGAGCAAAGTGTTATTCTGTTTTTCTATGAAATTCTCAGTAGCAGCTCGGAGTCTGGATTCGTGCCCGGTTAATGGTTATAGGCTCGCCCCCTATAACATGGTACCTAAACATACCGTAGAAGCGAAGCAGGATGAAGCGACGGTAGCGTAATGGCTAGGGCGTCGGACTTGCAATCATGTTGTTGCCGGTTCGAAACCCACCCATTGCACTACCGACGTGAACCCACTTGTAACACAAGCATTTATAGCTTAGCACGAGGGGTTAACAAAATTACTAGTAATGTGAGACCCACATTGATAGTAAGCTTTTTTTTAAAAAAAAAAGGAAAATCCTTTAAAAAGACATGAGTGAAACTGCTTTTTAATTGGAAACATACGTTTAAGTTCACAGATCTGTCAGACTGTCATTTCAATTTTTTTTTAATATGATCAAGATAATCACATGTTTTGGTAGAAATGTTGATTAAGCCAATTGTTTCTAGTAGTACTAATTACTTCTTTATTATAAGGTCTATCTGGATTAGTATTTAATACACATTAACTTTTATAAGTATTGTAATGGGGTATAAAGTGTCTTGTCTCTCCTTGTTAAGACATAAAGGATTTAGTCATTGGTAATTGCAGCTCTCTAAGATTGGATCAAAGTAACTTCAACTAAAAAGACATAAAATACTTTTCATCCTGCTAAAAATCACTTCAGTGATCGCATTCTCATAGTCAAAATTAAATAAGTGAAAAGAGATAAAATAATAAATACACAGAAGATATACACGTAGTTCTGAAATTTAACGTCTGATCTATTTTATATAATAGGTAATACAAAACAGGTACTTAGTTCTATTTATTATCCATTATCTTCTAATTCTACTAATAGGTATTATAAATATAAAAAAGTTTGGATGTTTGTTACTCAATCTCAACATCTACTCAATGTTTTCAGAAGTAGTGTCTGCTGGCATGTCTACATGCCAGCATGAATGGCTTGGCACGACCGGGAAAGTATACCTTTCACGTATGCATACTGTTGAGTTTCGTGCGTTGCAAAAAAAAAAAAAAAACATCTAAAGTCCATGCAGTCAAAGACACGGGCAGAAGCTAGTGATTCATATTTTGTTTGTGACATTAACTACTGTGTAAGTGGCAATTCATTGTAAATGAAAAGTAGGAGACTGTGAAATATCACAGGCGATTTCAAAAATAATCATTTCATATTTCATGAAAATAAAAATAATTAAAAGTAGCAATAATATCCAAACTCAAGTCTGTCTATCTCTTAGATGCCTAACATGTGCATTTCGAAATAAATTTGTCGTCGTTTCTTTCGAGCCGAAACTACAACTGGAGCTGCAAAATTTGGAATTATGTCGCTACTATACCTAATCATTCACTGGGCGCGAAGCCGCGGCCAAAAACTAGTGCTTATTAAAGTGTATCAGAACTTTACATTGTATAACAAAAGACTATGACGATCAGTTTTACAGTTTTTATGAAGCAATATTCAAAGTTAGAAAAATGAAGCACTAAAATACCTGTAAAGTTCTCGTAAAATCATTTTATAGTTGACGATGAAAAAATATTCAAATCTGAAGATTGCAAACACTAGAAACAATAGAACTCGATTAGAATATGAAATCGTAAAAACGTTCCCAAAAATAAATAGAGGCAGCGTGTAAGCCAAGTTACGACAAAATTATCGAAATTATTTAGTATTAGCAGCATTGTAATTAATAATTCTACTTCCAGGAGTAAAAAGAAAGCTTAGAGATAATCAGGGAAACTGACAATTTGGACACATAAATCTAACATACTCAACTAAAGTCTATTTTTATATTAAAATGTAACCCAAACTCATAAAGCATGACATACATACATACCATCACGCCTGTATTCCCTGAAGGGTTAGGCAGAGGTACACTTAATGAACACCCACAGTTCGCCGGTATGTTTAGGTCCCATGTAATAGGGGGCGAGCCTATTGCCATTCACCGGGCACAAATCCAGACTCCGAGCTGCTACTGAGAATTTCATAGAAAAACCCAATAACACTTTGCTCGACCTGGGAATCGAACCCAAGACCTCTAGCGTAGCAGTCGCGATTGGGACCACTAGACCAACGAGGCAGTCATAAAGATTAATTAATTATAAATAAATACGTACATACATAGACTCATGCTTTTTCCCAGTAGGCGAGGAAAGCATTTATTTTACGTATCTACGAATAACAACTTTTTAACATTAACCTCGATTTAATATAAGTAATATTCGTATTTGACCGCTCTATCTAGTTTTCATTCTATCTACTATAAATTTGCGCGATAAAAACTTGGCTCTAACTCTACATTTATATTTTTCCAAGAATATTATAAGCCGAATTTTAAATTTTATTGTTACGCTCTTGTAAAAAAGTTGTGAACTTTTTAAGTCGTACCTATTGTAGTTCATGTAAAGTGTATGATTAATGATTCTTACTACTCATGAATTTTATTTTTGTGTTGAAATAAATACCTATTTCTTTAGTGCCATGTTTAAAAATCATATAAGATTATTATTAAATCGCTTACAGTGAAAAACGCTCACCAATTACTATCTTATGCTCGCGACTTCGTTTGCCTAGAATGTGTTAATACTTCGTGAAGCCGATTTTTTTCTCTGAGCTTTTCTTGGTCAAAAATTCAGAAGCATTGACCAAAAGTATAATTACAATGAGTTTTATATTCCTTACTTAAATTATTGATTTCCCCATACAACTTCCTTTCCCTTTTTACTCCCTTAAGGAATGATTTCCAGGATAAAAATATACTATATCCTTTCTAAGGTCTCAATGCGATCGATCGATCTCTATGCTAATTTTATCTAAGTCGGTTCAGCGGTTTCAGCGTGAAACGGTCAGACAGACATGACTACTTTCTAATATATACAAATATATTATGTTAGTATGGTGTAACATCTCACTCCTGCCTATATTCTGTTCATCTTGTTAAACATAGGAACAATACAATATTGAGCTATAAACGTATCGTCTAAGCGGATTACAGTACAAATACCTAGTAATACGTCACTGATCTGTCAATTAATTATTCATTGTAGTTGATAATCCCTAATCAGCTATAACACTAGGTCACGGGCTTAAAATACGTATCACCTAGAAGCCACAAAAGTGAATACATGAAACTACTCTTAAAAATAGTAGTTTTGCATTTGAGTAGTGCACGTTATGATAACGTGATTGACGGTGGGAATATCTTTTTTTTTTAAAGCTTACTAGCAATGTGGGTCGCATATTACTAGTATTCTTGGTAACCCCTCGTACTAAGCTAAATGCTTGTATTACGAGTGGGTTCACGTCGGTAGTGCAATGGGTGGGTTTCGAACCGGCAACCACATGATCGCAAGTCCGAAGCCCTAGCCATTAGACTACGGCCGCTTCATATCGAATTTATAAATACGCATAAATTGCGTATCAAATTATTATCACACACTTACACGGTGAAGGAAACCATCGTGAGGAAACCTGCATGCCTGAGAGATTGCCTTGACGGCGTATGAAGTCTGCCAACCCGAAGTATGATAGCGTGGTGGACTATGGCCTAATCCTTCTCGTACTGAGAGGACACCCATGCCCAGCAGTGGGACAATGTTGATGATGATATTTAATAATGTCATCTTTGCCATTCCTACCTCTAAAGATGCTGTTGGCCATTAAAAGAAATAGAATGAGATACAACTTCATGTGTAAGGAGCTCATATTTTTGACATGTAAAAATTGCTGGATGCAGTTTCTAGTTAATACTTATTCTACGGTCACGGGTTCATAATACTCAATGGTGCCTCGTTGGAGTGGCCCTTACAATGGAGCTATAAAGCTTTGTTAGGTTAGGTAGGTTATCTCAAAGGGTGGCTATAAATTATTAAGCAATCCTTTAACCTAAAATCTGAAATGGAACTTAATAATGGACATAACACGACATTATCATCACGTCTGTATTCCCTGAAGGATTTGGTAAAGGTGGTACTTAAGGGTTACATGAAGTACACCTTTACCAAATCCGAACAGTTCACTGGTGTGTTTACTTATAGGGAGCAGGCCTATTGCCATTAACCTGGCACATATCGAATGTCATAGAATGCGATTTTAAGTCATCATTATGATAACTTAAAAATTTAAGTAATTGAATGTTACTGCATGGTAATATTTTTATTCTAGTGTTGGCGTCTTAATAAAAATATTTGTTTAGACATAATTTCGGTTGAAATTGTTTTATCATTCATGTAAAATAATAATTTGCACGTGCTGTGTACTTTAACCGACGAACTTTATTATTAACTTTTGATGCGGTACCATAATAATAAACAAATAACTGACGGTGGTTCACTGCTTTTAATCTAATAGAGTAAATTAAGTTTAGCTAAAGCATTGCAATTCTGAAAAAGCCCTCTGAAATCATTTGATAGATTCAATAGCAACTATCGCTCGCTACACAAGTTACAATCAACGTTCAAATCTGTGAATGAATAGAAACAAAATATATAGAAATTCGAAAAATCGTGAGTTAAAAAGTATGTCACCATACATTTTATTTCGATTCCTGCATGCCCATAAGATAACAAAAACAAAGAAACTCAGTTAATCCCATTTTCTTGCTGACCACGTTTACAAGTCGGTCGCAAAATAAGTAATTAAAGAAATAAAGCTTGTTACTCGACTAATACAGTTTTATTGAGCCATTAATAGCTCAAGCACTCACGTGGACCCTCGTTTTCATGTCAACTATTAGCATTTAGTGATGTGCACGTTATCGATTATTGTATAAATTAATATTTTAAAGGGTCTTTGTTGTGTAATTTTATTGTCTAATATCTATAAGCATCTTCTTGAGGGTGAATTTTGGAAGTTTAGGGTCAAAAATTTTTATAATTAAATATGTAAACTTACTTATGAAATGTAATTGAATTTAGGTACGTGGTTCCACGAGTTTACAGTTTAAAAATCTTATGGGGAAGAACTGGCCAGAAACTATGTACACACTTTTAAAATATTGATGAAGGTCCTAAAATGCCTTGCAGGTTCTGAAATATCTACTGCAATTTTTTTTCGAAAATAATGTCTGAAGAAAGAAAAACAATTGATGGTGGCCCTTGATCAGGAGTTGGACACTACAAGCTAATTAAAAAAGTGTTTTTTCTATAGGTAAGTTTATCAACTACATAAAATATTTAAATAAAAAAGCAATAGGTACATTGTATAGAAATGCGGCGTCATCGTCTGTAGACGATTACGGACATGAAAAATTCTCGGGGTGAAGGCCCATGTCTTTACGTATCGTAACATTAATGGGCTATTGAGATAATTAGTTTTTTCAAAAATTCATGCTAAGTTGTGTAGCTTCTCTACGTGGCCACGCATATCATCATTGATACTATAAAAAAAATAATCCATTGACACGATAAGGGGTTATGTTTGTTTTGCTTAATTATTCTCCTTTGATTGCTCTGTTAATTCTTTATGTACTGCTTTTTTTGTAAGAAATAATAAAAGGTTTTTTATTTTTATTTTATTTATAATTGCTCTGTACGATGATCTAACATGCCTAATTTGCAGTGCAATGTTTAAACAACCAATGCAACGCAAACACGCCTAGATAATATATTCCAAGCTCCCTCACTTGACAATCGTTTAAATTGGTACGTGCCTATCGATAACATTTGTCGAGACATCACTATTGCATGTGTTCAGGGGCACATATTGCGTCAGGGCTGCCACGTAGGAAAATGCGCCGGCGACACCGAAATTGCAATATGGCCCGCACCGTAAGCATGTGATTACATACGGCTTGTAACAAAGAGGTAATGTTTTACTGGAAATGTTTCATATTTGTGGCGCGGCACCCCTCGGGGACATTTAGAAAGAAAATGTACGTATGTATAAAGGTGTATTCATACGTGTTGGGCTTTTTTCCTCCTCTCAGTTGAGGTTTACGACTTAAATGTAATTTTGAGGCTGGATTCTTAGAGCCCAGCGTATTTGCATGATGTATTTTTCCTCTTTGTCTATCTGTAGGTATATGTCACCTTTTTGTGTTCGCCATTTTTATAGCCTTTAAAAGGGATTACTTAACATACAAAACATTAAGTTACAACTTGTTTCAAAGATAATCATCGTCAAGGGTTTCTAGGACAAACCTACTACTTAGCAGAATATCATCAATCTTAACAGGGTCATTATTAATATCCAAAACTTTAGTATTTCTGTGAGAGACATGTTCTAATTGTATTTCGTACAAGTTGTGATTGTGAATGAATTCTCCCAAGGGTTAGACGAGAGAGTAGTATTCAAGTACATCATTTTTCTGGTGTATTTCATAGAGTATTTCCATTATCCAAAAAAAATATATAGTCTACTGAGAACAAATAACATTTATTGGACCTGGGAATCCGTTCAGTAACTTCGTTTACAACGGGATCATTATTAGTCTGAATCGAGTGTTTACACGTGAAAACTTGTAAATGGCCTTCATTATTGTATTGTAACGATTGTTATAGTTGTGCTAGCTGTAAGTTTTCCGAATAAAATAAAATAAATAAATAAATCATGAATTCCTTCATTCAGATTCTCCTGTCCACAGCTTTGATGAGTAAATAAAAGTGAAATACTTCACACGCTTCTTATGGCAACCAAGCATAATTTGTTAATCAAACCTTGAAACAAAAATTGACAGTTACCATAATTACTAAAAATATTTATTCAGCCATTATCGCCCAACTGCAAGGAAAAGACCCTTCTTTCACTCCTCTCAGTTCAGAGCTTTCTGCGGCCAATCCTTTCAATAAAGGTAGCTATCCGCCAACTCCTCCTGTTCCTACCACGACATCATCTGATGTTGTGTTGGCTAGGGCCAGGTCATCCACCATCTTCTTTTGTACCCGCCGCGACATTGTGTGGGCTCCACTTAGTGGTAAGTTTTGTCATGAGCAGACCAGCACAATTCCACTTTAATCTTTCGGCTTTTTGATCAACATCAGAGATCTGAGTTTTGGAGCGCAGTGTACTGTTCTGATGCATTCTGATAGCAGGTATGGCTCGCTCTATGGCTCGCTGGCAAACCCCGAGTGCGGACTTCTATTATCTAACTTATAATAAATTATACTAAGTATCCTAGATTTATTGTTTAATTTTGCATAAACTTAGTCAACACCTGTATATCCTCCTATCACAGGCAATGCTTTCCCTTAAAGTGTTGGTCCCTTACAATGTTACCCTTAAAGTGTTGGTCCCTTACAATTACATAATTATGTAAAATTTACAATCTGTATTCGTTGACAAGAAGATTACAGCGAGTCCCTTGCAAAGATTATAACCCCGGGTAAAACATCATGTCTTTTAAGTAATTCTAAAATCTTAACATCTCTGTTACCTATTCTGTAAACAAGAGCCAATCGTTAGACCGATTGTTAACAAATTGGGACTAATTGTATTCGTCTGATTGGATAAATGTTTTCTATTGTCTATGAAAAGAAACCAATTCATTAAAGTTCAGAGACATCTCGAATTGAATTAATAGAACACAAAATACATAATAGATGATTTAGTAGTCTAGCCGCTGTTAAATCACCTATTGTTTTATCTAAGTAATATTAACGTTTTAATCTTATCTTGAGAACCAGTTCTTACTTTATTCGACCCAATTACATTGTTGTATATTTCTGTCTAAAGCATGCCTCATTAAGTTTAGTGGTCCTAAGCGCGACTGCTTTGCTAGAGGTCATGGATTTAGCAAAGGTTCCCAGGTCGACCAGTGTTATTGGGTTTTTCTAAGAAATTCTCAATAGCAGCTCGGAGTCTGGATTTTTGCCCGGTTAATGGCAATGGGTTCGCCCCCTATTACGTGGGACCTAAACATACCGGCGAAATGTAGGTGTACATTAGTACACCTCGGCCGAACCCTTCTACAGGAGCGATGGTATGCCTATAGGAAAAAAAACTACCTAATGTGGACTTGCCTGTATCTTATCAGATTGTAATAATAGTTACATACTCTATAAATAAAATATGTTACGGCGTTTAACTAATGGAACATGCGTTCCGATTGGGTAAAAGATATATGACGTCACTTGACAGGATACACTGAGGTACTATGTCGTAGAGACGCACTATACGTTATGAGGCCTACATTTCGGAAACATGGTGCTTAAATATTTATAAGCATTTTGTTAGGCTCGAGAAAAATGGTTTGAGCAAAATTTAGGAGACAATTCTTTCATAAAGGGTATCATGTGCTCAAAATCGTTCTGTCGGATTATATATCGTTAAGAATTCTTATGTCTTGTTATATTTTTATTCTTGGCTGGAAGGTAAAAAACATATTATACTGCTAAATTTAATAATAAAAATATATTATAATACCAAAAAAGAATATGTAGTCCAATTGGTTTAAACAAAGATGGTTAGATGTTTCTACATTACAAAAAAGAACTCACCCATACACCTTATCTGAACAAATTGAATGTCAGTGTGAAGTCGTCACTTCCACTTAAAGTACCTATATAGGTAAGATCTCAATTTTTTTCAAAATTTTTGTCCTAAGTATATTTGGATTGCTGTATTTAAAATTTTATTTAACACTGACTGTTGATTGAGATTTCACTCTCGATCCTAAAATATTTAATTACTATATCAGTAAAAACAAAAATATGGTATTAATCAGATTTTAAGCGGCGTATCGAGATAAATAATGTGCGCTATTTTAAGGTAGACCAACTAGACCAATACAACTGAGAAAACTACATCTAAGTTCGTGAACAAAAATTCTAAAGATATTTGTTTTGGTTTGTATTGCTCTAACAAGACCTCATATTTTTAGGCTTCTCTGTACATTGAGTAGTTTGAATTTTATATTATAATGTTGCGATTCCTGTTATTTTATAAATTTTCACAAATGCTTGGCACAGGTAAACGCTTTATAGCACACCGCTACCGTTTCTAGTAATAAACACACAAGCCAAGAGTTTTAACTTATGAGTTTCATATGTAAATTTATCGCAGTCGACGTGTTGGGCTAATTTGTACCATAAATTGTGCTATACTTGTCTCTATGGATGTTTAAAGCTATGTTTAAACAAGATATATGCACACTATAGTGGATAATATTATTTTTTGAATTTTCTCAGAAAATAAAACTGCAATTTTAAAATTTAATCACGGTCACTTTAAATAAAATTTTAAAAGAATTATTTTCCTGTCCGTACATTTAGTATATTTATTGAAATGAGATATATAAATTTAAAGAGCCCTATAACGAGCGAGGATATAATTATATTTAATGATCCAACCTACTTTTTCTTACTAGGCTAGAGATCCTAATATATAGTAAGTATATGGCGAGTCGAAGCATGGCATAATATTGGACGCACGCAGATTGAAAACTGCACCCGTCTTTCCTTCCTCTATAGTCTAGATCTTTGGCAAGCAGATTTGACATCTATCATTTTTGAGATTACTGATTTGTCAATTTTGATCTCATTTAAAGAAAAGAAAATAAATATGTAGCGCGCAAGAGTTATGCTATAGATTAATCACTTTATGTGTATAATTTAACCAGATTTTATGTATCCTAGTGTACTTGTGTAGTATTCCATATTATAGACTTTTTTATGGCATATCTCGGCAAACAAGCTGTGCAGCAGGCGAGCTACCTGATGGTAAGTAGTCATCGCCGCCCATGGACAGCTGCAAAACCAAAGGAGTCTCAGATGCGTTGCCGAGTGTATTTAAGGAAAAGGGATTGGAAGGAGAAAGGCAGAAGGAAGAGGACTGAGGCAGAAACTGGGCCTTCGGTGCTGACCTTTTACGTACATGTCTGTTTGTATATTTCACTGAACTGCAAAACCTAGCCGAGCCGACTTATAAATTTTATTTATTTGTTCAATAAAAGTAATTTCGGAGATGGTAAATGGTGATGACTGACTTCTTTTTTCATGAGCTTATGAATTATTATTGTGTACATCGATATATTAATACAAAAAACATAATTCAATTAATTATACTGAAGCGGATCAAAACTAGGGGTGTTATTTAAGTTTGGCTTAGCCATTTTTCATCTGAACAGTACGCATTGTTGGGCATAGCAAGAATACTAGCAATGTGCGACCAGCATTGATAGTAGACTAGGCTAGGCTTTAAAAAAAAAATCATGGTGACTGTACCGTGTTAGGTATAATTTTTTAATACGGTTTTAAGGTCTTTTCCTAATTGAATCACAGTATCATTCCAGGCTCGTTAAAATCAATCAATCAATCAAATGTTTTTATTTCAAATAAGCTTTCACAAGCGTTTATGAAACGTTATTGACTCTAGTTGCACGGTTCCAAAAAGTTGATCTCATGGAGAAGAATCCGGCAAGAAACTCCATAGACACTCTTTTAAAATATATTGTTTTAACATAATTTGCTGGTACATTATGCCGATAACAGGATGTGAGTGCATTGGAGGTTTATGTCATAATTAGCCTGAAGTCGGGACTAAAATTACAAGAAGGTTCTCAGCAAATGAGAACGCAATGTCAAACTAAAACAGATACACTATGTGTAAGAATACACATTATCAAAAATATGAACTAGGATAACTATAAACTACTTAGACATAAAGGCTACGATGTACTCACATTTACAGTTCCTGTTTATATAAAGTGGTAAACAATATACAAGATAATTGAGAGTGAATAAAGTAACCTCAGGTTGCCAGGGAGACCACAAGTGCACCCGTATTTTAACACCACACATTTTTATCATCAACGTAGTCCTTGACTTTGTAATATGCTTTCTTAACAAGGACCGATTTAACATAATTTTTAAATTTCTTACCGGTGAGATCGGTAACAGATTTTGGAAGTTTATTGTAAAAACGCACACAATTTCCTAGAAATGATTTATTGGTTTTAGTTAATCTAAATTTAGGTACCACTATTTTATGTTTATTTCTAGTATTATGGTTGTGAAAGTCGCTATTTATGCTTAACATATGCAGGTTTTTGCGGATATACATGATGTTTTCTAAAATATAAAGTGACGGCAGCGTTAGTATACTGACGTTCTTGAAGACTTCTCTAAGGGAATCGCGAGGGCCCATATTGTAGATTGCGCGGATGGCCCTTTTCTGCAAGATAAAAATAGAATCTACGTCAGCAGCTGATCCCCACAGCAGAATACCGTATGACATAATGCTGTGAAAGTAAGCGAAGTAAACAAGTCTAGCAGTAGCTACGTCAGTGATCTGCCTAATTTTCCTAACTGCATATGCTGCGGAACTTAATCTGCGAGACAGGGCTGAGATGTGAGCACCCCATTGCAACTTACTATCAACCGTTATACCTAAAAAAACAGTTTCATTGATTAGATTGAGTTTGCTGCCTTCAAGAATGAAATTAGTTTCAACTTGTGGTACATTTGCTAATGAGAATTTTAAACATTTTGTTTTGCTAGCATTAAGTAGTAAATTATTAGCTAGAAAATAAAAACAAGTTTTTTGAGCATTACCGAATAAAAGCACAATTAATTTCGTTACTTTTTATCAGACGCGTATTTTAATTTAGATTATTATATCTTTTATAATATTAAGTTACTAGTTTAATTATTATCATGAAAAGTATTTAAAATAAGAATTAAAAATATAAAGGACAGACCAACAAAGCTATTTTGTTTTAGGTACAGTATATTTTTAAATTTGCCATTTTTTTCTAAGTAGGTACCTAATATTTTTCGTACCTACTGATAAAACTATACCAGGCACTAAAAATACTGGCAAACTATTTTAAACTCTTTAAATGCGTCGTTTTCACAATGCAACATATATGAACACGTTAACAATCAAAATTCGTTATGGCACAAATTATTTTCAAATTGTGTTAGTAAAATCTGAGTACAGCGAAGGATTTCCAACTAATCCATTAGTATTCCGAACTTAATGCATTAGTAGGTTTACAACTAATATCATTAAAAGCTCATCTGTCCGTGAAATGTTCCTCTGCAAGTATCGTGATAGTTTTGCGTGAACTGCTTACATATCATACAATCACGCCAGTATTCCCCGAAGGGTTAGGCAGAGGTGTACCTAATGTTTATCCACAGTTCGCCGGTATGTTTAGGTCCTATGTAATATTATTATAATCCATCTACCTCATTAGTCTAGTGATCCTAAGCGCGACTGCTACGCTAGAGGTCCTGGGTTCGATCCCCAAGTCAAGCAGTGTTATTGGGTTTTTCTATGAAATTCCCAGTAGCAGCTCGGAGTCTGGATGTGTGCCCGGTTAATGGCAATAGGCTCGCCACCTATTAGATCGGATCTAACATACACGAAGTGTGTAAGTAGGTACATCTCTGCCTAACCCCTCGGGGAATGCAGGCGTGATGGTATGTTATGTTATGTTATCCATATGTAACTAAAACCCACGCAATTCACAAAATAACTTGTTATATATTTTAACCATTCATTCAAAATTACTAAATACGATCTTTATCCAGAGGGTTTCTATCCAAAACACAGATTAATGGTTTAGCCTTAAGAGGAAACCTTTAAAAGCTGTAAACAAAATCTCGTAAAAATTTATGTTCTTAGAAATAAGTGGGAAGTATCTACAAGTATTTTACTTTATTTTATTTTAGTATAACGTTGATTTTGTGAAGAAAAATACAATATTGTTTAGGCGGACCGTTTCGCCTAGGGCGTCGTCTAATATAATATTTTTTGGTTATTCATAAATTGTACGCACGGCTACACATCAAGCTATACAAAACCAGTTTACGCTGGCCTCTTATTGTTTTTTTTTATTGAATCAAAACAGTTTACAATATTTGCTAACATTTGCATCTGCCAAACTGCAGAGCAGTTTGTTGGCAGTAAGTCCTCGTGGATTTGCGTAAACTATGCTTAAATAGGTGCTTAAGAACTATAATTTAGACTAAGAATAAACATCACATAGGAATAGGTATTTAGCTGACATTGGTGCTAATCCTCTTGCAGTCACCGTTTTGCGTTGTACTATCTTAGTTTGAACAACAGAATCAGCACCAGTGTCAACTACGGACAAATTGACAAATAATGTTTCCTAAACACTTTTTTTAAGAGTGTTTTCTTTTTATCTTTAGTATTATGCAGGACCTCTTTTGGTAACTCATTGATGAACGTCGGTAATGTCCATCTTCTCGTACGCTTACCATAATAGTTATTGACCCTTGGTACATACAACTTTTTTTCTTTCGACATCCGAGTTGGGTAGTTATATTCTCGTTATTTTTTATATGTATTTATATTATGTTGTTCTAGAATCATTGCCATTTTTAATTTCATCTCAACTGGTAGTATATTACATTTCTTAAATAATTTTTCATAGTGTTTGTTTACGTTATCTTTCGTCTGTTTGCTCACTAATAATTTCATAAATCTTGTTTGAATTACTTTAATTTTATCTAGGTATATATGATTTAAATGTAAGTTCATAGCCACCCAACCCGTAACTGATAATTGAGTCAGCTAATGCATAATACAATTCCTAAAATAGTCCTCTCTTAACTATACTGTATACTATAACTATAATATATGTATGTTGTGGTAGGGCCACGCTGTTCGCAGCATGAATGGGCCGGCTTGACCGGGGAAGTACCACACTCTCGCAGAAGACCGACGTCCGAGTAGTAGCGTTTCGTTACTGTGCTTCGTTCGGTGAGCGAGAGGGCCGGAGGCCCAATTCCTCCCCCAATCCCCTTCCTTCTCCTTTTCTCCTTCCCCTCCCTTTCCCTAAATAGGCTCGGCAACGCATCTGCAACTCCTTTGGTTTTGCAGATGTCCATGGGCGGCGATGACTACTTACCATCAGGTAGCTCGCCTGCTCGTTTGCCGAGTTATACCATAAAAAAAATAAAAAAATAAATAATAATGTATGAGAAGCCTATACAATGCATGATCAGCTTAAACTATTTTTGTATAGGTTGACCTGTAGTCGTGTGTACGTCTATAACATATTCTGGATTCATGACAGTAGGAAGTACAACATCAACTATAGTGTTCACAACTTAGTACTAAAATCACCATCATGCCTGTATTTCCTAAAGGGTTAGACCTTCTGCCGACTGCCTCATTAGTCTGACTGCCTCATTAGTCTAGTGGTCCTAAGCGCGACTGCTACGCTATAGGTCCTGGGTTCGATCCGATCGAGCAAAGTGCTATTGGGTTTTTCTATGACATTCTCAGTAGCAGCTTGGAGTCTGGATTTGTGCCCGGCTAATGGCAATAGGCTCGCCCCCTATTACTTGGGACCTAAACATACCAGCGAAATGTGGGTGTACATTATTAGTACACCTCTGCCTAACCCTTCGGGGAATACAGGCGTGATGGTATGTCTGTTATGTTATGATTAGCCCTTCGAAGAATACAAGCGTGTAAAATGCAGTACCTAACGAGCAGCCAGATACATACAAAATACTCTAAACTTTTGCTTAAAAATCGTTTTTGTAGGATAGTGGTTATTGTCAATTTTAGAAGTATCCTCAGTTTACGATAAAACCGTCTAAGGAAACAGAAAAAAAAAAACAATAAGGAACAACTACCGTGAAATTCGGAAAGAATAGACGCTGAAAAGTATTTTCCAGCTTTTCAGCTCTTTGTAGTTTCCTAGTTTTTGATCTTGGAAATGGACACGTCGTCTAATATGCACCTATAACTTCCAATCCAAGCTACATACAAAAGTGACACAACTACAAAAGAGCATATATTTCACCTAAATTATTTCCTACAATTTTAAAGGAAACTCGAGGCAAAATGCAAGCAGATATTCGACTTTGTTGAAATTCAGCCGTTGTTCGACTCTGCCATGATTTTTTCCCGAGTGTATTGCAATCTTTACTGCTGTTGTTGTTGTTTATATACTGCTGATACACACCGGCTTATTCGGGATTATGTCAATTGTACTGGGCGGGAGTATAACCAATTTAAATGTGCCATTATTCTGCTATTGAGATTCAGTTTTGTGCGAAACATTTTCTTCTGTTGGTTTCGTTATTACATTCAGTTTTTGACGAACATAACATAACATAACATAACATAACATACCATCACGCCTGTATTCCCCGAAGGGTTAGGCAGAGGTGTACTTAATGTACACCCACAGTTCGCCGGTATGTTTTGGGTCCCATGTAATAGGGGGCGAGCCTATTGCCATTCACCGGGCACAAATCCAGACTCCGAGCTGCTACTGAGAATTTCATAGAAAAACTCAATAACACTTTGCTCGACCTGGGGATCGAACCCAAGACCTCTAGCGTAGCAGTCGCGATTGGGACCACTAGACCAACGAGGCAGTTTTTGACGAACATACTGCCTAATTTTTATACTCATTAGTTTTTTAATGTCAACTAATACAACCGAGTGTTTTGACTTAAGACCTCTTCGTCCTCCAAGGGAGTATCAATTAAGGTTGATAGTAGGTACTGAAACAATAAATAAGATAAAAAAAAAAAAATCTAAACTTTTTGATTAGCAAAAAAATTTGCATTTCAACAGATGTCAATGACGTCGCCTCAAAGACGTAAATTAAAAATTGTGTCATAGCGTCTGGTGTACCTTTTTTTTGTCGGGTTTGGAATAACGCAGCTTCGAATCCTGCCCGAAGTCATATATTTCCTTCACTAAAAGAACTTACTAATCTTTGCATGGAAAATGCCTAAAAAATACAAAAAATGTATTTCTAAACTTATCATGGCTTTTCATCCTTTTTTGTGGGAGCAGCCGTCGCCAGTGAGTTTTGTACATCAGTATGTCGCTTTTGATCTAATAAATATAAATCAAATAATAGAACTTTAAAGAAATAAAGACCAAATTTTACAACATCAAATGTTTTAATACATCAACAACACTTTGTTTCATGCCGACAGAAAATTAAGGTTTACTCAAACAAGAAACAAGCACCCGTATTTTACGTTGTTCCTTCGTATTTTGCAGAATAACGCTGCCATTTCGCAGAGACACACTAGAACAAATGCAGTACACAATTGCCAAGTAATTTATATGTTCCTCGGCGAGAATTCCTTCAATTAAAGAAACTAGTGGAGGTTCCGTTCGACACCGTCTTCGATGATTAGCTTCGAAACTTGGGTATCTTGATGTTCGATTGAATTTGTAACTTTTTGATGTAATGTAGTTGCCTTACATATTATGTGCAGGATGTTCACAAATTGATTTTCAAATTGACCTCGGAACTCCAGTTTTTATGAACCGAATTGGAAAATTACTTATTTCGTTTGGGAAAGTACCTATACTTCCCAAATGTATTGATTGTGACCAAAATGCTGTTTATGAAAATTTCGAACACAACAATAACGTGTACCGTTCAAAAAAATCAACGTTGGTAAAACCAAGTACCTACTTGGAATTACAAGCTACTCAATATTTAGCAAAATAATATTAGGTATGTCCAAAACAGTTTCGGAAGTCGGTGCCTTCAATTTGGTTGGTTTTTTGTTTTCGCGACCTACTTACCTACCTACCAAAACCGTTTAACTTTTTTGCTAAAACATATATTATTTATTTATAGATCATTAGTTATCTATAATTTTTTCTTCTTTTTCGCTGTTATTATTGTGTTTTGCATATTGTATTTTCGCGGTGTTTTCTCACAGAAACCTACGCTATAATATTCAGTTTCACAACAGTTTCATTAAGTATTTCAAGATGAATTGTAAGAAGGTAGGTAATACATAAATTAATAAAAAAAAGGTGTTATGGACGTATGTGGCTCTTGAGGGGCAAGAGAAAACGATCATGTGTCTCATCTGGAGGAGAGGGATTAGCGCGCGCGCTTGCCTACTTCGGGTTGGCAGACTTCACACGTCGTCAAGAAAATCGCTCAAGTATAAAGGTTTCCTCACGATGATTTCCTTTACCGTTTAAGCGCCTGATAAATATTAATACGCACATGACTTCGAAAAGTCAGAGGTGCGTGCTTTGGCTTCTCGAGACCTTTGACTTGGCAGTCCAATGGTCATATCACTAGACTATCTCTGCCTAGATAAAAAGAGTAACGAAACAAGGTAGACCCATTCTCTTGAAATCAAACCAATTCATTCATTAGTCATTTGCACAACAGAGTTATAGTTGAAGCTTTTCATGAATTCTGTTACACTATTAATATTCATGATTTGATCTTAAATGTAAACTTTGTACCTATATATATATACGGGTTTTCGTTTATCAATTTGTGTTGTTTCCCAGTTTCAGTTGCTACACGGTAAACTAAATACGAACTTGCTGTTGTTTTGCATAATGAAATAAACCGCCATTTAGTGATGAACTCGGGCCATTTATGTATACCAAAATATCTAGGTTAGAGTTAAGAATTGATTAAGAGTTATTTTAATTGATTAAGGGCCTGTTTCACCATCTTCTGATAAGTTCCCGATAAGTTATCAGACATAAATACATACAAATTCTGTTCCAATTTTGAATATATCTAGATGGTGCTTATCCGGAGATGGTGAAATAGGCCCTAATCAAGAATTGGTTTAAATTAACATTCTATCACGCTTGTATGCCCGGAAGGGTTAGGCTGAGGCCTACTAATACTACTTTCCAAGTCTTAACTGGATACAAATCCAAACTCCATACTGCTATTGTAAATTTCATAGACCCAATAACATTTTACTCGACCTAGGAATTGAACCCGGAACTGATGAAATAATTTATACTTATATTAGAGGAATTTGTAAAACATGTTTAATGTTTTGTAATTCTTTTTGAAACGGCTTTATAATCAATGTGCACGGTTAAGTTGCGCTTGCGTCTATGGATTCGTAACCATTTCGTGACACACCTAAACTTATATACTATAGAAGATTGATAGCATAAAGTTTGTAAATTATGCATTAACAATATGCAAAACAAAACTTTCTGTACCAAAATATAGCGAAAATTGTACTACACACTTCTCAAATTACGTACACTAGCGAAAGCAAGTTCTTACAGTTTGGACCTAAATGAAACGTTTAAACGTAATGCGTAATGCAACGCAGGTGCGGGCTTCCCAAGCGGCGGACTGTATGTATGGCTACTTTGCTTCAAATTCCGTCGTAGTGACAATGCAGAGATGACATACAAAGCGTTTATTTCTGACAATTCCAACTCGTGACGGTGTAATCTGATGTACCCCATCAACATCAATTTTAATTCTGTTTTGGTTTGATACGTTCCAATAGAAAGATGAAGTAAGAAAAAAGAACTACATCCTATGTCCTTCAATAAAAGTATTGTCAACTACTATTTAGATGGCCATTGATGTGATGATAACAAAAAATATGATAGTATAGTAATTATAGTGGAGTTCGCTATAAAGAAAGCTAGTCTTTTTTTTATGGGATAACTCGGCAAACGAGCAGGCGAGCTACCTGATGGACCATACACCATGGACATCTGCAAAACCAAAGGAGTTGCAGATGCGTTGCCGAACCTATTTAGGGAAAGGGAGGGGAAGGAGAAAAGGAGAAGGAAGGGGATTGGGGGAGGAATTGGGCCTCCGGCCCTCTCGCTCACCGAACGAAACGCTACTACTCGGACGTCCGTCTTCTGCGAGAGTGTGGTACTTCCCCGGTCAAGCCGGCCAATTCATGCTGCGAACAGCGTGGCCCTACCACAAAAAAGTTTTGATAAGTAATTTTAAAACTCCCCAAGTTTGTCATGCTCAGGACTTACTTTGATTATATTTTTAAGCCAACAACTACATATATCGCCTATTCCATAAGTTATGAGTAAACAATATGATATTAAGTTTTACCTTACAGCGCCAAAAATTTCAAATGACCACTGTATAACCGTTTTTATTAATAAAAAAGCTGTTTTTACATTCGTTGCGGGATATCCATTCTTATAGAATACCATGTAGACAGATTTCACATTACTCCAGTCCTTACTTCCTCAATCTTCCTTTAGTTTGACTGTTCCCAACACTAAGCCATCAGTCTCTGTCTTTTACGCGTTTTCTTCAGTATATCATATTGTACGAAAATATTATTTTTCTAACGGGATAATGGTAAAATCATACCGTGAAATAAAGGGAAATAAAAGGAAGTAGTGATTTGATTTGTTCACACAAATATCATACATGACTGACGCATTAGTCCAGTTATCTAAGCACGACTGCTACGTTAGAAGTCCTGAGTCTTCTCAGATTTCTAGGTCGAGTGGAGTGTTGTGTTGCTTTTCCTGTTTGACTTCAAAACCGGAGATGCTTTTTAATACGAATGTATTTTTTCCGATTTTACAATTTCTTATATAGGTAATTTACCATTACCTTCCATTGAAGTTGTTTTCAACCGACTTCAAAAAGGAGGAGGTTCTCAATTCGTCTGTATGTTTTTTTTTTTTTTTTTTTTTTTTTTTTTTTTGTATGTTTGTTACGCGATATCTCCGCCAATTGTGGACCGATTGTTATTATTGTTTTTTTGTTTGGTAGGTCATACTTCAGAGGTGGTCCCGTTCAAATTTTATCGAAATCGGTTAGGCAGTTTTGAAAATATCAACAGAAATCTAAAAATTGTTTACATCGATGATATTATCGTTTACTCTGAAACATATCTGTCTTATTGGAGTAGTGCGTTTAGTTGGCTAACAAGTACTTCTAAACAAAACTTTCCACTAAAAATTACAAAATAAAATTACTTTTAACAAAAAAGATAAACCGCCTTCAAAAAATAATAAAATAATTTTGTCTAAAACAGTTTGGGAAGTCGGTGGCAAAAACAGAAGACCCACTCAAATAGAAGTCACCGACTTCCCAAACTGTTTTAGACAAAATTATTTTATTATTTTTTGAAGGCGGTTTATCTTTTTTGTTAAAAGTAATTTTATTAATTATTTAAAAAGTTATTCTATACTATTTTCAGTTTCACTTTTAAGTTAGGTCTAAACCTTGTAAATGGCCAACGACTCGCCCCGTATTACGACCACTGACATTCTGCTAGAGAGGAATAAGAGAATAAAAACTCCTCCAAATGACATCAAGTAGCACGCGATGTAGTAATTCTTACAAATAGATTCAGTCAACCCCTCAAAAGACCATAACAAATTATCCTAATTCACACATTTGTACCACGTTCAATCAACTTAATATTATTTCCGGGACGATAAAAGTCGCAGATGTTTAATATTAATAACGCCCAATGTGAGGCCGATTCTATTTTATCACGTACTGACACTCCATCCGTCATTTCTGACAAGTACCAGGAGCTAATGAGATCAACGGTTTATTACGTAACAGACATATACTACTGATTTCTATTGCTCTTTGAAAATATGTAAGCCTGGTACGTTAACGCAGAAATTAAAGAAAACTTTTTTTATTAGAGTCAAGACAACAATGTTCTTCTTTTCTGGCTTAATTTCACTTTCATTTGGATTTGACTGTCTTAATCTGATCTCCAGACACTTCTACTCTAGGTCTTCATCATCATATCAGCCAAATGAGGTCCACTGCTGAAAGCCTACTTACTCCATAGACTTCCGTAACTTTCCACTATATTATGTATAGTTAAATGCCACCTGCGTCCAACGACTCCCAGCGACCTTAACCAGGTCGTCATTCGTTTTGTCTTAATTGATCTATATTATTATTTCATGTCTTTTCTAATTACAGTCCAATTACATCCATGTTAGACGGGGTCGACCACGCTTTGTCGGTCCTGGCCTAGGATTCAGCAATTTTCTGATCATATGGTTATCCGGCCTCAGCTTGATAAGATACAATAAATTTGTTTCTCTAAGAATTAAACACGTGTTTATAAAAAAAAAAACTATTATTTTTGGTCCACCAGATACCCTATAAATAATAATAATTTAACACTGGACAACTACATACTTCTTATAATTAGTTACACTTCACAGATGTTTCTAATGGCATAAGCATGCAACTAATTATTAATCGGTATCTATTCGACAATTTATTTCGGAACCACACTTACCGTCACACTCACAAATGTTCAATAATTTTAATTAACGATTATCTTCGAATATACCATGTCAAACTTATTATAAAGTCTATGCAGTTCCAAACATTGACTATTTTATTGTTGATAAGCGCGACTTCTGAGCAAGAGGTCTTGAGTTCGATTCCTAGGTCTAGTAAAGTGTTATTGTGATTTTCTTTAAAATTAGTAGCAATTCGGAGTTCGGATTGGTTCCCGATTTCATAATGTCGAACAGTGGGTGTATACTACAGCAGTACGGCCCTGCTTAACAATTCGGTAAATATAGGCTTGATGGTACGTTATTTATACTTTTCAGAATTATTTTCATCAAATCATATGTGTGTAAAGTTTTAATGTATTATGCTTGTTATTAACATGCTGCATGCACATGATTTTGGAATATCAGAGATTGGTCCTTGGATTCGAACTCGAGGCCTAATGACAGTTCAGTGGCAGCTTGGCAATGGTCTTATCGCTAGTTATTAAGCAAATATTGATTAAAATTTATTATATTAAGTAGATTTCATTGATTCAATAAATAATTAGTGATAAATTGCGCTTTTGCATGCATTAAATATAATACTAGTTCCGCCTACCAAGACCATTGATTGAGTAATGATGAATTAATGTTTATTAGCACGTCTGAGTGCGGCAGTTAATAACTCATTCGTTCAAGCCATAACG
Organism: Subacronicta megacephala; assembly: GCA_958496365.1. Lineage (NCBI taxonomy): Eukaryota > Metazoa > Arthropoda > Insecta > Lepidoptera > Noctuidae > Subacronicta > Subacronicta megacephala. The sequence goes on from OY292526.1 coordinate 4,852,545, forward strand.
ACGTGATCAGTTATAATTGGATAGGTTTTCTCGAAACTTCCACGTAATGAGATAATATTATTAGTGAAAACTAGTATACTCGGAACTCTAGGTTGAAGTGAAGGGAAAATGAGTGATGATTTATGTTTGTTGAATAAAAAAACAGACTTAGCTGTAACGAAACTTTATAACTGCCTCATTAGTCTAGTGCTCATAAGAACAACTGCTACGCTAGAGGTGGGTTCGATTCCCGGATCAAGCAAAGTTTAATTGTTTTTTTCTACAAAATTCTCAGTAGTAGGATATGTGCCCGGTTAATGGCTATAGGCTCGCCCCCTATTACATGGGACCTAAACATACCGGCGAAGCGTGAGTGTAAATTAATACGCCACTGCCTAACCCTTCGGGGACTACAGGCGTGATGGTATGTTCGATAATATTCAGCTCTGTAGTTAATAAATATCAATCGCCGCATAATGAAGGTCAATATCACTTGAGAACAGCTCGAAAAATTCAGCTTTTTTTCTTAGTTGTGTTCGTAATTGTTTTTTTGTAAATTCAACGGAAAATACCAAATATTGGTATAGAAAACTTTACTCAGGCGAAGCTGCATACATGTTGCAAGTTTTACTATAACTATTTATTAGTTTTAAACAATAACAAAATTATGTCGTGCTGCGCATTTTAATCTATTCGGAATAAAAGAGACTGAATTGCTGTAATATCCTCCATTTCCTACATCTGTCATAGTTATTGATCCTTAGAATCCTTCACACAATATTCTTACATAGAATCCGCTTGAGGTGACGTCATTGTGCCTGTCCTAGCCCGATACGTCTGCCTGTCCGCGTTCCGATGTAGGGTGACACGAAGCCTGTCGAGCACCAATTTGATTTACTGTGACATATAGTGCTAGATCGTATCTTCAATGATATATTGGAGTGTATTTGTAAGTATAAACGGGGTATTTAATGTACTTGTAGTTGGGTATCCAAATATTTTAGTCGTTTAGGTAAGTATGGTGTCTTAATTGCATTCAGTACTATTGAAAATTTTCTGTTACTAATGATTCTAATCCAGGTGGCATTGGAACTTGTAGAAATATCATCATCATTTCACCCAAATGGTAGCGGATGGATGCGAGCTGCCCAAGACCGGGATGGTTGGCACTCTTTGGGGGAGGCCTACGTTCAGCAGTGGACGGCAATAGGCTGATATGATGATGATATCAGTCAAATGAGGTTCATTGCTGAACGAAGGTCTCCCTTATAGACTTCCACAACGACCGGTTATATGCCACCTGCATCCAATGACTCCCAGTGCCCTTTACCAAGTTGTCTCTCCATCTTGTTGGAGGTCTTCCACACTGTTGTTGTGGTAGGGCCACGCTGTTCGCAGCATGAATGGGCCGGCTTGACCGGGGAAGTACCACACTCTCGCAGAAGACCGACGTCCGAGTAGTAGCGTTTCGTTACTGCGCTTCGTTCGGTGAGCGAGAGGGCCGGTGGCCCAATTCCTCCCCCAATCTTCTTCCTTCTCCTTTTCTCCTTCCCCTCCCTTTCCCTAAATAGGCTCGGCAACGCATCTGTAACTCCTTTGGTTTTGCAGATGTCCATGGGCGGCGATGACTACTTACCATCAGGTAGCTCGCCTGCTCGTTTGCCGAGTTACCCATAAAAAAAAAACACTGCCTTTTTTGGTACACCGGAAAACACCGGTAGAAATGTTTGAGTATGCCAGTATTTTTTATGCTGATGATGATTCAGACAACGTAGGGCTTCCCTTATACATAATCGGCCTACAATGTTCCCACTGCTGGGACACAGGCCTCCTGTCAGTGAGAGGGAGTGAGCTGTAATCCACCACACGGACCCAGTACAGATTAGCAGATCTTCGATTTTTTTGTTCTAGGACATGCCGGTTTCCTCACGATGTTTTCCTTCACTGTTTTGAGAGCAGTTGTAAAGAAATAATTTGCTCAAAATAAAGCGCCTGTCTGTGTTCGAATCTTACAATTCGTAACTCACAGCCGTTCTCCCTGTGCCACTACTGTTCCCTCTTATCCAACTTATGTATTCCTTCCGTTAATATCTTTCATGCTGTCTCCTCTTATAACTTCCCATTATAACTCTCAAGTCCTTTAATTACATTAACATTTGGCTTCTCCAGTAAACATAGCTTGTTAATTGCTAAGCGAATTTTCCACAACTTGTATTCCTCCCACGTTGTCCATAAACTACCTCCAACGGTTAGCAAAACGCGGATCGTTTTACAAACAGAATGTTCCAAATTGTAAGGCGATACAGTATTGTCCATTGCTTAGTTGGAAAGCTGGAAAAGCGCTTATTGTGTTTGGGTCTGGAATATTAACTTGGTTTTATAAGCGTCTTCTGGAAAGTGTAGTGTATTTATACACAAGGTGCACTATAATTAACGCATACCATGTAAGTTGTATGTTCAGACTTGGCTACTGAATCGATTTCTGTAATTTTTAATGTTACAGGTTATTTTTTTACCCAAAAAAATATTACTTAGTTAAACGCTAAACGTACGTTTCTTTCTAAACATATCTAAGTAACACAGCGATAATATTTTTTATAACGCAAATATGATTCAATATAAAGTTAGCAAAATGTGACCTATTCCAAATGTTGAAAGAATAAAACGTATAAAGACAGCGACATAAGCAACTTTAATAAAAAATAAAATTTTCAACAACATACCATCACGCCTGTATTCCCGAAACATTAGGAGAGTAACTGATGTACTTACTGTACACCCACAGTTCGCATCTATGTTAAGGTCCCATGTAATGAGGAGCGAGCCTATTGCCATTTACCGGGCTCAAAACCTGACTCCAGGCTGCTACAGAGAATTTCATAGAAAATCCTAATAACATTTTACTCGACTCGTGAATCAAACCCAGGACCTCAAGCGTAGCAGTCACACCTAGAACCATTACATAAACTAACGGAGTTTTTTGGATCGGGTCACGCTTCGATTCACAAACAGAATAAATATTTTTATAGCCTTCAAATACGAGGAGATATTTGTTCTGAGTCTAGACACAGAATAGGTAATAAGTTCTGCGTACGTAGTTTAAAAAAACAACAACCAAGGTCACTTTTGTTTTATTGACACACAACTTATTTATTATTGTGTATTTGTATTATTAGAATTGAAGTATGATTTAATTTAAGTGGTTAGTTGATTTTATGTACGCCAGACTACCTAGTTATCGCCTTACCTCGAGTTGAGTCAAGTCCATCCAAAGGTTGTCTGTAAGAGATCGCTTTAAGCGATAAGACCGCCCATTGTACCATTCTATATTATAAAACTTGTACTTGAAAATATTTTTGGTGTGCGAAATAGAATATTCTATCTATCTATCTATCTAACTTCTCTACTATTGTGAGCTCCTAAACAACAGTCATACTACAGCCATTGAGTTGCTTTACGTTGACAGGTCTTGTGGTCGCCGGTTGGTTGGTCGGCATTTGGTCGCAACCTCGTAACTCCTGCGGTCAGCCTAACACAGGCCTTAGATGTTAGCCGTTCAGTCACTCACAAATTGATTGCTGCAAGTGCTAGGGAATTTAGTCCGCTCAAAGCTTTGTTGGTTTGGTAACTCATGCAATATTACATTTTGATTTAAAACAGTAAGTATGGAATAGGGTATTTCATCCTAATTAATATTCTGATGCAAAGTTAAACTACGCTTACCGCGGTCAGTCTGTGGATGGGTGACTAATCCTAACATCAGACCCTTCTGTAAAGCCTGTGATCCCATTTGTCATTTTATATGTTTTCATTTGATATAGATAGTCAGAACACTATCATTTACGATTATCATAGGTATACTTATGCCCAAAAGCCTGACAATTATTTAATAATAAACCGGTGCCGGTTTAAGAAATTATACTTTCTGCTGCTACTGGTTAGATCAGAAACAAACCCCAATAAAAGTTAGGACAAGGTTAGATGCATAATGATTTAGAACACCAAACAGATTGAGTGCATTCAAAATTCAATAGTTATACAGTTAGCTAATTGGTAGGTATTTCATGGAGTTAAAGATTTTTTAATAACTTTGATACTTTGCTCCTAAATGCTTATATAAATTCAGTTAAGCTGATGTTGCATTGTATAGGCTTCTCATACAGTGAGAGGTCAACATAAACTGGATATTTATAGCTTGATGAGTAGCCGTGCGTACATGCACAGCTTCGGTAGTTTCAGTTTTCAAGTAAGTTTCCTTATCTACTGCTGCATAAAAAGTTCAAAGAATCGTTAATGTGAATAATATTAACAATACTTTGCAATGTAACAGATAAAACGACGAACGAATCAAAATAAAATCCATAGAAATTACATTTATGAACACGTCTGATTTGTCAAAACTTCTAATGTCATTTTCAAAATGACAGTTACGTTTTGCGACAATTCTTTAAACCTTCAAGTCCCATATAATAGACATAATGTTAAATCTTTTGCTTTGGTCTCATGAGACCGGTACGGACGTTGCTGAATTAAACAATATCCTATCACATTATTGTGACGATGTATTATGGAAATAGAAAATAAGAACCACGAACGTTGCAAGAATTGCAGTACAATTTATTTCCACGTCAGGTGTGTTGCAGTGTGAAATTGTGTGATTCGGAGACGGCAGGGAACTCTTTTAAAAGGTGGGTTGCAAAATATGTGGAGGTAAGATACAGGAGAACATTCTAGCATAGATCAACGCTTGAAAAAATAGATTATAATTTATTAAGCTTGCAATTGCGAGCTTCCGATTATTTTAAATTAATTAAGATCTCTAAACGCGGTTGTAAGGTTTGAAAGTAGCCGTATTGTGAAATAGGGTAATGAACTGGTATTGTATTTGTTGAAAACTAGCTTTCCGCCCACGGATTCTCCCGCGCGTTTCTATTCATTTTATGGGATGATATATAGCATATATCACTCAGGAATAATGTAGCTTTCCCTTGATAAAATATATATCAAAATCGGTTCAGTAGATCATGTCAAATCATATCATGTCCAATAATTGGACATGGTAAGTACAGTACAGACAGAAATTAAAAATATATCTTTAATGGTGTTTTTAACAAAGTGTAAACGTCACAAAAATATGTAAAAAAACACTGATATCCTGTATATGAACTACGTATAATAAAGCATTCACTGCCAAACTAGGTTTTGCTGGACTGTCGGCAAACAGTAAGAGCTGGCAATTCCAACAGTCAGCTGGACAAATGCCCCGCAAGAATGGTCCACAAATTTATGACTACTATTCGTTAACTCTACAAGGGAGACGTGAAGAATGTGTCTTCCAACTCAAACTAATACGACCACATCTTATTGTAATGTGCGGTTTTGGAAGGAAATTGAAAAAGTTTGGCTGTGTTGCCATAGTTGTGAAATGTTATTCCATATTAACAATTAAGTCGCAGAGTTCCATGTACCTATTTCGATTTTTGAAACTGGCAACCTAGGTGAAATGGAAACAAAATGTGCAGACAAAAATTGCTTTAAAGTAAATTTAAGTATATTAGGTTAAAAATCTGCCATAAAAATAGTCAGTAGGAACTTACTCCTATTTTATAATACAGATCAAATCAAGTCGAATGAAATCAAATAATTTATTTTCATAATATGGGTTTACATAGATATAAGAATCAGTTCGCCACATTAAGTCTTTCCGTATATAAAAATTCAATCAAATGATACAGAAAATAGGTACTCATGGATCGTCTGCCACCTGGAAGGCGGCAGGGTATGTCGAACTTCTACTAAAACCACTATACTTCCCCTATAGTTATGGCCATGGGATTGGTAACATTTGTTACGACCATGCAGATTCCTTCAAATATCGAAGAGTAGGTACTTTAAGCAACAGTCCTGGTTGTCATTCGAACAGCAATGACAATCATTAAGGATTTTTTGTTGTGGTAGGGCCACGCTGTTCGCAGCATGAATGGGCCGGCTTGACCGGGGAAGTACCACACTCTCGCAGAAGACCGACGTCCGAGTAGTAGCGTTTAGCTACTGCGCTTCGTTCGGTGAGCGAGAGGGCCGGAGGCCCAATTCCTCCCTCAATCCCCTTCCTTCTCCTTTTCTCCTTCCCCTCCCTTTCCCTAAATAGGCTCGGCAACGCATCTGCAACTTCTCTGGTTTTGCAGATGTCCATGGGCGGCGATGACTACTTACCATCAGGTAGCTCGCCTGCTCGTTTGCCGAGTTATATCATAAAAAAAAAAAAAAAAAAAAAAAAAAGGAACCAGTGTTAAATTAAATAGCTCCAAAACAAAGAAAGACAAAAAAAACATTCGACTCAAATAACAAGTAGTAAGTTAAGTAAAGATTAAAAAACATGCATGAATAGGAGCTGAAGAGGCTACCAGCTCAACAAAATGTTGCAATACTGAGCCACAACAAACCGAAAGGCCTGACAATCATATATTGTCAATTTTTGCCCCAAAATCGGGTTGTGGTTGTCCAATGGCTTCGTATAAAAAACCGATATGGATGAACCGGACCCCAAATAGTTGGGAAAAGTGTAGGATGGTGATACAGTCGCCATCACATCAGGTTATACGAAACTGACAAATTTCTCCGAATGATATTAAACCTTAAAATGTTGATGGTTAAGTTCATAATCGACTGAGAAAATTTGTCATTTTGTGATATACCTAGTACGTTAGAGGTTAATAAAACTAAGTTATGTACCGTCAGATTGGCAGTTTAACGCCTAAGTTGTAGAACATCTACAATCCCTACTTTGAGCCTACTTTTACGACTAGGTCTGTACAACGAACACAATAAATTTTATTTATTTCTTTAGCCTCTAGACTTGCGAAGGAAAAACTGAAATAACATTTTCGCGAGCAAGAAGGTATGTAATAAGACACACGTCTTGCTTTTCAGAAAAAAGTGACGAAAATTATTTATATTTTTAGACAGAATCCTTTCAAAGAAATATTAAGAAGATTGCTACTTATTATATAATGTATATCAACACGGGCATGTAAAATAAACTCACGTAGAGAAGGTATACTCCTTTTAGAACTTTTTATGAAAATATACTTTTATGAAATTTTAAGTTCATAAAGTTTTGTTAGGTTTGTGAAGAAATATATAATTTTATATACTTACACTGTGTTCGGTAACAGTAACTAAACAACCAATTAAGACGTATTGCGTAATTCAAAAACCACAGAGTATTCATCATTACTTTGGGTTTCTAAGATACTTTAGCACGTCAAGGGATCAAAACATTTGCAGAAAATTATGTAAACTTATTGACCTATTTTATTTAAAGGTGTATATTCTATAAAAAATACAATTATAGAATATACCCTAGATGGTCCTTTAAAGATTTTGGTTTCTGTCCAAATAAAAGTTTTGACGATGATCACAAATCATATGAATTCGATTTTGTATATAATTTCTTACTAATAATACTAAAAAGATGAAGTCGAGGTCCTCCAAATTGACACCTTGTCAAGTTTAAACTTTTGTTTCGCACACTTGGATAACACGAAAAATTTCGTCACGTAATTTTTTAAAAGTAATTTAATCTGCATCTCTATCAGAATTACCCATCTCAGTCTTGTCCCGAATTTATTGAGAGTTCCTGATATACGAATCTAATTAAGTAATTTCCAAAAAGGTCCACATAAATATGGAAGAAAAAGTAATGTTTTCGACGGAATCTTATAAAGTTTCGCAGTAAAATTCCCGTACAAAGCAAGAGCGTTCGGAATTCCAAAGTATTAAAGCATGGAAGGAAACTGTCCAGAACTTATTGAAGCAATCAGATTGCGCAGATGCCGTTTAACATTAGCGAAATTCTTGCCGGAACCCAATCGCATTAAGAGCCCATTTAAACTTTTTGCCGCGAAAGGATTTTGTAATTTCTCCATTCTTGAAAAATAAATAGGCTTAGCAATTTAGAATTCGAATCTACTTGGATTGTATTCCTTTTAAATGGCATTTTGGAAGACGTAAGTATAATGAAAAAAGTTTTTTCTTTTCTGATGCTAATATTGTAGTTTCTGATACGATTCAGGAGTTCAGCTCAATGGACTATCTCTTGCATGTTAATGTAGACCTTTTAATTTTATCCTTCATTGGTTTTTTAGGATCAAGGTTCCTATAATGTCTAACTTTGGAATTATTACTTTGTTCATAGTAGCATTTAGTAGTTTCTTATTTAGTCCATCCGTTTTTGTGCTTTCTGTACCAAATTATATAGAGTAATCAAGAGCAATTTGCTTTTTGACATCAACTTTTGTAATTTTGCTTAAAACTGTCATCATTCTTAGTAATTGTATAATTCTTATTTTGTTAAAACACACGTTAATATAAATTCTCCATACACTGACACATTCTAAATTTGTTCCCTTTTCATTAGAAAAATTGGAGACATTCATCTTACCAAATCTCAACCTTAAGTGATGGGGCTTACAAAGCGTGTTTTCCTTTTAAGTAAATTGTCGCCATATCAGTCATGTCCGCTCATATAAACGCCTTACGCTATTTATTTTCATGGTTCGCAAAAATAATCTTTATTTTAATTTTTTCGCGCGACGAGCGTGTCTGGCTTCATAACACATTCGCGTCACGTCGACCCTTTTCATAAATTTCTTACTTTAAACATTGTGGTACGTTAACATGGCAGAATGAATAAAAAAAGGGCCGATTGTGTTAATTTGCTTTTCTAGAATTTTCTCTATATTTAACTCGTGTTAGAGTACACCAAACCAAGCGTAGGTACTTAGTGATAGTATCTCGTTAAATAATTGTTCACTTCACAACAACTGACACTTGTCATACTCGTAATCAGTTTAAAACATAATATATGTACTCAATCCTTAGACCCTGTTTGTATTTTTCATAGGGAAATACAATGGCTAAACTATAGATTGTATTATGATTATAAATTATTTTCGCAAACTAAAGCCTAACTAGATGTGTCCCGCTGTTTCACCCGCTTTGCCACTCTTCTAAGGATAGTAACATGATGTTAGATAGCCTAATTATAGCCTTTCTCATGTGGCTATGATATACAAACATAATTTTTTAAATCCAACTAGTAGTTCCAGATATAAACACGTTTAAACAAACAAACTCTTCAGCTTTATTATATCTGTATAGAGGTTGAATATTAGTAGTATGGTCAGACGATCCTACGGTTAATTCTTTAATGCCATAAAAACGCAACAGCGAGGTACCTGCAGTTTCCTGGCACTCGAAAAGAACATATCCATCATCACCACAACCCAGAGTTAAGAACGATAGGAACTGCTCGGCACGATAAGGATAAGATATAGTCCACTATCACCAGCTAGTCTAATGCGGGTTGGAAGACGCATTTCATACGCTATCGAGAAGACCTCAGTCAAATTCCCTTACGATGTATTCATTTACCGTTAGTGATGCGTGCGATTTGGATTCGAAATACAATACAATACAAGTGATCTTTGACTTAACCGTCTAATGATCACATCTCTAGTATATCAATAAAAATATATGGTATACGTACCTATCCACTATGCTCCCCCTGAATTATCCCCACCTAAGGCTTGCCTTTGATAATGATTTCGATATTCTATAATAGCTTTATGTATTAGCTGTTTATAGTAGCATGTACTATAGTTGAAATGTGCGACCCACATTGCTAGTAAGATTAAAAAAAAGTTTGTTCACGAATAATTTTATATTCAATAATTAAATCGTGAATACCTACTAGTAATTGTAGTTATTGTTAGCTGTTGGATTTCCAAATTTAAAAAAAATTGCTAAATTTAAGTTAACAGTAAAAAATATATTCTTCGTCGGGGATCCAACCCTGTTGTAACAACTAGAATGTTTTTACAACCTCATTAAAGCCGTTAGCTGGCGTTTTATGTTCGAAAGGATTCTTTGCTTCAGGCTTACAACAGAATACTCGTTAATAGCCACTTTAGGTTGGTAATCAAATTTTTAATGCCAAATTCGCTTGGCTTTCACTTGCATTGGCGAACAAAGTTTTATTATTATGTGCTCAAGCGACTTCTTATTGCTCGTATAAACAAGCTATTGAGTTAACGTTTTTTTCCCCGATGAGGATACTTACCATCACGTAAACATACTACCACGCCTGTATTCTCCAAAGGGTTAGGCAGAGGTGAACCTAATGTACATCCTCACCGGTATGTTTTATGCGAGCCTGTTTCCATTTACCAGGCTGATATCAAAACTTCGATGAGTTTCTTCGATTCTTGGGGAGCTACTGAGAATTTCATAGAAAAACCCAATAATATTTTTCACGACCTGGCAATCATAGCAATCACCAAATCTTTAAGCGTAACAGTCGTGCTTAGGACCACGAGACTTATGAGCATTTTCTATAAAACCAAACCTAATTATTAACTGTATCTAGTAAGATTTAAAAACTAATCTAAATAAAATAAACTACTCGTAGCTATAATTATGTTTTAAATAAATTAAGACAAATCATTATCATCCAAAAATAAGAACTTGCAAACTATTTGAGACAGAAAAATCGACGTGATCCAATCAACTCGTACAATTTCGCGCAATATAAAGTTTACACTAAAATTGTCGATCTACAATTCACGACAAAACAGAAGCCGTGAATAAATGTGACTCAGTTGTAATGCGCAACTGAATAAATTGTATACAGATCGTAACACGAGGAATTTTAATAGAAATAAGCGAAAAACTGCAAAGCAAATTGGAATTCCTAAAGCAATTGGTACCGAGCAATATTTCCTTAGGCACAGTGGACACAAGCCCAAGACTTATAAAATAGGACAAGATCTGGCACCTCTCAAAACGTAACTTAGGTTCGGGTGTAAAACTTTTGTTAAATTCCTTCGAGAGATAAAGTTGTGAAGGAAAATTTTTAGAACAGATTACCGTGAAAAGAATGGTTGTAGAACCAGAACTTTTCCAGATTAATGCAGAAAGGTGTCAAGTACGTTTTCACTAATTTTTTAATGAGACGGCACAGATTTTATGTTGGAAGGAAATATTATGAATGGACAGGTAAAAATGTACATAATTAAAACATTGCTAGTAAGTTTTTTTTTAATGAAAAAACAATGCAAAAATATTTTTCAAATACAACTAGTAGGTCCATAGATAAGCACATCGAAATAAACTCTTTAGCTTTATTATATTAGGCAGTATAGATATTTTTACAAACCTTCTAGCATCTGCAACGTCCCTTTTACTTCTAAAGAACGCCTTCTTAAAGAAACGTTAGTTCGCATTTCACAGGATCTATACACAGGTTTCACATCTCTTTCAACGCTTGTAGCACACTTCAAAGTGACGTCAAGTGCTAGACGGGTCTTGAAAGGTCGACCGTCAGTCATTGACACGCCATTTTCTGTTTTTTTTTTTTTCAAACTGCACCTTTTGTTTCAGATTTAAAGATAGCAAAAGTGTTTTGATATGTAAATAGCTACAGGGTTTATAAAATGTATAGAATTTGGGATCGTAAATCCATTTCTCAATCGAATACTTTTGATCTTTTAGATTTAAAGTCCAATGGTTTTTTAATGTATTTGATAAATAAAATTTATTTTTGAAATAAAATACATTTATAGGTTGGTACCTATAAAGGTATTTTTACCGTTACGTACCTATAAAGACCTTTTTGGCAATATTTCATGCATGGCAACTTGTTTAAGTAACGATATCAATTGGTGTTATTGCGATGATCTTTTATACTGGTAATGATCCCGAAGGCTTATCATGCGCTGTGATAAACTGCGAGCGGTTAATTTTACTTTGGGAGGGCCATGCTTTGACACGAATTGGCCGCCTGAACGGCGTGAAACAACGCTAACGTTGTGTTTCGCCGAGTGAGTGAGGATACGGGAGGCCTAAACATTTTAAAGGCCTGTCCTCACTTGTGACTCTTTTGGTGTTGCGGGTGTCCATGGGCGGCAGTAATCGCTTACCATCAGGCGATCCGTCTGCTTGTTTGCCCCCGATCCCATAAATATAAACCCAAAAAAATTTTTGAGTGTTCCTAAGTAGTTTTGTTGTCTGCCACCCCAACTGAAAAAGATGAAAGTGTGTGCTATGCCTTATTATTTGTCACCTCTGCAAGAGCTTCCTTGAGTACTCGGTGAGCATACGCTGGTCCTAACTAGAAGCACTGAACGAATCGCAAAAATTGGTGGTGAACCCTAGTTCCATCCATGGCGTAGATACTGCGACACCGAAGGAGGTCTAAGAGAGGAGTTTTAAGAGAGTAACATCCACTCTCTCGTCAACTTAGGTTTAGGTAAGATTTTTTTTTATTCTAACCCCTTTTTGATAGTCAGTTCAACGAAGTTTATAATAAATGCAAGCAATGTATGATGCCAAATTGTATGGAAGCATAAAAATAATAAATTAAGTAGGTACAGACTAATAACATAATACTAATTAACCCAGTAATTACAGAGAATTTTATCTACAACTATCTTTAACTACACACATATGTGTTACACGTGATTGCTAAATGCCACTAGGGCTGCCTCTCCTTAGGAGGCGTTGAGCGATTACGCTAAACTATAGACTGTCCGAGTCTAGGCGAATGTGATCGGGATTCCTAAAACTAAAGTCATAGAGTAAGGGAAAGCAAAAGCAGTTAGTAAACAATAGTTTGACGTACCCACCACCTCCCTGGCGATAGAAGAGGCCATGAGGTTATCACGCACTAAAATAAAAACACAAAGGCCTTATACCTACTTTGTATTCATTCGTTACGTTTTTATTTTTTTTATAACTCCATCAACTTTGTTTATTCGTCTTTATCCGTGTAAATTTCCTACGTTTTTCCTCCATGAAAATTGAATGATGTGCCGTGTTTTAAAAGCAAATAACTAAAGAGCACCCACTCCTAACAAGTTTACGATTTTTATGTCAGGTCGAATAAAAAAGGAATTATGCTAAACCCTGATTTACTACGTTTCCTAACGGTTGCCTGTGACACCGTTATGTAATAAAGTGACAGTTTCACCGAAGTAAAAACTTTTTACTGGCGACATTAAACTTTTTAGAACAGATTCCATTAATTTTAAATGGGATTTTTAATTTAAGAATTCAAATAAGTGACGTAAAAAGGAGTTCAATCCTGCAAAAAATAGGTGCTTACCTATACAATTTAAATAAGGCTTTTATATAATTATTGAAGCTATACCGAGGACAATTAAATTTAAGGCAGAGGTGTACTAATGTCCACCTACGTTTCGCCGGTATGTTTAGGTCACATGTAATAGGGTGCGAGCCTATTACCATTAACTGGGCACAAATCTAGACTCCGAGCTGCTTCTGAGAATTTCATAGAAACCCAATAACGAAACCTGCATAAGCATCCTTCTCGACCTGGGGATCGAACCTAGGACCTCTAGCGTAGCAGTCGCGCTTAGGACCACTAGACTAATGAGGTAGTCTGATCAGTCAGGAAAATTTTTATTCTAATAAAATTCACGAAATTGTTAGGGAAATCCCGATTCAATTTTCCTGATATACCTAAGTGATAAATTACTATTCGGTGTGACAGAATCTCCCCAACACCTCCCTCGGCCAAGCATCACAGCGTTCTATCATCATGTTAATGGCAAAAGAAGACCAATTTGCGTCGAGCGCAATCTCATTGTTTTTGATTAAAATTATTATTGTTCTCTTTTATTCGCTATCCTGCCCTTTACTGGAGTTAAGACGTGAATCTAGAGCGTTCTTCAGATGGCGAATATACGTTAACTTTACTAAGTGTGGCGCACCCGGTAATTAAATAAAAAATTAATTAATTTTATTGTTTTTAATGGCGATTTTTGCCGCTATCTCCGAGCATTGAGGGTAATGGAAATGGTGATGGAAGTTTAATATGTGCCCTACGTAAATTATTTTCGAAATTATGTCACTATTATATTTTACTAGTCGTAATACAGTATAATATGTAATTTTTATTGTCTTGGAAACGATACATCAATTTAATAAGGTATAATAATCTGTACTTACTATCTTTAAATAATTTAAAATGTTAATTGATATTTAAGTAGAGAACCTATGAATAATTTACACAAATTCATAACACATTAAATTATGCTCCCTCAAACTACTGAAATAAACGTGCATCCTTAGAACATACCTTTGCAGAAACTGTTCCAATATATTTTACTGAAACAGTCTAAACATGTTGAAATCACAAACAAACAGGACCACATTTCCATTTATAATAACACTCGCTGTTACAAACGATCCAATTAACGTTCGTAGTTAAATATGACGCGAGTAGATTCCATACCAATTGCTATTACTTTATATCTACATAGATATTAGAATCTCTAGAGTAGTGCAGTCCAATATTTGTGGAAATGGACTCCCTGGGGCGTTCTCTGTTAGTACGTGGTCTAAATTCTGAACGGAAACGCATCTTGCCTTTGTGGACGCTGCTTGTGAATATAAAGTACTTGGGTCACGTACCGATTCTAATTTCTTCATAAATCTATGTGCGGGCAGCGAAGGGGATTCGATCGTATTTAGATTCACTAGATTCAATGTTGGCTTCGGTTTTTATTTGTTATTTTTCATATCTTTCTACAGGGTTTTCTTTGTTTCTTTATAAACGTTTAATAGATATTTGTGAAAGAAAAGAAAATAGAAAGGAGAGAGAGAAGGGGATTACTACTAGGTTGATCAATAGATTTGCAAGTTTGAACTGTGGTTGCCTCGGTGAGGGGGTGATTATCGTTACCTATCCGTGCCTCGGAGAGCACCTAAAACCGTCAGTTCCGGTTCTTATAGGAACAACCTCAGATCAAATAAAAAGTTAAGATGGAACTTTGTACGAAACTACGCCTTATCTTGTCGGTCGAGCTATCGAGGTATCGAAAGCTCGACTGATAAGATAAGGCGTAGTTAACTTATAAATAATGTGCGTGTAATTGTGTGTTGTACACCGTTAGGCGTTGTTTTAGCAGGCCTCACTTCTTTGTTTGCAGTTCCATCTTAACTTTTTATTTGATCTGAGCGAACAACTATGAGAATCGTTTGTCGAAACCCAAAATCCTGACAACCATTCTATCCCTAAGACATAGGTATTGCCTAGAAATTTGACATGTCTAGTTTTCAGATTTAAATATAGTTTCAACACAGGTCGCGACTTAGTCGCTAGGAATGAAAAAGCGTCTGTAGTGCGCGCTGACAAAACGACTCAAAGAGCTTCACTAACCCTTTCAGATTTCTTTTGCTTCATCTTAAGATAGCTACAACTTGGCGTTTGGTGTGTGGTTGGCGATTTAAGGTAAGTAAATATATTTTTTTTTTAAAAAAAGCTTAGTAGCAATGTGGGTCACACATTACTAGTATTCTTGTACATAATCAGTAGTAAGGCCACAGCGAGTCTTCGGGGAACTAAAATAAAACATATCTCACAGTCACTTAAACATTCAGATAACTGATATGTGGTAGATTGTCCTTTATGACCTACGATTATTTTTTGGGCCTGAATTTTTCTGCATTAAATAAATTACATAAAGACGAACTCATTGTAGAACTACGTTTTTTTTAATATTACTAAAATAAACGGATAGTCTGTCGTCTTCCTTATCAACAAGATTTTATTGCGACCGGATGGAATTCATTCCTATCTTCTCCGTACCATACAAGTGAAGTAAAATAATTTCCACTGCAAGATGAAAAGTCTTATAAATGTAGCAATATTGAGGCGGTGAAGATTAAAGATCTTATTCATAGTTTAAAGTATAAGTCAAAAAGAATACCTACCATTTACAAAAGAAGTTTAATATAGTTATTAAAAACTAAGCATACCTATATTGCTTAATCCAAATATTTAGGATAATTAACATTATTTCTTTCTTATTAATCGACATTGCATGACTACATTTTTAATTAAAATACTTAGTGTAGTATAATTATTAAGGTAAATTACTGGTTATTTTAACCTTAAGCTCAATTTTAGATGGAAATTGACGTTATATTTCAAAGCTGAATATTAATAGCTATAATAACAATGCTGTACACCAGTAGGTACAAAATACACACGGCTCAATACCAAGCTATATATTTCCGGTATAATCTGACCTTATAATATAAGGAAAACCTATAATTATATAAGCCCATACAATCAAACAATTTAACCAAAGCGAGTCAGATTATGCTGGTTTCCAATCTCATCTATAATTGAATTAGAATTATATTTTTTACAAATTTATTTTATAAAATAAGGACACGAATCGAATGTGAACATAATACGATTAAAAGTTTTCATTAAAAGTTTTCATATAGTTCATTAGGTTATTTAATTATAGTCTTTAAAACAGTTATAGTTTCTTTTAAATATGCTTATAAAAATATTGTTGTTTAATCAATGCATTTTATCTTAACTCCATTACTACACCGCTGCAAACCAATAAAAGCAAACCATTTATGTATAAAACCCCAGGATTTAACGTTTCCAGAAACATTAATCTTTGAAAATAAAAATTGAATTACCGTTATTA
Organism: Subacronicta megacephala; assembly: GCA_958496365.1. Classification (NCBI taxonomy): domain Eukaryota; kingdom Metazoa; phylum Arthropoda; class Insecta; order Lepidoptera; family Noctuidae; genus Subacronicta; species Subacronicta megacephala. The sequence goes on from OY292526.1 coordinate 4,869,059, forward strand.
TTTAAAAACTGTTTTTCCGCTGCACCGCAACTATCGTTAAGTTAGTTTTAATCCTCGCGTTATTTCCAATGCATGCATACATTTCAAGTACGAACAAAAAACCTTCCATTTTAATGTAACTTGCCTTTAATTTAAGACTTTATTGCTCTATAAATTATCAAAGTTCCCACCCATTCGAACGGAAAAATAACGGGAACGTTTTTTATAAGTTTTTCCCTTTATATTTCCCTTCGCTCATGAGACTGTATTTTTTGTAATTAGAAAAGTAGGAGCGATTAAAACTTTTATAATTGTCGGAATGGGGGAATTGTAAAATTTACTCCGCCGTGAACAATGGTCACCCGATAGACAGTAAAAAGGGCGGGGATATTAAAAAGTTTCCTAATTAGAAGTAGAAATAGAGTGACCTGAGTTCAATGCATTGTTTGGCACTTAGGCTTGATGTATGGGGCAATTTAGAGAAATTATTGCCAGGCCCACAAAAGTAAATTCTTGATGAAGTTTATGGGTTCGTGTTTTTTTCTGGTGTTAGTCTTAGGGACAACAAAAACTATAATAATGAACCCCCGACGATAAAAGAGGGTTGTTATACATTAATAAAGTATATCTGTGTGTCTCATAGTAACATCCTTTCAGGATGAGTCGATTTTGATTTAGTTTTTTTGATGAAAGGTTTATAACTAGTTTTGAATCGTGTTAGCAGAAAGAAGGTTTTTTTTTACAATACTGGCACATCACTATATAAGTTAAATATGATTTGCCTTCAGTAGATATCTGTCTTCGAAAAAAATAAGAATCTAATCTGCTTCAGGGTCTCGTCCGTTAATTTAATTTCTTAGATAAACATAAATATTAATGTTAATATAAAAAACACGAAATACTTCGCATCATTATTTCTACCCTCAGGTATAAGATTACTTCATTAACTTTTGTGTTCCTACCCACGTTTTTTCACCTTAATCTCAATAACGTTTTCCGAGAAACGTTTCTCGGAAATCTTAAAATTGAGTGATATCATGTATAAATCAAATACGTAAATGAGGAGAAAGGTAAAAAATCAGCCATTAGCCCAGTCAGTCGGAAGATCAAGACAATGTGTTGATTCATGGTGCTCATTTGTTTTTTTCTTCAGTAGCTTTAGATTAGAGCGGTTTAAAAAAGGTTTTATTTATATGAAAATTATGGAATCAGTGGACGTGAAACCTCCATGGACCGATGACCGCTGTAACAGATGAACACTTACTTAACGGACCGTGAACTAACATAGTATATTATGACGTACCCTCGTAATCAGTACAACGAATCTAGGCTCCAATTTGATGTCGAAGGCTGTCGAACGAAACCTTAAAAATAAAGGTTTGTGCACGAATAAATCGAATAATAATTTACTTTAGTAATTTTCATAACATTTTCAGTATGCATATTGCATACTGTTGTGTTTCGTACGATGAGTTTGGAGCGCCGGAGGCCCAATTCCATACAGTCCCCTTCTTTCTCCTTTCCTCTTTTCCCCTAACTTTTCCTTAAATAGGCTCAGTAATGCATCTGCAACTCCTTTGTTATTGCAGATGTCTATGGGCGTTGATGACTACTTACCATCAAGTAGCTCGCCTGCTCGTTTGCCGAGTTATATAAAAAAAAGTTTGCAATACTTCAAACCTTATTTTAATCTTGAGATCGTTAATAGAACAGTAAACAGGTATGATGATGATCACAAAAAAACCTAAGATCACCTCTAAACATTCCGAATCTGGTGCTAACAGCACCCTTATTTGATAAGGCAACCCCTTACAGAAATTCCTTTCGCTTTAATTTACATAATTGTTTAAATAACACGTTTAATTACATTATACTGAGCACGACAAATCCTTGAGTTTACCTGTTTTAAACGTAAATACGAAATTGAATGGATTGTTGGCTTAAAATTCATCGTTTTGGGAAAGGATTAATTTTGTAAAACGTATTTGACGGGAAGGAATTTTATTGTTTAGTTTGGTTGGGTCTGTTGCCGATGAGTAAATATGTTTTGGTTAGACCTTTTGTTAAGTAAGCAGGGACATGAATTTTGATAATTTAGATTGCTATAATTTGCTTCATAATAATACTGATATCACTGACTAATTGATACAAGCAGACTATATAATAATAGTTAGCATGAATGGGTCGGCACGTTCGGGGAAATACTACCCTCCCACAGAATATCGACGTCAAATAGCAGTATGCATACTGTTACGTTTCGTATGTGAGTGTAGAGCGCCGGAGGCCCAATTCCTGCATCGGTCCCCTTCCTTCTCCTTTCCTTCTTCCTCCTTAAATACGCTCGGCAACACATCTGCAACTCCTTTGGTATTAAGAATTACTGAGAATTTCATAGAAAATAAAATTGTCACTAATAAATCTGAAGTAACACAATTAATGTATAGCAGTCATTGCTAAAGAAATGGGGGTCCGAACATTTTGAGTAGTTTTTTTCTGTAGTTATAAAAAATTGAAAACAAAAACAACGTTGAATCTCGACTTCATCAAGCCATAACAGCAATAGTGCCCACTAGGGTAGCAGATGCATCGTTCATCTCATTCCTTTTCAACTGAGAAAAACCTAGAAAAAAATAACTTCTTTCGGACGACCCCAAAACAAAAGAGTTTCTTTCATTTGCAGCCCACTTCTTACACGGAGGGACAATGCCTCTTTGTTCTGGCCGTGATTATTAACATGAAAATACTATGATTCAGTGCTCGGTTCCACTTGTGGTGTATTAGGGATGTTTATTTTTTCTGAGCTTTATAAATACCTTTTGTAACAGTTCCACTTATTTGATTTTTGTACCATTTTGCAAACCCTTCAGGGAATACAGGCGCGATGTAATAAGTATTTTTTTCTTGGTTTCCACTCATAAAGTCTAAACTAATATTATAAGAGGAATGATTTGATTGTTTGTTTGTTTGCATTGAATAGGCTCTGAAAGTACAGGACCGCTTTGAAAAATTCTTTCACCAATAGAAAGCTACATTATTCCTGAGTGACATAGGCTATATCATATATTATCCCGTAAAATAACAAGAAACGTATACACCACGCGGGCGAACCCGCGAGCGGAAAGCTGGTATCTAATAAAATTTGCTTTATCGAATTTCAAAAGTGTTCAAATAAATAAAATGATAACAAATATCTTTACAAATACTATCCTCCTGCTTTGACACCAAACATTTTGTCAAAACTTTTATCAACTGGTTTGAAAAGGCGAACAGGCGAACCCTTTTCATAAGAAGAGATAAGCTGGCTAATTTCTCGGAGGATTATTATTGTTTAAAACTACAGGAGCGCAGGGACAGCCTAGCGACTATGGACTACCAAGTAACATAACATAGCATCATGCTTGTGTTTCAAAAACGGTTAGGCGGAGGTATACTTAATGTACACTACAGTTCGCCGGTATGTTTAAGGGGCGAGCCTATTGCCATTCAGCATTCATCTAGCCGGGTAGGTACATATCCTACCTATATCTTATCCTAACTAGCTGCTACTGAGAAGTTCATAGAAAAACAAATAACACTGCTTGACCTGGGAATCGAAAGCAATACCTCTTGCGTAGTAGTTATATTCATGACCACTAGACTAATGAGGACTAAGTAATAGATTCTGTCTTTTTGGATTCATGTGCGTATTTTTATTAATGACACTTAAACGGTCAAGGCAAATATCTTAAAGAAAATATATGAAGATTTATACTAATTTTATGTTCATATAAACATCAATTATACATAGATGTAAATACGAATACATTAAAAGAATGAAACAAAAAAAATGTTGTAAAAATACATTTTCGAAATGAATGGCGTACCGCAAACATATCGATTCATTACCGTCGATAAAGAGCTTCGTAAAATCACGGGTCACTTCCTTCCCAACATTAATATTAAAACGATTCGGTTTGGTGTCCGGAAATCAGTGCAATTTACACTGAGTATGAAGCCAATGGAGTGATCATGTAACAAACAAATTAACATGTGTAATGTAAATACCAGTTATTTATAGAAACTGCACTAGGTACATAATTAGATATGAGTTTATGCCGAGGTGTTTTGGAAAAACAAATTAAACCCACCTTGGAAATGGGCATTTTGGGAATGTTTTTCCTAAAAGGCCCATTTCCAAGATGGGTTACAAAATTTTTTAATGCCCTCGTTTAAATATAAATAATATTTTGACTGTTACTGCTAAAGATACAGAAGTCTCTCTCTGTTTGTACGCTTGGATCTTTAAAACTACCCGACGGAATTTAACGCAGTTTACAGGAATACCTACATAAAGTGATTCAAGAGGAAGATTTAACCGTGATGGCTAGTTAGATATTAAAGTCCAAATTAAAATATAACATTTACGATACTAATAAGGTATATTTTTTAGTTATCAAATTGTAATAGCAATAAAACACTAAAATACCTACGGACACTCCAATATCTTCCTATTCTGTGTCTGAAATTAATACTGCGTTTCGCAACTATACCGAAAATACGTCGCTTATTTATATCTTCGGAGTTTAAAAAATATATTTTAATCACTACAGTACCGTTTACGTTGAACTTTTCCCATTTTGTAGCTTTATTTTGCTGCCTAAAAAAAATGGCCGAACATTATTTTGGTTACCTAAGTTCTCATAATATAATCTATCAGAATTGGTGTTTCCGAGCACTAAGTTTTGATTGGTTTTCCCGGGATCGTGACGTAATCCAAATGTTGAAGTTAGAATAAATGGGCCGTTTGAGAACTAGAGTTTTTAAGTATACCCATGAGAAGTAAAATGACACGAGTGCTTGTGAAACCCATCCAAAATAAAGACCGCAATAGTTCCAAGTTAACTGTGAAACCAAAATCATTGAAATCGAATTTGGTTCCTATTATCATCAAATCATTACATTGTCCCACTGCTGGGCACGGGTCTCTTCTCAGAACAAGAGGGATTAGGCTATAATCCACCATTCTTACCTTACTCTTACCACCGTCAAGAAAATCTCTCAAGCATGGGATGCACGCTTAAGCGCGTGTTAATTAATTTGAAAAGCGGCGGTAGCCTAATTTCTAGGGCGTCGGACTTGCGATCATGTGGTTGCTGGTTCGAAACTTACCCATTGTACTACCGACGTGAACTCACTTGCAATACAAGCATTTAGCTTAGTACGAGGGGTTAACAAGATTACTAGTAATGTGCTACCTATACGAAAAGTCAGAGGTACCTACTTGACTTGGCAGTCCAATGATCATACCAATAGGCTGTCATTGCACTTTTTATTTGGATTCTCTGAGAGATTTTAATTGACGCATAAGACCAGCAATCTAAAAGGATTAAAAAATTGCCGAAAATCGTGTTTTTAATCGTTCAACCCATACAATTCACTCGAAAAGGGGACAGTTTAATCATGAAAAAAATATTTCGTAAAAGAGCGTTGGGATCACCCACACAATAAGTGCTTAATGGAAGGGGATTATGGGCTTTCATCACGTTATTTCGCAAAAACGTCACTTGAATAATATACGGGCGTGCCCGAATACGTCCATTTAGATTGTGGTTTTGATAAAATGGTGGATTGAAACGTTGTGCAAGCGAATGCAACCGTGTTATTTTCATTAAAAGTTTCAATTTTGATACTTGGAGAGAGATGTATGTAATTATTTATTAATTGCCTCATTAAACAAGTGATCTTAAGTGTTGCTGTGCCTCTGGAGGTCCTGGGTTACATTCCCAAGGCGAGCAAAGTGCACCAAAGTTCATAGGCTCGCCCTAAACATACCGGTAAAATGTGGCTGTACATTAGTACACCCCTGCCTAATATTTGGGCAATATAAGTGAGGTGTGTTATTTTATTTTCACGTTAAGATTACTTTAACATAGAGTAAAACTACTTTTTTTCTCTGCAAGAATTAGGACCAACGCAGGAAATCTCCCGCGTCCCTTTCAAATTAAAAAAAATGATTGAGATCAGTGAAGATATCGCGTACACTCAAACACAGATTTGAATTGAAAACCTCTTCCATTTTTGAAGTTGTTTAAAGTGAAATCAAGTCACTGCTATTTATAGTCTCCGTCAATCGATATCAAAATCGTATTACAAATTACTGCCTCCAGTATCTTGGAAGAGAGAACCGGCTACTTTATACTTTTCGCTGACAGACCTTATTTGCAATTCAATGGGATATAGCTTGAATTCGTTAGATATTTTTGTCCTATAAAGCGGATATTCCTGTAGACGTTCGTGGTAATTCTTTGTGAGAAAATATAGTTCGTTAATATCGTAAATTTGACTGCCTCGTTAGGCTAGTGGTCCCAATCGCGACTGCTACGCTACGGTCTTGGGTTCGATCCCCAGGTCGAGCAAAGTGTTATTGGGTTTTTCTATGAAATTCTCAGTAGCAGCTCGGAGTCTGGATTTGTGCCCGGTTAATGGCAATAGGCTCGCCCCCTATTACATGGGACCTAAACATACCGGTGAAATGTGGGTGTACATTATTACACCTCTGCCTACCCTTCGGGGACTACAGGCGTGATGGTATGTTATGTAATATCGTAAATGATCTAATATTTTTTCAACATTTAGGACAGGGGCAGTGATGCACTAGACTGATTTATATTTATAACGCAAGTATCTATTGATAAGGATCTATCTATACGTCAGAATAATAATTATTTTGCACTCGCTGATTTTTTGGTAAGAGTATTTATCCACTCCAAGAAATCCACTGTAAGGTGTATTTGCGAAAGCAATATGGTCGAGAATTTACCCTAAGCGTACGCGGATAAATGAAATTTAATCAATACCTACAATATTTTTTAATAATCAATTCTGATAGGTTATTTAACTTTTTCACTATAAATACAGTTTTTTTTTCCTGAACTCGGTGACTACAGTTGATTAAAAGGTATAAATACGTATAGTAAGTACCCAGTAGGTAGTAATTCTGCTGTTTCCTCAATTCAAATGAAAAAAATATAGGTTTTATAAACGGTAACGGTGGCAAAACGTAACCATAAAAGTGTTCTAACAATAAAAAATCCGTCAGTTAATTTGTACCATCGAAGTAACAACTTGAGAGATACCTTCGTTTTGTTAGCGTTGTTGTGGTTCAAGTTAAAAACGAAACGAGACTGCTACCCTGGCCTATAACAAAAACGCGTGACAAAGCGTTTTTAAGGAATCCCTTAATTTTTTGAAACCGTAATTTTTTTTTGTCAAACATATTCCGTTGCTCCCCAATATTTTCAGTACTTTAAAAAAAGGTGGCTTGGATCCTGCTCCAGATGTTAGTGACAATTTTTTTTAAATTTTATAAAAACTTTATTCTTCTTCTTTAATAAAAAAAATCTTAATCATTATGGACAAAGAGAACTTAATAATAATAATAATTTAATAATAATTCCCCTCCCTTTTCTTTTACAGGGTTGACAACACACGAGCCATGCCCCTGGTATTGCAAGCATCCATAGGATACGGTAACCTCTTACCATCGGGCATGCCGAGCTTTAGTGGTATACAAAAAAGTAAAAGAAATTAGAAAATAAATATATTTAATGCATATAAAATATTTAATTCATAAATCTTGCATTTATTTTCTCGCTTTCCGCTAGTAACTTGCACCCGTTTTCTCAAGAGAAGGAAAACAAGCGTCACTCCCATTTCCTTGGCCGAAACGAGATGACACCTTGAGTAATAGTAGCAGTTTCCGTGTCACACCAGACCTACACATAATATTTCATCTTAAAAATATCGTCTATAACGCAATCTTAATTGTACTGTATTCATTCGCGTCTTTTGAAATCGAATATTAGGTTCTTGATTGAAGTCCTACGTAGTGTTTTTATGATATTTTTTTTGTACGAATGAAATACAGATATAATATCACTAATCAAACAAATAGTATAAATTCGAAAATAACTATGTGCTTCTTTTTGCTAATTTCAGTAACATTAGTCAATATTATCAAGAAGAGATATATGTCGTGGTAGGGCCACGCTGTTCGCAGCATGAATGGGCCCGCTTGCCCGGGGAAGTACCACACTCTCGCAGAAGACCGACGTCCGAGTAGTAGCGTTTAGTTACTGCGCTTCGTTCGGTGAGCGAGAGGGCCGGAGGCCCAATTCCTCCCCCAATCCCCTTCCTTCTCCTTTTCTCCTTCCCCTCCCTTTCCCTAAATAGGCTCGGCAACGCATCTGCAACTCCTTTGGTTTTGCAGATGTCCATGGGCGGCGATGACTACTTACCATCAGGTAGCTCGCCTACTCGTTTGCCGAGTTATACCATAAAAAAAAAAAAAAAAAAAAGATATCAAGTTACCACAAAATGTCAAATTTTCTCAGTTGATTTTGAACTTAATCTTCAACATTTTAAGGTTTAAAATCGTTTGGAGAAATTTAACAGTTTTGTATACCTTGCCCTGCTGGCGACTGTACCAATAAACCCAACTAGGAAAAACCGACCGAAAGGTATGAAACAAGCACATTATTCTATGATCAAAAAAGTACTTCCTGCCTGCTGTCACAGCGGCATGCGATAACGACTATAAGCAGGAAAGAACTATTTCTGGTCATAGGATACTTTTTTATTGCTGTTTTGTGGCTGTAATATCACTGTGACCGCAGTCGGTCTATTGTGATCGCCACTTTTTGATTTTGATTTCACCGCTAAACTCTGCAGCTGCTATAAACTGCAGGATTATCTTAGGGGTGAGCTCCCTTATTTCATCTGGGGTTAAGACGTGTTTCCCCAGATCTATGTGCATTGCGCTTGTGTATTAGCGGTCCGCATTCCCCCAGAAGGTGAAGTGGCGTTTCATCAGCCTCTTCACGATATCTGCAGGTTCGCCTATCGCTCAACCTTAGGTTCAACACTGTTGCTTGTTTAAGCAGCAGTGTCTTGTTAAGGCTCTCGTGACAATGCGCAGCTTATTCTTACTCAGTGATAGGAGAAGGTTTGTTTGCCTTTTGCTATATATCTATTGCTATTTTATCAAAGCCTTAGAGTGGGCCATACCCGCCAATTCCGTCCATAGCTTGATGGCAGTCTCATAACTAGAATCAGTGAGGGTCTTAACCCAGGGCTAGGATCCTTACACTCACGCCTTTTTCCCATAGGGGTAGGTCAGAAACTACAGAACGCCATCTGCTACGATTCTTGCATACTTCTTTTGCTTTGTCCACATTCATACATCTTGTCATACACATACGCCGGTTGTGGGTACTACGCACCTGACCTTTCTGAAGGAGCTCACGAATAAGGCCGTGGTACCTGTCTTTCTTGGGCGTCCCGAGGTCATAGGATACTTACTTATATAGACTAATAAACTCATTCCCCTTCCTTTTTCGTAGCCCACTACGAAAAAGGAAGGGGAATGAGTTTATTAGTAAAGTAGAAGTCTGAAAATCCCATATTAAGGAAAATATATATTTTACCCATAAAATATATATTTTCCTTAATATGGGATTTTCAGACTTCTACTTTTGATTCCTTAGGTGGAAGGGGATTATCACAATAGTAATACCAAAATCCCCATCAACACCCCACATCAATCAAAGGTATTTTAAATAGTGATGTAACCCATCTAAAAATACTAACATTTCTCCAATGTTCGTAAGACAGTACATAAAATGTCTGCCTAAGAAAATGGAAATATAAAAATCTACATACAAAGTTAATTTAAGAAGAGAAAAAAGTTTTACAATTTCCAAAACTTAAAATTTTGAACAATTTTAAAATTATTCTAAATTCAAAAAGCCACCGGAGTTTACATTTCATACGGTTCGACTAAAGGAAACTTGGAACTAATTTTACGGTTCAGTGGTGCTATTTGCGCGCATCTAACTTCATTGCAAAGTGATTTTCTCTTTTCCTACACACGATGCGGGCACAGGTTGTGAAAACGTGACGACACAGTGTTCGGAAATTAAAAACTTATTGTTTTGCCGTTATAAAATTTGTACGTGTTTGCACTGTGCGGAGTAGTTGGAAAACGCTTTGTTCGTAAACAGTACTTATTTAATGGTAAAATTGGAAATTACAAAGGTGCACCCTTTGTAATTTTCAATTGGCACGTAGAACTAGTTTCTTCAAATTGTAGAAACTGACTTTTCTGACAACGATTTAGGAAAGAATTTCCGAAGACTACCTCATTAGTGTATTGGTCTTAAGCTCAACTGCTACAGTTTGATCGTTCGGTTCGATCCCCAGGTCGAGGAAATTGTAATTGGATTTTTCTATGAAATTCCCAGTAGCAACTCGGAGTATGGATTTTTGCCCGGTTAATGGCAATAGACTCGACCCCTATTACATGGGACCTAAACATACCGGCGAAATGTGGCTGTACTTACATTAGTACACCTCTGCATAACCCTTCCAAAAGTCTGTAAGTATAAAAAAAACGAAAAATCGGTATTATGTATTCGATACAAAGTAATGGTCAGATGATTATCGAATCGAATTTAGCTAAGGGCTAAATTAACTTTAACATTGTTGTGAAAGTCCCTAATAAAGAGAATTATCTTGCCACTTCTGAAAATAAACAAAACAAAACTTACTATACAAAGGAAGGTTGAATGCGCGAGTGAGACAAGAAAATCAAGATTCACAGCTAGAACAATGTTATTAAGAATATCACCCCGGGAAAGAGAGATGGTCGTAAAGTTTCCTTATCTAACAGTACACTCGTAAACGTGGACTAGAAGAAATAATCTTCATACAATATGGGGCAGCCACCTGTCACTTCTAAGTTGGTAACAAGTTCGCTACATTTTTAAATTTTGTTGTTCACTAGGAAATATTATTTTTATACTCTCACAAACATAATCATCATACCTGTATTCCTGGAAGGCTTAGACAGAGGTGTACTTATGTACGCCCACATTTCACCGGTATGTTTAGGTCTCATGTAATAGGGGGCGAGCCTATTGCCTTTAACCGGACACAAATCTGAGCTGCTACTGAGAATTTCATAGAATAACCCAATAATACTTTACTCGACCTGTAGCGTAGCAGTCGCGCTTAGGACCACTAGACTAATGAGGCAGTCAAATCCTTTCAATACCTCTAAATGTATATTGCTTGATACGGTACGTAAAACTGTGTTGTTTACGAACCAATTTTGACAATTCAGAATGCTTAATATGCATAGTGAGAAAAAACTACACTGTAGCTCATTTTAAAGTAATAATTTAATTTAAATTTGATCCCAATAATTATAAGGAGCTTCGATTTAATGTGGAATTAGACTCAACCTTATTTCCAAATAGTACCAGAGAAAATTGCCACTCTGGAATTAAGTTCTCCATTTTTGGATTTCCCTACCAAACTAGATTTTGCAGTTATTTACAAAATCAGAATATAAACAGTACGCTACTAACGAGAAATTATAGAGGGTAAAAGTTTAAACTATAATTATGGACGCTTATTCGGAATTTTCAAATGGCCAATTTGCTACTGTGTTGAAAGTCATAATAGCAGAAAATGTTACCCTTAAACGCCATAGTTGGCTTTGTTTGTTTGTAAACTAGTGTTTTAATGACAAGAGATTTGTGTAGAGGCCTGTTAAGTTTTATAAAATTAGGTAATCTATTAAATAAAAGTTAAATACCTACTGTTTGTTTCAGTACTTTTGTTAGATATGGACGTCATTTTTGACAACGACTAGACCGATTTTGGCAATACTTTTATTTGTTGTTTTTAGTCCAAATAAGCGTTCTGAATTGTAAATTTCGGGATAAATTTAGTTATCCTATTATTTAAAAATATTTTTTATGTTCAAGATAACGTCTTTCGCGTTAGCAAGCTATATTATAAAAATAATAATCAGTCCCATTGTTTTGTGTTTACAAAGCATTTTGACGAATACCAAAACGTGTGATAACATTTTATTACTTTTGTAATAAAACCATTTAATTTTTAAAATCTTGTCAGATTTTTGTAAGATCAACACAAAACGTGTTATTGCGATTATTTTGCGATTGAGAGAAAGGGATACGATTCTACAAATTACATAGTGCCATCCCTTTCTTAAAACTTGAAAAAGATTGCATTGACATTTTCGTTGTATTAATATTCACATAACAAAGTTGCTAAATACCTATATGCAACGGATTCTAAATGGATTTACGCGGGAATATTTTCTTTATTTAATTTTAGTCAATTACCATTAACTAACCTTTCGTTCATAACCAGCATAAGGTTACAAATGAAAAAAAAAATAACATAAAATTATCATTATTGCTCAGTTTTTTTGTAGTCATACAGTACACAAATAATTACGTATAAAATGGGCAGGAAAAATAATTAAAAACGGCCTGCTTTATATTCGAGGCGCGTTCAGCGCTTTTTGTCCGCAAATTGCAAAGATCTCCTGGTTTATACAGAATATGCCATGCGCCCACTGGCCTCATTCCCCAGTCTAATTTATAATTTCCGCGATTAGACCAAAAGTTATTTTTTAATTTTTCGCTCTTACATGGCACCGTTTTTGTACAGCCAACGCGAAATGAAACCTTTTATTCAATGTCAATTTATTATTTCTCATTTTATTTCGTTTAAGTATTACTAATTTGTTTGAGTTATATATTTGGAATCTTATTGAATCGAAACTTTGTGTGGGCTAATATCGTGTTCGGAATTGAAAAAAAAAAATCAAATTGATGTTAACGTTCTGTAAATTAGCTCTAATGAAAAAATTTTGTATCCAGGGCCTAGGACTGTCACACTGAAATTGTGGTTGCAAACGCGGCTGCTAGGCGTAGGCTTTAGGGTTCTATTCCTGCTAGCAGTGTTATGAAGTATTTCCATCAGGAAAATCGGAAAATATGCATAATTATGTAACTATGTTTTGTAGGAGGTAATCTAGAACAACTGAACCTATTCTGATGCCAAAAGAAAGCTACATTAACAATGAGTGACTATAGACTATGTTAAATTTCCATGCAAGTAAATAAAACATTGGGGCGCAAGTAAAAAATCACAATCGGTTTCTTCGTTCGTAAATTCATTCCCACATCAGCAAAGTATTATTGGGTTTATTAAAATTCTCAGTAGTAGCTCGGAGTTTGGATTTGTGCTCGGTTTATGGTAATAGTCTCGCTCCCTATTATCTACATGAGACCTAAGCATGCCGGCGAAGTGTGGGCGTACATTAGTACATCTCTGCCGCCCTTCGGCGAATATAGTCGTGATGTTATTATGTTATGTATGTTTCTACGTCTGCAAAAAAGTCAAAAGAAGAGAAAATCGGCATATATACGGACACATAAAATTTTAAATACAAAACATTTATGTTTCCATTGTGGACCCAAAAAAAAAATCACAAGCTTCCTCCAAAACTTTGATGTTCACTAAATCAAAAGGCTGAAAATAAATTGGTTCGCTGATGAGTCCTCTGCTTCATAAGGTTTTCCGTCTTTTGACACTCATTCACTTCACTGTAATCGTTTTGCTGTCTCAACTCTGTTCTAAAGCGTAGGTCACATTGGCGGGCGGATTGTAGGGAACGCGTTGTTTTGCGCAGAATAGCTACATGCGTTATGATTTCAATTTTGATGTTGTTATGATAAGAGTTTGGGATTTCACGTTGAATAATAATAGTTTATTTATTGCACTCTTCGTAAAGGTTGGCTTTATATTATGATCTTAGGATTAAGTAACATGATACAGGTCAATACTGGTACAGTCACCAGCACAGGTTATACAAACTGTCAAATTTCTCCAAATGATTTTAAACCTTACAATGTTGATGATAATCTCAGTTGTCTTTGTTTTGACTTGAAGTTTGACATTTTGTGTTAACTTGATGTGCTGGCGACCATACAAGCTGTCCTTTCGCCATACAAAAAAGTTATCAGGGACACCCTGTTAAGCTATAAGTACAGGAATCTTTTATTTTTGAAAGCTTTTGAGCTGTCGGGCTTAAAAGCTTTCAAATACAAATTTTATTGTCACTACTTCTATGAACGTACCCTTAACCTGGCAAGCGGTACAGTTCCTCTTTTGAGCACATAACAATAGATTTTGCATTGTGTCTACAATCTGCCGCTTGACAGGTTAAGGGAAATTGACCCGAGTCCTTTGGAACCGGTCCGTGACAGTACGTGTTCGCCATTCTGATGATTCAAGAATAGACTTACGGATATAATGGGCACGTCGAATAATTTGAGCCGTGATTGACTAGAGGAATGGAAACCGTAGAGATGTTTTTGGGTATTCCGTTTTGAAATGTAATCTAATAAAATAGGATGCCAATCATTTATATTAAATGTAAATATTTTTAGAATACTACGCTTATATAAAAAACTGCTAAGCTAGGGGTCCTGGGTCTTATAGCTGGGGCTTAAAGGTAAGTAATAACTAAGCTGATCACCCAATTTCGGATTGGTTGATCAGCTTTTGGGTTAAGCTGCGCTCGCCGCACTTATTATGTGGATTGGTGACCATTCTAAGAACATTAATAGGTACCCCTCCGTGCCTTAGCCAGCATGTAAATCAGTCGGTCCTGGTTATTATAAGAACACCTATGACCATCGTTAGGTTAGGTTAGCAGGTTCGAATCCTGCCCGGAGTCGATTTTTTCTACACAAAAATAGTTTTTTGCGTATTTTACATGACATACCTACGCAAATTGGTCTGGTATAGGTCGTAGGTTCGACCCCAGACAGGCGCTTTACTTTGAATAAATTATTTCATGACCACTGCTCCCAATACATTCAACGTCAACTAGTGACCTAGACGCAAAAAATCGAAGACAAGTGACATCTACCAACCAGCACGTGAGCGTGGTGGATTACGGTTCACGGTGAGAGGGATCTCACCTAGAGAAGTCCTGTGTCCCAGCAGTGGGAACATTATAGGCTGATTATGCTTATTATGCTATAAGATCTTTATCACACAGACTTGCTAAAAAACTTGCTGTAAGTAAATCTACGAAACAATAATTGTGAACATACCATCATCACGCCTGTATTCCCCGAAGGGTTAGGCAGAGGTGTACTTAATGTACACCCACAGTTCGCCGGTATGTTTTAGGTCCCATGTAATAGGGGGCGAGCCTATTGCCATTCACCGGGCACAAATCCAGACTCCGAGCTGCTACTGAGAATTTCATAGAAAAACCCAATAACACTTTGCTCGACCTGGGGATCGAACCCAAGATCGTAGCAGTCGTGTAGCAGTCGCGCTTGGGACGACTAGACTAACGAGGCAGTAATTGTGAACATGAAGGCAATACGCGATACCTTCACGAGTTTCTACTGGAGCTCAAAGCATTCTCAAGCTCGGTTAAGTGACACATAATACTAAAACTATGAGAATTTAATACAATATTGCTCTGAATTTCAAGTTTATCTTTTATGTAGATCCAAGGCTATTGTGGATTAAATTAAGGAAGGATACAGTGAGGATATCTAACGATATTATTCCCTATTGACACATTTCTCTGAATAAGGTTTTCAATTATTTATAGTAGTTACCGTTACCGGATACATTTCGGAGAGAGTGCATCAGATCTCCACGATCTTATTCCCCCTTGCCCTTTCTTCTATCGGACGACCAGAAGCACAAAAAAGCGACATCGTTTCATGGTGGACATCCAAAAAACCCGAACGAAACGCTTTCAATTCCACTTTTATCATGCGTGCCGCTGAAATGTGGAATGAGCTTCCCGAGTGGGTCTTCCCCGATGACTATAATCTGGGGGTATTTAAATCACGAGTGAATTGGTTTCTCCTAGGCAAGTGCGCTCCATCGTAGATCGCAGTATCGCTTAACATCAGGCGAACTGGCGGTTAAGCATAGACCTATCATGAATAAAATAAAATTACATAATCTAATGAAGATACATAACAGTAACTATTAAAAAAAAAGAAATAAAATATTGCCTCGCCACCTCATATAATAAAATAAACAATCTAATTTAAGCTACTATAGTTGATGGACTGCTTCGTAAGTCTAGTGGTCTCAAGCGCGACTGCTACGCTTGAGGTCCTAGATTCGATTCCCAGGTCAAGCAAAGTGTTATTGAATTTTTCTATAAAATTCTCTGTAGCAGCTCGGAGTCTGGATTTGTGCCCGGTTAATGGCAATAGGCTAGCCCCCTGGGAGCGTCACATGGGACCTAAACATACCGGCGAATTGTGGGTGTGCATTAGTATACCTCTTCCTAACACTTCGGGAAATACAGACGTGATGGTATGTTATGCTATCTTTTGTGTAGATACATTGTGGATTAAATTCAAGAAGGATAAAGGGGAATTATCTAACGACATTATTCCCTATTGACACATTTCTCTGAATAATGTTATCAATAATTTAAAGTAGTTACCTAACCCATTGAAGATACATAACGGTGACTATAAAAAATGAAGAAATAACAAATTGCCTCCCAAACTCATATAGGTAATAAAATAAATACATAATCGAATTTAAGCTTTTATAGTTGATCTATAATATTTAGCATTGTTATAAGATAGTTTCACACTGTTTTGTTTACATAGTTTGAATTATATTTAGTATTTGAACAAAACAGATTGTGTTATCTAGCTTAAATATATCGTTTACTAGTGAGGGTTAATATAAGTAGACTGATGTATTTTTTTTTTCGAAATATATTTTCAACAAAACATTAATATTAATTTTACCCGACATAAAACTTATGCAGCTATAAAAAATACTATAAAAACACAAGAATAGCAAACGGAGTCGAAAAATATACTTTCCCCTACCAAGTTATATTGGGAGGAACTCGAAAACTTATAAAATATGGGTGAAGTTAGTGATACGTCGGCTGAAGGTGTAATGTATTGCGGAAACCAGAAATGGAAAAGAAAAGGGAATATATTATAAACTGTTGGGTTAGGGAGACATCCTGGGACTCACGAGTCATGACGTCACGATTGCAAGTTGAAGATTTTTCCAAGTTAACCTCTCCCACGATTAGAATGCAACCATTTCGTTTCCCTACAATTTTTGCAAATTAGAGCACGAAAAATATAGTTTTACGAATTTCCATGATAAAAAAAATCGCAAACTTTTTTGCACACTTGGTGTGCAAACTACATTTCCCGGGTTAAAGAATAGTAATTTTTTTTAGAACGTACAACAAATCATGGTACACAAACTACATCCAGATCTGGAACAAAATATTTCTGTTGATGAAATCTCCGGCCACTAAGAACACCAAAATATGGACAATAACAAAAAAGATAAATAACAATGTGGGTGAATTTTGAACCGGCAACCACATAATCGCAAGTCCGACGCCCTAGTCATTAAGCTACCGCCGCTACGTAGTCTATAGTCCACGGTATCGTAGAGTCTTTTTGGGACACATAATATTTAAGGTAAAGGGTTACAACATTATTGTATTAAATTCATGAAGAATTATATTGATTTGTGACTTTCAATAAACATGGTTATAATGGCTTAATTAACAATAGTCTTTCCGTTAGATTTATCTAAAATACAATTGCAAATGATATAATATCCTTCGTCGATTTCCCAAAAGAAATTACGACTATTGTAATCGTATTAGATCTTGTTCCATCCCACTAATTTGATAATCAGCGTTTTTTTTATATTATTAACCCCATACGGTAGTAGAAACAAAGGAAAATACCACATGCTACGGCCCATTTGTGTTTCGGCTATCTTCGTCACAGATCGGCAATTGTCCCCAAATTCCCTGGGGACTGGTTGGTTGAATCGGGGCAAATGCAAGAATTGCTCCGATAATGGTCCCTATAAATTGTGACCCCTATGTTTTGTTCAGTGTCATTTTAGGGTGAAAATAGTAGAAGTAATTGAATGTTTATTGGGATACCCTTGGGGTATAATATAGTCTATATTATAAAATTGGTCAGAACATTGAAACTGCCGCAATTAACACCCTTGAATCTAGATTTTGAAAATACCGGAGATATTATGTTCGATTTATACGACGCGACACAAGAACAAGATGTAAGAGAAATTTCCCATTCCCCAAGCCAGAATCATTATATCTGGATCCTGATTAGAATATTGCTTGCTGCCTCATTAGACTAAGCGCGATTGCCACACTAGAGGTCCTGGGTTCCATTCCATTCCTTCCCCCCGGATCTCTGTACAGTACAGACGTGTTTAAGTTGAATCCTTGCTGATTTATATTCCATATTTTTAAAATAAAAATCAAAAATAATTGCGCGTAAATTCAGTGCGGTTACCAGGCGCGCATAGCCACTGTGGAGTCACGAGTAGCTGTTAGAAAGAGAGGACAATCCTGCAGGAAAGCACCTGTGTGGGCTGCGTGAGTAATTAGCGAATAAGGAGAACTTATTGCCACACCCGCCTGCGCGTCATTACTGACACCTCCTTTAGCCACACCTGCGTCGGCGACGAGGGCGGGGTCAACGAACTTGCGCGTGCGATAAGGGGTGGAGTCAACGACCTGTACCCGACCAGTGCGCGGTCAGCGTTGTTAATATTGCCGTGTAACTCACATTGTTGAATTTTGCTAGTCATTAGACCAACATGCCTATCAACCGTTCACCCCCACCTACAGCGTCTTCACCGAAAGCAAAAAACCTACACCATTGTGATTCTGAACCTAACATCGCTTCTTGTGTGCGCGAAAGTGAACAGGCTGAGGACTTCTCCTGTAATGTTAATACCCGAGGCTCGAAGCGTAAGCATGATCAGGAGTACAAAGATGAACTGAGATCATTCAGAACGGAAATTTTGAATCTCCTGAAAAAATCAACGGATACTCAGGGCAGTAAATATGATCAAATACTGACTTCATTAAACGAGCTGAGAGAAGAAAACAAGGAACTGAGCAAGAGTGTCAAATTTATTTCATCCAAATACGATGAAATACAGTCAAAACTAGTGGAATCGGAGGAAGAAAGGAAAGAGCAACTAAAATATATACGGACTCTGGAAGACAAGATAGAAAATATTGAGCGAGGACAAAAGTCGGCTAGTATTGAGCTGCGTAATATACCTAAAGTAAATGTCAAAGAGACCAAGGCAGAGCTCGTCAAAGTAGTGGAAAAAATTAGCAATGTCCTAAATTGTACCGTACAGAAGAGGGACATCCGTGATGTTTTTCGCGTCAACACTAAGTCAGATACTTACAAACCTATTATTGTGGAATTTACTAGTTGTCTGACAAAAGAAAATATAATAGACTCGCTAAAAACATTCAACAAAAACCACAGGAACAGTAAATTGAATACGTCTCACCTAGCAATTGACGGAGCGCCGGCGCCAGTGTATATCGCGGAAACACTTACAACACATGCGAGACGACTATACTACTTAAGTCGTAATTTTGCTAAAGACAATGACTACGCTTTCTGCTGGACGTCACATGGTCGAGTCTACTTACGCAAAGCGGAAGGTAATAAACAGATACGAATTGATCACGAGAATGAACTAAAAAAACTGAGTGTTGAATGACTAGTACCAATATCCTGGCTATCGTATTTTGCTTCGGTATATTTAATGTTTTTACTCTACTTATTTAGTTTAATGTTTGTAAATAGTGCGCAACTATCAAAAAAAGTAATTGTTATGTTTAACTACCATACCTGCACCAAACAACATCACTGCCACATTCATAAACACACCCTAACACGTACACAACTCACAAACACTAACAACATCTCAACTATATATAGAACTAGGCTACAATCCATGTTATATTACAGTCACAATAATGAATTAGTCATTTTACTTGTTATTTTAGTTCATAGCTTGAAACAATATATTTACATTATATGGTCAAATTTATGGCACCCTTGGTACACTAACATTAAAATTCAATAACCATAACTCGACAGTAATTGACGACCTTGATAATACGGGCAATGCTGACTGTACTAAACTAATTGATTCGTCCCAATGCTCACTTGTTCTTCGCGACTGCGCTGGTTCGGATTCCCTATGTATCTTAAGTGTGAACGTGCGCAGTATATACTGCAATTTTGACTTGTTGCTTACTTTTATAACATCCATTAATGTTAAGGTAGATATTATAGTCCTTACTGAGTGTTGGACGAAAAAAGGAGTCACACCTCCTAGCTTGGGGGATTATAATATGTACTTTACTAAGAATAACATAAACCAGAACGACGGCGTTGTGGCATATGTTCGAACGGAGATTAGCGTTGATGCCTATGAACCGGATATGGCGGAGGGAAACTGTTTGAGACTAGATACTGCCCGACACAGTATTATTTGTTCCTACCGTCCACCTTGCTATAAAAACATTCAACCGTACCTCCTATCATTGGATATGATACTTGGAAAGATTCGTAATAAGGATGTTATCTTTACGGGGGATATTAATATCAATACGTTGTCGTGCGATGCAAAAAATAGTAACGCAGGTGACTATTTATGTCTTATGGCATCGCATGGCCTACAACAAGGTATTACATGTCCAACTAGGATAAATAACTGCATCGATCACTTTATGATAAGAACAAAAGAGCGCTGGCAAACGATCGTATTTCCGGAGCTAACAGATCATAGTCCCATTCTCCTGTGTGTTAAGCATGCAGGATTATGTAAGAATAAACCTGCAAATGCGAACTTAATTTTGGACTATACTGCCGCACACCTGAGGCTTAGCGAGGTGGATTGGTCAGACTTTTACAAGATAAACGACGTTAACCACGCTGCGGAATATTTAGTTAATACGATCCAGACTATTATGATTGACTGCACAAAAACTTCAACCATACGTAAAAGAAAAGCCCCTCTAAAACCATGGATAACAATGGGCGTTGTTCGATCAATCCGTAAACGAGATAAACTACACAAAAAATCAAGAAGACAACCAGATAATGAGCAGTTACGAAAAGCATATATAAATTATAGAAACTCGTGTAATAAAATTATTAAATCACTAAAAAGAGAATACTACCAGTCAGAGCTCGAAAAAAATCATAAAAATCTTAAACAAACTTGGAGTATCATTAAAGATTTTTGTGACATGAAAAAAAATAATGACAAGCCGAAGGAACTTCTACGTATTGACAGCGATCCAATAAAGTCTTTAAACCAAGTGAACACGTACTTTACAAACATTGGTAGTGAGCTAGCCGACACCACCCTACGTAAATTAAACAGAACTGAAGCTGAATTAGCTAACTCACAAACAACCAGCAACCTCTTGCCTACCTCTATGTCTTTTACACCCACAGATCCATTAGAAATTGATAGTATTATTGCATCTCTGAAAACGAATAGTGCACCGGGCTTTGACTCAATCTCCAGCAGATTGATTAAGTTAGCAAAAAATGCACTGGTAGAACCAATAAGCCACCTCAGCAATCTTAGCTTGGGTAACGGTTCTTTTCCAACCATATTCAAAACGGCGATAGTCTCACCGATACACAAGGCAGATGACAAGCAAACGCCTTCAAATTATAGGCCCATCTCGCTGATCTCTTGCTTGTCGAAAATCCTTGAAAAACTAGTGACTAAGAAACTTACAAACTATTTAGAGAAGAACAAGTTAATAACTGACTGCCAGTTTGGTTTTCGAAAAGGAATATCGACCCAAGATGCACTGTTAAAGCTGACATCGACAATTACCGAGCATATTGACGCGGGAGAAAAAGTAATCGGTGTCTTTCTCGACCTAAAAAAGGCATTTGACACCGTATCGATTCCTATACTTTTATCAAAGCTGTCAAACCCTGGTGTCAGAGGACATGTTCTACAATGGTTCCAGGATTATCTGGCAGATAGGGAGCA
The DNA here is from genome assembly GCA_958496365.1 of Subacronicta megacephala. Taxonomy (NCBI): domain Eukaryota; kingdom Metazoa; phylum Arthropoda; class Insecta; order Lepidoptera; family Noctuidae; genus Subacronicta; species Subacronicta megacephala. Next base: position 4,890,815 of record OY292526.1, read on the forward strand.
GCGAGTGAGGGTAGAAAAGTACCTGAGTGACGCTGGGACGTGCTCGTTCGGTATTCCGCAAGGAAGTACGACTGGCCCGGCTCTCTTCTTGACTTATATAAATAGTCTTGCGGAGCTTCCAATCAACAATGCCGAAACGATTATGTTTGCAGACGACACAGTAATTTTATTTCATGGCAATACATGGGAGGAAGTACGGACGATAGCTGAAAACGGTCTTGCTATAGTCACGCGATGGCTTGAAGACAACTTGCTAACGCTGAACACGTCTAAGACAAAGTACATATGCTTCACAAAAACCACAACCTCTCGACCTAAAGATAATGACCTTACTATTAAAATACATACTTACCCATGTAACTTACAACCAGAAGGATGTTCGCAATGCACATGCGATGTCCTCACTAGGTCAAACTATATAAAATACTTAGGCATTATAGTTGATGAGAATTTAAATTGGAATCGGCATATCTCTAATCTTAGTTCCCGACTTCGCAAGTTGATCTACATTTTTAAGCAACTAAGAACTATTGCGTCTTCGAAACTCCTGATATCAACCTACAAGGCACTATGCGAGTGTATACTTAGTTATGGCATTTGTTGTTGGGGTGGTGCAGCAAAAACATACATGATTGAATTGGAACGTGCACAGCGCGCAATTATTAAAGTTTTTATGTTTCTACCATACCGCCACCCCACAACAGATGTATATAATCGCACTGGTGTTCTATCAGTTCGTAAACTTTACGTCAATAGGGTGCTCCGTAGATATCACCGCATTACAATTCCACAGTTATTGCCGACCAGTAAAAGACGCTTTATATGTCCAGCACCCCACATAAAATCTAGTTTTGCAAAACGACACTACATCTCCGTCGCGCCTCGCATCTACAACAAACTAAAAATAAAGGACTGTCATCGCTTAAATAACCATGACTTCAGAAAAAGTATTCTCGACTGGCTTGCCAATCTAGATTATGAGCAAGTGGAAAGCCTACTCTCAACCAATATTTGAAGTGACTACCTAACTAACTATAATCGCAAACAAAATACCCACGCATATTTCGCATACACTCATACACACATACACACACACACACACACACACACACACACACACACACACACACACACACACACACACACACACACACACACACACACACACACACACACACACACACACACACACACACGCGCGCATAGACACATACACAACCACATACCATACTATCACTAACCCGAAAACACATATTAATGGTGCCAATACAAGAAAACACCCCTCACATACACCCATCATAATATCACAATGTGCATCACACCATGTGCATTAGTTAAGTTAACAGTGTAAAAAAAAAAAAAAAAAAAACTACCTTTTTTAAATTTATTAATATTCTTGGCTTTCTTGTTTTGTTCCAATTATTATTTGAGAACGCTGTAAGATTTGTGTAATTATGTATACTGGAAGGAACTGTCTCCTGAGATACAGGCTAACAACCTAGTTCAGGAGGCAGGGCTTTTATGTAACTGTGTACTTACTTTGTTTTCAATAAAGCATTATTTATTTATTTATTTTTATTTATTTCATTTCCATTTCGAACAAAGATTAGGTTTTTCTATGAAGCCTTATTTCTATGATTTCAGTAGCAGCTTGAAGTTTGGATTTGTGGCCGATTAATGGCAATAGGCATGCAATTTATCTTGTATTGCCTCTCCAACTAGTGAAGGTTGGCAGTCAGCTTTGCATATTTAGCTTTTGTTACGGCTCTGCAGCATTCGCGATCCCAGTATACATATTCTCATGTTCATAAATTCTGCATGGAATATAAACATACAGGCGAATTATGGGCGTATAGACTAATAAGTACACCACTGCCTAATCTTTCGAGGGAATACAGGCGAGATAGTATACAACTACTACAAAATCCTACTTGCAGAATTCTCAATTCAGCATAAGAATAACACGAAAGGATAAGCCCAGTATGTTCCTGAAATACGTATAATTACTTGCGAAGAAGCCTCTCGCAGATGGTGTCTCAAGTTTCTTATGCAGCCGCGGCTTCTAAAGGAACTTCAAAAACTTTCGGCAGATGAAATTCATAGCATAATGAGTGCCAACTATTTTTGAGCTGCAAAGTTTTGACAAAAAAAGGTTTTAAGTGCGCCTTTTGAATTGATTTGAGGAATTTATATTCGTTCATCTTTTATTGTTAGGTATACAATGGTCTAGGTGCCTATTTTTTTAACGTCTCACAAAAAGTTGAACGTCCTGGTTTCTAACACTGCCAAATACCAAAAAATATATTAAAATTGGTTAAAAAATAAGGCAGTTATAGGCTTTTTAAATTTAAGTTAGACAGAGAGCACACTACTATAGCACGTTGTGATGTCACATCGTTACAAATTCTATAAAAGAAAGAGGCAAAGCATCCCCTCTCAATCCCTCTCAAAAACGTAACTTATTTTTATTTTTTAAACTTTTATCTTTGGACTATACGGTGAATGGCAATAGGCTCGATCCCTATTACATAGGCCTAAGACATACAGGTAAAGTGTATGTGTACTTTAGTACGCCTCTGCCTAATCCTTCGGAGAATACAGGTGTCATGGTATGCTCTCTTATCTAATTAATCAATATATATAAAAATCAATGCCACTTTTCGTTGTAATTTTATAACTCAAGAACGGGCTCACTTATCCAAACTAAATGTTAAGGCTTTGTTCGGACTATTAAGTAGATGCTTTATGTGAAGTTTGCACAAAATCGGTCGAGCGGTTCTTCATTTATCACCTTTTTTACATACATATTATTGTACAGGAAAGTCAAGAAAACACGCGGGCGAAGCCGTAGGCGGAAAGCTAGTTTCATATAAATATCAGTGTTTCATCATCATCATCATCAGCCCATACTCGTCCACTGCTGGACGTAGGCCTCCTCCAATTCTTACTTCGGTACACACGGCTACACATCTAGCTATACAAATCCATTTTAGGCTGACCTCCTATTATAAAGGCTTTCCGTAAAATGTAAGGCCAGCCTGGATTTTAATAGCTTGATGTGTAGCCGTGCGTATATAATTCGAAAACATAAGTGGAAAATAAATGACAATCTTTATAAATGAGACACGTATGAGCCTCTGTGTGTTAGCAAAGCTTTTGTTTTTTAAACGAAGCGGTGACAAGTCAGGAAATTGCACGGATGCAACGCGAGGTGGCGTTGGTTTATACACAGTTTGCACAACAGTTCTATCCATGAATAAGTTACATGTATTGCGACTTAACAGACATGCATACAATGATCGATGTTCCTAGTTTTTTCATTTTATACTGATAAGCTAAGATTATATAATTTATCTCTTATTAATACTACACTAAATTTAATAAAACAAAGGCACCCGCTGCGTCTATTTGCGATAAACTCAAAAACTACTGAACTGAATTTTATGCGATTTTGTGAATCATGAGGTAGGTTTAGCTGTAAAATTTGATAAGGTTTTGAGTAAATTGGTTGAAATATGACGATAATTGTGAAGCTGGAATAAAAAATAAAGTCGGGTTAGTTACACCATAACTGGACCTATTTTAATGATATTTAATTGAATTAGATCTCTTCTTTGTTTTCTGCAAACAACAGAGAGATCAAGTTCTATATCAGGATTTGTTCAACAAATTGAGATAAGATGTACCGCAGCTTTTAAGCTGAAGTATATCCTTTCTAATACTAGCTCACTTTTTAGAATATCTGCAATGTAGTCTATAGTTTCTGCCTACCCTAGTGGAAAAATGGCGTGAGTGTATGTATCTGCATTTTTTTTATAAGTATCGATTACAAAACGAGTATATAATTTCATTTTTTGTTTCACATTTCTTTCCAGTTTATAAAATAAAGTATACCTAACCATTCGCCTTATCCTTAAGTATAACACTTGAATACTCAGCACAAAAGTACCAACTAACTTAGTTTTTTATGGTACGATATTATGACAAGCTACCATTTACATAATTCTTCAAAACAAAATGAATACAGGTATGTATTTATTACATAAAAAATACAATATGGTTCGTCGGAAATTCTAGAACATTACCAGGTAATGCGAAGCACGGATTTATTCAAAATGGCTTCATTACCACGCCAAGGGGATTATAAGCTCCGAAACTAAGCATTAAGACCACAATCGGTATGCGAACAAAGTGATCCACTACCAAACTATAAAACCACAAACTTTGTACCGAATACATCACTTATTTCCTTCGATTATTAATGAGAATTCTTCGTTCACAAAACGCAATGGAACGAAAAGTGAAATTTGTAATTTCGATCGTATTTTTCATGGTAGAAGCGCAAGCATTTGTTTCTCAGCTGTTTATTTTTAAGCTATTACATAAGATTTATAACCAGTAGTGCCATTATCTTCGTCGAAACAACGAACTTCGGTCGTGCTAAAGACTGTTACGAAAGCACTGGCCATTTGTACGTTAAGATCCTTTCCACTAATTCTGCTTGAATGTTGACTGGGAACTTCGTGTAAAAATAAATAAAACTTAAGTTAAAGTTCAGATTCAAGGATGAGAAATAAAATTAGCTTCAGTAACAAAGAAGACTACCTTCATTTAAGTCTAACAACAACAATATATTCAAAACAAACTACAAATAAATAACTTTATAAATATGTTTAAATATATAATAATAAATACATAATTATATAAATCTTACTAGGTATATTGATACAATATGCTAATAAAATAAACGGTATATAAATAGTATATACAAAACAATAATTATAAAAAAAATAATAATTAAGAAAATAATTAAAAAAATAATAAAAAACTAAAAAAAAGTAGTAGGTATAACAAATATAAAAATAGAATGCCTTCCTCCTCTCTCCTAAATTGCCGTGCCCGACAGGGTCCATGATTGATACCTACTAAATTACTGTGTAACACCTGTTAACATTGTGGAGTGCAATAAATATATTGAGTATTGAGTATTGAGATTCAAAGTGCATGTTGAGAGAAATCCGTTATTTATTTAGTTTAGCCTGGAAATGAGAGGACGAACTTCCGTTACTTTTATGACGCATTTGACATCGACCAACCCGAACTGTGCCCGCGTGGTGTAACACGACCCACTCTCTCTCACCAAGAGAAGGTCTATGTCCCAGCAGTGGGTTTTTTTTTTAAAGCTTTCTAGCAATGTGATTCACACTTTACTAGTATTCCTGTTAACCCCTGGTACTAAGCTAAATGCTTGTGTTACGAGTGGGTTCATTTCGGTAGTGCAATGGGTGGGGATCGAACCAGCAACCATATGATCGCCAGTCCGACGCCCTATCCATTAGGCTACCGCCGCTTCAATTTGTTATGTAGATAATTAAATTTTATCAAAACTGAATGGAGATTCTAAAAGACTCCGACGTAAGGGTAATTTCCAGCCAGTCAGACCCCAAGAAGGTTTATCACTGAACAAAATTATATTCAAAACGAATATTCTATACAACCGGTTTTTAACCGGGAATCAATGTAAGAGAGTGACCTTAAGTACAGTCGAACAAAGGATTTAATTCTCAACCCTCTTGCCTAGGTACACTGTCTAATTACGCGACTGTCGTCCGCATACGGCTTTTACTTTAAACTTTTGCTTTAGCACTAACACCCAAAACAGATGTGGTGCTGCGCCGAGTTAATTTACTTGAATTTCAACCCGAAAGCATAAGCCCATCCTTCTCTTTTGCATACAATTGGAAAGGGATAGGTAATACGTAAGAACCGGTACAAAAGACCGGGGACACAGTTTAAATTGAAAATGCTACCCGGTGCGGCAGTGGACATGATTGGTTTGTTTTGTCAATTGTTTTTGCCTGAATGTTTCAGTGTTATTTTTTAGACTGTAATGCATTCTATTTATTATTGTTTGTATATTTATTTATTTGTAAAAGGTTCGACATCGACGACGACATCGCATTTGCTGTAAAGCAAGTCATGTCGGTTGAGAAGTAAAACTTGCATTTCAACAGATGTCACTGACGTCACCACGGGTGGGACTCGTGTTGCTTAGCGGTCATAACGTCTGGTGTACGTAAACAAAAGACACGCTTTCGAATCCTGCTAGCAATCGAATTTTTCCTTCAGTAAAATATCTTTATAATCTATGCGTGGAAAATGCCTAAAAAATACGAAAAAAAAAGATAGTTAAAAGCAATAGCTTTTGTAAGTGAGGTTTCAGTATAAAGTGGACCTAGTGATGGTTGTTCTTGATTTAGAGATTTGAGATTTCCTCAATAGCATGTACAATCTGCTCTGCCAACCTGTTCTAGGACACTGTAGTGGACTATGACCTAACAACCATGTGATCCTAAAAAAGGATCCCAAACCTATCAACGGTGAAGTAAATGGGTTGATGTTGATGGTGATGATATAAAAGCAAAACGAATGAGGCAGCTGATGATGGCCTCGATCGTAGTACAAATTTTCCATTGGCTTTCCATTTTTCATTAAAAAACCCATATGCTATTTGCCATCTTATTACAAGAAAAAATCTTAAACAATAATAAAATTCACCATAAAAATAACCCGCTCAAACAAGCTCATATTTTCATCCTCTTACTTTTACAAGTCAGTGCAAAGGAAAAAGAACGCAGTAATTTTAACTTCACATAAGTAAAAAGCAACTTGTTAACACTGAAGGGGCTCCGAGTTGCATACATGTTGTCTACCAGTTGCTAATTAGCAAACTTACTATCTAGGTCATAGTGGACAAAGCGAATGAGTTTTGAAGAGCAACTTTTTAATGTATTTTTGCTTCACTAGTAACGACTGTAACATAATGGTATATTCGCATTATGAATAATTATGATGAAGCTGTACGTGCAATGTTCCGGATTTTATTTTGTGAAGAATATTTTTACATAAAAGTACTAATTTTAAACATCGAATGGTATAGGTGTACTGTATACCAGTTCAATATGCCCATAACATCAGTAGTACACCCAAACCATCAGTGTATGGGTGAGGATGCGCTGATCAACAGAGCTGCACGGTTAACCTACGTCTGCCGCGGTCAGTGTGGATGGGTGACCATTCTTAACACATCAAGACCGTCCGTGCCTCGGAAAGCATGTAAAAGCATCAGTCCCGGTTTTCGTATGAACACCTGTGACAATCGTTACTGGTTTTCGGCCCAAAAAGCCTGACAACCAGTCTATCCTTCGAATATATTAGTGTTGTCCCATTTTAAAACGGCGGTAGCCTAATGGCTAGGGCTTGCGACCATGTGGTTGCCGGTTCAAACCTCACCCATTGCACTACTGACGTGAACCCACTCGTAACACAAGCATTAAGCTTAGCACGAGGGGTTAACAAGAATACTAGTAATGTGTGACCCACATTGCTAGTAAGCTTTAAAAAAAATTTAATAAAAATTGGGTTGCGGAGGTCTGATGGCATCGTTTCATGTAAAATATTGATATTCAGTCGCATCTAGTTAGACTGAAAGCGACCCCAACATAATTAGGAAAAGGCTCGGACAATATGTATAGACTCATTAGTCTAGTGGTCCTAAGCACGACTGCTACGCTAGAGGTCCTGGGTTCGATCCCCAGGTCGAGCAAAGTGTTATTGGGTTTTTCTATAAATTCCCAGTAGCAACTCGGAGTCTGGATTTGTGCCTGGTTAATGGCAATAGGCTCGCCCCCTATTAAACGGGACCTAAACATACCGGCGAACATGTCGCCGGTATGTGTGGGTGTACATTAGTACACCTCTGCCTAACCCTTCGGGCAATACAGGCGTGATGGTATGTTATGTTATGATGTGTAGGTATAGGCTGCGGAAAATCTCAAAGACGACAGAAACGCTATTGATATCACTAACGCGTTGTCATTAAGAGACAACTTTGGTCAGTGATTTAACTGGCCACATTATAAATATTTGGTAATCAAGTAGTGCGCATGGCCACACATCAATCTATACAATATAGGTAATCTTCACATCGTACGGAAAGCCTTTACAATGACCGGTTACATAAATTGACAATTGACAAATGACATTTACAAGGAAAACTGCAGCAAAAAATAAATAATTAAGAAAAAGCCGACGAAACATTTGAATGCAGGGAGTCCGGAATCGTGTACTGATTTAATGGTAAGCGGTTATGCGTCAATTTCCTTTCCACCCTGTATACTGTCTACCTACCAACGAGCTTAACAGTGTAGTTGTACCACCTCAAATAGTGATATGATAATATATTATACGATGCTATACAAATTACCTTCCTTATTTCCTCAAGAGCATTTAATTTAAAGCGTTCTATTTGCAGTAATAATTTTATTTGCATTTCTCTCCCTTTTGTTGCAGAACAACTGTACTATAAAGTTTGTTAAGTAAAATGAAAAACTACTTCTGTGACGTTGAGAGCTTTTGTAGTTAACTCGTTAAATGTAATTGTTGTTACGCCTTTTTAATTATTATGACCTCTTTGAATGTTTGCAAAAGAAAATATTTGGTTCTTTTTGTAATTGGATGGTGCTGCTGAAATATTCATCGTTATGAACCCCTTAACTGCCCACTGCTGGCCACGGGTCTCCTTCTGGAGTGAGAAGGGTTAGGCTCCACCACACTAGCCTAGCTATAGATAACATGCTATCGAGAAAATCTCTTAACGTTTTCCTTTACATTTTTAAGCGAGCTGTAATTAATTATCAATACACAGACTGACTGGGGAGACAATAACGATGCTCGAGGACATGATAATTATTTGGCGACCATATATGAACAAACAAAAATATATAAATGAATATTGATTCACTACTTAGTTAACTTAACTGAAAGTTAAGTAATTCATTACACAATGCATGGACACCGCGCGGACTCACCGTGCACGTGCTGCGCTATAGACACACAATACCTTCGTGCATTTACTTATCTTACTTAATGTTACCATCTTCGTGCGTCGGGACTGTATCCACACTTCATTTATTTATAGGGACTTTTTTTCTAAAATTAAGTTCCTATTTTTATTGCATAACTAGAACAAAAATCAAATACCGAGTACTCTCCTTAAGTATCGTTAATGTATCATCTGTATAATTGACGTAAGATTGAGTGTTAACACCAATTCTACCAATATTTTGAAATAAATTATTCATTTAGGTTTAAGATTTTCTGGAAACGTCCGGCCGAATGTTCAGTTACTACGTCATGCGTCGCAGATTCGATCCCGCGAAGAACAAATTTTTGTATGACCTACAAGTATTTTTTTACAGGCGTTTGGGAGTAACTTTATGTGAAAATGTGTGTGTGTAAACAAAGTAACAGATTTGTATAGGCCAAGGCACCCGTGATACCTACCTATAAAAAATAATGTCTAGGAAAACGTAAATAAAATTAAAAACAGTGTTCCTTTTAAGAGATGACGGGCGAATAAACTGAAAAAACGAAACTGACGTTTACGTCAAACTTCAACTAGGAGGTTTAAAACTGTGCATTTTATGTTTTACTTTGTTTTATGACCAAGGAGGGATTTTTCTGTGGTAGCATAAAAACGGGAACTTAAACTTTTAAAGCGAATGCCGTCGTGGGATGTAATCCTGTCGAAATGATTAACTTTTTCTGTTAATGGAATATATTTTTTTATATATAAATGAAAAATGCATATCTACGCGTATTAACCATGCTATCTGTGTGCCCGAATGGTAAAAAGGTGATCCGACGAACATTCACAGTTAACCGCAATATTCTAGGTTCAACCTGGGCAGAAATCAAAACTTGGAGCTAATGAAAGAAAATCTAACAACATTTTGATCGACCCGGGACCCGACACTGAGCTTAGGAACTCACTTACAGCCACCACAGTTATGACTTTAAGATCAGTTAGGCAGTTTCTTCTGTATACCGATTTCAGAAAATCCAGTATAAAATAAATAAGAATTTATTTATATTTTACCACTTTACTAACAAGATATCCAACTAAGCCTACAACTTAAATTCTCAAAATCCACTCCAAAACTCATGCATATTTAAACAAAAATCGAATACCAAGAAAGCTACTTAGATCATTACAAAATGTATTAGAATATTCAATAAACCGCTCCATGGCACGGTTCCAATACTACTGATAACTCAGTTGTTCCTAATCTGTTAACCAGAACACGATTTTCTCATCACAACTATAGATAAACCTTGGAATAGAATAATCTCGTTGTGGTAGGAGCTTATAGTTAGTTCCTGTTGAATGGTGTGATCCGCTTTGCTCTGTGATATTGCCACTGTTGCTGAAACGAAAAATACTCGTATTTGTATCTCTTTCTTACAAGCATCATTATTAAAGGACAGCAAATATTTAAAGCTGACCATTTACGGGAAAAACGTGATCAATGGTGCTGTCAATTAAAATCACGGTGAAAAAGGAAAATAAGAATGTGGACTAAAAATTCCTTACCCATAATTAGCTAAGTTCTGAAATAAGTTAGAAGGTTAAAGTTAGTTTAATTTTCAAACATACTAAAATATTTAAATCTGCACTGGAATACCCATGCGATCTAAACGGAGCACAACAGCTGAATTTGTATCGCAAGTAAGCAGTTTGACAGTTGAACATAAATGTTGAACAGTTACTAACTGTTCAACTGTAAACAAAAACCTAACGCCAAGTCGAGGAAGTTGTGAACAACTGACGAACTGAATTCAAATAATAGACGACCTGGTAACATTGCTCAATTGGTCTCGTATATCAAATTAGTACCGACTAATGTTAGGGTTATAATTTTATTATGACTAGTGAACACATTCACCATGTCAATAACGTGACATCTTCTCTTTGGTTCGATTCCAAGGCCGAGTAGTGATTTTGAGTTTGTCCATAAAATTCTCAGTAGCAGCTTGTGCCTCAAAGAGCACGTTAAGTTGAGCCTATGACAATTATTACTTGTAGTCACAGAGCTAAGAATCCTATTAGCCAACTTAGTATTATGCTTTGCAGACTGCACCGCATTACGCAGCGTAGCGCAGGAGTGTGTGCTCTTACGTTGTTTGAAAGTATCTCTCTTTGCTTTGAAAACACGCGTAGTGCAACTCACAGAAAATACATTCACGCGCAGTGTAGTTGTCCCACCGCCACGCACCCCGCAGAGTAGAGTGGGGCAGTGTGTGAATCGCCTAAGAATACCGGCATGGCCCAGAAATCGGGTTGCAATCATGATATGTAAAACACTGAAATTCAGTCGCATCTTGTTTGACTGGAAGCCAATTCCAATATATGTAGTTGGAAAAGGCTAGGAGGACGATGTATTCCAAATGAAAAATCACCTAAATAAGAACTGAGAAGGTACAATAATTTACGTGACATTCCGGCCTCGCAATGTCAGGCATTATGTTTACCTAGCACTAGACTAACACTGTTACCACTGAGGACAGGTTTATTACCGAGTGCAAAACAGGCGAATGTGGGAATAAATTTTTCACAATTTACCCAAAAGGGTATTTACTTGAATTACGAACTTCATCTTAGGCTCTTGTTAGACTAGACGTTTGTAGACTGTTTTGTGTTTACTAATGAGGAAGACTATCTGACTTATTCAATAGGTTGCCTATAGCTAAAATGTCTTAACAAGACGAAACACATTATACCTATTTAGTTCTAAGAGGCTTTTTAGACTTTTTATATTTTATTAAGCTTTTTTAATGTCAGTTTGTATTATAATATTCTCATGAAAACTCCGTTATTGGAATTTCTAATAGAAAAACTAAATAACATTTTGCTAGTCCTTGAAATCGTATCAAAGATCTCACTCTCAGGAAAAAATCTAATACACTTACGCTTTTTTTCTTTATAAAAAGTTGCAACATTTGCTATTTCGATTCGTTTAAGAGCTTTTTTTATGATTATAATGACGTTAATAACGTCTGTAAAATATGTAAGTTAGCCGTTGCCAGTTGTCGACTTAGAACTTTCCGTAAACAAATCGAGAATAACGATTATTTGACTTTTATTCTTACAACACTATGGCAGTTTTAATTAACGACAACATAACTAAATGCCGGATCTAAGAGCGCTGCTAACATTACTAAACACCCTTTATTTAAACGTAAACGTAACCAAAGCAACATTGTATGTCGAAGTCACATACTTAACAACAGTAGTTAGTGAGGCTTAAACCGAGATTAACAGTTCCTCGCACTGCGTTGCAGTTCCCGAGTTTAATTTACAACTTCATACATGTGCTGCTCTGAATAGAGTTGGGTGTTTGTATGATATATTAATGGGGCTATGTAAATGTTTACTGGCATTTATTTCATCCTACGTCAGTAATTTTATTGTCTACTTTTCTAATAATTCGGTTATGGTTCGATGGGATTGTATAAATCCATGCCGATGCTATAAATGAAAAAGGTCTTTTATTATATTATCTGCCTCGTCTGATATTCCAACACCATCACGCCTGTATTTCCCGAAGGGTTATGCAGAGGTATACTAATGTACACCCACACTTCGCCGGTATGTTTAGGTAGGCGTTACTAGGAGGCGAGCCTATTGCCACTAACCGGACACAAATCCAGACTGCGGATGCTACTGAAAATTTCATTGAAAAAACCCAATAATATTTTGCTCGGCCTTGGGATCGAACCCAGGACCTCTAACATAGCAGTTGCGCAGATTGCATTCTCAGAAAAGACCTCTTTTTATGGTATGGAAATCCTGATGGACTTCCGTCTCCCGGGGAAGGTGATGGGTCGTGTCGGACCACATCCGTAGTGGGCGACCTACCGACTTAAACCATCTGGTTTTTTAGCTTCGCCAATTTTTGCTCGTGTGTAAAATTTTATGGACTTCTGTCACCTTGGGAAGGTGACAGAAGTAGTGGGTGTCCTACCGACGTAAACCACGCGGGTGTTTCGCCTCACCACTTTTTACTGGGGCCACAGGAGCGAGTTATCATTCCTCCGCGAATCCTCAGAAATTACCTAGGCTTAATCAACACGAGTCAAATAGTCCTTTTGAGATGCGAGTGAAATCACAACAACAGCTTGTGCGATTATCAATGCCCCGAAGGGTTTCGAAAACTCAAGGATCATCCGCTTCAGGGAGAGAGGTCATATATTTACTGATATGATGAACTCGTGCGTAAAATCCGCATTTGCCTCCTTGCGTGAAGGCCGAGCCTATGAATCATAATTAGGTTACCTTACCATAAATTACTATTACAGAAGCCACAGGAATCTATTGATATGGCCATTTGATTGAAGTGTCATGTCAATTATCTTGAGGTTAGTCAATAATCATTTGCGTGTTAATAATACTGCCTTAGCATGTGGTTAGAATAGCTTAGAATAAAAGTCCAGCCAGCATTAGGCCCGTATGGTATACCATAGCCTAACACCTCTCATACTGAGAGGAAACAGTGGCAGTAAATGGGTAACTGATGAAATCAGCCACTTATGGAAGATATACAACATAAAGCTCAATATCAGAGGGCTTTAAATGGCTTACAAATATTGGCTTCACAAACTGTGTGCGTAACAGCGCCCCCTGTCTATGGAAACTATTCTCTATAAAGGGTTTATCTCAAGCGTTGATTTACCAATGTGCCAGTCGAATCTTGTGTACCTCATAGGTCTCGTTTACATAGAAAACATCGTTCAAACTGGCCTATCTCCTACGCCAAACCTCTTACTTTTACCTCGTGCTGAAGATACACTGCTGCCGAAATCAGATAAAAAAGATGAACTAACTTAAAGAGTGAAAGGCATAGCAACATAATGCTAAAACCGGCGATTGATGCTATCATTTTTACGTAACACATAAAATATATCAGGGGACCTACTCCGAAAATCTGAGGTTGAAACTTTAGATCAGTTTTGTTTTGATCTGAAGTTTAAGACAACCGTAGTCTTACCATATATCTTAAGATTTTTCTGCATCGTTTGTGCATTATTTAATAATGTACAACAATCCTTCGACTTTACTATAATTACTTACTTATATTGTCAAATAATATAACTAACTAACACTTAGGTGTTAAGTTGAGGTAAGACTAGTGTTGCCTTTCGTCCGGATTTCATTGGATTTGTCCTAGTTTAGAGGGTCTCCGGGGAGAGTAGGGGCGCGGACGGGGTTTTATTTGTCGTTCAAGTTCAAAAAACACCAGTCTCTACCGAGCGATATAAAATTTTCTTTTTTTTTACTGAATGATTAAAAAAACACTTGACATGTCCGAATATTAAACTTCAAAATCGGTTGCCAAATTTTAGAGGCAATCCTAAGTAAGACTAGAAATTAAAATGCGAGAGTCGTATCAATCGTTGTAGCCTAAAACAACAACACAACTCTTTCGTGGTAGGAAAAAGTACAACGTTAGTCAAATTCGAATTTCATAGTAGGCCCCCCAGGTAATTCTATAGGTTCGTATTGGGCTACTCAAAAAGATACGAAAGGTCGGAAACGCATCAAAAAATACTTACCGTGTTGGCTATATGCGTTTGTACAACTTCCTTTGCATTTATAAAGAAATATGGAACTCTTTTTATCTTTTTCAGAAAGTTACATTTTATTAAAAGAAAAATTCGACCGCAGTTTTTAAGTTGGAGCTTTAAACTTTCAAACTTTAAGCTTTCTAACAGTGAAAATAAAATTACAATCTGTTCAGTAGTGTTTTTGCGTCAACCTCTAAAAAACAGAAAAAAAATCCAAAAACCACATTTTTGGATTTGGAGACGCTTATATACTATACTTTAATCTACTTGTTTTTTTTTTAAATATCATCATTATTAATCCAATCTCCGAGATTCTACTGAGAGTTTCATTTAAAAACACAATAAGCTTCACTGGGCCTGGAGATCGAACCCAAGAACTCTTGCGTAGCAGTGTCGTTTAGGACCACTTGACTAAATAGACATTTTTTGTATAGGTATAATAGCATAGATTAGTCACTTCTGATACTAAAATAAATAGAACCTTTGCCGTACTCCGGGCCACGTAACCAATAAAAGTACCTTTTCTTTTCTACGTCTTTCAACGTTCCCCAAAGCCATATTTACTTTACACACCATAATCATAACCGTGCATCTGCCATATTATTATTCTCGTTCCTTCACGACTGTTATAGCCAATCATTGGTGTTGGGTACCGTGTTATACCTTTGTTCAAAGCGACATTCCTGTAAGTGTTCATATGTGACGTAACAGCGTGTAAGTGCTTTCAAAAGGAGTTATTTTATTGATAAGAGTGTTTCCTGGCGTTTATTTTCCTCGAGAGGAGTTTAACGCGTTCGGATTCACTGTCCTGTTATTATGGGTATTCTTTGGTCTGAAAGATCTTTTGTTTCTGAAAATACTAGGCGTTCTGACTGTTACCTGGACAAGTTATCTACATGTCTGTCTGTATGTCTGTATGTCCAGTTAGGACTTAAATCTATGGGGAGAATCAAGAATTAATAAATTAGAAGAAGATTATAACCCTGGTCAACATTTAGGTTCTTATACTTTACTATTCTGGTACTTTTTATCAGACTACGATAGCGCAAAAAATAAAAATACTGTTTATCCCATGATTTTCATACAATAAGCCTACTGAATAGATTCATAGGAAAGTAATACATAGGCAGTATCTTAAAGCAAGATGAGATTCGTTGAGGCTGAATTTTATTAAAATCGGCTTAGTTTGTCTAGAGTTCTTACAATAATTAATTATTGAAAACGTTGAACTTGAAAAGTTACAATTGAAGTAAATTTTCCATTACGATATTTATGTACTAGACTAGAACAGGTAACCAAATATTTCAATATCAAGCTTCAAAATTCAAATACCTTCATCTATATAATTATATCCGTCAAACTCTCAACTCGGATAAATAGAGTAAATTAGTTACATGGAACCAAAACATACCAGGGAACTATGGGTAAACAACACTTCTGCTTTATTTTGGGGTATATAGGAGCTATGTCGATGGCGTAATTATATTGTAGCATGTCTAGACGCAATCTCAAAGGAGACGAATTGCTTCGAAGATACACACTGGTGTAGTGGCCTGTCAAACCTCTATTGTTATGTGACAGGTATTAATTATAATGTCATGTTTCGACATGTTGTGCGTAGCTAGCGTTATCCCGATTCAATGCACTTAACGATTGTATTGCTGTTTTGCTGGTAAACCCATTACAATATTGCGTCCGATGCATCGAAATGGAGTATGTATTTCGTGTGAGTTTTTTTTATGGGATAAGGGGGAAACGAGCAGACAGCTCGTCTGATGGTAAGCAATTACCGCCGCCCATGGACACCTGCAACACTAGTGGTATCACAAGTGCGTTGCCGGCCTATTAAAAAGGTGCTTTTTCTTGAAGGTGGTATTGGTCCGGAAAAATCCGGAAAAAGACGGACGGAGAGAAGGACACGTGATTATTTTATATTCGTTGTACCGCTGAATATTATAAATATTTTACACGAAGCTACATGATTAATGTAAGTGCACAGCAGAGTAAATTATCACGTAAAATTTTAAAAGAAAAAAAAACAACATACAGTCGAATTGAGAACCTCCTCCTTTTTGAAGTCGGTTGAAAAAGTAATACAGTGATGTTGTATCAGAAAATGTCCATGCTTCAAAGCGAAATAATTATCAAATCGCGCATTTTTATTAAATAGCTAGAAGTTTACACATCTGTACGTAATTGATCCTCGACAATACCATATCTAGCAATCTTAAGTGGTTCATCTAATGTATGTCCAGTTATACCACTACATAAATGCGTAGGCAGGCGTTAACTAACGTAAGATAAACCAGTGTGATAGAAATCAAAGCATAACAAACACGTAATTACGCATACCCTCATTATACACAATTAGAAGACCTAATCACGGACTTTGATAAATTACCAAAAAATAATTTGGACGTTAATTTCACACCTACGTCAGGCATCCATCTCAATTTCGGATCCCTCGTAACGCGACATGAATACAACATAATTATACGAACAGAATAGGGTTATCTGTACTAGTTTGCGAGCGCGGAGGTGGTTGGGGGACAAGCGTTAGTTTAATGTTATAATACCATGCCATATCATAACATACCATCACGCCTGTATTCCCTGAAGGATTACATTAGTACACCTCTGTCTTACCCTTCGGGGAATACAGGCATGATGGTATGATATGTATGTGTGTGTTTCTGTTCGTGTAGTTGTTAGCGTTTGGCCCAGAAAATACTGAACAGGTTTTAATTTTGTTTACACTCTGATAGAAAGTAGGTAGGTACCTTTTTGGGTCAATTAATTAAACAGATCCTGAAATAAAGCTATACATCTCTGTTGTATTCAGAAATATAATATCATTTCATTTC
The DNA here is from genome assembly GCA_958496365.1 of Subacronicta megacephala. Lineage (NCBI taxonomy): Eukaryota > Metazoa > Arthropoda > Insecta > Lepidoptera > Noctuidae > Subacronicta > Subacronicta megacephala. Next base: position 4,908,145 of record OY292526.1, read on the forward strand.
ATTTCAGTTGTATAATGTACCCTTCCTAAAAATCTTCTGTCATTGCATTCATAATTTGGTCCGAATTCCAAATATAAAACAACAGTGCAAATAATGTCACATCGGGCGAAATAAAATTAATATCGGGCGAAATAAAATAAGCCAACAAACAGACAGTCTCACGTTTCCTCAATACGTAAGGGTTAATTTATTCCGGAGCATCCCTTCACCGTGGCCCGGACGTTAATTTTAATATATACGTCTTGTACGACGGTACCGTTTCCGTCATTATATCCTTATTGCGTGATAAATTTTGAATGTAGTAATTGCACATGTGAAATATGCTTGTGGGTGCGTAACATGTTTCCGTAGGGGTGTTGATCCGAATTAGAATCGAATATTTAACCTGTTTCATTTATGATGATAATTGTACAAGGTGTTGAGACAAGTAATATTTAAGAGTTTTTCATTTATATAGTCCATGAAATACACCATGTTATACCAAATCTGCCTCAGGCTTGGAGTAATACAGGGGGTATTACTCCAAGCCTGAGGCAGATTTGGCATATACCTATTTCGTCGAGTCTATTACCATTAACCGGACATAAATCCAAACTACTACTACTAATCTAAACTACTACTACAAGACTGCCTCGTAAGTCTAGTGGTCCCAATCGCGACTGCTACGCTAGAGGTCTTGGGTTCGATCCCAAGGTCGAGCAAAGTGTTATTGGGTTTTTCTATGAATCTATCTTCTTCTATCTTTCTTTAAGGACTCTTTTTTTGGACCTGGGAATCAAACTCAGGAGTTTGATTCCGAGGTCGAGCACAGTGTTGTAAGTGTTATTGGTTTTATCTATAAAATTTTCAGTAGCACCTCGCTGTCTAGATTTGTGCCAGGCTAATGGCAAACGGCTCTCCGCCTTTTACAGTGAGTGTACATTAGAACACCTACGCCTATTTCTTTGGGGAATACAGGCGTGATGGTATGTTCGGTTTAGTCTGGCAGACATACACACAAACTTGCACTCAAAAATAGATTTGCGAGTTTTCGTCTTATATAACATTCATAGTCTGTTCGTACCAGCTTTATAGACCCTAATATGTTTTTCATTTTATCTGTCTTTTATTCATAGTTTTTCGATTCAAGTTGGCGATTGTAATTGACTTCTGTTTCGGATTGAAAATTTACGTTATCTGCTTTAGTTAATTGCTGTTTCACAAAGAATTATTTCTTAACAAGTTACATTACAACAATAATTTGCTTAAAAATATATTTATATCTTGCAATTTACATGAAATATGTTTAGTGACTGTTGTCTTGCAATAAAAAATAATATTAATTATATGTTGTTGTTATGTTTCACATTAATTGTAGAAATTAATTGCTAAAACTACGTCAAATTAATCGTGACAATTAATGTTTGGATTATTTTTTATTTATTAATATTTAATTTACTACTGCTTCATTAGTCTAGTGGTCCTAAGCGCCACTGCTAGATGTGTAATATTACGCTGTTGTTGGGTTTTTCTATGAAATTCTCAGTAGCAGCTCGGAATTTTGCCCGGTTCATGTCAATAGGCTCGCCCCCTATTACATGAGACCTAAACATACTGGTGAAATTTGGGTGTACATTACTACACCTTTGCCAAACTCTTTGAGGAAGCAGGCGTGGTGGTATATTATGTAAAAATGAAACTTTTATGTCAGTACACAAAACTAACTTTTCACATTAAAAGAAATAACCTGAAATAACTTCAATGGCTCAATATTATCACTTTACTCCATCGAGTCTCGAGTCCCATCGATTTGTCTATATTGACAACTCTATTAAAACCACCAAATCGACGTTTACCTGTCAATGGTTTTCCTTCGAATCATACACCTCAAGCTTATGTATGATTGATAGCCTTCAAGAAGTTTCAGTGTGGAAATGAATTTTGGAAACAGTTGGATATTTTGAAGCGTCTTTCTAGCCTAATGGCTAGGACGTTAGACTTTCTATCATGTGGTTGCCCTTTCGAAACCTACCCATTCTACTACTGACGTGAGTTGATTGCTGTAAAGCTTTAAAAAAAATGATTTGTGCGTTAAGTGCTTTAAGCTGTAAGATAACGGGGAGCGATTGATAATATCCTTGGTAAGCCTGTATATTTCAAAGAAACATAACATACCATCACGCTTTGACCTATCTTTGAAGAGTTTGTGCTAGTGTATTGATATACACCCACATTTTGCCGGTACGGTTTAGGTGACAATAGGCTAGCTGACTTATATTTTTTCATGGTCTCATAAAAAAAGTTGGTAAGAACAGTTTAAAAATGAGGTAGTCGGTAGGTAGTCTAAGCATTTTAATTTTATGCTAGACAGAGAGTGCACTATAGCACGTTGTGAAGTCACACCGTGCATTCGCCGTACAATTTCTATATTGACACTCGTTTTATGGGAAAGGGGCAACTTTAAGAGCAGATATCTTGGAACTCTATTAGTCACATAAACATACTTAAACGTACCATCACGCCTGTGTTCACCAAAGGGTTAGGCGGAGGTGTACTTATGTACACCCACATTTCGCCAGTATGTTTAGGTCCCATGTAATAGGAGGCGAGCCTATTGACATTAATCAGGCACAAATCCAGACTCCGAGCTGCTACTGAGAATTTCATAGAAAGCCCAATAACACTTTGCTTGACCTGGGGATCAAACCCAGGACCTCAAAAGTAGCAGTCGCGCTTAGGACCACTAGACTAATGAGGCAGTTTATTAGTCAATTTTAATTATTTTTAGTATACAAATTATTTTTAATACATTATTAAAAAGCCAGTTACCTCACGCTAAGAAGCTGCAAATGAGACCACTAGACCAATGAGGCACTAAACTATTTAAATTTTCATTAAAAAAAAATAGTTTATTTGCTTTCACTGGTACAATAGTAAATTAGTGTTTGGAGTCTCCTTTTAGGCAAATAATGCCTGTGTTAGGAGGCCCCGCTCTTCCATAACAGAACAATTAACTTGTAAGACCAGTTTATACAGTTCAAATAGAATTTCACTTCATAATTTCATTAGATTGAATAGAAACATTATTTTGAATATTGAAAAGGCATTATCTCATTTTGCATCCAAATATTTATTGAAAGTTACTAAAGTAATAAACCAGTAATTAAACAGCTTCAATTAGGTAAACATAAATAACTCCTATAATTTATTCAATTAAATTTTATGAATATTCCTTTGAATATTTATAAAATGTATTTTGGCACAAATAAGATTAGTGTTATACTATTTGGCGCAAGCATAACTATTGTTGACTGCGGCTTGAATAAAAAAAAACAATACTTTACCCAAGAATTAAAATAGCATTTAATACTAAATATAAACTGTGAACAAAATTATCAACACGGCGAAAAAAGGCTAAAAAGTATTCAACAACAATCCAAGTGATGGATGCAAAAATTATTCATAAAAATTAAGCAGTTACTTGAACTGCTTAAAATTCATTTGTACCCGAAAATAAGTTGGGTTGAATTCGGTACGGACCGGGGCGAGAAAAGAAATACAACTTTTCCCGACAATCGGGAACTTGAACGCTTATAACAAATTTAATAAGACAGCTCTTAAAGAGGATTTCTTTAAATATTTCAGTCAAATATGCAAATTACTAAAAGGAAGTTATAATCTTTTCTTGAATAATGAAATTTTAATTAGTTCTCCGTTCGATGAGAGTGGAAAAAATGTGGTTTGCAGCAGTATAATGCTGAGCAAATTGGTTTTTAAATGTCTCGGTCTCGGTATTCTTTTTAAAATAAATTGATTTACTGTTTCTTTGCTGCGTCTGATCGGCTTATTCCCCTCCCACCATTTAGTGGTATCGTTTAGAAATATTTGTATTGCTTTGAAAGTTTTAATAGGTTTTTTTGTAGTTGGTACTTTTTGTATTTGTAGTTTGAAAATTAAGATAACTGTAAAATTCAATGTCGTATCCATAATAGAACTAAAGATTTAATTTATCTTTAAGCATTCTTTAAGTAAAGGTTCTAGGGATTCCATTATTGCCTCCTTCGTCTTCAACCTGTTGTCATCCAATGCTGAATGTATGTCTCTTCATAAACACTCCATTTTAAACTATCTAGAGCCTTTCACATCCACTCTTTGCCTACCTTTAACTTTGCTGGATCATTGTGCCATCCCATTTTTGAGTACCGACGTTTTTGTTCCTAATTTGTGGTTGCCATTTTAGCACATACCTATAACCTGCCTACTTCCAATCTTTATTGCGATTACTCTATTCCGTTATTAAGATCTGAATAAATTGGAATCGTATATCGTGGACCATATCCTCCAGTTTTTCAGTTATTTTGGAAATAAAAATCTCCTTCTATGAACACTTCATAAAAAGTAAATTATTTACCTTTTATTATTTCGCTAACCAGTCCATGCCTTACCTCTTGGTCTTTTGCCGCTATTAAGTAGGCAAGCTTTGTTTTACACTAATTAGAAGAGACTACCACCAGATTACCCAAAGAAGCGGTATCAAGGCGAAGATAAGCGAAATTATTAAAATTAACAGCTGTTTCTTCAACGCTTATTAAGACTTCAGAATTTGTCTGGAGCGCTCGCTTTTTAAATCGCAATTTTGTTCCAAAAAATGCTCCGGGTAAAGTTTCCATTTTGCGAAAATGTTTTTGATTATTGTTGATTGTAATTTGTATTTAATAAATGAAGAAGAAATTAACCAAACCGACAAAACTTTCACAGTATTTATTGTTAGTGTTTTATTTAATAATTTGCTTGAAAAGAGCCTGATGTTGATATCAAATATGATTTTTTGACGTACGGGTGATGCTGTCATCCGCGTATATTTTTTTCAGAACAGATGGGCAGTCTACTGTTCGTCCAATACTATATAGCGAGCATATATTTCCGATATCCGAGCAAAAATTTTTCAGATTACCAGGCTAAATTTAGCATAGGAATTTTATCGGCGGTAGCCTAATGGCTAGGGCGTCGGACTTGCGATCATGTGGTTGCCGGTTCGAAACTCACCCATTACACTACCGAGGTGAACCCACTCGTAACACAAGCATTTAGCTTAGCACGAGGGGTTAACAAGATTACTAGTAATGTACGAACCACAGTGCCATGTGCAGGACCCCATGTGCTAGTAAGCTTCTAAAAAAAAACTGGAACCTCAGTCTTTCAGCCGTACGTGCTACCGAAAAAATGGACAACATTATCTCAAAGAGTCTTCACCAGGTCCATTAACAGAAATAATTATCATTTATTATTTCATCATCATCATCATCATATCAGCCTACCGCCGTCCACTGCTGAACGTAGGCCTCCCCCAAAGAGTGCTTGAAAAGTCGCCCTCATTTAAAAATAAAGTAGCCATTATAGCTAATAATAAATGATACTGGTTAATGATTAAAAAAAAAGTTTTCCCAGCTGGTGTCGATAGCAACCGCATCTCCAGCTGTGAGTCGAACGGATTCAATTATGCAGAAGATCAAAGCTGGAGCTTAATTGGTGGCGGTCTCGTTAAATCTTCATTAAAAGCTTGAATAAATCGGTTGTCGCCCTCAGATATACATCCGATGGTAAAGTTTTAGATATTTTTCTTCTTCTACTTTATTTTCTACATAGACAGAGTGTTATAAAGAACAATCTGCAAAAATGTAAGACAGCTGGTCTTCCAACATAATGTCAACATATAGCTATTTCACATACCATCACGCCTGTATTACCTGAAGGGTTAGGCAGAGTGTATTTAATAAACACCTACAGTTCGCCGGTACATACCGGCGAACAAGACCTAAAAATTTAGGTCTTATGTTATAGGGGGCGAGCCTATTGCCATTCACCGGGCACATAACTCCGACTTGATATTGAAAATGCATTGAAAGACCCAATAACACTTTTCTCGACCTGGGAATCGAACCCAAGACCTCTAGCGTAGCAGTCGCGCTTAGAACCACTAAATAATAATAACCATTAGTACTATAACAAATACTTAGCTCAACCTGGAAATGGAACCCAGGACCTCTAATGTAACAGTCACACTTACGAAGTAAGACTACCGAGGAAGTATTGAAACGTTTACGTAAATTTGTTATTGTACTACAATCTATTCCCACTTACGAATATTGAAAGAACTCTTACATAAATCGCAAGATCACAGTGAAAATACAAGCCAATATTGTTTGTTACAAAACGGAAAATGTAAGCGAAGCTTGAGACATACTGTTTTATTCAATACAATATTCCCTTGAACGAGTTATTAAAGCGAAAATATATTATTTGTGGACCAAAAACTTTCTTTTATTTTGGAATAATGTTTATGATATTAAATTCTGTCCCCGGGGAGCGAGGCCAATTTGCCACAACCATGCCTAACTATATCCTTTTCTAACATATGAATGTTTCCATACGCCTATCCCTTTCTTCATGTTTGACGGAAGTGATTACATGGACCACGAAGAACGAATTATTGAAGATGATATTATTGACATCAAAATGCATAAGTTGGGACAAAATTTACGTTACAGCGAATAAAAGCGACTGCGTGTTTTTTCCTTATCCCATGGGATTTTTTCTACAGATGCGTGTGTTCCCTATGAGGAACGTACTATGAATATTTCAACAAGTTTCGTATTTACATATTGACATCATAAAGACTCGTAGCTAAGTATAAATACGCTGATCAACCAATCTTCAAGGTTAAGCTGCGCTTGCCGCGGTCAGTATATGGATGGGTGACCATTTTCAATACATCAAAGTAATTACCCTCTGTGCATCGGAGACAATGAAGTGTTAGTCCCAGTTGTTGTACGAACATGTACGACAATCGTTAGTTGTCGTCAGGTGTCCAAAAGATTGATAATGAGTCTTCCCTTAGTACTCATACATAGCTCAGAAATTGGGTTGCGGAGGTTTTTTTTCACCACAACTTGCCTGATGTTCTACGATGGAGCGCGCTTGCCTAGAAGATACCTATTCACTCTCGTCTTGAAGACAACCAAATTGTAGGTCTCAGGGAACAAAGATTCCGGTAACGACTTCCACAATAGAGCAGTACTATAAATGTACTACTATACAATGCCTCTGAGAGCACGTAAAGCTGTCGGTCCCAGTGGTCATACGAACACCTATTACAGTCGTTAATTGGTAGTCGGAAGCCCAAAAAACCTAACGATCAGTCTATCTTACTTAGTAATACCCAGAAATTGGGTTGCTCACCTTGAGATCACTAGATCACATAAAGCAATTGCTGTCATCATACCTCCGATGACAGTAATTGCTTTATGTGATCTACTGATCTAGTTACCTCTCACTATGGTCCTCGTAAGAAAGCTGAAGGTCACTCAGCGAGCTATGGAGAGAGCTATGCTTGGTATTACTCTAGGTGACCAAGTCAGAAATGAGGAGATCCGTAGAAGAACTAAAGTTGTCGACATAGCTGAAAGGATTAGCAAGCTTAAGTGGCAATGGGCGGGGCACATAGCTCGTAGAACTGATGGGCGTTGGGGCAGGAAGGTTCTCGAGTGGAGACCACGAAGCGGAAAACGCAGTGTGGGACGACCTCCAACGAGATGGACTGACGATCTGGTAAAGGTCGCTGGGGGTCGTTGGATGCGGCCGGCATATGACCGGTCGTTGTGGAAGTCTATGGGGGAGGCCTTTGTTCAGCAGTGGACTTCATTTGGCTGATATGATGATGATCTATTGATATTCAGCCGCGTCTATTTGCCCACCCCATTAAAGTTGGGAAAAGCCTAGAAAGATGTTCATGATATCGCAATGCCTAAGTACAACATAAAAATGGCATTTCAGTTGATGTCATCGTTGTCATGCCTGCCTCATTAGCCTAATGTTCCTAAACGCGACGGCTACGTTAGAGGTCCTTGGTTCGATTCCCAGGTCAAGCAAATCATTATTGAGTTTTTATAAGAAATTCTCAGTAGCAGCTCGGAGTTTGGGTATGTGCCCGGTTAGTGACAATAGGCTCGCCCCCTATTATATTTGACCTAAACATACCGGCAATGTGTTTGTGTACAACTCTACCTAATTCTCCGGGGAATACAGCCTTGATGGTCTGTATGTATATATTATGTAAACAGTTGATGCAATCGTTATCATTAATTAAGCTGTATACCGAGTTCTCGGATACGTTTACATTGGCCTGGCCTCTCTCACAGCATCAATATTCCAATGGAACTTGTCTATGTCAACACGCCACTTGAATTGTAATTGAATGAGAATCATTTGATCAAGCTTGATACACACAAGTTTGCTACTTCAAACAAACCTCAATCAATAAAATAGTGAGACAATAAATTGATGGCAAAGGCCACTTTTCCTGTCTCTTCAAAAAGTTTTGTGTGTTTTATGATTTTTGGTCCCGATATAAAACAATACCTTTCATTATTTTGAACAATATAAAAATACTGGTTCCTGAGAAAATTAAACATATGACAACAACTACTTTTTAATGATTTTATCGATAATGATTACCCATTGAAATTAATAAAAACCCTAAAATTTTCACAGAAGGGAAGGATAGGTATTACCATCTGCTTGGAACACCATCATAGATATCATCATAATTATAAATCTAAATTCAAGCACAATACTGCAAGTCTGAAAGATTCGGTGAGCGCGTTCTACGTGACCGGATCAAATACTAATATAATTATGGTAGTCATTTTAATATGAAGACGTCCAACATTTTAGTCAGCCCGTGACCATGGGTGCTGTAAAGGATCTGAAACGTTGGGAATTAAATAATATTAACACAACCCGATAAAATCCACAAAAAAGTAGTTTTATTTCAATGTACAAAATGTCTAGCTTAATTCTCATAACTAAAACTCAAGCAATTTGAATTAAACGTTTTGTTGTTGTACGCGTGAAATTCTATCCAAAGTTACGCCTTAACAATTACTTCACTGGACCCGACACTTCTCACCGTCAGAAGTTCTTTCCAAATTCATAGCAATCTTGTTGAATCCAGCAATAATGATTACGAAAGCGGCAACGTTTATTAAACTTTCCAGTTTGTTTGGAAGTTCAAGAGCATGAATGTTTTCTCATGTAATAGGTTTTATTTTTTTCTTTAAGACGCTTGCCCTTAAAAGTATTATTGTCGACTGACTCCGCTTTCTACATTCAAATTTCTAAAAAGATGTTGAAGATAAAGATATCGTGAGTTTTTTTCTTTATTTGGGTAAAGTCGGTCCGGACGAGCCCGGCCTAAAAGAGTATACGCTAAGAATATTTCATCAGATTATTCCACTTTTTCAATTGTGTAATTGACAAAACTTCATTTGACACAATTTTCAAATTTGTGCAAGATACTTATACGTAGTAATTTCAAGTTAAAAGATATTAATGTATTTATATTCTATGGATAACGTAGATTTAATATTATATGAAATGAGCACAGGACCGACGCGGAACGCAAAATTTCCATGCACTGCGATCAAACGGGTTCTGATAAAAAATTCTTACGAGAATATAAGACATTGAATTAAGGACTACTTTTCACTGTTTTGTTCGAAGTTTTCAACCCATTACAGAAAGTGACCATGAACGCAATAAAATAAGAAAATATTTCAATAATCATGAAAGATTGTACTTTTGTAAAGAATTTGATGAAAAATTTAAGATACCCTCAAGGCATCAGTTCAAGTTTACCATATTTTTGGAATAATTTAGAATATAATTATCTCATCAATTAGCAGAGCTGATAATCTTCAAGCAGCTCAACAGATTTTTCTTTTAACAATAGCTAGAACACTCAAACGAATGAGACCTTTCAAAAGAAAAAGAAAATGTCGAAGTTGGGATCCAGACGGGAGTTAAGATGGCACAGACATCTTAGCTCTGTTCACATCATCAACCCATTACATTGTCCAACTGCTGGGCACGGATCACCTCTCAGAACGAGAAGGATTAGGCTAAAGTCCACCACGCTAGCCTACTGCGGGTTGGCAGACTTCACACGCCGTCAAGAACATCTTTCGGGCATGCAGGTTTCCTCACGATGTTTTCCTTCACCGTTTAAGCACGTGATAAATAATTATTAATACGCACATGTCTTCGAAACGACAGAGGTGCGTGCCTTGGATTCGAACTCGAGACCTTTGACTTAGCAGTCCAATGGTTATATCATAAGGCTATCACTGCTTTTTACTCTATTCAGGTCCGGGGTTAAAAAACATTAAGTAAAGAAAGATCGCGATAGTTTCAATAGTACCTACACCTTTAGCCTAAAAGGCTAGCGAGATTCAAAGTCTATTTCAGTGTCTAGATATAGACAAACCATTTTAGCCAATCCCGTACAAGTGCTAGATAATTTATTTTGCTCTACTGAGTTGTAAGGATACGCACGTGTAGATAAAGCAAACATTAATATTTTTTTCCCAGTAATATTAATGTATCTATGTAACACGTGTAAGTATACTATAATAATATGAGAAGGTTGTTAATTACATTTTAGGGTCTAGTAGGCACAATTGATAGCTCAGAAATCGGAACAACTTATTCTTCATTGCGTTGGGAAATTAGTTTAGTAGCTAAACCTTCATTAAGTCTAGTGTTGTTAACCTCCCCCACGATTAGAATGCAAACTATGCAAAAATGCGCAGTATGCAGGTGCATATATGACTATTATTGCCATCCTTTTCGTTTCCCTACAATTTTTGCAAATTAGAGCAGGAAAAATATAGTTTTAGGAATTTCCATGATAAAAAAATCGCGACTACTGAGAATGAGTTCCTGGGTTCGATTCCCGGATCAAGCAGTGTTATTGGGTTTTGTTTTAAATCCTCAAGCGGCTCAAAGTCTGGTTATGTGCGTATTAATGGGAAAAGGCTTGCCCAATATTACTTGGAGACTAAAAATACCAGTGAACTGTAGTTGAACAGCAGTAGATCTCTCCTTAAACCTACTGGGAATATACAGGCAGGTATATAGCTTCCCAGCGCCCAAAAACACCAGTCTTTCTATTTTGGTCTCTAAGTATTTACATGACGTAGATCTACTCGCAGTAGGCTTGAGTGGTGGAGTCTAGCCTAATCCTTCTCCTTCTGAAAGGACACCCGTGCCTAGCAGTGGGACAATATCAGTTGATGATGTTGATATTAAAAAAAATTACATAACTTCAGAACTACCATTCAATCTTACAATAAAACAAGAGTTTAATTCTTAAGCGTAGCAAAACTTTCACGAACCGGATTTCACTTAAATAGCCACCAAAACCTATTGTGAATTGTCCGTACAGAAACTTGAGACCGTTTTAAAGTTTGATGCAGTCGCTTCGCATTTAGCGGCGAAGCTCTAATTGTTTTTGGAAGCCGATTTTACTATGTACCATCTAAAAGTTTATCCTAGCATTACCTTGTAGGTAATCTTGCGGCAGCAGAAGCATTAATAGATATTAAGCAGTGTAATATGACCATTCGACTGCCAAGTTTTACTGCCTCATTAGTCTAGTGGTCCCAAGTGCAACTGCGGCGTATGAGGGCCTAGGTTCGATTCCCAGATCGAGCATTGCTATTGGGTTTCTATAAAAACCTCAGTATCAACTGTGAGTTTGGATTTGTGACGTAAGCGTAAACGTGCCGTCTTAATGTTTAAACATAGTACACACTTGCTTAACCCTTTAATAAAAATAATGCAGGCGTAATGGTTGTTATTATTATTATCTTTATCACAACACTAGCTTTCCGCCCACGGCTTCGCCCGTGTTTTTTTTCAGACTGTTTTTTGCTATAAACCTCACGGAGCCCGAGACCTTTCCGACGAATGCAAAACCGTGGAAATCGGTTCGTGCGTTCTGGAGTTATAGCGTCAGGAAGGAAAACCCGACTTATTTTTATATAGTAGACAACATAGTATAAAACAAAGTCACTTCCCGCTGTCTGTCTGTCCCTATGTATGTTAAGATTTTTTAAACTACGCAACGGTTGATGCGTTTTTTAAATAGATAGAGTGATTCAAGAAGAAGGTTGATGATTATAATACATACATATTTATTATTGTACCAAAAAGCCGAGAAATTACGCAGGCGAAGCAATGGTCGGAAAGCTAGTTCTACATATAATTAACTTTTCAAGCGTTCGGGGTATAGTTTTGAATCCTCAGTTGTCCTCCGAAGAATACATTTTAATAACTAATCCATATATAGTGGAACATACATCAACAGGAAAAAATAAATTTCATTCGTTTGCACAAACCGTAAATGTATGGTAAAAAAAAATGTTTTCAAAAAAATAATTTTACCGGAAACACGACTCGAACCGTCAACCGTAACTCCGTACAAATTGTTTTTACACCGGAAACAGATTTTCCTTTCAATAGAAATTACGTGTTTGGTTTATTTATATTTGCTTTTTTATGGTTTATTTTTTATGGTGGTACCCTGTTACCCGCGGTTTTAGTCACCCCTCGATGGATTTGAGACACAATGATCCTATATAATTCCCAAAGATCCATATTTCATACTGCAATATCACATGAGTTGTCGATGCGTTGAAAAAAAATCATGTAATATAACTGTCATCGGTTTCTATTTTGCAACATTTACCTTCCCATATTTATCGAGACTTCTCAGAGGAGAGAGAAGTGAATATAGAGCAGTAATGAGTCTGAGGGCCTTTTTTTTAATTCCCAGGTAAAGAAAAAAATAATCACATAACATACCATCACACCTGCATTTCCCAAAGAGTTAGGCAGAGGTGTACTAATGTACACCCAAACTTCGCCGGTATTTTTAGGGTCCATGTGGACCCTGAGTCCCCTGAGACCCTGAGACCCGGTTCATGAACCGGGCACAAATCCAGACTCCGAGCTGCTACTGAGAGTTTCATAGGAAAATCCTATAATTGCTCGACCTGGGGATCGAAACCAGGACCTCTAGCGTAGCAGTCGTGCTTAAGACCACTAAACTAACGAGGCAGTCTTAACGATAAAAAAAAACAATCACTTAATTGTTATTAGCACTACATTTAAATTTCACTGTGCCAATATCATTATCAATACAAACGCCCCAAAAGGCGCCAATAGCCAATTAACACTCATTCAAACAAACAAAAATTAACATTTATATGAAAAAATCAAGCATTCATTTTCATTTTACAGTTTCAAAAGCAATACTTACAAATGAAAATTGAAATAGCTGTTAAAGTAAATATACAATTAATTAAAAAGAGAAAATTGAAGTTAAAAAAATACACTATATTATATATCTTTAAAGCTATTGATTGTAGAATCTGTGCTACGAGCAATAATCCGAAGTGAACTCCAGGATTGTAGCGCGCCCGCGTAGCCGCGTAGCCAGTGCCGCCGCGGCGTTGTAGAGCGTCGGACGCGTAGCGCTACGCCGCTACGACTCGCCCTACCCGTACATTCGGACCAAGTCGGGATCGAGTGACTCGCTCCGACTAAGTGTAGTGACTAAACTGTGAACGTGTTTGTGTTTTAATTCTCGTGTTCCATTAAAGCTTTCCCGATAATTGATTCGTTTAACAGGTAAAATCTTTTACGTGATAATAAAATAGGTTTAAGTCTGCACGAGTTTTGGTGCTAGGTTTTATTTTAGACGGGGAACGTTAAACGTTAAGCGCCGGTAACTAATGGTCCGTTGAGATAAGAAAGCTTTGTGGAAGTACAGTTATTAGCCGGTTTAAAGAGCCGGTCATTGATAGCGTTTGTAGAGGGATACTCTTCCCGTTTCTCATTCTCTCGAAAACGGGTGTCTGGTTTTATTTAAATGGTATCTTAACATTTTCGATCGCTAAAATTTAAATGATTTAAAGCGCTTATTTGTCAAAAAGCTCAAATACGATCACTTAGATTTTTTAGCAAAAAACTAATAGGTAGTAACGTAATACGGTCATACTTTCTGAATCTTTTCACGTATCTTTTTTTTTATTATCTTTTAAATGTTTTAGTTTTAATTATTGGGTTCATTTTTTTTAATTTTGATATAAGTACATCTGGAATCTTTGAAGCAACGTGATGGCATAATACAATACACATTCACTATATTATTAAAGAGTTTATTAAATATCTAGTTTATTTGACGGCTATATGCGAAAACAGAGCTACTTTTCATAAAAAAATACTGTCCATTTTACCGTCAGGTTTTTTACGAGTATGATGTTCGTTTTTAATGCATACTCAGGCGGAACATTTAGGTTAAAGTCCAGTTTTATGTTACAAAATGGTTGAATATTAAATTTTTTGTTACGCTACACATTACGCTTAGAAAATGATTCTAGACATTTTAATACATGACCGTGAATAGTTCAGCCTTATTAACTAAGTCACATAACCTTGTATGTTTTTATAAAAATATATGAGATAGATATTTAAATTTTTGTGCATTCACATTTAGCGATGAGGCTAATGTCAGTCCTACGTGATATTTAAAATTACAACTACTACAAAAATGGGCTGAAAAAGCTTTTACAGTGAGGATGGAAGGAGGTTAGGTAGGTTTTAGAGGTGCAGTGGGAACAGCCCTGGTTGAAAAAAAAATAACTTATCTTTGGATGGTTGGAATATCGTATATGATCTAGAGCTGTTGTACGGCTATTCGTTTTAAAATTTTAAAATAATAAAAAGAAGAACAGGTTTTCTATTGCTTCTTATTTAGGCATCGCACAGAAGAATAATAAATGAAATGAAATGATCTTTATTTGCGTGAAGCATGGTACAATAAGTTCTTAAAAATATGTGGTTAGTTCATCATACTCCGCCATATGGTTGTGGCATGCAAAGTTAAAATTATATGTATTAGGTAGGTACATTCTATAAATAATTTAAAAATCTCTATTTTAAAATTATAATTCCGTAAATGAAATATAAATAAAAAGTCCTATGTACTAATTGGTTTTTCTGAATAAAATTAATGTCAAATTAAATCATGCCAATAAAATGTCATCTTAAAAATTCATTAATATCATAAAAACAATGCTCTAATAGCCACCTGTAAAGTTTACTCTTAAATTGATTTGTAGGTAATTCTCTAATACATTTTGGAATTTTATTAAATATTCTACATTTTATTTAGTACATTTAATACATTTTATTTAAATCGATTATCAGCTATCATATTCAATTATCACGCGCTTAAACAGTAAAAGAAAAGAAGTGACGAAACCTGCATGTCTGTGAAAATTTACCTACGGCGTGTGAAGTCTGCAAAACCGCAGTAGGCTAGCGTGGTAGACGCCTTATCCCTCTCATTCTGAGAGGAGACCAGTGCCCGGTAGTGGGTTGATGATAATAATGAATTGTCTTATCAGGCATCTATACTTCACTACATAGTATAAAAGTAAAAGTAAAGTCGCTTTCTCCGTCCCTATGTCCCTTTGTATGCTTAAATCTTTGAAACTACGCAACGGATTTTGATGCGGTTTTTTTTAATAGATAGAGTGATTCAAGAGGAAGGTTTATATGTATAATACATACATATTTTAGTAGAAAAGCCGAGAAACTACGCGGGCGATGCCGTGGGCGGGAAGCTAGTTATATTATAAAGCTGAAGAGTTTGTTTGTTTGCTTGAATGCGCTAATCTCAGGAACTACGGGTCCGATTTGAAACATTATTTTAGTGTTAGATAGCCCATTTATCAAGGAAGGCTATAGGTTATATATCGTCACGCTTAGAATGATAGGAGCGGAGCACAAATGAAAAATGTTGCAAAAACGGGAAAAAATTAAATGTTGAAAAGCCGAGAAACCACGCGAGCGAAGCCGTGGGCGGAAGGCCATTATTAATATTTTTAATAGATACCTAACAACACTAGGCATGGAATACTGCTAGGCTTGAATAGTTGGTAGCACATTATCCCAGCTTTTTCAATCTCTTTTGCGTTAACTATTCGCGAGTCTACTGAGAGCGGTGATTTAACGGTTCAAGGCACCCTGGGATTTCATCTTGTTAGGAATATTCACCCAGCCGTATCACTCATTATTACTCACTTAAGCAGCGAAGGAAAACATCGTGAGGAAACTTGTATGCCTGAGAGATTTTCTCGAAAGCTTGTATTGCTTGCAAACCGATTTTTTTTTATCGACGTGAAGTAGCAGTATGCATACTGTTGCGTTTCATACGGTGAGTGTGGAGTGCCGGAGGCCCAATTTCTCCCTCAGTCCCGTTCCTTCTCTTTTTCTCCTTCTCCTCACTTTGCTGTACAAGGTCTGCATTACGCGAGCGATACCCCTGGTGTTGCAAACGTCCTTAGGCTACAATAACCACTTATCATCAGGCTGGCTGTATGATTGTTTGGCAATTTTGTAGTATAAAAAAAAAGTAGAGTTACTCCTCTTATTTAGAGATACCCGTACTAAGCAATAGGACGGCAACTTATGATGAAAATGACCCATTCATAGATTGACTTGGTAAACTCTTACAGATCAATCAACCAGTCTAATGGTTTATATGCAAAGGCTCCTTAATTGTGTATAATGGAAATTTAAATAAAAAATGTAGTTATAACCCGCCTCCGCCACGCCATAAAACAAAGTACAAATACCGTGAACAACTTTATGTACTATTTATGTGACGTCATCGCCCTATGTGGGTTAATAGAATTTTATTGTCAGGCTATTTTAATATAATTCATTCGTGGTAAAGTGACAAAAGCAGTTATGACTCATATAACACTAGATTTATATAATAATGAAAGCTATTTTCTAGGCTATGTACTCGCAAGTCGTAAAAAAACCCTTGGGGTATTACTTAGTTAATATTACGGTTGTGCGTCCCATACATTAATTATGTTAACTGGAATATCAATACTTTTCATTGTATACCTGCGGGTGTTGTTGGCAGAAATAATAATAGAAACTGCACTATAGTACTCACAATACAGTAGTTTAATAATACTCATTTGTATTTTGTTAGGGTATATATGGTAAACGACGTAAAACTCAAATAAGTATTCTTAGAATAATATATTTTTTAAAACGTTAATGAACACTGAGAACGGATTTTGGGAAATTTTCCCTATATTGTTATATATTTAGTTACAAAAATTTGGTTCATAAGACCATTTATCATGTCCTCTGCTTTATGGCTGTACTAAATAGGTGTATAACTTCTCAATTTTTTTTCTTCAATTAAAGGGTTTTTCTCTGATTACAAACTATAACACATAAGTGGATTATTTATACTTTCTTTCTACATTGAAACTACATTAAAACTTTCTACATTGATTGGGTTCCAAAAAGGAACCCAATCTTCTTCTTAATAAAAAATCTTTGGATAAACAAGACAAAGCATTAAAAAAAAACCACAATGATTTCCCATAAATAGTATTCCATTTTCATATTTTGTTCAAAAAACCTAAATCACGTGGCTTTAGTCCACAGAAAAAAGTCCTGTTAAAAGACACAAAGATACCTTTTTTTCAAATATTAACGAAAGTATTCTTCTATTTTCAAATATTACTTAAAACTTTGTACCGCCGGCAAAAAATAGAGAAATGTAGAAAAACTTTTACAATTGCGCTGTGATTTACGCACTGGTCTCGCGGAGTTATTTTTATGGCTGAAAAATTTACTGGCTAAAGCTTATTTTAATTTGCTAAACAGCCATCTGGGGAATCATTTTAGCCTATAGAAAAATATTCATGTTTATATTAGATGAGGAAAATGCCTTTTTCTACCAGTGGAAAACATTAGGCTGTAAATTACTATATGATAATGTTTTTTCAACTTAGAAGTTGTTCTAAATAGGAATAATAATTGCCTCATTAGTCTAGTAATCCTGAGCGTGATTGCTTTGTTAAAGATCCTAGGTTCGAATCAATGTTTTTTTTTTTTCATTCACTAGAAAATTCATATTCTCAGTAGAAGCCTGGAATTTGACTAAAAGTACATAAGCAAATCTCTGACAAACCGTTTGAGGAAAAAAGGCTTTGTGTTTTGTTAATAATTTATTGATATTGATTTTGACAGTTCTTTTTGATAGAATCATTATACAAACTTAACTGGTGATATCTGATAGAAAGATGTGCAAAAAATGGTTAGTCGCGTACAGAAAAAATGCATGAATGCATTTAAATGGATTAATACTTAATAATGAATGCCTCGACGCAAGAGGTCCTGGGTTCGATTCCCAGGTCGAGCAAAGTGTTATTGGGTTTTTCTATGAAATTCCCAGTAGCAGCTCGGAGTTTGGATTTGTGCCCGGTTAATGGCCATAGGCTCGCCCCCTATTACATGGGACCTAAACATACCGGCGAAATGTGGGTGTACATTAGTACACCTCTGCCTAACCTTTCGGGGAATACAGGCGTGATAGTATGTTATATTAATGTAATACTTAATAACTTGACAAATTCTTTATAATTTAAATTTTGTAGAAGTACAAAGTTAATGATTTAAAGAGTTTATTTACAAAATAGATAGGTGTTTATTATATAACAGGAAATTATGGCAATATGTAGCAGGTATAGCACCTTCTTTATATTCTTGAGGATAAAAACATTGTACATTTTAAAGTTATTTTATATAGTGAAGGAAAAATTCGACCGTGAGCAGAATTCGAACCTGCGTCTTCTAGTTTGATATACCGGACGCCATGACCAAATAAGCCACCTCGAGTCGCCTAGTTGAAATTTACTTTTACATTTTGAATTTAAGTCTTTGAGGTGAAGTCAGTATAGTTATTCTTTTCAAATCTACATAAAAAAATATACAGAGTTTTAAATTATTACGATTTTATTTTAAATTCTCCTTATCTAGACCTGAATCTATTTTAATGTAGGCCATACACATTAAATATTTTTTCCACTTTAAAAAAGTCAAGCGCTAAGCAATTATTGAAATTAATTTGCTGCTGATTAAAATCTTATGTTTTTGCAGGTTAAAAGTATAGTGATACAGTTTAAAGTAAATATTTTCATATGTAGAAGTCTTGGGTTCGATTTCCAGATCGAGTAGTGTTATTGAGTGTTTCTTTGAAATTCTTAGTAACAGCTTGGAGTTTAGATAAGTACCCGATGGATGGTAATAAGATCACCCTTTTGATGGGACGCGTGGATAGCGCGATAGCATGTTTGATGATCGGCTCTATTAATGGTAAACATTTTTGTAAAGACATCTGGTTATACATAAGAAACATTTATGTCTCTTCAAGTTTGATATGTCAAAGGTATTGTTATTATAATGTGCTACAATTTCCCTTTTCCTGTACAAGATTCGATTGTGTAAGTACAATGATATTTATTGGCAGGTAAGTCTGTTTTTGTTTTCTCAAACGGTAAAGGAAAACATCGTAAGGAAACCTGCACGCTTGAGAGAAGTCTGCCAACACGCATTAGGGCAGTGCGCTATCCATCTTATTAAGAGAACATAATAAGATGGATAGCGATAGCCCAGCTGTGGGACAATAAAATATAGGTTGATGTTGATAAATATTAATAGTAGGTAATAATTAATGTTATATATAGACTGCCTCGTTGGTCTAGTGGTCCCAATCGCGACTGCTACGCTAGAGGTCTTGGGTTCGATCCCCAGGTCGAGCAAAGTATTATTGAGTTTTTCTATGAAATTCTCAGTAGCAGCTCGGAGTCTGGATTTGTGCCCGGTGAATGGCAATAGGCTCGCCCCCTATTACATGGGACCCAAACATACCGGCGAACTGTGGGTGTACATTAAGTGCACCTCTGCCTAAACCCTTCGAGGAATACAGGCGTGATGGTATGTAATTAATGTTATTTAAAAGTCTGTAATTGTAAAAGGATAAGGTTTTAATGTTTATCTATTATTATTTTTGACAAAACTATTACATGTTACATTATTAACAAAGGATACCACGCTTGTATTCACCGAAGGGTTAGGCAGAGGTGTACTTAATGTAAGCCCACACTTCACCGGTAACTTCAGGTTTCATGTTATGGGGGGGAGCCTATGGCTATTTGCCGGGCACAACTCCTCCGAGCTGCTACTGAAAGTTTCATACCTACAAAAACTCCATAACACTGCTCGACCTGTTAAAACAAGTGGCAAGTGTATAGTTCAGATGGATTTATGAGTGGCTATATAATTACATACACCGAGTTATTCCGATCATCATGTAAAAACCATTTTGAACAATACACTTCTACTCCGCCGTAAAATATTCGCATAAAAATAAAAAAGAACTATCAGTGCAAAGAAGACACTTGAGACATTTTTATTACTCGTTCAAAATCACGAATGACTATTTTTGTTTTTAAATCTAAAATAGAGGTCGTTCACCGACTACAATTAATATGAGTGACGTAATGTCTGGATATTTAGTCACTGGTTGAAAATATTAATCTACGAGTAATTTCGGCAGTGACGGGATACAGTAAAGCTGTTCAAGTGCTACCTTCTAATAGTTCAGTAGACCAAATTTATTGCGACCGGATAACTTTTTTTTTCTTTGTGAGAAATAAAGTATACAATTTAAAAAGAGAATTATTTTGTAATAGGATGCGAAACAAACATCCTGGCTGCTTAATAGTAAGGGGCAACAGCAGGCTATCGCTCATGGGTTTACTTGAAACCTCGGCCGCTTGATAATAAGAGGTAATAAGTCTCATTTGTCCAGTAATTTCACTGGCTACATTGCAATTCAAACTGGAATACAATAATGTTAGCACATCATCTATTGCTTCAAGCAAGAATAGCTGACATTGCAAGCATCACTATATCATCCTGCATCCCTTTCCCAATTAAATTATGCTTAGTTCGGCTTCCGACACGGCTAAATATCATTACTTTACACTCAGTGAGTGTCATCAACTGGTTTCACGTCCGTTCGTGATTAGGACCTGTAGAAAACCAGCGTCAGGCAAATTTGTCTGGCATATACTGAACCAGATCCCTTTCAGCGCAATTTGGGCATAGTACTTAATGCGTTATTATTATATATTTTTTTTGTTATTATAGCTTATAATGAATGTACTTGTCTTTACTGCGGCTGAATAAACTATTTCTTTCTTTCTTTCTTTCATCCAACTTCTAAAACCCTATTTTTGGGTAACACCAAAAATTGAAACGATAGTGTAGTTGTCAGCCTTTCTTGGCTTCTTCTTTCTTTCTTCTTCCGCTAAAGATTGTCATAGGTGTTCGTATGACAACCGGGAACGACGGCTTGACGTGCTCTTTGAGGCACGGAAATGTTCCAGTGCGTTGAAAATGGAGACCCGTCCAGCGATTGACCGCGGCAGCTTAACCTTGCCGAGCTGTTGATCAGAGTAATTATAACTTAGCGACAAGCCCCTCTTCGAGTTCTACCATTTCTTTATTTATTTAATTTTATATTAGGTACAGTGACAGCACATCAAGTTACCACAAAATGTCAAATTTTCTCAGTTGATTTTGAACTTTATCTTTAACAATTTAAGGTTTAAAATTATCTGGAGAAATTTGACAGTTTTGTATACCTTGACCTGCTGGCGACTGTTAAAAGTTAAAAGTAAGTTTAAAAGTGTCCCACAAAACTGTACAAACAGTTTGTCTGTGGAATCAAAAAGATATTTTAGGTATATACATAAATATCTGAAGTTACAACAAGTATAAAAATTATTAATAAAAATTCATTGAAAAAATAGTTTCCCACTATTACCCACTCAAAATAATAAGATGGGTCACCTAGTTAATGAAAACGAATCCATCTTGAAAAGTAAAATAAAATTCAAGGCAAACCTGCCTGTCTGTGATCGTAATGGGCATGAATCTGAAAAACAATTAACTTGAGCAAAATCCGTAGAATAAAAAAGGTCTATTATGTTTCCAATCTAAATTGAAATGAATCGTAACTACTCTCATTGCTAAATATTTTAATTATATTTCGGTGTCAAGAATTTTCTGGTATATTTTTGACACCGACACATACCGAAAAGATGGTCCCATATAAGGGTCGATTTCAAAATTATATTGTAAAGAAGAAAACTAAACATCAAAATCGGTTAATTTTGAGATGCCAAAACAATTTTTAAATCAATATTTATTTGTTAAAAAGTATTTTTTATTTTATTTTTTGTAGCAAAAATCTTAAGTATTTTTATTTGTACCTAAAAGCATTGTTCTCATCTACGAGTTTCCTGTAATAACTATAGCTTAATTTAGAGTGTATATCAAGATAAACGAAATAACCTCAAACATCAGAAGCAGCTGCTGTAAACTGCTGAAGAGTTCCCTGAAGTCCATCATCAAATCAACTCTAGTTCTCTATTATGCTATAGTGCAGAACTATGTACGTACAGCTCGTTCAAGAGTAGTGTTGGCGTGGTCAATTTAATACAAATAAAATAGTATTTCTTCCATATTTCGGTTGTCATAGGAACACCACTAATATTCAATAGGTGTATTTGAAAACCCGAAAAGGGGACTGCGAAAGTCTGACAGTAGTCACTTTGTGTAAAATACTAATATTCAGCCGCGTCTGATTTAAGTGAAAACCGGTCCAATTAGTTGAGAAAAAGATAAGATACCGAAATAGAAACATAGGAGAAACAAAATTGGCGAACAAATGCTTTGCAAAAGCTTCTCGGGGATCAAATGAGCAAAATGGCGAATCAGCAATGCGTTAGCCTTAATACAATCCAGATAGAAAATTAATTCAGTTTCTTGTTCTACCGAGTAATAAGAAGGTACTCTCAAAGAAACTATTCTTGCACTAGCTATTCTAGTCCATTTCTTTCGAACTAAATTCTGTGTGTATTTACGTATATAGTGTGTAGCTCCAATCGTATTTATGCTGACATTTTCGGACACAATTTTATTGGCCTGCCTGGTTGCGAGGCCTCATTTGAAATACGGCTTTGGCCTAACAATGTCTCTTAGCTTGAGTAGCTGTGTACTTTCTGCTTAAGTTAAATTTAAGCGGTGAAGTACTGTTTCAATTTGTTATAGTAAAGTAGAACATGCGCGCGCAAAATGTTTCATTTGTTTTTGTTTCCTGTAAAATTTCGAGTTGTTTTTATTTTAAAAAAGCTTACTAGCAATTTGGGTCACACTTAACTAGTATTTGTGTTACCTCTCGTTCTTATTTTGTATTAGCTTCCTAGGTATTTATTATTTTATTATTATTTTTTTGTGTGGTTTTGTGTTGTTTTAAATAAAACATATTTTCTTTCTTTCTTTCTTTCTTTCTTCTTTCTTATATAAACGCTTGTTTTAGGAGTGGGTTCATCCCGGTAATGCAATGGGTTAGTTTCGAACCGGAAACCAGACGATCGCAACTCCGACGCCTTAGCCATTAGGCTACTGCTGCTTCATTTGTGCCGGATTGGTACAGTTTGACTGCCTCATTAGTCTAGTGGTCCTAAACGCGACTGCTACGCTTGAGGTCCTGGGTTCGATTCCTAGGTCGAGCAAAGTGTTATTGGGTTTTTCTATGAAATTCCCAGTAGCAGCTCGGAGTCTGGATTTGTGCCCGGTTAATGGCAATAGGCTCGCCCCCTACTACATGAGACCTAAACATACCGGCGAAATGTGGGTGTACAATTAGTACACCTCTGCCTAACCCTTCGGGGAATACAGGCGTGATGGTATGTAAATGGTACAGTTTGTTCGAAATAAGTAAGCCGATCGGAAGTTGTCTGCAAGTGGTTTAGAAGTGGTAAATTTTAATAGAAAGAGTCGGTGTAAAGATAATATAATTAGAGTCGTATAATATGTTTCACATTTCTAATTATTTTGTTTACAAATTTCGATATATATGTATTAAAACACTTAATTAAACGATTTTATCCCCGCGGTAGTTCGGAACGGCTAACTTCAGACATGCCTAGTTATTTCGAACAAACTGTACGTGTGTGGGTTTGAGTGCTCGTATATGCGTGCATATTTGTGGCTATAAAAAGATAAAGTTAAAAAACTAAATTCCTACTACAAAAAACATCAACTGTCGTCATAGTTGGCACCCATAGTTCATAGCGGCATGCGACGATAGCTATAAACTGGACGACAGTGTACTTTTTGCACAATTATGTGTTGTTTGAATTCAGTAGGTACCTAAATAATCTGTTGGAAAAGCTACTACTTATGAATACTTTCTAGTATTACCATGCATTTCAGTTAAAGTTTTTGACACCTTTTCGTCGCTCGTGCTTACTTCTAATAAAGTAAGCACGAGCGACGAAAAAGTGTGATTATCAGTAGGTATGTTAGTATCGTGATCGATATTAATCGGTCAAGGAAGAGAGCATCAATTGTACCTCGTTAAATAAGAAGATAGAACCTACTAGTAGTAAAATGTCACATAGGTACACTTTACGTTATTTTTTTATTTAGGTACAATTATTACATAGGTACTTTCGTTCAGTATATTTAATGAATAGCCTATGATACTCTTGATAGTCTAAGTGTCTTTATAGAAAAACAAATCAATCGATATTACTTGATATTTATTAATAAATAATTATGACGCGCTTAAATGGTGAAGGAAAACATCGTAAGGAAACCTGCATGCCTGAGAGATTTTCTTGACGGCGTGTGAAGCCCGTCAACCCAAGTAGGCTAGCGTGGTGGACCATAGCCTTATCCCTCTCATTTTGAGAGGAGACCTGTGTTAGCATTGGGATATTGTAATAGGTTGATGATGGTCATGATGATGACTTAATCTAACAAATCAATATTCCGTCAAAATTTATTTTTGCTTCACCTTTAAGTTATTTTTGAGCTACGTTCAACATTTATATATTTAATGTAATTAATCAATCAAGAGTCTAGTGAGAAGTATGTGTGGTGTGAGGCTAAAAGATAGAGTGAGAAACAGTGTGATAAGGGAGCGATGTGGAGTGAAAGAAGATGTAGTAACAAGGATTGAGAAAGGTATGTTAAGATGGTTTGGTCATGTAGAGAGAATGGATGAACGGAGATTGACGAAACAAGTATATATGGTGAGTATGGATGGACGAGTTGGAAGGGGAAGACCTCGGCGAACGTACCGCAACCAAATTACGGATGTTCTTCAAAAAGGCCAGGTTCCGAGCACCCTAAACCGACGGTCATGCATGAAGAGATTAATGAATGTAGATGAAGCGAAAGTAGTGTGCCAGGATCGTAGCAAGTGGAAATCTATAGTCTCTGCCTACATCCATGGGAGACAGGCGTGACAATATGTATGTATGTATGTATGTATCAAGAGTCTAGTTAGGAATAAGGGCGTCTTCATCACGAACGACTTGCCTACATATAAAAGTAGTAGCCAAGTCGTTCGTGATGTCGCCAAATTGTTTTGTTCTACAATTATTGTTTGCTTACGTCCTCACCGCAATTGCGCCAAAATAAACACCATAACTTTTGGACGCCATTCAACGCTTTTGCCTCATACGCAAAGATAGTTATCAAGGTAAATTATACCACCTCTAAAATTAGGCGTACTACCGGTACAATACATTGTTTGGTTGCCAAGAATTTAACATGTCCTCCAGCACTTGATTTACTGTTTATGCTACTGAACATCGGGTGTAGGTTCTGTACAAATTGTTCTAGGAAACTAAAGGAGGTTACAATACTTTGTAATGGAACTCGGCGATTTATGTGAAGTTTCAATTTCAAGAAACCGTATACAGTTTACCTTATAGTTTCTGTTAGATTTTTTAAATTTCTTGGTTCTTATTTGTAGTACAGTTTATTAGTGTAGGTGCGTGTCGTCCCAAATATTTTTCCAATTTTGATAACTTAATATGATCCCCAGCAGAATGTGCTTGGAATGAAATGCCCAGGATATACTGTGCATTGCCATCTAATATCTTAAAGACTTTTCGTGCAATGAGAGATCAGCGTCACTCACTCAAAGCCGCTGCGGCTTTTTATTCAAAACGCCTGGTCAAATATTGTCCTATATTGTTAAACTGGCATATCTGAAAATGCACTACTGCATGGGCTTTAAAAAAAATCATGATTATCTAAGTTCGTTTTAGTGTTCTTTCTCAAAGGTAATCACGTAATACATGCCGGCGCCATCTATTATAAAAAAGTATTTAAAACAGTAGCTTTTAAAACAGTGCCTCGTTAGTCTAGTGGTCCCAATCGGGACTGCTACGCTAGAGGTCTTGGGTTTTTCTATGAAATTCTCAGTAGCAGCTCGGAGTCTGGATTTGTGCCCGGTGAATGGCAATAGGCTCGCCCCCTATTACATGGGACCTAAACATACCGGCGAACTGTGGGTGTACATTAAGTACACCTCTGCCTAGCCCTTCGGGGAATACAGGCGTGATGGTATGTTATGTTAGCTTGTAAAAAACCGCATTGAAATCACAGACAGGCACACATGTTACTTTTTACATTTAGAATTACAGAACTATGGAAGCGCAGTACTTACTAAGTGCACTAAGCGCAAGAATTACTACTTGACTTAATAACAGATAATAACACGTGTTAATGATACTACTGAAGTTCCTGGCATATAGGCTATGGTTATCGCTCATCATTATAAAGAAGGAAACTAATTATACGTACTTTTTTTTATTTTATTATTATAACAAAATAGCTTACAAAACATTTAAATTACATACAATCTAAAAACCACAAGGGTTTGTCCAGATCGCAGTGAAAGATCATTCTGCACAGTCTCCATCGTACAATAGTTAGGGCAATAATTTTCCAAGTATTAAAATTACGTACACATTAAATAGTACAAGATATTAAAAATTACACATACTACCTGCGTTAATTTATTTTATAAGTCACTGTGCAGCTAGCCCGGAATCCGGTTTGACGAAGTGCACAAACAAAGCATTATGAGTGACTATGATTGATCTACAGGTTGTTCAAAAAATGAGTTTTTAGTTTTGATTTAGTTCATAGTGACTTAGTTCATCGTCTTTTTGACCAATCAAAAAATCTAGCAGGACTATTGGTATTTAAGCAACCTTAACTGACCCTTACCAACCCAACTGTATTTAGAATATATTTAAGATCTATTTTTACATAAATATCCCTCAAATCAGAATCAATAGTAAACAACTTTCTGCTATCCAAAGTACTTTTCCTGCCAGCATTATATAAGCATACGACCACAGTATTTGCATATGCCAATCCCTTTTCAAATCTTATATCTAGAAATAGCGCAATATCCTCCGTGTGTAGGATCTCCGAATAGGATCGGATTTGAGTCAGCGGATCGGGTTGTTCGATAAGAAACTAAATTATTGCTCGATGTTGACCGTAACGATAGTCGTCGAGCAATCGATTCGTGCCCGTGTGGTGTAAAGCGGCTTTTGGAATGCGGGTTGCGTTTCGTTTGTTTGTTGGAAGCTCCTAGAATATACCTCAATAAATACTATAGTGCGGGTATTTCTGCCGTCTTCATGTATCGATTCAGGGCGTTTCTGTTTTTTTTTAGAAAATGTAATTAAGTAAACCTTTTCTTGGCTTATCTTGTTCGTAATATTTTTTTTCGATACAGGATTATAGCCTGTAAGAAAAATCTCGCATCTTAGAAAAATCTGGGGTGATAGCGTAGTTGGCACGGAAGAAAATAGCTTGACAATATATATACAGCTATAGCTTAGTATTAATATTCGACTTATTTGACATTTATAATGGTACCTACTTAATTAAATTCAACACGATTCGAATTCGTTGTATTAATGACGTCATTTGGTATAAATGATCATTTTAATTACACTATTAAAATTAAAATTGCTATATAATGACTACCACAAATTTTATTTAATTAATAATAGGGGTATAAAAAGTAATTATGGATAACCACTGTTAAATTAGGCCACAAATGCAACCAATATTTCTGTTTGGGTAATCCTTATTGATTAATTATTAAAATATTTTTTTTTTTTTTAATGCTTACTAGCAATGTGGGTCACACATTACTAGTAATCTTGTTAACCCCTCGTACTAAGCTAAACGCTTGTATCACGAGTGGGTTCACGTCGGTAGTGCAATGGGTGAGTTTCAAACCGGCAACCATATGATCGCAAGTCCGACGCCCTAGCCATTAGGCTCCCGCCGCTTCAATTTAAATTAAATTATACTCAGATATACCCTGCATATTTGTTATTTGTATTAAAACTAGGGATCTCTCATATTATTTTATGTGACGGGACCTGTAGAAATTATGTACAATGACTGCAAAAAATTTTATTGATACTTACGTAATAATATAAAATGTTTTATTAAAATTATAATATTTATTATTATCATTTTTCATGTTGTAATCAGATACGCTTTAAACCTCTTTAATCCATTTAATTTAGAAAACTATTTATTTAAGATTAAAACATTTATTGCTTCTTCCTGCCAAACACTAGGCAGAGAGGTGTTCAACTACAGTTCGCTAGTATGTTTTTGGGTGAAATATAAAATAGAGGGCATACTCGTATACAAAAAAAAACTTAACAGAAAACCCAATAAAAATTTGTGCGTCAAGCCTCGACGTCTCACTCAATGGCCGTCTTGAGCACTTAGTAGACCAATGAGGCAATCCCTAGTAATGCAATAATATTGGCTGTATGAAGGTTTTACCTGACCAAAAGGACTAATCCAAAGTAATAAAATGCGTAAGTCAATCTGTCTTTTGTTTGTTACGCTTCCACGCTTAAATAGCTAAACAAGTTTGGATGAATGTTGGTATTAAGATTTGTTGGTTTTGGGGAACGATATAGTACGACTATACTTTGTAATGCGAGCGAATCATCAGCTAGTTAACTATGAAATAAATCGTACCTACTCTCATTAATTTCTCGCAACAATTTCGCTCTTCAAGCGTTCGCTACAAAATTACAACATCACATTTCAGGGCAATTAACTGTTTTCTGGAGCAAACAATTCAAGAGAAACGCATCGCAATTAGGTTTTTCGAGCTGCCTCTGTGAAAGAAAGCCTATTAGAGTTGTCAGTCTGTCTGTCACTGTGTACACTTTGAGAAAATAGAAACGGAGAATATTTTCCAGCGGACCGGTTTTTGTGAAAGGAATCGCAATTAAAAATGTAAAGAAGATTAGGTTTGCACCGGGAATGATGCAAAGAATACCCTATACTATGACTGAAACTAAAAATCATACCATCTTACCATCATGCTTGTATTCCCCGACGGGTTAGGTAGAGGTGTACTAATGTACACCCACGCATCGCCGGTATGTTTAGGTCCCATGTAATAGGAGGCGAGCCTATTGCCATTAATCGGGCACAAATCCAGAACTCCAAATTGTTATTGGGTTTTTCTATGAAATTCTCAGTAGCAGCTCTTGAGCATTTCATAGAAAAACTCAATAACACTGCTCGTCCTGGGGATCGAACCCAGGACCTCTAGCGTAGCAGTCGCGCTTAGGACCAATGAGGCAATAAGACTGACTAAAATTACGAGGTTATTCAACTCATGTTAATACCCAAATCCACGTTTTCAAGCTACGAATAAATACTCTATATATTCGAGGCTTTCAAGGTAAAAAAAATTATTAGGTTTTTATATTATGAGAATCTCAGTAGGAGCCCAGTACTTGATATGAATTGATATCCGATTGAATAGACTTACAATAAAATATTATATTATTATTTATTTTTACTTGCGTGACTGTACGAGGAGGTCTTAACGCCTTAGGCATTTTTTACCAGGCAACCTTATATGTATAGAAAACAAGATTTAGTATTTCAATACATGAATTATGAAAAAAATAAATCCTTTAGACATATTGTCATTTAACCCAGCAGAATTTATCACTAATAAGAGTTTCACAAAAAATCACACTTTTTTCGACCTGGGAATCGAATCCGGAATCTGTAACATGCTATATTATGTACTAATGAGGCTGAATATTTTAATACATATACTATTCTATCTGTTGAGCCATTTAAAAACTTTCCAATCAGGAAATAGGTAAGTAAAAAAACTATATATAAAAGGAAAAAGCCAGACAAAACCTTCATAAACATTGCCGAAATAAAACCTGCGCTTTACCCCCTTTGTATAAAAATGTTGACTTGCTTTTTTAAAATCCTTGCATTGCTACTTGGAAACGAAATAAATGGTGTCAGCTGTTTTTTATGTGGGGTAACAGTGTGCGAGGGTTCTGAGAAGATTGTCCCGTTGTTCAGAGTCAAGGGTTTCCATATTGTTGTTACACACTTTCAGAACTACTGATCACAGTTTGCATCAGAAATAACTGTAA
Organism: Subacronicta megacephala; assembly: GCA_958496365.1. NCBI lineage: Eukaryota > Metazoa > Arthropoda > Insecta > Lepidoptera > Noctuidae > Subacronicta > Subacronicta megacephala. Next base: position 4,938,252 of record OY292526.1, read on the forward strand.
TTTCTGTTATTTTTAAAAGACTGCCCCATAAGTTTACCTGGTGGTCCTAAGCGCGACTGCTACGCAAACTGTTATTAAGATGTTTTGTATGCAATTCTTAGTAGCAGTTCGTAGTTATGTTTAATGGCTATAGGCTCACCCTTTATTGTATGGAACCTAAATATACATTATTATACCTCTGTCTAACAGTTTGATGAATACAGGCGTGATATTTGGTATTATGTTTAGTTGGCATAGCATTGGGAGAGTCAAGATTTTAGTACGCTGTTGTGATTATAATGAAAAAGTAAAACCCATATTTCAATTTAAAATTCCTTACCAAGAAAAGGAAAAATACGTGTGTGGGAGAAGGAAAATAAAAGAAGTTGGCAAACTACACGGCCGTTGATACGCAATAAAAAGAACAAACTTCTCGAAGTGGGTTTCATAAAAAGAAAGTAAACAGCTCTTTCAACCTTGCAAATATTGCCGTCGCTGACCATGGATTGATCTCTTTACTTTTATAAATTTGTAAAAGCCTGATTCTGTATATTGATAAAAAAAAGTTACTGTAGGTACTTATGCGTCCTGAAAGCCAAATTTTTTTTTTTTTATTATTGTCTGTTTGTAAGGAGTTAATAATAAAATAAATCTTTCGATACTTCAAGTACAGAACGATTGTGTCTTTAAATCGTCAGATAGGGCAGCTTGGAAAAAGGGAAGGGAGGCCTTTGCCCAGCAGAAGGAATTGGCTAGAATAGTAAGTTAATTAAAATTACGACATATCAGAAACCTACAAGCTTAAAAATTTGACCATTGGTTGGTTTAAGTGAACTTCAACTTACGAAGAATTACGGAAAATCCCCACGATATTGGAGAAAAGGACACAGGAACACAGCTTTAATAAATATTTTTTGTAACGCTAACGGGTAGACCAATCTGCCATCGACCATTATTATTATTATTTTAAGGGCTGCCCTACCTTCTTTCCATTCCTCACGGTTAAGGGCTTTTTTGGGCCAATCCTTCGCGGAGAAGTCAAGCTCAACCCGCCACCTTCTTCAGGGCATACCAGGTTGTCGTCTGCCATCAACCATTGATTTGAAACCTTCCTCCTTTTTGAAGTCAGTTGATAATGGCTTACTTAATAATTAATGCGATGAAATACTAGTTCTATTTCAATGTTAGTGCAGAAATTACAAAACCATCACGCAATCGTCTAACCTTTAAAAAAACATGTTAAAGCTTTTCATTCGCCAATAGAAATATACTAGAGTAATATTTGAGCTTCACGCGACGTTGTCCTTTTTTTAGGTAAAAAAATATGCAAAACTCGGCCAAAATGTGTGACGGTCGCTTTGAAATTTAAATGTTCTGCTTTCGGACCCACATTTTTCGAGACCCTCTTTCTTAGCGGTTTTGCAAAAAGATAATACATATTTCGTTTTTGTTGAGTCCGTTGGGCACTCATTTTTCATTGTGCCTATTGTGTTTAGGCGAGGTACTTTAAACAATACATAGTAACTGAAAATGTTTTAATTTAACGTTCTCCATATTAATTGCATTTTTTTATGTGTGACTAAAAATAAGGCACCTGTTCAAAATACGTGAAACTGCCATATTTTGTAAGTCTAGTAGTCTTGGGTTCGCCCCCGAGAATTCTCACTCAACAATCACGCTCTTAATGAAATTGCTTAACCTGGGAATGGATTTTCTACAAAACTCCCTCACAAAACGAATAAGCATTTTCGCTAACAGTTGTCTTAGCCAAAATACTTATTCGTTTTGTAGGTAGATAGAAGTACTTTATTAACTCAAATAATGTTTCCAAATGAAATGAACTTCCCTAATTTTCTTTCAAAACTTATAATGTTCGTTTAACATTTCCATTTGAGACCTACTGCGGCAAACGCAATTATCTTACCGTAAACTTTTAATAGCTTCATTTAATTTTACTTTAGAGAATCTTATTTTGAACGATCAACAAAAATGAAATTGATTTTTAGGTAAGTCCCAGTTTTGACTCTCAGGTCAAGCATATTGTTATTGAGTGGAATGGAGTTCTCAATAGGGCGTTGGAGTTTGGATGTTCACCCGGTTAATGGCAATCGGCTCGCCCCCTATTTTATGGAACACAAAACACATACTGTCGAACTATGAGTACACTTCACAACACCTCTGGCTAACCCTTCAATTACATTACACAATATACATATACACACCAGTTAATGGCAATCAGCTCGATGCCTATTCATGCGACCCAAAAATACCAGTGAACTTTGAGTGTACAATAGTACACCTCCGCTTGTTAATACATACCTACCTACTTAAACTTTGTCACACTCGAGTAAGTGAGGCAAAGTTTAAGTCAGTTCAAGACAAGTATTTTATTCACAAAAGATCCAATCGATCACGTATTTCACTCAAACACTTGATTGATTGGATCTTTGTGAATGAAATAACTTGATTAAAGTGTTTTCTGGTAAAAACTTGTAAAGTTGCACCATTGAGTACCATAGAACAAGTTTTTTTTTTATCACTGATAGGCTTACGCTTGACTTGACTTTAACTTGCCTGATGTTAAGCATTGAAGTGGTCTACGATGGAGCGCGCTTGCCTAGAAGATACCTATTCACTCTCGTCTTGAAGACACCCAAATTGTAGTTCTATTTTGATTGAGTATTTTAAAGCAAATGGAAAATGTTATAAAGTAGAAAACCATGATTTAAAGAACTTCGAAAAAACATGGTATCTCTATCTAGTAACTGAGAACTTGTGGATCTTTGTGAATGAAAAAAAAAAACTTTTCTAAATCTTTGGTAAAAGCTTGCCAACATAAATGATTGAGTAGCATAGAAGCATCATTTTAAAGAAAATAAAGTTTTTTTTAAGGTGAGTTATGATTTATAGAGCTTCGAACGAACATGGTATCTAGTAAGATCTCCCTTCTTTTTCAGTGAACCCGGTACTTACCTTGCATATTTTTTTATTAAATATTACCTTTTTTTACATACATTTTGAAATAAAGTACTTACAATGGCACAACGGGTGTTTTTGAATGAAAACTGTATAGATAAGGCAGCTGTCATTGCGCCATCTACGTAATCCCATTAAAAATCTTTTGAAGTGTAGATAAATTATGAACGGGGTCTGTTTCGGTACTATACATGCTGTATGCTACTCGTATACGTACATATATTATTAAAGTACGCACACATAATACATCAAGTTATACATAGCCAGTTTAAGCTGACCTTTTATAGTACGGAAAACCATGCAAAGCGGGGCCAGCTTATAATGGTTATATATAACTTGACGTGTATCCATGTGTACATTAATACTGGCTTAAAGGTATATTGACTGTGCCTTAATTATTTAAAAGCAAACGTAGTTTTGCTCTTTTGGGATCAATGTGAGTCTACATTTGGAGCACTTCTGTGTACTTAGTCAAGTAAAGTTTACCGACTCTAGAAATGTTTGAAAGTGAAACACAGACTACCGAATATTTGATTTCCACTGCGACATTTTGAAATATTCTTTTGATATCGAAATATAAAATCTTCATCTATCAGTCAGTAAAATATATTGTATTATTCGGTTATAATAATATATCGGTTAATATAGGTGTCTTAGAATTCAGAAAACGAGGAATATCTACCCGATATGTCGGTTTATTTATTAAAACATATAAATTTATCTGTGTCTTTTGTTTGTTTCATTTTCACGCCTAAACCAAAGAACCAATATTGATGAATTTTTAAATAGATATAGATTGGACCTTGGAGAAGGCAACAGTTTTACTTTATCTCAAAAAGTATAGGATTATAATGCAAGAGTTAGATAATAGATATACCATCACGCCTTTATTCTCCGAAGAGTTCGCCAGTAGGTTAAGGTCCCATGTAATAAGGGTGAGCCTATTGCCAATAACTGGGCACAAGTCCTGACTTTCAGCTAAGCTGCTACTGAGAATTACATAGAAAACCCATTTACATTTAATTTGATTTTGAAGGTAGTTTTCTTTTCCAGGTAGTGTAAGAGTAAGAGTAAGTATTCTTATGAACCGATTTACTCGTATCAACTTTTTCAATCCGTGGGATTAATTCTTACAATAGATATTACAAACCGTCTGTAATCTAACATACACAAACTTATTTAAGGATGACAAATCAAACGTAATCAATTCCCAATCACAAAACCACCCTAACCCCCCGAAAGTCGCGTTCAAATTTAGAGTCGTGTCGCCACTTGCGAAAACCCGTGACCTGCACCAGATTACACGTGTCGTTTGGCAAGATAGGGTTACTTGAGTGATAACTTATCCGCCTCAATCTAGGGAAGGCCGCCCCAACATTTTGCTATACACAAACAAAGATCTGGAATAAAAAGAGTTTTTTATGCGAAAAGGAAAATGAAATTTCTGTTGTTAAGATATTTATTTTGGAGAAAGAAAAATACGATCTTAGGTAGGATTTGAAAAATCTCTAAATTAAGATCGTTTCTTATAGATATGGAGCATTCAATAACAAATAAAAAAAGTAACGAATGAAATATGTATTTTTGTTTTCAGGAAATAAAAAACCGTAAAAAAAGTTACTTCAATCATTTTAACAGTCAGTATAATATAATAACTACACAATTTCTTAATTTGCTTTGAGATAACTGCCTCATTTATCTAGTAAGCAAGCTCGGTTTTATTAGGTCCTAAGTTACCTCCTAACAATTGACTAGAAAAAACACTTGAATCTGGAAATCGAACCGTAGACCTCAGGCTCAACAGGCGTGCTTGAGCCTACTAGTCTAATAAGAATACGGTGAAAAACTGTTTAATTTATGATTTTGGTGGTACCTAAATATGCTCCTGAAATGGTCCGACAATTTTTTTATAACTAGGTGTCTACGTATCGACTCCGAATATAACCCCTTGTCTACGTTTGTCACGCTTCGCTGCGCATCGTGGATTGCCGAAGCGCATTTTTGAATTCGTACCACTATAGGTATCTCTGTTTCTGGATGGTTTTTTTTTTCCAACTATCTATCATTCACGCACGGGCGGCCAGTTGACATTTCATGGGCTAAATTGATTGATCGACTATGCACCCTAAATTAGGTATAGTAGGAAGCGTTTTTTATCGCTTTTTAAAATATATGAAAGCAAGTGAAAATATATGAAAGTGAGTTAAATTACTCAGGAGTATATTTCATACAAATTCTGTCCCATTTTTGAATGTATGCTGAGAGTAGCGGCTATTCTGACATAGGTAGTGAAAATAATACTGAAATTCTGAATAGCGGCTTAGATTTTTTTTTTAAACCAAACATTTGCTAGTCGGTTTTCCTATCGTAAAATATTATTTAGGTACTAAATAAGAATTGATGGACGGCGTCCAACCAAAATTATATGAAACCATCTCGGTCGTATATTTTATTAGTTAGAATAAGACGAAATCGATTCACAATAGGCGAAAATATCGCGTACATTTATAAACACAAAAAATACAGTCCAATTGGAGACCTTCTCCTTTCGAAGTCGCTTGATAAATGATCAGTGGATGGATAATGATAGTCTCATACATGATACAGTGGATTGTCAGTGTAGTGTTTCTTATGGCTAAGTGATAACTACGCTGATCCTCAGATCTGCAAGGTTAACCTGGTGTCCATTCATAAAAAATCGTGACTCGATCAACACCCGATCAACACCCCTCGGCGCCTAGGAGAGCACGTAATGGCGTAGGATCCAGTTGTCATACAAACACTCATGACAATCGTTATTGGTTGTTCAGAATCTAGGAGACTTGTGTTCGCCAAGTAGCTACTTCGATATTACGTTGAATTATTATGCTCGATATGGTTGCAATATTTCGCAATAAACAATTGAAGGCTATTCATAAATTGTAGAAATTGTTTCAGCGTAGTCGACCATTTTGTATCGATTTTCTTAACTCGGTTCTTATAATTCACTCGGAAAAGACAGTTGTTTGGCACGCCGAACAAATTATATCTTACTGGCTGGCCGCCCACGGCTTCACCCGCGTATCTTGGTATGTATTATACATATAAACATTCCTCGAGAACCACGCTATCCATTGGTGAAAACAACATGAAAATCGGTGCAGTAGTTTTTGAGTTTATCGCGAACAGACAGACAGACAGACGCGGCGGACGACTTTGGTTTTTTAATATGTAGGGGAGTGACAGTGTTGGTGATGATTAATGCACTATCAGGGTCACAGATAGAATACCTAATTCGATCACTGTATACGAAAAGGGATTCGGCAACATGGATTTTGATACCAAGCATTTTTAAGTTGGCCTTATGAGTTTTGAAGACGCAGGGTCGAATCTTGCCCGCACACAAATTAACTAAATTAACTTTATAATATTAGCATGGAAAATGCTTAAAAAAATAAGTTGCTTTATTTACAACTGAAAGATTTCTTTTATTATACAAGGTGTTTCTTGTAAGCTGTCAAGCCGGTGCAGGGTGATAGAGGACTACCATACCTATCGATTGGACCCCCATGTATGTTCCGCGATTTTTTGTAGTTTTCGAGTTAGAGTACTTTATTCATTTTTTCCAAAATTTTACGATCGAGTGACTTTAAAAAATTATGTCTTTTTTTGTATAACCTTTTCTTCAAGTTTTATTATTGTAATATGATCCTCACGAATTGTAGTTTCATACATAAAATAATCATCTTACCCACATAATTACAAGATATACAAATTTTGATTGAATGTGAGTAATTTACGTATGAGCAATACAGATTGGAATTTTCAACTTTAAAATAAAAACCTAAAAAGTAACTACCATAGATTTGGCCTTATTTTAAAAACTTCGCGGGTACCTAAGCTTCCATAATAATCCAAAAAAATTGATACTTTATTGGGCATTATTTGTTGAAATCGTCCTTCAAATGTGGGAAATGGGAATTTCCAATATTTCTGGTTTTATTTTTTACCGACATTAATGTCAATTAACGATATGTTACAGTCTTACTGTAGAACATTTCATGATACAAACAACAAATTCTAACTACCTATTTTAAAACTCACCCAATATTCTGACTACTGGCTCGAGAAAAAGAAAAGTACATAAAATTTTAATAATCTGGTTTGTGAGCAAAATAAAATCATTTGACTGGCTCATAATCCTAGTAGGTCTAATCGCGACTGCTACGCTAGAGATCCTGGGTTCGATTCCCAGGTTGAGCAAAGTGTTATTGGGTTTTTGTATGATATTATTAGTAGCAGCTCGGAGTCTGGATTTGTGCCCGGTTAATGGTACATATTATCAGCATAATTATCAGTCCAGGGAGGGCATTTTGGGCATTTAATTTGAAACTTGATTTAACATAAAATACCATTACGCCTGTATTCCCCGAAGGGTTCGGTATAGGTGTACTAATGTACACCCAAATTTCATCGGTATGTTTAGGTCCCGTGTAATAGGGGGCGAGCCTATTGCCATTAACCGGGCACAAACCCAGACTCCGAGCTGCTACTAATAATATCATAGAAAAACCCAATAACACTTTGTTGAACCTGGGGATCGAACCTAGGTCCTCTAGCGAAGCAGACGCGCTTAGGACTACTAGATTAATGAGCCAGTCAAATGATTTTACTTTTCTAACAAACCAGATTAGTAAAATTTATGTACTTTATTTTTTTTCGAGTCAGTAGTCAGAATACTGGAGCAGTTTAAAATAGGTAGTTAAAAACGTGTGGTTTTTGTCATGAAATGATCTGCAATAAGGCTGTTAATCATTTAAACATTAATTCCTTACGGTAATTGACATTAATGTTGGTAAAGAATAAAATCAGAAAATTAGGGAATTTCCACTTCACTACATTAAAAGGACGATTTCAACAAATAATGCCCTATTAAGTATCATTTTTTTTGCATTATTATCGAAGCTTAGGTTTCCGCAAAGTTTTAAAAATAAGCCCAAATCTATGGTAGTTTCTTTTTAAATATTTATTTTGAAGTTGAAAATTCCGATCTGTTGTTGCTCATACGTAAATTACTCACTTTCGATCAAAATTTGTGTAACTTCTAATTATGTGGGTAAGATGATTATTTTATGTATGAAACTACAATTCATGAGGATCATATTACAATAATAAAACTTGAAGAAAAGGTTATACAAAAAAATACATAAATTTTAAAGTCACTCGATCGTAAAATTTTCGAAAAAATGAATAAAGTACTCTAACTCGAAAACTACAAAAAATCGCGGAACATACATGGGGGTCCAATCGATAGGTATGGTAGTCCCCTATCACCCTGCGCCGGCTTGACACCTTACAAGAAACACCTTGTATAATAAGATGACAAACTAACATACAAGCCGCCTGACGGTAAACGGCAACCCAAGCCTATAGACGCCAATAACACTGATAATATACACAGCGCGTTGTCATCTTAAGACCAGTTGTTAAGTCATAATTGACCATTTATTTCACTGGATACAGCTCTCAGCTCTCAGTGGTGTCGCAGTGATAAATTTTAATATCAAACTCGATGTAAAGGCAATCGAGGTGTTATATGCTTCACATTAGTGATCATTTTCTTTAATAATAAGTTCGATATTTTTAATATAGGTAATACAATTGTAACGGATCAATGTCTGTAGGTACATTACCAACGGATAATGAAACCAAAAAAAACTTAACGCAAAAGAAGCCAAAACAACAAAATGTAGAATTTTAGTCTATCGAACTGTATGTTAAAAAATACTGCACGAAGTTGGATGCAGGTTGCACAGTTTTTTTGCTGAAGGCTTAAGTAAAATCTGGTGCATATTTTATGTTCATACGCCGTCTAGAAGCCGAGGTACATTGAGTAAGTAAATCCCTTGTTTATGTTACCTACGCGGCAGTAAAATATGAATTTAGCGGACTAGATGAACTTGATCAACCATAATGAATTTATAACACAGTCCCTTTTAAACATTGAATTTTTCTATTGTCTTTTTACAACTCCGAATAAAAGGGACACAATCATGAAAATGTCTCATTACACAAAACACTTCCATACATAAACGGGTAACTCATTTTACGCTCATTACGCCATCCGCGTCGGTACTTACGGTATATTGTGTTACATTGACAGAATACATAATTGGCCCTTTCGAATAAATGCTGAAATATTGTATGTTTTATTTCATCGTCATTAACTTGGGGAGAGGTTCGTTGGGTTCAGTGTTTATATTGTCAATAGATATATTTTGAAATAAAACTACTTTATACGGATTTTATCGCGTTATATTGATATTTTTAAATTCCCTACGTTTCGGATCCTTTACAGCATCCATGGTCACGGGTGGACTGAGGTGTTGGTCGTCCTAATGTCAAAATTATCAACAGCTACCCTACATTTTGTTGATTATTATTTATGCCGGTCACGCAGAATGAGCTCACCATATCCTTAGGTCTCGCAGTCTTGTGCTTGGATTTAATGGAATCTATGATTAGGTTCCAAGCAGATGGTAAGACCCAGCCATCTTCTCTATTGAAATTTGGATGTTTTTTAATTTCAATAGCCTCGCGAATCATCCTAGGTAGGAATCGGTTTTCTTTTGCAAGAACTTGTGGTTTATCAAATCTGATGTAGTGTAATAATAGATATATTTTGTACAGATTGTTTAAGTATAGTAATTGGTGCATTTACCTTTCTTGTCACGAGATTTAAGTGTGAGACATAAAAACATTTTTTGAAAACGCTCATAGAAATTTTGTATTTTTCTCAATCAAGAAGTAGACGATCCATATATGTCGGTCGCGTATCGACTAAACACCACACTTGCCTTCCCTTGACCTATAGTTTATTCAATTAATTTAGTAATAAATTTAACAGTCTATGTATGTACCTACGTATTTACAGAACGTATGTTTTTATGTGTCTATATAAGGATGTGTTACGATTCGTAGCTCAAAAACTACTGAACAGATTTTAACAAAACCGGTCAAGTGCGAGTCGGACTCGCGCACTGAGGGTTCCGTACCATTAAGATTTATGACGAAATAAAAAGAAAACTAGTTACTAGATCTCGTTCAAACCAATTTTCGTTGGAAGTTTACATGGTAATGTACATCATATATTTTGTTTAGTTTTATCATTCTCTTATTTTAGAAGTTACAGGGGGGGGGGGGCACATTTTACCACTTTGGAAGTGTCTATCGCGCAAACTATTCAGCTTAGAAAAAAAAATTACAAACCTCAATTTCATATTTTTTGAAGACCTATTCATAGATACTCCACACGTATAGGTTTGATGAAAAAAAAATTTTTTAGTTTCAGTTCTAAGTATAAAAATTTTTAGTTTTTTTCTATTTTAGTGTGAAAATCTTAATACGGTTCACAGAATACATCTACTTACCAAGTTTCAATAGCATAGTTCTTATAGTTTCGGAGAAAAGTGGCTGTGACATACGGACGGACAGACAGACAGACATGACGAATCTATAAGGGTTCCGTTTTTAGCCATTTGGCTACGGAACCCTAAAAATGAGGTGTCGATTGATTCGTCTTTACAGTAAGATTTAAAAATTGTGAAAAGAAAAACAATATGGCCAAGCATCATTAAAGAAGTGAATGGAAAAACAGTCTCACGATCTGTTTACGTGATTTACGCGATTACGCGATCTTTTAAAGTAGTAAGAGAGGGAAGACGCTATGTATGGTTGGAGCAGCATCCCTCTCTTATAACCGTAAAACACTCGCAATAATACATTGTAGTACGGCCTCAGCTCTGCCGGCTTCACGAATAGCCTCGGATAGGCATGCGTGCCCAATTACCCCTTTGAATAAACATCCTCATACATAACTTATGTAAGCGTATTGACAAAAACCGCTCTCTCGTCCCGTTTTCATTACAAATGTATAGATGAAACCCTTTTCTGACAACATATCGATTCCTCTTTCATATATATTTATTACGAAGTTGGTTGCTACTCAATATAATATTAACGTTAGGGTTAAATGTACAATATTATTTTAAGTAAATATTATTTAATAAGCCTACGAGTACCTTAAAGGTGCGTCTCGTCATTAAATACGAACAGAATATACTACGTCTTGCCCGCGAATTTGCTCGCGTAAATATAGATTACGTCGATCAATTCTGAAGTTTCATAAAAATTGTTAGAATGTAATAAAACGTTTGAGTGTGCTAAATAGCCACATAACAGGGTAGATAGGTTAACACAATGGTTGTTTATTTTTCTGTTCTCCGAATGAATTTACAAAAACCATAATTATATTGTTGGAGACTATGTAGTTTCTAGTAATTAGATCTAGATTATAATTAAATGATTTGGTAATTTAGTTTAATATAGGTATTAGTAAACTGTATACAGTATTAATTTAAAGTTAACTAATTTATTGAATTAGGAATCCTGTAAGCGTAGATGTAGTATGATTCAAATAAATAAATGTCAATATTGAAACAAAAAGAAAAAGAAACCCTACATTGCAGAATGATCCAACTTCTTTAAAAACAACTTATTGCGAGCCAGATGAACGATGCTTATAATTCACAAAGGGCAAAGATGAAAGGGTCCACTCGAGAGAATTGCGAAAAAATCATGCACAAAACTCACCGAAGGGAGCCGCGACTTCTAAATTAGAGCTGACGATGTGTTGCTGTCTCCATATACACTTAAAATTCATCAAAACACTTCACGACAACACACTCATCTTTCCATAGATCACAATAGACCGACTACGTTCGTAGTGCTTCTATAGCTGCAAATCCATATTCGTACTAATATTATGCCTCTGTCTGTCTCTCTGTAACCTTTTCACGTTTAAACCACTGAACTTATTTAGATGAAATTTGGTACCTATGGAAATAGTTCGAGACCCTGGGAAGGATATAGGCTACTTTTTGTCTCAAAAACTCATTTAGAATATGAGTGAAACTGCGGGCAAATGAAGAAAGAATAGCCTCCCGTACGGAAAGTGAAATCACATAAAAAAGTGTGATTGTGCAAAATATCGAAGTTTCAAAGTACTTACTTACTCTTATTTTTGTACCGAGTGACACTAATCAAAGGTTACTTAAAAGAGAATCACTGTATTTTTTTATTACTGTAGTTAGTTTGAGGACATTATTTTAAAGTTTGTTAAAAGTCTATGCACACGACCGCTTATAAACACACTTCACATATTATTTAAGGAATAATAATAATTGTATCAACGCACATTCGACGCGCACGACTAAGAAATAAAAACTGTCAACTGGATGGACTATTTCGTCAACAAATACGAAACTACCCACTACTATTGCTAATAAGTGCGTTCAGAAACGTCAACGTTATTACAACTAAGTTTTAAAAATATGGAATTTGATACCCTATAGGTAAGTTATATTTAAGTATTTTAGTAGATTATTTGGTTATACAAAAAATAAAAGTTTAGATTTTTGCTACCGCGAACAATTTAAGTCAAATTGACAGAAAACAAAAGATTCATAAGCTGAATAAAATAATACTATATAATAATAATACTGACTCAGATTGATTAGTTTCACCGTATGCGTCATAATTAATTCATAAAAATATAGATATTCGAAATATAAACGCAATAATTATTTCCTATACCTTATATAATATTTTCTCAATAGTATTTGTCCGTGTGTAATTGATATCAGCGCCATCTAGTATCTTAATGCGGGTCGCAAGTCTAATAATATTTTTTAAGTATCTTAACATAGTACCTATGGCGAATGTATAATCAACTGACTGCATTTTTGGTTCAATTTTACTGATAAAGTGTAACTTCACGCGGCTTTTTTGAACGAGGTCGAGTTATGTTCACTAAAATGGCAAAATATCACTATTACTAACTTTATAAATGTGACTGTATTTTAGAATTTCCCACAAATTCCATTACCACAGCCCCATAGATTCAAGCAGTGGCTTACAATGACCCAGTAAAGTGCGCTCGCTATTTGATACGACAAAACGAAGATATATGCGATGTCATGAATGCGAACTCTGTGACCTGCAAAGCTACACAAACGTTTCACGCAAATATTTTTCACTGAAATATCGTCCAGCCATTTGATTTATTGTATATATTTTTATGCACGCACGCATATAAATGTTTTATAACTGAAAATGTATCATTCGTGGTGAAAAATACTACTGAAGTACCTATCTAGGTATTTTTTACTCCGATTCGTATAGCTCGACGTGTAGTCGTGTAATAATTGAGTTTGGTATTTGCTCTAGCATTATTTTTATCTTGCACGAACCCCTCTATATGTAAAGGCCCCCTCCAAAAATTTCCAGTCGTCTCATTGTCATGATCCAGCCACGAATCTAACTCCCAACTATTAGATAAATTTTCATCATCATCTTCATCATCAACCCATTACATTATCCCACTACTGGGCACGGGTCTCCTCTCAGAACGAGAGGAAATAGGCTATAGTCCACCACGCTAGCCTAATGCGGGTTGGCAGACTTCACGCACCGTCAAGAAAATCTATTAGCCATGCAGGCTTCCTCACAATGTTTTCCTTCACGGTTTAAACGCGTGGTACGAGTAATTCATTATTTACTAATAGAAATAAATCATTTTCATACCAAACTTCAATAATAATGACCTAGCAATCGAATCCAGGAGTGCACGATGAAACCACTAGACGAAACAAGGTAGTTCATTTTCTACAAAAGAAAAGAATACAATTAAAACGATAGTACTCAGCATTCAATGTCAAAACGACGCTTCGAGGTGTCTAATGTGTCTAGAGCTCTCAATGTCAGACTAAAGTGTCGGTGTAAAGTGTCAGGGGCACAGTTACACCCGGCACCCCAGCCTCTTATCTGTCGACTCTTCGAGTGGATCGAAGGGATTTCACAGAGCTTTTTTAATTGAAGTTTGTCAGGTTTCTTTTGCGATTGTCATTAAGGACTTCTTTTTATGTCTGTTTCATTTACTAGTTATTTCTTGCGACTTTGCCCGTGGAAATCACAACGTCAAAAATCTAACAATATGCTTAGTCTCCATGAGCTGCTGTGGCCTGCGGCCCCTGTGGCCGGTTGACTTGGGGAATCCGCACCCTACCAAATATTGGTCAGTTGAAGGGCGTAATGTTATAACATCACCACTGCCGCAGCAGTTGGCTTTTATGCCATTGTAAACAAAAATATTGGTGTGGCATTTATTCCATAGTTGAGTATAGTAACGCACTCACGGTTTAAGAGAAATCTAGTGCGATGCAACTCTTTTTAAAGAAAATAAATGAGGAAAAGTTGAACTTAGTAAAACTCTTTAAATGTTTTCAAACCTAACTTCCCCCGTTGATCTAGTGGCTGCAAGTGAAGTCTGAATCTCTGAATTCAATGCCTAGGTTGGATGATGTAGGTAAGTGTTGGTATTTCTATAAATATATATATTTCTAGGGTGGGTGCTTCTTCTTCCCAACAAAAACACTAGGAGGTGGTGAAGGGCGGGCGTTTTGGGGACTATTTATAATGTCAAAATGACGTTGCGCTACCTAGTGGTCTCTCTTCAGTAAATGATGGAACAATTTGTTCCTCGAAATGATGTGAACTTAACAGTTACATTCTTATTCTTCAACCTGCCGCCTTCTTTCTCGAACGGTCTTGGACCTTCCGCATCCAGTCCTTTCCAGCTACCTTAGCTAGATCGTCGTACGATCTCATACTTTGCTTATCGACGCTTCTACGCCCAATTCGTGGTCTCCCCTGTAGGACTTTGAGTCACCTATCACCTCTCCGGAAATTTGACCTACGCACTTACTCTTCTTTTTCGCGATCACTCTGGCTACGTCGGTCAACTTGGTACGCTCACGGAATTCCATATTACAGACTCTGTCTCGGATAGATATTCCTAATATCGCCCGCAGTAACATTACCAATCCAATATTGGATTATACAACGCAAACACAACCGCAACGGCTATCAATATCAGTGAGCAAAAATAATAATCGTTCAAATACTCCCCATAATGTTCAGGCTAACATTATTGAAATGCAAAGTGCGATGTTGCTCGCTACCATTCTCGCTTCGTAATTACAACGTGCCGTGTGAATGGACGTACACGCTTTGACAAACTGTTACGCAATTAGTAGCAGTTGCGCATTACGTAATAAGCCTGCGGGCGGTCGTTTCCGTAGGGGGTACACTGATTGTAAGTTGACTGCGAATTTTGGTGGGAAGAGCGATAGTAGCTTCATAATAACATCATAATTTATTATTATAGAATGTAGGTAGTTGTAGTACCAGTACATGGTACCTAACAAATCATCAACACTAGGCAAGAAGTTTACCTCCTGTCATATGGGACCTAAACATATCGGCGAAATAAATATTTAGTACACTTCTGCCTGATCCTTCGGGAAATACAGGCGTGATAGAATGCATTTTACATGAAACGACTGCCATTAGTTCTCCACAACCAAATATCTGGACAATACCGAGGCTTTTCAGGCTACACCTACCACTTACGATTGCCATAATTTTCCAACCGGGAACCGACGGCTTTACGTGCTCTCTGAGATCTCGATGTGTTAAGAATGGTCACCCATCCATAGCCTGACGGCGGCAGGCGGTGTTTAACCTTACAGATCTGTCGATCAGTATAGTTAAAACTTAGCTACGGGCTAACCTGAGCTACAATCCTAAATCTATATAAATACAGCTTAGTCCTTCCCGCATCATTTTTGTCACGGTCGGTAAACGCTAACACGGCCCCAAATTACACATGGGCTTTGCTCCAACCACCTCCCCCAAATTGAAGCATGTTGCCATTATATTCACACGAAATTTAAGGGGAAATACGGTAAGAATGGCTGATTTATGTCTGGTTTTGCGTTCCTATATATGCATGTATATTAACATTGAATTATTGTTTTTATGGAAATAAGGTCTGTTAATCTGCCAATAAAATATTAGCAGAATCAAATAAAATTGTTCTCTGATTATTTGGCTATGCTGTTGATCTTGCCAGTTCTGAGAAAATCGGGTTTTAACTATCATACCTATCAGATGTGAAAGAAAAAACTAGTATAAGATAGCTGAAATTAAATTGTACTAAAATTGGCAAGAGCTTTCTGTTAATACCATGCAGAAAAAAAGGAGATATTATATAGCTGTGTGCCAAATTAAACCTAAATCTGCTTAGCAATTTTTACGTGATTGAGTAACAAACATACAAACTTTAATATTTATAAAATTGTAAAGAAGTAATTTAAGAAAACGCGTGAGTGTAAGTTTAAACGTATAATTATTTTTATTCTTATAAATTTATTAACATAACACGAAATAACATACCATCACGCCTGTATTTCCCGAAGGGTTAGGCAGAAGTGTAGTTAATGTAGGTACTCCCACAGTTCGCCGGTATGTTAAGGTCCCATAAGGCCCTAGGTGTAATAGGGGGCGAGCCTATTGCCATTTACCGGGCACAAATCCTGACTCCGAGCTACTACAGAGAATTACATAGAAAAACCCAATAACACTTTGCTCGACCTGGGGATCGAAACCAAGACCTCTAGCGTAGCAGTGACGATTGGGACCACTAGACTAACGAGGCAGTCTAAATAAATACTGTAATCAATTTATTATTATAATGAAATTATGTACACGTGTATAGAACAGCCCACTCTCTTAGACTAAGCTGTTTTCTTCACATAATGCCTGAAGGTGAGCTCAAAAACGTTCTTGGTAATTTTCCTAATACAACTTTCCAGACCAAATGCAACTTTATAACATTATGTAAAACGTATAAATTTCTTTAGCTGGTACAAATAATTACTTCAAATTTGTGTTTTTTTACAGCAATGCCTTTAATATGGCGGATAGTGGTATATATATTTTAATTACCCTGTGCTTGACGTATACATTTTTGGCATATGTGAATACGTAACTCTTTTTGAAGAAAATTTTATATAAGGCTTTCATACAAGGAAAATGTTTATGTTCCAAGTTTTATACGGTATATTAAGTTTTCCGTGGCTTTGCGGCTATCAACTTTTTCCATAGATAAATGTATACTTGACGTCAAAAAAGTGAAGTTGCTATGATAAGACTTTCTTCAAAATGTTTGTTACTTTTTTTTACTTTGTAGCTGCCTCATTAATCTGGAAATGGTCGACAGCGTGACTGCAATGCTAGAAGACTTAAATGTGATTCCCTGGTCGAGTAAATTATTACCTAATAATATTATACCGTGGCGGTGTTTAAGGTAGCGCTCCTCCGAAACAGCTCGATCGATGTTATTGTTTTTTTTTTCTGTATATTTGGTAGGTATGAGAATAAGTCGTTAAGTATTTTTCACCCTCCTTCTTCCACCTCCCATTTGTAATCGCCGGTCGACTAGTTGTTTCTATACAATTCTCAGTAGGTAGTGTCTTCGAGTCTGAATTTGTGTCCATTTAACTAATAGCTTCCCCGTACTTTAATTATGGGACCCAAACATACCGGCGAACTGTGGCTGTACAATAATAAAACTCTGCCTTACCCTTAGAGGAATGCAAGCGTAACGATATTGTTAATACTATATACAGAATCCTTGACGTATAGTTTAATTTTTAATATAATAACATTGCCTACAATAGATCCGATCTAGGGGACTATGCAACTTGTATTTATTATATAGGTAAATCGTGTACTTTCTTATAAATAGGTTTAGTATACAGTGTCCTCGTGATATTCCCCTGGTATTGCCATACTAACATGCAGCAAAAGATCACAGGTAACAGCTTTCTAGGCCATCTCCCGTAAACAGTACGATATCACCGCTATGTTGACTTTTAATACTTGCGTTCACAAGCAAGTTTTACGTTTTGTGACTTTATTCAGCGGGTACTTGTTACGGGAATGCACAGAGTAAAATGTCATTGCTTCATAGAAATATATATAATATGACCTATTTTACCATGCCTTACCATTATATTTTTAGCCTTACTTTTCGTATGCGCTTCGGTATCCCTATATTATATACATAAATTCTGCCGTCGTAACGAAATAGGGCAGAACTAACATTTAAATAAAAAATAGTTCTATACTTGGAATCAGAATTAAAAGTCCAATCTGCCTGTATTTTTTGGAAAAAAAAAAAATGTTGGTTGTGCCCTTTTTCGTTACGACGGCAGAATTGTTATATATGTATAAAACATCATCACTGAGCAGCTGAAGCGATTTTACAATTTTTTGTTGCATTCGTAATTATAAACCCCTGATACAAAGTAAAAGTGTTTTATGTAGTAATTGTTTGTAAATTGTAGTAAATAAAAAAAAACGCAAATTTAATTTTGCATTTCGTTATAATTATCATCAAACAGGTTTAATATTGTCATCATTGTAAGACCTTATTGTACAATACCATTATAATATACCATTGTTTTGAGCTACAACTAAAAGATATTATTTTACAAAGTGTTGATTTGTATTCGTATCATATTTTTAGCATACATGCATAAAAATGTGCTTCATCATCATTATTATACTATATTCGTCCACTGTTGATACACGTATCTTCAAAAATTTGAGAATATAATTTCGCTATTTTGCTAATGTTTAGCAACATCGTGTAAAAAGGAATGTGCCATCATTTTTCCTCAAACAAACCTAACTTTACGTACCTACAGGTAAGTAACTCGTAATAAGTCACGCGTTATACACAAAGTCTCTAACTTCGACACCAATATCTTTTCACGAAAATCCCAACACCTTCACACACGATTTACCCGATCCCAACAGTGACCCATATCATTTGTATTATATAAACACAATTACTAGCACAGTTTCTTTGTTACGTCCAACTATATAGTCACTATCTGGGTTATCGAGTTCCTTGTTATATACAATACGACGTCACACTGTCCCTCCCTTCCGTACCTTTGTATTGATAGGAAAACAGGCCGTACATTGAATATTATGTAGACACACAATTTGCATAAAGCAATTTATAACAGCATTGTATTTGGTGCGATTAATATCGCTCGTTTAGAGTAACGATTTATTAGATGTTCGATGTCGTCTTTGGACGTAAAAGTAATAAGCATTGATACTTTAAAGCTATATTTTTTTGTTTATTTTATTCGTCGTACACAATTCTGCAGTAACTGTATTGATTGGTCATATAAAAGTATTTTTAGTGCGATACGCGGAGAGGATTGGCAATCAATGTTTTTACTGCATCGATAAAAATCTTGTTAGAAAAAAGATATATTTTCTCAACATTGTGAGCGACATTTTGACCGTATAGGTTCATTTCATGAAGATGGACGCTGTGATTCTTATGTCACTAGCATAGAGTATAAATTCAATTAATTCAACCGATTTCTTTTAAGGAATTATATCGATAGTCAAATCACTTATAGTCGTAGCCTTTAATTCCACTATTACTTAAATGGAATTGAGGCTGCCGCATTAGTCTAGTGGTTCTAAGCGCGACTGTTACGCTAGAGGCTTGATTCTAGGGCGGAGTAAAAAATTCTCAGTAGCTCTTAGTATGGGTTTGTGCCCGTTTTATCGCAATTGGCGCCTCCTATTACATGAGGCCTAAACGTACCGGCGAAATATTGGTGTATATAAGTACACATCTGCTTAATCCTTCAAGGTATACAGGCGTGATGCAAGCATAACATACTAGGTACAAAATGTTATCATACCATCACGCCTGTATTCCCCGAAGGGTTAGGCAGAGGTGTACTTAATGTACACCCACAGTTCGCCGGTATGTTTAGGTCCCATGTAATAGGGGGCGAGCCTATTGCCATTCACCGGGCACAAATCCAGACTCCGAGCTGCTACTGAGAATTTCATAGAAAAACTCAATAACACTTTGCTCGACCTGGGGATCGAACCCAAGACCTCTAGCGTAGCAGTCGCGATTGGGACCACTAGACCAACGAGGCAGTCGATAACAAAATGTTATCATCCAAAATATTTAGACCTAATACCTCAATGTTCTTTTTGTTTCAGGAAGAACAAAATATGATGAAAGGTGAACGTGTAGGCAGGACCCATACGACATCACGGACTCATTGAACAAAAATAAGTGACAATCTGAGCATGAGTTGATTAGTGCCAAATACAAAATGGCGATGGTTATATCGCAAACGACGAAGGCTGCTATTGGTGGATTTTTAGCACTGATGATCCTTGGAGCTGTCCTTGTTGTTGGAGCTGCGGTCGGGTGGTTTGATCCGAGGAGGGAAGATGAGGATACTCCAGCTAAAGTCAGCGCCAGGCTTCAAGGACGGACGTCTTTTGTTACGCATCGTGCTGTGAGTATTATTGAATCATTCTTTTTATAATCTTATCCTCTCCCAAATAAAGTTATACAGGATGACCTAGAAATTACTTTAAAAAAATACTTATTATAATCAGAATAACTTGTGTGTGTTTGTATTAAAGTGTATTAAATTTTTTGATGCTTCAAAAACGTCGTGTTTTATAGAGTTTACGTACAATGAGAGGTCAGGTTAAACTGGCTAATAATAGCACGATATGTAACTGTGTGCTCTTGAATCTGAATAATGAAAACTGTAAATTTTAGGCCCCACGTCTCTTCAATTAGATTCCCAGCCAAGTAAATATAGCTACTCTTACCTTAGCTATATTATAAAATGTTCTGTTGCCTTTACCAGCTAATTTGGTATAAATTCAGAATTTAAAATAACTGCACAATTGTTTTACAATACTATTTAAAACAAAACTGTCTTCATTCATAAAAAAATAAACTTCTTATAAACCTTTTCAACCTATACTCACGTTTTTTTGTCTTGTTTTGACACGTGATATTTTATGATAGAGGAAAGAAGACAAAATGTTTTTATATTAACCCGTCAAGCGCCATATTGTAGACACAATGCAAAATCTATTGTTATGTCCTCATGAGGAAACTGTATGCATTGACGGGTCAATGATAAAGACGGTAAGAAATAAAAAATAAAAGGCTCTTCCTAATACTACTTCCGCAATAGACTCGCCCCCTTTTACATGGGACCTAAACATACCGGCGAAGTGTGGGTGTACTTTAAAGAAAAAAACCCTTTACTTTAGTATATAAGAAGGTTTTCGGAGAAAAAATAAACGATATTTGTATAAATCGATACCGTAAAAAAAAAAATTGAGTACACCTCTGCCTAATCCTTCCGGGAATACAGGCGTGATGGTATGATTAGTTATGTTCAATGCTACTTGCGTATACAGCATCTGTTTCCCTAAATAAAATAAGATTAAAAAAAAAAAGCCTCTGTTTGTGTTACCAAAAGATATTGTTTTAGTTTCCAATTTGGTAGCGTCTCCCCTAGTCACATTTCCTACAATTCTAGTTGCACTACGAGTTATCTAAAAACTTTTCCAATTATTCCAGCTTCCCATTTATTTAGACAAAAGATTCATTTCACAAATGTTGACGTGGAAAATTTTAATGTTCCGCTTAAAAAAGTTTGTGAACATAAAGTGTAATCTTGCTTTGTTAATTCACTCTAGACTCAGACGGATGGGATAAAGCAGAACGAATTTTACGCTTGTTTTGAGCATGACAATCTAGGTTAACGTGATGAGATTTGCGCGATGTAGTCTGCATTTTATTCTTATTTGCACTGTCCGATTTATCGTTACGATTTTGTGACGACTATGTTGCATGAATAATACTGAAACATTTTAAGCTCGTAAGCGTCGAAACATTGGGAATAGATTCTGTATTGTTTTCCATTCAACATATATATATTATACCATCCAGTAACATGATTATATCTAGTAGGTACACTATATTTACAAATATATATTTTCAATATATATTTTTAATCTTTTCATTATGATGTATTTAAATAAATACTATATTTGGAAATTTAAATCGTTTGGGAACTAGATTTTGTCCCACGGTGGGTGCCAATGTTGGGTCGAAAATACCCAGCAAGCGCCAATACAGGGTATTGGCGCCCAACGTGGGACCCACACTGGGCTAACCCAGTGTCAAAATTTGTCAAAATTGTTTTGTTTTTCAAATTTTGACCCTCGCTATGTATTTAAAAGCCGGTAATATATAACAAATATAATACACAAGTAGTAAACATTAAGAAAGCCAAAGTATTTATTAATTAAAACGCAATTGAACCGTAAGAATTGACAATCGAATGATCGCATCAATAAGCTAACATGTAGCTTAAATATATTCTATATTCCTCCAATGGTTGTTTTTGGAGAATAATATAGGGAGATCCTTTTTATCCTCTTTTAACAAGAACATGCATTCCACATGACCCAATTTCAAAGAAAAACACTTCACCAAACCTTTCGGAAGAGGCTGGAGTTAATCACGAAAATAATTAAAATTATCCTTCTCTCGTTCCCACAAAACATTACGATTCCAGTTTTCACGTGTTAGCTTGAACAGGGGTCGACGAATTTCATAGATTATACAAAAGATAACGTGAACGAATCCGTGTCTTCCCCCGTGTTCACACTTACAAAGCTAAATTTTACCACCAGCAAAATGGCGAATGATTTCCGAATAAAAACAAACGCTTATTAACATAAAACACAGACAATTTCTTTTTTTTTTTTCAAACAACGCGTATTGGCCGTGGTATAATTCGATTTTATTTTTGTTTAATCAGAGATTTGAGGCATATATTTTCGGTAGAAAAAATTTGATTCGGATTTAGCGTGTCGGAAAATGTAATTACAATTTTACATTTTAGTACATTCATCTGATGTTATTATGATTGTTACGTTGTATAGCTTTCGTTTTTAAAATAAATATATGAACAAAATTGGTCCTCTTTGATAATCCAATTTCAGCAAATACCGATTCCATTAACCTTTCATGGGAACATAAATATTAGATAAACAACTCTTTAACATTGATCCGCTATAGAAAGAGCCATATCTATTCTAAGAATCTCGAAATATTGTTGCTTATTCAGATTTTCCTGTGAATTCCTTTACGTTCCTAAAGCATAACACTTCCCATATAATTTTATAGTTTGATCCGGCTCCACAGTATTTTGCTTCTTCCAATTTAACAGTATTATACACTGACGCAGCCATACATACTTGTAATATATGCGTGTATCGCTCAACCTATTTTCCTTAAGGGCACGCTTACCCTGATTTATCGAAAATTCCTTTGATGCGAAGCACTTGAAACATCTCGAACTAAAATGCAAAAACGCTTCCATTTTTCAAGAACCCAAATAGAAGTTGGGTTGCAAACATTTTATCCCTACACAACCCAATACCGCCCCGCGTGAAAAGCTGATGTATAACTCAAAACTCATACAAATTGTATCGAAATGAGATCTGTACGAGTGTACATTATACGAAAAGGTTTAGCTGATAAAACAGCGGGTGTATTGGTATTGTCCGTCAGGGTCTGACTTTCAAACACGCTCAATAGATTTCGTGAGGGAAACTCTTCTTTGGAAGAGTCAAGTCACGCCCAGAAGCACTCGGTTCCAGCATAGTAAGGTACAGTCGCAACGATACACATAAATAATTCATACGAATAGATACGAGTCGATATTGAAACAATCTGCTTTCGTATATACTTTTTGGAGCGGCTCTTAAGGCGAAGCTCTGATAGTGTATCGTTCGTAATCATGCAAATAGGATTTGGGTGGATTTAAAAATTATGTTGCTTTCATACGTAAACGGTTTTGGTGCGAGTAACATAGAAAAGTAAATTGCTCGAAGGCTAATCTGGGTATTAAATAAAAACATGTAGATTTTGTACTTGTTATACTGTGTAAGTTTAATGTTATTGGATTGTAACAAGTGATTATATTCACTGTATTATGTTTTGTTTTCGAAGCAGATTCTTGGAGAGGATAAAACGGTATTATTTATAAAGATCGATACTGGGAATTAAGCACTCCCTTTGAAGTTGAGAACAATGGATAAGATGATTTTGAGTTATCCCGCAAAAGGAGTCATTATCCTAAGTGGCGAAGAGTTTATTACGTTAATATTATAATGAATAACAGACTATTGTAACATATTTTTAATAGGAAAATTCGAACAGATACTTATTCGTAATGGAAATAATTAATTTTTTTTGTGCCCTATTTTTGCTAAAAGGAGTAAAATGAACGAGTAATTTTAATTCAACTAACAATTTTGAAAAGAGATATAAACTTTATTGAATTGTGTGATACATTCATTAAGTTGCGGATTTTCACTTCGTTTCGTACTTATATTTAGCCGCATATAGATAGACCTTATTATAGTAGAATAAAGGCTAGTTAGTCAATACTTACACAGGTATAACGGATCTTTCATCTACAAAGACTCTGTTCGTATTGTCGAATTTATTTTCCATATTGTGCGTCTTCAAGTATCATCAGCAACGTCAGTAACATCGTTAACCAAAATTAATGCATCTTAAACAGTTATTTGACGTGGTGAATATTACCTGCATCTTTTTTTAGTAACTATGTACATATTATTTTAAGTAGGACTCCCAAGTTGCAGGCAACAAACATAATTCGTGAGCCAGAAGACATATTTTTCCTTGTCCCATTCTCTCTTTTGAAAAATCACTTTGGCTTTAAACCAAATTATTTTTGTTTTTGGATTTGTTACCAATTTTAAAAAAGTACAGAAATGCTCATTAGCATACTCCAAATTAACTATTATTTCAATTACTGTGTCGCGGCAAATTACTCGTTATTCCATAATAAAATAACCCGGTAACACCTACACGAGGCTTATTCTAAAACAGAAAATACGATTATTGTTGACACAAAATATAATCTACACAACACAAAATACGATCCATAATCCTTTAATTAAAAATGATCGTTGGAATATTATGACCGCATTAAATTTTATTACTATAATATTTTGGTATAATAAATTAAAAGTAAGTATTATTAAACGCATTTGTTGGCAAAACAAACAGATCAAAGGTAATATTATGTTTACAAAATAATTTTATTACCTACCAATTATATGGTGTTTGTAAATAAATATTAATTGCTCAATTTATGGCGATGCCATTGAACTGAGGTGCGAACGATATTAAAAACGTTTACATAGGTACACGCGATCGGATAATTTAGACGATATAACGATCTCTGTACAAAATTTTCGCTTGAATGAACAGAGATTGTTACAAGTAGTGGGTGGTGGAATGGTTAGACAATATTTCGTTGTGTAAAGCTATCATTAAGTACCTACGTAAGAATTGACAATCATTGGTCTACTTTATAGAAGACTAACTTCTGCCTGCGACTTCATCTGCGTGGACAGAATTCAGAATTAGGTCCAAACTAAATAAAAACATAGTGCATAATAAACATATAATCTACCTATGCGAGTGTGCCAAATTTCATCCAAATCCATTAAGCCGTTTCTGCGTGATTGAGTAGCTAACTTTCAAATTTTCACGTTTATAATATTTGTAGGATTAGATTGTCTCATACTTGTTAGTCTAATGGACACTAGGGTCTTACTAAAGGAATTTAAATCTAATTCCTTTAGTGAGACTTTGAGCAAGTGTTAATAAGATTTTCTATTGAATTCTCAGAAACGGAATTTGATTAGAAATGCCTGGATATCAGCAATAGGCTCGGTCCGTATTACGACCTAAATATTTGGGAAACATAGGGTGTATAGCAATAGGTACACCTCTGCCTAACCCATCGAGGAATACGGCGTAAAGATTTTATTTAGCTACGCATTTTTTGCTTTTGAGAGCACGCGTGAAAATTCGCAAACACCATTTGCCTCGCCATTACTGTCACTTATATAATACCTATATATAATCTTGGTTCAGTATCCGCTTCCCCTTAATATGTATCCTTGAAAAGCAGCCAGGATTTAACCAACATGCCCACCCGTTTTCTCCTATCAACAACTTCGCACGGAATTACATTATCCAACGCTGTGTGTACATTGTTACTTTTTCGAGAATATTCCTCCTTTTTTAGAGAATGTACCTCCTTTTTGCTGAGAAAGATCTGAAAGCTTTTCTATCTAAAAGGCGGGTGGCTTAATGACTGAGCTGATGTGTGGAACAATGAGTTGTTTTTTTTTTATTTGGCATTTGAGCTTTAATGCTTTGTAAGGTAAAACTGCCTTATTCGTCTATAGTATGGTGGATACATCGACGCCTGCTGTATGTGAGCTTCAACACCCAGATTCAGTGTTATTAGATTTTTTATGAAATTGTGATTATGTCTAAATTCAGTGAACGATTTTTTACAAACTTAAAATGAGACAAAGCGGGTCGTTAATTACCCTTCCGAACAAATAAAGTTCTTAAATGACAGAGTTCTGAGGTAACAAACATAAGAAATACATCCAAATCGAGACCTTCTCCTTTTTTGAAGTCGGTAAAACATAAAAATGATCCGTTTTTATCCTTCGCAAACTATGATTTTGGTTTCACGCGTATTCATATGCAACAACTAGTGCTAGGTTCTGTTGTACGCACGATCTTGGGTTTCAGTCCAGGACTAAGCAGTATAATTGGGGGTTTATATGGTATATTGTAGCAGATTAACGGTCTCGCCTCCTATTACATGCGACCGTATTACCGTTGAAAGTTGGGGTTACTGAAGCACTCCGCTGCCTAACCTTTCAGGGAATGCAGGCGTGATGATATGTTATGTTAGTATTTCTTTAGTCAAACTCTAAAGGCTGCTGGAATGTTTTCCGTCGTGTCTGATTTTGCACAAAGTTTGACAAAGCCAGAAGTTTTGCGACAGTACTTGTATTGTTGAAAGAGACACTGTATCTTGTTCCAAAGTGCTCGCATTACATCCTTTTTGGAACAAACATACGCTGTATACACGTCCACTAGTGTTGTTTGTCGCATAAACTTAGTAGTTTTTGAGCCAGTAGCATTAAAACAAGCTTGATAAAGAATGGCTATTTTTTACACCTCTGCTAAACCCTCCGAACATAATATTATATTCCTACGTGGTAGAATGTTTGTTATATTGTAGTTTTTTACGAGAGTACGGAACAGGGTGGCTTAATGGCTCATTTTGGTCTTATAGATTTACCGTATTTAAAACTGTCATTTTCTTGTTTTTTTTTTATAGTACGAAAACTCCTCATGGAAATTCTGCCGCCTGGGGAGGGGGCAGGGTATGTCGGACTCGTACTGGCTAAAAAAAACAGCGCTTGCCTTAACTTGCCCTACAGTCACAACCATTTTTTTTAAAGCTTACTAGCAATGTGGATCACACATTACTAGTATTCTTGTTAATCCCTCGAGCTAAGCTGAATGCTTGTGTTATGAGTGGGTTTACGTACGTAGTGCAATTGGTGGGGTTTGAACCGGAAACCACATGATCGCAAGTCCGAAGCCCGAATTTAATTGTACCTATTCGTAAGATTCGTCACGGTATAAGTTGACTTGGTATTGTATAGAATTTTGTTGAAATGAGAGGTTAGCTTAAATTGGAAATGTATTGCACTTTATCAGCCGTGACCAACCAACCAAACAGATGGTAAGATCAAGTCCGTCTTCTCAATAAAAAAAAAATGGGTGTTTTTTCAAATCATCCTAGGTAGAAATCGGTTTTCTTTTGCAATATTATTTATTTACGTCTCAGTACAATGATTATAGTCATAGCAAGTCTCGGTTTTATTTACTAAACGAGGGGCTTAAAAGGCTAGTTGACTAATATTGTTTTATGGTCCCATAAAAAAGTTGAACATACACGTAAGTGAAGCCGAACAACAAAAAAAATACTTTTAACAGAAAAGTTAAACCGCCTTCAAAAAATAATAAAATAATTTTGTCTAAAACAGTTTGGGAAGTCGGTGACTCGGTGAGTGGGTCTTTTATTTTCGCCACCGACTTCCCAAACTGTTTTAGACAAAATTATTTTATTATTTTTTGAAGGCGGTTTAACTTTTTTGTTAAAAGTAATTTTATTTTGTAATTTTTAGTGGAAAGTTTTGTTTAGAAATACTTGTTAGCCAACTAAACGCACTGCTCCAATAAGACAGCGATGTTTCGGACTTCGGAGTAAACGATAATATCATCGATGTAAACAATTTTTAGATTTTTGTTGATATTTTCAAAACTGCTCAACCGATTTCAATAAAATTTGAACGGGACCACCTCTAAAGTATAACCTACCAAACAAAAAAACAATCATTAAAATCGGTCTACAACTGGCGGTGATATCGCGTAACAAACATACAAAAAGAAAACATACAGACGAATTGAGAACCTCCTCCTTTTTGAAGTCGGTTGAAAAAGAATTTTAATTTGTTAAAAAATAAAGAATTTATAAACCTTTTCATTTTATACTACACAGAAAGCGCACTATATGTGGCGTCACAATCCGATATGCCATACAATTTCAATACTTACATTATTTTGCGGGAAGAGGACAGAGCATCTCCTCTAAATCCCCACCAAAAACTTTAAACGCTTATATCCTAGAACTTTATTAGTCGATTTAATTATTTTTTTCCAGTAGGTAGGTATACGTCTTCTATTTAATTTTATTTTACTTCAACATCGGTCAACTACCCTATTATGTACTGATACCGTGGGTGTTGCAAAATCCTATTCAGCTTATTGTAAGTGGGCGAGGTAATCCGATTTGCTTACACCTTGTACTTTGGACATCAAATTACTTGAATACTGTGAATGACAAAGGTCAGCGGCAAAAAAACAAAATGAAATAATGATTTTAGAGTTTTATTTCGGGTGATGTTTTC
Organism: Subacronicta megacephala; assembly: GCA_958496365.1. Lineage (NCBI taxonomy): Eukaryota > Metazoa > Arthropoda > Insecta > Lepidoptera > Noctuidae > Subacronicta > Subacronicta megacephala. The sequence goes on from OY292526.1 coordinate 4,966,917, forward strand.
ATTTATGTTAAATGGCATGGCGGACCAAATTTAATCGAATAATATTGTAATAAATTTTTTGATAGACCAAAATATGCAGAATATGCCAACCAAAGTCCGAACACCTGTAACTTTGAGGAGAATAATTAACGTGGGCATCTCATCTATTCTGCCCAATTTATATAAAAAAAAATTTAACATAAATTATCACTGATGTGAAAAAAATATTTGAATAAATGTAATATTACATTAAAATAGGCTAAATAATGATTACTACGCTACGGCTACTAACGCTTACGCTACTAGTACGCTTGTACTACCCAAAGGTTTAAGCAGAGGTGTACTTATGTTCACATAATTATTTACAGTTTGCCGGTAGGTGTGTTAAGGTCCCAAAAAATAGAGAGCAAACCTATTTTCCATTAATCCATATATCGAAACAACGAGCTGGTCCTGAGAATTTCTTAGAGAAACCCAATAATACTTTTCTCTCCCTAAATCGGCTAAATTATCTACAAATAGTTGAAAATATACGCCAAGCAAACCTAACAATATAATATTATTTGTCATACCGTAGTTCCTTACAAATTTCCGAACACACTAAATCCGAAATCGGTTTCGTACACACAGGATATCCTAACAAAACATTTTAGCAACGAAATCCCTCGCGACCTACCTACTAAAATTTATTAAAACGAATGCATGATGTAAATGACAAATACATATTCCTATGTAAATTACTAGTTAGAACACAAACAGTGTAGAACGTGCTCAATAATTGATTGCGTTCGGAACTACATACCCAATGGAGGTTCAACTTAGGTCAAGGTTACACAATCGAAATATCATTAAGTTTTAGCACTTTGTAGAAATTAGTTAGTTAGGAAACTATACGCCCTTGGAGGAATTGATTTTTCGTATCTATTTTTATGTTAGCTTAATAGGATTAACGTTGATATTCATTGCCTAAAGTATTTCAAGGATAAAATGTTGTCTTAGTAAAATAAATTAAGCTTAGATAGTTTTTAAATTCACTATGTAAACATTTCTTCTGGCATTTACGTATGCTAAATGTTTTTAAATGTATAGTTCATTATTATTTCTTCAAAATAAATATGTGCCGTATTTTTTTAGTCAGGATTCGAATACACCAGCAATTTACCCAACTATGCTACCGAAATTCCATAATAAAACTTTAATTTACATTCAAATTTAATTTGACTGGACTTCACAATTGATTCTGTGGGGATTGATTGATTCTGTCACAGGATAAAACTGTGTTAATCATAGAATAAGTAATATCAAGAATTCGCGTTCAGCTATTTTTGCGTGTCATGTATTGTGTCTAAAAAATTAGCTTCTTACGCATGAAATTTTGTCCCATCCTTTTTTTTAAGCCAAGCCTTTCTTTTTTTTCCATATGGGAATGGTAAAAGTCGTTATTATTAACTTAGATTAGGCCACTGTAAACACGGTCGTTTACAGCGACTAATTGCCAAAATATGAAACTACTCATTTTAAGAGTAGTTATATTGGCTTCACTTTTTGCAAAAAATACTTGAAAACCTAAACACATTATATGAAAACAATACCTTATCTCTGTTAATTACATAAGCTTCCTTGATAAGACTTCGCAACCAGAAGTCTAATTTAATTCTCGAAGTACGAGCTGATTAATATAAAGAAATTTTTCATAAAAATAATAAATGGCTTAAATATGCCAGCCAATTAACTTGGCTCTGTTAAGGAAAAGTTATTCTTTTATTTAAGCTTTTAAATGAATAAGGAATTTGAATATGAATAAATTAAATACAGGGTAGAAAAGTAATGCCTTTCATATTATCCTCCTTTTTTTGTTAATATAAATCTTTGTTTAATGCCATAACTGTAATTATATTTTTATAAATTACATACATACATACCACCACGTCTGTGTTCCTCGAAGGGTTAGGCAGAGGTTTACTGGATATACACCCACGGTTCGCCGGTATGTTTAGGTCCCATGTAATAGGAGGCGAGCTTATTGCCATTCATCGGGCACATTACAGTTTGTTCAGAATCGACAATTGAATCCATCACAGTGGTTTCTAAGTGTTATTCCTGCCAAAGCAGAAAAGTTTGAAATTATGACCCATATAAAATTATATATACCTATCAGTTAGTCGAGTTATGAAAAACTGAACCATATATCAACGGAGTCAAACTTAATTCTAACTCAATAACATTAATCAATTAAAAGACGCCCAAAAGCCAAAAACCACTGTAATCGATTAAGTAGTCGATTCAATTTCAAAATTCTGAACAAATGCTTCTAAGTCTTGTGCTTATTATGATACATTGTTCTCTTTAACTTGTTTACTAACAGTTTGTGGGTTATGATAACAGACTCTGCTATTCGATTCACCTTCGAAGTTTTGAAAGACATACTCTACCTATGAAGCACTCAATAACAAGCACCATAGCGGCCCATTTCTCTAAATTGACTTTACAAACTGACTTCCAAATTTTTGACTTTGATTTAAGGTAGGTAAAACTAATACTGGTAGACTTTTAGTAGTTAATGTATTCTTGAAAATTGTTTAAAAAGGAATTTAAATTATTTAGACACTTAGACTCATCCCCTTATAAAATAACATACCATCACGCCTGTATTCCTCGAATGGTTAGGCAGAGGTGTACTAATGAACACCCACACTTACACCGGTATGTTTAGGTCCCATGTCGAAACGAAACAGTGTATTAATGGTAGGTTATATTATGTATTTGCTATAACTAGACCAGGTCTTTATTTATAGATTCCTTTACTTTTACTTAATTGCTACCCCCCCCCAAGGGGGTATCCGATAACCCTCTCTACTGTTGACTCTACTAAAGTCCGCCTTTGTACGAAATATTTGTTCATAAAGTATTAAATAAATAAATAAAAGTTAATCAATTATAAAGTTTAAAATTATTCCAATCTACCATAACAAGCTTTTTGTTATTTAACGCTCCCAAATTAATCGCCAATATTTTATAAAACGTCCGTGGCGTCCTTGACCAATTATTACGAAAAAACTCATCACAGATAAAATAAAAATATATTTTTTCATATTTCAGTGAAAATTCATTATTCATCACTATGACGACCGCTTTCAACGGAAAGCTTTCGTGACCGAAATCATTAAATTTTCATGCATTTTGATAAAATTGCCGTAGGTGAAAGTCACGGGTCATTCTAAACGAATATTTCATGTTATTTATTTATTCATGACTATGACATACTAATTTTATCGCTTCAGGTGATTGGTTTGTAAAGAAAAAACAATGTGTTAGGTAATTGACCACATTTCAAAATGATGAAGCCACTCAAACAAAAATACATACCATCACGCCTGTATTCCCCAAGGGACATCCACACTTCGCTGGTATTTTTAGGGCCCATGTTATAGGGGTGAGCCTATTGCCATTAACTGGGGACAAATCCAGACTTCGAGCTGCTACTGAGAATCTAATAGAAAAACAATAACAGTTTGCTCGACCTGGAGATCGAACCCAGGACCTCTAGCGTAGCAGTCCCGCTTGGGACGACTAGGCTAATGAAGCACTCCACACAATCAAAAATACATTTTCTTTGTATTCCTATCCTGAATCCAAATTTGTTAAATTTAATTCCTGAAAAACAAATAACAAAAACGTGTGCTGACGTCACTTATAGGTACCGTGTAATGAGGTAAATATCTTTGCCAAGGGGTAATATTGCGAAAACACAAAACTGTGCTTTTAAAAGCATAATAGGAATGTCGTGATACTACGTCAAATGTCAATGTCAAATATGACATTTTCAAAAAAATCAAAGGCATTGTGTAATTGGATGGCCCAATTCATGAAATCACTAAGTCCAAAATTCTAAATCTAATTTAAATTTTTGCATCATTACGTGTTATTTCAACACACAATAAAACAATGAAATGCCATTATCTTAAAAGTGACTTTTGGACTTAGTGATTTCACGAATTGGGCCATCCAATTTGACACTAAGCAATTGTTGTCTATATTCTGTGGCACGTAGACATGCTTGCAAGACACTACTACTACTTACGTGCACTGTTTAAAAAATGAACAAAAGAGATTTTATAATCACAGTGGAAAAACATTAGACTTGCACAAAGATAGCAATGTAAGAAAATAACCTTAAATGATACACTTTGTTATAAAGGCTAGACTGCACCGATGTTACCCAGTCACGAAATAACTCGTTCGCGAAATGTTTGCGAGTCATGAACCTCAGTTTATTGTTCCAGAACTTTCCTAATGGTATCGGAAATTAAACTTTTGATTTTGGAGTGCTTTTATTTATCGTTTGCCATAATTTTCTATGGGGCAGGTTAGCAGTAATTTTGTTAAACGGGGTGAGTTTTAAATGTAAATCCCTTTATTAATTACTGTTTTCCGCTATTATCGTGGAATATATTTGAATCGTAGATACGCTCTCTTTCAGTTGCATTTCATTACATGACTCGAATGTCATGTCTTAAATATGTTCTTGAACTTTAGGTATAAATACATACACTATAGAGTATAACCAAATACCTAATTATTTTTTAAATTGAACAAGAATCAAACTCGCAACTCGGCAATTGCAGTGACAATAATGCATAATGCATTGGTATAATGTTGTGCGTGAGTTAGTGGGTTTGATTCGAGGAAAATGTTATCAGGTATTTCAATCAAATACTAAGTAACAGGCCGCAAGTTGTTTTGAGTTCGGTTAACCCTTCAAGTAATTAATTACAGGCACAATGCAAAATCCATTGTCTTGTACACTGGTGATCGTTACGGGATTTTTTTAATTAATGCTACTAGTGTCTTTCGACTTTCTAATAATTATATAGAATAGTGGGTGAAGAGAGCCCTTCACTAAAGAGTCGGTGTTATCTCTTATCCGCTGTATATACATATATACCTTCTTTTATAATTGTAGGTATACTATCGTGTATAAGTGCGATACTTTAAGTTTCCAAAAAAACACTGGATCGACTTAAATTTTCACCTCGTATGTAGGTTATTGAAAATGGCTGGAAGCCAACATTTATATTTCTTTTTAAAATCATCTCTGCGACTGGCATAAAGGATTTATCGATAATAATGTACTTAGCCCTTTGGCATTAACTTTAAAATTAAATCAACGAACAATTATAATCTTCTTAGTCGGCTTTTTAATCAGTTTCCAGTTGCCAAATGGATAATTATCAAATAAACAGTGACTTCGACCAACATAATATCCAAATTTAAGGATATTATCGATAACTATACTAAAAATAAATTTGTTGTCAGGCATTTGTTAACCCTTCAATCCAATATTATAGACACAATACAAAATCTACTGTTCCGGTATCATGAGACCGCTACGATCGTGTCGTTCATTAAAAATATCTTTTTTTTAAAGCACATGCGTTTATCTTGCGTAACCTTCATCGACATACAAATCTATGACATTCCATGAGGAATTCCCGTACTATCAAAAAGTTAATTTTAGTAACACCACGATTATAACACCTAGAAATAATATTAAATATTTATATATTTTTTTTTATAAGAATAACTCAAACTATAACACGTGTGACATTTGCAAATTCTGACCACAATCACACAACGTTTACTGGTCAAAGTTATGATCGTACTATAACAGTTTAACTGGTTAGGTCGGCCACGAGTGCAGCGAACAACGGGTTGAAACTTACAACTTTTGTAAAATAAAAACGCTTGTTACATATTGAATTTATGTTCCAGTGGTGAAGCGTTTTTGTTTAGAGTTTTACGGGACAGAAATGTAAAGTTAAGAAGACCGAAACAAAAGAACGCGATACTTATTATTTTCTTAATACTCCTTAACGCATTAATTCAGTGATGCACGTAGTGTTGTCATGAGGGCAAAACAATAGATTTTGCATTGTGTCTACAATATGTCGCTTGACGGGTTAAGTAATGTTCTTAAAATTTTCCCAGCCATTGGAAAATTAAAAAAAATATATATGTAAAATATGAATCTTCTATAACATTTGTTTAATTTTAATACAGCGGGAATATAATTATATTTAAAGTAGTAACGAATACAACCAGCATAAATCAATAACTACCTTAGTGTTGGAAATAATTAAACCAAAAAAAGTTACGTACTATGACAAGGGTCGTTGGACTGAGATTCATTTATCTGCAGAGCGAAACGTACGAAGTATCTACAGTGGTTGGCTATGCGCCATTTTTTATTACAAGGGAAATGCCCAAGCTTTTTTACGTTAAAAAAGTAGATACAAGGTGTACCTACCCTCTGGTTCCTGATAAATAATTAAACAACGTGTTTTTTTTTTTATAAACTAGCAACCCGTACGCAGCTTCGCCTGCCTACATTTTTGCGTCATAATTCCTTGTCCTGACAATTACAAATATAAAAAAAAACAGCTAAATCGGTAGAGCCGTTCTCAAGCAATGATCTTTCATATATGGGGCACTTGATATCAATTTAAGTAGTTTTAAGAACTGTAATCTGTAATCTCATCATCATCAACCAACTTATTTTTTCTGTTTAATTTGAAACAGCAATTTATGTATCAATGCAGTTATCATAAATGTCTACAGTCAATAGCTGCCCTAAATGAAATAAAAAAAGGACCAGTTCATCATACGAAAAAAATAACAGGCACTGAATAGTGTCATATACACACCTATATACACTATACATCAACGTATACTTTCCGTTTTACTATGGTTAAAAAACACTTAAAGTATACTTAACGCAATCGCGTACTTCAAGGCCCATTGTAATCTATCCATAATATTCCGTTAGCATGACATTAGTGCGTAGTCTACTCGACTGTAATAGGCCAAATATTGCTGTACCCAAAATGGATTACTAACAATAAATTTTCTATTGCTATCCATAAAGGTTTGGGTTCGTAGAATATTTTGATAGATATGTTGGTACATGTAGTATTGTTTTATAGATACTTGAACTTGAACTCTTGATAAAAATCATTCCTCAATTGCCAATCGTCTCGATTTTCTAATGAAATCTAAAACGATACTCAAATAAAAAAAGGATGAAAATTACCTACGTTTTGATCGAACGATCTATCAATACTTGAAATATTTGCACTCAATCTAGTGTAGTTTACCAACTATTTATTGAGAGTTGCATTATTGATATATCAAACAATTTAACTGACCGTATAAATGGATTTATTGCATCACTTGTAAATAGAATCATGTACGTACTATCGACAAAATAGTAACGCAGGCAGGCAGGCATTTTATCACGAATGTGAAAACCTGTATGCAGGTGACTTTCGTCGTCAGTCTAGAATATTTTGCCGTGTACATAAAAAGATTCAAGAGAAGTAAAAATAGTGAACTTTTTCTTGTAAATTTAGTTTCTGTTTATTTTGGTATTTTTTTTATTATTATCATTATATTTGAATTAGAAGGAATAGTTTACCAGGCATGCAAATTCTTCACGATGTCTTTCATCGTCTAAGCGCGCGAAAACGAATATTGCTCGACTATATTATTTTATTGAAATATAAAAATAACATGTAAATGTCCTATTAATTCACTCATGTCCTTTTATCTAGAGCGATGGTCTATCATTCTGGAGGCCTCGTAGGGTCGATTAGAATTGCACTTCTTTGTATACGACATTGATGGTTTTTCTGTGTGGTATCAAAACGACCAGAGTGCTATTAATACTGATTCAGTAATAGGCAAGGTAGAATTTCCCATGTGAGAAGCATTCTTCCCTTAAATCTATGCCTGCCACCCATGACTTCGAAAAGTTCACAATCCCTTTCTTACTACTGAAAGTACATCACCTTAACATGTTTTAGTACGACAAAAGAAAGACAATAATACCTACATCAATATAAGCAAATAACATTGTATTACTTTCAGTTTACGTAAAAAATGAATAACTATAACAGCCCAAACTGCTTTTTGACACGGAAAATAGTCATTAACAGCTGATACTTTGATTGGAAATTAAAATACCTTTTTGATTATGATTTATTGTTATGGAAATTGTCCGTCTTTTTTAATAGTTGTTGAATGACAAATTATATTAGACAATGATCTCAATTCGATATTGTCTTATTTCTGTACCAAAGGAGAACTGATTATACAGGTATAAGTAGTAGGTATTTACTGCAATAATTGCATGGGTTTAGTCCGACAGACTAAAATCTGACTCTATAAAACAAAACATCACGCCTGTATTTTCCGAAGGATTGGGCAGATGTGTACTGTACACCCACAGTTAGCTGGTATGTTTACGTCCCATGTCATATGTCATAGGGGGCGAGCCTATTGCTATTAACCGTGCACAAATCCAAACTCCAAGTTTCTACTTACAATTTTATCATGGAAAAACCCAATAACACTGTGCTCAACCTGAGAAACCAAGACCTCAAGCGTAGCAGTCGCCACAAGGACCACGAGACTAATGTGACAGTGCTCTGACTCTAGTATGATAGATTAATTAGACGATATACTGTATATATATAGGATTATATGGCAACGGTGATTTGTATTCGATATGGTGTTATGGCGTATTTCATAGTTGCCCGTTTTTTTAACGGCCCCTAGACAATGTCACATCTTCATTATCGATGACGAAGTTAGATATCCGAAATGTATGGATTTGACATAATTTCATCACGTGACATATCGAAAGATTATGCCAATTCCACACATTTCTGATATCTAACTTCGTTATTGATGATAACGATGTGACATTGTCTAGGGCCCCTGAATAATCTAACTTCGTTTTCGATATGGAAATGTAACATTGTCTAGGCCCCCTGTTTTTGTTATCGCTAGCAGACAGATTAAATAACCTACCTTACTGTCTTAAGATGACATAAGCTTTATAAAAGTAATGTCATATAGGATTAAAAATAGCCCACTTAAAACAAAACACGCTAAAACAATTCAGACGCCAAATTTTCCTTATTGTAAGCCAAGCCTATATACTGAACCGCGTTTTTTGTTCAAAGCTTAATGCCAAACAAAATGAATCTGACGTCCATTAGTAAAGATTAGGCGAACCGGTGACAGGTCGGCAGACCAACAATTATCAGCACCATTAAGTTTTGTTTTTCTCAACTGACTTAACGTGTAGGTGGGAGACACCTTTACGTGAGAGAAATATTAATGGATGTATTTCAAAATTTTATTATAAGTATTACTAGCTTTCCGCTCACGGCGTTGCCCGCGTGTTTTCGCGACTTTACTGTACTGTAATGTGTATGTATAATATATATAAACTATCCTCTTGAATCACTTTATCTATAAAAAAACCGCAACAAAATCGTTGCGTAGTTTTAAAGATCTACAAACAGATTACTATGTAAGTAGTGATTATCAATCAGACCTCATACAGATCCAAATGCGACCTCTTTTTGTGGTGCAGGAAATATCTTTTGGAAAAATAGCATTTGCCTTTTCTAGCCTATAAGAGAAATTATTTTTAGCATTTTATCATCATCATCATCGTCAACCCATTACATTGTCCCACTGCTGGGCACGGGTCTCCTTTCAGAACGAGAGGGATTATATAGAGTGGCTATAGTCCGCCACGCTAGCCTACTGCAGGTTGGCAGACTTCACATACCGTCAAGAAAATCTCTCAGGCATGCAGGTTTCCTCACGATGTTTGTCTTCACCGTTTAAGCGCGTGATAATTAATTATTAATACGCACATGACTTCGAAAAGACAGAGGTGCGTGCCCTGGATTCGAACTCGAGACCTTTGACTTGGCAGTCCAATAGTCATATCACAAGGCTATCACTGCACTCTGCAGCTTTTAGCATTTTATGCAAAGGAAAAATAAACCAGGTAATTTGCATAGCTGTACTATTTAAATCGGTCAAAATGGTATCTACAATCTTCTACTCCAAGTAATCTTTCTTTGTAATAATAATAATGGACTTCATAATCATGCTCGTTACGTCTTTAGGTAATCGCTAACCGCGAAGGCAATTAGGTTGAGATACTAATGGGGTCTTCATGTGATAAGCGGCAAGCCTATCTCTATAGGGTTTTCCTACCCATCATGTATATAGGGTGACTTGTAATTAGTGTATTTTACTGACATACGTATCGTGATGGTACTAATTTAAAAATTTTCGAGACACAATTCTTTTGTTTTTTTTTTTTTTTTTTTACTTCAACTTCAAAATGTATAGTAATACTACATTTTTTAATTTTAATCTTTTAAATCCATATTAGTCTTCATGAATCTATTTTATTGCACTGCTAAGCACGGGTTTCCTCTCAGAGTGAGATGAGGTAGTAGTCCACGTATGTAGCCTGTAACTACTAGCGCGTTGGCAGACTTCACATGCCACCGAGAAAATCTTTGCAAGTTTTCTCACGATGTTTTCCTTCAAAGTTTTTTAATGAATATTACGTACATGTTTAGGGTTTCTAGCAATACTTTATGATAAAATTTATGTAGAGATGAGAAGTATCTCAAATTCTTTACCAACAGATTTCAATCTTAGTTACTTCAATGATGAAGATGAATACAAGTACAAGTAATAAATTTACTGCATTACGATTTATTTTTAAGTACGAAATTATAAAAAAAATGATATTTTACTTTCGCTAATATTTTTGTCTTTAAAAATGTTTAGTACCTACTTAGAGAAAAAAAATACTTTACTCATAATATTTTTTCCTTTGATCAAAAAATCTTTATCAAATGGGACATGAAAAATTCTAAACTCACCTAATTAATAAATATAGTAATTACCTATAAAAAAAACTTAAATATGAATTTCATTTACAGTAAGAAAGTCGTTCAAGGCAACAAATACTTTCAAGTTAAGTAAACAATGACTGAATGGTGGAGCGGAACAAATAAAATAATTAATAACTAAAAATTTCGTTTCGTTTTAGGATCAAAGCTGCGACATTCGTTTACAGAACAAAATTTAACGAGACCCGAATTCTAATTACAATGAGATTCGTGGTAGCGAAAATCTAAAATTATTTCCAACTTGTAATTATGACATTGAAGTCTAAATAAATGACACGAAAATTGTGCCTTCTGATAGGAACGTCAGACTTGTTTTAAATTATTTTTTGACTTCAATACATTCAGATAGAAGAGAAACAGCACAAAGTTTTTCTTTACCTACAAGATTATTAAAATTCTTGCTCGAAGTTGATTCCCAAATCAAGCCGAATTACCTATATAGTTTATTTTTTGGTATAAAATTGTCATATGTAGCATTTTAGTTATGATCGCTCCAAAATCACTTCTTTCGCTTCGCTTACGTTGCTTACGTACGAATTAAAAGTTTAATGAATAAATTTTCATTCTTGAACTACGTTTTCCCGGCCCTACATTAATCATTAAGAAGAGCTGATTACTTCTATCATTTAATTTAAAAAAATATTATTATCAACATTATTTGCCAATTTCCTTCTCCACACATTGATATAAATTCTGAATATGAAACCGCATTTCACGTAATACACATAAAAAAAGTAATAATCACACGGACGCTGCTGTTAAAGTCAAATAACGCACACATACGGTGAAACTAGTGAACAAAAATAAACTAAACAAGAACGACAACGAGCTATCATTAAACTTATAATGCTACAAACAAGCGAAACAACAGCAAAAGCTAACCTCAACACTCAATGATCATAACAAACTTTAACGAAGTAAAGCATGGCTTTAAAGTTATACAGTTGTTATTGCTGCCCTTTTGTCCAATGTGGACAACCAATGCGATGCAAAACGATCCGAAGCGACGCGGCGTGCAAAAATATGACAAGACTGGAATTGATAAAATAAACTACTGTGAATATTGAAAGCTACAATCAGCTACAAGCTCAACTGGAATTAGTCACCTACATAATTAAGAAGCATTTTTTTATAATAGGGAAAATTCTCATTAATTTTCCTTTACCTGGGGAGGCGACAAGGTAATACCTTGTCGCCTCCCCAGGTAAAGTAAAACTATGTCGTACTCGTATCAATTAAAAACCCCACTTACCCTAATTTTCACAAATACACTGTTTTAAAAGTGGATTATAATATAATGTTTATCCCATGTGGCATACGGTTTTATATTATCACATCGCTCCGTTTATAGCATTAAGTTATCACGTGGGACAAAGGTCTCTCTGACCTTATTACTTGTCATTATAAAAACATCAACTGAACTATGTTTATTATGCCTTACGCTAGATTACGCTAAATTAGGCTAAATTCAATTTAGGCTGAAGTGCCTCTTAAAATTATATTATTATTACCTTTGCCTTAATTATCTAGTGGTACATACGGCTACACATCAAGCTATACAAAACCAGTTTAGACTGACATCTCATTGTAAAGGTTTTCGGCACATTTCAAGGCCAACCTATACTAGTTTTGTATAGCTTGATGTATAGCCTTGCGTACCAAGTGCGACTGTTAAGCCTATCCTGGGTTCGATTCCTAAGTTGTGAATATTGTTATTGAGTTTTTATATTTATGAAATTCTCAGTAGCAGTTTGGATTTGTGCCCGGTTAATGGCAATTGCGGAATACTACATGGAGTGTCTACATAAACTGGCAAACTATAAATAAATACACCTCTGTTTAATATTCCGGGATATACAGGCATGATGGTATGTTATGTAATGCAAAACAGTATGTGTGACTTTAGTGTCAAAATTATACATTTACCACGAATTTCGTGCTTAAAATCATAGTTAATTTTACTATTGTAACCAATTATCTAGGTTTTAGCAGAAATTCTGAGACACCTTTTTTGATTACTGACGTCCAAAGAGACTGTCATCCAATACTTTTGTTGTCATATCAAATGCCAGAACCAAACTGATTTCATTATGCTTATTGTGTAATTTTAATTCCGAGAATACTCTAATTATTAGGGCAAATTGGATATTGAGCGCTCCAGGCAGCTTTGCAATAAGATCTTAAGTGGTCTTTGCAGATCCGCAATTACGTAACTGGCCTGAAAATCTAATCAACAAATACATAGTATGTATGGTTATATACCTCGACAGCCGTTTATGCGAACATCGACTCTTTGTTGAGGTCTTTAAAACACAATTCACGATACCAAAAATTTTCAACATCAATCAAGGAACTTTTTTTGCGTATAAGCCATCGATATTAAGCGTTGATGATTAATCTACATTGTGTCAAAAAATATCCACTATTTTTTTTTTCTAGACGTTTTGGCCATTTATTTCAAGTCGCGGGTTGTATTTTTTTATGAAAATTCCTAACAAACCTTTGCGAATTGCCTTGGCACACTTCAGAGCTATAAGCAGTGTTAGCCTAGCCCCTACTATTGGACTGAAGTGCAGGTCTTTACTTCGAATTAAAAGCAGGCACCTCGTGACCTTTCGATATCATGTGCGCATTAATAATTATCACTCCCTTCAAACGAGTTCTTGAGTGGAGACCGCGTTTAGGCAAACGTAGTGTAGGACGCCCGCTGGCCAGGTTGAGTGAAGATTTGCGGAAGGCAGCTGGTTTACTTAAGGTTTACTTAAAGAGGCCATCGTCCAGCAGTGGACGAATACGGGCTAATTATGGTGATGATGATGAAACGGTGAAGAAAAACATTATTGGAAAACTTGGATGCCTGAGAGATTTTCTCGACGGCATGTGCAATCTCCCAATCCGAAGTAAGCTTCAGGCCTCCTCGATTAGAACATCAGAGCAAGGTGGACTGTGAATTGTGTAGTTAACCCAACCTCTTTTTGTGCAGACATTTGTATTCTAATCTCGTATAAGCTTTCGACAAAAACACATTAGGTTGTCTATTCACAGGTACAGAGACCTTTGTATTTAGGATGTTGAAGGAAATAGGGTTAACTTTGAAGTTGATACGTTTGCAGAATTTTAAGGCAGTGATCAGACATTATTAAATTTGCCATATTATTTCTTTTAAATGACTGACTGCCACATTATCAAGTGGTCATAAGCACGACTGCTACGCTAGAGGTCCTGGGTTCGATCCCCAGGTCGAGCAAAGTGCTATTGGGTTCTTCTATGAAATTCTCAGTAGCAGCTTGGAGTCTGGATTTGTGCCCGGTTATTGGCAATAGGCTCGCCCCCTATTACATGGGACCTAAACATACCGGCGAAATGTGGGTGTACATTAGTACACCTCTGCCTAACCCTTCGGGGAATACAGGCGTGATGGAATGTATGTATTCTATATTGCTGCGTACATTAGTACACCTCTGCCTAATGTTAGTGTTTTACTAATAAATCGAGGCTTATCTCCAATAAAGAAATACAATGTGTACCCTACTTCACTGAAGCATAATAGTCGGTGTAGGAATTAGGTCACAGCACTTCCCGTGGGCGCTGGCTTAACATCCTGTCCTGATTTTCCGCAAATTCACAATCCCACCGATACTTTAAATGTTTCCTGAACGTCTATTAAAACGTTTTGAAAACAACCTTCTATTGGTTAAAAGAACATCTTAAACATAAAATTTATATCGTCTATAATTTTGTCCTTTGATCTTTCTTCATCCCTCACTGGGGAAATAAGTCTCTATGAAAAATTAAGTGGGTTTCTTTAGTATATAAATATTTTTTCTTTTTACAGGTAAACCCAGATGAGAACAGACTGGCTGTCGTGTCACACACATCACCATGTAAGTCAATTTTGTGGGGACTATGTGGAGCTTTGAATTAAAACGTAGGTTAAATAGTTAAGCTTCGACTAGAATATTAGGAGGCCATTACAAAACAGTTCATTTTCGTCTTCTGATGAAACGTCTAGAAACTACTGCTTATGTAGTTTTTATCATCATCATCATCAGCCCGATGCTGTTCACTGCTGGACCAAGGCCTCTTCATGCATCTTCCATTCGTTTCTGCTCTGGGCTACTCTAGACCATTTCTTTCCCGCTGCCTTCACTATGTCATCGCTCCATCTAGCCGGGGGTCGACCGACACTTCTACGACCGGTCCTCGGTTGCCAATCGAGGATCTTCCGACTCCATCTTCCATCCTTTCTACGACATACGTGACCCGCCTATCTCCACTTGAGAGTAGCGGTTCTACGAGTGATGTCGGTTACTTTAGTTCGCCTTCGGATTTCCGCGTTAGTCACACGATCTCTAAGGGAAATGCCGAGGATCACTCTCTCCATAGATCTCTGGGCAACCTGCAGTTGGTGTGCAGTTTGCTTTGTAAGAGTCCAGGTCTCTGCTGCGTAGGTCATAGTAGGCAACACGCATTGGTCAAACAGTCTTCGTTTTAGGCACATCGGGAAATCTGCTTTCAACACATCAGACACTTTTCCAAAGGCTGCCCACCCGAGCCGGATACGTCGACTTATCTCTTTACTTTGGCCATCTTTATCGAGTGTCAGAGCTTGCCCCAGATAGACGTATTCTGGTACATTTTTTATTTTGTTGCCATGTACGAGAATGTGGTCGACCTCCCTCGTAGTTTTTATAATAATGATTATTTATAACAGTCAATCTCATAGCTACAAAAATAAGGTGTGATACTCCGATCAGTATAATTTTTGTCCACAATGCAACAAACAAGTATTTAGGGTGAGAGTTTGTTAGTTAGTTCAAAAATAATGTTGCCATTTATCTCCAAAACAGTTTTCCCGATTTGGATACCGGTTCTTAGATAGCGGTTATATTGTTAACTCACTAGGTGAGATATGTATGGCCGCTGTAATCAACATGGTTCAATCGTTCAAATGAAGCTTTGCCGCAAAGAATTTGTGATTCATGACGAAACGGAGAAAGTGTATGTGTTAAGGGCAAGGTTGTTTGTTTGTATATGCAAATTGTATTTCCCTTAATACGTCACTCATACTTGACATATTATTTTCATAAGTCTGCTTTTACTTCGAATACAATGCGGTTCATTTATTTGAGTCAAATAATATTATATACGCTACCTGAGTACCTATATGAAAGATATTTTTCTTGTACCCACGGTTACGCATAGGTATAAGCTGATCTTTCCTTGTCTAAAAAGCCTATACAATGCAAGGTCATTTTATACTGAAAATCAGTATTGATATGTAAAACCGTACCTACATAGCTATTGTTTTTTGTGGATTCTCTCAATATTAATTATTTTATTTGCTTTGCTAACGACTAGATGGTGTCGTGTAAAAATATTTATTTATGTCCACATTTATACATTTACTTTCATTTATCATGTATCAAAGTTTTATCGACTTTAAAGAAAAAGTTCAATATTAATAATACCCGGGGTTCATCAATGATCTGAATTGAATCATTTTGCAAACCCAGGCTGAAATCAATAATATAATCATTCAGAAGTAAATCCTACCTATCTACAAGTTAATAAAACGTATCATATTAGCTCATTCTGGATACATATATTTTAGTCATAGTTTGAACAGTATAAATTGCTTCCGACGTTCTAACCCATCTAACTTGAAGCGAATACGAAATCAAATTAGTTTCCAAACATAATATTATTGAATAACAAGCCACAAAACCACGTAATTTATGTTTTAGAGTTTCATTATTATTCAATTTTTGCTATTTCAGTAGTAAACTAACAATAAAATGTAGCTTAGTCCGTACCTACTTCATTGGTAACTCAACATTAACTATGTAATAATTTAATGATATAATGGTTTTCACTGATTTAGTTTTCATTGGAGACAAAGGAGACAAGGGAGAAAACGTAAGTATCCATTTGGAAATAAAACAAAACAAACTATATATTAAGTACTCTATTAAACAAACACTTTTGTTTTGGACAATCCAAAGGCTTTCGAAAGTTTGGCGACAAGTCTTACTGAAGTTCGCCGAGATTTCACTAATCCAAGGGATCTTTGTCGCCCTGCACAAGTTTTGAGGCACGTTATAACTCAGGTCACGTACCTCGTTACATCGATATGTAGTAAAATTCGCGTGTTTTGCAAAATCGTGAACTGAAATTGGTAGTAGAATTGAGTTAATAAAAGGGGAAGAAGCTATTTTATTAACATTCCAACGATTTAAATAAGGTCTTACTTTTGTTGATAATGTGAATGATTTGGTTTTTCCAGTAGAGAAAAGTAACTATAAGGTTTTTATGCTGTATGTAACTATATATATGGTATTGAATATTTTGAATGATAAAGACGGGGCCACTGAAAACGCGATGGGAATACGTAATGGGGATGGTCCCTTTCTATTTGATAGGCCCATAGCAATCCTATTAGATTAACCCTTTACTGGAAATGAATAAGAATTTCCAAATAAAACGCTTGAAGATATTCTTTTTTCACTTTGTCATACTAAAAGATTTTTCATTAGTTAATGCTTGTCTACGTATAATTAAAGATATAATCGTATAACGTAGGAGTTACAAAAGAACTACAAAAGGATATCAAAGAAAAACTTACTTCACAGTTCATGAACAGTTTAAAACTTATGACTTATTTAATGAAATTGCAACTTTGTCAAATTCTACTCGCATAATTACCAAATCAGTTCTAGATAGAGTAAGATTTAATTTTTTTTTGCTTTATAAACTACATCTGTGGTGTCCTAACGATTTCGTGGATTACGATCAGTACACGTGTACATTGCCAAAATATATATATTTTTCAATATCATGTCCTAAATCGGATGAATACTGAGAAATTTGGATACCACATTACTTTTTAATTAATCTGGGCATCATAGTTAGCAGTTAGTTACCCCAAGTTTATAAAAATTTGGCAGTTAGGTAGGTATATATAGATTGAAAGTATCCACATATTTTTTATTTTTTTATTATTATTAAAACAAAATAGTTTACAAAACATTTAAATTACTTACAATCTAAAAACCACAAGGGTTTGTCCAGATGGCAGTGAAAGATCACTGTACTGTACTGTCACTTACTTTTCTAATGTCAATCATTGTACTTAATATTCTCCGATTGGCTAATAATGGCAAATATAATATTACTAAAAACAATTATGCAGAAAATCATTTTCAATTTTAAATAAAATGGAAAGCAAAATATATATACTAAAAGTTTTTTGGGCTCAATTTTCATATTTTAACAATAAAAAAAAAACTGTGCCAGAACCATGCATGGATTTTCATGCTCTGTCCACACTATTTTAACTGTTTGAATTATTTGGCAGGGATTAGCGCCAGGACAATGCAGATGTAGTCTTAATGACATCTCCCAAATTCTGGAAGTGATGCCTGAGCTGAAAGGTCCACCTGGACCTCAAGGGCCAACAGGGTCTGATGGAACAACTGGCGCTCCTGGGAAAACGGTAACAATAGAGTACCTATACATAGAAACATACATAGTAATTAAATCCAAAATCTACTTTCATCCCAATAATACGAGACCAAAATAATTAAGTATCCTATGTAAGTAAACTCTTCTTACTTCTATTATTTTATTAACTACGGTTTTTGTTTCAAAACGTTTATAAAAAAATATAGTAGGTATATACGAGTATAATATATATATAGTCAACATTTTTATTAATAACAGATTCTAAGAAAATATATCCTGTCTTTGATCATTTTGATATCAGATAATAATGTAGCCCTAGACGTAATACCCACTTACCCAGTCATAAGGTAAAATCAAAGAGCAATAGGTGTCTGATAAAAAGATAAAATTACATGCAAAGGACTATGCTTCACTCTGAGAGCTATTTATTGAGTGACATTAAGATTCCAGATTATCAAGGGAAATCTAGCTTAGACGTCTCGGAAACTTTATGGATTAAAATACGAGGTTAATAAAAGATATGATTACAGTGAAGGCGTAGACTTGTAAGGTGAAGAGCTTAGTGAAGGCGGGCTTAGTGGAGCGGATTAGTCTCTTCCAGAGTTATAAAGTAGTTTAAAGGCGATTTCATAAATCTTATCTTACTTCAAGAAAATATTAACAAAGAATATTATGATGGAAATAATTTTTACCGCAAAAAAAATGTTGCGGTTTAGAAGATAATGTCGGGACAAAAAGTAAAATAATATATTGGAATCGTTTTTATTTTTTGGGATAATTAAATACAAAAGCAATTATGTAATATTTATTATCAACCCTATTGGTGTGCCTTTCAAGCAGTGAAAAACAAAAATTGCAGCACGTGGCGTTCTGTCATTTCCCATCGTTTCATTAGTATAAAAAAATTGAGTTTTAATATTAAAACATCCAATACCACAGTCTAACCGTAAGTACACTTACACGACTTTGAAATGAAACTTTATTTTAGACTTAACGAACCTTAATATAATCTGCCAATGTTAGCATAATATTTGTTTTTAATCAAATAACGCAGTTATGAAAGCTTACAATATCACTTAATGAATAAATATACATATTTGATAGGTTAGAATTTCAACTATTATAATGTCGCAACGGAATTACAATGTAACAATAGGTATATAATAGAAATCCTTGGGGAACTCAGTCTTAGTACGTTATAATATATTATTCAGCTATACAAAAAATGTTGCTCCCGAATCCTCAAGTAATTTATTATAAGCGTTCGTATACAAATGTCTAGCGACACGGGTCTATATTTTTTATCTACTACAAAGATTTTAATATAACTAGTTTTTAACAATCTATATTTTTTGAAAACATGACTTTTCTTTCATTCTTTAAAATGAGTAAACAAAAAATTTGATGTCAAAGATTGGACCTAATATTGTGTCCTTGGGGAAACCGTATTTATTTGTGTTGATTATTAGAGAATGAACGAATCAAAACAGATTATGTTAGTCAAAGGGCTTCTAAACTTCTAGATCATACCATTGTTAAAAGTAATATACGTTTAAGATAGTATCTATTTCAAGATTAGATATTAAAGGCTTAAGGTATTAGTAATTTAACCGTTGTTTGGTACTTTATAATAATAAATGAGCTCAGCAAAGTTCTAAGTCTTTATGTTATGAATTTTACATACTTATTAAAATTCAGCTTACACACCACCGCTGATTTTATTAATGACGTGAATTACGCTGTTTTAGCTAAATTAATAAGTCATTTGCTTTTGAATATTTAATGATACGAATATTTCTTCGTTGATTATTTAAGAAATGAGCGACAGCATTATTAATATAACCACTTTACAGACCAAAAACTTCGCTTTATAATCGTATTTCAACATCAACTATTTTCAAGTTGATGGAGATCAACAAAACATCAAGATTTTTTTTTGTTAAGAGAATTTGAATATATTTTTGTGAAGGATCTGGTTAAAATAAGCGGAGGTAGCCTAATGGCTAGAGCGTCGGACTTGTGATCATGTGGTTGCCGGTTCGAAACTCACCCATTGCACTACCGATGGAAGGTTAACAAGATTACTAGTAATGTGCGACCCAAATTGCCAGTAAGCTTTTACTTAAAAAAATAATAATTACAGATGAGCAGTTAACACAGTACTGTTGATGAAAAATTACTGTGTGTAATTATAACAGTAACGCTTGCAATTTTCGTAGTGTCCGTACACTGTTTATGTTGTCAGTATATCTGTAGGTCCCATGTAGGGCGCGAGTGAGACTGTCAAAATTAAAGAGACTGACTAGAACTACAGTTGTCTTAGAATTTCTCAACTAAAAAACCCACTAACGCAGTTCAACCTTGGATTAACCCACATTTGCGACCAATGAAGCAATTAGTACTGATACTTAGGTAAATAAAATAAATTACGTCACACTGACGATTATCGCGTCTAGCACTTTTTTTTCAGTGATTTATTAGCATGATATCATTATCTGATTCTCATTAATATTTATGTTACAGTGTCGTTTTGGAATTAACTGATTTATAATTACAGGGACAAATGGGTGAGGCCGGTCCACCTGGGCCTCCGGGCCCTAAGGGTGAAAGAGGAGAGAGAGGCGAAACTGGAACACCGGGACCTGAAGGTCAGCTTGGACCTAAAGGAGACCCTGGTGTTGACGGGACTCCTGGACTTCAGGGACCTCCTGGTCCACCGGGCCCACCTGGAGCGGTTACGTCTGCGTTAATAGTACGTATAGATGTTGTCTTTTTTACTATTTTTAGTCTTTCTGTGCTTATATTTGTTTCGACGGGACGAATGGTTAAGTAATCGACGATGGTGTTATTTCAAACTATGCAAATGCAAATAATGCAATAATAACTTGTATTCTTATGGATAATATAGTTAGTTATACAAATATAGAAACTTCAACCTTGTATTTGTTTTAAATTAGACTTTGTAAAAGCACTACAACAAAAAGTCAAGTAGAGGCACATTTTTAAATTAATAAATAACTTAATAATCGCTCATTATTGTCCTCTTATTATATTCTTACTTGCCTTCTCAAACAAGCCACATAAAAAATATGAATTTTAATTAGTTGCTACTAAATATGCTCCAGATTTTTAAGATGAAATCTCTAGATTTTCTTCAGCAAATCTACTGTTAACATTAATATCCTACAGCCAAGCAAGGCCTACTTAATTTTGTAGGCAGAAGTTGTTTAGAAGATTTTGTTTCGAGATTAATTACATCATTATCTTAGTAAATCGACTACGTTGAGAAAGATTTTTCCGTTTCGATTAAATCAACATTTGATTTAATGTTAATAAGACGATATAAATTACCATAATGAGAGACTCAATTCATACTAACCGTATTAATTGGTATTGGAAAGCATTAAGAACAGTTATTTTGGTTAAAAAATATGAATATGGGCAAATGAGGCTCGACAACTGAGGTTTCGAAGCTCGGCAACACGTGACTATATGACTATAGCATCTATGACTATAGACTGCAGTTGCAGCTTACCATCAAGCGGCCCGTATGCTCTTTTGTCATCTTTTGACAAACACAAAATTATTAAAGAAATCTACTGACGTCTATTTTAATTAATTGTACAGTTTGTTCGAAATATCTAAGCCTGTCTGTAGTTGTCCGCAAGTGGTGTAGCAGTGTCGAAATGTTATTAGAGAAAGTCGATGTAAAGACAAAGGGTCATAAATGTTTCGCATTTGTGATTATTTTCTCAACTGATTTATGTATAAAAACACTTAATTAAGGGATTTAAGCAGTGCGGTAGTTCGGAACGGTTAAGTTCAGACGAGCAGAGTTATTTCGAACAAACTGTATCTAGTTCTCTGTGAGTGATTTTGTCTACTTCATTATGATCGTAACGTGACTGCTACGCTAGAGATCTGGAGTTCGATAGCCAGGTCGAGATATGACTGATTGGGTTTTTCTTTAAAATTCTGTAGCAGTTCGGAATCAGGATTTGTGCCTGGTTGGTATAAATAGACTTGCCGCCTATTACATGGGACTTAAACGTATCGTCGAACTATCGGTCTACATTTGTACACCTCTATATAACCCTTCGAGGAGTATAGGCGTAATGGTATTTTGCGATAGTATGTTATGTATCTAGTTCTTTAATGATTAATGTTAACAATTTAAGAATCGTAATAAAGAAACACAAATGTGATACAAAGGCGATAAAAGAAAGCTTAAATATTTAATTATCTTCGTATCCATTACTTAGCACTTGATTCAAAGGTTTCGTTCTATTTACCTAGACTTTAACGGGTACAAATGACTGCGGCGAACTATCCACACAGTTGCGTGTTGAATGCGGGCAGGCTTCGCCCACTTGAATTAGTTCTAACCGACCAAACACTTTCAACTCTAGTATATTTTCTTTACATTTTTAACGCTTAATAACTTAAGAGACTTGAATGTGTTGCTGGGGGATTTGTTGCATATTTTTTTCTTACTATCAAAACACTAAAATGCGGAGAGGGGCAGGCGTTTTGAGGGTCAAATAAATGATTTTGATGTTGAAAATACTCAGGATTCTCTGAAGGATTAGCCATCGGTGTAATAAAGGTCACAACAATGGGATAATGTATTACCATTAATCAAACTCTGAGCTACTTCTGAAAATTTTATAGGAAAATCCAGTAGCACTTTGCTTGCAGGATAAAATCGACATTTCGCATAATGATGTAGGTATATACCATATTTACCGACATAATGCGTAACAACAGGCCATACAGGTCCAGTAAGCTGAACTCGCTTTATGGAAATGTATGGCACATTGTGTAGCCCTGCGTCCGTGAATAATGTTTGGATTAACCAAGTTGACCATTTTAGTTTTTACATTATAGGGTAACAACCCATACCTATTTAGCACTATCATAGGAATTAAATGTATATTCCTCAAGAAGGCTATAGATACTGTTTGTTCTATCAAGTTTTGTATATATTCCTAATCACCATGTCTTACGCAGGAATCAACAGGATTATACGGGTCTAGTAATCCAGGGATACTCGGATCTCCCGGCGAGAGGGGACCGATGGGCCCTCCCGGTCCTCAAGGAGAAAGAGGATATCAGGGGAATAAGGGCGAGAGAGGATTACATGGCCCTAAGGGTGACAAAGGCGAGAGGGTGAGTGTTATCTAAATATGATTTTGTGAAGTAAAAATCCATTTACACGTAACGTTAAATAAACACAAAAAAAATCTCCTAGCTGTCGATTGCAGAAATAAATAAAATATGTTTATTGTATTCGTTTCCACGTGCAAATGAAAACAATCATGCTCGTTGGAGCAGTTTTACCGAATCAAGAAAAATCATAATAGGAATAATTCAGTCAATGGTATAGGGAAAAAAATGAATAAAAAAATAATATTTTGTATTGTGAAATTTTACTGCGTTGAATATTTCACAAACAATGATATATTATTATTAGATGCGTCATGCTCTTAATAAATGTCATTTTAATAGAGTCGCGCCACATAATATTCATCTGTCAATGCTCACTTTTGCAGATTAGGTCGACCAACGATTGATATCTTAGCGTTGGGAGGCTGATAACGAGACTAGCTCTTTTTAAAAAAAAAATCTCGTTGTTCACGTACCTATCTATTTTAATCCACCAGGTGTATTTTACAAGAAGATTTTTTCGTCGTTCACCTAATATTTCATTGATATAAAATCAGTGAAATTTATTTACAAAAGCTACGACTAATCGTGTAGTATAAAACTACTTTTAGTTTTTTGTAGAATTTAACGTTACTTAGTTCATGTGGGGAATTAGGTCTATGAATATACAATAGGTATTAATAATTGGTTTAGAACGGATTAATAGTTAATGCTAAATTAATTAAGTACAAGTAACTACTAATATGTAGGTACTTATATGTATATAGATTGCCCATAAGCTGCGTGTAATATTGTACATTTGTTTGACAGCTTTATTAAAAACTTGTTACCATCAGTTCTAATTATATATTTTGTTGTTACCAATGTCACCAATTTAAAAAGTCAAATGTATTATGTCTCTCCCAATATCATGTAATGTATTAGTTACAGTAACGTAGGTGTTACATAGCTGTAGTTACAAAATAACTAACAATTTTTCTAGATAAATTTCGATGAAAACAGGTACCTACATCGTATATTGAAAAACGTCAATATGAATAATTTAGGTAGTTTCTAATTAAAACCCTTTTTAAGCACTTGAGGACAAGGGTTAATTAGTAAAATATACAACTGTACGCATATTAATTATATTACATAACTCACACATATATTCCTGAGTGAATTTCGTAACACAAAACCTATGCTTTACTTAATTTTGTTACTTCAACGTTGAGGAATTACGAGTGTAGAATATTATTAGAACTAAACTTCGTCTCACCATCAATCAAAACTTCTGCGGCCTCGCCAAAACTGCTAAAACCCAACAAGTCTACCGTTTACGTCAAACTAACCACTATCTGAGTTTTCTGACGTAACTTATATTAAATTCAGAATCCCCATTTTGTTACCTACGAAACAAAAACAGTAACAAAATGTGAATTCGTATTTTAATAAGAGGGAGTAAATATAATTTTATCAGGAAAGTGAGAAAAGCGTCCCGTGTAATTAATCGAAGAGATGCAGGTTCAAGCCATGTCTGAGGCCGTATTTATCTTTTACTAGAAAATTCATATCTTTGTGAATATATCGCATTATTTAATGCTAAAATATAATTAAAAATAATCAGAAAAGTGTGTTTAAAGGAACATGATATCGAATATAACATAACTTAATCTTGTCTTCGTCTTCCCTTAATATTAATTTAACAAACACCTTCAGGCACACGTTACACCAACAGTACAACACCCATAGAACTTTACGAGTAACTAAATCAAAATAAAATCACTTGGGCCCGTTCCCAAATTAGTAGGTATTCGGATAATAAACTTGGAACTAACGCAATAAGTGACGGTTTGACCCTCGTAACGTGACGTTATGTTACCTTCGACCCGTAAGCTCATAACTGTGTTTCAGGGCTATGTTGGGCTAAGAGGGCCACATGGCGCGAAGGGAGAGCGGGGCCAACCCGGCCGCGACGGAACCCCGGGCTTGCCAGGCCCTCACGG
The DNA here is from genome assembly GCA_958496365.1 of Subacronicta megacephala. NCBI lineage: Eukaryota > Metazoa > Arthropoda > Insecta > Lepidoptera > Noctuidae > Subacronicta > Subacronicta megacephala. Next base: position 4,992,304 of record OY292526.1, read on the forward strand.
ACGCCCCTCCGAAAAAGGGGAAAAAGGTACAAACTAACTCAACCATCAAATTTTATGTTACTCTATGACCCATATTTATACTCGGGTAAAGCGTTCGCGAGATTTTTAGGGGTTTTTAGTAACGATTTGGAAAATCTTTATTTCTTCGCGCAGTGAACCCTTTGGATTGGTTTTCGAGTGCTTGCACGCAGTTTATTTATTATTGCTGTTACTTTTTACGATCGTCTTGAGAGTTTTGTTTTATTTCTGTATCGGGTGTTTCGGCGGTGTTATTTTTTGGGTTAGCCCGTTGAGGTAACATATTGGAATATTATTTTTGCGGAATTGAACAGGTGTATAATTTTCTCTCCTAAATTTTAGTATTTTTTTCTTTTATAACTTGTGAAAAATTTCTATAAATAATTTCTTTTTATCATAAAATTATTCATGAAAATATTCTACTTATTACGTCTTTAAAAGACATCCGAGCCAATCTTCGCAATATTTGGTTTGAACTTTTTCTTTTAATTATTCATATTTTGTTTTACGTTACATTTTAGTTTCCATTAACTAATATAAAATATTAAATCCTAGGAGCTCGCGGTCTCCCCGGTCTCCCGGGACCAGCCATTCCAGCTATATCTGAAAACGCTATATCAACTGACGTCACCAGAACGGGTAAGTTGTAATGAAACCTTGAAGAAAGATTGAATTAATGATCACAAAAAACATGATTTTGTGTTTTTAGGAAGGCTGCTATAAGTGTAGGTAAATATTATATTACAAGATTCGAAAGAGATTGATCAATTCAACATTTCTATGGCGCTTTTTCATAATGTGGTTTTAGATATTTATCGTCATCATCATCATGATCAACATCAATATTCATTTCACTTTATCCTGTGCTGTGTTCATCTCATCCATACGTACGTCCACCAATAAATGTTGGGAACCCGTCTCGCTACCGGATGCCCCATACTCTTCCCCTCATCGTCATTAGTCTCTAGTCTGGTACAGTGCGTACTCCTTTTTAAAAGGCCGGTAACGCACTTGTGACTCCTCTGGTGTTGCGGGTGACCATGGGCGGCGGTAATCGCTTACCATCAGGTGATCCGTCTGCCCGTTTGCCTCCTATCCCATAAAAAAAGTGCGATTCCACTTATCATCTAATACTGGTCAGGTGTTCCGCTCAAAACCACCATACTGTTTCTGCTTGAAATTAAAGTCTCCAGTCTGATACTATGGGGCACACATCCTTTATTCCATCATTCCATCCATGATACAACTTATCATAACTCCGACTAGTTATGTGTCTCACCTCACAAGTTCCGTAATTCAATTAGACCTCCTAGGTATTATAGACTTTTGTTCAATGCCCGATAATTTGGAACATGGTCTTGTAATTCCGAGAATGATACCTGTGCACGGCTACACAGGTCAAGCTATACATTTCGAGTTTAAGCTAATCTCGTATTGTATAGGATTTCTGTACAATGAGAGGTTTGTCTGCGTATAGACGTGTATAGCTCGTATTGTAGCCGTGTAAACGCTGTGTGATTCTATTTTGTACATTCCACTGAAGTATTTGATATTATTATGTCTGGACTTTTATAGAGAACGTGTTCACAATGTTTGTTTCAGCTCGTTTTGACTTAGTACTCAAAATCTATAAAAATAAAGCAGATATAAAATGTTTTTTCAACATTTCATGTCATTTCAACAACATTTTGTTTGTTATTCAAACCATAAAAGATTCACTTGTCTTGTAAAAGTATCTACGGCAACAAAAACAAATCACATTTCATACAATGTTTTTTTGAGTTCAACAAATAATTCAGATACCGAAACAAACATTAGTAAGTACGTAGGTAACGGTTAAGTCTTAGTATATAGTCATTATGTATTCACATTATGAACATCCACTGAAATTCGACCTTACAACGGTAGTAATTAAAAAAGTTAAAACAAATAGTTCGTCCACTGACCTACTTACGGAATACAGGTGATTAGTGTCCATTTCAAATTAATCAATAGCTTACAAGACACGGGACTGAGACAATTTATCAATCAATCAACTGATTAGGTCCGTTTTAATTAATTAAGTGGCAGGCCTTCCAAACATGCTCAACTATTTAAGGGCAATTATGTATATTTGGTATAAAGTATTTAGCTTTGGTAAAGAAGAAGCCAGCTGTAATTAACTTGTATAAAGAGATTAACTGTTTATTGTGGTAACTACAATAAATATACCTGTACTCTCTGAAGGGTTAGGCAGAGGGGTACTAATTGGCGCCCATACTTCGCAGCTATATTTAGGTCCTATGTATGTCCTGTGAGTATATTGATATTAACCGGGAACATTTTAAAATTTTGAGTTGCTATATATTGTGAATCTCATAGAAGACCCCAATAACAGTTTGTTCGACCTGGACAGAAAGTGCCTGGTGAATGGCAATAGGATCGTACTCTATTATGAACTGTGTGCGTACATGATGTACACCATCTGCTCACCCGTCGGGTAACATAGGTGTGATAGTGCAATGATATGTACTTACTAAGTATGTGCTTCAATCAAAATAGTCCTTTAGACAGCGATACAGCTGGAAAGTACAAGTATATTCACTGTAACTTTAATCATAATAATGTTGCCTTCCATTTGTACAGTGAAACATTTGGTTTCAGTAAACTGGATGAATTAAAACGGGGCGTGTCAACTGTTTCGTGAACATTACACAATATTCTCTTAGAACAGAATATATTATTTGTGTGAATGGAATTGAAATGCGAGGGAAATTTAACCGCTGACTGCTAGCCCAGGGCTTCACATTATATCTAAAGTATTATATTAAAAAAAACCCTTATTATTTGCACTGTTATATCGTCAAAAGTACCCTAAATGTTGACCAGTTCCTAATCTTCCTGTACACAACAATTCTAAAAAACCATTTTGCTTCAAAATCGCTCAATTAGTCCTCTACGCTTATTTTTTCTCAAATATTTCGCAATAAGACACACAACTTTTCTACAGACTAATTAAATTCTTCGCTGCGCTCCTTATTAGATTAAGATTTATTTTACGATGTGTTCTGTGTGATGATATCTTCTTAGAAAGTCTTAATTCCCAAGTTCCTGCACAGATACGAACATTGTTTGAGGTGGTACAATGTTGGTATCATCGCAATATCAAATATTGCAATACTTAAAGCTGCTAAGCAATAATGTGCTGACGTTATGTGTTTCAGTTTGAAGGGTATCCACTGCTCTTGCTGGCATCTTTAGACTGTGGTTACCGCTTACTATGAAAACCCCGTACTGTGTTTCTTACCTAATAACACGTACTGTTCCATCTTCCCATAATTGTGTAAAACAAACAACATTTCACTCCATCAAAACTTTGTGGGGGGCACGAAAAATAATTACTGTTGAAAACTCATACAAGTAGACAAACGCTTAAACATTAATTTCTAAGTCACTAATTAAGTTTACTTCTAATGGAGCTCTCAGATGGGGTGAGTTTGCGACACAATTTAAGAGGAACAGCTTTTCATAAGAACATAAAGTCTCACATTATTTGGAACTAGCTCTTGCACTTGGTTTCACTTGAGTTACAAAAGAACTAGATGAACTAAAATACTCGTATTTCTATTTATTAAGTAAAATGTGATTAAACCTCCTTCAATACATCTCCTTGCCAAATTTTATTGATACCTGTTCAGGAATTTATGCGTGAAAATATAACAGACAATCGGACTGAGTTACTGTCGCATTTATACATATAATGTACCTACACTATTATACTCTCCAGCTTATACCCTAGTATATACTGTATCTAAGTATATTACCTTCAGGTCATATTTTAGCTAACCCAGTATTTCTTTGGCAAACGGTAAAAGTGACATAAATGATAGATATTAGATAAATATTCACAAAATGATATTTCTACAGACGCGGCCATACCGAAAGGAGCAAAGGGTGACAGTGGGGAGAAAGGAGATAAGGTAATTAGGATAGCAAATAGAAACGTTTTTTCAGAGTAACACACAATTATCGCACACAATTAAACATATCCAAGGCTTCATTTCTTGGAAATAATGTAATTAATTTCTGGAAGAGGATTTATGTACTATAAAAAATTAAACAGTTTGCCTTGTTTGAAGAAAACTAATTATGTTTTCTTTTAATCATTTTTGATATTTTCCCCTAATTAGAAATTCTAAAGAATGTTATTCTTTAAATTATTCCAAGAAATTTTGTTCAAACTTTATTTTATTCCGCTTTATTGTGAACATTTTCATAATCATAATTATAAGAAGTATAGAAGTGAATAATGATGAAGTACAGAAATATGTATGAAAGAAACTGATGGATAAAACATTGGTACTTTTAGAATTAGAAATCACAGAGATATTAGATGTTTTTTACGTTCCAACTATTCAAGATCAAAACATCATTTAGGGAGAAAAGGGGCTCAGAGGTATCGAAGGTCCCCAAGGCTTTCCGGGCACTGATGGCAAGCCGGGTGAGCGTGGAGACATTGGACCATCCGGCCTACCTGGTACGCAAGGCCCAGTGGGCCTGACGGGACCTAAAGGAGACAAAGGAGATGCTGGCCCACCTGGACCTGTCGCAATTTCTAGAGATGATGCATTGGTGTTAACGAAGGTAAAATATGAACTTTTTAAACAAAGTCAGGTTAATATTTGTATTTATTTTAAACAAAAACTTTGACTCCGATTATGTTTTAATAAAGATTTACAATGTTAATCTTCAGCTAATAAATGAATGCAATAATAATAACAACAGTGAAGAATAATATAGTTTTTGTAAAAGCAATTTTAAAATATATTTCTTTTTTTAATTCTATTTTATTTGTGTAATGGAATAATTTCAATAAAGTGTTCTACTCGTCGTAGAACAAACAATTTTGAAATGTCAAAGATGTAAATTTAAATTATCTAGTATAACAACAATGAGAAAATAATCAATAACGTTAATTGTCCTGTCTCACCCTAATTATTTTGTTTCAAATAATAATTACATACACAGCAGATGATTAATGTTCAAAGCTAAGTGCGAAGTCTTGTTTGTAATACACACTAACGAAACATTACCAAGCCTTATGAGTACCTACGTGTGATGACTTGTATAACTTTTATAATCAGGGGGATAAAGGCGAATCAGGTCCAAGGGGGAAACGGGGCCATCCAGGCCCTCCAGGACCAAGAGGACCACCGGGCGTTCCCGGACCTCCGGGGACACCAGGCAACAATGGAATGTCTGGTGACATAGGATTACCTGGATGGACGGTAATTTATAATTTATAGATTGCACCGCTTTCTTTGCTCGTGTGGATTTCAATAATCACATTATGATTCTTAAAACTTGAGCTTGAGATAGATAGGCTGATAATAATATACTAAAAACCAACATAAATTTGGACGTATCGCCAATATTAGATGAAGAAACAAATCTGCCTTAACTAATCTCTATACCTTTTAACAGTACAATTTGGGTCTCTATTTGATATTTCAAGTTGGTACGTAGATATACCTACTGAGAGATAAATATGATGGATTTCTTATACTTGGTGATTGTGAAACAGTGCCTTGAGACAATAGATGAACCCATAAATGGAACGTTACTAAACGTAAAGTAAAAACAGAAAAAAAATCTTGTAACATTGAATTACTGTTGGCGAAAAAATATTTTTTACTCTGTATCTTGAATAAACCATAATTACAGTAACGCATTTGACAGGGTCCGCCCGGCGCCGCTGGCCAGCCAGGCGCACCCGGACCAAAAGGGGAGAAAGGGGATTCTGCTATCACCCCACTTGACTTAGACAAGGTAATACCATGTTCCAAGTTAATTGGACGGTTGAGTACGTATGTTTTTTCCGGTCATTTTCCTTTATGAAGACTGACACGCTGAATGTTACAATTGGTGTAGCATGTTCTGTTGGCATGGATACATGACACGTTTGGAACGAAAAACAAAATAATTCTCGTATATTTTAATAATTTCTCTTTATTGGAATGTTTGGATTAATAGCTGAATATAATAGTGGTATTTATATAGATTCTTTACCAGTGTCAAAATTTATTCTTAAACCCCTTTTTGTAATAAGCAAAATTGAGGGATTACTGCAGCAGGTCCAGATTATATGCGTAGAAGAAATGATTTTGTTTTCAAATTTTTTTAATCTTTAGGAAATGTTTAGTATGTGTAATACGATATGACTTCAGCTCTGTTCGCATGTGAAGTATTTGCGTAAGTTCCAAATTTTTAAAGGCAATAAGCTTCTATTTGATTGAATTTTACGTTAAAGTAAAGAACGAAAACGATAAGTAAGTAACAATATGCGGGTATAAATAAATAAATACCTAAATATACCTACAGTACAACCGTACCCGCATACGGCCAATAAGTCTCTTTTGTGTTGTATTGATCAATGACCCTTTGTATTTTAGGAATATGTAGTAGACACCTAAGCAAATACTATTCTCTATATTTATGTGCCGAATTGTTGGCACTTTCTAATAATTTGACATTATTAAAGTAGAATTCTGAAATTGGGTATTGAAATATTTTTAGAGTTGATATTTTTTATACATCTGACATATCACATGAATTTATGGTTGAAACTCAAACAAATTGGTTAATTTCCTCATGAGCCTGGTTATAAATTATGTTATTAATCACATTAGACGCTCAAGTGGATGCTCGTTACGAAGTAATTTGTTCTTATACTTTACTAGCAGTAAAAACTAGCGGAAAAGCTTTTTCATCTCTTCCAGACATCCCTGAAACAAGTTGCAATAAACAAAAAAAGAATAATTTTCTCTCCAAGTTCCTCTTCTTAACTGCCTTTTATGTTGCGCAAAGCCTTGGATTTATATTGTACCTACTTATATATCAATGAATTAATTTTGATCTCAGTACTCTAGTGATCCTAAGTGCGATTGATACAGTAAAGGTCATGGGTTCGATTCCAACGTCGCGCAAAGATTTTCTATGAAATTCTCTGTAGCAGCTTGGAGTCTGGACTTGTGCTCGGTTAATGGCAATAGGCTCGCCCTCAACATGCCGGCAAAGTGTGGGTGTACATTAGTATGGTGTACATAGTGATGGTATATTATATAAATTAATTTTGAATGGATACTCACGTTGTTTGTATAGTACTAAAGTATCTAAATTGGTTATGATAAAGGTGAAAGGAGAGAAAGGCGATCGAGGGTTCGATGGAGTCCCGGGTCCAGCCGGCAAAGATGGTCCCCGAGGTCCACCGGGTCAGCCAGGGTCTCCAGCAACTAATATCCAATACATCTCCGTACCGGGCCCCCCGGGACCACCAGGCCCGCCCGGCCCTCCCGGTGTTTACCCAAATGAAGGGCCAGATACACTGACCGACAGCCCCGGGATTAATCGATTCGAGCCTAGCACAGGTACATAGTGTAAACTTTAAGATACGACGTAGAAAAAAAATATGTAGATTGGAAATAGTTTTAGCGAAACATTTTGTAGAAAAATATTTTTCAGTTTGCCGCAGCCATTTTATTCTTTGTTTTAAGAAAAATGCATGCAAATTTATGAGGCAATTTTTTTTCATCAGGAAAACAACGCGATCCACTGCAAATTCTAAGAAACTTAAACCATCTGGTACAATACCGCCAGGAGCCGTACGGTATGCAATAGTTTTTCACAAACACTTTTACCGGGAACTAAGTCAGAATTGTTTTTCTTATACACCGGGAACTTTGCAACTCAGAGTTGAAAAATTCCTATTTACATTTTTAATATTGCAAATAATTGGCTCAAACTTGAACACAGTCATGCACTATGCAGTTATCGTTAGTTTATAGAATAAGTGTTTTCTTTTTATAGCATACCGCGATCCTTTGGACCCTCTTGGTGATAATGCCGATTTCGAAGACGATGAAGATGGAAAGCCCATCGTTGGAACTATACTATTTAAAACTACGGATTCTTTAATACGGGTCAGTTCTGGTTTATGTGGCTAGATCGTATTCAAAAATTATTGTCTTTGTTCAACGTTTATAAAACTAAACAAACTAAACACAAATTAAATTGATTAATTTCGTATACCTACTATAAATTTAACGGTTTTTTTTTCTAACAGCTTGGCACCAACAGCCCACTGGGCACTTTGGCGTACGTCATTCAAGAACAAGCGTTGCTTGTTCGTGTCAACAATGGCTGGCAATACGTAGCTGTGAGTAATTTTTATAAATATCTGCTACCTACTGAAACAACTAATCGTAAATTATAAGAGCCTTCTGTAACTTGTATCTGTAACAAGTCTGAAATTTTAAAGAAAATGATAAAAAAACATTGAAAACTATGAGCATTCATTATCGAAGACACTTTTCCTTCGGACGAATTCTACAAATACCATGGACTTTTATGAACCTTTAAAGAGAAACTACATAAATATTATTCTCTGCGTTATTTATTATTTGCGTGAATAAGAATAGCTCCGCAGAAACGTAAGGACTACAAAATATATTTTAAAAAGAATACAGAATGTTTCACAAATTATTTCAAATAGTTTCTTGGAGCGAGGTATAATTCAGTTCAAACTATCTAGACCAACTATGCAGGCATATACTACCTGAAGCATGGTTTGAATAGAAATCTTGAACAATGTCTTCGTATCACTATCGCATTTATAGGCAGAACAGAGTTCAACGTAGGCATGGCATTCACTGGCAAACCATCGTCTCGATATGTTTTCTATAGCATGTAGCATGGATACATTTCTATTGTCATTCTTAGATACTATAGTCTTATTATACAATATTCTGTCGATACTAGCTACTCAAAAACAGAGAAGAATATATAATATAGTCAACTTTGTCCAACAAACCGAAGATAACATCGTTGAAGTAAATCTGGTGAAAACCTTGACCAAAATCACCAGTCAAATCGTTCCTATTAGTGTTCACTATGTAAATGGGCTTTATATCAGTAATTATTTTGCCAATACAGTGAAGTGGTGTGCGTGGTAGTTAATGTACGGTTTCGGTTAGATAATTTGAAACACCCGGTTATAACACGACACGTAATGGAATATGAAATGGAGTAGGAATTATTAACAACCTAAATTACTTTATATCCATTAAAATTATTAGGTTACCAAAGTGGAGAAATAAAATATGGGTTTCTTAAAATAAAGCCAAAGGCTATACAGTTACTCACTGAATGTTGATTATTCTTTTTATTTCATGACATTTATCTAATGGGTATTGGTAAAAACCCATACCATTAATTTTCAATTAAGCTTGTAACATGACAGCTGACACAAACCCCAGTTGCTCAATAATTTGAATTTCAAGGTTATATAATTGTTTATAATGTACAAAAGATTCTGATTTCAAATTTTTTTTAACAAAATTGTAACCGTTAATACTCATGAATAAAACAGAATAAATGCTTTTCCTTACCCTATTGGGAACAAGATCTCCGCGTTTATTTGAATCTTGTTATTTGAACGAAAGTTATTCCTATTCCCAATGGATACACCTGAATGAGTAAACATTTCACAAATTTAAAAACAGTTAAATTTAAATCTTAATGCTAAGAGTGAGAGTTCAGAATTAATTGTAGAAAAGACAAGAACATTTCTATTGTCTTAGCGTATCGAAAACTTCTAAACAGTATTCACACATCCATCAACATTTTATCGCACCGTTTAATTTCTTATTTTCTTCAGCACTCAGCTGAGTTATACAAAATTTTAATTTATGTTTATCTCAGTGTTTGTAAATACAATTAAGATATTTATTAAGCTTTCTTAATAGAAATCTGTTTTTTGTTTAGATGGGCTCTTTACTGGCTATTCACACACCTCCAGCAGGAGGCCCAACTCGGACACCTTTGCAGAGCATTCTAGAAACTTCCAGCTTGGTCCATCATAAAAATCCAGCAGTGGAAGGCCCTGTTGTGAGTATTTCTAAATCAACTATCAACAGTGTAATCTAGTAGGTACTTTCATTAATTTCATTATTACATACGTCTATTACTTTTTTAACCGTCATCGAAAATAGTACAGGTATTTTTTTATTAACAACTCATGAATAGCTACTATACTGCCGTGACGGGTCTCTCTCCGATATTGACCCCTATAGAGAAGTTAGGCTATAGAATACCATGCTTAGCTAATACGAATCGGCAGATCAAGCACGCCATCGAGAATAAATACATCTAAGACATACAGTTTTATCACGATGTTTCACTGGCGTTTTATATTTAAAGAGCGTGTGTTCACCATTAAAGTGAATATAAATTATCTAATACCCACATCAATTCAAAAAGTCAGATCCTTGGTTTCAAAACCAACACATAATTATCAAACAATTATTGGCTCGGCACACCCAGAGCTAAGCTAAGAAACGAACTAAACTTAGCACGGAGGGTGAACTAATTCTTAGATAAAAAATAAGTTTAGTTAGTTAGTTAACTTAGTCACCTTAGCTCGTAGTCACACCCGCCGTGTGATCTGCTCTTGTAAGTTTCTTCGTTTAAAATAAAGACGTATATTGTAGTGAGTACAGAATAAGACTACTTTGTCCAAACCCTCCATTGTGAAATGCTGGAGAAAAGTGATGAATCAGCACTTTACATACCTTGACCTTTCTTGCCTGCTATTTTGCAATATACATAAAACGTTGCTAGGCTGATAATACTTATAAAGAAAATGGTTAAAATATTTTCGTATTTTACGATACTATTTTACAAAATAATGATATTCTCAATGTTACGACAGAATTTCTTCTATGAATACTAGATTATGTTGTGAGATTATGTTGTGAAATTGCTTTCGATTTAGGAAAGGTATAAATTATTTGATGAAAAAATAATGTAGTCTTCATAATATGATATTTTAATTACTTGTCTTAACTCATCTACCTTTCATATTTTTTTCCCTCAGTTACGTCTAGCAGCCTTGAATGAACCTCATACAGGTGATATACATGGAGTTAGTGGGAGTAACTATCAATGCCAAAGGCAATCCCAAAAAGCCAATATGGAGGGAACTTTTAGAGCCTTCTTATCATCTAGGTGAGTGAAGTTTAACAGCTACATTATGTCTGATTACTTACTGTATTTTATAGAAAAGAGAATTGTGTAAAAATTTTTGCGGATAGGTCCAGCACTACAAATCCAATTTACTCTGGCCTCTTATTGTATGGAAAGGTTATACAATGCGAGATCAGCTTAAACTGGGATGTAGCCTGTACTTGTTACCGTGTGTACGTGACCGTTCGTGCCATGTTGTTGATGTTCAACATGTATACTTAAAAATCTGTTTGTATTAACATCGATTAAATAAAGTAAAAAGTTGGTAAGGATAAAATTGGTTTCAATAAACCGCAAAAAATAATAAATTTCAAACTAGAAGGCCATGTTTTGGAGTGAGTTAAGCGCAAATAATAAATGAGATTTTTTTAAGTGTCTGGGTAGTATTATTGCATGAATTCGTGAACCTTTGTATTTGTTCTCAGAGTTCAAACAATAGACTCCATCGTAAGTTGGGTTGACAGAGAGATTCCAGTAGTGAATACGAGAGGCGATGTGCTCTTCAACTCCTGGGGCGAGATGTTCGATGGTTCGGGAGCACTCTTTGCTCATGCGCCTAGGATCTATAGCTTCAGTGGACAAAATGTCCTCATGGATCCGGGATGGTATGTGAATAAATAACTATTATTTCTACTCCATATATTTTTGCTAGTGTTTTTTTTTTCAATATGATCGATAGTGAAACAACACTTCGTAGTCAGTCAGCAGCTTATGTTAGAAGATCAATATTTGGCAATGCTGCCAGCCTCCTAGGCACTCTTCTGGGGGATAGCGATGCGGAATAGTGTTTTATGGTATTTTAAAATGTTTCTGATGCTGTTCTATAATGTTAGTGAGATATTTTTTTCTTGATATTTTTCTATAATTAACCTCCAAAAATATAAACTGTGATGAGTTTTCTTCTAATTGAAAACATTGTCTTGAAATAACTTATTTATATTTAGATTGAATAAATCTCTCAGTAATCTAATAAAGTACCAAACAAATACATTTTGGAGAACCTATAATATAATTTATTCGATTATTTCAAGTGATTACATCAATAAATTTATATATTAAACAAACCTTATATTGTCAGACTAATGAAATACCTATGAGGCTTATTGAATTTGTGAAACATACTCATAATATTTACGTTGATATTGCGTCTAATAAAACCAATATCTGAAGAAATATTGTAATCTGCGTCTATTGCGACAGATTTTGTAATGTTCAATATCCATTGCGTACAGGCCTACAAAAGCCGTGTGGCACGGTGCAAACCCAAATGGCGAGCCAGCAATGGACGCGTTCTGCGACGCTTGGCAAAGCAGTAATCCTGACAAGTTCGGGCTCGCGTCTTCGCTTCGCTCCAATAAGCTTTTAGACCAAGAAACGTAAGTGGTTTTGATATTTATTTGAAGACGTCGCTGTTTTACGTAAAGTTTTGAATAAAACTTTGAAATTTTATTAGTTGGGAAGCAAATTAAATAAATGCAATTATTATAAAAAAAGGTGAATTATTTTTATAGTGTCGTTGTTTTATTTACTCAATATATAGTAAATGAATAAATAATATAAAAGAGTTAATCTTAAAATATTTGAAATAAGAATTATTTTGTTTTTGTTTTTATTTTCTTTTTGGTGTACAACACAAAAACCGCTCCATATAAAAAACTGATACTAATTAATGGATATGAAAATTATCATAAATATTATAAATTATTATTATAAATAATTACGTGAATCAAAAATAATGTTTCTTTCAGATATTCTTGCAGCAGTAGACTAATAGTTTTATGCGTGGAAGCAACGCCAGTAGATACAGTCAGAAGAAAAAAACGATCTAAGTGAGTAAACCTATTTTAATAATCTCAAAACACTGTCTTAATTTTATAAGTGTGGTTTTTCCTTTTTTCACTGTTAACTCAATTTAAAATAAAGACCTACATATTATCTTTGGCTGACTTGTTATTTGTAACTTTATTTAAGTAAGCAATCCATTTTAAAAACTGTTTAAACTTTTTTTTTTCAATTGTCGTCGAACGTACTTATAAAATTATTTGCTTCTTTCTAAGGTATCGCAACGCCGAGAACTTACATTTTTTAAAAGAAATCGAAGAACGAAACGAAACTAGGCGAAAGTTATAGACATTGACTAGATATTTTATTAGATTTTAAGTGAAAAAAAAAATGTGAAGACTGTACATAAACTGTATGTAGGTAATATACGTTTTCATAAAGCAATGATTCCAGTGGAACATATCGACAATATATTTCAAAATAAATGAACTACGCTATTCGCTTTATGTAATATTTTTTTCTGGCATCAGTGTTGCGATGTATAAACCTATATGTACTTCTCGTTATATACTTGGAAAACATCGATCATTTATTCCTAATGACAGCAGAGCAGCAGCAGCAGATGGCTAAAACAAAGATTTAGTATTGCATTTACTTACTTCAGGCACGTATTCAAAACCCAATATTTAAAATTTCTTTGCTTTACACTATTTCTAAATTGTACTCAACGTTTTTGTTTAAAATATTATAATATTTTCTCATGAAGAAATTACTAAACACAAACTTATCAAAAATATTTTTGCCTGAATAGGTACTTTCCTTGCAGTTCAAACTATAAATTGATTTGTTTTGCAACTATAACAAACGAAGTTATTTCTCTTTCCAGAAAATGCCATATATTAAAAATAGGCAAAACTAAACCGTAAAATGTTCACTTCACATAAGTTAATTTGGCATCACCAAGAATGTTGTAATTAAGAATTATAAAATTCTAAAAATAAATTCTATAAATAAATTATTTATAATGGATGGAATCATCAGCGTCACTGAAGTTGGAAAATTATTATTTCAACTAAATGTTTATCTGTAGGTATGTAAATAACAGTTATAAATAATTACATCTCTCAAAATTGACATTACTTATTAAATGTAAATCAATTTCCAAAATATTTACTTAATTTTCTAAATTATAATTATTGTAGAAAATAAATAGCCGATTTTATTATCGTAATTTTTTTTGCTGAGTTTAAGTTTAACAAAAAAATTTATGTTTCTTCTAAAAAAATATCGATATGCGATTATTGTCGCGAATAAATTGTAAATTGATAAATTTACTCTTACTATTGTATTCTTTCTTTACAATTTTTAAATTTATATTTCTTATAAAATAAATTCTAAATATTTAATTTAGAAATAAAATTGTTTAAGTGACGGCCTCCATCTATAAAGCCTAATTTATAATATTTATGTACTATATTGAAACTGAAATGTTAATATTAGTATATAGGTAAGCATACAGTATAGTATTGTATTCTCTCTGTATATATTTCTAGAATATATTTTTGTTGGGGCTGTTCTCACACTAACTTTAATATTGTAAATATAATTATAATGATTCCTTAAGGTCCGTCCGTCATCTAGAAATCGACATTGACGAGCAAAAATCTATTTAATCTTGCTTTTGTTATCTATTTTCATTAACGTAATGATGGTATTATGTTTTATATATTATTTTTATTAAATACAATTTTATTTATCAAAATTGATCCTTAAGACATATAATATCTTCTCGTGTTATTTAACCCCAATATTTTGTACATACCTGCAACATTCTTGACTGCTAAATCCTAAACGAATCCAACGTAGTATGAGAACAGTCTTCTGATAATATTCAGTATAATTAAATGTCGATTTTATTATTAAGCCAATAACGTTTATTTTACTTTATTTCATAGGCGCATCAATTATAAGTGTCAAGTGGAATATAACTAATAATTTTAAGGACCTTGTAATTTTTCATTGTTAAAAAAACGAATGCTAGGTAAAATTTTATTGTACTTGATAAGTACACATTGTTTTGAAAATAAAAGAAGTTTTTTTAACTGTGTGTTTTTCATTTATATATATATATATATATATATATTTTCTTTTTTTTTTTTAAAAAAAGCTTACTAACAATGTGGGTCACACATTACTAGTATTAATGTTAACCCCTCGTGCTAAGCTAAACGCTTGTGTTACGAGTGGGTTCACGTCGGTAGTGCAATGGCTGGGGTTCGAACCGGCAACCACATGATCGCAAGTCCAACGCCCTAGCCATTAGGCTACCGCCGCTTATATACTTACAAATGTTATTTGTATATGTCTTTCTTTCTTATTTTGCCTTTGTTTATATTGTCATTTATTCAGCTCTTATTAAAAAAAAACATAAAAACACAAAATACATAACTGCTACATAATGCTACTGCTTCCATAAATTGAAAGCCCTATTCACATTAAATTATCATAACATAATAACTATGAAGAATGAAGCTGTATACCAGAATGAGATGTAAATTAATAAAAATATATATATCTATTTACAAAAATATACATAGTAGTAGTAGTATCGCGCACGACCGGGGAAGTACTACCCTCCCACAGAATATCGACGTCAAGTAGCAGTACCTCCTATGCATACTGTTGCGTTTCGTACGGTGAGTGCGACCCCGAGTACGAGGAGTTCCGGAGGCCCAATTCCTTCCTCATTCCCTTTCTTTCTTCTTTTCTTCTTCTCGTCCCTTTTTATTAAATAGCAACTCGGCAACGCATCTGCAACTCTTTTGGTTTTGCAGATGTCCATGGGCGGTGATGACTACTTGCAATCAGGTAGCTCGTATGTTCGATTACCGAGTTATCCCATAAAAAAGAATACAAAAAAGAAGAACAATGCACAAGGCAATAAATAAGCTGCGGTAGCCTAATGGCTAGGGGGTCGGACTTGCGATCATGTGGTTGCCGGTTCGAACCTCACCCATTGCACTACCGACGTGAACCCACTCGTTACACAAGCATTTAGCTTAGCACGAGGGGTTAACAAGAATACTAGTAATGTATTACCCAAATTGCTAGTAAGCTTTTTTTTAAAAAAATAAATAAATATGATTTTAGTGTTCAGCCTCACATGATTTAACTAATATTATAAAGAGGAAACATTTGTGTTTTAGTATGTATGTTTGTAATGTTTTCACATAAAACCAACTGGAACGATTTCAAAAATTATTTCACTATTAAAACGCTGCATCTTCACTGAGTGACATAGGCTATATTACATTTAAAAAAAATAGAAATTCTTAATAAAAATGCAATAATATAACCCAAGGTGTGTAATAGCGGGCGAAGCTGCGGGAGGAAAGTTATTTAATTATAAAATGTAAATATAGTTTCTATAAGACACATTAAACTACTCGAGCAAACAAAGGGGTTGTCAGGAATATGAAATTTAAACAATAAAACTTAACTACAGTTTATTGTGATGCGTTTATGTAAATATTCTGATGTATATGCGTTCTATTTCTGCTTTAGCTAAGTTGGACATGCGATGATTACCCAGTTTATGTATGAATATTATTGAGTCTTTCTATGAAACTCTTAATAGCAGCCCGAAGTTTGGATTTGTGACAATAGGGTCGCTCATAAGCCGTGAATTTTGGTTGAACTTCAGTACAGCTCTGCCTACCTGTTTGGTAAATACAGCTGTGTTGGTAGCGTATTGTGTATATGTTAAAGTGATGATAATCACACCTGCAGTAACCCGCTCTGCGTCATCTGACATTATTTTGTGTTTTTGTATATAATAAGTAGATTTTTTGTGCCTTTTATTGATTAAAGAACGATGACTTGTCAGCGAATCATAACCATTATTTTCCTTAGCATCGTACTAATAATAGGCATGGTTAATACATATAAAACTAAAAAAAAATATTTGAAAGAAAATCTTTAAATGGAAGTGAATTTGGAATTGATAAATTCCGTAATTTAAAAGAACTAAACGCAGAAACAAACAGACACAGCACTTTTGTCTTATACGTTGTGGTGATAAATAATATTGTGTTAGTAGTATTTCATAGGTCTAGGACTGCCTCATTAGTCTAATAATTTCTAGCAAGACTGCTATGCTAGATGTCCTGGGTTCCCGGGTCGAGAAAACTGTTAGGTATTGGGTTTTTCTATGATATTTTCAGTAGGAACTCTGAGTTTGGGTTTGTGCCCGGTTAATATATGTTAGTCTTTCAAAGTGTGTGAAACTATTCTAGCCAAATAACTTACAGGAATATAAGTTATAACGTGGGGGCCAAATTGCTAATAATCGAAAAAATATGTTAAAAAAACCTTTAAATTACCGACATAAATTTCAAATTCCATCGATAACTTTGAACACTTTACGCTGAATTTTGAAAAAAACTAAAACAATTACACTTGCTGGCATGCATCGCTGTACAAAAGCGACCCATTGGCCTCAATTGACTTTTTCTGCAACGAATTTGCATGTGATACGCTTTTTGTTTTGCATTCTTCTCTAGTTATTCGGTTCGATTTTATCACTAGCTTTTAAAACATAAACTGAGCTGCCAGAAAATTGAATAGGTTATTTATTCAGATTTGAATTTTACTTGTTAGATTTTTTGTTAGAATTCGGGTGTATTAGAATGGATATTCAGCTGTAGAAGCATAGCGGTGTACAAAATAAACAAATATTTTATTTCAATTTTATTTAATTACTATGGGTGCTTTTAAATTGTCAAAAACTAATTGTACGGTTCCAAAAAGTCAGCCTTATAGAGAAGAGCCGGCAAGAAGCTCCATAGATACTATTTTGAATAATAATGCGTTAAATCGGCGGTAGCCTGGTATGTAGTTATGTTTATTTAGGAGCTGACCTATCCCGACGGGCAGCACCCAGCGTTCTCGAGCATGACTTTTGTATCAGCGTTGTCCGACTTCACCATATTAAGTATAGAGAATAATACAACGCGGCACAGAACATCTTTGTAAATACGAATATTTACAGAAATTAAATTAAATTTACTATCATTCACACGGGCGGGGCACATAGCTCGTAGAACTGATGGCCGTTGGGGCAAAAAGGTTCTCGAGTGGAGACCACGCACAGGAAAACGCAGTGTGGGACGACCTCCAACAAGATGGACAGACGATCTGGTAAAGGTCGCTGGGAGTCGTTGGATGCAGGTGGCATATAACCGGTCGTTGAGGAAGTTTATGAACGACAGTAAACTTCATTTGGCTGATGTAACAATGATGATGATCATTCACACCTCAAATGTTTACGAATCATTCACAATATAACTACAAAATTAGGAAGTCACACGGAAAATGTCACCAGACTTTTACGACCAACCTTTATGTTAGGCTATCGATCGTCGCGAAAGCGTCACAGCTCATTTATATGACGACCGATGTAATAAATGGATAAAAAAATATAAGCGCCATGTCACCGCTAAACCATTTATTAGGGAGAGTCGCCAAATATAGCTAGTAATTTTGTAAAACAAATTATTGGGATTAGTTTAGGCGCGACACTGTTTGGTTTGGTTACCAAGGTGAATAATACATTACAGCAAAGGGTTGCTATTCGTTTATGACACCTTTACATAACACCTATAACATACTCGAAGGTCAGGTTGGAGTATATTGATATGACAACCACAAATTTCTGTTATTAACCTACGAGTATGTTTCTGTTCTGATGAGCCGAGCACAAATCGGGTATCACTCCAAGTCGGTAATCACTCCAAGCGGGTAATAACTATATGTTATTGAAAAAACCCAACCCATCCCCTCGACCTGAGAATTGGACTCAGGACTTCACGCTCAGAATTTCGCACTTATGTATAGAGACTATATAGATAGCGACCAAAATCAAGATAATATACGAAAAGCAACACAAGTACACGAGCCATATCTCAAATTTTCCTCTTAATCCGTATTAGAAACCTGCAAACACTCACGCCTTTTTCCCACAGGGGTAGGCAGAAACTATGAAATTAATAGAAACATATTTCACCTTTTATTAATTTGCCTATCTAAAATCGGTCGATTAAATAGGGGGCTATTTAATTCCTTAATCGATCCACGTCTCCACTAAGTCGAGGAATTGGGACCATACCGCAGAAATCAAAATGCAGAATTTTGACAACATTTACAGGTAAATAATCCTCAATAGAATCAAAATATGCTAGGAATGTTTAATCACCGAGTAAAGTCTTACACAATTGGATCTCATGGCCAAGAATTTAAAATAAGTTGATCAACTCTTCAGCAAGGTTAAGCGTGTATGGGTGAACATTTTTAAAACATCGAGGCCTCTCCGTACCTCGAACAGTTAAGGCGACTGTCCCAGTTGTTGTGACAAAAACAATCGTAAGAGGTAGTCAGAACCCCGAAAACTTGATAACCTGCCTGTACTTACGTTATTTTTAATGTTAAGACTTATGTGTGAACCTTACCTATAAAATTGTACAGTTGTACACGGTGAGTAACAAACTATTCTAGTGACATTGCCCAAAAATTGAGTTCCGGATATCTGATGGCAGTCACCGTATAGAATTTTAATAATCTCAACCTCAGCATCTGAAAACCAACCCAAAAATACCGGAAAAATGTCTTTAATTTTGAATTATAAAAGTTCGGTTTTCTAAATTAGGTCTTGGCTATTCATGCCAGATAGGTACAAGTACGTCAGGAATCCCGGTGCTTTAATCCGATTTCATTTGCACTCTCTCCAATGTCGAATTCTGGAGCCGTTTGACAAAGTCTATTGAATTGAGTGCTTATTTTTGAACGGAATTCTGAATTTTTGAAGGAATTGTTTTGTTCGAAAAAAAGGTATCAGGTGATTTTTTAAACATTTAGTTCATGAATTAAGCCTGAAGTTACCCGGAACGTACCTATACTAGTAATTTTGTCACAAAAAATGAAAGCCGTCTACGTCAAGCAAAGTATCATAAGGGTTTTTTTTTATGAAATTCTCCATAGTAGCCCGGAGTTTGAAGTTGTCTCCGGTTGATGATAGTAAGTAGGAACGCCCTAAACATACCGGAGAAATGTAGGTATACTTAAGTACACCTCTGCCTAACCCATCGGGGAATGCAGGCGTGACGGTATGTTGCTGTTAGACAAAAATATTAATTAATTACCATTAAACATTTTATCTTGTACAGACCGTATTAAGTCATAAATATGTTTTTATTCAAATTCAGGCCCTTACCAGACAGATTTTACAACAAAACCGTAATAACACGAAGAATAAACGCAATACTAAAAACACGCAACACAAGCTCGCACTAAACAAGATAAAAAGTCATAGAAGGCGTCTGAAACATCCAGTCCGCCAACTTACATTATGCTATCAGATATTCAAAATGAGATCTTCCCGCTAGAGCAATATGATAGAAATTTCTAGTACAATTCAATCGTATATATGTGGATACAATTTTAATATGACAAGAACAACGAGACAGCTGGTCTTAAGAGAGGTAATGCTCATTAAATCATTCCGAATAAAGTTGTCAGTTTTTGGGTACGAGCATGTGTTAAAATAATCTGTCTAATAAAACGGGGTCATGGAAATGTATGAAAGGAACGTGCCATCCGTTAAATTAAGAGGGATTTGGAGTAAATTAAAGGTGTTAGATTTTCGTCCAAAGTGGTCGAAGGAAAGGGTTCTCCGGATTTCGTAATGGAAATGTAGATTTTAATACATCGGCTTTATTTCGTATTGCTTATAAAAAGGCTCGCTTCCCCTATGTGCGTATATTACCCTTTATGTTAAATTTAAAATCACCGTAAGTAACGATAATGGCATTACATTTTGTAAAATCCCGCTTTCAAAACGTTTGCTTTGGTTAAACAGGCTTAGCAATCATTTTTGTTACCAATTTTCTCGTGCCTGATAAAAATCTGGAAACGCGGCTAGACTCGCAACTTATTTGTTTTAACGCCGGCGTTAAGTAAATACTTGTTAGGGATTTTGAAAAGTTTTTCAATTTCACGGCTTAGGGCGTTTTACTGTTTGGCACCAAAGCCCAAAAAATTTATAGTCAATAATACGCCGGTGACTAAAAGGAATAAGGAAGCGGCAGACATAAGCATCTAGAAAACTTTTTTTTTTAAAGTTTACTAGCAATAGCATGTTTTCATGATCTGTTGTTTGTAGGCTTCAACACGATTTGCCCTAGAAGACACAGAAATTCAAATTTAAATTCAATTTTTTTTTTCATAAAATAGCAACATCTCAACTACCTTATCAAACAAATATAAAATACGAGAGAATAATCTTATGAGATACAAAACGTATCTATTTTTCTTATCCCGGAGGCTGGGTCTAATGGAAATCAAATTTTACTAATGCAGAATGTACCGATGTAATCAGTATACAGAAATGCGAACCTACACAACCCTTTCCCTTTTTTATCCTTAAATAAATAAATTAGTATCCCTTAAAAGTAACAAAATAATGATTTTTTATTCTTATTTATATTTTTCGTGTATCTCGGCATCAAAGAATTTTATCCCGGTATCTACCCTAATCATACGAATTGGACCATAATAATATTATTTTGTATGGATTTCATTCAATAATGCTTTGAAGAACTCGAAAGAAATATTCTATATTTTTACATCAAGGAAAGAAAGAAAATAAAGAAAAATCTTGATCAAGATCTTGAACTTCCTATTTTTGTTATGGGTTTACTCGGCAAACGAGCAGGCGAGCTACCTGATGGTAAGTAGTCATCGCCGCCCATCGACATCTGCAATACCTAAGGAAGTTGCAGATGCATAGCCGAGCCTATTTAAGGAGAAAGGAGAATGAAGGGGACTGGGGGAGGAATTTTAAGGAGGAGCTCTTAACGACAGTCTCTTAGGCTCTTAAGGCATACGGTAAGTAGGTATGCGAAGTTCTATTCATTGAATACTAATTCAATGAATAGAACTTCGCATAAATCGCATATATTCGTTATAATATGTTTCGTCTTCTTTGAATACTAATTCAATGAATAGAACTTCGCATAAATCGCATATATTCGATATAATATGTTTTGTCTTCTTTTTCCTTTCATAAATTATATTTCTAAGAGACTTATACGACATTTATATTTTTATGAATAAGACTCTTTTACTTTTACCTAATTTGACGAGTCACAGCCACTCCTACATCATCATACAAGCTTGGTGACTCCACAATATTGTATTATTGCGGAAATTGTATCAGTTTGCAAAAAAATTGATGGATAATTATGAGGATTTGAAATATGGGTAAAAGATCGATTTCTTTCGACGAGTTACTCTAACAAGGCCTTTTTGCTCCGGCTTGTTTAAGGTTTTTTATTTTTAACCCACTAGGTTACTTCTGCTGCCTTGTATATAGAACATCCCTGTTTATTTATATAATGTTTATAGTACAGAAAATCCCTCATGCATAGTTCACTGCCAGGCCTTCTCTAAAATATCAGACCCGTACTGACAACAAACTGCGCTTACCCTCCCTTGCCTTGTATAGGACACTCTTTATATTATAACCAGCTTTTGCCCGCGACTTCGTCAGTTTGGAACAGATGCTTGCCAATCCTGTGGGAATTTCCCAAAATATCGTTATAAATTAAAACCTATATGTTATTCTGATGTTTAAACAATTATACTGTAAAGTTTCATCAAAATCCGTTCAGTAGTTTTTGCGTGAAAGAGTAACAAACATCTATCCTTCCAATCCATCCTCAAAAACTTTCACATTCATAATATTACTAGGAAGTAGGATAGTACGATATTGGAAGTAGGATTATTATGAACTATTGGCATATTTACAATTTACTTCCATACAAGAGTGACCTACCCTACTATACAATGAATCATGGGACTCAAAATCACATTCGCCTTAACCCCGATGATCATATTATAATCATTTCTTTAGGTATTTTCTTTGATAAATACGGAACATTTTGAAAAGAAGAAAATATTTATTCTGGAAATATTTACATTCATATTAAACGGCCAAAATGAATATTGGGTACCGAAAAAAATTTAATATGGAAATGATCAACAAAATCATAAAAGTAACTTTTACTTTGAAGTATGTACCTTCGATACAACGTTGTCAGTGAAATTACGAATTCTTCGTTTATTTATGTATATATTATTTTTATTGACAGAATTTTTTGGCGGCTCAATTTAAGGCTCTTTTTCACTGGTTGTTAACTCAGTCGTTATACCGCATGGGGGGAGTCCCATGCGGGATAGCGACGAGTGAAAGTGCACCATCCATATGATATCTCGGCCGATACACAGCATGCGGGTATTCCCCGCACGCGGCTTAACAACCAATAAAATTCATCGGTTGGTGTAAAGCAAGCGGGGTGCGGGGATTTACAGTTTGCTCGATATAGGTAGAGTATGTGATAATGGCCATGTAGTGCAGGTGATAGTGGCCTCCGGGGTAGTAATACGAATTGGCGAAAAAATTTTAAGAGGATAGTATCCGCTCTGCTCTCCATACAAAAATAGTTTGGTCCTATCTTGAATTTGAACCTATGAAAGTCTTTGAAATTTTGCAGTAACAATCTTGTCATTAAAATTCCTTGAACGAAAAACTTAATTTCAATATATGGTTAAAAGTTACACAAGCTCAAAGATTGGTAATTTGCGATGAAAACGACCCATCTTTATGCTAGTATGTCAAAATAATGTATCAGTACATAACCATTTTGACTCATGGGGAACTCGGATAACATAATGAATATCCTTTTACAAATAAACAATCTACGTAATAACTATATTTCAAAGAGTAATCTCCAAATTTCGGAACAAAAAATACGCACGAAAATTTTGCAAATGGTTTGTCGTTTCACCTCTCGGTGCGATAGAGACAATGACAACAGTGCAACATTGTTGCGTTCGCGAGGTACACTCCTCTTAAACTCTCCCGTCTTCCCAAAGACTGGTCGCCTCTTGAAGGTTTTCATCATTAATATAAAAGAAAAGACTTAACTACTGCTCATTTCTGTTCACTATTATGTATACAACTGTTACTTGCATGTTTACCTACTAATTTTATTGGTTGAAATTTACGAGTCTACGCTTGGTATAGGTTAGATAATAATTCAAATTTCTCGAAATGTCTGTCTGTCGTAAAATGTCTAGCTTGTGGTATATTCAAATTATGTCACCATTTAATGGCTCCTGCACAATGTATCAAGGGTAGGTATATTAGTTTTTTTTAATAAGTATATTATATTCGTTATTTATGTAAGGTAAGTCGCGTCACATCATTATTGTGCATCAAAAACTACTAAAAATATTATTAATTTTTTTCAAGTCTTCTCAAAAACGTTGATATATTTTGTGCCTATAATATTGATTATATAGGTAATATTCATATGCCAGACTTTCTACTTCTCACAAGCACTTAACCGCTGACGGTTAAGTGCTTGTGAGAAGTAGAAAGTCTTGCAGCTCTGAAGCTGCAAGGAAAATATTGAATAGCCGATGCTCGCGGCTTCACTCACGGCCCAAAAGGATTTTCTTATATAACACGGCATTTAGCAGACGCATCAACATGAAAAGTTGGTACTCTTTGGTGGATTTTAAGTTAGAACTTCGAGCTGCAGTCGATTTTGCGTGATGCATGTACAAACATACAGACAGAGAGACAAGAATTCAAGAAAAAATATTTTTGTCTACTGTGGCTCTAATAATAAATTTCACGCCAATAATTTTATTGCATGGTATTCTTTACCTTGTAGTTTTAAAATTATTAAGTCAAAAAGCTTGATTAAAAAACAATACTACCGTCCCTAAACATACACTTTACGTAACCAAAAATTAGCGACATAAACATTAGCAAAGGGTTGTCCGAATTTTATTACAATCATAGACAACCCAACCGTCTACCGAGTAATACCAGTAACCATAAGCCATAGGCGTTATCGCTCGCGTGTTTCACTTTTCGTTTTACACAACCCTGAAATAAAACCCTACTAAAGATACTCCACTTCCATAGATTGTATTATAAGCGTACTGAGGTAGTAAAGCATCGACTTAACCTTGTTTTCTTAGTACACCTATTACGTGTCTCGCAGGGTTATTTGCTGCAAGGCTTGAAGCTAAATCGTTTACATGGTTGCTTGCTTAGATGCATGTTCGTGACTTGGACCGTTTTTAAAGGACCAAGGATTTCGAAGACATGTTATACAATGAATATGTAATGTGGGTAGATTGAAAGAGAGTGTAGTTCAGAATAATGGCACGCTTTTGTATTCTGGAGGGGTTTCGATTATAGAGTAGATGTAGAAATATAAACAGAGGCTACCGTACGACCTGCACAAGCAAAAGGAGGTTTTATGTTTTGATAAACAATTGCTTATCTAAGTCAGTCATCACTAGCATCAGCTTGTTGTCTGGATTTTTGCCCTGTTAATGGCAATAGGCTCGCCCCTTATTACATGGAACCTAAACATAACGGCAAAATGTGGCCTTTGTCGAACCGTTCGGGGAATAAAGGCGTAATGGTATGTTATGTTATAAAACCTCACAAGTCTAGTGGTCATAACCACGACTGCTACGCTAAAGGTCTCAGAGATTTATTTCCAGGTCGAGCAAAGTGTTGTTGATTTTTCCATGAACATCTAAGTAATAACTCGGAGTTCATGGAAATAGGCTCTCCGCCCATTACATGACACCTAAACATACCGCCTAACTGTGGATGAAAATGAAGTAGGTACACCTTTGCCTAAGCCTTAAATGGGAATGATATGATAATAGAAGTCCTGGGTTTGAGTCAAATAAAGTTGTTTGGGTTAATTAATTGAATTCTCAGTAACCGGTGTTCCCAGTAAACGGCAATAGGCTCGCACTCACACATTATACTATCTGATTAAATTATTTCTGTTCGTCCTCGGGAGCAAAGCCGAGGGCAAATACTAGTACCCATATATACGAATAACGTACCTTACTATGAAAGAATATACTTATGTTGAATTTTCTACCTACGATAAAGTGTTTTGTATGTACAAAGGGATGTCTTTTCTGGAAATTTCTGACGCAATTTTAGATATAGCCCCAGAGAAATCAAATATATGTGAAGGAGATGAGAACTGTATAATAAGACAGTGATGTAAGTTGGTACTTACACATATATTTAAACATAAGCACAGTTTGTTTGAAAAAACTGTGCACGACTGAACTTAGCCGTTCCAAACTGCTGCTTATGTAAAATCATTTGATCACGGCTGATCGGCAGGTGCAGTGATAGCCTAGTGACATGACATGACTGCCAAGTCCAAGATCTCGAGTTCGAATCCAAAGCACGCATCTCTGTCTTTTCAATGTCATGTGCGTAATAATTAATTATCACGCGCTCAAACGGTGAAGGAAACATCGTGAGGAAACCTGCATGCCTGAGCGATTTTCTTGACGTCTTGTGAAGTCTGCCAACTCGCAGTAGAGTAGCGCGATGTTGAGTTGAGTTGTTTAGTAAATTATAATTATTTATGTAGCAAACTTCTTTTGTATGTGTCTGTATGTTATTTTCAATGCAATACATTTTGTATTGTATAGATGCTAGTAAGCTTTCCTACTTGATTTTCATTTTGATCGCAATTTTATTTCTATAGGTACAATACAATCAAATTATACGCCCACAGACAGTCATCTCATTGTTGATAGAATAACTATTGATATAGGATACAAATAACTACATCAATCTATGTAACCACTATCCAAATCTCTTTTTCTATAAACAACCTATAAGTAGAGGTCTTCAAGACACGTGTTAGAATTCCAGTTATAATGCGTCTTCTAAATATCATAGTGTAATAGATTTCATTACACTATGTAAATATAATGATTTTTAACTGACTTTAGAAATTTAGAAAAGGAGGAGGTTACTACGTTCGTCTGTTTATATATTTTTTTCTATGCATGTTCGACCGATTTAGAAAAGTATTTTTTTTTGTTTAAAAGGGTATCCTCCCTAGGTCATACTATTGCCATCAGGTCAGGATCTAATGATGGGATCCTGGATAAATCGAGGGAAATCTTCAAATATTGTATTCGCACTAGGAGTCTCGTGAAGTTGCTCTAGGGAAGTTTCATTTGGTGAAGTAAAACCGCCTTCCGAAACTGTTTTACACATACCTAACATTATTTTTATTATTTTTTAAAGGTGGTTTTACTTTTAAATTAAAAACGTATTTTATATCCATAATGTATTGTCTCACTAAGTCTCCCCACACTTATCAACTCACTGTTGTCGTGACTCTGTAGTATAAGAATATAATATATTATAAGTATTTAAATAGAAATAAAAAAAATATAAGAAACCAATCGAAATAAGATTGTAACAGGAGATATTATCTTTGTTTGACTGCTCCATTAGTCGAGTAGTCTATAAGCGCGACTGCAACGCTAGAGGTCTTGGGTTCAATCCCCAGGTCGAGCAAAGTGTTATTGGGTTTTTCTATGAAATTCTCAGTAACAGCTCGGAGTTTTGATTTGTGTTCGGTTAGTAGCA
Source organism: Subacronicta megacephala (assembly GCA_958496365.1). Lineage (NCBI taxonomy): Eukaryota > Metazoa > Arthropoda > Insecta > Lepidoptera > Noctuidae > Subacronicta > Subacronicta megacephala. Next base: position 5,019,728 of record OY292526.1, read on the forward strand.
ATAGGCATGAGACTACCAGCGAACTGTGTTTGTATATTAGTACAGCTTTGTCTAACTTTTAGCGGCATTTTTCTACTGACGTGGACTCACTCGTAACACAAGCATTTAGCTTAGCACGAGGGGTTAACAAGATTACTAGTAATGTGCGATCCACAATGCTAGTAAGCTTTTTAAAAAGAAAAAAAAACGTCTTCAAGACTACAGGTGTGACGATATGTTACGTAAAGGAAGAGTTTCCCCGTAAACGCAATTTTATTATTGATAGCCAAAAAAAGATATTTTTTCTCCTCATAATAGGAACTCCACCCCAATAACTAACGGAGCCACTACGTTACGTGCATGACATTTACTCGACGCTTTAATAGCCAAGGAAATTGATTGTAAATAGCTTCAGTCCGGTTGGAAGCCGAGTAGATAATCTGAAATTGCTTGTTGGGTAGGGACCTCGATAAAATAACTTCAGCCCTTCGTACGTGCCTATTTTTAAAAAGGTAAGAGGTATAACAATTTTGACGGTTGTTTGAAACGGACGGGTTACTTTGATAGGCATGTGAAATTCAAAAATTTTTCATCATCATCAACCATTAGCGTTGCCTTCTAATACAGGCATTGTTTGCTTAAAAGGAGGCTCCAAAAACGTTTATGAAATGTACCCTTATATTTTTGTATTGTATTACATCGTCCCACTTCTGGGCACGGGTCTCCTCTCAGAATGAGAGGGATTCGGCTATAGTCCATCACGCTAGCCTACTGCGGATTGGCAGACTTCACATGCCGTCAAGAAAATCTTTCAGGGATGCAGGTTTCCTCACAATTTTTTCTTCACCGTTTAAGCGCGTGATAATTAATTATTAAGACGCACATGACTTCGAAAAGACAGAGGTGCGTGCCCTGGATTCGAACTCGAGACCTTGACTTGGCAGTCCAATGGTCATATCACAAGGCTATCACTGCACAGTTTACAAACTTTTTTTAGATTTTGCAAATAGAAGGTTTATCTACGGGAATAGCCAGACAATATGCCAGTAGGCGTATCACACGCGTGGTTTCAAGTAGGATGCGACAGGCTGATCATTTCTTCCTGGTTGCCAAATTTAGTTTTTTTTTTACACACATTATTACTATAGTAATAGTAAGAATTGCGACATCAACTTTATCTACTTCACAATTGAGTACTAAAACTATGACTTAAAAATCGTTCTTGTATTTTACTTCATCATCATCATCACCATCATCATCAGCCCGATGCTGTCCACTGCTGGACCAAGGCCTCTTCATGCATTTCTGCTCTAAACCATTTTTTTATTATTATTAAATAGTCATTTAGGCAGAATCCTCTATTTTACACTGCTATAGACGATAACGATTTTTAATTTACACATTAAAATCAACACCTCATTCTATCCGTGGCTATGGATGCTGTTAGGAACCGAAACGTTGGGAATTAAATGATTTCAATATAACGCGATATAATCAGTAAACAGCAGTTTTAATGTCTATTATTTGCGTAAGTGTCCAAAACCAATACAAATTATATCTTCAGTGAAATAAATTACCCATGTAGTAAAATAATATAATTAATTCGTTATTTGAATATATTATTATGCATGGAGTTTGTGAACATTTCTGAACGCAAAATTTTATTTTAGCGATAGTTTGCGGGTAGGTTCGGATTGAAGTGACACTAAACAAAATTGGTTTTAGTCATTGTAATGTTCTTGTACTGGTTGAGTGTTTATTAAAAAGTCATTCATCATAGATTAGTTATATTAATTTATTTGTATTGTTACGTAAGTGTGCTTGGACCTTATTGACTCATGAATTTCATTATCCTGTGTCTTGCGTACAAATTATTTTCATATACTTGCTATTAATTATTGTGTTTTGTGTGATCGTGATTTGAAGACCGTTAAAGTGTATGATGACATCGGCATATAGCCAGCACTGTCGAAGAGCTAATTGCCTACTTGACTCACGAATCTCGTTGGCCTGTGTATTGTATATGATTTCATTTCTTAAAGTTGCCAGTGACAGTGTTTTGAAGACTGTTTGAAGTGCACGATGACGTCAGCACTGCCAAGGAGCTTGAGGCCTTCTGGTGAGTTAGTGCATGAGTTTTCCTTTTATTGTCTTTACTAAATATTCTTTTACAAGACTTGCTTATTTACTACTGGCTGGCTGAACTATAATATTTTTTTTGTTGACTTGACTGCATTAAGTCCTATTTATTCCTGGAAGAGCATATTATACAGGCTTAGGAAATACTCATACGGGGTCTTACTTGCCTGTAAAAACGTTTTTTTTTGTGGTACAGAAAATTGTGATGGAACGTCTACTACCTGGGAAGTGGCAAGGTATTTCGGACTCGTACTGATTCAAAACTGTAATTACTTACCTGCCTTTGATCTATAGCCACATATATACACTTATAGCCGTACCCGTGGGATTCGCGACAATTGCCATGATCGTGTACGCACAATCTATATATTGTGGTGAAGGTGAGCTGTTATTCAACCACCAAACGTTTTATTTAGTTGATTTTGACAACACACGCTTCTTCCAAATCTATGGAGGGGAGTTTCATATTTTTCGCCGATCTTTTACAGGCAAAATAAAAGGATAAGAGAATCATCTTTTAACCCTACAAGTAACAAACAGAGGCATTGTAATTGCATTTACTATATTGCACATCCGATATTGATGTACAGTCGATTATGCAAAAATGTAAACACCCACTTGCAAATTGTACCCACACAGTGAGGAATGAATATATTCTATTATATTCAAAATGCGCTTTGCCCTTTACCCTTCAAATCCCATATTATATACAGGTACAATGCAAACTCTATTGTTTGAATCTCATGAGACTGGTTCGGTCGTCGCTGTATTATGGAACATCTGCATTAATGCATAAGTATCAAACTACATTAAACCAAAACATGTTCCATTAAAATCAATTTCCAAATTATTATCCAAAATGAAATACAAGGTGGGATTAATTACAGCATCAACATCGCAATAAGTTAATAATTAATAAATTTATGGTTACGCTAATCTTCCGAGCGGCGTTCAATTTAATAATGTTCTCCCTAATTACTGATAGAGGGAGATTCAATAATAATATCATATTAATGATCATTATTTAAAATTTAAGTTTACAGTAGGTACAGATTTAAAAATAAATATTTTTCACATTACTAGACAACAAGTTTTCACCTAAAATAGCTGTATGTAAAATTATAAAAGTGTTTGAACTTTCTCAAGAAATGGGAAGCTGAAAAAATAATTTTAAATCTATACATAATATCTCCGAAGGGTTAGACAGAGGTGTTGAAGCTAAAGTACAATCACACTTGGTGGGTATGTTTACTTCCCATGTAATAGGGGTCGATTCTATTGCTATTAACCGGGTACCCAGACTCCGAACTAACATTGAGAATTTCAAATAAATCTCACCTCTAGCATAGCAGTCGCCCTTAGAATCACTAGACTTATGACTAAATAAGATTTAAAATTCTGTTGACGATAATTTTCCTCTATTTCCAACTATCCCAACTCTTAAAACAGTACAGCAACTAGTGCACTAGCAAAACAAAAGCCAAACGTGACCAAAAAACAAAGTACTAGTCCTAAATGGAATCAAATCAAATACTCGGTTCGACGGACGCGAGTAAATCGTTGAGGTAGGCCCGGCGAGATGCGACCATCACGCGTGGCGCACACGCAAATTGGATTACATCGGACCATTGAAAGGACTAAAATGTTGTCCGTAAATAAATTGCTTGCGCCACGTTAATAGGCAAACAGAACAAAAATGCAGTGTTATCGTAAACGTCGTGGGTTTGAAGTGGTCTGTTTTTATTTAGTTTGTTGACTCTGTGCGGGGATTAAATTCAGTATTTACTTATCTGTGCTATTCAATTTTGTTTAAAAAAAGATAATAAAATAACTAAGGTTTCACCAATTTATCTAAAAAAATACTAAGGTATAACAATAAATGTAAAGATTAAAATATAGTAATCAATTTTTAATTTAAATAAGTATACCAACTCAATATATACTATCCCGTTACTGGGCCAGTCTTTACCAACTTGCATTAAAAAAACAACTTTTTTTTAATGCAAGCAATTTTATCCAAGTTTAAGTCAGAACCAAGTTCAATAACAAGATTCCACTTTATTTCTTTTATTTTAAGCTTGGTCTACAAAGAATGCATGAGTAGCGATATTGCCAGACATAGTTATGCAAGCTTTATTAATTTTATATTTTTAGTACCAATTTCTGAATGTGCTTAGAACCACTATATCATATTTCATAAACCGTAACATTACAGAGGAATTATGAGAATGTAAAATAACAAGCAAGGGTCGGATCATCGTGACGAGAAATAGCTCGGATGCCTCCGTCGCTCAACGGAGTGATTCGCAATTGGTATGCCTTTGAGTATGTAAGCTGTTTATAATTATTATCTAGCAATGTGCTAGGCCTTTAAAGTTTTTGATAATTACTGTAATGGATAATTTCGCGGAAAATGGACATCGAAGTAAAACTACTTTTTATAGATTTTATTGGGTATAGGAAACCAAATAAATTCCGAGGTGCTGCTGAGACTTTAGTCAGAAGCCACTCTTGCTCTTGGTCATGATGATAATTATTGAACCACTAATCAGTGGTTCAATAATTATCATCATGACCGAACCCCCGAAGAGGTATGCACAGATATAAGTACTGTTGATCACTGTACAGTTCACTGGCATTCTTTGGATCCAATATTGTATATCCATGGTGATAGCAAGAAATTTAAACTCCAAGCTGCTATTAATATTTTAATACCTAAATGAAAAACAATAACTCTTTGTTCAACCTAGTCGTAAAATCCAAGAACTCGCGACCAGTAGCTGAACTTATAACCACTTACAGGCAGGATATCCGACCCATATCAGCTTATAACAAGGGTTTACAATAACAAACAAAACATATGCCAGAATTCCTAAATTCTGCTACAGAGTACCAGTCCACCTACGCCATTCAACCCAAAATGCTAAAACATTGTGCGCCCATACCGCTAAAATATTTACAACGTAATATAATATTCCCAGTTATTGACCAGCATGGAAGCATTGACCTGGAAGTCAGGCCTCGATCGAGATTGAATAGGCTAAATGAGCTCGTTTAATAGTGAAACAGGAGCGCCTAAAATTGGATCAAGTAGTATTACAAAGAGGTGTGAGGGAAATTAATTTTGATATGAAATTGGAACAAGATTAAATAAACTACAGAAACATAATATATCGTCATGCCTGTTTTCCCCGAAGGGCTAACCCTTCAGTGTACTTAGGTATTTAGCCAAAACTACTGAACAGATTTTTATTTTGCATAAACTTTTACAAAGCTCCATCCTTAAAACAGCGGTACGTCTCATCACAATTTTTTGAATAGATCTTGAGATACCTAGGGTATGTAGATCTAGTAACAGTTTGTGATTCAATTTAAGCAGCAGTAGCCTAATGGCTAGGGCGTCGGACTTGCGATCATGTGGTTACCGTTTCGAAACCCAACCATTGCACTACCGACGTGTACCCACTCGTAATACAAGCATTTAGCTTAGTACGAGGGGTTAACAACCTCAACCCACTGTGACTGAGACTGTGGGTCTAAACCCACATTGCTACTAAGCTTTATAAATGAAAAAAAAAATGTTGTCGGTCATCCACGGGAGCGAGTATGTATCCATAAAAAAGTGTTATAATATTTCCTTATCCTAATTGAAGACTAATTGAAACTAAATCAGAGTAACTTTCAACTAATAATACACTGTTTATAAATTGACATGCCAAACTAGTTATTTTGAAAACAATTACCGAAAGCTAGGTGCATTATATCATAACATGCGGGGAGTTAATAGTTGATTTTGGTACGAAATTGTATTGGAGATTGAAATGAGTGTGTCATGCGGTCCAGCTCTGAGCTTGTGAATGAAACGCTATGTTGTTCACATAATTGAATTGAATAATGACGGAATTATCGTTGTTATACTCTCGGTAATAGGGACTACATTTCTATTGAACAAAGAAGATATTTTTTACAAGCTTTTATTTAACTTGCAACGTATGTATGTTTGTTCGGGTCAAATCTTGCAACTGGATTTTTAAGCAGTGATGCTCAACCTATTGAGCTGAAAGTTTGCATACACATTTAGTTTGGATGACAATGCATGGTTAACTCAGTGACGTCATGCTAAAGGGTTAACCACGATGTCTATGAACTATCTGGACTATCAAACCTTTTTTTTTAAACAAGTATTTTTGTTTGTTAAGTTTATTTGCTTTTTTATATTATTTTTGTATGCACTACTAGTTTCACAACTTTTTACGGCATAAAAACTACGTTAGGAGACTTGTGCATTTTTGTAACTATATGTTATGTTTTTGATAGGCTCACATATCATAATCACGGTGAAAACAAATAACACGTATAAAAGCAATTATTTCCGCTGATGACACGATAACAAAGTCAACAGCTCGTGATCTTAGCGAGCCTACACTGGCCCAATGTGGTGGACTAACCTAACCCCTCTTATGTCTGATACGAAAGCCATAAACTAGTGTATTCTAACCTCTCTCTTTCTAGTACCCATTTCTCCATGCCTAGTTGTAGATTAAATAGGATGATAATGATTCTGTGAAATAACCAAGCCAAAACAAACACAATGACTGTCGGTATATTATATATTGATTTTTATATATCAAGTCGATTATTATATAATATTGACATAAGAGGAACATGAGCTCTGGCTTTGTGACCATAAAACCTTTGAAACTGGCAAAGCTTTGGATATTAGATAAATAGAATATTCTTTATTGTACACCAAAAAACAATGACAAGTACATGTTATAAATTATAGACTAGTACAATGGGCGGTCTTATCGACTTTTTAACCTTTGGATGGACTGAAGAGAAAAGAAGTCAATTTTAGTGGAATTTAAACCCGCAACTAATCCGTTGAGCCATTTTTAGTCTAGTTGTAATAGTTAGCAGGGTTGCCAACGCAATGAGGTTAACTACATACAGAATTACACTCAATTCCATTGACCATTACATAAAATAGACTCAACCCTATTAACAAAAACTACGCCCACCAATCATCCTTTTGGCAGAGCCCACAGCAAAAAAAAACCTTTAATCCCCTTCAGTGGTCCTCCAATCGCGAGTCAACCCCGATTGGTTTCCAGTCACAAAGTCTTAGCCACACATCCGATACGGGTATTTTCTAACCCCCTAATACTCATTACGGGTAACACCGCAGGCTGCGAGGGCCGTAAAAGCCAAGAACTTAATTAACGTCCCGGGGGTTTTACTTCACATTTATTTGGGCGTGAATTTGGTCTCGGCAATAAAAATAAACAATGAAAGCTGTACAGGTGTAGGTCACGTGTTTGTGTGTTTGTGTGCGTGTTTGTTACGGTAATTTATCGCGGTTTAAATGTATGGGTAATGATTAAATTAATGTAATTTTATTTTAGTTTTTTTTTTGTTATTGTATTTAATTGCCTGCCTCGTTGGGCTTGTGAACCCAACGTCCCAACTGCTAAGCTAGAGGTCTTGGGTTCGATCCACAGGTCGAGCAGTGTTATTGAGTTTTTCTATGAAATTCTCAGTAGCAGTTCGGAGTCTGGATTTGTGCCCGGTGAATGGCAATAGGCTCGCCCCCTATTACATGGGACCCAAACATACCGGCGAACTGTGGGTGTACATTAAGTACACCTCTGCCTAACCCTTCTGGGAATACAGGCGTGACGGTATGTTATGTTGTATTTAATTATGTTATTTATATATTAAAATTGGTATGACCGTATACCTACGGACAATATACTTTCGGAAAATAATTATAATGGGTTGATGATGATGATAGATAGACATGCCGTGGAACATGAAATGGTATGACAAAAAAATTACTACATTTTGAACTTGATTTTAAAACACAGTACATATATTAAAACCAAAAAATGTAGGCAGTTTCTGTCTATAACTGCTACGTAGTGACGGATGTGACGCGATCACGTTGTCGCTGGCAGCTTTTGTTTGACCAATAGAACGCTGTGCGCGAGTGTACAAAGCTCAGATTGGTAGTAAGGGTACATTCAATTCCAGCAGGGTTCAAAAAAAAAATATGAGAACGACAACTTTTAATGTGATTTTCCAAAGCAAAAATTTTATCTTCGTTTCGCCGATTTTTACCCTGAAAGAAGTAGCATACATAACTTACCATCACGCTTGTACTCACCAAATTAGTTAGAGGTGTAACTATTAGTACACTGACTGACAGACGGCTGAATAAGCGTATTTTACACAAAGCGATGAGATCTCGAAAAATCAATTCTTGGCCGACACAGATATCTGAAGTGTACCTAGACTGTTTATCAGGCTTTTTGGGCCTAAAGTAATTCATAGGTGTTCGTATGAATGAATGAAACAGTTTTAAATAATGCTCTCTGAAACACGGAAGAATCTCGATGTGTTAAAAATGTTAACCCATCCATACATAACCTAGCAGATCTGTTGATCAGCGCAATTATATCTTAGCCATGAGTCCCTCACAAAAGCTAGTGCTCACAAAGATATTGAATTTTCTAATTACGGAAAATTTCTAGTGAAAGAAAAAATCGATTTCAGGCAGGGTTTGAACCTGCGTGTCTCTGGTTAAGTACACCAGACGCTTTGCCAACTAAGCTACCGAAACCACTGCCTGTGATGTCGAATTTCTCTTCCACATTCTACGTCTTGAGGCGACGTCAGTACCATCTATTAAAGATATTACTATGTCTTTTAACCAACACGACTGCCTTTACAGGTAGTTCAATGTCGAACGATGTCGCCTTACCGTGTTATGATTATTTTTTATTATTTTTTAACATTAAATATTGCGAAATGTTCGAAATGTTCACAAAAATATGAATTTTCTAATTGAAGAAAATTTCTTAACATAACATAACATACCATCACGCCTGTATTCCCCGAAGGTTTAGGCAGAGGTGTAACAATGTACACCCACATTTCGCCGGTATGTTTAGGTCCCATGTAATAGGGGGCGAGCCTATTGCCATGAACCGGGTACAAATCCAGACTCCGAGCTGCTACGGGGACCTCTAGCGTAGCAGTCGCTCTTAGGACCACTAGACTAATGAGGCAGTCTTTCATAAGAAAATTTCTTATGAAAGAAAAATTCGATCTCAGGCAGGGTTTGAACCTATCTCTCTGGTTAAGTTCACCAGACGCTTTGGCAACTAAGCTACCGAGACCACTGCCTGTGAGCTAGTGTTATCAAAATCACATACTACAAAACCTCAAATCCCCGACTGCCAGTACTTTTCCACTGCACCTATAAAACTAGCTACTGTGACTTTAAACCTTGCATTCGATAGTGCAGTAACGCTATGGATTATTCAAGCGGAATATAGAATAATCCCAGCGCTCTCCCGCAAGCCGTGGGTAAAAGGTTTCACCTTGATTCACTGCGTCATAATGTGATTAAACTTTGGACGTGAAAATATTTTGTGTATTTTTCAAATTGAGAGTTACAATGTTTCTTTTTGACGTTTGGTACTTTTTGTTGTGTGAAAATATTCCGCTTATTGGAATATCGCAAAAAGAAATAGAAATAATTTCGTTTATTTCACATAATATGTATACTACTTACAACTGCCTCAATACTCTAGGGGTTCTAAGGGATATCCCAAATTAGCAAAGTGCTGTATCCCAAATTAGCAAAGTGCAGTACCTATCTGGTTTTTTTAAGAAATTCTCAGTAAAGTGCCCGGTGAAAGGCAATAGGCCCCCGATCATATGGGACCTAAACATACTAGTAAACTGTGGGTGTACATTAAGCACACCTATGCCTAACCCTTCGGGGAATTCGAGCGTGATATTGGTATGTTGACATATCATCCTTTTCACCAAGTCAGGTCAAATTTCGTGTCTATTGCGCCCGAGTTGCCTTTTTTTTTCTATTAAGTACCTATATCTTTTGTTAAATGTATTTTTTTGGCTAATAGGCAAATCTGACCAAGATATTTACGTTATTAATTTGTTATACCCAAGCATATATACACGCGGCTACTGGTCAATCTATAAACATCCAGTTTAAACTGATCTCGCATTATATAGGTTTTCGATACCGTAGGAGGCCAGCGTAAACTGGATTTGTGTAGCGGTACGTGTAGCTATGTGTACATGAATCATTCATATTATTACGGCTAAAAAACATACAACCTTCTTAAATAAAATTAGTACCTTCACTTTGATGTTCCCCTCATTGTTTATGATTTCTTAAATATATTGTTCTCTGTTAACCTCTGTAGGTGAAGTTATCTTAATTTTAGTAAACGGTTTTCTTATCTTCAAAGCGTTTGTGGCGTCGTCTTCTGAGGTAAAACATCATAGTTTTGAATAACAACGTAGATTATCTTGCAAAACAAATCGGTTCCAAGATAAGTGTTACCATTATTTTGGTCTGCATAACTGTTTCATTGTTTATTTATTTGGACATGTCAACAATAAAAACATTGATAAGTAGCAAATTGAGGGATACGAACTAATTTTAATATCAACAAAATATATACACAACACTTATAATAGTTAAAGTTGAGTATAAAAAAACAGCATCCGCATTTGAAAATAAGAAACGGTAATTAGAATTATTTTTCCCAAGTAATCTCTCAAGGAGCTTAAAAATAAGTTTTTCATAATCATGAATTACATTTCAATTAAAAATTATGTTTTTTACTAACGCTTCTATTAGTCTAGCATGCTAAACGGCTACTACTCTACGCTCGAGGTCTAGAGGGTTTGATTCGCAGGTTTTTCTATGAAATTCGCAGCAGCAGCTTGGATTCTGGCACTGGCAATTTGCAATTGGATACCGAAGTAGGTGTATAGTGGTACAACTCTGCATAACTCTTTGGGGAATACAGTCGTGATAGTATAATTTCTCACTGAGCTCAGACAGTGAGTTCTGAGTTCTTCATTTTCTTTTCATATTCATGAATTAAATTTAAATGAATCCCTTTATCAAACATACATTCCTCTTTTGATTGTCGACCACATTAGCTAATTGTACTAACCACACCACTGATTGCAATTCACGCTTCAACTGATGCTGGGATCATTAATAACAGAATAAAATAAAATACATCTTCATTTACACTAAATAAATTAATTTGTTAATTATTTAAGCACAATAGACTTATATTGTGCTTAAATAATTTACAAATTAATTTCTCAGATCACATTCTTCTAAGGATTGCATCTGATAGTCGTGATTTTCGTGTGTGATTGAAATAAAGTCGCCTTCTTAAAATTTAACTATATAGTATCCTATACCTAAACGAACTCAATACATAAAATCATAGAATGACTATAATATTTATTATATTGACCTCTTATGACAGTAGGTATAAATGACAGGTTCATTTTTAGTTTTAAAATAAATTTTGTGAGCTAGGTCAAGAGCACCCTTAACCGACGGTCATGCATGAGGAGGTTAATGAACGCATATGAAGCACAAGTGTGACAGACGTGAAAATATGTAGGTATGTATTTAATATCACTGATAAAATTACAGAAAATAAAATTGTAATCCTTTTGTCAAATAGTGGTCGTCGACCACAAACGCTCTTCCCAGCGACCACATACCACTAATTGCAGTTCACGCTTCAGCTACCCATTGACCATTAATTGTATGTATTTTATTTTCAGTCTCAATTTCACTGGTGTTGATGAATTCACATGTTATTGAACACAATTTTTGTCTATGTACAGATAAAATATTTTATTTTATTTAAAATATTTTAATTGTTACACTTGTGATATGAGTACCGAAATGAAGTTGGGTAATATTCAACTTTACCCAGTGTGGGAAAGTATATGGGTTGATGATGATGATTTGACTGCACGGGTCTCCACTCAGAATGAGAGGGCTGAGATATTTCATCTTTCATTTTAATTATAAATATTTGTGCATAAAAAATCTGTAATTAAGTAATTACAAAGCAAAATTAAATTAATGTTAAATAAGCAAATTGAATTATTGTGCTTTGCTAAAGGAAGCGATTTTACAAAATGAAAAAAATATTTTTAGAATAATATTTCATTACCCTAAAGCTTTCATCTTTTATGAGAATACTTGAAGATAAATCTTCATAAAAATAAGTCAATGTATTCGTGGTTTTTAATAAAATATTGAATCAATTTTATAGGTCAAACAAAGTTATTTAAACAAATATTTAATCCCATTCCTTCAGGGCTCGGAAATTTTCCGATGCTTTGTAAATTCTTGACAAAACTTATTACTTTCAATGTTCTGGGTTTTATTCAATAAAGCAAGTTATTTTGGTGTCCCTTCAATTATAACGTGAAATTGAGTTCAATTTTGTTGAAAATCTGCACAATTATTTTTACTTGACCTATTGGAAGTTGAAACCAGAGTGAATAAAGACGGATCAAAATTCAGGAATTCAAACCGTCTTATTCATAAAGATATAACCTCCAATAAATTTTCTATGATATAGTATGTTTTGTCTTCTTTTCCCTGGCACATAATATCACGTGTCAAAACAAGACAAAACACATTTTAGTTAATAGACGTTTTAAATATAACTTTTTTTGTGAAGTCAGTGCTATGCTCATATAATTTAGGTATTTCACGGATATTTTTTAAGTGCAGTGATAGCCTACAATGACCATTGGACTGCCAAGTCAAAGGTCTCGAGTTCGAATCCAAGGCTCTGACTCTCTGAACCTCTGACTTTTCGAAGTTATGTGCGTATTAATAATTAATTATCACGCGCCTAAACGCTGAAGAAAAACATCGTGAGGAAACCTGGCATGCCTGAGAGATTTTCTTGAGGGCGTGTGAAGTCTGCCAACCCGCAGTAGGCTAGCGTGGCGGACTTTAGCCTTATTCCTCTCGTAATGAGAGGAGACCCGTGCCCAGCAGTGGGACAATGTATTTTTTTTTTAAAAAAAGCTTACTAGCAATGTGGGTCACACATTACTAGTATTCTTGTTAACTCCTCGTCCTAAGCTAAATGCTTGTGTTACGAGTGGATTCACGTCGGTAGTGGTGAAATAAAGGCTCATTGTCAATAAGGTAATATTTAAACCAGCTTAAATAAATTCTATCGTATTATAAATCCACCTTTATTCAATATAAATTATATGTATTCAGTATTGTCACCAGCTACGTAATAGCATTTCCCTGTCGCTGCGGACAGCCATCCAACGAAAGTATTATGAAATAATATTTTGAATAAAATGTGGATTTATGAACATGATTAAAGATAAAATTTTATAGAATAATATTAGCTTAGTATAACTAAGAATTGCGTTTGGAAAACTTTAAAACTCTATTGCTATTTTTATTGTCATCTTAGTCAATCAGTTATGGTAGGCATCGTAATCTCAACTCGCTCCCGTGGCGCCAGCAAAATAGTGGTGAGGCGGAACACCCTTGTGGTTTTAATCGGTAGGTCACCCACCATAGGGGGAAGTTCGTCACAATCCGTCGCCTTCCCCATTCGGCGACAATCCAATATTTGTTGCACGTTCACAAAATGGCATCGTTATCTAAACTCGCATCCGTGATCCCAGCTAAAATGTGGTGAGGCGAAACACCCGTGTGGTTTTAGTCGGTAGGTCACCTACCATGGGTCGAGTCCCATACCCCCGTCGCCTTCCCCGGGTGGTGGAAGTCTGTTAGGACACACACACGCATTGTGCGACATCTGAGAGGAGATACCATACAAAAAGGGTCCATGTTCAGAGCTAATGCTGAAAGGGTCGCGGAAGTATTGCGTTGCAGATCTTATGGCTCCTTTGTGCAAGCCGAGATTCAAAGGGAGTTTTAAGTGGGTGCGACCCCAATAACCAAACCATTCCCCGACGGTATCCTATGCAGCGTCACCGAACTTACGAGTTCAAAAGATTTGAATGTGTTTTTATGTATTAACAAGGTTTGTACCTATAAATATGTGTTTTGTTTTCTCTATCGTTGCTTGAAAATAAAAAATAACTATATATTTATAAAAAATAATCCGTACTTCTCTTGGTCACGCCATAACTTGAGAATGACTTTAGCGATTTCATTCATAGTTTTTTTAAGTTTTTTAATACTTTATATAGGGTTCTTATAGAAAGAAAATTGCGCAGACAATTTGGACTATTTTAACTTCGCGCGTGTTCTTTTTATTATTTATTCCAGTTCGAATTCAATATTCATGGTTAAGACAGGATAACGTCTGTCGGGTCAGCAAATGAATAAATAAATATGCACACAGACATTCTTTTCGACAAAAAGGCATGGTTACTTAAACGTTTCTATCCATGGCGGGCAAGAGTTGACTTAAAATTCAATTTCAAGGATGCACTTAATATAAATGTAACCCTTCACCAATAACTTCAGTCGCCACTGTCTCCATACAATTTACGACTCTCATTTCAGTTCAAAAACCATCATACATTAGCATACAGTTATGTAATATAATACATCCAACATACACACGCCTACAGATACAACCTATACAAATCCAGTTTAAGCTGATCTCGCATTGTATAGGCTCCCCATACAATAAGAGGTCAGTGTAAACTGGTTATGCATAGCTTGATATGTAGCCGGGCGTACCATCCTTGCATGACTAAAAGCATTCGCTATTCAATTCGTGACCACATACATACTCGTGTTTACAGGTTTCTCTTACAAGAAACTGTTAAACTTTGATTGCGGAGCTCAAGAAAATTTATGTAGCCGAAATATATTCTGTCGTGGATGCTTATTTGATTTATGAAGTTATTTGAATAGGAGCGTACAATGTAGCGGAACTACCTAGCTCAACTAGGTATTATCTACGACATGTTTTTTTTATGGGATAATTCGGTAAACGAGCAGGCGAGCTACCTGATGGTAAGTAGACATCGCCGCGCAAGGACATCTGCAATACCAAAGTTGCAGATGCATTGCCAAGCCTAGGTAGGAAAAGGAAGGGAAGGATAAAAATAAGAAAGGGGACTGAGCTACTTGACGTCTATATGGGGGAGGGTGGTACTTCCCCGGTCGTGCCGACCCATTCATGCTGGCAGGGAAACATGCCCGCGAGAATTTACTACTAAGGACTTCGAGACATAACAACAAGTTACGCCAGGCTTTTTTTTATACCATGAAGTCTAGACTGCGTCAATACTCATTACTCAATATATTTATTGCACTATATTTACAATAGGTGTTGCCATTGATTGACATCGGAATGAAATGAAATGGGTTTGGCATAGTAGGTACTTAATGTACCAACACCCTCAGGTCGCCGGTATTTTGAGATCCCACGTAATAGCGAACGAGCCTATTACCATTCACTGGGAATAAATCCAGAGTCTGAGCTGTTACTGAGAATTTAGTAGAAAAACTCAATAACACTGCTCGACTTGCATCGAATCCAAGATCTTTAGCGTAGCAGTCGAGCTAACTACCACCAACAGACTAATGAGGCACAAAAGAATAATAAGCACGTTTTAAATTCAGAACACAGTAAACAGAAATTAGTTACGTTATCAAATTAGGGCGTAGACACACAGTGTTCATTTATTCAGCACATTGTCTAACTGTAATACATGCAAAACGAATTGTGGAGCATTCATCTCCCTCGTAATTTAAATGGATGTTCTTATTGTATTTTTATTAATCGTGACATTGTGGATTTCGTTTTAAAATATTTATTTACAAAGTCTATATTTTAGTACCTACCTAATTATACATGATATTTCCTGATAAGATGATATTTATAATAATCTTGTATATGAACTTAACCCGTAAAAAGTAGTTTTAATTCAATTAAAGAAGAGTTTAGAAAAGTCTATTCGTCCCAACATAATTTGAATCTAGTGCATAATTATTATAGCCTGTATTTAAAATATTTCGTGGTTGAACTAAATATAATTTGGATTTATAATGTTATTGAAGTAGCAAGAGCAGTTGAAAAGGATCGCTAAAACACTACAATGGTTAGGGCTACAGCGTCGGGCTTGGGCTCGAAGTTCATCAAGGAATTTTGACATCAACAATAACTTATTCAGTATTGAGAACCCAACCCCAACCTTTTAGCCTTAATGATATTGTATCACTGTATGTAATTAAAACTGAAAGAAGAGATCACTGTGATTCATACGAAACTTATTAAAATTTCCAACATTTCCATACACAAAACATAATAACACTTTGCCTAGCCTGAAAATCGAACCTGTCTTCTATCTTTAAGCGGCGGTAGCCTAATGGCTAGGGCGATGGACTTGCGATCATATTGTGGTTGCCGGTTCGAACCCCATCCATTGCACCACCGACGTGAACCCACTCGTAATACAAGCATTAAGCTTAGTATAAGGGGTTAACAAGAATATTAGTAATGCGTGATCCACATTGCTAGTAAGCTTTTGTTAAAAAAAATATCTAGAGGCCTTGAGCTCAGTCAACTAAAATTACGAGGCATCATAAACCTACAATGCAAACTCAGCTACAAAGGCGTCATAATAGTGTTTGAATCGCTTTGGAAATCAATAAAGACTGTTTAATCACAAATAGGATCAAAATAACTACTATATGACTGGATCGGTCATGTGGTACCACCCACTGCCACTATTCGATCACGGCGCTGCTCTGTCCACCCTGGGTACAACTCCAGCGCGTGCAGTGCCATATTCTCGAGGTAGTTCTTGAAAAACCGGCCAAGTGCGAGTCGGACTCACCGAGGGTTCTGTACAAAACTATATGATGTAACTAAATATAACGGTTTTCGCAATTTTTCCTTTATCTGTGCTAATAGACGTTGCTTCCTACCAAATTTCCTTGTAGGTTTTGATTCCCTTGCGAGTGTATAAAATTTGCGGAAATTTGCGGCATAAACGGTTGTATCCATTGATTGCGTTGGCTTTGAAGTTTGATTTTTTCACAGCTCCAAGACAGACAGACGGACGGACGGACGGACAAAAAAGTGATCCTTTATGGGTTCCGTTTTTTTCTTTTCGAGGTACGGAACCCTAAAAAGTATAGTTGAGCTTCCTGGACAGTAAGCATCTACCGGCTTACCACCTAAAATTTTTCACAACGGCATAAACTCTTATGGATTTTACTGAAGATTTACCTACTGAAATTTCCTTACCTAAAATCAAAAGGGACTAATGTAAGTACTTGTTTACATCGGTTCAATTTCCGTAATTTTCTTTGCTTATTCTCGAAGAAAATATATTTCCTTCCATTTCAAACATTCCAATTTAAATTTAAGCCTGACAACTTTCGTTTATTTTCTTAATTTTCAACAATTACGCACAAGTGCCTACATCTGTTGACAATATTATTTATGCTAACAAGAGGAGAGCCCTCAATATAAATGGATGGCCCTTTATGTGACCTCGGGCCCTACCTGACTCTCAAAGTAAGGACATCAGAATTCCTCGGAATTAATAAGCCCTTTAGTTGCGGTGAGGATTTCGAAATATTTACCAAAGGAATACTTCGCTGAGTGACTTAATCTGAGAGAGGCCGAGGTATGTAACTTTGGATGAGATGGGTCTTCTCTGGTTTGACCTGCTCTATTGAAATGTTTGAAAAGTCCGACTTCAAACTTGAATAGGGATTTTATAAAAGACTAGCGAGTTGAATGGGTTTGCGAGTTACCGCGCGGGATACTCAACAGCTTATGTTAATCTATGAAGCTGGTGGTGAATTATCAAAATCTGTTCAGAAGTAAATCTTTATTCTTTATAATATTACTATAGATATCATTCTTCTGTCATTTCTTCTATTTAGTAAGCCATAGAGCAAAGCATTGTTAACGACAAAAGACAATTATTGAGAAACGTAGAAAACAAACCAGGGAAGATGATTTGCCACTTGATACGAGGGACTAATGGCAAAGTCCCTTGAAGTTTACAACTATGCGATCATTCTATTTGTAGGGCATAGCTACACTAGACTTGTTGCAGTCAGAATGCAGATTTTTTTTGTGGAATCAAAATAATCATAACGCAATCAAGTTACCTCTAACCAAAATAATTACAATCTATTGACTCCAAAGAGGAATTAATTAAAACATTAAATTTTCACTACACCGCTGCTCGATATCAAAAACATTAACTTAAATTTTCTCGAAACTCATTTTTTATGTATTGATGCCCTTTTTGCACCAGCGAATTTTTCATTAGAATATATATTTTGATTCACAAAAAGAATATTCTATCGATCTAAACTGCGATTATTAAACATTTAAAGCATGTTTAAACCCTACACCAATCTTAAACACCAGGTGAAGTTTACGTCACTATGTTATAATATGTTGATGTCTTGAACGCTTGGGATGCAACAGGCGGATGTTTCCTAGCATAATATTAACATACAGCAGGCGGTTTTGATCTATAAGGCGGATACTAACCCTATTATATACCTACCAAGTGTAAATGTTTGATGAGTTACAATTTCGTAGCAGCATATCTACCCTTAATTCAGCAAAACCGAGTATTTTTCATTGTTAATTTATTACTTGCCGGATAATGTACAGAAATATAAAAACATATTTATACCATCACTCCTGTACTGCTCTGGAGGTTAAGCAGAGATGTAGGTACGCACAGGCCACAGTTCGGTAAGTTTTAAGATTTTCATATTAAAGGGAGGTGATCCTCTAACCACTAAGCTGTTACTAATATTTTCCCTTTGATTATATACTTTTTTTTTCGTTCACGTTTCATCTCCCACATATGACATCCCACATCATGGCAGATTAAATAAAATAAAATAATTTGGCGCGGAGGAATGACCACTCGCTCCCGTGGCGTCAACAAAAAGTGGTGAGACGAAACAGCCATGTGGTTCTTTTGAGTCGGATGTCACCCACTAAGATGCAGTTCGACACGCTCCGCCACCTCCCCCCACAGAAGGCCACGATGATTTCCACACGCAAAAGAAAAGTTGAATTAGGTGTATTAATTTAAAAAGGTATGGCAGAGGTAATGTATGTCACATTTCTCCGGTATGCTTAAATCCTATGTATAGGGGGCGAGCCATTAATCGGGCACAAATCCAGACTCCGAGCTGCTACTGAGAATTTTGTAGAAAATCTCAATAACACTGCTCGACCTGGGAATCGAATCCAGGACCTCTAGCGTTGCATTCGCGCTTAGGCCCACTAGACTGAGGCAGTCAGTAATTTATTTGGATTTATTTTTCTGTTTCTTGAGTCATCAAATTGGCAGTACGAAGTAAAAACCTCCTTGCTTTAAAATCTGGAAACTGTGAACAGCTCTTGAAGTTTAAACTTTATTTAATTTTAGCTAGGTACCAACCTTATTCTTAAAAACTGTTTACAAGTTAGAAAACTTTTAATGATACACAATAAAAATGTTTATTTAAAGAGCGAATTTTTTAATAGGTATTTTCTTTTGAACCTCAACGGAGGGATGTATTATGAGTCGGTATTAGCTAATTAGTGATTAGAATAAAGTAGGGCTAAAATTTGAGCAAGAAAAGTTTTAATTTTAAATTAAGGCATCTGTTCCGAAACGGAAATTTCTCCTCGCACCAATTACCCGGTTCAAAGAAAAAAAAAACTTTTTTAATAGAAGTGAACAAATTTTACCGAAGTCGGCGAAATTACTCGGATGAAGAAAGTTATGGAATGCCTCTTATGATCTTCGACACTAGATCGATTATTTAAAATTGGAACAAACTTCCAGGGCAATTCTGTAGCCAACTTCTTCCCTTTTAGAAGCCGTAACTATAAATATTTTAGAGGAAGGCGAATTCATTTACATTTTTTAAATGAAATAGGCTAGTGGCTTCTGGAATTTAGGTAGGTAACTTAAAAACAATTTTGAAAATGTTGAAAGTCTTTTGTGCAATTTACCGATATGTTACTCAACCAATATTTTTACATATTACATAAATATTATACATCTCTAACCTTCACAATTATTTAATTGTTTCAATAACAACAAATGGTCAGTCACTCAGTAATGAAAACACTTCGGAAATATTTATTTAGAATTATTTTACATATAAGAAGCTTTTGTGTGATTAAGAACCTCCTTTTTTTTAAATCGGTTAAATGAATATTTATAATAATGGAACAAGTCTAAGAAATATTTACATTTAAATAGATTACGTGGAATAATCCTCCAGTTAAAAACTAGAATTTAAATTTTATTAAGTTTGCTTAGCGAGGGGTCAGACTAGCGACAGTTTATCAAGCCAGTGTATAATATTTTAGAAGAAAGTTGGAGCTATGGACAGGGGTTACTATAGAGCTACGTAATATAACAAAATATTAACAGAAAGTTTATCTTCGAAGAACAAGTACCTACGAGCTTATCACGCATAACTTATGCAATAAAGGCCCTGTTGGTAATTTCATCTGTGAAACCTCAGTGAAACCCAACTTAATATCCTCTCACAAAATTAGAATAAGAAATTTAACATGTTAAGCTATGCCTAATGGCCAGGACAATATTAATAACAAATAATTCAAATGATGTTAAGGTATAAACTGCTTTATTAGTCTAGTGGTCCTAAGCGCCGCTGCTACTCTTGAGGCCGATGCCCGACCTGGGAATCGAACCCAAGAGTTCGATTCCCAGGTCGGGCAAAGTATTATAGGAATTTTCTATGAAATTCCCAGTAGCAGCTGGAGTTCGGATATATTCCCGGTGAATGGCAATTGAAGGCTCGCACCTTTTTACATGGGACCTGAACATACCAGCGAAGTGTGGGTGTACATTAAGTACATCTCTGCCTAACCTTTTGAGGAACACGTGATTGTATGTTATGTTAAGGTGGAGTAAGCTTTTCAATTGATTTAATAGGTAGATATTTCAAATTAGGTTTAACACATCTGATATCTCGAATCAAAGGACCAATAAATTGTATTGTATACAAGAATGCGTAAAAATAAACACCCAATGTATCTTAGGACCACGTTTGTATTTCCATATCCGTCATGCTTGTTGTACTTGATAATCCCTATTCCCGGCCTAGGTGGTTGTATCCATCTCGCTGATCCTTTAATCTTCTTCAGACCATGGGGTTTAGGAATGATTAAAAGATTATATCAGAGGGTCCTATTCGTCAGTCGAGCTCACACGTTATACAATGTGCTTATGTCTGTGCGTTGTATGGAACGCAAATTGAAGTAAAATATTTAACTTACGGTTAGAGATACATTGTTTAATTTACTTTATGTGCATTAATCTTTTGCTTTGTTTTTTGAAACTTAAAACATAAAAAATTAGGAACATTAGGTCTTCACAAACATGCAATAAAATTACGGACAAAACACAAATATTTGCCTAGTGTGGTGGAAGTCATAAGAATAAATATCTTTATTGTCCCATTAAGTGAATTTAAGACTCGCGGTGCATCGCTAACCACTACACTGAACATTAAGTCGTTAGCTACCATGCTCAAGAGCCGTCCCTAGTCAACCGATTTAATAGTCAATCATTATTATAATTCTCATCAGAAATTTGCTAATAAGAAACTATAGGTTAAGAAGAAGAAGAATTGCTAAAATGTTTCCTTAGAATATTTTGCCGTTAATTTTAAGACCTAATTACTCAGGCAGATTCCTTTATTCAGTCACTCGCCAATCTCTAAATACTACCTAATGTGGTAACTCTTTCTAATGTAGCAAAATACACCCATCACCGAGATTTATTTTGCAAATCGTTGACAATTACAGTTCAGTCCAACGTCGAACGCAAAAACGTGAAATTATTCATCGTAATAGGTTTTATGCACGAGAAAATCGGAAACCTCTAGCTACATATTTGTAATGTCTCATTCAGTACGAAAATGGCGGCGATTAAGTTAATGAGGACATTGTTAGGGACCGTGAAACGTTCGTCACAGCGTAAGAGTGTAATTAGGGAAGTGGGCAAGAAATTGAGGTGTGTTGCTTGAGAGAGAGATTTTTTTGGCTAAATATTTTTGTGTAGCTCTCGTAATGTGGGATTAGTTGAACCTTGAAGAGTATTTTCAGCCCGGCAGCCCGATAGTATGGTTTAGTGGGCGAATGGGAAAGATGTAATTTTATTTTTTTCAAACCAAATTTTTTGCTGACTATCTTATTTTGTGTGTGGTGAACCCAATATATTGCAATAGTATTATAATTATTACGCATGCAACTCATTTTCTAAAGTTGCAAATTATGTGAATGAAGAATTCGACCTCGTAAACCTGCAAATACGGTTTGATACACCATACATTTGAAGATTCTGAAAAAAATAAGTAGTGTACGCTGTACCTACCTAACAAATATTTTTTGTATGCCTTGCAATCAATTTATTTTATCTATTTACTTCAACGCCAACACGGACACTGAAACTCCAACAGAAACAGAGTCTTTGAATACATATTGACTACAATGGGTAAGATAATGTATTTCTTTTCCACATTTTACGTCTCAAGGTGACGCAAAATGGTGAAGCGTATGTGGTAGGTAGCTTAGTTTGTAAAGCGTTCGGTGTATTAACCGACGTGACGCAAGTTAGAAACCTGCGTGAAGCCAAATTTTTATTGTTCTAGTAAATTCATATCTTACGGATATTCCGCATTAAATAATGCTAAATTACCTATAATAAAAAGTAACCAAAATAATATATCATTATGAAAGACATTAACGGATATCATTTCCTTAAAACTCTAGGTGAATAAGTAACATAACATAACATACCATCACGCCTGTATTCCCCGAAGGGTTAGGCAGAGGTGTACTTAATGTACACCCACAGTTCGCCGGTATGTTTGGGTCCCATGTAATAGGAGGCGACCCTATTGCCATTCACCGGGCACAAATCCAGACTCCGAGCTGCTACTGAGAATTTCATAGAAAAACTCAATAACACTTTGCTCGACCTGGAAATCGAACCCAAGTCCTCTAGCGTAGCAGTCGCGATTGGGACCACTAGACCAACGAGGCAGTCAGGTGAATAAGTATTAAAATAAAAAACCCTTATCGACCGAAAGAGTTCCTTTGTGAAATTCCCCAATAGAAGAGAATTTGGACATAATCACCACGTCGCTGGCCGAATTGGTCTGTGTTTACGATGCTCTTGGGAAACTGTGGGGAGTCCTATAATAATTGAACTCGAGCCTTATTACGGTAGACGGAATTTGTTACAAAAATATTACAGTGGAACAACTGAGAGCCATGCGTTAACTTTGTAGCTGATAAGAGAATAAGTAAAAACATAACATTAAACACATACCATCACGCCTGTATTCCCCGAAGGGCTAGGCAGAGTTGTACTAATGTACACCCACATTTCGCCGGTATATTTAGGTCCCATGTAATAGGGGGCCAGCTTATTGCCATTAACCGGGCACAAATCCAGATTCTGAGCTGCTACTGAGAATTTCATAGAAAAACCCAATAACACTTTGCTCGACCTGGGATCGAACCCAGGACCTCTTTCGTAGCAGTCGCGCTTAAGATAACTAGACTAATGAGGCAGTAAGTGAGGCACTAGAATAATAAGTAATAGCATAACCCTCGTATTATTTAAAAATATTAATACAATTAAGGCACTATTTATTAGGTAACATCATTCTATCATCAAGCATGTATGCCGTGAAGGGTGTTACAGCTTTGATAGTTCGTTGATATATTTAACTCCCATTTAATGGAGAGCGAGCTTGTTGCCATTAAACCTGCACAAATCCAAACTTCACTTGCTGCTCCGAATCGGGAATTAACAAAAACAAACACAATAACGTTTTGCTCGATCTCGAAATAGAAACCAGTTATGAGGCAGTTCTGATTTTTAAGGAAAAATAATTATTAAAACTCTATATATACACCAAATAAATTCATAGCTCATCATAGGTAGGTTATAATAAAAAAAAAACAATTATAGATTTTGTATTACTAAGTACTCACAAGAATGGGTTTTTATTCTACCTCCATAAAATGTATCTCTTGTCCAGCTAAGAAACAGAACACCTCCCTACATCCAACTCACCTCGAGAAAAAGATAAAACTGTCCCAAACAATTCATAGATAAATTACAGTTACCTTAAAAACGCAGCTGTGAACGGGACAGTATATAAGGGATGCTACACATTAAGCGTCATGGGAGAGTTTGGATTTGTGTCCGGTTAATGGCAATGGGCTCGCCATTATATGGGACCAAAATCGTAGTACCCACTAACTTTGGATGTACATTGGTACACCTCTTTCGGGAATACCAGCGTGATGGTATGTAAATAAGTCTGGAATTGCTTAGGATAATGTTTGCTTTCTTGAACCTTAATAATGTTTAAAATTTGAGTTTAAGTAGGTCTTTAGATCAGGGTTCATACAATCTATTCATATTTTTATTGAAGCAAAAAAAATCACATCATTGAAATCTTGAAGATTGCATTGAGGTATAATAGAAATACTCGGTCAAAACTAGTGAAGTTTAGAAAGTACAATCATTTGGGCTTAGACGCGCAATCCAGGGATGTCGCGTCGCACGTCCGATTAATGTGTGCATCCCCTATAAAAAGAGAGGGAGGACCGTACCCGACATTTATCATTAAGGGTAACAATGCTTTTTGCGGGATTTCCTTCAAGAATCCAAGAGATTAATGAAGGTGGCAATAACGTCGGACCAGCCGATAAATAACAAAATAACGCACGCGCCCCTTAACGACTGAGATTAATAAGAAACATTAGGCCGACGGATAAAGTACGACGAATATTTTTATTGGTACTCAATGAAACAATGTGAAAAAGTGCGGCTAATAATATTGTTTTAGTAAATGTATATATTTTTGTTGAATTATTGTGGTTGACGGGGCAAATAAACGATAGACCGATCCTGAAATGACAGACTCTACTGGGACCATAATATATTTGACGGAATAAATTTTATCCACGTGGAACTTCAGTATTTTCTCTATGGTCTACTCAATGTTTGCCTCATTAGTCTTGTCGTCGTAACTGCGACAAGTAAGCTTGAAGTCCTGGGTTTAATTACCAGATCCACCAAAGTGTTAATTGGGTTTTCTATGAAATAATCAGTAGCAACTTGATGGTTAGATTTGTGCACTGCTAATTGGTCGCCTCATAGAATATTCCGGTGAACTAAACTTACATATTATACCTGTTATAACTAGGCTACGTTGACAGGAAAGTAAACTAAAGATGAAAATATAGCAAATAATCATACAAGTAAATTTAACTCTTATAACACATAATAATTACGATAAATTTCCTACAATTATGCGGGACCGACATAGCGTGACTCGCACCTTTTCACGTAGACATGCAACCTCCTTTGCAATAACTTTCTTATAAAGAGCACAAATCATTCTTAGATGGTGATGGAGAGGTGTACAAGTGACGTATTTGAATATATTTCCTTCTTCCAGACATTAAATCAGTCACAACGCTAGGTAACTTCTTTCACTCATTAAAAGGCACTTTGCTATACATTCTGTTCTAGACCCAGTTGGCTGTCCTATTTCAAAATCCACTGAGGAAAATCAACCTAGTCTAGGTTAAAAAGATTTTTGTAATGAAACTATTGCTAAAATGATTGTACTTACTCAGTTTTTAAATGGAACAGCTGTGGTATCTACTAATAGAATTTCGTCCATCCAACACAGTTTCAATGATCTATTGACAGCTAGCTTGCTGATCGCGAAGTCCTAGGTCGATTTCCAGAAAAGTATTACTGGATTTTTCTACAAATTTCCCAATACACCTAAACATAGCAGTGAACTGTGGATGTGTCAGTACACTTCTGTTCATCTTCGAGGAATATAAGCGAGATGGTATTGCTGTTTTCATTTATAAGTGTCTATATATTTTAATGTCAGATGGGTTTTTCACAGAATTCTCGACAGTTTGAGCTAAGGATGCAAAAACGAAATGGAAAAAAGAAAAAAAAAACTTACGTTGTCGACTCTGTCAAGAGCCCCGAGGGTAGCTGAAGAAAAGAGTTGTAGGGTCTGAAATAATGCAGCTGTTGTAAGTAATAAATCATCTTACACGCTCATGATTGATTGTTTATGCCGCGTTCACGAAATTAACTTTAACATTTTTTTTTCGTATTTATGGAAACCTCCTTTGTGATCGCTATAAAGGTATTTACATAATTGGTGTTATTTCGAAGCCCTTTTGTTATAATGTTATAGGAAACTTTTTCATGACGTTGACATATATGAGGGCATTATTTAATATAGTTACATTCAAGATAAATGCACGGTTAGTTCCTTTCTTTCGCGCCTTTTCGTGATAAATATTATTTCAGGCTATTCTTTGTAACGAATTGTTTTTTTTTCGCCGTAGGCTACCCTCCCTCATAATTGATTCTCAACAGAGATATCGATAACTTTTACTTTGACTTGATCTATGGGGAAGTTACTCAAAGAAACGGAAAAGTATTTTATTATGATAAGAGGTACTTTGGTTATTTAAAACTTTTATTGATAATACATGTCCGTTTTCAGGGGAGGACCGAAGGGTTAGGCAGAGGTGTTCTATTAAGAGGAGGCGGAGCGAAGGCGGAGGCGAGCCTATTGCCATCTTCACCACTTTTTGCCGGGTCCACACGGGAGAGATCTATCCTTTCTCCACGACCCCAGAAGATCATTTGAAATCTATACCAAGTCTAGCCAAGACAAATCTAAGTAGTGAAGATGACAGAGTACAAGATTTCCAACCTCAATGCATAAAGCTTTAGAAGTCGAGATAAAAATTAAAGCAAATATGTTACAATTCGCATCCAAGAATATTTTACGTACGGTTTGGTATGTAAAGTTTATGAGAGCCGCCCACGCTTTCCCGCCAACTGGCTTCGAGCGCAGTGACTCATGCATTTTTCACACTGATGCGCCCCGTCTGCCGGGAGTCACAGGAATTTTCTGAATTTAAAAATTGGTCAAGTGTGTGCCGCTCTCGGTTCAGTATCACGTTATTCCTACGTACTTAGTACTTACTTCAATATTAATCAAAATTACCTACAAACAATTGTGAAGTTTACTGAAGTTAGAAGCAAAAATCGAGAAGTTAAATTGCAACTGCGCTGATCACCAGATCCGCAAGGTTAAGCTACGCCTGCTTCGGTTATCTGTGGATGGTTGACCAGCGTAACCCCTCCGTGCCTCGGAGAATACGTTAAGCCGTCGCCGGTCCCAATGTCATACGAAAACGTATGACAATTATTGTTAGTAGTAGTCAGCACCCCAAAAAGTCTGACGACCAGTCAATCCTTCGAATATCGGCGTTGCCTAGAAATTGGGATGCGGAGATTTGTGTAAAATACTGATATTCAACAGCAACTAGTTAGACAGGAAGCCAACCTCAACATAATTTGGAAAAATCTAGGAGTTTGATGGGGATCGAACCCAAGACCTCTAGCGTAGCAGTCGTGATTGGGACCACTAGACTAACGAGGCAGTCAATGAAGTATAGATACATAGATAGATAGATAGAATATTCTTTATTGCACACCAAAATAATAATATAATATATAATTAAGCTCGGCAGGCTGTGCTGGCGCTGCTGCTGCGGGCGCAGAGACTCTAAAGCGGCGAAAATATAGTAACCTCAATGGGAGCTATATTTTTGAGCCGTTTGGAGTCGAAACGCTCGGGCCATGGGGTCCAAGTGCGCGCCTCCTTTTTAAGGAAATCTCCAAGAGACTTGTCGACTCTTCACGTGAACAGAATAACCCAGCCCGGGTTATTCTTGGGACAAAGAATTAGTATTGCCATTCAACGTGGCAATGCTGCCAGTCTTCTGGGCACGTTACCAGACGACAGTGATGCGGAGGAATACTTCGACGCCTGGGCGTGACAATTTGTTTTTATATATTGTGTATAGTTTAGTTCTCTTTTAAGTAGTTATATATTCCTAAATTATTATCTCTTATTTGAAAAATAAATATATAATAATGTATAATGTATGTATGTATTGTATTATATTTCATTACCATTAATGTCATACCAATCTGGGAATTTTGTGATATTTTAACGTTTATCAGATAAATCGAAGCAACCAACGGATGAACAAAGATTATCTCAATAGATACTCCCGTTTGAACATACCGATTACAGAAACCCAAAAATTGCAAATTCATATTTTGCATGTCATAAATATTTTCTTCATACAAATTTGACCCTTAATGTAGCTACATTAAGAATATTGGTACTGTTCAAAAAGTGTCTGAGTAAAGTTGGTTGCCAAAATCGTTGTGTAGGTAACCAAGTGCTCTTGTTGGCAGTAATGACACTTGTAAACTGGCCCCTGTTTAAATTGCAGTGCAGCAGTAAGAATGTTATATTTTTTAAAGCATTTAAAAATGAATTAGACATTCGCAACCGGTATGAAAAGATGTATGAATGTGGAAGAAGCGAAAGAGAATATGAAAGAGTAGCAAGTGGCGGTCCATAGTGTCTGCTACCCCATTGGAAAAATGGCTTGAGTGTATTTAACCGCGTGGTTTCTCGGTTTTTCCACATTTAAAAGAATTTTTGAATAAGAATATATTTTTCAGTTTTTCTACATTTTTCATTAATACTCCGCTCCTATTGATCTTAGCGTGGTGATATACTAGCCTAGTCTTCTACTAGCTTACTCTTAGCCTAGAGCCTTCCTCAATAAATGGGCTATCTGACACTGAAATATTTTTTCAAATCGGACCAGTAGTTCCTGAGATTACCGCGTTAAAGTAAACAAACAAACTCTTCAGCTTTATAATATTTGTAAATATAAATTACCTACCATTTATCAGTTAAACATAAAAACTACTTCATTAGTTTAGACCTAAGTGAGCTCTTGAGTTCGATTTCCAGATCAAGTGAACGTCAAGATGAGTTGTTGGGGTTTTCTATGAAATTGTCCAGTGTGTGTACCGGCTCGGAGTCTGGGTTTGTGCCAAAAATACCGGTAAAATGTAGGCGTGATGGTATTTATTGTTATGTTTCATGTTTCGACATCAATTTGACCACCATTAGCATATGGTATTCTTTATTTACAAGGTAATTTAAACGACTGTTTAAGTCTATAACACAATGTACCTGCCTATGTACTTCCAAAAATAAGAAACACAAATTCAAAATATAATACAGTAGGTATACGGTATAACTAATTTCACAACGTACAAATGGTCCCCCAATGAGCTCTTCCGGAGCTATAAACCAACTTTTGTATTACCTATCCAACAAAATGTTACATTTTATCATAAGTACCTATATAATTCTGCAAAACGGTAAAATTGCGCGAAAATAATAATTATTACTTATGTATATTGCAATAAATTATACAATCTTAGTACTTATTGTCATAACAAATACGTTAATAAATAATAAGACTCCTAACAGTATAAAAAAACGAGTTTATGTAACAGGGTTTATCCTACATAAATTCATGACTGAGTATATATCAATTGTGTACTCATTTTTAATGATACCTACCTGTAATAAAAAAAACCTTTACCGATAAAATGGTTCCTATCGTAGAGAAGCCGTTAATTATTATAATCGCGTTACAGAAGAATTTTTAAATATATACGCCGTAATGCATGCTAATAAGTTTTTAATTTTTGCCGTCACGTTAAGTTGGATAATTTAATTTGACGTCACGAG
The DNA here is from genome assembly GCA_958496365.1 of Subacronicta megacephala. NCBI lineage: Eukaryota > Metazoa > Arthropoda > Insecta > Lepidoptera > Noctuidae > Subacronicta > Subacronicta megacephala. The sequence continues at coordinate 5,049,393 of OY292526.1, forward strand.
CAGACTCCTTGGTTGATTAGTTGACTGAAGCGTCCGGTCCGATGTAAAACATAAAATTTTGCTCAGTTGATGTTGAACTTAATTATCAACATTTTAAGGTTTAAAATCATTTGGAGAAATTTGTCAGTTTTGTATAACCTGATGTCCGGTTCGATGTACCTAGAAATTAATAAGGCAGGCTTATTACGTCCTTTGTCGTAGCTAATGTCACGAATCCTATGGCTGTGACTATGAAGCTAGAAGGCATGTGCGGTTTTAAGTTGCTACGAGTCTCAAATATCTAGACCTAGCTAGATTAGTTTTTCGAAATTGGTATGTTTTCCAGTGAAAACAATCAACCAATCAACCAAATCTTTATTGCTGAACACAGGTTACAATTAGGTCCATTGCAAGATGTTGGGTGGATGCGCAGTTCAACAAACACTGAAATTCAATGTTGTAAATGATCATTTATAATATGTTTTAAAGGTACATTAACGTTTTCAATATATTTGCTATAATACATTTATTGACATACATACAACGTTCCTGTTTATTGAATAATATAATGTATCAAACAATTCGTTTTAAATGTTTGACATAAATTTTTGTAAAGTTGTGAAGCGAGAAATTTGATTTTACGGACTTTCAGCAACAGATTTTCATTCCACGGATAGCTTGTAACGGGTTAATATTTTAACAAAACTCAATACATAATATATATTATTGGAATTTGGCACAGATTGACACATTCCATGTATAAATTATACATAATTATTCGACACTGTTTTCAAAACATGAGCTTACGATAAATTCTTGTTAATTAATATTAATTTGTAACCAAAAGAGAAATTCGAGATTTCATTAACCACAGATGGGTATGGTTCTCGTCTAAATATGAGAGAGTTAAGCTCAGATAAGTACAAAATGTTAGTCTAGTACAGTATGTCAGATTTAATATATCCCGGAGAAAATCTCTGAGGTTTCCTCACGATATTTTCCTTCGCCATCTAAGCGAGTTAACACGCCTATTCATCCGAAAAGTTTATTAAATTTAAAACTGTAATATTATTTTATTTTCCTTTTATAGCTAAAATAGTTGACCATGATTTTGTTGTCAGCCCCAAGTATCCAAAGTACTTTTTGAAAAAGTAGCCTTCGTGCTTCCAAAAGTTCGTTCTATCTCTAGATATATAAGAATTTTTCAAAATTGGTTCAGTGGATTAGGCTTGAAAGCGTAACACATAGAGTACCTAACTTTTGCATTTATACGAGTAGTATGTCATTCTGTGTTTAATTCAATAATGATCTGTACGTGAATCTATAATATTAGTACCTAGCATCTATAATATACCTATCCAAGATCTTCAAACTCCACAGTAATGACAGCAGGCAACGTAAACTGTTCAACTAGGTACAGTCAATAGCAACGTAGTTAAAAGGAAACTCAGAATGATATATTTCCTGTGTAAAACTTGTGTCTCTAGATCCAACACATGCGGCCATCAATTTGTAATAATAAAAGTTGGAGACCATCATAACTCATGGCCCCCAAGTCAACTAAAATTTGGAAAATATATTACAAAATATTGATGTAGATAAGTACTTTGACAGTAGTAAAATATATTGAAATTGATGCCGAGACTTGTCATAGATTAAGGGTACTTCATATAAGCCATTATTACTTAGTAAAATTAGCCTTATCGGCTAGTCGAAAAGTGGGCAGAAACTTCATGGATTGCACTTCATATCATTACATTTATATTACCCAAAGGATTAGGCAAAGGTGTATTGATGTACACCTACAGTTTGTCGGATCATTTAATCCAACCTCCGTTGGTGCTACTTAGAATTTCATAAAAAAATCCCATCAATGGTCGTTGCTCGGTGTAGAAATCTAATTGAACTAAGTATATAATGATTGTAATTAATGGATTAATACATTCACTCCTTACTTCCAATTCATATTCATTCCATAAAAACCTATAACACTATTGATATCCTACCTAGTTAACGATACGATTTCGAAGTTAAAATCTTAATTCTTAAACATCAGACTGCAATGTACCGAGTTTTCCCAATTTCAGTTTTGTCTACAATGCAGTGGAACAGGTTTGAAGGGAAAATATGATTTGGTATATCTCTTCACGAAATTTGTTATTCAGTTGCCTGTGAATCGTCAATACGTGAATAAAATTTTTAGATGGCTCAAAGGCTAACGGTGGTCTATTGAAATTTTTGTGTGGCTATTCACCTTTGTTTGTGATAGTACTTTTGTTAACAAGTTATATTTAAATAAATCCTAGAATGTCCGTGATGTGTTCACATCAACTTTAGTTTTTATATCAGAAAAAGTACTTTCGTTACCTATCTTAAAAATTACTTAAATATTGGTTTTGGTCAGGTTAGTTTCGTTTAGGTTCATTTGTGGTATCTCCACTCGCACAAAAAATATGTTGAGTGTAAATTGATGGAGTGTATTTTTGTATAATTAGTTGTTGGGAAACTTCTTCTGTAGAATGTGGCTCACATATATATTATCTGTGTGAGCAAAACAATATCAGGTTGGTCCAAATTTCACGTTGGAGTTATTTATTGTATTCCCTTATATAGTAAGTACCTATGTACATTAAACACGTACCGTGGGAGACGGAGTATTAAGGTGTAAGAAGATGTACTTGAAACAAATACAGAGAGTACAAATATACAGTTAACGGATACAAAGTAAGGTGCTACTATATGTTTGTAAATAGCCCCGCGACACAAGGCTGGTTCCTTAGATCGGGAGCTGTCTTTTGTAAAACACATGCAAATTCTGCTAAAGTTGATATTTCATCTCATCTGCTAATTCCATATTCTACGAAGCAAGTAAGCAAAATACTATGTCAAACAAAATATGATAGCGGGCCTCCGAGATAAGTTAGCATAAGTTCTGCATACCAAACGGCTTTAGTAAACGGGGTTAGAAAGTTTTGGCGTTGCGGCTGCATGAGTAATCTCGCTCATATACCACCTGTCATTATTTTGAATGGTATTCACATGTTATTTATAACTTAGATGACTGTAGTATTAATGTCGCGCTGGCATGTCTACGTGCCAGCATGAATGGGTCCGCTCGATCGGAGAAGTAGCTACTAACCTCCCACAGAATATCGACGTCAAGTAGCAGTATGCATACTATTGCGGTTCGTCCGGTGAGTGTGAAGTGCCGGAGGCCCAATATCTCCCTTAGTCCCCTTCCCCTCCCATTTTCTTAATTTTTAAGAAAATGGGAAGGCTTGGCTATGCATTTGCATCTCCTTTGGTTTTGCAGATGTCCATGGGCGGCGATGACTACTTACCATCAAGTAGCTCGCCTGCTGGACTGACTGGTATGGCATAGTTTCGATGACTGGATGAGTGACACCGTGGCTGAGCGACTTGCATATGTACCATGGAACATAGAAGAAATATTTTTATTCTGCTGGAAATTTCAGGTCTGGGTCTTTGTGAGTGTGGAAAATCTCTGTATACCCCAATAAGCGACTGCAGTGATAGCCTAGTAATATGAACATAGGACTGCCAAGTCAAAGGTTTCGTGCTCAAAGCTCTGACTTTTAGAAGTCATGTGCGTATTAATAATTAATTATCACGCGCTTAAACGGTGAAGGAACACATCGTGAAGAAACCTGTTTCAATGAGAGACTTTCTTGACGGCGTGTGAAGTCTGCCAACCCGCAGTATAGGCTATCGTGGTGGACTATAGTCTAAGCTCTCACGTTCTGAGAAGAAATCCGTGCCGAACAGTGGGACAATGTAACAAAAATTGTAGTACTATAAATAGATCTTTTATTAGCCGTAACGCGTTTTGTTAATTGTGGAATACCCAAAGTTTGTCAGTATAATTTAAGTTACATGTAGACAATAGCAGCCTATGTTTTTTTATAAGACGAAAACTTAACATAATGCAAGCATATTATGTTAAGCGACAAAATATTTCGCAGTAAAGTCGTACTACTCAAAAAAATATTACTAAGGTTTTATTGTACCTTATATACTAGTCAAAATATTCTATATTTTTTAAGAAGTCCTTAAACGAATATGTTATCTTAATTTGGCTGTAAATCCAATCCTAAACAAACATAGCTCTAGAATAGTTCGAAATTATTTCTAAATTTTATTAGTTTTTCCAAGCCTCATCCATCATAAGCTTTCTGTTGACTTTACGAATATTGGTTTAGTACCAAAATTTTTTAAGCTAAGTTCTTGATATTATAATCTTGATATGCACATTTGAAATATATTTAATTAACTATGTTTGTTTTAATTATATTCTACTGACATTTTTTTAATCATTATTTCTATTTTATATTTATGACCAAACTTAATAATTTTATAGAGACAACATTTTAAATATTTAGGTATTCTTATTTGCTCTGCTATATAGGTGATTCACTGTGCTATTCGTAAGATAAACGTTATAGTATTAGTCTTCCTCGTTATTTATTATTACCTACTGTAAAGTAAGCTCTAAGTATATTAATTCTTATTACTCACACACTCAGTCTCATTTGTTATAAAATCTACGAAATAATCTTGTATAATCTAAACTCAAATGTCTCTTTAACCTTTTTTTTTTAATAACCAGACATTTTGCTCTTGTTTGACTGACGTGTATTCAAATCTAAAAACCAAGTGACTAGAAACTTGAAATTTGACAGCACTTATATGATAAACTTAAAAAAAATATATTATTGAGAGAAGAAGTTCATCATTCAAAATAAGGTATCTAAATCGCCCAATACTACAAAAGGTCTGTTGATGAAACTAAAGCGTTAGGTACTTAATTAACAACTACAACCACGTTATAATTAATGTTTGTTAAAATTTATTAATCCGTAAACTTTGGTACGATCTAGCACATAACACTTTATTATACTCAGTTAGTAGGTACTAAGAAAACATGGGATTAAGGCGTGGTAATTATGTAGTACCTGGGAATGGAATGAAAAGTACAACGGTTAAAATATAAGTATAGAAGGAGATACTATTCTAAACAATGTTTTGGAATATTTAAACTAAATGCAAAAATAAGTAACACTTTAGATAAGCGAATCAGATAATCAATTTAAATTGATGTTAAAAATTGCAAGGAATACAATTGTTAATGTAAAAAGAAAAAAATCTTCACCATAACGTAAATTCTGAATGTGAAGGCAATTTTCTACTTGTCACCGACTTGCGTTGGCATAGTTGGCTATATCATCTGGTGTATTGAACTAGGAGACGCAGGTTCGAATCCTGCGTCGCAGACAAGTTGTTGGTTCAATAAAATAATTTTGTAATCTTAACATGGAAAATGCAAAAAAATATTACAAAAACATAGAAAAAATATCTTTAATTATATACAATTATTACTGTACAGATGTATTAAGTTCTAATCCTTGCAAACTATTATTCAAAACCTAACAGCTGACATTTGTAAGGTATCATTCTAGATATCATCGTAATTTGATAGCCATAACAAGTTTTAATAGGCCATGCATCGGGCGACAGATGGCACCCGATCATTAAAACCTGCAGCGAAAAATTCCGAAAAAACATTTCATAAATCTAGCACAGCATCGTAAAAAGAAAGATTAGAACGACGTATTGAATGTTTGCAAAAAACCTCTCCACGTCACATAACTCGTCCAAAGGCTGCTGTAAACCTTTCAAATCCAGTAAACGACCGCGAGACGAGAATTTGACCTTTATGAAGCCTGTCCAAACAGTGATAAACCAATATGACATACTTAATGTTTGGTTGCCAGATAAATTTTACTTTGGGTCGGACTTTTTTAAGAGGTTTTTCTTTCTCAACAGCTCCCTCGAGACCCTAAAGTTTAGCGAAATCAAATATCACTGCCATAATGTTTACGTTTCAATTTTTAAGTTGTTTTACTCTTTAAGTGGCACTTATCCTAAAAGTGTGATCTTACGATTCATCTTTGTCTAGATATAAAAATGTTTGTGTTATGCGTTATTACTAATAAAAATTTTAATCGCATAATAAAACGCATTTTTTTCTAGGACTGACCATTTTCATTTTCGTCATCTACTTCTTATGTGTGGCTTCTTACTTACTTACCTAACATCCCACCTATTTTTCTCGAAGAGTAGTTATTGTACACAGAAAAGTAATTAATGTACACCCACAGATGTTGATATGTTAATGGTAGGGCCGAGCCTGTTGCCATCCAGACTCCGAACTGCTAGACACAATTTCATAGAAAAATCCAATCACATTATGCTTGACTCCGAACTGCTACTGACAATTTCATAGAAAAATCCAATCACATTATGCTTGACGAAGAAATCGAGCCCAGGACCTCAAGCGTAGCAGTGACGCAGTCTTATTTACTAATATGAAAAGATAAATAATTTCTGACCTTTATTAAAAGGTCAGAAATTATTTGCATTAAAATAGTTGATCATTGCAATCTATTATATTTTTTATGATATGATTAAAATTCTTTAGAGCTGCTATCGGGAATTGAATAGGAATAAAACGCTTGTAGTTGCAAAATCTGAATCATTGAAACGATAGTCTTTTGACGTGGAATCCAATTTATCGGCGCAATTGAAACAAGAGAATAGCGAATGATTGGGTGGACCGGTGGTCTGAGTCCATTTCAGTAAATATTCACTCCGACTGGTTTTATTATTGGACTCTTCCCGCATAACTTCGTTAGAGCTACTATTTATAGATTTAGGAACTTCATCCAAATGTGTTCTATAAATTTCATTTTTGTTTCCAGCTAGATTTGCATTCATAACGGCTTCTGTTTTTATCATGCCATTGAGGCTAGTTTAAAAAGAGATGTCTATTGTTCTCTTTTTTGGACTTTTTAACGATGTTTTAGATAAGTATTATAATATTATGGGTTAAGTTAGCAAGCGTGTAGACCAGCCATCGGACAGTTAATAACCGCAGATGGACACTAGGAACACCAAAGTAGTTGCAGATGAATTGCCGAGCCTATTAATTATAGCAGACATGCAAGTGGTCCAGCTGAAGTAAATGGCAACCTCCACCCATAGACTAGCTGTGTTCTCTTCGCATTGTTTAGACAATTTAAAACACAACCAAGCCTATGTATACCATTAAGGAAAAGGAAGGGACAAGAGAAGGATATGCAGTGAGAGAGGAATTGAGCCTCCAGTAGTCCACACTCACCGAACGAAACTGTCAACTATTTGTGCCTGTAGAGGTACAGGCACATAGACCTCATTGTTTTTATAATTGTTCATTATCGTGGGCATGTCTTCAAAAAAAGGAAATGCCGCCGCAAGTTTTATATCAAATGACGAGTGACATTACTTAATAAAAGCTCATGTAATTCCACAAAAAATAGTCAATGGTAAATAGGTAACCAAATTCAGAGGTAAACAAAAAGTAACATGAAGGGCCCGTCGTTCATACATCATGCACAAAGGAGACTGTTGATTTTCCACGAAGGTGTTTGTGTCTTGTATTATTCAACACTATGGTTTTACATTTACATAAGCAAATTGGTCGCATGGCCCGCAGAAATGTTATGTTTTGAATTTTTGCAACAACTTTAGGAACGTTCGCTTGCCCATGATAAAGTTTTATTAGATGCAAGCTTTTGCTATCGACTCCACCAATGTGGAAATGGAGCCAGAAGTAATGGAGATTTGTTCCTTTAGAATAGTGATTGCTTGGCCATTTTCAGATTCTCTCAAAGAAAATGAGGAATTTTTTGTTCAGTCTTTGATAGATGAGTAAACATTGAAGAAGAAAATTTAAAAACTGCATCCGTCGATATTTGAGTTTTTCAATCCAAAAATTTACTGATTGACCAAATGGAGACTGGAACACTGAATATCAATACTAATATTAATGTTCACAATAGTGAATACCATTTTGCTCGTAATGAGCAAACTGTAATGAATAGATTTGAATTGAATCGTTCACATAGCTTTTGCATATTCCGAATATTCGTACTTGCTTTCCAATACAAACAAAACAAAAAATAAACCAACCCGAAAAAAATTACTCCAATAAGTCGTATTTTTAAAGGTCCAATTTACTAAGGTACCTGTATTGAGTCGTCTGGGGATGCTAGTGGAGGTAGCGATTTTATTTTCTCGAACCCCTTGGCTCGTATTGCGATCCCCCTTAGGGCTTTCTCTACGTGATGCCAATATTCAGAACGAATGATGTTGCGAATCTGTTTCGGCGCCAATTTAAACGTTCGTTTAGTGCGAAACTTTCGTAGAAACGAAATGTAAAATTTGTTTGGATTTTCAGTTTAGAGTGAGGATAGGTAGATGGTCTGGTGTGTAAATATTATTTAATTTAGTGGATTATCAGTTTTATGGTTTGTCAAGCGATGCCATTGTAATTTGATGACATTGATTTATATAACGTTTCAATATCAATAGGTACCTACTATAAAATAAGAACAACAAAAATAAAAGCGTTACACAAATCAAACAGTTTCGTTAAACTGCAAGCTAAAACTAAATAACGAAAAACGAAACAGTTAATACGAACACAAATAACGAGTCCGAGCTTACCAATAAACTTGCTATGTATTAAAAAGTTATTTATCTACGGGCAAAGGTCAAAAACAATTTCAAAATTCAAATTGAAGATAAACAAACGCACAAAATGGGAAGTACTCGCGGGACCGTTCGAATTCTAATTTCAAAGAAAGTTTTATAATTTCGACTCCTTTGTATTTGTATAGACGTTCCGTTTTCTGTTGATTTTCAAAACTGGCGGGAATCAAACGTTCACGTTGGGCAATGAATTATTCAGGTCAGAACGGAAACTGCGTATTTACATAAGCAAATTGGGTGCGACGACGGAGTACAAGCGACACGGCGACGCGGCGACAACGGCAACGAAACATTGGGACGTGATCACAGTGCATCAGATGCCACGCCTGAATACTTGACCATTGACCATGTCATGAATCCTAATTAGTTTTAATCAAGGAATCGAAAGCACCCCAGTGCTATTAAAGAATTTTGTACGTCCTCTGCTAATTTGGTAAGAGATTATTATGGGGTTGTAAAAGCTATTACAATTTTTTTTGCATATTTCAAAGCACATTAATTAATAATTTTAATATAATTGTTCAGTAAGTACCATTATGACTCTTTTAAAACAAGGAAAGAAATACCAATGCTGATGATGATAAATTATGGGTGCAATTAACACTTTATCAATCACACAAAATTTTATGTGTCGTACAATTCCAGAAGACCTAACGTATCACATTGTGTTAGTGAAGAAGTTAAGAGCTTGTTGTTTAGCATAAAATTATCAAACTATTTTCCATCCATTATCATTAATGGTCAGTCTAATGTCCCATAATGCTTCACCGAAATTGTATTAGAGGCAACTTCAATTACTTTATTTATTTAACAAACGTCCATCAAAATACGTGGTTATAATCTATCAATGGCCGCCGGAAATGTGTCAACATTGTGTACAAAGAAAACAAACTTTGTTGCCTTAACTTTTATCGTACCTTCCGTCCTTATTTATCTCTATCGTTTTGAAAGCAGCTGGTGTTAGCTTCCTGGTCTTTCCAAGATAACACAATTTTATTGTAATTTTAATTAAGTTTTCATGCTAAATAGCGAATGAAAGGGAAATATGCAGCAGCTTGGATTCTCGCGTAATTTGTGAGATACAATTTCGGAAAGCTGAAAATGTTGGTTTCGTAACAACAGAGTGGAAATTTGCACCTTTTATCTTGTCTGTGGTGTGTGAGATATATCTGTTTTATTTATTTGGAAAGACAAACAATTGTATAATAAGTATTACTTTTCTATTATCACTTAAAGGTTGGGGGCAATGATTATAAATAAAAATAACAGAGCCCATAAAATAAAGAAACAAACTAAAAAAGAAGAAAAATAAATGCAGAAAGAACCTCAACTAATTCCTTTCTAATTTGGCTATATGACAAAACAAAAATATCTAACTGAACATTTTTTTTTTGTTATTAATCTTGAATCTACTGAGATGTGGTAGGTATGTATTCGATTGATTAGTAGTCGTAGCAAATAAAGGGTAAACGCGAACCTCTCATCGGATTACAATACATATAAGCCCATAAATGCCTTTAAGCAAATATTTTTCCATATTTTAATTTCCTGGGTGGAAAGGGAACAAAAATTCACTTTGTTGATGTTCTCAGGAAGACGAAATGAGTATATTTTTCATTCTAAAAATTACTGTAGAGATAAAATTACAACACCGCCTTCAAAAAAATATAAAATAAATTTGTCTAAAACAGTTTGGGAAGTCGGTGGCGAAAACAAAAGAACCACTCAAATAGAAGTCACCGACTTCCCAAACTGTTTTAGACAATTTTATTTTATAAATTTTTGAAGGCGGTTTTACTTTTTTGTTATAAGTAATTTTATTTTTGAATTTTTAGTGGAAAGTTTTGTTTATGAGTACTTGTTAGCCAACTTAACGCACTGCTCTAATAAGACTCCAATAAGAAGAGCGATGTTTCAGAGTAAATAATAATATCATCGATGTTAACTATTTTATGATTTTCGTTGTTTCTTAAAATCGATCAATAATTGGCGGAGAAATCGCGTAACAAACATACAAAAAAAATACAGACGAATTGAGAACCTCCTCCTTTTTGAAGTCGGTTGAATAACTTCATAATCTTAGCGTGGAAAATGCATAACAAATACAAAAAGTTAGTTAATAGGTTAGATGACATTATACGATATCGAACTAGCTGTAAAGTAAGTTCACGTCGGTTGAGAAGCAAACTTGCATTTCAACAGAGGTCACTGATGTCACCTCAAAGACATAAATTCAAAATGTGAAGGCAGATTCAACCTGGCGAGTGGGAGTTGCAGTGGCTTGGATAGTAATAGCGTCTCGTATATTTAACCAGAAGACGCAGGTTCGAACCCTGCCGACAGTCGAATTTTCCCTTCAGGAAAATCACTGAGTAATTTGTCAATCAAGGTTTCCGCTTCTGACTAAAATACATTTTCGATTTTTATACACAATGACAACATATTTCTAAACCAAGGTGTCTGAACAAATCGATAGCCATAAAGGGCTTGAACCCGAATTCTGTAAAAAATGTTTCGGTATAAAGTTAGCCTGAACATTAGTACGCATTAACAATCGATCTTTCATGATATAACATTGCGTGTTTGACTTTAAATGACTCAACAAGGTTGAAAAAGCAAATCATACATACCATCACGCCTGCATTCCTCCAAGGGCTAGGTATACTCACAGCTAGCTGTAAGTCCCTTGTGAGCGAACCTATTGCTTTATAATCGGGCACTAATCCAAACACCGAGCTTCCATTGAGAATTTCCTAAAAGAAGACTCAGTATTACAGTAACTCCTTTTAGAGTAACCTACAGCATTTTGCACTTATACATAAAGATGCGTGTTTCATTTTGATTATAAAAACACATCTTGATTATGTGATTGTCAATTAATATACCATCACGCCTGTATTCCCCGAAGGGTTAGGCAGTGGTGTACTAAAGAACACCCACATTGCGCTGGAATGTTTAGGTCTCATGTAATAAGAGGCGAGCCTGTTGCTATTAACCGGGCACAAATTCAGACTCTGATCTTTTAATGAGCATTTCATAGAAAAACCCAGTAACACTACGCTTGACCTAGGGATCGAACTCAGGACCTTGAGCGTAGCAGTCGCGCTTAGAACCAATAGACTAATGAGGCAGTCAAATTTAATTAAATTGATATTTTTATCTATTTCAGCTAAGAGTCTCATGGTCCTCAGTGTGAATGCTACGCTAGAGGTCCTGGATTTGATTCCCAGGTCGGGTAGTATTATTGTTTTTTTAGGAAATTCTTTCTAACCAAATTCAGAGGTAAACAAAAAGTAACATGAAGGGCCCGTCGTTCATACATCATGCACAAAGGAGACTGTTGATTTTCCACGAAGGTGTTTGTGTCTTGTATTATTCAACAATATGGTTTTACATTTACATAAGCAAATTGGTCGCATGGCCCGCAGAAATGTTATGTTTTGAATTTTTGCAACAACTTTAGGAACGTTCGCTTGCCCATGATAAAGTTTTATTAGATGCAAGCTTTTGCTATCGACTCCACCAATGTGGAAATGGAGCCAGAAGTAATGGAGATTTGTTCCTTTAGAATAGTGATTGCTTGGCCATTTTCAGATTCTCTCAAAGAAAATGAGGAATTTTTTGTTCAGTCTTTGATAGATGAGTAAACATTGAAGAAGAAAATTTAAAAACTGCATCCGTCGATATTTGAGTTTTTCAATCCAAAAATTTACTGATTGACCAAATGGAGACTGGAACACTGAATATCAATACTAATATTAATGTTCACAATAGTGAATACCATTTTGCTCGTAATGAGCAAACTGTAATGAATAGATTTGAATTGAATCGTTCACATAGCTTTTGCATATTCCGAATATTCGTACTTGCTTTCCAATACAAACAAAACAAAAAATAAACCAACCCGAAAAAAATTACTCCAATAAGTCGTATTTTTAAAGGTCCAATTTACTAAGGTACCTGTATTGAGTCGTCTGGGGATGCTAGTGGAGGTAGCGATTTTATTTTCTCGAACCCCTTGGCTCGTATTGCGATCCCCCTTAGGGCTTTCTCTACGTGATGCCAATATTCAGAACGAATGATGTTGCGAATCTGTTTCGGCGCCAATTTAAACGTTCGTTTAGTGCGAAACTTTCGTAGAAACGAAATGTAAAATTTGTTTGGATTTTCAGTTTAGAGTGAGGATAGGTAGATGGTCTGGTGTGTAAATATTATTTAATTTAGTGGATTATCAGTTTTATGGTTTGTCAAGCGATGCCATTGTAATTTGATGACATTGATTTATATAACGTTTCAATATCAATAGGTACCTACTATAAAATAAGAACAACAAAAATAAAAGCGTTACACAAATCAAACAGTTTCGTTAAACTGCAAGCTAAAACTAAATAACGAAAAACGAAACAGTTAATACGAACACAAATAACGAGTCCGAGCTTACCAATAAACTTGCTATGTATTAAAAAGTTATTTATCTACGGGCACAGGTCAAAAACAATTTCAAAATTCAAATTGAAGATAAACAAACGCACAAAATGGGAAGTACTCGCGGGACCGTTCGAATTCTAATTTCAAAGAAAGTTTTATAATTTCGACTCCTTTGTATTTGTATAGACGTTCCGTTTTCTGTTGATTTTCAAAACTGGCGGGAATCAAACGTTCACGTTGGGCAATGAATTATTCAGGTCAGAACGGAAACTGCGTATTTACATAAGCAAATTGGGTGCGACGACGGAGTACAAGCGACACGGCGACGCGGCGACAACGGCAACGAAACATTGGGACGTGATCACAGTGCATCAGATGCCACGCCTGAATACTTGACCATTGACCATGTCATGAATCCTAATTAGTTTTAATCAAGGAATCGAAAGCACCCCAGTGCTATTAAAGAATTTTGTACGTCCTCTGCTAATTTGGTAAGAGATTATTATGGGGTTGTAAAAGCTATTACAATTTTTTTTGCATATTTCAAAGCACATTAATTAATAATTTTAATATAATTGTTCAGTAAGTACCATTATGACTCTTTTAAAACAAGGAAAGAAATACCAATGCTGATGATGATAAATTATGAGTGCAATTAACACTTTATCAATCACACAAAATTTTATGTGTCGTACAATTCCAGAAGACCTAACGTATCACATTGTGTTAGTGAAGAAGTTAAGAGCTTGTTGTTTAGCATAAAATTATCAAACTATTTTCCATCCATTATCATTAATGGTCAGTCTAATGTCCCATAATGCTTCACCGAAATTGTATTAGAGGCAACTTCAATTACTTTATTTATTTAACAAACGTCCATCAAAATACGTGGTTATAATCTATCAATGGCCGCCGGAAATGTGTCAACATTGTGTACAAAGAAAACAAACTTTGTTGCCTTAACTTTTATCGTACCTTCCGTCCTTATTTATCTCTATCGTTTTGAAAGCAGCTGGTGTTAGCTTCCTGGTCTTTCCAAGATAACACAATTTTATTGTAATTTTGATTAAGTTTTCATGCTAAATAGCGAATGAAAGGGAAATATGCAGCAGCTTGGATTCTCGCGTAATTTGTGAGATACAATTTCGGAAAGCTGAAAATGTTGGTTTCGTAACAACAGAGTGGAAATTTGCACCTTTTATCTTGTCTGTGGTGTGTGAGATATATCTGTTTTATTTATTTGGAAAGACAAACAATTGTATAATAAGTATTACTTTTCTATTATCACTTAAAGGTTGGGGGCAATGATTATAAATAAAAATAACAGAGCCCATAAAATAAAGAAACAAACTAAAAAAGAAGAAAAATAAATGCAGAAAGAACCTCAACTAATTCCTTTCTAATTTGGCTATATGACAAAACAAAAATATCTAACTGAACATTTTTTTTTTGTTATTAATCTTGAATCTACTGAGATGTGGTAGGTATGTATTCGATTGATTAGTAGTCGTAGCAAATAAAGGGTAAACGCGAACCTCTCATCGGATTACAATACATATAAGCCCATAAATGCCTTTAAGCAAATATTTTTCATATTTTAATTTCCTGGGTGGAAAGGGAACAAAAATTCACTTTGTTGATGTTCTCAGGAAGACGAAATGAGTATATTTTTCATTCTAAAAATTACTGTAGAGATAAAATTACAACACCGCCTTCAAAAAAATATAAAATAAATTTGTCTAAAACAGTTTGGGAAGTCGGTGGCGAAAACAAAAGAACCACTCAAATAGAAGTCACCGACTTCCCAAACTGTTTTAGACAATTTTATTTTATAAATTTTTGAAGGCGGTTTTACTTTTTTGTTATAAGTAATTTTATTTTTGAATTTTTAGTGGAAAGTTTTGTTTATGAGTACTTGTTAGCCAACTTAACGCACTGCTCTAATAAGACTCCAATAAGAAGAGCGATGTTTCAGAGTAAATAATAATATCATCGATGTTAACTATTTTATGATTTTCGTTGTTTCTTAAAATCGATCAATAATTGGCGGAGAAATCGCGTAACAAACATACAAAAAAAATACAGACGAATTGAGAACCTCCTCCTTTTTGAAGTCGGTTGAATAACTTCATAATCTTAGCGTGGAAAATGCATAACAAATACAAAAAGTTAGTTAATAGGTTAGATGACATTATACGATATCGAACTAGCTGTAAAGTAAGTTCACGTCGGTTGAGAAGCAAACTTGCATTTCAACAGAGGTCACTGATGTCACCTCAAAGACATAAATTCAAAATGTGAAGGCAGATTCAACCTGGCGAGTGGGAGTTGCAGTGGCTTGGATAGTAATAGCGTCTCGTATATTTAACCAGAAGACGCAGGTTCGAACCCTGCCGACAGTCGAATTTTCCCTTCAGGAAAATCACTGAGTAATTTGTCAATCAAGGTTTCCGCTTCTGACTAAAATACATTTTCGATTTTTATACACAATGACAACATATTTCTAAACCAAGGTGTCTGAACAAATCGATAGCCATAAAGGGCTTGAACCCGAATTCTGTAAAAAATGTTTCGGTATAAAGTTAGCCTGAACATTAGTACGCATTAACAATCGATCTTTCATGATATAACATTGCGTGTTTGACTTTAAATGACTCAACAAGGTTGAAAAAGCAAATCATACATACCATCACGCCTGCATTCCTCCAAGGGCTAGGTATACTCACAGCTAGCTGTAAATCCCTTGTGAGCGAACCTATTGCTTTATAATCGGGCACTAATCCAAACACCGAGCTTCCATTGAGAATTTCCTAAAAGAAGACTCAGTATTACAGTAACTCCTTTTAGAGTAACCTACAGCATTTTGCACTTATACATAAAGATGCGTGTTTCATTTTGATTATAAAAACACATCTTGATTATGTGATTGTCAATTAATATACCATCACGCCTGTATTCCCCAAAGGGTTAGGCAGTGGTGTACTAAAGAACACCCACATTGCGCTGGAATGTTTAGGTCTCATGTAATAAGAGGCGAGCCTGTTGCTATTAACCGGGCACAAATTCAGACTCTGATCTTTTAATGAGCATTTCATAGAAAAACCCAGTAACACTACGCTTGACCTAGGGATCGAACTCAGGACCTTGAGCGTAGCAGTCGCGCTTAGAACCAATAGACTAATGAGGCAGTCAAATTTAATTAAATTGATATTTTTATCTATTTCAGCTAAGAGTCTCATGGTCCTCAGTGTGAATGCTACGCTAGAGGTCCTGGATTTGATTCCCAGGTCGGGTAGTATTATTGTTTTTTTAGGAAATTCTTTCTAGCAGCTTGGAGTGTTGATTTGTGCTCGGTTAATGGCAATAGGCTCGCCTCCTATTACATGGGACCTAAACATACCAGCGACATATAAGTGCACCTTGGTACAAATCCGCCGAACTCTTCGGGGAATTCAAGCGTAATGATAATGTTATGTAATTAAGCACTTCTGAGAGTTCATCAATTTGTGGGCTTCATGTTTTATGAAAGATGGTCGATATCCTATATGTGTAGGTAGACGTTCCTATTAACTTTTAAATCAAGACAAGTTTTCATGGAACATACGAATTATTCATATCGAATCATATTTCTATTCAGTGTACCATCGATTCTGCTAACGATATAGCTAATGATAGCCCTTTTTTCAACATACCATAAGTACCTATGTACGAGTATGTCCGTCTGCGTAACGATGAATCATTAATCATTCACTCATGACTGGTCCCAATGACGCAGTAAGTTTATATGTAACCCATTTACTACAGTATTAGAACAAAAGGCGTAATTTTAGGGCATTACCTAGTGGAGTAACCCCGTTTTATATTGTTTCGATATCTTTTGTATTTTCTTATCGTTTATTGAATAGTTTTTCATGCTAGGTCTGTATTCCTCGAAAAGTTGTGTAGGTGTAAAGGTACTTCTCCACCTACATTTTCGGGCAAGACACAATATACCAACACAAACACAGTTTGCTGGTATGTGTCACGTAATAGGGGGGGAATCTATTACCATTAATCGGGCACTAACCTAAACTCCAACTGGACTGTAGCCTAATCCCTCTCATTCCGAATGGAGACCTGTGCCCAGCAGAGGGACAATGTAATAGGTTGATGATGATGAACCCAAACTCCGAGCTGGTAGGTACTGATTACTACTGCTTATTCATGACATAAAATAAAATAACATACCATCACGCCTGTGTTCCCCGAAGTGTAAGGCAGAGATAATTATACTAATGTACACCCACAGTTCGCGGGTATGTTTAGGTTTCATGTAATAGGTTGCGAGCCATTAATCAGATACAATTCCGGACTCCAAGCTGCTACTGAGAATTTCATAGAAAAACCCATAACACTTTGCTCGACCGGGGAATGAACCCAAGACCTCTAGAATGGCAGTCGCACTTACGACCGCTAGAATAATTAGGCAGGTATTTTCACAGCATTTTTCTCGTATTATATTAAACATACTTGCTTTTTTATTCAAAGGCTGATTTCGGCTCAACTCAGTAAAAAACATTTAAATTGAAATACACGAAACAACCCAAATGTGAGTTAGGCCGTTTTTTCCCGGTGGTATAGTAAGTAACAGCAGAAAAGTATACTGTAATTATCCTTGAAACTAGTTATTTGATGTGTGTAGTATTTCTGATTGTTTTTATTGTATGTGTTAAGGGTATGTGTTGGTAGTGATGACAAACGATAAGTACATAATAATAATGTGTGTTGTTATCATTATACTTGTTGAAAGTCAGATTTAATGATCCCATGTCACTGTGTATTGTATGAACAAATACAAATATCAATTACATAGCATTTGAGAGCGTATAAACAATATGACTTAGGTATGTTGAATTTTTATAGGCCGAATTGAATAATAATAATTGTGGATGGGTGACCTTATCTCATCAAATCCTTTACTTCCAAGACCATAGTAAACCATCATTGCCGGTAGGGTAGTCTTCCTATAGCGTTGTAATCGGATTGATAATTGATTCAATACAGAGAGAGGTCTTAACGATTCGATGCCAATAATTTCAAAAGGTAATCCAATGTCAATAATAATTCTGATAGATATGACTTAATACAATGTTTAAGATACGCAAGAATATCAAATATAATTATTATTCCAAAAGCAATTAAGTTTGTAAATCATTAAAAAATATTGTCAAAATTGTATGTAGGTAAATTGCCAGTTCTAAGCACCGAAAAGTCGTACTTGGTAATAATTCTTACAAAATATACATAAATGCCGTGTTTGTAGGTAGCTCCATTCGTCACATGGGGCATAAACTACGGCAGCATCGAGTGCCAAGCGGTGACCGCGGCCAAACCGTGCCTCCCGTTCCAAATTCAAATTACATTGGTTCGAATTTCAAAATTGTAAAGTGTATTTAGCGCATTACACATTGAACACTTAAACTTTTTTAATAAAAGCTGGTGATATTTTAATCTTTTTTAAATGTTTTTTTTTTCTAATAGAGGCAGAGGACGACGACCGGCGTAAGACAAATATATGATGATGTATTTAATGTGTCAAATTTAATTCTCATAATACAATACAAGAAAGATAATAATCCCACAAATAAACATTTCATATAAGATCACTGGTTGGCGCTCTTTGGGGGAGGCCAGAGTTCAGCAGTGGACGGCAATAGGGTGACATGATGATGATGATAAGAACACTACCAAAAACAGTAAAAAAAGAGCCACTTTAATAACATAGCAATGTCCTTGATAACCCCAAAATAGTTTCTTCTGCTCATAGTTTCTTTTACAACACCCAAGAGATAAGAATTTGTGGCTTGAGTTGAAAACATCGTAAAATATAGGTGACAGGTGTCAACATACCCCTTCCTCAATATAAAACCTTTTTCCTAGATAACTTTTCTAAGTGACAACAATGTTGCCAATAAGTTTAAGCAAACTTAAAGAGACAATGCCAACCGTACAATGCTGGAGTTTATATGGCTCTAAATCTTTTGTGCTTGTCTTATTTAACAAATCATATAATACGTTACAGAGATGACTAGTTTCCATGATATAAATATTGACTGCTTCATTAGTCTAATGATCACGCTCATGGCGTGACTGCTGCCCCAGAGGTCCTCGGTTCCAAACTCGGTTCCAGTTATTCCATGAATTTTTCAGAAGCAGCAGGGGTTTGCTTTTTTTTTTACTGGTACGCTAGAGCTCTTGGATTCGATCGGGTTTTTTCTATGAAATTCTCCGTAGCAGCTCGGAGTCTGGATTTGTGCCCAGTTAATGGCAATAGGCTTGCCCCCTATTACATGGGATCTAAACATGCCGGGGAAGTGTGGGTGTACATTATTACACACTTCTACCTAACTCTTCGGAAATATAGACGTGATGGTATGGCACAGGATTTGTATGAAATAAAGAACTAAGTAATTTAATCGAAACTTACTCTCATTTTTGGTGAAACGCAACCTTAATAAGATAACTCAAGACATATAGGGTGTAGACGTATCCAACACGTAAGATACAAAATGTAACAACATCGTCAGGTACACTTTGTGATCCATTTGCTTTTAGCTTAGCTTCAACAGCTTCCACGCTGAAGTACCCCATTAGACAAACAAACACGCAATTTTCACGAACACTGTTATTTCAAAAAAATATCCAATCATTAAATTCAAAAGTACAATAAGGCCATAATGCCATTGACATTCTCTCACGTAACAAAGGCCTTTGAAGTGTTTGGAAGGCATTTCCAAATCAATACCAACACAAGGGCCTTACGTCTTCGCAAAATAAAACGGATCACAATATTATTGTAATGTTACGTAAACAAATAAGTAGTAGAATATGTTTATTCATCCACATTGGATTGTAGCCTTAGGGTATTAAAAAGACTAGATGTGACGCATGTCTTTTATATGGCGATAAGAACATTTTTATGTACACATACTTCAGTAAGCAATTCTTGTACTTGATATCGATATTTAGGATCGATTCGAACGATTAGATCGGTTACAATATCGATTTAACATTTGAACCGCGCACGAATGCTCTGTAAAATCAATTACCTACCAGCGGATGTATTTCCGATCCGGTACAACATGGCAACCAAGAAGTGAGTTTTCTTATATGCCAGCAACGCACTTGCAATCCCTACGGTTTGTGGGTGTCAATAGGCGACGATTATCACTCGGTCGCTTACTTTCCTCTTCTATAAAAAAAAAACAAAACAAATTGTCCGCTCTATTTTGATGTCATGAAAAGTAGGTATCGATTCGCATAAAGCATCGAAAATCGCCGAATCAAGCGATGGCAGCGGGTATTAAAATATATTATACACAAACTGTCAGGGTGAATCGATTGATATTAAAATTAATGTTACGATCATAGCAAACCGCAGCGGACAGCGTGGTGGCGGATGTCGCGCTACTCCAAGCTGTAAATCCGCTTACGTGTAGTTGAAATTATAGAGTATTGTAAAAAAACATGGGACGTGAAAATTCTAATTTTTGATTTAGTTACTTTGAAAACAAATATTCCCAGAAATACATACATACACTCACGCCTTTTTCCCACAGGGGTAGGCAGAAACTATGGACTGCCACTTGCTACGACTCTTGCATATCTCTTTCGCTTCTTCCACATTCATACATCTTTTCATACACACGCGCCGGTTGCGAGTACTACGCACCTGACCTTTTTGGAGAACCTCGCCGATAAGATCGGTGTACGTCCTTCTAGGGCGACCTCTCCCGACGCTGCCACTAACATTCGCCTTATAAATTCCATTCGTTAATCGTCTTTCATTCATTCTCTCGACATGCCCAAACCATCTTAGCATATTCCTTTCAATACGTGTCACTATATCATCTTTCAGTCCGCAACGTTGTCTTATCACACTATTTTTCAGTCTCTCATTCCTAGTTACACCGCACATACTACGCAAGGAACGCATTTCAACAGCATTTATTCTACTTTCATGTCTCTTCTGCCATACCCAACATTCACTTCCATACATAAGTGTAGGTACCAGCACACCGTTGTGGATAGCCAACCGTGCCTTTTTTGACAAGGCCTGATTAGCCACAACTGCATGCATAGCACCATTCACTTTATTTCCCGCATTCACTCTCCTTTCCACATCTGCATCAATCTTACCATCCCTGGTAAACACACTTCCTAAATAAACAAACTCACTCACTTGCTCAACACTGTTACTCTCTATATTTACATCGCACACACATATATCTTCTTCTCTTTCAAAAACCATAACTTTCGTCTTACTAACATTTATTTTCATACCCTTCATCTTGTATGCTTCATTCATTACTATTACCATATCTTGCAACTCTTCTGCTGACGATGCAAGTAGAACCTGATCATCAGCATAGAGAAGGCATTTGACCGGCAACTCATTCATTCTCAATCCAGAGTTATTCTCTTTCAAATCTGTCAAACAACTGTCCATGTATAGATTGAACAGCCACGGCGACGCGACACAGCCCTGTCTAACACCTCTGGAGATGCTAAACCAGCTCGTGTACGCCCCGTTCAACCTAACACAAGCACTGGAATCCCTGTAGAGGGATTTCAGTGCCCGCACCAAGCATCTGTCCACTCCATACATAGCCAGTGTTGACCACAATTCATCCCTCCACACACTATCATAAGCCTTCTCCAAGTCAATGAAAGCGCAAAAGACTTTCTTGTGCTTTGCCAGGTGTTTTTCGGCTACACACCTTAGGGAGAAGATCTGATCCATACATCCCATTCCCACTCTAAATCCTGCCTGAACATCCCATATTTTCTCATCTATTATTCTAATCACCCTATTAATCAATACTTTTGCATAAAGTTTGCCGACAACACTCAAAAGACTAATACCGCGGTAGTTTTTACACTCCTGCTGTGACCCTTTCCCTTTATACAGTGGGACGATAACGGCCTTGCACCAGTCTCCTGGCACTTGTCCATACCTCCAACACATATTAAAGAGCTGGTACAGCAGGCTTGCTACCACCCCGTTACCGCTCCTGAGCATTTCAACAGACACTCTATCATACCCTGCCGCTTTACCAACTTTCATACCTTTCAGCGCTTTTATAATCTCATCCATATCAATCTCATTCTCGACATCTACATCTAAATCTGAGTCTGGCAAACTTACTTCCGCCCAATCACTCACTCTGTGTGCACTATCCTGACTACTAAATAAGCTTTCAAAATATTCCTTCCAACGTTCCAAGACCTTACATTCTTCAGTCAACAAGCATCCATCTTCTCCTCTTATGACATTCATAGTCGATGACCCAGAAATAATCGTACCAATAATAATTTAGTGTAAGAGCCAAGAGCCTTAAATGTGTTTATGTTAGGTATTTGTAAAAATATTTAAAGATGTTAAGTAGTACATAAATAAAAGAAAATAGTATAGTATAATCTCAGTCACCCTCTATCTCATCACATCTCAGTCCGGGCACAAATACAAACTACGACCTGCTACAGAAAATTTTTAAGAAAAATCCAATAACACTGCTCGAACTCACATCTCGTCGATAATTCGGTATGTTTAGGACCCATAGCATTCAAAGTGTTAGTACTAGCTCGGAGTTTGAACTTGTGCCCGGTTAATGGCTCAGTTCGCCTTGCTCGAGACCTAAACATACCGGGGAAATGGCTGTGTACTTGATACCCTAGAGGTACCTAATACCTGAAATTATGGCCCTTTGATCCATTATTTGGTTAAATTGTCGTATGACAAAAGATCCGTGCCCAACAGGCGTATTAAAACTTAAGCAACTAATTTATCCTACACATAATAGCAACAATATTAACATAGTTAATAAACGTAAAACGAACAACCTAATTTCCACATAACATAATCAAGCATACTGGATGATTTAATCAATACAGAATTCCGTCGTTTTAACCCTGCAACGAGCAGTACTTAAAGCGGTAAGACCTCAGTTACTTCGGCCATATAATCCCGGGTGGCAAAAGCCGACTTAATATGAAGGGACAGACCATTGTAAGAGGTGTTATGTACATTTTGCCCTTGCGCCAGATTACGTGCTTGCGAGTTAAACATTAATTTTGGAAATTCCATCTCAACTTTACTAGAAACCTTTGTAAGTAGATCAATTTTCGTCAACGACACTGGGTTCTTAAGCTTTATAAGATGGTTAGGCTGTTATCGCGGTAATTTCGAGTAAAAATATGGCTTAACACGCGCTTATTTTCGCTGAAATTGCAGGGGTTTGATAAGTGAGACAAATTGTTTTGCTGTTCGCATCTAGGCTGTTAATGTTCTTTATGTATGTTGGAAGGCGTATTTTGATTAATAATTAAGTCACTCTTGCCCTATTTTCTTAAAGTGCCTAAAAAGATTGATTTATTCATATTAAAATTGCCAAAGATCTGCTACTAATTATTGAATTGCGGTAGCGTCATTGGTCGGGTAACCCCCTTCCCTCTAAAATGGCGAGTGGGGTGATGGCTGATCCGTGCGTTATACTCGTGAACGGGTGCTGCTTGTGGTGCCTGGTCGACTTGCTGGCTATCGTGTCTTAAATATATATATTTATTATAACTCACAAGTTGACTGAGCTGCCTTGTAGGTCCTAGTTATCATGCATAATATTCGTTTTTTTTTACTTATGTTGATTGTATGATATAAAAAATATTTTTTAATAAAAAGTAAAACCGCCTTTAAAAATAATAAAAATAATGTTAGGTATGCGTAAAAACAGTTTCGGAAGTCGGTGGCGAGTCGGTTGCGGAAACAAAAGATCCATTCAAATTAAAAGCCACCGACTTCCGAAACTGTTTTTACGCATACCTAACATTATTTTATTATTTTTTAAGGCGGTTTTACTTTTTTATTCTCTTTTAAACAAAAAAATATTTTTCCAAATCGGTTGCACTGTTTTCGACTAATGGAGAAATATACATTAGAGGTCATCCGTGGTCTTCATCAACAGTTCCACTTGACCAAATGATGCTTCCCGAGAGAAAATGCACGAGTTACTTTAAAAAATTCAAAAATATTTAGGTTTGCCTATAATATTTGAAGAATTCCCTCGATTTCTCCAGGGTCCTATCATCAGATCCTAATTTGCCGAAAATGGGACCACCTCGAGAGTATATCCTTTCAAACAAAAAAAGAATTTTTATAATCGGTCCGCAATTGACGGAGAAATCGGTGAACATACATAGAAAAAAAAATATACGGACGAATATAGTAACCTCCTCCTTTTCAAAATTTCTAAAGTCGGTTAAAACTGTAAATGTGAGTACTATGTGGGTTAGCTTTAAGTCGTATAAGATTTATGATAATTTTTTTAACAGTTTTCAGTATTTCACATGACCTACCCAAATGTCTTGCTGATCTGGTATTGTTGTGCGACGGGTCGTTGTGCGCCCTATAAAATGGTTGAGCTACACGATGAGTGATGTATGCGTGCCATCAGTTAGGACAGGTCAACTCAAAGCTGCTATGGCTCTTTCTTCAAAAGGCCTGTTCAGATTTTGCCCTACATTGTTAAACTCGCATATCTAATAATATAACTATTGTCTGGACTTTAAAAGAGACCATGATTCTCTGAATTTGTTTCGACGTTTCTTCTCAGAGGTCGTCAGATAGGAAACGTCGGCGCCATCTAGGTAAAAAAAATGAAAAAAATCGACTTGTAAAAGTGTCTTAAAAGATCTATTTACAGAAATAAATATCATTTCATTTCATCAAAAAAAAAAAGTATATGAATTGATTGCAAAGAATTTCTCATCAATTATTATTTAAAAGGGAAAGAAATAATTAAAGTCAATTTCAGAAATTACAATTGTTGTATTAAAATCACGCAATCGCGTAGTGGTTTTCCTATAATATTCCGGGAATACTTAGGGCTCTGGAGAGTTTCTTCCATTTATCCTTGTTCAGCGCTTTAGTGTTGACGTCTGAGTACTTCAGTGCCAGCACTCGAAGCTCGCTCGCTATCGACTTAACATAGTAAAATAAGGTCACGAAGAGATCTGCTCCACAAGCTCAACCATCTGTAAAAGAAGTAAACGATTTTTATTTCTTCATGAGATCATCAATATTAAGACATGCCAAAAAAATATTTTTAGAATCACCTGGGTTTGGTAATATGACCTTGAATAATAGGACCTTGGTGTGTGTTTCGAATATTTGCGCGTAAAAGCGAGTTTCCGTTTGGTTGCTGAGGATCATGCAGCCTGCAGTCCTTAGAGACTCATTGGACTCGATAAAGCATCAATAACTCCTTTGGTGTTAGAGCTAACCATGGGTGGCAATTACTACCTGCCATTAGATGGCTCGTATACTCGATTACTGACTTAACCAATAAAAAATACATTACGGTAACACTCAAATAATGTTTGTAATAGTATTTAATACCACTAATGGGAAAATTTTTAAAGCACCCTAGAGTACAAGTTCATAAATAAGAACACTTTTGAATTGTAAAATACCAATCAATAGTCTACCAAATTTCGTACTCTATATACTTAGTATGTTTGATCCATCCTAGGACCAGCGTACAAAGAGATAATTCATTGAGACGCAGACGACCTGATTACGACAAAAATAGACGATAGCAGTAACATACAGTGCAGTTTTTTTGTCTCGAGTACGACATATCCTAATACCACTCCAGGATGGATCAGTGAGGAGCCAGATGATGCATAAAGATTTTCCGCACTTCAAATAAAGAGCATGGAGGCCCTAGTGTGAGTTTCATTTAACTATCTCGATTTTACGCATGAACCGCTTTCTGTGTATAGCCTGCGTCGAGCTGCTATATTAGAAAACTGATCGCAGTCGATCTGTAAAATTGAGATGATGAAAAGAAACTTCCACTACAGCCCCTGTGCTCTTTGAATCTGGTTAACAAAGAAATTTTTTGAAAAAGGAACTTTAGGAAAGGAACTCTTTCCTATGAAAAGCCGCTTCGTATAGAATACACGACATTTTAATCTTTTCCCTTGCCTTCATAGTCACAGGAAAAGTGAGAATGTTCCACGAACGAGAATAGATACGTGTCTAAGTTATGTATCTTTCAATATTCACTTACGGAATTCATGGATTCCAGACGTTTCCTACGTAATACGGTAAGAATATTTTTATCGCGTTGAATTTCAGTATTCAAAGCGCTCAGAATTTAATTTCGATTTTCGTTTGTAGCAATATTTTGTTGTTGGTGAGGCATCAGGAGCGTCTACATTTGTTTTGTACACATTTATTTCTATTAATTCAAGACTTTATGTTAATTTTTTTAGGAAACTCACACTAGTTCATATCTTTTATTAAAATGTATGTCAATTATAGTTAATTTATCATTAATACGTTCAGTTAAGTTGTTAAATTAAGTCATCATCTACATTTTTTTAACAGCTTGTACAATGTGCGACGGTTTGTTGAGCTCCCTATAAAATGGTTGAGCTACACGATGACTGATGTATGCGTTTTGTTTCGACGTTTCTTCTCAGAGGTCGTCAGATAGGAAACGTCGGCGCCATCTAGTTAAAAAATGTATCAAATCGACTTGACTGCCTCGTTGTTCTAGTGGTCCCAATCGTGACTGCAACGCTAGAGGTCTTGGGTTCGATCCCCAGGTCGAGCAAAGTGTTATTGAGTTTTTCTATAAAATTCTCAGTAGCAGCTCGGAGTCTGGATTTGTGCCCGGTGAATGGCAATAGGCTCGCCCCCTATTACATGGGACCCAAACATACCGGCGAACTGTGGGTGTACATTAAGTACATCTCTGCCTAACCCTTCGGGGAATACAGGCGTGATGGTATGTTATGTTTAAATCGACTTGTAAAAGTGTCTTTAAAAGCTCTATTTACAGAAATAAATATCATCATTTCATTTCAATGATTGTCTTGACTAATAAAATTTGCGATGGAGCACACCATCATAGTTTAACGTTTGCAATCACAGAAACAATACCTAGCTTGAATTACGATCTAAGTTTGCATTGCCATTGACAAGGGGCGTTCTCGCCTATAAAACCTTCACTCGCATACCTACTAATAATATTTCAAAGGACAATGCACGTTTCACATGTTCACAGCACCTGTAAATGAGAAATTCCTGTATAATCGAAAAATACCTAACGTGACCCCTTTGGCAATTTATCGCTGCGTTCTTTGTCAACTTGGGCGGAGATGCAAAAATAAAATCCGCGATAAATTTTGCAAGTCACCTCTAAATCGTTTGTCAAATAATGAATTGCAATTTTAATGCTTGCAGTCAACACTACTCTTAAGTTTTATATCATAAGACTGAAATTGGTTTGATCAAGTGTTTTGTATATTCAGTTTAGTGCAGAAGGTTTGTGTCACTGTGGCGAGGAAATACGACGTTGAATACAAGCACGAAATTTTGTGTTGGTCGGAATAATGCATAGTTGTGTTATTTTGATTTCTATCCTGTCATGAACTTATTTAAGTTTAGTAAGTAGATCGCGTGGTTCCCAGACAAGAAGGAATGCTCCGACTCCAACAATAGGTATTAAGGTACTCTAAAGTAGTAATATGTCAAGAAAATGTATACTGGATACCGTTTCTTATAATTATGTTACCTGGAACGTTAAACTCTTCTATTCTATATGAGATACTAGCCTTTTTCCGTTGTTTAGCTCACGATACAAAAGGATTTACTTCCATAAACTCGGCTTCCAAGGGGTGTATCAACGTAAAACATAAGTACACCACATTTTATTAAGTTAGACCTCACGCACAACAACTATGAAAACCTCATTTAATTTTGTACATTCATTTTTGCGTGATGCGTTTATAAACATACAGACAGACAATTTTTTTTTAAGTTGTTTGGCTTTTGTTGCTGAAAAAAAACGCTCCTCCTAGGGGGTAAATATTCGTTTTTATTCAGTATCTATTATTTTTATTATATGTAAGTAAGTATGTACATACATTTAACGTTTGCTGACAAACAGTCTGCCCCTATGTCTTAAGTATATGTAATAGGGAGTGAGCCTGTTACAAATCATCATAAACCTATATATTGTCCCACTGCTGGGCATAGGGAATATGTGGGAACCTGCATGTTCCCTGTGCCCAGCAGAGGAATGATCACGATGTTTTCTTTCATCGTTTAAGCGCGTGATAGTCAATAATATACTTGGCTTAAATTACAAATTCTCTTTGTCACCAAACATGCATCATAAACTCATATATTGTCCCACTGCTGGGCACGGGTCTCCTCTCAGAATGAGAGGGATTAGGCTGTAGTCCACCACACTAGCCTACTGCGGGTTGGCAGACTTCACACGCCATCGAGAAAATCTATCAGGCATGCAGGGTTCCTCACGATGTTTTCCTTCACCGTTTAAGCGCGTGATAATTAATTATTAATACGCACATAACTTCGAAAAGTCAGAGGTGCGTGCCTTGGATTCGAACTCGAGACCTTTGACATGGCAATCCTATGGTCATATCACAAGGCTATCATTGCAATTCAATGCAATTAATAAATATTATGTATATTATAGGTCCAAAACACACCTTCAATCCAATATCAAATTAAATACTAATTACCCTAAAAGACAATGCTCTTCAGAATTCATTATTACAAAATACCAATGAAGATTGAAATCAAAGCACAGGCTTGAGAGAGCGTGATTAGTAAGATTCTCATTTCTATTGAAATTTGAGCGCAGGAGATGGTAAACAGTCTTTACAATATACTTTGTACATTTTATTGGAATGATGAAATTTCAAAGAGAACATTAAAGAAACAACATCAGTATTATTAAGTGTTATAAATAACGTTATTCGAAGCTCTAATTGGAGAGTTCTTGCGAATTTTCGTTCAATGTGTGTTTATTCTTTGATGTGTGACAAATAGATCTAATTTTAACGTATAAATATTCCTTGATACTTGTGTAAGAAGATTAGTGTATGTACACGACGAATTCAGAAGTCATTCATTTGTTAAAAATTATTCGCATTATTCGTATAATTGGCACTCAATTTTGAATTTCCAAAATCGATTTGAACACTTTATGTCCATGTTAAAAAAATATTAGCAATCTATTAGTATATTTAATCTTTATCTTTCTATATAGGTAATTAAACCTCAGCATGTTTCCAATATTGACTCTCTAGTTGTATTTAATTGTATGTAATTTCTCTTTAAGTATTAATAATTTAAGTAAATTACCACCACCACAAACCTACGACTACGTCAAAATTCTCGCTCCACGTCAGTTCGAGTTACTGAAGAAACTTAATAAAAGAGATGCCGAATTCTTTCTAAAGACTGGAGTCCGCGGAGTATGAAATGGGAAATTTTCTTAAAACACTCGTTTTAAGAAAGAAATTCTTACAAAGACTGCAGGAATATGAATCACGAGCGGTGACTTTGAAAAGTCGGGCGCGCCAGAGCAGATTTGAATGCGTCCCAGTTCAAGTTTTATAAATTGTTTCCCGTTTATTATAACTGGCTTATTGTTTTTTGATTTCGCTCACTTAGTATGGAAGTAGTTTTTGATGGGAATCTTTTAACAGTTTGCGAAGTGAATTTGTAACTAGTGGAATGACTGAATTTTCCTTTTGTGATTGTAAATTAAGCTTTGGATGACTTATAGTGGTACTTAATCGTTCTCGTTTCGAAATATTATTTAGTCAGACATATTAATGTTGCTTCAAACGTCTTTAAGGCTTAGTGATGTATTAAAATGTAGCATCTATGCATTGTATTTAAGATCTACTATAATAAACTATGTTTATTTATCCTTAGAGAATAGTCTTAATCTAAAGAATAACATAATTATCTTCTAAGGTATATGAAAGGATTAAATATCGTCACATTCAAGAAGAAAATGACTTGAGAAATTTTCTGTTAACAGTAAGTGTTCCATAATCTTTTCATACAAACCCTTATACATTTTCTCCCAAATTTCCTATACATAAACAGGTGCTCAAAGTATTACAGAAAGCCCATAAATTACCCTAACCCCATTACTGTGTCGCTAACATTTAAAAATCCATCATTGGGTAATGCAAGTCACCTTTAGTTCATTTATCGCGTCACAAGGAATGACAGTTCGGTTATGCGAACTCAAAATAAAATTACGTAAATGGATTACCATGCTTTGTGCTTACCCCATTTTAATATTCAGCTTAAAAGCGGCAATTCGGGGCGGGTTTTTTTTGGGCTTTGTGTTTTTTTTTTTTGACACCGCTCCTGGTTTTAATTTGTGTGGAGTGTTTTTGAATATGGTCAAGTTGTCAAATACTCATACTTTGCTTGCTTACATGACGTACCTACATTTTTGTTGTCTACCTAGATTTTTAATTATCTTAGCTATTTTTAACTATGTTGGGGTTAGTTTACAGTTAAAACAGATTCGAATGAATATGGTATAGTGCGCGAAGCAAAGTGTTCAAACCAAACCCAATTTCTGGGCAATACCTAAAGATAAATACATACATACACTCACGCCTTTTCCCCGGAGGGGTAGGCAGAAACTATGGACTGCTACTTGCAGTGCAAACTCTTGCATATCTCTTTCGCTTCTTCCACATTCAAACATCCTTTCATACACACGCGCCGGTTGCGAGTACTGAGCACCTGAAGAATACGCACTTACAGATAAACCTGATTGTAAGTTGTTTCGAATTTCTGACTGCAACTAACGCTTGTCATTAGTATTTGGTGTCAATAACAAGTACTTTATGTGAAAATTTACGATTTAGTAAATATTTTTTTAATTTGTTAAATAATATTTCATTACAAACTGTTGTCTGTTAGTTATTCCGCATCTAGGCGGCCTATCAAGATGAAACATTAACCAAATTTTAAATAACTATTTTAGGTTAGGTAGGTATATTGCTAAGAATAACGAATAGAATGCTACTAATGGCTAGGGCGTTGGAATTGCGATCATGTGGTTGGTTCGAACCCCACCCATTGCACTACCAACGTGAACCCACTTGTAACCCAAGCATTTAGCTTAACACGAGGGGTTAACAAGAATACTAGTAATGTGTGAGGCACAATGCTAGTAACCTTTTTTTAAAAAAAAAAACTTAAATACTTTGTATGGACAGATATCAAGCAATTATAATTACATTATATCAATATGATTCCTTATCTTGTCAGTCTTATGCAATCGCCTAATTAACATTATTTCTGGTTTCAGTTCAATATTTGGAAGAAACTTGAATAATGGTGAGTCGAGTTTGAAAATATTACGTCACAAAAAGTCGATGTTACCACTGCATATGCAAAACACCGCGAAACGAATTTCCAGTTGTGGTTATTGTATTGAATGTATCGTACCGCAGCCCGACAATCGATGTCAGTTTGTCCATTTAATCTGCTACAGTACGTATTGTTTTGACTAATTTATGAACTGGAATAGTTACCTATATTATGCTTTACTTGTACACCTCTTACCGATTAGCATATCAATAATAGTTACCTACATAACTCATTATGCGATAAGATAAATGACAACGACGGAATCTAAGAAGATATAAAATTAAAATTCTCCGCTTTACTTGAAAACAAAGCAAGAAGGAATCTTATAATCGTTGCTATCCAATAACACTATTCTAGCTGTAATGTCATGTACGTACAATGTTAACGCATTTATAGATACTCCATTTTTATAAGGGATAAAATTAAAAGGATTGTTAAGAAGCAAGATATTAAAAGCATAAGTAAAATTTATTCTAAAATATAAATTATAAACAGGTATTTTAAACAGCTTTTTACCGCTTATAAATATGTATTAGTTTTGAAATAAAAGTCTTAATTTTTTTTTTATATTCCAAGACTAGACAGTAAGAAAATATCCCAATTGGTTTTCTTATATTGCGAGGTTTTTAACTTAGAAGCCATTTGGCATAAAGGAAATATTCTTGTATCTAAGCAGATAATTCAGTCCAAACAATAAGTAGGTAAGTATACAATTTCCAAGTTAATGCCATTAGAAATACAGTAAAACAGAGCTTACCTAAAATAAACATCGTGTAAGCCAAGACTTAAGGAAATAATACACAACATAAAATTTCCCTCATATTTCTCAAAACCCCTAAAGAAGACAAGAAAATTCCCAAGAATCCAACATTATGATTTATAAACAAAGAACTTCTTAGAAATTTGATCCCTTTATAATCAGTAAACAAACAATACAGAAACAATGTCAGTACAATCCCATACATATTCAGTAAAGGTTTTAACATATTAAAACTTTTGCCGAGTACTTTAGGCCAGCATAATTTGTATAGTATTAACATAAACGTACTCTGAAATAAAGTTCTTAATTACACATCAAGTGAAATAAATTATTCAAAACAATTAAAAGATCAAACAACAAGTATTGAATATGGATGCAGGTGTGAAGAGTTGAGAATTTTATCTTAAGATCCTATCAAAGGAGCAGTTAAAGTTAAATCAATTGAAATTCTGTAAACTTTGTTCAAACTTCTATTTGTACGATCAAAGAGTAAAGTATAATTATAATTTATAATTAAAATTTAGAGTTATAATTAAAAAGAACTTTGGCCAAATTAAGGTTCTATCTACATACATTAAATTCTTAAAAATATAAAAGCTAATTTTGTTGTCTAGGGCAACGGATCTCCAAGTCATGCAAACAGTTAACGACAACGGTACATACTGAAAATAATTTCATTCTAAGTACCTACTGCTTCATGTTATGATAAAAGTAATTTATGTTTAATGTATAAACAAATTTGTAGCAAAATCCATGTCAGAAACATAGAATGAACAAATTCAGACCAAAAGTGTTCCAGAAACATCTAGCAACAATAACAAAAAGTATTACGAACACAAAATTGAAAATCCACGTGTCGGAACTTACCACTCTCAAAGTTTGAACACCTAAAATGTAATTTTAACGAAACACAGAAGTGTCAAACATTCACTTAACTCTTACTGCGAACTAACCGCAAAACCAATTACAAAGACGGATTACGCTAACTGCCTACAGAATTGAAGCCCAATTTGTGGACCGATATATTTTAATCTCGATTTACGCATGTCCAATGAATGAATGGTGAATTTCTGTACCTATCACGATTAATGAAAGCCAATTTGAATGTTGGTCTGAGATTCTGGGATGCCATTGTGATGCACGTGGCTTAAATTTTGTTTCCGATGTTGTTTCATGATATTGTTTGTTTGGGATAAAAGTCGTTTATGCCGTTGGAGTATTTTGGTACTTATTCACTTTACCGTATACCCTTAGCGAGTACAAAATTATATTACATTTTGAGGTAACATTTTTATTTACGCTTGTAAGCTCTCGTCTTATCTTAGCGCTAGGATTACATTTTATTTTCAGTCTTTTACTTTTTATAAATCTCGTGTTTTTCAATGCAGGGTTCTGCACTCGATGAGTTCCTAAGAAGGATTAAATTTAGATGCACTTATGTAAAGACGGATTTAACTAAGCTTGAAACAAGTAAGGCATTAATATGAAGTATTAAACATTCTCTAACTTTGTGTAACTAACAAATTGAATTTTGTAGGGTGAAGGGCCGTGTCCTAATTCCTGCACGTCCATCATCATGCACGTTCCGCACTTTAGATGGGTGTAATTAAATCATGTCTAGAGTATTATCGCACTAGAAGCTTTTATAACGACCAACACATACATATACAGGAAGAGTGTCTACTGAACTAATAGTAATTAAATAATATCTTCAAACATTTTCCACCATTACATGCCCGATTAAATCAGGTATGGAAATTGGACTTAGTTAGAAACCTATAGCAACAAGCTATTAAAAACCACACCGGCATTCAAAAGGTGTTCCCTATTAGACATGTTGCAAGTCTATACTGCAGGCAAGTTGTGACTGGCTAACAAAAACCTCACGTGTCACTGCGAATGCAGAAAAAGTGGCATTGGAACTGACACGTGCAGTATGCAGGCAACGGAACCCAAGACTTGTGTCCGTACGCTCGGAAACTTCAAACTAACGAGAAAACTTTTGTTATAAAATCTTCGTATTGAATATTAACATGTCCTTTATTGGCCATAAAAAGACGTTGAACCGTTATGGGCATAATAATCGAGTTTCTGAAATGTTTCACAGCTTTTAATGAAGTTATGGATATTATGTCCCCGTTCTTGATTAGTTTTGGAAACTATTTAATGGGGTGACAAGACATCTTGTTGAAGACGGTTTTATTAGTGTTGTCGTATAAGTGGATGTCGATTTGCTGCTAACTATATTTTTGTTGTTTTTGATGCTGCTCTGGACGAATAATGTGTTTACATGTCCAATGACCGCTGGGCAAAATTACAACTTAATAGATCCCTAACATTGGGTGGCCTTGTGGCAAAAAATATATTTATGGTATATTTTTCATCTCATTTCACAAAAAATATGTACAATTTGCATAAGACCGAGATAAAGAAAGTGACTAGGAGATAGCTCTGGACACCAAAATTAAGTAGGTACGGCATGGATTTATCCCAAGACTATTTAAAGAGGTTTTGTTTTTACCACGGAGCTCGATATGATTACAATAATGTTATTAGAAACAACATTTTTACCTTCGTTGAGAAAATTTCAAAGACATACTGCACTGGCCCACAGACTGAGTCCAGCATACTCGTACATTAGGATACTGAATTTTCCACTCTATAAATAAATCGAAAAATATTAGCTAAAGTAGTGTTTGTCAGTTTCTTTGCATAAGAAATTGTAAAAATAAAGCTAAGCTAAATGTAACTTAAATAGGCTCAATTCCTGCCTCAGTCCCGTTCTTTCTTCTTTTCTCCCTCTCCTCATTTTTCCTTAAATAGGCACGGCTCGGCACCGCATCTCCTTTGGTTTTGCTCATGTCCATGGGTGGCGATGACTACTTTCCATCAGGTAGCTCGCCTGCTCGTTTGCAGTTATTCCATAAAAAATATATATCAAGAACGAGGTCATAATATCCACATAATAACATTCAACTTAATAACAAACGAAGAACAAAATCTATCTATATATATAAAAGGCAATGTCCCGACTGACATATCATCGCCCAGCTGAAACCACTAATGATAGAACTTTGAAATTTTGTGAGAATATTGCTTTTATACTCTAGGCGTCATTTAAGAAAGGATTTTTCGAAATTCATCCCCTAAAGGGGTGAAATGGGGGTTTAAAGTTTGTATGAAACTCTGTCATTTCGAATTGAAAATTAATGAAATTTGGTATTAAGCCTCTAAATACAAAATAATAAAACACGTCACTAAAGATTTTTTAAATTTCATCCCTAAAATGGGTAAAAAGGGGTGTTAAAGTTTGTATGGATATTTTTTTGTTTATTATCAAAATTACTTGAAATTGAAAATTTATGCATTTCAATATAATTAATGATTTACGTATTTTTGGATTTTTTAAATTTCATCCCTTAAATGGGTAAAAATGGGTGTTAAAGTTTGTATGGAAAATATTTTTTTATTATCAAAATTACTTGAAATTTAATATTTATGCTCTTCAATACAATTAAAGAAATACGTATTTTTGGATTTTTTAATTTTCATCCCTTAAATGGGTAAAAAGGGGTTTTAAAATTTGTGTGAAAAATGTTTTTTATACTATCAAAATTACTTGAACCTTAATATTTATGCTCTTCAATATAATTAAAGAATCACATATTTTAGGACTTTTTGAATTTCATCCCTAAAAGGGTTAAAAAGGGGTGTTAAAGTTTGTACAAAAATAAATTATTTATTATCAAAATTACTTGAGATTAAGTATTTAAACTCTTCATTATAATAAAAGAAACACGTATTTTTAAATAAATTGTTTATTATCGTGTTTGAACTTATGCATTTAAGCTGTACAATACAATTAAAGCAACAAAATTTCAATTTCACCCCTTAGTCGCGTAAAAAGAGTTACTTCCCCTATATAGTGCAAGTAAAGAAATGGCATGCATGCTGGCATTTGTATTAACACCTAATTTTTATTATTACCTTTAAAACGGAATACGTTATGCATTGCGTTCAAAATAAATAAATACAAGAATAAAAAGTAATCGGGACATTACTTTAGCTGTAGCTGCATCTGGAATAACACCTCTTTTGGTGGGAAGGTGGGAAAGCGGCTCTGCCTTTAAAACTTCCGCTTAGTCTTATTCGTGTCGAAACTCCGTTGTGCAATAATATCTTAGCAGAGTGACATGGCTCAAATTCTCCGAAATCGCAGATTTATCGTGTGGGATGAGACAACTAAGGCGCATAAAGGTGGAATTGAAGCACACACTAGATTTCTAAAGATGTCAGAGGCAGCAAAAGAGCTATCGGTGGAGTTCCTGAGTTGCAGACGGGGGAATGCCGTCAGATTCTGTTATATCTAGAGGAACCTGAGCAGACGAAATCAGAGCATCCTTACCATCGTCATACCTATACCCTAGCCCTAACCCAAAATAATGATTATCCGTAAAAATAAATATGAGAGATACGGTTCTTGGAAAGTTTTCAGAGCTATTACTTAAAATAGGAAATGCGGATTATCCCGAATCCGAAAGGAAAATATGTATACCATCTCTGCTGGTAACAGTAGTGACAGGTGGCTATGATAGTTTGAATAGTTAGAGTGTGCCCTGATTTTTCTAATAAACAAACAAGTTTATAGATTGGATGTGCAAACGTGCAATACTAACTCCATAAAAAAAACATTGCAGCTGCTATTTATACATACTTCTTAAGTCGTTGGAGGGCTCAGAAATTGAATATAGGTCTATCGATTCAGTGCTACAAGCGGATGAAGCAATTTACTATCATGTAGAGTTCCTTAACAGTGTTAACCTTCCTTGGGACACCTGTAATGCTGCTGCGTCTCATTAAACGATTT
The DNA here is from genome assembly GCA_958496365.1 of Subacronicta megacephala. Taxonomy (NCBI): domain Eukaryota; kingdom Metazoa; phylum Arthropoda; class Insecta; order Lepidoptera; family Noctuidae; genus Subacronicta; species Subacronicta megacephala. The sequence continues at coordinate 5,086,305 of OY292526.1, forward strand.
AAACTATGTAACGGGACTAGACTGCGAGTAACCGCATTGCACAAAAATATTAAAGAGCCACTGTGATAACTGGATGTATTCGGGGGAATCACTTTTCCTACCTCAAATACCACTGATACCATCCGGCTATGTTTTTGAGTACGATTTCTACTTTGCAATGCCCATAAAAATAATTCAGGGTGAGTCCTTAAGGGTGGCAGGCATAGATTTCAGAGAACATTGCTTCCTTCATGAGTAATTCTACGTTGCCTGTTACAGAGTCCGTACTAATATCAATCTGGTCATTTTGACACCAGACAGAAAAAGCACCAATGAGCAAAGTGGTTTACCGCTATTTGTACCTCCCCGAGGAAATCGATCCTACGAGACCTCCAGAATGATAGACTATCGCTCTAGCTGTAAGAATACGAATGGTGCTCATTTAATAACAAATACATATAGTACATGTTACTTTGGAAAAACCTAAACCGGCAAAATCGTGTTGTCCACGCGGGCGAAGCTGCGTGCGGAAAGCTAGTATATATTATAACTGTACTAAAAGCTGCGAAACATTCAGACACTTAATTATTATGCCCATAACGGCAAGGATTTAAGAAGAACGCAACAAAATTTATTTACGGAAATTCAGATAAATACTTAGTCTCTTCCAAACAAGTTCAAATTAAAAAGTGCACCAGGTATTTTTGCAAACAAGATGATGTATTACCTCAGATTTATTTTACACAATAGTAGTTTCACGAACTACAAATATCGAAACTACTCAATCTGAAGTACTCATACACAGAGTATTATATGAACTTCCAACAATCTTTATGAATATAAAACAAGACACTGGATGTCGGAATGATAGTAGAAGATATCGGAAAAACATCGAAGCAATTTTTTTCTGTTATACGAATACAAGAGAATCTCATCGTAGAAAAAAAAATGTAAGTAATATTTCGTATTGCAAAGGTTTCCTTTCAGGTTGAGCGGTATAGCTTACACTGGTAAAATAGATTTGTCATTGTGTTGTTGATAGAATAGTTTTATTTATACGTTCTTCAGTTACTAGTACTACAATATTTTTAAATTAATTCTCCTTTACTTCACTGATATTTATAGAGTCATTGTCCTTTTTTAATGGCAATAGACTCTGCACTTATTATAAGGGAGTTAAAAACTCGCTGGCGAACTGCAAATGTAGTTACATCTACAGTTAACCCCTACAACGTTCTTTCTTATAATGGGCATGTGGTATCATTCAATAATCATGTATAAGAGACCATGATTCTCTGAGTTTGTTTCGGTCACGGAAGAGATAAATAAGATTATTACCTAATTTATCTCTTCCGTGGTTTCGGTGTTAATTCTCAGAGGTCGTCAGATAGGAAAAACTTGGTATCATGTCGACTTGTAAAAGTGTGTTTAACCATACCATCACTCCTGTTTTCCCGAAGTTCTAGGCAGAGGTATACTTATGTACACCCACATTTTGCCGGCATGTTTAGGTCCTATGTAATATGGGGCGAAAGTGTCTTAAAAGGAACTATTTACAGAAATAAATATTTATTATTAACTGGTAGATACGCGATGGGTCTTACTGACTAAAGTATTTCATGTTTTGTCTTCCTGTGTTGGAGGCTGTGACTATAGGATACAGGAGTCAAGTGAGTTTTAGTAAGTCCAATCTAATAACTTTCCATCTCCTCAGGTGGCGAACCTAAAAGGATTTTCCACACCCAATAACAGACCATATTGTATTTATTGTAGTCTAAAATAATCAAAGTGACATTAATACATTCTCCCTTTTTACCAATTCTATCTTAAGCCGCTGTTTCACCAAAATTATCAAAGTAACATTTATACAATCTACCTTTTGACCAATTTAATCTTAAGGCGCTGTTTTACGTAACGATCCCAAGAAGATTTATTTGACACCTAGGCAGCTAGCGAGTCTACGAGATTTTGATACAATTTTTAATGGATAGTGTTATTTAATTTTTCTATCTACAGCCGAACTATTCTTGAGAACCCCTAAGTGCCTTTCTGTGTAAACTATCAAATGGATTTCTAAAATACATTATTGATCTTCTGTGCGAGCGATCATTACAAGATTTCACACTCGCAGTTAATTTAATTAGTCAACACCAATTAAATCCATACCAGTTAATGCTACGATCCTGTTACTTGAAATCGGGTTTAATATAATATTATAAATTTATTTGTGAACTGATATTTTATGTAATATACATATAAAATTCTTGTGTTACAGTGTTTGTTATCGATTTACTCCGAAACGACTTGGCCGATTTTTATGATTTTTGTGTTTTTGTGGTATATTTTATAAGTCTGAGAATAGATCGTAGGCTATTTTATATACCCCTTTCCTCACCTCCCATTTTTATAGTGAATTTAGAATGGCAGAATAACATTTACCAGATCAGCTAGTAATAATGATGTTATGTCTTTAACTATACCGTTTAAATCAATTTCTACATGTCGTATCAACGAATTAATATTTACATTATAACTGTTTTTAAAGTTAAAAAAGAACTGCCTAAAGGAGCGGAATAATGTTCTATTATTATTGTTGGATTTTTAATATATTTTAATTTATGTACCTATGCAAACGTTATCAAAACAGAGCTCCCACCGATATAGAGAAGGTAAATTTGTGAAACTGATTGGGATTAACGTCACATAACTCGTAGGGGCCTCATTAGTCTATTTGCCAAACGGGGTTTCCACTGAAACAACACAGAACCGAGCCAAATTTGGACCATACTCACGTAATTAGTATACTCACGCTTTAGTATTATATCAGTTATTATAACACATGTTTTATATCTAGTATAACTCCCGCTAACAACAAATATAAACTCATAATACGTAATGGACTGTACACTCACAGTTTGCTGGTATGTTTAGGTCCCATGTACACGTGGCTAAAGGTCAACTTATGCAAAACCAGTTTAAGCTGATCTCGCATCGTTTAGGCTTCCTATAGTATAAGAGGCTAGCGTAAACTGGTTTTGTATAGCTTGATGTGTCGCCGTGTGTACCTAACAGGGGACGAGCCTACATCAGGGACATATCCAAACTCTGAGCTGCTACTGAGAATTTCATAGAAAAACCCAATTACACTATGCTCGATCTGTGAGTCCCAAAACCTCTAGCGTAACATTCGCATTTAGTTCCCTAAGATATGGAAAAAGGAGACCGTTCCTTTTTAAGGAGAACAATAAGGAGAAAGTATTTTTTTTACGGTGAATACAATACTAGTGCAATGATAGCCTAGTCATTATATACATTTGACTGCCATGTCAAAGGTCTCAATTTCAACCTTTGATTTTTCGAAGTAATGGTTGCCGGTTCGAAACCCACTTATTACACTGCCGACGTGAACCCACTCAAGGTGTAGGAAAACATGAAGTAACCTGCATGCCTGATAGATTTTTTTGACAGCGTGTGAAGTCTGGCAGCCTGCATTAGGCTAACTTGTTGGACAATAGCCTAATCCCTCTCATTCCGAGAGGAGTCAGACGCCCAGCAATAGGGAGATGATAATGAGTTGATGAAGAAATAAAAACAAAGTTGTATACATCAGTAATAATGTCCATAATATTGGATGGCGATACAAACGCCTGCTGTTGTTTTCATAGCAAACTTCTAGTTACGCATTGAATCGCATAGCGCCTGCAATATGTTTCTGAGCAGTTGTTTCTTTTGGAAGCTTTCCCCAGTTTTATGTATGTGGAAAATGGTACTTTATTTATGTAATATAGAGCCTTCCATTACACTATATTTATGCTACTCTAGTAAGTTCGCTTTTTCAAAGATTTGCTTTATAATAATTAACATAAGCTTTTACTGGCAAATTCTGAGCTGCGACTGAAATTTTATAGAAAATCTCTTTATAATTTTGCTTAACCTGGAAGTCGATCTAGAGTCAAGCTCAGCAAGCGCTCTTGCGACCAATGAGGGACAGACAGAAGGTGTATTTCCCTTCTAGAGTGTGTTTTCAGTCTAACATAACCCTTTGTATTTTATTTCCGAGAAACAAAGGACATACCTGAGAGTTTTCACACGGACAAAGGTGTATTATTGAATCAAAAATTTATTTAAGGTAGTGGTCGCCCCGTGGCCGAAATTCATCCGCAGTGTTTTCCTGCACTACTAAAGTTCATTTATAGAGATAAATGAACTTTAATTATGCCAAACCTTACACTCCTCTGTGCGCTCACTGTGCTTAAAACGAGTACAAAGATTTTTCTTCACGTATTAATTTATAAATCCTATGGTTATTATGGCATTTTGTAAAACCTTTTAAAAAGGGGAAGGATACACGGATCCTGTTGCGAAAGATTGTAAGACCCCAAGAGTAACACATTTTCGAAGTACCGCCAAGGAAACTAAGCTTGGATCTTTACGACACCGCAGGGTTTTCACCTAAGCAATTTGTTCCACTTTCTTGTCCTAGAAAATGTTCCAAGCTATAAAGTTTATTGTCCCTGTCAGTGTTTTAAGGATTTATAGGATTATAACTTGTTGATCGGGAGTTTTAGAAGTTGATAGATTGTATTATGTCACGATACTAAATTAAGAGGCGGATTTTCACGTCATAATTTTTTGTACATAAAGATGTATTAGTTAAGGAAAATTTGGAAGCCCGAAAGAAAAAGTTAGGTAATCTTATAAAATATATTTTGCGTTGGAGGAACTATTTGGGGTAATTAGTTTTGACTTGAAGTTGCCGAGTTATTCTAGCAGTTTAGCGCCAAGGTAATCAATTCAAATTAACTGCTTAAATTACAGGAATAATCTTCTATTATTGTTAGAAACTTTGATTCCTTCGGCTTAATTAGACCGCCGGCATAATTATTAAAATGTTGACGCGTACTGAAACTTAGTAGGTAAGTACGAAACAATAATATGCCTTAATGAGGTAATAAATAACTATTTACCCCAAAAGCCATTTGCTTTAAATTGGGCCAACGAACATGCCACACAACTTTTGTACTGAATTAATTAACTTCATCAGAAAATGTGGACATCGGCATAAATTGCCGTACTACTTTATTAAAATTTTTGGACCAACTTTATGAAAGCCCTTTTTGATCAGTTATAGGCCACAAATTTTGAGGAAATTTTCTAATTTCGGTGTGTCATTTGCGCTAATGTTGTCATTAGTGTTCGGTAGGCGCTGTGACATTATTGCCAAAGTTCGGTCATGACAAATTTATAACAACACTTAAGAGATAGACCGTTAATTATTGTGCAGGTTGTGGCACCATGGATGACAAAGATTAAATTGTTAGGTTTGAGTTTGATAGCTCTGAAGTTATAGCTATTTATATTTGATTTGGTTTCAGTAATGGGTTTTCAGACATGGCGGTCAATTTCTCATTCGTGATTGTTGTCTTGACACTGAGTTTCTATCGGAATATGATACTGCACTACCACTTGCTTACAACTTAAGACACAGAGGTATTTAATCGGAACTGTAAAAGGCTTTCTTATGGTCTTATGACACAGCTAACCATTAATGGAACTGAATATCAAAATCAAAATTGGTTCAAAAATAGGGAATTCATACGCATTTTCATTTTATGCTAAACAGGAGCGCACTTTATGGGCTTGTGACGTCACAATTTGATTACATAGTATGCAAAGAAATACTATTATTTTGGTTACCTTTGAAGTATATCCCGAATTTACAAGTTCATTAGAAAATTATTTTATCTTAATACGATATATATTAGGTACATCTTTCTATCAATACAGGTAGGTATTGCTTCAACATTTTTATTTAGACTAACAAGTTTTTTTTTCTACCCTCACGTCCAAAACATAAAAAGGGACGTTTTTGTGTGTGACATTTTCACCTTTCTTCAAGGAAACATCGTTATAGAATCGAGTTTCCCCAAATAAAACGATCCTTTGATGTAGTACCGATTTATAATACCGTCTGTTTCACTAAAGGATATCGATTACGAATTCTTTTGATTTTGTTATGTACCTACCTACGTAAGACATTTGTTGAGTATTTGAACAGTATTAATGTTTTAATAAGAAATTTAAAATTGCTAGCTCTATATAAGCACAGTTTAAACATGGCCTTAATTATCGTTACCCTGAATAATTATGAAACATGGAATAATTATGAACAATATTTTAATAATTTTCTTCTCTTAACTTATTAGTTTTAATGTATAATTAATTAATGTGTACTGAGTCTATGTCTTCTCCTCAACCTTAAAAAACAACCAATTTTACTTGAGATAATTATAATAATATTCAGACTGTTCTCTTCGGGTATCGAAAGGTATTTTTTTTTCAGCCATTTTTCCACTGTACGCTGTACACTGAAGATTTAAAAATAACACCATTTTTATTTGCTGCGTCGTTAAATTTGTGGTTAGTCAGAACAATATTATGGTGTCTAAAGTCTTGGGTTCGATTTCTTGACAAGTGTTAATGGGATTTTCTATAAAAATCGAACTCATAGGTCTGGATTTGTACCTGGTTAGTTCAATAAAGGAGCCCTCTATACTCTTGCCCTCTATGACATGGGACCTAAATATACAGGCATAATGTCACACCTCTACTCCAACCTTCGTAGCATACAGGCGTGGTGATGTATTAAGTTGTTCAGATTAAAAAAACATTTGATACATGCCAGCATGAATGGGTCAGAACGACCGGGGGAGTATTACTTTCCCACAGAATATCGACGCCAAGTAGCAGTGTGCTCACTTTTCCACACGTTTCGTACGGAGAGCGTGGAGCGCCGGAGGACCAATTCCTCCCTTAGTCCCTTCCTTTTCCTTTTCTCTTTCCTCTCCCTTTCCAACGCATCTGCAACTGCTTTGGGTTTGGCAAATGTCCATGAACGGCGATGACTACTGGCCATCAGGTAGCTCGCCTGCTCGTTTGCCGATTTATCCCATAAAAAAATAACCTACAATCATAAATCATGGAATCAATTGAAGAATGTATCAAGCATCAACCTTTCAATGGTTGAAATTTTTTTTTTTTTTTTTTTTTTTTTTTTTTTTTTTTTTTTTTTAAAAAAAAGCTTACTAGCGATGTGGGTCACACATTGCTAGTATTCTTGTTAACCCCTCGTGCTAAGCTAAATGCTTGTGTTACGAGTGGGTTCACGTCGGTAGTGCAATGGGTGGGGTTCGAACCGGCAACCATATGATCGCAAGTCCGACGCCCTAGCCATTAGACTACCGACGCTTCATATTGACTGTTAATCGTCGAACTTGAACGATTAGGCGGAGATAGATTTAAATTAATTGCTCCCAGTGCTCGGTTTCGTGAAACCGTTGATTATCCACTCACCGTCCGTTAAGCCCCTTATTAATCTTCACTGTGGACCATATATGTATGCTTAGATCAATATTGCTTTTACAATTTGTGTTCTACACAATAAAACATAAGGATATTTTTACGTAAATAAATCTTAGGACTCTTTGTAACTGCCTCATTAGTCTAGTGGTCCTAAGCGCGACTGCTATGCTAGAAGTTCCCAGGTCGAGTAAAGTTTATTGTGTAAAACCTAATAACACTTTGATTGACCTGGGAATCGAACCCAGGACCACTAGCGTAGCAGTGCGCTTGAGAAGACTAGACTAATGAGACAGTTATTAATTATTTTAGTTATTACGAGTTGTATTCCAATTTAAAAGATTCTATGTGAGATTTATCAAAGTCCATAACAAGCAAAGTTGGCATTAATTATTTTAAGCGATTTTCCAATTTAAATTTTCAATCATAGTTTTACAGAATTCTAGTTATTTAATGATAACAGTTTGTATGATTGAGCAGATGCGAAAGCTTTATTAACGCTTTATTTAAGTTACATGATTCATGGTAACATTGGCGTAGTATCCGAGCTATCGGCTTCTGAGCTTCGGGTCACGAGTTCTAGCAACATTTTTGTAGTATCTATAGGCCAATCATCTTTCTTCGCCTGTTCTCGATGTTTCTCAACTGTCTTTTCTCGATAACGGTCCAACTGCATCTAACCTTTCTCTGTCATTTAGTCAAAGTCTACGTCCGTAAAGAAATTTTTACATTCACTGTAGTAGACGAGCAAGCGAGCCATCTGATGTTAAATTGCAAAAGCCGCCCATATTATTGACTGCGGTCTATTAGCACTGTCTAAACAATGCCAAGAGAACTTTATTCAAGATAATAATTTACCACATATTATATGTCTTAATCAAGCCTTTTCTTATAATGGTCTTTACTATACCTACCTGTAAATAAATGTTTCGATACAATTTGGTTTATTCTTTTGAAATCCTGTTCAGAAATTCACATCGTTCACATAAGTAAAAAGTTAATGCATTCAAAATTGAAAATATCATATCCGAAATACTAGATTGCCACATGTACTGATATAAATACAATGAAAATAATACTTAAATTAAATTATTAATATTATGTATGTATAATTGTATAGGTACATCTCCCTCTCTCGTACTGTACTGTGCTGTGCCTATCAGGGTCCATAATTGATCCTTAGTTTTAAGCTTACCATCTATTTTAGTTTGTATGTACATTATGGAATTCAATAAAGAATTGAAATTGAAATTAAATACAAAATTTCCCTTAGCAGAACTCATCTTCGAAATTCAACAGTCTACAAAAAGAATATAAGTATAAGATTTGTATTAAATTTCCTTCTAAAAACGCAATATTTGCTGCTACACCTTCAAAGTATCTCAATAAAGACGCGCGTTAATATGTCGACGCTTTATGAACATATGTCTTGTGATAAACTCGTGTCAAGAACGTTGTAGGAGCCTTAACAGTCTTAGGGTGAAATCACACATGACAAACAAGACTATATCGACATCGACAATTATGAAGATATTTTGTTCATAGATGCATATACAATTCTTCTTTTTCTTGTTTTAATAAATTACTACTTTATTAGTGTAGTGGTCCCAAGCGCGACTGCTACGCTAGAGATCTTGGGTTTGATCCCCAGGTAGAGCAAAGTGTTATTGGGTTTTTCTATGAAATTCCCAGTAGCAGCTCGGAGTCTGGATTTGTGCCCAGTTAGTGGCAATAGACTCGCCCCCTATTACATGGGACCTAAACATACCGGCGAAATGTGGGTGTACTACCATTAGTACACCTCTGCCTAACCCTTCGGGGAATGCAGGCGTGATGGTACGTATGTATTCTTAATGGCAACTCGAATAAACTTACCGGCGAAATGTTGGTTGTACATTAGTACACCTTTGCCTAACCTTTTGGGGAATTCAGGCGTGATGGTAAATTAAACTATTCTTATTCACATTTTATGTTGTACTTACATGAATAGCAGCAGTTGTTTATGAAAGTTCTTGATTCGTATTGATCTAAAAGAGAGAACTGTTCATCTTAAAAGGTAAATGATGCTAGCACAATAACAGCACTGAAAGTACCTAATGAAGTGTACCAAAACCGGTTAACCCAAAATTCCTAGAAATAAACCTTGAAAGAAACCCGTAACTTTCTTCAAAGGTGCCCTTTGGGAACGAAGATTTTCCAAGTAAGAGCGCAGCGCTGTCACACGTGACTTTTAATTACTAATTTCACGCTCATTGTGGTTCCCCTGGGCGGTATTCATATGGCTCTCTTCGGAGCAGAAATTACGATATCGTGACGTCACGGCACATAAATCATATTTAATCGTTGGGTTTATATGGGCTATGTAAATGCGGCAGCTCGCGCGGAAATGATAAAGTTATGGTGCGAGTGTAATTATGACGGATGGTTGGTGAAAAGGTGGATGTTTTTAATGTAGTTACCGTTTTGATTGACAAATTTATGTCACTGGGTTTTTAGGTGTATGGGTTTGGCAATGCCAATATATATTTTATAGGCTGGCTAGCTATCGTATAAAGAACGGAAAATCCTAATGTATCGTCTGAAGCATGGGTATGTCAGACTCGTACCGAGTGAAAACTGCACTTATGTTCCTTTGCCTATGTGATTCGTGAAATTCGCCACGACATAACAGTAGTCAGTTAGACAACTTTTGCTGGGCCCTTTCAAAAGCCTTACCTCAATTCCCACTCGAAAGCGAGCGTGTAGCAAACACGCATTGTCTGGTCATGCGGCAGACTCTGCTAGCTGAAGGTCTATTTGCTCTGGCGATAGAAAATCAGGTGAGAGGTGAACATAGCTTCAGCAGGTGCTGCACCGAGTCCTCGGGGCAGTTTAGGGTGGCAACCGGGCGTTGGCTCCTGGCGTATGCAACACAGATACTTCCCGAAACAGCCATCTTACGGGTCTTTGCAGCTATATTTTGAAAATCAATCGTCATTATCCATACAATCAAAGAACGTCTCTAGTCGCCTCCCCATAGACACCCAAAGACCAATCCAATCCCACAGAATATCGATGTCAAGTAGCAGTATCCATATTGCTGCGTTTCGTACGGTGAGTGTGGAGCGCCGAAGGCCTTGTTCCTCCCTCAGCCCCTATCTTTTCCTTTTCTCCTTCCCCTCCCCTTTCCTTGGCTTAGCAACGAATCGGCAACTCCTTTAGTTATGTTCATGGGCGGCAATGGCTACTTCCCATCAGGTAGCTCGCCTCTGCTCTTTTGCCGAGTTATCCCATAAAAAAATTATGCCACTATTATCCAATGACTCCTAGTGGCCAAGCAATGGTATTTTTTTAGTTTAAAGTTATGCTCGTATTCTGCAATCCTACAACGTAATCATCTTGTTAAATCCGTCTATATTTCCTTACAAACTAATATTCAATATTTCCAACACCAAAACACTAGCAATATTGTGATTAACGTTCACTTCAATTTGACATTTTAAATCAACACCACCTCTTACTATTAAGCAATGCCACAATCTGTACTAAAATGTAACGGCATAACCAATTATTTAACTCTTAAAGGCTTGTAAAGTAGGTCAAATTGTCATATAGATTGACCGGTAGAAACAGCGGATCTATTTGAAATATGAATGGTTGACTTGTTAATGTGTAAATTATCTGGCTAAGAAATCTATACCAATATTTTAAAGAGAAATAGCGGATTTTGTAAGCTTGTTTATACATGAAGGGAAATCTTGGGAAACACCTGCACCTATTGGAAAAATTATTTGATTTTTTGAGAGGAACGTTATTCCAGATTCAGATGTTTTGGCTGTTATACTCTATGTATTTAAATATATATATTATGGGATAACTCAACAAGCGAGCAGGTGAGCTACCTGATGATAGACATCTGCAAGACCAAAGCAGTGGCAGATGCGTCGCCGAGCCTATTTAAGGAAAAGGGAGGGGCAGGAGAAAAGGATAAGGAAGGAGACTGAGTGAGGAACTGAGCCTCCGGCGCTACACACTCACCGCACGAATCGCAATAGTATGCATATGTATGCTATTTGACGTCGATTATCTACGATATTAACAAATGACATACTAGAAACTTTAAATTTAAATCTACAATACAATTCGAAATTGAATGTAATTAATTAAAGAGTAAGTATTTAGCTTTAATTAATACAAATCATAACATTTCACCTTTGTTTTCTCGGTGTCAGTTACATATGTGCGCAGAAAACTAAAAATTACATTAAAAACTTTTTACTTACATCAAAGAAAATAATTAATTAAGAGTCAAACAAAAGTTTCGTGGAATCTAATTAGCGTGTCTAGTATTCTCGTGGCATTTTGTACTTATTCTATTACATTGTTTTTAGAAAAAGAATTTTTTTCATTTTGATAATCAAAAAGTTGTATTGGAATTTTTGGATACACTAACACTTTTGGAATATGAATATTCCGAAAAAGCTTTTTTTTAAAGATTTTATTCAAATCTAAGTCGCTAGATTTCTCACCCGCCATTTATGTATATGAAGTTGCCCCCCTCCCAGGCCGTCGGCAGGTGACGCCCTTAGGTAGGTTATGAAATAATAATATGTTTTCCAAAATATTAAATTGTTAAATAGGTATAAACCTAAGTAATCATAAAAATTACTCTCAGAATGTCTTTCTATCGATACTCTTGTCATATGGTTTCATGCTTATTGAAAAGCGGTTTTATGAAACAGAAATGAAAAAAGAAAACTTTAATAGGCAACTAATACCTCTTTTGTGTTCGCAACAAAAAATAACTTTTTGTTCCCCATTATCAAAGGCACGCTAAAATATATATTTTTTTGTGAATAATAATTACGAGGTCTTTAAATTAAATACATAATCGCAACAATTATTTGATTAATTAAAGTGTCCTTTGTAACATTGGCAACATTTTATAAATAAAATTGACACGTGTTCGAAGTTTGTAATTTAATTAACGTAATACATACCTACGTTTAGTTGTTTGTGGTCGCTTTGATCAGTGAAATAATCTGAATTAATTAGCAACTCCCAGTGACAGAATAATGAGGATAATATCATGAAGATAAAATACCGCTATTCATATGGTAAACTAAATTAAATACCTGAGTATTAATTTTGTTTACTTACTTGCTTTTTAATACTTAGAAAAGTTTTTGTCAGGGAGGTATAAGTATGTGCAAAACAAAACTGGGTGGCGAAAATGAAAGATCTAACCAAATCAGTTGCATCAAATTCAACTGTTTGCCCATAACAAGCGGTATTCGACATCATCATCAACTCATTTATGTAGTTACTGCCCCATGGCTGGGCACGGGTTTCCTCTTAAAGTGAGAGAAGTCAGGCTGTGTAGTACCTCTATACTGCACAAAAATCTACTTTGCTCGGCTTGGGAATCGAACAGAAGACCTCTAGCGTAGCAGTATCGCTTAGAACCACTAGGCTAATGAGGCAGTAATTTGGTATTTTTTATAATTATTAATATGATGTCATTTAATTAACGTGCTGACATTATCTATCAAATTTTCCATTTTGTGCCAAACTATGTCCTAATTGAAACCGCATTTGGCACAAATGCAGTGTACTTAAAATTACTAAAACTGCACTGTTTAGCGGCACACTGCCAGCTTGTGCCTGAATTGAAAATTACATTGAAAAATTGATGAAGTGCCTACGACATAATAAATTATATATAACATAAACATAACATAACATACCAACACGCCTGTATTCCCCGAAGGGTTAGGCAGAGGTGTACTTAATATACACCCACAGTTCGCCAGTATGTTTTTGGGTCCCATGTAATAGGGGGCGAGCCTATTGCCATTCACCGGGCACAAATCCAGACTCCGAGCTGCTACTGAGAATTTCATAGAAAATTTCAATAACACTTTGCTCGACCTGGGGATCGAACCCAAGACCTCTAGCGTAGCAGTCGCGATTGGGAACACTAGACCAACGAGGCAGTCCAAATAATTAAATATATGGGCAATATAGCCTAATAACACTCACAAATAACGTGGCTTTCTATTGGTAAAATAATTTTCTAAATCGGTTCAGTAGATCTAGAGATTACCCCCCTATAACCTCAAAAACTTTACCTCTTGATGATATTCGTATAGATTACTTATTATAATTATTATTTAAAGGATACTTAGATGTAGGAAATAATGAATGGTATTTTTTTTTAATTTATGCATTTTCCTTGCTAAGATTATAAAGTTATTTTGGTGAAAGAAATTTACTGTGAGTAAATTCGAACCTGCGTCCTAATAATTTTGACCTGGTGGGTTGGACTCACAGTGGCTTAGGTCTTCATAGCGTCTGGTGCGTTAAACCAGAAGACGCAAGTTCGAATCCTGTCCGCAGTAATGAATAGGTTAGAATTGGGTGAAATCACCACTGCTGATATAGCCAGAGGTGTACTAATATACACTCACACTTCGTCGGCATGTTTACGTCCCATGTAATAGGGGGCAAGTTTCTATTTCCTCTTAAAAAACTGGATATACATTCATCATCAACCCATTACATCGTCCCACTGGTGGGCACGGGTCTCCTCTCAGTACGAGAGGTATTAGGCTATAGTCCGCCACGCTAGCCTACTGCGGGTTGGCAGACTTCACACGCCCGCCGTCAAGAAAATCTCTCAGGCATGCAGGTTTCCTCACGATGTTTTCCGTCACCGTTTAAGCGCGTGATAATTAATTATTAATATGCACATGACTTCGAAAAGTCAGAGGTTTTCAGCCTTGGATTCGAACTCGAGACCTTTGACTTGGCAGTCCAATGGTCATATCACTAGGCTATCACTGCACTTTTTGCATAAATTCATAATACATTAATTAAAAATTTAGCACATCTGTTCAGAATAGACTAATTTATACAAATATTATGCAATTCCAACAAGATTACATTACATACGGGTCGAATTGATAACCTCCTATATTAAAGTTGTTTGAAAAGAATATTATTCATGAGACGCTGAAGTAAGTTAATGTACAATGCTGTATGTATGTGTAGCGCCATCTTTTGCAAACTCAAGGAACTTGTACACGTCTCAAGCAACTCGTGAAAGAATTCGAGACCATTTTCCTTCAAGCGTATTCATCGCTGAATTCCAGCAGATGAAAAATATTATTTGGATTAGGAATTAGATGCATATTTGATAAAAAAAAACACAAAAAACTTGTGCTATTACGAATAGTTTTTTGGTACTTAATTATGAAGACTATACTATAATTATGATGAAACCATTTAGACTTATGCCTACATAAAAAGTTAACGTTTAACAATAAAAGGTATCCATCGATAGGCAAATCGTTCTAAAAAAATATGAGTTTTCTTACGTTTTTTTACAAAGTGAAAAAAAAACTAAAAAAACTATTCTGGCATACTTTATTTGCTACGTCCACATACTACTATGCACCTCAGCTTTCCGAATCATCACACCAATAAGGTCGGTTATGTCAAAATAACCTTTATTTTCCTTTACCTTGCTTAAAGCGCTTGAAGAACAGTTAGGTACTAAAAGTCATTTTTACTTTCCCATCCACATTGTGAATAACTGATTATAAAATGAATCTAGCAGCAGGAGTTTTTTTTTTAAAGTAGTACCTGCCTCGCCAACCCACAAAGTTTTGACAGTTAAATTCGAAACACGCAAATGCAGACATTTGTTTAACGGTCCTTAATTATAATCAAATTACAATTCCTAGAAACTGAATATTGCGAATACGGTACGATGCGATACGAAATCTTTATTGAAATACTCAACATTCTAAAGTCCAAGGGATAATCACACTTATCTTTTTGTATTAAGACTGATAGTTTAGTTTACAGGTTTATTTTTTTAGGTTTGGTAGGTAATATATTATGTTAACCTACGGGTGAAATTGGTCTTAGTTTCAAGAGCCGTTTATAGTAGCGACATTTGCAAGGTATGTTTGACTCAATGTTTTGACAAATTTTGTTTAATGTAACTAAATTTTTTTTTTCAAACCTTTACTTACGCATTGAAATAAAACGATATTACGGATTTTGTTACTCAACCGATTGTTAATATGTGTTTGTTTTCTATGACTGATCACAGTTTTATGTAACCTAAGCCTAATCCCAGCGAACATGTCTGCGAGAGTTAAAGTTTTTAGACGACCATGTGCTGTCCGGATTTTCTTTATAAATATACATATTCAAAAATTTTATAATTGTCCAGGTGTTTCCCAAATCGATGATAAGTAGATTCATTTGTAACTCGTTATTCGATAAAAAAAAACTTATATAAAGTACTTATTCTATTTTTTTTGTTACGCACCCGTAGTATCCTGCGTCCGTAGCGGATCTATTGTGATCGCCACGCGACGAGTACTAATGGTTCACCACTAAACCCTGCGGCTAAACTACAGGATTTCCTTAGGGTAAGCTCTTTCAAGTAATCTGGGCTTAAAACATGTTTCTCTGTACTTTAACCACAAAACAAGAACAAAAAATGAAGGAATTTGCGTCGACGACTACTCACTTAAACTTGGCTTAAAAAAAAAAACATAGTTTTCAACTTTACGTCGGCGGATAAGGCAAAAACAACTGCCTCGACTTTTCCTACCAGTTGTTCCAGTTTTAGGTAGTATTTTTTTTACTATTACTTTATATTTTTAAACAATCATATTATAATAGTTTTCTTTGGTCATATAAGCAATATACCTAAGTAACTCCACCCTGTGTTGAGAAGTGGAACGACTCACGTTAATTACGATCTACTTTTAATTATTATTTTTATTTTTATTCCTCAATTTAATAGTTAGTACTTAATGCTTTTTAATTACTTTTTCTGTGCAGTTAGGTTTACCATCTCATTTGTTATCTCCTTTGTTTTTTTTATCTAGTCCTATGATATCCAAGATAGTCTTTTTTCTGGGTCCAATCTTACTTCAAACTTACAACTCTTTTAGAATTTTGTGCACTCTGTTTCCTGAGCTTACTTGTTTTTTTAAGTTTGCGCCCATCATTAATACCAATAATGCCATCAAAATCGATCAAGCAATTCTCAAGATTAATTGAAACATCTACCTACATACAATATTCCATAACCCGTTGATATGATCATATGGGTAAGCGAATCGTGTGTAATTTTAGCACGAGCTTCCATAAATAACCATTCTCTATTATTACAAGCGCCTTAATCAAAAGATATAATCTTAACAGTGCGACTTAATCGGGCCCTTTCGGCTCTACCATTGGCTTACAGTAGGTTTTCACGCAATAAAAGTCATGGCGTTGAAAAGTGGGACGAACAAACTTATTTGTCGTGTTTGTTACGTATTAATCAGTTGTTTTAAATGTAGTAAAAAGTTTGAGCAGGTTCCTGTTTCTTTTTTAATGGGGGAAGTTTAAGTGACGTAATTAATTGGATCGTACTTCCATTGTTATTTTTTAAACATTTCTTAGTACAGTGGGTTATAGCTGTTACCTGACCCACCCTAGGTGGGCCGGCGAGGTCAAAGTGGGTCAGGTAACAGCTATAACCCACTGCACATTACAAACCAGTGAAGTTTCTCAAGCCAGAGAATCTATATCTATACCTTGTTTGGAACAGTATCCTTTCTAACGGGATGTTACCGAAACATTAGCATTTAAAAAATAAGCACTTGTCTGTAGGTACCTAAATATTTATATTAATGATATTGTTGACTGCTTCATTAGTCTAGTAGTCCCGACTGCCTCATTATTCTAGTGGTCCTAAGCGCGACTGTTACGCTATAGGTCTTGGGTTCGATCCCCAGGTCTAGCAGTGTTATTGGGTTCTCAGTAGCAGCTCGGAGTATCGATTTGTGCCCAGTTAATGAACAATAGGCGCGCCACTTATAACATGGGATCTAAACATACCGACGAAGTGTGGGTTTACATTATTACAACTTTACCTAATCCTTCAAGGAATACAGGCGTGATAATGGTATACTGTTTAATGTTAATAAAGTAATATTTCTTTCCGTCTCAAAGAAGCTTATAGTAAGGGATAGCTGTCAGCTAAAAATAAAACAAGTTGAACCATAAACCGTAGAACATTATCGATGGTTTCAGTAATGCACAATACTTGATAAAGCTGCCTGTGGAAAATTATCAGTTATAATCGTAAAGTTGACGAAAATAGAATATTGATGCGCGAGCGTTCACTGAACTCATACAGTTATTATAAAACTTGCTATAAAACTTTACATAGGTATTGATTGTTTTATAAAATTACACAAGATATCAACAAATAGACTGCCTCATTATTCTAGTGGTCCTAAGCGCAACTGCTACGCTAGAGGTCCTGGGTTCGATCCCCAGGTCGAGCAGTGTTATTGGGTTTTTCTATGAATTTCCCAGTAGCAGCTCGGAGTCTGGTTTGTGCCCGGTTAATGGCAATAGGCTCGCCCCCTATTACATGGGACCTAAACAGACATACAACTTATAACCGAAGGGATACTAATGTATACCTCTGCCTACCCCTTCGGGGCATACAGGCGTGATGGTATGTTATGGTATTTATTTATTTATGATTAGCACACCAACAATACAATCGCTTAAGATCTAGAACATAATAACTACCAAATTTGACTTGACGTATGTCAAGATATCAACATGACACTGTAATGGGCAACAGACCTCTGAATGACACTTTTATAAATCATTATTGTTTACATGTTTTTTACTATATGGCACTTGCATTTCCTATCTGATGACCTCTGAAAAGAAACGCCGAAACAAACTCAGAGAATCATGATCTCTTTTAAAATCCACACAGTAGTTGTATGATCAAATATGCGAGTTTTATAAGGTTGGGCAATATCTGAACAGGCCTTTTAAAAAAAGGATTTAAATAAATAAATAAATCTTTATTATCACATTCAGTTGTGCTTACATCATTTAGTTGTACTTTCGAATAATGTTTGTTCGAAATAAGTAAGCCGATCGGAAGTTATCTGCGAGTGGGTTACAAGTGGTAACTTTTAATAGAAAGAGTCGGTGTAAAGATAATTAGAGTCGTATATGTTTCACATTTCTAATCATTTTGTTTACTGATTTCGATATTTATGTATTAAAACAGTTAATTAAACGATATTATCACCGCGGTAGTTCGGAACGGCTAACTTCCGATCGGCTTACTTATTTTGAACAAACTGTACTAATTAATTGATTGGTTGGATGCAAATACCTTAAAGAGTTCTATATGTTTCCGCCTCGTTAGTCTACTGCTGTTAGGTTAGGAATATCGCGAGTTTGATTCCTAAGCCAAGTGCAAAATGAAATTTTCAATCGCAGCTTAGAGTTTGGATCATAGATAAGCCCCTATAACATTAGAACTAAAATATAACTACCAGGCGAGAATGGATGTATATAGAAGTAAATCTCTGCCTAACCCTTTCGAGAACACAGCCGTGATGGTATGTACTAGTTTAATGATGAAATCGTTCAGTCAGCAGATTGTAATCGAAATTAATTACCGTTATCTCGACTACTTTATCTGCTACATGCACATGTAAGCCAATTTAATGGCTTGTTTGTGAACACGACAACATTAATCAATGTAACAACAAAATCACAGAGTGAATAGTTGTATTTGGATTATCAACCAGTAAGGCTTAAGGAAGGGTTAGGCTAAGTTATAAATACACTGATCAACAGATCTGCAAGGTTAAGCTCCGGCTGGCGCGGTCAGTCTGTTGATGGGTGACTATTCTTAACATATTGGGTGTGTGTACCTACTTTATAATAAAGTACGCTTCGCCCGCGTAGACTATACGTTTCTTTTCATTTTACTTTACTTTTAATGTAGCTTTCTTTTTGTGAAAGAATTTAAAAAATCGGTGCAGTAGATCCAGACATTACCTCCTACAACCTAAAAAACTTACAAATTTTACTTCTTTAAAATATTCTTTATTCTTTATTGTACACAGAAAAAACATAGTAACACATTAATTATAAACAAACAATGTACATAGGCGAGCTTAACTCAACATTGAGTATACTACTTAATATTAGTACATATGATATAAAAACTCGCATAATAAATTTATAGAAGGACAATATTGTTCTGTCCATGGGGACGTAGGTATTGACAGTGTAATTTGGTTTGATTTATGATTCCCGAAACAGCTCAAAGGGGTTTGATTTGAGTGACCCAATTATTTTTGAGGTTACCATAGGTCGTCCCTTAAGGGATAATGGATAGTGATAAGGATGATGACAATATTTAGTAGATTTAAACTTCATGATGTTGAATGGATAATTATCAATGCCATTGGTATGTGTCAGTATACATACAATCGGCCTGTAATTTTCCCACTACTGGGACACAGGCCTCCTCTCAGTGAGAGGGAGTGGGCTATAATCCACTACGCGGGCCCAGTGCGGGTTGGTAGATGTCAAGGGTCTTTGGATTTTTGGTTCTAGGACATGCCAGTTTCCTCACGATGTTTTCCTTCACTGTTTTGGGAGCAGTTTACCTCGGTATACGTTAGCCGGTATACTTCTGTCTAAACTATTAGGGAATACAGGTGTGATGGTAGGTTATGAAGGTTATGGTAAGGTCTATGGTAGGTTGTTATTTGATTTGATTTCACAAAAAAGTCCTAAAAATACTTGCAATTAAATAAATTCTGTTAAACTTATTAATTTATTCATACATTTGCATGTAACGTTGGCACTATCTAGTAAGAAGCCCTTAAAAATGTAATTAATGCGGTATCGTTTTTTTATTCATATTTTAAGCATTTAACAATAAATTATTATTTAATTTAATAATATTTTTTTAGGTTTTTATTTATGCGTTAATAAATTAGGAACATGCATTTTTACTGACATGACTCTTCAATGATGAATATCCAGGAAATATAACAAGTTATCATACCATTACGTCTGTATTCCTTGAAGGATTCAAGACGTTTAGCGTAGCAGTCGCACCTTAGGATCAGTAGACTAATGAGGCGGACAATATAATAATTTGTTACATGTTATCAATTATCTTCTAGCCCTTACAAACCCAGTTTACGTTCTGTCTGCCAAAATAATACCAAAAATATGAACACCAAGTCAATTTAAGTTACAAAACTTTAAGTACGGACAAGCACCACCGTAGCCCAGGTAACAAATATAATTTAATTTGCCGAACAAGTAGCTACAATTAAATTACTATTCCTGAGTGCTTTCTACGTTTTAATATAACTTTGTACAGAAGGGATTTTGGATTTTCTCGATGATAATACTTGTCGGAAGCAATAAAAGTCGCCGCTCTCAATTTTCTCGGCAGTTCTTTCAAAACTGGCCACGAAGTGTAAGCTGGGATTAGATTGGAAGTTCTGTCTATTGTTGAAAAAAAAAAATATATTTCCATCTATTTGTCTGGATCACGGAAGAGATAAATAAGGTTGGAATGGCCATGTGGGAGGGGCAGGCGCGCCACAGTTTTGATTGGACAATCGTAACTCGCCCGAATCATACATTCGCCGCGTTGAGTGTGCTTAGGACTACTTCAGAGAGCACGATTCCGTGGTCTGGATAATCAAATCAATTCAAAATAAAAGTTTTTATTTCAAATAAGCGTTTATGAAATTTTATGAACTCTAGTTGCACGGTTCCAAAAAGTTGATCCTATGGAGAAGAATCCGGCAAAAAACTCCATGGACACTCTTTTAAAATTATCATTTTACACTATTATTACTTATATTTCATAGAAAAACACTATGCTCGACCTGGGAATCGAACCCAAATCCTAGCGTATCGGTCGCGCTTGGGACCACTAGACTAACTAAGCAGTCTCGAGGCAGGCGGATCTGATATAAGTCAAAGTTAACATAATGTACGTTATTATACCTAATGTATATCACTTCAAAGTGTATCGTCGGTAAAATTAAACTACATAAAATCAAAGATGTATTCCCAATGGCCACTCTCTAATACTAATTAAAACTAGCTAAAAATAAATAAAAGTAAGACTAGGTATTCATTTTCTGAAGAAGTTCCTTTATTTTAATGGGTTGAGTATTCAGTTTATATTCGTCAACCACGGATCTCTAAAAAGAAGCTACAACCGTTCAACCGTCACAATTAATTTATAAGGGCGCGGCCTAATAATAAAACGCTATATTTCATCGTTATAATCAATGGAGATAACATTTCTCACATCACTAACTGCACTGTGTGTTTTTGATGCTTTATGCTGGGATTATGTATACAAATAGGTCACCTATTTGTAACTTTATTGAAGATTACATATTACGTAACAATTATTGCGGTGATAGAAAAATTATAGAATATATACATATAAGACTGCCTCATCAGTCTAGTTGTCCTAAGCGTGACTGCTACCCTAGAGATCTTGGATTCGATCCCCAGGTCGAGCAAAGTGTTATTGGGTTTTTCTATGAAATTCTCAGTTGAAGCTCGGAGTCTGAAGTATTGCCCGGTTAATAGCAATAGGCCCCTATTACATGGGACCAAAAACATACCGGCGAAGTGTGGGTGTACATTAGTACACCTCTGCCTTCCCCTTCGGGGAATACAGACGTGATGGTATGTATGATCTCCTTCTTCTCAGCCGATTCGCTCTTGGCAGAGCGGTCGTGGCAGTCATGTAGTAGTGGTGCTGGGGGCAGATGTTGTTTGCCTCACGATGTCACGCCATCTCTCTCTGTTCGCCGTCATCCTAGTACACTCACATGTATGATAGGTATGTAAAAAATGTAGCCAATATTGACCTACTTACTTATAAAAAGTTACAATGCCATCAGATCATATTCCTAGCTTTTTTCCAATTATGTTGGGATTGTTTTCCGACTGATTGATAAGACCACAGGGAGAGAGGAGAGTGCTATAAATTACCTTGCCAGACGAATATGAATCTTATTTTGAATTGTATAAGTTCACTATCGTCTTCATCACAAAAAATATCTTATAGACAGGGGCCGATCTGTCAAACAATTAATGATCAATCTCATTATACAATTATATTTCCAAAATAATGTCATCTGTCGTAGTACTAGTCTTTTTCCAATTATATTTTACACGAAGCTTACTGACATCAGACTTCCACAATCCAATTTCAGGGCAACACCGATATTCAAAGGATAGTCTGGTTATCAGGCTTTTTCGGTCTCTAAATACCACTTAAGATTATTTATCATTGTTGTTCGTATGACAAACGGGATCGATGACACGGAGGGGTCTTGCTATGTTAGAATGTTCACCCATCCACAGACTGACCGCGGCATACGTTTAAAGTTCTAATTTAAATAAGAATGTTATGTAAAGGCGCTTTCTGTGCATGTGGTGTTGACCTGTAATTAATTGTTGCACGTGTAAATGTTACTCTAGTCATTAAATCTGAAATGTATATAGTGTAAACAATTGTTGGTCAAACTAAATAAATAAAGAAAATAAATAAATACGTTGCTTAGCCTTGCAGACCTGTTGATCAACGCAGCTATAGCTAAGCCACGAGCCCCTCTTACAATGGCACCAGATATAAGCCTAAAAACAAGGATAATTTTATAACAAACGGTTGTTATTATCTACGCTCAGTCGATTGGAGCAAACAGTAAATAACCTCATAAATTGGTTGTTTCCCACCATCCTCGATCATATCGGAACTCATTTAAATACTGTTGAGCAGTTTCTCACCTTTTTTAACGCTTGTCTATTGGAATTTTTCTTAAACTTTTTTATTGGGAAATATTTTTATGGCGGGCTCTAGGTATTTTTTTATGAGCGAACTTTTTGGACACGACCGATCGATATGGCTGATGGATTAAAGGCGGTATCGTGACGTCCGTCCCTGAAATTTTAGAAAAGTCGAAAGCATTTTTTTATTTTGTAGCTATTTTAACAGAAAACTCGTCTTTTAGTACGCCGATTAGATAAGTGATCTAAGAAGAAGAATCGCGCTGGTTGTGGTGACACTGTCGGTAGGTAGTCTTTTTTTATTAATACACGACCCCTTCGTGCCTCAGAGAGCACGTTGAGAGAGGAACCGCGCTAAAATCACATAAATACTAAAGCGTACATCTCGTCTAAGGAGGCGCTTGCAAGGGCAAGGCATACAAATACCTAAAACAATCATTAGAGGTAGGGAGAATCCTGAAAACCAACTTTAATTACAATATGTTCAGGAAAGGGACTTTCAAGGTCAAATGACATTCCGTTTATCCTGTTAGACTGACCGAGAGCTGCAACATTTGAAAAAGGAACCAAACAAAAAACCACAAAATTTTGTCAAAAAAAGAGAAAAATGTATGTGGTCTGGATATTCAAAAATAAGTAGGTACGGTGGCCAGGGCTTGACGATAATATCTGAACTACGCCGGACGGAACCGAACGTCAAATAAATGTCACATTATGAACTAACACGTGATGGTAACAAGTTGGTAGATTCGGCTCAATTGCCACAAAAAAAAGTAGGTAGATTGATAAAGTCGGGTTCTAAAAATGTGCTTCTAGTGAAACTTGATCGAGACTACTCTCTGTGCTTGTGTTCCTGGATTAAAAATGAACTCGAAAAAGCCTCCTGACCCTGATGATTTTTTGATCTCCCCCCTGTGCAAGACCCTATTATGGATACCGAGAACTCAAATCGAAAAAGGGTCGCTGGTTCACCCCCTGTGATCTCTAACTTACCGCCAAAGATTCCAAAAACAAGTAGGTATGGCAGCCAGCGCTTGACGATTATATCCGGACTACGCTGGATGAAACCGAACATCACGAGGTATAACGCTTTTTACTTACGTAACAATTTCTAACAGGCTTCTACAGAAAACCGTGATACGGAACTTCGTTCGAATAACTTCAGGGTAACAACATTTTTTTATACCTTCATACGTATTTTTGCCCTAATTCAAAGAGCAGGTAAAGGTGGATTTTAGTCGGTACAAGTCCGGTATACCCTGCCGCTGCCCCCTCGTGACGCAATCAATATCCGCGACGATTTTCATATTTTATTTCCCAGAATAACAGTTCATAGTCATTTAGTATGCATAAAAATACTGCGGCTAGAAATTCAGATAGCCAATCTATCTAAAATTCAAACGAAAAAAGGTCTACGTTCATCATTTTTAGCAACACGTTGTCAACCCGTCAACCTCCGCTAGTCTCGCACGCGGTATGAAAAATAAATATTTATTAAAATATATGAATAATTATTGGCGATGCAGCCAATCACGGAGCGCGATTTATAACCCGCCACCGCTCTTGTTTATTTTTGTACTGACAGGGAAATTGAGCCTACTCTGGATTTATCAACGGGCAACACCGTAGTAAATAATGTTGCCTCAGGTTTAACAGATCAGTGGTATGATTTAATCAGGCAATAAATTCTCCGTCAATTATGGTCCTTGCGGATTTGATTGTAAACCAACGGATTTTATGTTCTCAGGTAATACTTTAGTGTACTTGATGCTAGTGAAATCTGTTCATCGAGATTATTTTTATAACAATTATGCAAAAAAGTGTTCCTTCCACCAATGCATCGTGCTCCCCATGGATAATGCATAATCATTCATTATCCATTACCTGTTTCCCACACATGGTAGTTTGTTTCAATTATGTAAATGTTCTTCGTAAGAAAACCATATATTATTTACTTTTAGCTGGGCCTTAAAATAAGTGTTCGCAGACTTATATTCTTGTAATACTTGATGCCATGTTTGGCATTACTGGTTTGACTTCAAACTGACAGGTTAGTTGCATTTTCGCACTTAATAATAGTCGTGAAGAACAAATATCTTAACTTAACAATTTGATTTTCTTTAGGTAAATATCAAAATAATTTTAAAATTATGTAGGTACCTATTGTTTCCTTATTATAAATGACCGATAACTTATATGTGTAGTGTAAACTGTGAGCATAAGTTGGTTAATAAATAAAATCATGTCATAATCAGAGGACTGATTGATAAGCACTAAAGAGAGAGAGGGCTATAAATAATTATCTTGTCAGACGATTATGAATCTTATTTTGAATTCTATAAGTTCACCATCGGCTCCATCACGAAAAATACCTTAAAGACAGGGGCCGATCTATCAAACAATTAATTAAGAATCTCATTATACAATTACATTTCCCAAATAGTGTCATCTGCAGTAAAATAAAATAAACTTTATTCTGAACTCTAAAGTTCACCCTCGGGTTCATTACAAACGATACCATAAACACAGGGGCCGATCCATCAAATAATTCATTAAGATCAATTCAAATGATCAGCAAGAGCATACAAGTAATTAGAGCGCTTCCGCTCTTGAATAATAGAAGGTGCGCCAAAGGCGACGGCGACGCATGCATTAGCCAGCGACGGAGTCCCTGTTTGCGATGCAATTTGAACATAGAGGCAGACGACGGGTTAACAAACACTGGGGAGAGCGGCTTGCACGTTGAACGTATTATTTTAGTAGAAAAGGCTATTTGATAAAATGTAAGGCGACTGCTAGGCTAGAGTATCTTTTTTGCATCTTCTATCGCCTTCACTATGGGGAGTGTTCGAGGAATTGTTCGGATTCATCCCTAATGCCACTTTCCGCCATTTTTCTACGCGACAGCAGTTCTATTCCCATCATATAAATGGTTGGCTGTCCACAACGGTGCGTTCCTAGAAAAGAAAAGAAGAAACTTTCTGCCTCGCACAACTAAACTGTGGAATGAACTGTCATCTGCAATATTTCCGACCCAATGCGACCTTAAAACCTTCACGAAAAGAGCGTACGCTCTTTTAAAAGGCCGGCATCGCACTTGTGCCTCCTCTGGTGTTGCAGGTGTCCATGGGCAGCGGTAATCACTTACCATCAGGTGATTCATCTGCTCGTTTGTCTCCAATCCCATGAAAAAAGGTCCCGGACTGGAAACAGCCCGACAAATTTTATTCTATTAAAATTCCTAGTTCCGAGGTGAATTCCAGGGTTATGGCAATAGGCTTGCGGCCTATTACATGGGTCCTAAACATACCGGCGAACTTTGCGCGTTACATTAAGTACTGCTATACAAAATATTAGGCTCAGTCCTAATATTTTAAGAAATAAAGGCGTCAACCACCGCTTGCCGCAGTCATTGTATGGTTCGGTGACTATTACGAGTATGATCTTAAAATGACCCTCCGTGCGTCGGATACCATTCAAAGCCGTCGATCCCTGTTGTCATACGAACACTTATGACAATCATTATTTGCGTTCACTAAAGATATCTTAACGACCCTAAAGCTCTAACTTATCAGTATTTTCCAAATTTGATTGGGTTTTCTTGAACACCAGTGTCCGGCGTCCAGCAGCAAGAGGGTCGACGACATAACTTACGTCGTTGGGCGTACTTGGATGAGAGTGGCACGGGACCGTGGTGGATGGCACAAACTTGGGTAGGCCTTTACCCAGCAGTGGGTGAAGTCAGGCTGTGGATGATGATGATGATGACACCAATGCTCATTGACGTATCTACCAACAAGGTGGATTTTTGTTTATTTTCCAAAACAAAACCTCGTACCTAAAATTATAACCATCTGTGAGAAACTTTTAATGTTTCTTCCGCTAGAAATCAAATTCAGGACTTTACGCACACTTAAAGTGGAAATAAAAATAAAGAATAAACAGTGTTCATAGTGCTACGGAAGCATATAGATAATTAAATAACCATTTTCCTGTAAAATAATAATTAACGTTAAGTGTAGGTATAAACTGTAATTACTCACAAGAGGAACTCATAAAAAAACATGCTAAGGCATTTCATTAGAAGGCCTTAGGCAACGTACACACCTGATCTAGAACTTGAAACCAAAGAGCACCTTAATGAATTTAGTTGTGAATTTCCCAAGCGCTTGCCAACAGTTGTGTAACTAGCCTTACCCACGAGGCATTGAATATAATTAGAAATAATTAAACATAACATATTAAGACTATCTCATTACTTTAGTGGTCCTAAGCGCGACTGCTACACTAGAGGTCCTGGGTTTTATCCCCATGTCGAGCAAATTGCCATTGGGTATTTCTATGAAAATCTCAGTAGCACATCGGAGTCTGGACTTGTGCCCAGTTAATGGCGATAGGCTCGTCCCCTATTTCATGGGACCTAAACATACCGGCGAAATGTTGGTGTACATAAGTACAACTCTCCCTCACCGTTCAGGGAATGCAGGCGTGATGGTATGTTATAAAGAGCGGTGTTAGACCAGTGGTAACAGCCGCGACTTACCAATTGTTGGTCGTAGGTTCGGACCCAGACGGGCGTTTTACAGTTTGTTCGAAATAAGTAAGCCGATCGGAAGTTAGCCGTTCCGAACTACAGCGGTGATAAAATCGTTCAATAAAGTGTTTTAATACATAGATATCGAAATTAGTAAACAAAATCATTAGAAATGTGAAACATATACGACTCTAAATCTTTACACCGACTCTTTCTAGTAAAATTTACCACTTCTAAACCACTTGCAGATAACTTCCGATCGGCTTACTTATTTCGAACAAACTGTACTTTGTGTTATTATTTCTTCACCACTGCTCCCAGAAACGGTTAAGGAAAACATTGTAAGGAAACTGGCATGTCCTAGAACCAAAAAAAACAAAGACATGTGGCGTCTACCAACCCGAACTGAGCCCGCATGGTGGATAACGGTCCACTCCCGCACACCGAGGCCTTTGGAAAGCGGCGGTTCCCAGCAGTAGTAAGGCGATGCTGGAAGGGTTAGGCAGAGATGTACTAATGCACACACACACACACACATAAGGTCCCATGTAATAGACGGCAAACGAGCAGACATACACAATCCGATCCGATCGAACCCAGAACCTCGACTGTAGCAGCTGCGATGACGTCCACTACACTCATGAGGCAATGCAAACTTTAGTATCATAATTACTTTTGATGTAAAATTGTATCTAAGTAAATAAGCGCTAAGTAATTATTAGTAATAACTTTAGACTAAATTAATGGACTTACACATTCGTGATGATGTGTTGCACGTTTTAATTATTATAAGCACGTAATATTTTTGGTTTAATTATCATTATTTATGGCGTTGAGTACCGACTATCATAATTAATTTTAATTATGAACTCAATCATAGAAACGTAATAAATGACGTTTAAAATTCCGCACGGAATAATTGTTTATGATAGATCGAAGAGAAATATTAAATATATTCTATACGGTACTTATGAAGTTAAATATTGTTATTGGATGAAATAAAACAAAAATCTCACGAGACAATATCGCAGCTGCGAAGTCTCAGGTCCTGGGGTTCAACTTCAGGGTCAAGCAAAAATACTAGGTTTTCTGTAAGAGAATTCTAAGTAGCTGCTAATACCTTCAATAGGCTCATTTTCTATTACATAAGACCTATAAAGTACTGGTAATTGAAATAAAACTACTTTTTACGGATTTTATCGCGTTATATTGATATTTTTAAATTCCCGACGTTTTGGATCCTTTACAGCATCCATGGTCACGGGTGGACTGAGGTGTTGGTCGTCCTAATGTCAAAATTATCAACAGCTACCCTACATTTTGTTGATTATTATTTAGTGTTAGAAACCAGTAAGTACTGGTAAGTTATAGGTATACATAAGTACACCTCTACCTACCTTCGTGGTGTACAGGCGATATAGTATAGGTATTGTGTTATCATAAAAAATGCTACTGTATCAGATTTAAATAAATCATCACAGAACCCTGTTTTTTATTCAGTTTAAATTTTCTTCTTCAGATTAACCGTTGCAAATACAAATACAAAGATTATCCATATAAAAAAAACACTTCAAAATACATGAACCCCCATTTATTCTCAACGCAGACCAAAATCCCGAGTGATAAGAAACATGCCTCGCATACAGAGCGTAATCAAATCATAATTCATAACGTTAAAATGTATGCACACGAGAGCCTAATGTTATTTTAATGCGAAAATTTATTCCCCACGAGGTGGATATTCTAAATCGCTCGTTTAGTTACAAAGTACCACGCGCTAATAAAATTCTCGAGTGATTTTATGGAGTTACGTTACGTGAACCCGCAATCGCAATTATTGAGCTTTTTTGCGATATTCTTACAAATTAAATGTGTACCAAAGGGGATTTTGGCAATGAACTATAAAATGGTAGGGTGTTATTGAAAGGCAAGAGGCTAATAGGTGATAAAAAGCTGGTGAAGACTGAGCTTCACAGCCAGGACTACCACCGTAATGTTTCCTGCTTGTCGGTCTTTTACAGATTGTACGGTCTCCAGCACATCAAGTTATCTCAGAACGTAAAATTTTCTCAGTTGATTTTGAACTTAATCATTTACTTTTAAGATTTAAAATCATTTGCACGAGAGCTCCGTGAGTTCATCCCGCCTTCCCCTTTTACCATCGAAGCTCCAGACGTGCTGCAGGATATCATACATACCTGGTTGATATTCCACGTATACGCACACAGCGTTATTAATAATCTTTTTTAATTCGCACAGCCAAGGAGTGGAACTCCCTTACTGCCTGTGTTTTCAAGTGTATACAAAAGTAGGGTAAACAGGCATTTTTTGGGTGTGCTCTCTCCATCGTTGGCCTCATCTTCAAATGCCAGAGATGGAGACAGGCTGGTGTCGAGTCCTAAACAGGTGGTCAGAGGTGTCCCTCAAGGATCTATCCTGGGCCCGCTCCTCTTCATCTTATACAGTGCTGACATTACCAACTGTCTTGTCAACTCAAAGTTTCACTTATACGCAGATGACCTTCAGATGTACCTCTCTTTTCTCCCCCGGGATACAGTTGATGCTGTAAGGAGTTTAAATGAGGATTTAAATAGAATTTTAATGTGGTCAGAGAAAAACTCATTAGTTCTGAACCCTAATAAGTCGAAATTTTTAGTCATGGGGTCCAAGGATGCAATTAATAAAATACTCTCTTTTAAATTGGAACTGAAGATTAATAACTGTCCTATTGAGCAAGTAAAAGAAGCTCGCAATCTTGGAGTTGTTTTTGATGGGCAGCTACATTTTGAAACGCACATATTGGAAGCTGTGCGCAACTCATTTTATCGTCTCAAGTTACTCTACCGTATCCGTCCCTACATTAGTGTGGATATGCGTGTCATGCTATGTGAGTCGCTTGTCTTATCCAGGCTGAATTACGCTGACACTGTTTATGGGACCTGGGGCCGTATTACCACGTATTAATGCCATCATTTTTAGGTTGTGAGAGAGGGATGCCGCTCTACAGGTTAAATAGTGGCGTCCCTCTTTCACAGCGTAAAAATGATGACATTAATACGTGGTAATACGGCCCCTGCATTCTTGGTAGGACGGAAAAATTGATTCAAAGGGTGCAAAATGCTTGTGCAAGATTTTGTTTTCATGTGCCTCCACGATCTCACATTACACCATTTCTGAATAAGGGTAATTTAATGAAGATGGCAGCACGTAGAAAACTTCATCTTGCCACCCTCCTTTTTGATATCATATTAACTAAAAAGCCAGACTATCTTTACCATAAACTGTCATGGTCTCGAGATTTTAATAAATTAAATACTAGGGCATCTGCCTACCGCTTAACAACCCCCAGGCATAAAACTGCGGCATTTCGAGGTTGTTTCAAGTTCGCAGCTAGTCACTGCTGGAATGACCTGCCACCTCCTTTCCGTGCTATGAACACTGTTCACTCCTTTAGGACTCATTATAAAGAACACTTGTTGCGTGTACAGAAAGAGGTTCCATAATCTTACCTTAGGTGTGCACGATAGCGGTAAAATGGCAGTGAATTTTTTTTTTATGCGTCATGCTTCAGGTGTTTCCTTTACCTGACCAACTGCAGAAATAGTTCAAGCTATCTATTTTGTTTCGTACACAAACTGGTGGTTACTGATAATCTAACATCATAAATAAGCACATTAATCACATTTATTTTAAACAACACACATAAGCAACATATCTATTTACACTATTCACATATTTTTATACACAATACTTACTTATTTATTATATTTCACTCTTTTTTAGATAATATAATGTACCTCCGACATTATTTCTATTTATACTGACACTGACAGTACTTCGATTTGAACTTGACATGACAAATGACAAACAACATTGCGGTTCGTTCGCATTCGCTCCCTTCATTTGTAAATTGTTATAACTGATGTGGAAGCGACGACTGACTGACTGACTGATTTATAAATAATTAATTAGGTAACAGGCTTGAAAGCATACATAAATCTCTTCCTTCTATTGCTAAATTTCAATGTACTGCATAATATATATTTTATTTTTATTTTTATTTTAGGATTAATATTATCAAATTGTTTTATTTTATTTTTATTTTATTCTGCATGGTGTTCGCGGCTGCCCGTGTCATCACTCTACGGCCCTTTCTGAAAACCAGCGCTGTGGCATTTAATGTCACAGCATTATGCTGAGAAATGGGCCCTTTTTTGGCATTGTTCAGGGCTGCTAACATTTTGATTGTTTAAATCTGTCTTTTTTTTTTATTGTGTTCTATGCTCTGTCTAAGTCCAAAAATAAAAAATTCTTTCTTTCTTTTCTTTCTTTCTATCTTTGCCTAGGCGACTAGATTGAATCCAAGAACAAATCCATCTTCAATAAAAAAAAAAAAAATTCTTCGAAACTCAATAACGCTACTCTCGACCTGGGAAACGAGCCCGGAACTTCTTGTCTCACCAAGGAACAGTAGACGAATGAAGTAGTCAATGGTTTTCTATTAGGTATATTATAATTTTTTAAAGTTCTTCGAAAGATAAAAAAAAATGTTACCTTAACACTTATCATCACTTCACTTGCTTAGGAGTGAGACAATACAGGCTAATTAAAGAAGTTCTTATTTTTAACTCAGCTTCAATCCAAAAATCGAAAACCACCAGTCCTTCTTTCAGTTGGCAAATACATCGTCGCGTACTATACGCAATAAATTATACAACGATGTACCTATTTGTCATCGAACAAAGAGAGAGTTGACAAGAGATAGTATAACGATAGAATATCACGTTACGCATGGTAGCCCCCAGGTTAACTTAAGTATTTCATTAGACATATTGTTATGGATAGCAGGTTTACTCACTCTTGCATTATTATTATAGTTGTCAGGACATGTGCTCATCGTGTAGCCGTTGTTTTGCTCCTTTTATACTACCGTAGACAATAGAACTTCGTGTGGGTTCACCGAGTTTGCGTCGGATGTTACAATATTGCATGTTGTTAAGTATCCGTTCTATAATATTTCCACTATTTCTAGTACTAGAATGGACTGAATTTCCTTTTATCATGTCGTAACTTGAGAACGACTTTACCGATATCATTCTTTTTTTTTAATTTTGTTAACTTTGAAGAAGGTTGTTACGGAAAAATTAAGTAAATTGGAAATTATCAGCAAACTTCACGACTATTTTAACTTCGCTAGTCTTTTTTTTCATTTATTCTAGTTGTATTTACTTTATTTTATTTATATTGTACTTGTATTGCATTCTAGTTAGACTGCCTCATTAGTCTAGTGGTCCTAAGCGCGACTGCTACGCTAGAGGTCCTGGGTTCTATGCCCAGGTCGAGCAAAGTGTTATTGGGTTTTTCTATGAAATTCCCAGTAGCAGCTCGGAGTGTGGATTTGTGCCCTTTTAATGGCAATAGGCTCGGCCCCAATTACATGGGACCTAAAAATACCGACGAAATGTGGGTGTACTTTAATACACCTCTGCCTAACCCTTCGGGAATATAGGCTGATGTTATGTTATTCTTGTTCGAAGTGATTATTCGTAGCTCATACATAGGACTTATAAGTACATATTTTGTTTAATTTTTAAGTGAAAGAACTCTACCGTTTGCTTGGGCGAGAGATTACGTATTTCCGAATATTTTACCGCTAATCGCGTAGGCAGTTTTGAGCCGGTACGTGTTCGAAAAATATACCAAGTCATCTAGAAAATATTATGCCTTAAATAGGCAGTCACGTCTGATCGACATGTTACTACCGAAGGCCTAAAATGAACGCTATCGTGACATGCTGCCTAATAGAATATGTATATTCCACGAGTTAGAACACGTATGCTGTATAGAGTGATCGACAAAACATAGCCAAGTCTCTGTTTGATGTCTTGAATAACATTTATCGTCGATGTTTTCCACTATTTCCATAAAACATGTGTTCTTATAAAGTCACGTGCAGTTTTGCCAACGCGACCCCATTATGGAAAAGCTAGACGCTGCCTCCGCGGTTTGGCGATCGAAACTAATTAATAACATACGACGCTGCATTTCTTCAAACTTCGATGTAACTTGCAATACATGTAGAGTATTGTATACTGTTCCCGAGGAAAATTGTCTTTTGCAACAACCCTATAAGTGTATGTTTATATCAAGTTTCTCCTTCCATATTTAGAAATGAGCTGAATAAAACTACACTAAAGTATAATCTGACAAGCATTTTCAATATTTATAGATTAACAGTCGCCTAACGTTGCCATAAAAGTGAATGAGCACTTTTCATTATTAATATTATATGCCTAGAAATTTCCTAATAATCGGATTACTTGAAAATCCAACTCCTACGCGTTGTATTATTTATTGAATAAGACATACGCACATTTGGTTCAGTTAGAACTTCCCCATTAGTCTGCGCTAGAGGTCCTGGGTTCCATTACCTGGTCGAGCAAAGTGTTATTGTTCTATGTTCTTCTTTATCATGAGTGTGGATTTGAGCCCGGTTAATGGCAATAGGTTCTCATCTCTGGCTAACCCTTCGGGAATATATAATTCATGTTAGCATTTGATTCAGTTATAGAGATTGACAAAAATAATAATTTTAATGTCTGAACAGTCACATCAGTGCTGATCTTAGAAAACTTTGCAAAATTTTAAAATACTATTATGATAGGTGTAAAATGAAATTATAAGACGGATATAGATATAGAATTCATTGAAGAATGGGCTCTGCGCTTTCGGTCACAATTCGTACCTCAATGGTAAAAAATATTTGTATAGCCTGCATATTTTCCGGGTCTGGCTGTGTATGCGGTGTGTTCAAATTTACCCACAATATAGAACAGACACAGAAAATCCTACTAAAACCAACTGATCGCCACACTTAAAATATTGGGCAAGACTGAGTATATCAGTTTCGTACTACCCGAACACGCTTTCCCTAAAGCACAAAATATTTAACATAGAACTCCCATCACTAAACATATCCTGACAAGCACCACTTAACCTCTCCGATCGATCTGTACGTTAACCATTTAGCCACGAACGCGAACAATGATACTCGATTAAAATTACGCAGCGCATTACCAACTCCGGTCACAAATGAACGATTAAATGAAACACGATGATGCATACAACGTGACGTATTATCGAATGGAAACGTAAAATGATTTTAATTTACCACTGGAAGCTTCCTGCGGGAATGTCTCGATTTAATTTTATGTTGCATAATATCTCAATGTAGCTTTAAATTTAATTTCGATGTGGTAAAATTCCTACGTCATCACACAAAAATGTATTATTCTATTTTAAATATTCATTTAATATCTGTAGGGGACTAATACCGACGCTTTCGATACCAGTAAAACCATTATGGTTGTCGATGTTATAGGCGTCGGTGTTATGAGCGTCGGTTTATTGGCACTAGTGTTACAGGCGTCAGTGTTATGGCGTTCGGTATTATGGGCGTCAGTGTTCTTAGCATCTGTGTTATGGGCGTCGGGTGTTAGGGTTATGACGACGGTGTCATGAGCGTCGGTCTTATTGGCGTCGAGAACGTCGGTGATACAGGCGCCGGCGTTGTTGGCGTCGGTGTTATGGGATTTAGTGCCATGAGCGAGAGTCTTATTAAAATAACTGCTATGTGATTTTGACGTATATATTTTTCTTTTTAATTTTTTTGACAACCACATAAACAACGTACATACATAAAGTCTTATTTTTTACAATAGGTATGTACCATGACAACCTCTGTCCACTAATTTTATTATTCTTCCTTGACACGAAACAATAAATGCATAAGCTATATTGTGGATAAGACAGCTGCTGTGGGAATAACATCTGAATAATACAATTCTATCAGTAATTGCTTAACATACAATGTATAGCTTTAACCATTGAGTAAAGAAACATTACGTCTTGCATAGGAGTTTCATATACTCAGTGTTTATTAACTAAAAACTTAAAATTCATAAATTTAGGTAATTCATGAAAAAATAAACACTTGTCGCCAAAAACGAAATCTCCCAATCAACTCATGATATATTTATGTAATTAATATTTAGTCGCAAATTTTCCAACTTCCTCCAACAAAAGTCGTTAGTTTTCATAGGCATAGAAAAACGAGATTATCAAGGGTAACATTGCGGGTATACGTTAGTGTTTCGATAAAAAGCGCATCTAAAAATTTAATCGGCACATTTAAAATCGAGAAGACGTAATATGTATTATTAATGTTGCACCTTCATCGAATGATAATAATAGAATCATGCAGGTGTTTGAGTGACGTCACCAATTTTGAACATTGTCATGTCATTATTATTCCAAATGCAAAATGCAGTAACAGTTTGTCGAGGTCTGTGTTTTGCAGACAACTGCATTAATTTTGTATTAGGTAATACCAAAGTGATGTGTTTCATTGTTTAAGGAGTACATGGATAAAGTGACATGTAGTATGTGTACACATTTTTTTCCTAATTATAATTAACAATTATTTGATTTTATTTTATTTAAACTTAGTAACACTTTTTTTCGAGAAAGGGGCTGAGTATGTATGCATAAAAAGTTTTATTTTTACCTTAATATTTTTTCAGTAGGATTTCGAATTTATAATAAATTGCATTGTTAACTAAGCCTATAATACTGAACTAACCTATTCAAGTTAATACCCTATAGGATTTTGATTCTCATAATAATATGCACACAATAAAATACAGTAAAACAGAATTTTGAGCTGTTCATAGTATGGGTGGTAACTAGCCATTCAAATGACTAGATCCAATCACTACCACCAAGCATCTTCCTTATTCTTATGGGAAAATTTTCCCACACGTGGGACCTAGCATGAATTGAAATGGCATAATGTTAAGAACATGACATCATCACACTATGTAGCAGCTGTTTCTATGTACAGAATAAGCTATGGTATTTGGCGCAATACGTGATATTGATTTTGTAGTAAGCACTTGTGTAGTAAATCTTATTAATAGTAATGAGGTATGCATTTCTTAGTATAGGGCGCGGTGATCCGGGTGAAGTTAGACATAGAGTGTATAGTGATTATGGTGTTATTTGAATACCTGAATTGTAAGAAGCCTATTAAGCAGTCAACCGTTGACTAAGCTCTTATGGATATCTATCTATATAGGTATGAATTAACACTATCTCACAAAGTGGCGAGAGAAAACATCATAAGGAAATCTGCACGCCTGAGATTTTTATTCAACCGTTTACCTACACTCTGCCATCCGTAATTTAGAAATAATTAAACTTAAATTCTCTCAGAATAAAAAATATGGATTGCACTAAAGATTTAAGGTCCTCTTTTATAGCGTGGTTTTCAGTTCACTTCTATCGATGAAGTAATGCAGGTTTTTTTTAAATATATGTGTATATTTTTTTACAATGTTATGAATGTCGATACAAAAGTGAGGTGTTACAAATTGTTAACAGATCCTTATACAATCTTCTGTAGCATGGCAAGCAAATTAACAAGTTATAGTTGGTTACAAGGAAACCTAATAATTTATTTTTACAAAGAATTTTCACTTAAGTAGCCTTGTACTGAAGCTTTGCTAGTTGCAGATATTTTTGGTGTGCGCAATACACTCCTGGATCATCTAGTAAAAACATGCTATAAATGAAGGCTGAATGTGTCACACAAAACTTCACATGACAGCGCAGGCCCAGACAAATGAGGTAAACATACCGGCAAAATGTAGGTTGTTTTTTTTTTCAAAAGGTTACTAGCAATGTGGGTCACACGTTACTAGTAATCTTGTTAACCCCTCGTGCTAAGCTAAATACTTGTGTTACGAGTGGGTTCACGTCAGTAGTGCAATGGGTGGGTTTCGAACCGGCAATCACATGATCGCAAGTCCGACGCCCTAGCCATTAGGCTACCGCCGCTTGTTTAGTAGGTGTACATTAGGTGGTGTACTAATGTACACCTATCTCTATGTAGGTATGTTATGTTAGTAAGGAAGCCCATGCCTTGAAGTAAAATGGCTAGATATTAATATAATAAAATATATTTATTGGTCGTATATCGACTCAATGCTATGTCCTCTGACCGAAAACAATAGTAGGTTTACGTTATTTGTCGCTGGTATATCCATATGCTTCTATCTCAAGTTCCTAACACTCCCAATAGAAGACCCAGAGTCATTCACACATCGTTGCATCAATCAATCTTTTAAACGGTACACTGAACTACGTCGTAATAAATTAACTTTAATAGAAATATTCTATATAGGGCACATTATAGAAGTAAACTGAATTAATTTTTATGTTGATTCGCTGAGAAAGTTCATAAACAATAATAAAGCGTGGGAGCATGTTTATGTTGCTTTAAAGTTATTGTTTGATAATTTTGTGTGTATAACAACGAACTTAGTACATAATATTTGTTTTTGTTCAATTCGTTTCCGATTCAAGAAACTTGTTGTGACAACAATGAAACGCGTGTATTCGACCTCGAAATCAGGTGTAAGGAGCAAGAGATAGCGGGAGCGGGTAATAAAAAGAGACCTCGGTAATATATCTGCAACTCCTTTGGTTTTGCAGGTGTCCAGGGGTGGCGATATCTACTTACCATCGGGTAGCTCGTCTGTTCAATAATATAATTGACTGGTATTTGATTTAGTTAAAGTAAATGCTTTTTTAAATGTGTAATTAATCATAGTGTGTTTACTGAAACTGTCTTAACAGTCTAGTGGTCCTAAGCGTGACTGCTATGCTAGAGGTCTTGGGTTCGATTCTCAGGTCGAGCAAAGTGTTATTGGGGTTTTCTATAAAATTTTCAGTAGCAGCTCGGAGTTTGGAATTGTGCCCGGTGAATGGCAATAGCATCGCACCCTATTACATGGGACCTAAACATACCGGTGAAATGTGGGTGTACATTAGTGGGTAGTCCTACCTAACCTTTCGGGGAATACAGGCGTGATGGTATGATTGTGTGTATACTGAATAAAAAATTTTTTTTTTGGTTTGTTAGAGAGAGGATGCTCTACCATTTTCTCGCAAAAGAGTTTTAAGTATAAAAATTGTGTAGCGTATCGGACTGTGACGTCAAAAGCCTATATAGTGTGCTCTTTGTCTAGCATAAAACGAAATCGCTTATAACTTACTTATTATTGAATAAATTTTTAACTTTGTTTGTGTTGTTCGACTATTTATCTTCAACTTTTTTATGGGACCTTAAATAAATATTGGTCGAATAGCCTATTATCTTAAGAGGGGACTCTAGTCCTGAGGAATTTGAAAAATAGGTATTTGAAGAAACTATTGCCGTCGCGCTGCACCTCCAGGCTCTCCCCGTAAAGTGCGAAAAGGACATCTGCAGCTTAGGATGATTTTACCTACAAAAACCTTGACCAAAAAACGTTTCGTATTCTGCTGTTTTCTTCTTCAAAAGTGGATTGATCTAAACAATTTATATATCAAAATTTAGAGGAAAAACATGTCTATGCTTCTATTTTTTTTATTTTTGTTTAAAACTTTTCAAATTTGTCTGATAGTCGCCTGAACATGACGGTAAAAACGGGCTTTTTTTCGAGTTTTTGAATTGTCATATTTTCTTGTGATTTTTTTTTTTAAATGTAATAATAGGGGCCTGTATGAATTAGATCTAGATTTTTTGGAAAAATATCATTGCTCTAGAGTCATTATCTACGGAGAAAACAGCAGAATGCGTTTGTATGGAGAAAGGCTCACTAGAGTACCCTCTTAAGTTCACACAAAAATTCTATCGACAAAAGATTTATTCTTAAAATATTTTCACATACATAAATACATACAAATTGAAACTCGGTCCAGCTGTTCCCAAGAACAACCAAACCCTTAAGATTACAACACGCGAGATACCACTGGTGTTATCTAGCGGCTTGCTACTTAGGATCAGGTATCAAAATGTGTTACGGTAACTGTCAGCGATACTGGGTACCCATGACGTCATCCCAGTATCACTGAAGATAGCCAATACAAATCTAGCTGTTTGACAGTTATTTGTCACTTTGCCAAGCGATCTTCACTATGAGCTGTCAACAGAGATCCCTTTTTTTTATTTATTTATTAGTCATCTGTATAATGACCACAAATAAGAAGTCTGCCAAACTGGAAAGCAGTTTGTCGGCCGCAGTTCTCGCTTTTCCTACTTAACTACTGTTACATGCCTCAATTAAAAGCAAAAAACTCGTGACATTGGCAAACCATAACAATTGTCTTGGTAAACCACAACCTTAAAACAACACCCACTCTAGAAAACAAACAAATCAACTATGGGCACAATGAAAGGTAATGTTTTTTCAGTAATCTTTTAAGTTGGTTTTTAGATTTCATGTGTACCTACCTACGAAATAGCAAGCGGCCAGTATGGTCTGTCATGTAACTTCAATAAAAATATTAACTTGTGTAGGTAGTGTTACCTTTGTTGATATTTTCGAAGGTACACAATTAGTTCCATATTTTATATTTATGTTTAATATGAGAAAAGTTTTGGGTTATACAAAGGGTCACATTATTGACATGCTTTTATCCAATGAGGTAGTTATTTATAACTGTGAATATATTCTAAGGGTATTCATAATGTAACCTTTTTATTATAATTCACGCTTAAAGTTCCGGATTCTAATTAAATTAATTATTAGTCATAGAACCGGAATATTGATTCAAATAGAGTTATTACACAAAATAGTTCCTAACAGTGAAAACAAAATTAAAACCTGTTCAGTCATTTTAGCAAAAATTACTCAACAGATTTTAATCTCCGAAGCAATAGACCCAATATAATTGTATAAATATCGTGCAGATAATTGACACCCCTACAGTCGGCACCGGTTCGTATGTAATTCGGAATGTGCGGCCTAATGACGGTCATCGCCGGATCCGGCACAGTATTAGTTCCCACCTACAAATCATTTGGGTCGTCATTAACAACTGGAATTCACTAAAATACGGAACCCAGTAATCAACAGATACGGATATGTAATTGTAGAGCGGTCATTCGTCATTTATTTTAATGCTTTGCCTTAATTATTTATCTGAACACAAACATTTCATGTATCTTTTTTGAGACGAGCTCTTAACACTTTCATTATTAAAAAGTTACCAAATCTTTGTAGTATTAGTGTTTCGCTGGCATGCTTACATGCCAGCATGAATGGGTCGGCACTTACGGGGAAGTAGGTACTGCCCTCCCACAGAATAATGGGAATTGTATGATTGATGTCAAGTAGCAGTATGCATACTGCTGCCGTTCATACGCTGAGTGTGGAGCGGAGGAGGCCCCATTCCTCCCTCAGGCCCCTTCCTCTTCCCTATCTACTTCCCCTCCTTTTTCATTCAAAAGGTTCGGCAACGCATCTGCGAATCCTTTGATATTGTAGATGTCCATGGGCGGCGATAACTACTTACCATCAGGTAGCTCGCCTGCTCGTTTGCCGAGTTATCCCATAAAAAAAAGAAAAAAATCTTATTTACAAAGCCTACGTCATTGTCAAAAAGTATGGCCTGTAAATATAATAATACTAAGATGTAATCTTTTAAGGTAGAAAAGGGTTATGGTCGGGCATTGCGAAATATTCTGTCGCTAGACAATAATGTGCTAATATTATTTGGAGGGGAATTTAGCTAGTGAAAATACTAGGCATAATTTTGTGATATCAGGATGACAACGCGCTAGTGCTAGCTATACGACTGGTATTGCTGGCATCTTTGGCTTCGGTTGACGCTTAATATCGGGCGGCCTATATGTTTATTTGTCATGCTATAACAATAAAGAAACCTTTATCTTTCATTTTCATCATATAACCCTACGAATAAATAATGTCTTATATGCGAAAGTAGATCTATATGTATGTTTGTTACGTAAACTCTCTCACATAATAATAATAATGTTCATAACTGACTAATTAGTCTTGTGGTCCTAAGTCAGAGATGTAGAGAAAAAAATATAAAATTAAAATAATACCTACATAATCCTGTATTGCCCGAAGGATTAGGCAGAGGTGTACTAATGTACACCAACATTTAGCCGGTATGTTTAGGTCCCATTTAACAGGGGGCGAGCCTATTGCCATTCACCGGGTGCAATTCCAAACTCCGAACTGGTACTGAAAATTTCATAGAAAAACCCAATAAAACTTTGCTAGACCTTGGGAATCGAACCTTAAGCGTAGCAGTCGTTTAAAACCACATGAATATTGAGGCAGTTCAAAATTAAAATAATCTTGTAACGTGCCTAACGATGTGTATTTCCAAAGTAATCTACAACAATATACAATTTATTAAGACAAAGATTATAATATTTACAGACACGACACTAGACTCATTTATACATTGTCAAGCACCCATCCTGCCTATTAGACGCTCTGAAGGTCTTCGCTTTGTCAGTTTTCTCATTCCGACAGATTATATCCGTGAGCGCTTCATATGAGGCATTATTGTCTGAAATAAGTCCTGAAATAATCTAGGCA
Source organism: Subacronicta megacephala (assembly GCA_958496365.1). Lineage (NCBI taxonomy): Eukaryota > Metazoa > Arthropoda > Insecta > Lepidoptera > Noctuidae > Subacronicta > Subacronicta megacephala. The sequence goes on from OY292526.1 coordinate 5,128,305, forward strand.
TAAAATGAGGAGCTGAGGTCATATCCAACATCATTTATAATCTGGGTTTGCCGCTGTGAGGGAAACGAAACAATTTGTTTCGCGATTACAATTTGCCGTTCTGTGGAATTGTCAGTTTTTAAGCTCGTTCGCACGTATCTAAAGGAAAAAGGTTTGTTTGTAATCTAATACATAGGTAATGGAGATAACTTATTTATCTCCATTACCTATGTATTAGATTACACATGGCATGGCATGGGGTCATTTTGTTAAAAATTTATGTCCATGAAAAGTGTGTCTACAAATATGAAAAAGCCTCGGGAGTTCAAACTCCCGCTTAAATGGTGAAAGAAAACATAGAGATGCATGCCTAAAATATTTTCTCGACAGTGCAGCGTGTGAAGTGTTCACACGGCTTCACATTAAGCCAAACAAATCCAGTTACGACTGACCTCCCATTGTAAAGGATCTCCGTACAATTCAAGGCCAGCCTATACTGGTTTTGTATAGCTTGATGTGTAGGCGAGTGTACCATTTGTCAAGTGTGATGGAATATAGCTAAATTGCGAGATACAATAGACAATAAAATGGATTAATGATAATGTCCTCGACAGATTAAATTTATAATTTTATCATCAGCTATTAAGTAACAACTATATTCTAAACCACATGAATTTTATACATGTTAGACACAGTAACATATACTCTACACACTTAAATTATATCTAACTTCGCCCTAGATTAAAACAAAGATACAGTTATGGAAACGCTTAAGACAACGTACAAATTTTAACATCAGAGGCCGTACTATGCCAGTCAATCAGAGACTCAATAATTATATCACGTTTGTCAGAGAGGGATGGCGCTATAGAACCCATAAAGTGGCATCCCTTTCTGGCAGCCTAAATGATTGTGACACATCGTGGTACGGTCTCAGACCTCTAAAATGAAATTAGTTCTTAGGATCGTTAATCAACGTTATTGTAGTCCCATTTCAGTGACATTTATTAGGTGATATTCATTTGAATTCAACAACTGATGTAGATGGCATTTATTTCAATGTTATATTAAGATGTGTCTTACGTTTTGTGGATCTAAGGGTGCTTAGTGGTTCTAGGTTTGTTTTTTTATGGGATAACTCTGTAAATAAACGTGCGAGCTACGTGATCGAAAGTAGTCGTCGCCGCTCATGGAGATCTGCAATACCAAAGGACTTTCAGATGCGTTGCCGACCCTATTTAAGGAAAAGGAAGGGGAAGGAGAAAAGGAGAAGGAAGGCTTCAGGCTGGCAGATTTCACACGCCTTCAAGAAAATATATCAGTCATACTTCCAATGACGTACTGAATTAATGATTCTTCCTATGAATTAATTAACGCCGAATTCTCTTAAGTATAATATTTCAAACTACCAATGAGGCTAGTGATCGGAAGTTCGACTGCCACACTGATTTCGTTTCCTAGATCGAGCAAAGTATTCTTATTTGCAGCACGCATTTTTTTGTACGCGGTTAAAAGCAAAACGCTTGCCCCCTATTACGGAGTTCAACAGTATTACTACAACAAGTGAGATGGTGTAATTCCATATAAGAAACATTTCACATTACATAAAAGCCTGCCTGGACTAGAACTGCTACTTAAAACTTCCTATAAATACCCAATAACGCTTTGCTGAACCTGAGCATCGAACCTAAGACCCTTAGCGTAGCAGTTACGCTTATGACCACTACACTAATGAGGCAGTTCAACTCCGTTGCAATTTATAAAAAAAATGCATATAAAATATTATTTTGACGATATCCCGATTACGTATTCTAGTGGCAACATAGCTCTATCGTTAAAGTGACGCGAATGTAAAAATTATGATCATTATAACTGTTAGCTACTTAGTTATTATGTTGCAAAGGGTTTTAAACCGATGGCTATAAAAACCACCGATCATCCGGAAACAATAAAATGATAATAATACGTGAAACTGTTGGCAATTGTCGCGTAACGTTATAATGTAACGGTTAACGTTACTTCGGTTAACGTGCTACAAAGTTTTGATTTTATTGCACATAAATATAGCAAAAGAGACTGCCTCGTTGGTCTAGTGGTCCCAATCGCGACTGCTGAGCTAGAGGTCTTGGGTTCGATCCCCAGGTCGAGCAAAGTGTTATTTGGTTTTTCTATGAAATTCTCAGTAGCAGCTCGGAGTCTGGATTTGTGCCCGGGGAATGGCAATAGGCTCGCCCCCTATTACATGGGACCCAAACATACCGGCGAACTGTGAGTGTACATTAAGTACACCTCTGCCTAACCCTTCGGGGAATACAGGCGTGATGGTATATGTGGTAATATAGCAAAAGAAAAAACATATTATTATATTTAGCCAATGTACGCAATAGAAACCCCTAGAAGTCTCGTGATGCAGAAGAATACAAGTTTAGCTCATTTTGCATTTGTGGGTTTGCATTGCGAAGTTGCAAGAGTGCAGTGATAGCCTTGCGATATGACCATATGACTACCATGTCAAAGATTTCGAGTACGAATCCAGGGCACGCACCTGTCACTTTTCGAAATCATGTGCGTATTAATACTTAATTATCACGCGCTTAAACGGTGAACGAAAACATTGTGAGGAAACCTGCATGCTCGAGACATTTTCTCGTTGGCGGGTGAAGTCTGCCAACCCGCAGTAGGCTAGCGAGGCGGACTACAGCCTAATCCCTCTCATTCTGAGAGGAGACCGGTGCCCAGCAGTGGAACAATATGGGTGGATGATGATGATGATGATTGCAAAGTTCATTCCCATAATAATATTGATATAATATCGTATTCATACTGTTGCGTTTCGTATGGTGAGTGTGGAGCGCTAGAGACCAAATTCGTCCCTCAGTCCTTTTTTCCATCCCCTTCCTTCTCCTATTATCGGTCTCTTCCTTAACCTTTTGCAAGCCAGAGTATAAACGTATCGCCGTACCCCTGACGCCAGGCCACTTTTTCTGTCAAATTCCACAAAGTAGTGAAAACACACTAAAGCAATGATTAAATTGTTTTTTTCATAATATGGTGCGACGTATATTTGTCATATATTTGTGACGTTGGCGTTCAGGGTAAGATTTCGTTTGTCACATATATGTGACAATGGCGTTCAAAAGGTTAATAGGCTCGACAACGCATCTGCAATTCCTTTGGTACTGCAGATGTCCATGGGCGGCGATGACTACCTATCTGGTAGCTCGCCTGCTGAGCCATATTGTCCCATAAAAAAATAATTTTTCAGCTTTGTGATGTTATAATGGACCTACGGAGCTAACGGCATCTGTGAATTGACAAAGATTGTGTAATAATGCATCACGCAATATGTGTCAAAAACCAGGTGGCGTGTGCTGCCAAGTTAACTACATACCAAACCGTTAAAGTATAATTAATTATAATACAAATCTGATGTCTGATCGATTAGCTGGTTGGAAACCTATATCTTTTGTCGTCTGTACATTTTGTGAACACCCTACTTATTCACGCACACATTTGCGCATTAACAAACGTCAACTTGCGTATGTGTTTGTTATAGGCTTCGGGATCGGAAATTTTCTATGGAGTGTTCGGGTGTGACAATACCTGGAATCACACTGTATGTATATTCTAGATGGGCCAAATATCAACTAGCACAATACGAAGCGACATCACGATAAAACGATGCTTAATAAGCACCGTTCACAATATAAATTTTACGAGCGGAATTAATCCGTTGGCATGAACGAACGTCCGTCAGTAATTGTGTCAACCATTCGCTTCTCATAATAATAAATTAATTTCGTCATCTGTACAGATTCCAGGAATTCCGTCCCATTCCTAATACATTTTCAGTGTGTCGATGGATTTTAGATAACGAATTTATTTTTTAATGAATAAATACTTTCATTACGTTCTTTATCACTACTACATAGTATAAAAAAAAAGTCGCTTCCCATTGTCTGTCTGTCCCTATGTATGCTTAGGTCTTTGAAACTACGCAATGGATTTTGATGTGGTTTTTTTAATAGATACTGATTCAAGAGGAAGGTTTATATGTATAATACATACATATAAATATAGAGAAACCACGTGGGCGAAGCCGTGAGCGGAAAGCTAGTTGAAATACAAAGATGGTTTGTTTGCCCAATGCAAAAACACAATCAAATCTTTCCTCTTTACTATATTAGTTTAGATAATACTGTAAAGTTTCATCAAAATCCGTTCAGTAGTTTTTGCGTGAAAGAGTAACAAACATCCATCCATCCATCCTCACAAACTTTTACAATTTTATATTATTAGTAGGAAATGTGTCACATACCACTCCGTTACTTACTGCGTAAGCGCATACACGATTCGTCACATCCGTATGGAAGTTTTCACTACAACGTGCACTTTTTAACAATAGCGGCTAATACAGCTAATGAAACTCTACAAAGAAATCCGGACTTAATCATTATGTACATTATCTACATAGTACAATTTATTTCGCGGTGATATGTCAGTAAAACGTTATAAGTGAGAAAGTATGTAGGTATATACACTTCAAAGATTTTTTTTAATAAGCGTACTATCAATGTGAGTCGCACATTACTAGTAAACTTGTTAACCCCTCGTACTAAGCTGCTGCTGCTTGTGTTACGAGTGGGTTCACGTCGATAGTGCAATGGGCTGGTTCCGAACCGGCAACCACAAGATCACAAGTTTGACACCCTAGCCATTAGGCTACCGCCACTACATTATTTACATAGTACAATAAATTTATTTCGCGGTGATGGCAGTAAAACGTTATAAATGCGAAAGTATAGGTACTTTTCAAACAATACTTTAGCATTTAGTATTTTAGTAACTATTTAATTTGATAGACTGCTTCGTTAGTCTAGTGGACCCAAGCGCGATTGCTACGCTAGATAATCCTGGGTTCGATTCCCAGATCGAGCAAAGTGCGTTTTTCCATAAAATTCTCTGTAGCAGCTCGGAGTCTGGATTTGTGCCCGGTTAATGGAAATAGGCTCGCCTCCTACTACATGGAACCTAAAAATACCGGCGAAGTGTGGGTGTACAATAGTACACCTCTGCCTAACCCTTTGGGGAATACAGTCGCGTTTAGGACATCTAGACTAATAAGGCAATTGACACAAACATAATTCATTATTTCTTGTTTTTTTTCTATTGACAAAAGATTCTACAGACTGTAATAAATAGTGAATCCATCAGTATTTGTTACAGTTTACACAAAATACTTTTAGCAAAAACCGTTGATTTATCATGAATGTCAACAAAAAGTCATCGAGACAAAATCATTACCTACATTATTTTCGGAGTACAACACCATTCACGTTGACATTAAAAGTGTAATAAGTGCAAAAGTGACAGTTTTCTCTTCAGACAATACTGTTACATTGTCAGCTTTTATTATGACGTCAATTTGGATGACGTCTGTTGAATATGAAGTGCGGAGTTGATTTCGTGTTATTAAATTTTCTGTGATTTTCGAGGGTTGTGCAAAGTGAAACAGTAATGACATTTACTTTAATTTGCTGTCCAACAAACGTCTTTATTTCCTTACATGAATTTTTTGAGAGGTTTTCCTTTTTTTTAAATAGAATAAGACACTAAGCTGAAAGAAAGTAGTAGATAATAGGTATTAAAAAAATTTTGCTAACTTTCTTTTGGACTAATGTCGTGTAAAATCAGATTCAAGTTAAGTTAAATTGATTTAAGAAACTAGACAACTTCGATCGTTTAGGATCCCGGTTATCCTGCGGGATAATAAATAGCCAATTTTAATCGAGAATAATATAGCTTTCTAATGGTGAAATAAATACATAACTTAGATTTAGTACTTAAGAAGAAGAAGAATATATTATGTATTTTTATCTGTCTGTGTCTCTTTATATCGGCTAATCTCCAAAACGGCTGGACCAATTTTGACGGGAGTTTCGTTGAAAGATATCTGTGATGTTATAAGAAGTACTTTAACCTATTTCTTATAACGATACGGCTCTGAGGCGCCAAGCAGAAAGAAAAAAAAATGGGGAAGGGGTGAAACTGCGGGGTAGCGCTAATATGAGTAGGTAATTTAACGAGAATTTATTTTAAATTAGTAAAATGCTGCAATAGTAAGAAATAATATTAGCCAATGTATACGTATCGTATCTTATCGTATCGTATCGCATTACCCCGTTAGTCGAAGACGAAGCCAGTGATAGCCTTGTGATATGCCCATTGGACTGCCAAGTCAAAGATCGATGCACCTCTGTCTTTTAGAAGTCATGTGCAAATTAATAATCAATTATCACGTGCCTTAACGGTGAAGGAAAACATCGTGAGGAAACTTCACATGCCGTCAAGAAAATCTTTCAGTGCATGCCTGATAGATTTTCTTGACGGCATGTGAAGTCTGCCAACCCGCAGTAGGCTAGCGTGGTTGACTAAACTAATCCCTCTCGTTCTGAAACGAGACCCGTGCCCAGCAGTGGGAGAATGTAATGGGTCGATGAAGTCAAAGTATATCAGCTTAGGTGACTTTTATTATGTCACTGTTGGCGGAAACGGATTCTATTTTAAATAATTCTTATTCTATTTTTGAATATTTAAACGTTATTGAATTTATGTCATTTCAGAATTATACCGCCCCACCTACTCTTTTTTAATGAAATATTCTTGTTCAATATTTTATTCTGAACCAGCTTAATGTAATCGAGTTAAGCGAATTATCGATAATGTCACATTCGATTCGAATGTTCGCTGTTTAATCCTCTCGTTAAATTAATTTTATAATGTAATCGGAAGTTTCAGCCTTTAGCTTTAATCAAAATAATCCTATATAAAGGTTTTTTTTATGTAAAAAAACTTACTAGCAATGTGGGTCACACATTACTAGTATTCTTGTTAACCCCTCGTACTAAGCTAAATGCTTGTGTTACCAGTGGGTTCACGTCGGTAATGCAATGGGTGGGGTTCGAACCGGCAACCATATGATCGCAAGTCTGACGCCCTAGCCATTAGGCTACCGACGCTTAAATTGCTTGCTGTTTTTTTTTTTTTGTAAATAGCAACATTTTTTGACAAATGATTATTAGACAGTATTACTGACTGTGTTATGTATATTAAATTTACCAGGCAGTCGACCAAACGATCGATTCTTCAGTTACACAGGGAGAGGAAAAAATAAGGATTTCCTCGTCAATGAATCTTCGCAATGTGTGATGAGTAAAGCTTTCATAAGTAAACCTAAGAAAACAGAAAATGCTTTAAGATTTGCCATTGCGATTAAGACGTTTGTTGAAGTAAACTTTAAAAGTCTACATTCCTTTATATTTTATTCATATGAGCTCCTTGAGCTTATTTTTTTTTACATACATAACATCACACAGGTGTACTAATGTACACCCACACTTCGCCGGTACGTTTAGTTCTCATGTAATAGCCTAATGCCATTCACCGGGCCCATATCCAAACTTCGAACCACTATTGAAAATTTCATAGAAACCCAAATAACACTTTGCTCGACCTGGGAATCGAACCCAGGATCTCTAGCGTAGCAGTAGACTAAGAGGTAGTCTTAAAATGTTTATACAGTGGGAATGAAATTACGCAAATAACGACAGCAATAGTAATATCTTTTTGTATCTCATTTATACTTATTTGAATGTTGTGAGGTACAACATTCAACTAGGGACTCGTTAGAAAACAAGTTTGTAAATCCCCCTATAACGCATAGCAAATAAATTAATGGGTTACAAAGTCGAGTGTTGTGTAAAATCGGGCAAGGAATACGTGCCTACGATGTGGTCGCACTGGTAGCCATAAAGCTACGCTTCCTTAGCACGAGCCACAGAGTAACCAAATCAAGATGACCCACAATTAGCATTAATAACCACCTTAATTCTTGAGACATAAGGGAGAATATACTTTGGAGCTAGGTCGTTATAATCTGGGCGGGATAGCGTGTAGTGTTTGGTAACAGCGTGCGAAATAAACTACGATAACACTAAGGTATGTGGTCTTTGGTGTTAAATTTCGTCTTGCTTGTACACAATGTGAGGGTGAAGTGGACATGGATTGTGTCAGCACAATGAATTGGTTTCCGATACGGCAGCGCAGAGCCGTAGATTCAGATCAGATTCAATTCCCTTCAAACTATCCTGATTGGAAAACGAACTGTCGCCAATTGTACTTCTGATGTGCTGATTAATTAATTTATTGCTACCGATATGGTGATGTACAGTCACAAGCAAAAATATATATACGTTTACTGAAATTCGAAAGGAATTTCCTTTTACAATTTCCTTCTTTTGTTGAATTTTACTGAATGTATACTTATTGGTGACTGTACAATATATGTCTGGGAATTCTATGAGGGAATGTGAGTAATCATAGCTATATAATTGTTTACTTGTTCCCAGTTTATAAATTATTAAACAAACCGTGATCAAATACAAAACACCTATATTTTTTTCTACAAATATGGCTATGACAATATTTATTAGCTCAAAATTGCATAATTCTCAATGTGATGGCTTCTCGTATAGAAAAGAATTTGATTAATGGTGTTTGTACGCGCATTACCTTAAGCGCATTTAAATGAAAATATAATGTACGTTTAATCTTGATAGGTAAATATAGGCTGTAGCCTGGAAACCGATTAATAAGCTACATATATATTATATAGAATAAATAAGCTCCAAATATGAATGTAGATGAAGCGAAAGTAGTGTGCCAGGATCGTAGCAAGTGGAAATCTATAGTTTCTGCCTACATACACTACACTACGTACATATTGCCACGCCTGGGAGACAGGCGTGACAATAAGTATGTATGTATGTTACTGATTAAGTTATTTCTATTCGTCCACAAGAGCGAAGCCGCAGATAAAAGCTAGTATCTCATAAAGCTCAAATAATCCCACAGCTGCTGTTTGATAAAACGACGTGTGACGTAAAAGTGACGCGAAATTGCGTTGTTTCGCACAAGAAACTTGTGTACCTACTTCGAGTTCCGCACTCGTACGTATGTTATCGCGAGTGATGGGTTTTTGGTGCAAGTTATCGAATAAAGCGAGTTGAACTTCAGCTTACTAATTTAGGTCAACTCAAAACTGCTATGGCTATTTCTTCAAAAGGCCTGTTCAGATATTGCCATACATTGTAAATCTTGCATATATCTGATAATACTACTGTCTGGACTTTAAAAGAGACGATGATTCTCTCAAACTCTGTTTCAGCGCCATCTAGTTTAAAAAAAGTAAAACATAGACTTGTGAAAGTGTCTTAAAAAGACATTTAAAATATCACTGCCTCATTAATCTAGTAGTCCTAAGCGTGACTGCTACGCTAGGGGTCCTGGGTTCAATCTCCAGATCGAGTAGAGTTATTGGGATTTCCTAAGAAATTCTCAGTAGCAAAATAAATCTATTGCCATTCAGTATGTTTAGGTCCCATGTTACATGGGACAATGTGGGTGTACACCTACACTTCGCCAGTACCTTTGCCTAACCCTTCAGGGAGTACAGGCGTCACGGTATGATTTAAAATATAATTTAATTCGCTGCCCTATACGTCGGTAACTTTTCTCTGCCTGTTAACCTCGTTGCGGATTTTATCCTTCAGAGAGAATTCTAGCATAGCTCGCTCCATAATACATTGACTGACTTTGAATTAATGGACTAGCCGCACCTTGAGTGTCCACATCTCAGCACCGTAGGTCATCACAGGCATTTTTGGTACCTATATACAATCAACATAATTCCAAGCCTTTCTCTTGTACATTTGACCACACATGTTTCTTACGCGCTGTTGACATTACACTGCGAGATGCCGTTTCAGATGCGTCTATAAAGACGCATAAAAATAAAATGTTGTTGAAATAGCAATTTGAAGATACTGTCTCACGAAATGTCTATCTTTTACCTGTGTATAAGAGACCTCGTGTTACTATTCAAGCAAGCTCGTAAGCTAAAAAGCTGCTGTAGAGGGTAATATATCTAGCACTATCTCAGTTTATTGACATCAAAATGACAAAGACAGGTATATATTTACTAATGTCATTGGTTTTATTATAGGCTTACTAAGCGTTTTCGAATAACGATATTTAATTGGCGATTTGAAATTCTTGATGTATAAGGCTATACCATAATATACATAAATTGAACGATCATTAGCAGGTAATATTGGAATTTCTAAAGCGAATTTGTTTTTATGGGATAACTCGGCAAACGAGCAGGCGACCCGATGCATGCGAGTCGCAGATGCATTGTTGCTCAGCCTATTTAAGGCAAATGGAGGGGAAGGAGAAAAGGAGAAGGAAGGGCACTGAGGGAGGAATTGGGCCTCCGGCGCTCCACATTCTCGTTACGAAACACAACAGTATGTACTGCTACTTGACGTCGATAATCTGTGGGAGGGTAGTATTTCCCCGGTCGTGAAGACCCATTCAGGCTGGCATGGCAAGATATATAACAGCGAGACACAACTACTACAAATAAAAAACAACCCTTTGATAAAAATCAAGTTCATTGTAATTGAAATATGAAGAAGATTAAAGCTGAAGTCATTGGTTTTGATTAAACATGGGAACCTTTTATTAGGTTATTTGAAGAGGAATGTAGCTGCAAAAACGAAAAATAAGTATGCTCCAGTGGTTCGGATATTATGTGGCAAGAATTTTGAAGGGAATTATGACGATAAATGGTATTTTCAATGTAAAACAAACTCAGGGAGAGGAAACAATAACAAGGAATTTTCTCGTCGATGAAGCTTTGGATTGTGTAAATATTGATTTAAAAAGTAACAATGAAATTATTATGCTTCTTGATGTTTATGACGCATACACAGTTATTTTTTGTAAAAAAGTAAAAAATGTGTAATTTTTACTGATAAATAGGAAAATTGCGTTGAGATTTCCCATTAATATTAAAGCTATATTTCATTTGAATGAACTTTAAAAGCCGTTCTACTATTCTTGTATTTTCCCAAAACCTATTAAATAGAATTATCACAATACGATTAGATATTTTACGGTCTCTGTACTTCACTACACGGGGGAATAAAATTACACAAATAACGACAGCAATAATACTTACTATCTTTTAGTATCTTATTTATGCGCATTTGCGTTAAGAAGTGTTAAGGTCACGTAAGTTTAAGGTCTTGCAATTTATTTCACCGTCTTATAGTAAATTCTTGGCTTTTCTACATATTCGCTTAAAAATTCTCCAACAGTAATGAACTGTGCAGGTTTTTTGCTCTCTTTTTGGTACACACCAAGCCATACAAATCCAGTTTACGCTGGCCTCTTATTGAATGGGAAGTCTAAGTAATACGAGATCAGAAAGCTCAAACTAGTTTTGTTTAGTTGACCTGTAGCCGTGTGTACCTATTAAGAATTTTATTCAAAATCAAAGTTGCTTATTCTGAAAATGTTATTTTAGAAAAATGTTATTCAGGGTAAAGTTAAAACGGTATGAACAATATACTTAATATTATATTTTATGATTGTTTTAGCTATTTCCTTTTATTTTAAACGGAACAAACAAATTCAAAGAACAATAAAACTTGGTCGAGATAAAACTTCGAATATTGTTCACCTATTTTAATAAAAGATTTCATTTGCGTTTTTTATTATAATAAAAATTAACCTCGTTTATACGCTTCTAGGTGGAATTTAATAAAGGTAGTTTTCAAGAAACAGAGAACTGCTCCGAGTTATCCAAAAGTCGCTCACTCAATTTTAATTTCAATGGAATTAAGTCATTCGGATCAACAACATTTTTTACTTTAAGCTGGATGTTTGGTATATTCTCATAAAGCTTTGTTTTCACTTTATAATGTTTAATTTTCTCCGTAGCTTTGTTTACAAATGCATTTTTGTTTTTCATTTTCATTTTGAATTCTCGCTTTGTTTTCCATTTTATTTTATAGAGCGAGAAATCCATTAAAATCCAATTATTGTTTGCGTTTATATTTAGACGAATCATGGGCGTAACCAAAGGCATTCCAGAGATTTTTTTAGATTACGATCTATTCATATGCCGACCACTATTTAAATTCCTTATCCTACATGGAAGCATAATCAGGAAGCACTTAAGCCCTGAAGTGTCGACTATCACGCTTAATGTCATGTTTTATTTACTAAAACCTTTATCTAAAGATAAGTTTCTTTTACTGCACTTAGAGCGAACATTTAAATAAATACTATTATCTAAGCTTTCAAGTTCTCTTGTACCGAAAATATTTTTGTTTGCGTTTATATGACGGGTTTGTCTAAGACTGTTAAAATGTTTGTGATAACACTAGCTATTGTTGTTGAAATAGATACGAGTTTACTTTAAAACTCAAAAGACTGTCGCTAATGTGTTTCAATGTAATGTCCATGAGTTATCCATAAGAGGTTGTCAGTAGTATATCAATGTTTCAATTCAAAACTGGCTTGCCTGTATAAGAACTGGGATTAAGAATACCCCCATATATTTTAAATGCTTGCTAAAAAGGAATTCAATAGAAAACTCATCGATATCAAAGCAAATCCTATAAGATTACAGGGAAAATTTGAGCTTTTCAAAGTTATTATTATATCGCAGATGTAATTTGGCTTCAAAGTGACTACAAACCTCGTCATTTAAGTAGGGTAAAGCTAGTAGTTAGAGTTTTTGAATGGTCAACATTATAATTATTAAAAAAAGTGAAAATACGCTCACACTTGATTCTTTCTTACCTAGTTATTATCCGCCTATAAACCTTCTCCCAACTCCTTGGTACTAAACATACATATTTTTTTGAAAGATTGAAAGGAGGAGGTCCTTTCTGAAGCTACTCTTGTCATCACTAGATTATTGAGGCTAATTTTTAATAAAAATAATTCTTTATTGTCAAAAAATCAACAAATGTTAGTGATCCTAAACGCTACTGCTACGCTAGAGGTCTTGGGTTAGGTTCGAGCAGCGTTATTGGATTCTTCTATCAAATTCTAGTAGCTCAGAGTTTGAATATGTGCTCGATGAATGTCAATAGTATCGCCCCTATGACATGAGACCTAATCATACCAGTGAATTCTGTGTGGCACCTCTGCTTCCCTTCATGGTATGGTATGTTATTTTAAAAACTACACAACACACATAACTTACTATACTTAGTCACTTTTATATAAGTCACATAACTCTTATATAAAATGGTTGAGCTATACGATGACTGATGTATGCGTGCCGTCAGTTAGGACAGGTCAACTCAAAGCTGCTATGGCTCTTTCTTCAAAAGGCCTGTTCAGATTTTGCCCTACATTGTTAAACTCGCATATCTAATAACATAACTATTGTCTGGACTTTAAAAGAGACCATGATTCTCTGAGTTTGCTTCGACGTTTCTTCTCAGAGGTCGTCAGATAGGAAACGTCGGCGCCATCTAGTTAAAAAAATGTAAAAAATCGACTTGTAAAAGTGTCTTTAAAATATCTATTTACGGAAATAAATATCATTTCATTTCATAATTTCAAATATCATTTCATTTACTAACTAAGGATGTATTAAGAAAAGTCTGTGCCAAGACAAGCTGCGGTTGTTAAGAACGGATTCACTCTGTTCTCCGAACTAGTTGTAAACTGTATTATGGTGGAACAGCCTTCCGCATTCTTTGTTAACAATTGCCTTGCTCTTGAGTAGTACACACGGCTACACATCAAGCTATAAAAAACCAGTAAACGCGGGCCTCTTATTGTATAAGAAGCCTATACAATGCAAGATGTGCTTAAACTGGCTTTTTTTTATAGGATAACTCGGCAAACGAGCAGGCGAGCTACCTGATGGTAAGTAGTCATCGCCGCCCATGGACATCTGCAAAACCAAAGGAGTTGCAGATGCGTTGCCGAGCCTATTTCGGGAAAGGGAGGGGAAGGAGAAAAGGAGAAGGAAGGGGATTGGGGGAGGAATTGGGCCTCCGGCCCTCTCGCTCACCGAACGAAGCGCAGTAACGAAACGCTACTACTCGGACGTCGGTCTTCTGCGAGAGTGTGGTACTTCCCCGGTCGAGCCGGCCCATTCATGCTGCGAACAGCGTGGCCCTACCACAACAGTGGCCCTACCACAACATTTGTATAGTTTGACCTTTATCCGTATGTTATGTCCATTACAGATAATAATTTTAATAGGTAAACTATTCCTCAAGCAGAACATATTTAGATAGGGGCAGACATACATTCAAACCGTTTAATTGGTATTTAATCTTAGCAGGTACCTACGAGAAAAAAACTGCTGGAGTTTAACTACGAGAATTAACATAGAATAAGAAATTATGACAGAGATTCGACTTCACTACCAGAATGACTAGCGGACTAGTGTCTGACATTGCGTCCATGACACACGTCCATCGCCTCCGAGACCCCGAGCAAAAGACAGCGAGTTGACGTATCGGCTTGTCTTTTATACAATACCGACGCATGTCCCTTTAAGAATAGGCGGGTATTCCTAAAAACTTCAACAATCTCCTAACAATAGTAGGTATACGTAAAATATTTAGATTAATAAATGTTTGGTGATAATGTTGTGTTCCCTGTTAGTCTGTGTGTCAGACGCGTAATTCTTGGTTTACCCAGCTTTCTTTAGACTGTTGCCAGCAAGAATTTTATTCACGCGTTTTGTTCAACTATTTTCATGTCAACGGTCACTGCACGGGAGAATTTATTTTCGTAGATAATGGCATGATAATTGGTACGTTTTTAATCTTCTAAAGTTATTAACAGTCACAATTGAGAGACAAGATGTTATTTACACCGTGTGTTTCAACAAGATTTCTTTTAAATTTTATTTTTTATCTGCACTATGGATTTATAAAGTCATATTTCATATATTATTTTATTATTTCAATTTAACTCTTAACATTATATTCTAGTCTTCGTCTAAATACGATAACAATCATAGTCTTGAATATTATTGCACTTAAATATCTTAACATGTCCATCAAGTCTAACAAAAAATGCAATGACTTAGAAGAGTATCTTATACCTATTTTACAAGGTACTTTGAAACATCAAGTAATCCATCACGTCCTATATTATAGACACAACATAAATCTATGGTCGCCAGTGACCAATAGTCAGTTAGAAGTCAGTGAATTAAAAAGTAAATAGGTCAAAACTAACATTTTAAATCTCGACCTATAAACATAGTGATATACACAGCATGAAGATCCGCCAGATTGATGAATCAATAAAATGTAATTGCATCTAAAGATAAATGTATGTACCTACAGCGATTAATCGCTTCCGCACATCGATTTTCAATCATAAAAATCGTTTACATCTATTGCAACACATTTTACTTGATAGGGAAAATAAAAAACAGTATAAGTTGTTTTTTACAGTTAATCAATTTAAAGTCGAGAAAGTAATGAAAGTCAATATGTAGTAATCGTAAAAAACATTTTTAAAAACAAAGCTTATTTTTATTGCTTTAAAAAGGAGGAAATAAAGTCTTAATTAAAAAAACACCAAATGAATACGTTATACAATTTATGTGATATAAAAGGCCTGTACAAACGGCTACACGTCAAGCTGTATGCCAGTTTAAGCTGATCTCGTATTGATTGGCTTTCTATTAAAATAGGAGGTCAGCATAAACTGCATTTTTATAGATCGACATGTTATTATTTTATGAAATACATTTATGTAGTTTCTACTTCTTCTTCTTCTTTGTCAAGTTACATTTTAATATAGGTACTTGTTTATTTACACAACTGCGATATCTTTGGAACTGGGCCAACATGTGAAAAAACATCTCTGTAGGATAGGAGACAGTGCTTATAAAAAGCTTGCAGGATTCTATTCAAACAAACATACTACCATTGCAAAGCAAATTAGTTGATTAGTAGTTTTAGTAGTAGTATTAGTGCCTCGCTGGCTGGGGAAGTACTTACTACCCTCCCACAGAATATCGACATCAAGTAGCAGTATGCACACCTACTGTTGCGTGTCGTTCGATGGGTGTGGAGCGCCGGAAGTGTAATTACTCCCTCAGTCCCCTTCCTTCTCCTTTTCTACTTTCCCCTACCTTTTCCTTGAATAGGCTCGGTAACGCATCTGCCACCCTTTTGATATTGCAGATGTCTATGTGCGGCGACGACTACTTACCATCAGGTAGCTCACCTGCTGGTTTGCCGAGTTATCGGCGCCATATAGTAAAAATACGACTTGTAAAAGTGTCTTAAAAGATCTATTTACATAAATAAATATTATTTCATATCCCATATAAAATAATTAAAGTGAACCACTACCATACCATAATCTTCTTTCCTTGCAGATCTTTAAATCAGCGTAGTTATTAGCATACTAAATAGTACAGTCGATGCCACGTAAATATAAGTTAAAAAGTAATTTATAAAAATGGTATACAACAATAAAAACGCAACGCAAGCAAATTTTCTAACTAAAGGCAGAATTTAACTTCCAGCTGCGATCTGGGATCGCAGGATTTATTTACAAATGGTATTTTCATTGACTTTATCACAAACCAAAGAGTATAACGTAATTGTTAGAAATACTCATTTACCACCCGACGCTCGGTAACTCCAAGTCAAGATATCTTTAACTGAGATCTTTGAAATTCGATCTTTATCGTTTATTTACTAGGAAAGTGTTTCTTAATTTCTTTTATGAGACCGTTATTACACTTTTATTAATTACTTCTAATTAATCTTGCCTTCCGCTTGCTATATTTCTGCTTACAAACTTGTTTTATAATTTATTTTGCTATTTAAATTATATTTTGATGACATCTGCTACATATATACACGAACCCTTAAAACCATGCAATAAATTAAAACTTTTTGGAGCAAGAATAGGCTTAAAAAATAACAGCATTAATAAAATTGACAATTTTTTAAAGTTCTAAACTGAGAGGTATGGAAGGAGTGTAAGCAGGCCTTTGCCCTGCAGTGGGATGGATTGAAAATGCATTCAATAAATATCGAAAGAAAGAAAGAATAATAATTCTAAATAAATTATTATTCTTTGTTTCTTTCAATATGATTGTCCCACTGCTGGGCACGGATCTCCTCAGCACGAGAGGGATTAGGCTATAGTCCGCCACGCTAGCCTACTGCAGGTTAGCAGACTTCACACGCCGTCAAGAAAATCTCTCAGGCATGCAGGTTTCCTCACGATGTTTTCCTTCACCGTTTAAGCGCGTAATAATTAATTTTTAATACGCACATGACTTCGAAAAGTCACAGGTGCGTGCCTTGGATTCGAACTCGAGACCTTTGACTTGGCAGTCCAATGGTCATATCACTAGGCTATCACTATACTATCACTGTAAATACAGTCGATGCCCATCAGCATTCCCAAAACTGTCATCAATAAAGGGGAAACTAATCAAAAATGGCTCACAAAAGACACATTGATCGATAACCGATTGGTCTCTGTTCAGTTCGATCGTGACACGTTGACTATGACCGCGGCAATCAAAGTTGTAATTAGCAACTAGTGAAACAGCAAATTAAACGTTTCATTTGACAAATTTACGAGATGTGTATTTTCCGGAGCGAGATGAGCTTTGTTTTGGATTGTATTCTATCGGAAAGTAACATTTCAAAAAAAGAACATTTAATGAGGAATACGAATTGAATGATGTAGAAAACGGCAAATAAAATTTAATTAAGTATATTATTTTTTATTATTTTATTTTTAAATTAATATTTTCGCAAAAGCTTTAAATTAAGAATTTTTTTTCACTTGTTATTTTTTTTATGACAGCAATCATCACTGCCAGTAACGGTAAATGCTGGTATTTTTGCCAAATAATATCTGATAGCTTTTTTATATTAAAATAGTATTATTTATCTCATTTAAGCTTTCATTTTTTGACACCATTCAAAGTAATGTGATGAAAAATGTGATATGGTAATAAGGTAAAAATCTGAAACGTTCACCAATTCGATAAAAATGAAATTGCCTTTTGATCCAAGTTAAATTAAACACTTTTTCACAGGAGTCAGGTCAATGTGACACTATCCATACGAAGTCTGTTAGTGTTTGGCGTACTAATAGCTTTTTTAATAAAGAAAATGTCACATCTGATTTCGTAAACGTAGAGTGAAAATAAACTTTAGGCGTTTGAATTTAGAACACTGCAAGTTATATTGAGACTTTGCTGAAAGAGTGAAAAATTTTTTACCAACTTGTTCATAAAAATATAAAACGTCTAATACAGGCATATTAGTAGTTATATACTTTGACGAATAAGACGTATATGTTTTTAAAATAAATTACCCACGCAATCGTTATATTTACATTTAATTGGGTTTAAATATATTAAAATTTTCAATGATTCAATACCTATTTTAACATTTTTGAAACTGTCACTACTGGTCGCTAACGGTTAATTAAGTGAAAAACGAATGGTTAGACTTTAAGCAAAACATGTCAAAAATTAAATATCGCTTATATTTTGTTGCAATAATAATTCGGTTACACATCAAATTATGCAAATCCGGTTTAGATTGATCTCCCTTGAGGCTTTCCGTAAAATTAAGGGCAAGCCTATACTGGATTTGTATAGCTTAATGTATAGCCGTGCGTACCTACTTATTTAGTTATCTATTTAGTTAACAAAAAATGAAATAAATCTTATCGCTAGGTACTATTACTGACAGCTTTAAAGAAAATATCTGATCTGTAAACAGGAAGAATAAAAGTTTGTCCTTGCGGAAAAAATCTATTATCAAATCACAAGTGACGGCTATTAATGACGTCACTGCTTTTGTTCGCCATCCAAAAAGACAGCACAGCTGTAGTACATTAATAAAGGACCAGAACTGGAGCGATGTAAACGTTACAACCCATTTATCTGATTCCCACGAGACGAGTTGATTAGACAACTTACGATGGTTAACGGACAAAGAAGTTAGCAACTTGCCAAATACGGGAGTTAAACTCTCAATAAAAACAAAGTTAGCCTTTCTCGGTCTTTAATTAGAGTAAAAACTAATTCATTTGCAACCATACCCGATGCAAATAAAAAAGTAAAATAAGTGTATACTGCAATTAATGTAACTTATCCATACTTAAACTATCATTGGGATAATTAACTTTTTTGTAATGCAGCCTTCTACGATCTCATGGTCAGACTTTGAAGTCTAAAAATATCACATCACCAGGTTCATTAGTCTCGTGGTCCTAAGGGCGAATGCTATGCTAGAGGTCCTGAGTTCGGTTCGCAGGACGAGTAAATTGTTATTGAGTTTTTCTATGAAATGCTTAGTTGCAGTTTGGAGTCTGGATTTGTGCTCAGTTCATGGCAATAGAATCGCGACATATTACATGGGACCTAAACATACCGGCGAACTGTAGGTGCATATTTAAAAATATTCACTATTATTTTTAAACCAATTTTTTTTTTTTGTTTTTCATGTCGTGACGTTAAACAGTACGTTTTCCATACCAATTTTATGCTAACACTCATTTTGCTGGAAAGGGACAAAGCAGCCGCTCGTAAAAAATTAAGGTGATGAAATAAGTTTGAGAACCCCTGTTTTAATAAATCAAACATCAAGTCAACCAATCCTATTATGCTACGTCACCAAAATAATTACGTTTTCCATAATACAGCTGCCAGTGGTTAATCGGCGGTCTAAAAGCAATTGGGTTCCAAATTCGAAAATTAGAGTGACCATTCTATTTCGTAGTGACGCGGGAGTTACCAGTAGTGCGTTGCGGCTACCTATTTAACGGTTAATTGAACTTCGAACATTAATTAGTACACAATAATTTTGTGTGTATTAGCTGTATTGCTAATGAGCTGGTTGTTGGCGATTTAAAATGTGTAATCGTTTTCGGAATTACCTGATAGTAGGTGGATTGGTGGGATACTCCATAAACATTAGTTACCTACTAGTTATTTATTATTATTTTTTAAGATATGATTTGTAGCGAAAGAAAAATTGATCTCAGACAGTTTTCAAATCTACGTCCTTCTAGGTCAATAAAATGTATGGTCTTGGTAGGTTCGTTGGCTACCTGACATAAAATTTTGCTTTCGTTATTTATGCAAACCATCATGCCTGCATTCACCGGAGGGGATGGGCAGAGATTTATTTATTTATTTACTTAATAAGAACGGACGTAATGAAGAAAAAAAAATATACTAACGTACACGGGGCGAGCCTAAACTCGAAGATGACATTTTTATAGAAAATCCCAATAGCACTGCCTGATCTAGGAATCAAACCAAATACCTCTAGAAAATGGCGTGAGTGCAAGTACAAGAAGTGAATAGTTGTCACATACTAGTAAAACAAATACTTGTCATGTTTTATCTTCGAATAGCAAATAAATAAACAGGTCAAATGCACACTCTGCTTTCAAACCTGATACTCATAATTTATCGGAAATATTAATTACAGACGCCATCTTGAATTATGCATGTAATAAATTGACACCGTTACGTAAAACAACACTTAAGTTAATAACTGAAAGTGATCTAATAATTTTAACGTTTATTGCAAATTAGAAAATGACGATAAATATAGGAACTCTACGGGAACTGTCATAGGAACGAGTTATGGAGGAAATTATGGTATAAGTTATATACAAAGTAAATACAAGCAAAGGTGTGGATTTAAAGATGGCGGAAATTATTTATTTATTTATTCCTGCTTATAGACATAACATGTAAAACCAAAGCGTCTACAAACTAGTACAATACCTATATAACACTTACTTACCAACAATGTTGTTAAATTAATAATGGTTTTAACATTATAATAATTCAATAATCGGGTGGAATTGATGTAGGACCGAAATATTGATTATCTACTATCTAAGAATCATTCAGATAAAAGGTAAAGGAAAATCGTTTAAAAATCTGAGAGATTATCAGCGTGTGAAAATATGAAGTGATTTATATTCATCATCATCATCATACATACATATTGTTACGAGCTGGGGTTCGGGATAAATTAACTAAACCAATTTACCAATAAACAAACAAACACTTTAATTAAATTCACTAAAACACAACAATAATCACCACAACGTCACTATAGTTATACACTACACTCAATAATATCGCACAATTAATCACTTGTTAACTCACTTCGATCTTCACTTGTTCGCTTCCAACACAAGACTACTCTGCCTAGCCCTCACGACCGGTATTTATACGCGCAATGAAGATTCCAGAGTCGAATGGTCGCGATAAGTCGATAAATTTCGCGTAGGTACCTAACCGCCTATTGTTTCCGGGCGTTGACCCGTGACCTTGGCCTTGAACGGTTATTATTTGCGCGCGGTGCAGCCGGGTACATTCTTTTATGTTTCGACGTGCTTCTATAACGGATCTAGAACCTTCGTGGCCTATCCACGTGTTTCTATTAGTTACTCGGCGTAACACTGCCCCCTCCTAAGACATGCTCGTCCCGAGCATCATTAGATCCATGATACCGCGCTAAACGATCCACATGAACGATCTTGGGGGCACCTCTTGGTCCTTTTTGTATACGGTAGGTGACATCGTTAATCTTAGTCACGACTCTGTAGGGACCGTCCCATTTTGCCTGTAACTTAGGTGACTTTCCTTTGCTGCGCACCGGGTTATGCAGCCACACTAGTGAACCTTGGTCGAAACCCTTGTTGTTCATCTTGCGGTCGTAGCGGGTCTTCATCCTTTCGGACGTTTGTTGGCCTGATTGCCTGACATGCTCATATATGTCATCCATTCTGGTGCGTAAGTCGTTTGCATAATCAGTCACACAGCGGGGGGCATCAGGGGGAATCCCGGTGAGTAGATCCGCAGGCAACCGTAGTTCTCTTCCAAAGTTCGCGAAGGCTGGCGTTACCGTCGTACTTTCATGGACTGCACTCCGATATGACAAAAGGAACGGCTGGATGTGCTTGTCCCAATCCCTTTGCCTGTTTCCTACGACTTTTGCCAAATACCTTTCTAAGGTCTGATTGAACCGTTCGACCATTCCATCAGATTGCGGGTGGTAAGATGTAGTTCTGGTTTTATGGGTACCCATTACCCGACATGTCTCCTGGAATATTTGAGACTCAAAATTCCTTCCTTGGTCACTGTGAATTTCTAAGGGTACTCCAAATCGACAGAAGACTTCATGAACCAATTTATCTGCGACTGTCGAAGCTTCTTGATTAGGAATGGCGAACACTTCCGGCCACTTAGTAAAGTAATCCATCACAACCATGAAATACTTGTTCCCGCTTTCGCTTTCCGGAAACGGTCCTGCAACGTCTAGAGCTATTCGTTCCCAGGGCGCACCCACGTTGTAGACTTTTAATGCACCCCTGCTGCGCGTATGCGGTCCTTTTACAGCAGCACAACTTGTACATTTACGACACCAGTCTTCAACGTCATCCCGACAGTGGATCCAGTAGAATCGCTCTCGAATCTTCAACAAAGTTCTTTTGACTCCTAGATGACCTCCTGAACATCCGTCATGGTACAGTCGCAGGACATCTGGTACCTGTGCCTTAGGGACTACCATCTGTAGGTGACACTTGTCCCCTTTAGCATTTTCCCATTTTCGGCACAAGACACCATCCTGTATCAATAAACTGTCCCATTGAGCCCAATAACTTTTCGTCACTGTGCTCAGCGCTGCAACATCACTCCATGTTGGTTTCGAGGCGCCAGCTTTCATCCGTCCAAGAATCGGTTTAATATCCGTGTCAATTTCCTGAGCCTTCTGTAAGGTTTCCTTCCATTCATCACTCAGGTCTGTTTTCAGCATCCTCACGGAAACTACTTCCTTAGCCTCTTGTCTGACACAGTGCTTGCACATTTCCGGACATGGTCTTCGTGACAACGCATCTGCGTTACCGTGAGATCTGCCACTGCGATGTTCAATTACGAAGTCGAATTCCTGTAGTAGCTCAATCCACCTTGCTACTTGTCCTTCCGGGTTTTTAAACTGTAATAGCCACTTCAGTGCAGCATGGTCAGTTCGCAAATGAAATTTCCGTCCCAATAAGTACTTGCTAAAATGTTGTAACGTCTTAACTATTGCCAGCAGTTCTCTCCTTGTGACGCAATAGTTACTTTCTGGTTTTGACAACGATTTGCTGAAGTAGGCTATCACAACCTCCTGATCTCCTTTTCGCTGTGACAAAACGCCACCGATTCCTGTATTACTTGCGTCTGTGTCCACGATGAACTCGTTCTCCGTGTCAGGGTAGCCCAGTATGGGTGTATTACACAAACGTTCCTTTAACTCTTGGAAAGCACTTTCACAGTTTGCATCCCAGCGGAACTGCGACTTTTCCTCAGTCAGTTTGTGTAGAGGTTTCGCAATGTCCGAAAAATTCTTTACAAACCGACGATAGTAGGAGCACAATCCCAAGAATGCTCTAACTTGCGTCTTATCTTTTGGAACTGGCCAGTCTTTGACAGCAGCTACCTTCTCTGGATCGGTTTCGACACCCTTCTCAGAAACTACATGTCCCAAAAAACTTACTTGGTGTTTGAAAAATGAGCACTTCTTCGGACTTAACTTTAAATTGGCTCCTTGAATTTTTGATAGCACACGTTCAAGGTTTTGAAGGTGTTCATCAAACGTACGGCCCACAATGATGATGTCATCCAAATAGACCAAGCAGGCATCTCCAATTAGGCCAGTAAGCACTAGTTCCATGAGTCTCTCGAACGTGGCAGGAGCATTGCACAGTCCAAATGGCATGACTTTAAACTGCCACAGACCCTTTCCCGTAGAAAATGCAGTCTTCTCTTTGTCCTTGGGGTCTATTTCCACTTGCCAGTAGCCACTTTTTAGGTCCAGGGTTGTAAACCATTTCATTCCGGTTAATGTATCCAGCGTGTCATCGATCCTTGGCAATGGGTAGCTGTCCTTCTTCGTGACATCATTCAGCCGTCGATAGTCAACACAGAAGCGCATACTGCCATCTTTCTTTTTCACCAGCACCACAGGAGAACACCACGGACTAGACGAAGGCTCTATTACGCCATCCTTCACCATTCCCTCAATCATGGTCTCCACTTCCTTCTCTCGTGCAACTGGTAGCCTCCTGGGTCGCTGACGAATTGGTAACTCATTGCCAGTATTAATCTTGTGCTGAACCAATCCAGTCTTACCTATGTCCGCGTCATTTGAAGAGAAAATGTCAGCGTACTGGAACAACATCTTCTTGGCCTTGTTTGTTTCCTCTTCAGATAAATCATTCCGACAGTCTTCCAAGAGCGTTGCCACGTTAAACTTTGGATTTTGAACGATATTGCCAGTACACTGATCATTGCACCGTCGCATCCAGGCTACTTCTTCACAAGTACCCATTAATGTGCCCTTCTTAATCACTTGCTCCTTATCACTTGGGTTCAAAATGCGCACTGCTGATACATTGGTAGTCCTAACCAACGTTCGTGCCATCTTCCATGGGAAGTCACCGTCCAACCTTTCTATAAGAACGCATCTATTTATCTGCCCAGCATTCTTCGGTAAAGTCACAGGGACGATTGTTTCCGTTTTAGGGGCAAGGACAATTTTCTTTAGGCAGAACACATTCCCAGCAGTTGCACCTTCCATAAACACTTCTTCTGAACCGCACTTCAATACTCCTTGATTCAAATCGATCTCACAACAATGCTTTCGCATAAAGTCCAAACCCAGGATGCAATCATCTACTATGTCGGCTATGATGACATTATGCCGATATAATCTGTTTCCAAGTTTCAGTTCCATCTCCTTCTCGCCTCGGACGGGTATGTGCTGACCAGTAGCTGTTACAAGTTGTATGCTATCACGGTCATAGATAGAGTCCCCAAGAACCCGACGTGCCACCTGAGAATTCACGACCGTGCGAGAAGCTCCAGTATCTAGTGTTAGCCTACAGGGTGTTCTGTTGACTTCGCCTTTGATGATCAGGCTATTCCCATCATGGGCTTGCGAGATCGAAATCCTTGGGGCTCTTTTCCCACCAGCCAGCACCCGCCCCGCAGTCCTGGCTTTCTCTAGTTTCCCTGCTGCTCATCGTTGGTGGTATCCACCACCCTTACTCTATCGCTCTGACTCTTTTCACGCCAGGAGGTTCCCTTTGGGCAATTTGCTCGGAGATGGCCCTTTTCCCCGCAAATGTAGCATCTAGGCGAACCACCATCTCTTCGACCCTCGCTGCGTTTCGCGCATCCCACCTGGAAGTGACCCTTTTCCCCGCAGAGATGACATGTAGGCAACACAACCTCCCGGATACGGTGAGCCCGATGGTCCTGTCTGACTGCCTCCACTTCTAAGGCATGGGCCAAGGCGTCTTTTAGAGTATTGTGGTGCCCAAGTCTCACAGCGGCTCTGACTTCCAGGTCGCGAATTCCATCGACGAACGCCTGGACCAGATTTCCATCGATTTGCGCAGGTTTGGACTGATAGGCTTTCCGAACCAACTTTTCAACTTCTACAGCCCACTGCTGTAGAGTCTCGGCACTACGCTGTACCCGGTCCTTCAGCTGAGCACGAAACACGTATTCCAGGTGTGCGTCGCCATATCTCGAATCCAACGCTTCAAGTAGCTGGTCGTAGGTCATGTCTTTACCGAGGGCTTCCAGCACTGATAAAGCCTGGTCGCGGAGGGACAAGGTGAGTGCAGTCATGGCTTGACTTTTGTCCCACCCATTCGTCTTCATGAAGGCTTCAAACTGGATCCTGTAAGCCGACCATGAGGAGGTTCCATCAAAAGGTGGCACTTTAAACCCATGTAGTGAGGTGGTCATGGGAGCAGCAACCACCGGAGCCACAATTCCGTTTCCTGCCTTTATATCGCCTAACGCCTTTGTAACGTTGGCAATCTGTTCTTCGGCTTTGGAGATACGACTTTCATGCTGTTCCACCTGCTCCTTCATCACCCCAAGCTGTTTGCCAAGAGTGCCATGCAAATCTTTTATGAGGAGCATCTGTTCCTCTTGGCGGCGTGCCTGCTCCTCTTTGTCCTGCTGCAGTTGCTCTTGTAGTTGGCGTGCCTGCTCCTCCTGACGGAGTGCCTGCTCCTCCTGACGGCGTGCCTGCTCCTCCTGACGGCGTGCCTGCTCTTGCAGGATTACCATCAAGGCCGCCATATCAGGTGCTGGTGCAGGAGCAGCTCCAGATGGTCCAGCAGCTGGTTCTTCCAGCGGTTGCTGACGGACCAAAGGTTGTGGTGGAGACTCTTCAAAACGTCTCTGGTCCATCTCCTGCTGCCGCTGACTTCTGGTACGAATACCGTCAGTGTCTTCCTTAGGTAAAACTGGCATAATTTATCCCACTACTTCTGACACCAAATTGTTACGAGCTGGGGTTCGGGATAAATTAACTAAACCAATTTACCAATAAACAAACAAACACTTTAATTAAATTCACTAAAACACAACAATAATCACCACAACGTCACTATAGTTATACACTACACTCAATAATATCGCACAATTAATCACTTGTTAACTCACTTCGATCTTCACTTGTTCGCTTCCAACACAAGACTACTCTGCCTAGCCCTCACGACCGGTATTTATACGCGCAATGAAGATTCCAGAGTCGAATGGTCGCGATAAGTCGATAAATTTCGCGTAGGTACCTAACCGCCTATTGTTTCCGGGCGTTGACCCGTGACCTTGGCCTTGAACGGTTATTATTTGCGCGCGGTGCAGTCGGGTACATTCTTTTATGTTTCGACGTGCTTCTATAACGGATCTAGAACCTTCGTGGCCTATCCACGTGTTTCTATTAGTTACTCGGCGTAACAATATCATACATGTGTCTTATTTTTTTGATTCCCTTTTTTGTACCTACCTTAATACAACCTTATTTTCTGCTGTATTGGTTATACATTCATACACTCACGCCTTTTTTCAACCGGTAAATACAGACAGATAGAAAATACAGACCGTAAGGTACTTGCAACGAATCTAAAAAAAAGGTAGATAAAATTGGTTTTATTTACACAAAAATACACAGTGTACATAAATGCCATAAATCAATATAATGCAGTTCAATTAAAATACGGGAGTATAATAATATAATTATAAACAAAACTATGTATTCGGCGCACGTAGGCGTCAAGTATTTTATTTTATTAGATTACAAACAAAGCGAAAGGTGTTTTACAAAGTATATGACCAAATGTACCGACAAATAAATCTTATTTGCTCAAATTATCACTAAGAACATGTTAAATATTCATTTAAACATGGTAATCTCTACACATGTCATCCCAGATTGTGAAGCACACGCTTTTATTAAAAAGTTTACAGTGATTCTCGTAATAAATCTTGAAGCAGATAATTTACTACATTTCTTTATCTAATTTACTCGTCCTAACGGTATGTGTGTGAAATTTTCTTATCACTACCGGTTTAAAGTGATTATCGCTGTGCTCATAGCTCCAAACTATGACGTCACATGTTGGCTTCCATAAACACAAGTTAAGTACATATAATATAGTTTAAGTAAATATTGAAACACCTTTCAATCAATGATCATGGAACCAGTATTGTATGATTTATAAAGTCCGGAAGTGTAGAGCCGATTAAGTAACGCTTAAAAGTCGAAAATATAAAATTGATAATACCAAACTATCATCGTCATTGGCTTCTTTTCACAGCAAGACCGCTTGGCTTACTAACCCACGGGTCGAACACACACTTAATATTATGCGTATGTTTTTACATACCATTCACACTTTGACAAGTTACGTCAATATTTACTTTAATACTTTTCTATTCGTCGCTAATACACGTTTATTATAAGAACGAAAGCGAAAAGAAACTCGAATAACAAAACAGGGTATCGGATAAAAAGATCAAGTCATGTCCCAACAAAGGGAGAAGATTACACGGACTGCCCACCAAGTTTCGAATAATCCTTTAAAAATAAGACAAAAAGAAGCCATCGTTACACCGACTAGAAATATATTTTCAATATTTGCCTCGACAACAATGGCCGGAGCTTTTTTTCATTCCCAGTTAGCGGAATAAACTCCGTATCAAATTTCCCCCCAGATAACCGTAACGATTTATTTGCGGTATTATACTCAATCGAATTATTCACAAAAGAATACCCACAATTCGGGAGCTTACGAAAATTAAAACACAATGCACTTTTCTCTTCCGCTGTACACGCAACGTACGCACACTGTTAACGATAGTACGGAAATACTCTGTGTGTAACGTCCCATATTCTGGCTCATCTCGACGGCTCGTGCCGTTTTTGGGCGAAATGGTGTCGTCTAGCGTTCGAGCGAAAGTCGATTTTCGTAGTGTGTGGACGCCGCTTTGGAAGGGCGGCCGTCGCGTAAGCTACGGACCACGTGCACCTCGACTGCTTGCGCTTAGTTCTTCACGAACTGTGTGGGAGGTTAGTCCGCTACATGAATATAATGTTCCTTGAATGTCATGCGCTAAGCGTTCGCCGCGAAAAAGCGTATTTCGCTTGCGCCCAGCAGTGATGCGTGTGTGAGTTTTGTCGCTCCACGTGATTTTGACAGTCGAATCGTTCACGTAGCCGGCTAGTTTTTTTTTATCAACAGTGCGATGTGCGCGGACTGAAGCGACAGAGAAAGTGCTTTTGATAACAGTTTATGTGAATGAACCGCGGATATATAGATATGCTGTAAGATCAAGGGAGGCCACATCAAGGATGATTGTAAAATATAACTTGGCCCAATTTCCGCCGGCAATGGAGTGTTTTCGGTAAGTCGCTAATGAGATTTTTGATTGAGGATCGGTATCTTGAATTAATTTAATTTCAAAGTTGGTTTGCAAATATTTGTTTCACATTATTTTGTTAGGAATTCCAGTTAATAGGTTCGGAGTTGATTGTAAATAAGTCTGTGAAGGGATGATTGATGACTGGAGGTAATGACTTGCCTTTATTTGAGTAGCTAATGATCCGTATCGGTCAACCCTTTTGATTTTCGTGGCATCAATATATTAACCCTCGTACCATGTCATCAATATTATACTATAACCTACATCCATATATTATAATTTAAACTTAGAACCCCAGTGTTCGAAGTTTAAATTGCTTTCGGCAAAAGGGTTCTAGAACAGTTTCAAATTCAATTCCAGATTAATTGTCCTGTCGTGTCCTTAGGTAAGGTACCGCAACCGGCCTGCGACAAATTAAATTCATTGTTTATGTATAACGTCACTTCTGCGCATGCTCGTTACTATGTCAACAAACTATGTAGATATACATAGATAGTATATATGTATGTGCTTGAATTTTAATGGATCTCCGGAGCCGCGTAGCTAATAGAAATTTCGTGAAACTATAAAATTTTTGCGTTGTTTAGGCTTCGCTATTTTCGCAGGCGTGTGTCAGCTCTAGAAATGCCTAGTGCGTTCAACTGTGACGTCATCTTTTGTTATATTAAGACTGAAGTCTTTGAACTTAATTGTTGGTGTTTGTAAATTATGTTGATTTAGTATTTAATTGTTAAAATTTTTGCTTTTTGCTCTAATATTTGCCTTATTAACTAGCTAGCCATATCATCATAACATAACATACCATTACAGCTGTATACCCTGAAGGGTAAGGCAGAGGAATATAATGTGCACCCATAGTTCGCCGGTATGTTAAGATCGCATTTAATAGGGGGCGAGCCTATTGCCATTGACCGTGCTCAAATAGAAAACTACGAGCTGCTACTGAGACTTTTATGGGAAAACTCAGCAACTGTGCTCAACTTGGGTATCGAACCCGAGACTATAAGACTAATGAGGCACACCTCATAGTTATTTGCATGGCAAACAAGACAGACGTTGTAAACAAAATTATGTAATTCTAGAAACTTCAAACAGAATTATGTCCGTATTGATTTATTTCTTTATTAAGTTCTTTATGTACAAAAGCGTGCGCATGACTACATGCCAAGCTATACGTATCCATTTAAAGGCTGACCTCGCACTGTATGGAAAGCCTTTATAATGTCAGGTCAGGGTATCCTGGTTTTATTAACTCCTAGCTTAGCATTTAAGCCATGTATATGCTCAGATCAAATAAAAAGCTAAGATGGAACTTTACGAACAAAGAAGTGAGGCCGGATAAAACTACGCCATGCCGTTTACAAACACAATTACAGACACACACGCATACCGAAACTACGCCTTATCTTGTCGGTCGAGCTTTCGATAGCTCGATAGCTTGACTGACAAGATAAGGCGTAGTTTCGGTATTGTTATATAGTGTAAAATTGTGTTTTTAAACGGCATGTAGTTTTAGCCGGCCTCACTTCTTTGTTCGCAAAGTTCCATCTTAACTTTTTATTTGATCTGAGTGTATATGTTAGTATTTAGGTATTTATATACATGTACATAGGCAATTATGTTTGAGTAAACAATCCTATTTCATAACAGCTAAGCCTTTAATCCTCGAAGGATTTGACAGCGGTGCTCCAGTTTATCCTTTTGGTACACACAGCTATACATCAAACTATACAAATTCAGTTTAGACTGCCCTCCCATTGTAAAGGTATTCCGTACAATTCAAGTCCAGCCTATACTGGTTTAGTATAGCTTGATGTATAGCCGTGCGTACTATATCAATTACTTAGTATACCTATCGATATATATGTATATACTTTTCTCAACAACAGTGGGGTTGGCTTCCATTGTGATAGATGCTGTTGAATAGCAGTATACTAGACAAAGCGACTGCTATTAGACCCTCCGCAACCCAATTTCTGGGCAATACCGATATTGTAGAGATTTTGTCAAGTTTTTTGGTCAACTGACTACTAACAACTGGGACCAACAACTTCTACGTGCTCTCCGAGGCACGTCAACACATTATGTTAAGAATGATCATCCATCCACACACTGACCTTGGCGAGTGCAGCCTACTCCTTGCAGATCGGTTGATCAACATAAACATAACAACATACCATCATGCCCGTATTTCACGAAGGGTTAGCCAGAGTTGAACTAATGTACCTACATCCACACTTCACCAAATCCAGACTCCGAGCTGCTACGGAGAATTTCATTGAAAAACTCAATTACACTTTGTTCAACCTGGGAATCGAATACAAAACTTCTAGGTGTAGCAGTCGCGCTTAGGACCACTAGACTAATGAGGCAGTCTCATCAGCTATTCATCAGCTTAGTTATTACTTCGCTACAAGCCCCTCGTATTGCTAGTAGTTCGTATGAATGCTTATATCTTATCTAAACTAACAATAAATAGATTACCAAACTAATTGACTGATATCATAGACTTCCCTTTTAATACCTGCAACCTGCACAGACTACGTGATACTCTTGCAGCTTTTTACGTACTCAATTTTATTACATAACATAACATATAAGCTAAATATGCTTGTGTTACGAGTGGGTTCACGTCGGTAGTGCAATGGGTGGGGCTCGAACCGGCAACCATATGATCGCAAGTCCGACGCCCTAGCCATTAGGCTACCGACGCTTCATTACCGCAAATGTGTTTTTTTTAAAGAAGCTTATTCCAATTTCCAATGCAATGCAAGCAATGTGGGTCCCACATTACTAGTATTCTTGTTAACCCCTCGTACTAAGCTAAATGCTTGTATTACGAGAGGGTTTAAGTTGGTAGCGCAATGGGTGGGTTTTGAACCGGCAACAACATGATCGCAAGTCCGACGCCGGAGGCGAGCCGATCCCCCTTAAGAGACTATGATTCTCTTACTTTATTTCAGTGTTTCTTCTTAGAGATCGTTGGTTAGAAAATGCCGATGTCATGTAGAATATAAAAACAAAACTAAAACCATTGACTTGGAAGTCTCTCTTAAGATCTACTTGCAAATAAATAGGTATCATTCTTCTAATCACAGGCAGTGGTCTTGGTAGCTTAGTTGGTAAAGCGTCTGGTGTACCTAGCCAGAGGGACACAGGTTTAAACCCTGCCTGAGGCCAAATTTCTCTTTCAATAGGAAATTTTCTTTCAATAAAAAAAAATCTTTCTGATCATTCTTCTAAATTAACTTTATTTATTACATTAATCCAATATAGAGATCGTGATCCTGCAGAGGGTTGGAAAAAAATGTTGAGTCTAGTAATTGCAGGTTAACCCCCAAATGGTCACTAGCTATACCATATATCAAATTAAATTTACCACACAGGTTAAGTTGCAAGGCAAGATATAAGTCTATCATAAACTTTTACAATATCAATTTAACGAAAGAAAGGTGATGATAATTAAGTACCTGCCTATAACAAGACATTATAATGAGCTTTAATTATACACGGAGCTATCTTTTGTAAGGCTGCCAATGAAAGACAAATGAAATTATAATTACCTTTAAGGTGTTTCAAACCATTAATCATATTGTATCACCCATACCATCACGCATGTATTCCCCGAAGGGTAAAGCAGAGATGTTCTGTTTTATATCCACAGTTCACCGATTTTTTTAGATCTCTCGTAATACGAGGAAGACCCGATAACCGCTACCCGAAAGCTTCTAGAAATTTCAATAAAAAACCCAATAGCACTACTCGACCCAGTAATCAAACCCAGGACTTTTAACTTAACATTTCCCTTATGGCCATTAGATTAATAAGGCAGTCATCAATCATTGTTTTTAAGACAAATAAATTTTAATTAACGCGAGAAAAATGGAGTATAAACGACAATTATTTTAATTCTAGTATTATAATTTTAGCTCACATACATAATATACAAATTTCATAAGTTTTAATGATCCGCTTTACATGAAATTCTCATAACATTTTAATGTTGGATCTACTTCCATAATTTACCTATTACAGATTGTATAATTTTTACCGTATCGGGTAAAACAAATGTCCATAAAATATCTTTATAGATAATTTTACCATTAATTTCACTTGGCAACACTATTAATATACTAATCAGTACTGCTCGGGTTACAACGCCTGCCTTTCAAGCGATAAACAAGTTTTTTATTGCATGTTTATCAAATTAACACGAAGTCTATAAAATTGATCTAGGAATTCCATAAACAAGATAAAAAAATAATTGGCGATATTCCAAAAATATTGCCAAATTGGTTTATAGCGCAGCTGCTAAGCATGAGATCCTGGATTCACACCTAAGGATGCATAATAATAAATAAGCTTTATTTCTTTCTCCATATCTTGCAATTCAAATGTAGTGTTAGTAAAATTTACTTACATCGTAAGAGTTAGTTTGTGTTAGTTATAAGATATGGATCCCCTTTGGGTAAAAGCCTCCTCCATCTTAAGCCATTCCTCCCTATCCTGGGCGGCTGATATCCAGTTCTTCCAAGCAATTTCAGTAATATCGTCTCCCCACCGCTTACGTGGTCTGCCTTTGTTTCTTTCTTTCTTTCTTAGGATGCATATCTACCAGATAATATATGTATGAGGTAATATAAATGTACCTATAGGCCGACCGTTTAACTCGCGTATCGCCTGCGCGGCAAGAAGGGAGCGGTAGGAAGTAAATAAATACTTAAAAAAGATACATAAGATTTTATGTTGTGCTAGGGCCACGCTGTTCGCAGCATGAATGGGCCGGCTTGACCGGGGAAGTACCACACTCTCGCAGAAGACCGACGTCCGAGTAGTAGCGTTTAGTTACTGCGCTTCGTTCGGTGAGCGAGCGGGCCGGAGGCCCAATTCCTCCCACAACCCCCTTCCTTCTCCTTTTTTCCTTCCCCTCCCTTTCCCTAAATAGGCTCGGCAACGCATCTGCAACTCCTTTGGTTTTGCAGATGTCCATGGGCGGCAATGACTACTTACCATCAGGTAGCTCGCCTGCTCGTTTGCCGAGTTATACCATAAAAAAAAGATACTTATTATTTTATTCTTTACCAACAATATCTATCTCGAGATAAATCTTTGGATTATTGACTCCTTGTGTAGCGTTACCCGCCCCCGCTCCCTTCTTACCGCGCAGGCGATACGCGAGTTAAACGGTCGGCCTATAGTTTAGAAGTGGATGAGGAAAAAATCCAGCAATAGTAGTGTCTCGCTGGCATACCTATGTGCCAGCATGAATGGGTCGGCACGACCGGGGAAGTACTAGCCTCCCACAGAATATCGAAGTGAAGTAACAGTATGTATAAGTACTGTTTCGTACGTTGAGTGTGGAGCGTCGGAGGCCCAATTCCTCCTTCAGTCCCCTTCCTTCTCCTTTTCATTGATAGGCTCGGCACCGCATCTGACACTTCTTTGGTATTATACTAACAGTCGCCAGCACATCAGGTTATACAATACTGTCAAAATTCCTCTATATGACAAACTGAGAAAATTTGTCATTTTGTGTCAACTTGATGTGCTGGCCATCGTACATGTCCATGGGCGGTGATGGTTCCTTGCCATCACGAGGCGTGCCTGCACGATTACCGAGTTCACTCTTAAAAAATGCCATATTGGTTTTTAGCACAAAAGATAAGCATGATATACTGGATTCGATCTCACACGTATGCATTTCTACTAAATTTATGCGAAGTAGCTGAGTAATGGGTGAGATATAAATCCACTATTAATATAATTATAAGCTGTGTTTGTTTGTGGTTTACACGCAAAGGCATAGAAAAAATAAATATATTTATTGTGCTCTAAGACCTCGCTGCGCATGATTCAATAGTTCCTACATAATGGTTGAGCTACACGATGACATATGTATGGGTGCCGTCAGCTAGAACTGGCCAGCTCAAAACTGCTAATGCTCTTCCTCCGAAAGGCCTGTTCAGACATTTCCCCACATTGTGAAACTAGCATATCTGATAATTCTAATTCTAATGATTCTCTGAGATCGTCAGATAGAAAATGCTGTCGCATTCTAGTTAAAAAAAAGTGAAACATAGACTTATAGAAGTGTCTTTAAAATATCTATTTGCCGAAATAAAACATCATTCATCTATCACGAAATTTTAGTATAAGTAATTAAGTACCGAAAAAATAATAAAAAATATGTTTCTCAATTCTCAAAGACCTATGTAATAAATAAAATGGCCATTTAGTCAGCTACGAGACGAGCCCACCTAAAGTACGGCTATATTTAGACATTTATTATCTGAAGTGGCTATAAACCGAACTGTAAATAAGGATACACAAGCTCTTTATTGATAAGATGCGTATGCGCATATACCTAACATTATTGGCAAATTTCCCTATTTCTGACATCTTGTGATGTTGCAAAATAATTTATAATATAGCAATATGAAAATAAAATAAATAAATAAAATAACTAGTGATAGACAATTAATTAATAGATATAGACTGCCTCGTTGGTCTAGTGGTCCCAATCGCGACTGCTACGCTAGAGGTCTTGGGTTCGATCCCCAGGTCGAGCAAAGTGTTACATGGGACCCAAACATACCGGCAAACTGTGGGTGTACATTAAGTGCACCTCTGCCTAACCCTTCGGGGAATACAGGCGTGATGGTAAGTTATGTGTTATGTTAATAGATATAATTATATTGTAGCTATTATAAAGATGTTATACGATAGTAATAATACCTGCCTCATTAGACTAGTGGTCATAATCACGACTGCTACGATTGTTCGATTCCCAAGTCGAGCGAAGTGTTTTTTGGGTTTTCTATTAAATTCTTAGTAGCAGCTCGGAGTCTGGACATGAGCCCGGTGAATGGCAATAGGCTCGCCCCTTATAACATGGGACCTAAACATACCGGCGAACTGATTAATTACACCTCTACCTAACTGTTATTAAAGCGCATACTACTTATTATAATGTATTTACAAATGATATTCGTAAATTAAAGCATATAAACCTTCCTAGATTGTAATCTCTTTCTCTTGGTGAAAACTGTATGAAAATCCATACAGAAGTTTCTGAGATTAGCCTGAACACACACAAAGTCGGCGTGCGGCCACCGCGGTGTCGGCGGTTTTAATGTATAATTTGTTTAGTAACGGATCGATTTACGAAAAGAAAGTGTATTCGAGAATTGATGGTAGGAATAATTTTTCACCTGCTGTAATTCTCACGACTGCAACTTATTCATATCACAAAGGGGTTGCTACTAAAATAATGGATCGATTTCCTTCCCTTTGTTTTGTAAGTTCGTCATACGTAATATGGCGCCTATGATAGCAAGATTCTTTAGGTATATTTGCCAATTTTCCCCTAAAATATTTGAATACTTCAGTAGTTTTTTTCCTATTTTTACATTTTTAATAATTATTGACCTTAGTTTTAGTCCATAAAGTTCTAGACATTATTTGAAACTTGTTAACCAATATTCCAAATATGTTAATTGAAACGAGAGGGGAAGAATTATTTTGCAATTTATGTACGCACGGCGACACAAACGCTATACAAAACCAATTTTACTATACTACTATACTATGAAGTAGACGTGCGATAACCTTTAGTTCGTAATCGATATCATCAATTCGAACCTAGCTTCGTTTGCGTCTGGGATACAGGTTCATTTTATAATTCTTGGGAAAAAAGTTACAAAATCTGTTACTACATAATATTTTTGCTTGCGTCAGCGAAAACTAATTCGTGGATCATTATCTTATCGAATACGAATAGATACCTTAATTGCAAGTAGGTATAGCGTACATGCTATGAAAGCATTTCCTTGAACCGAATTCGATTAGTATGGTAGAACAACACCCGAGCGGTTTCTTCGAGTAATCGATACTCACCTTAGTGGCTCTTAGGGGAGTCACTAACTTAGCCACTAATAAGTTACGAATACATCTGATACTTTGCAAGTGTATTCGAATAGCTTATCGATTAGGTAAGCCAAGTTTAGTAATGTTCTACGTATTAACATAAAATAAACTTACCATCACGCCTGTATTGTATATACTCTATATTATTATTTATATATTTATATACGCTGTATTGCACACCAATAACAGGATTATTATATTGTTTATTTTTTATTATATTTTAGTATTAAATAATGTGAAATGTTCACAAAGGTATGAATTTTCTAGTGAAAGAAAAATTCGGCCTCAAGGAGGGTTTGAACCTGCGTCTCTCTGGTTAAGTACACCAGACGCTTTACCAACTTAGCTACCGAGACCACTGCCTGTGATGTCGAATACTTGTCACCTTAGTACCGAAATAAAAAAGACACTCTTTTAGACATATTTAAATAAGAAATTTCGACTTTAACTTTGTCCCTATTTTCACAACAAACTGCAATTTTGTCCTGCTCCTATGTTGCTTAAATTTTTAAGAGGTGTGTCAAAACGCTTAAAGCTCTGTTCAAATAGCATGACAACGCGTGTAAACGTTTTAACGTGAAACGTCACGGCAAGCTTAGCGTGCTTATAGCTCTCTAAATATTCCAAAATATCTCCCTTTGGTGTACTCGTCCTGTTTATTATCCTTTGGGTACGATGTAAACGGAATAGCAAATATTGTGCAAATATTACTTTGATTTAGAAATTGTAGATATAAAAAAATCAACAAGGGTGCATAATACCTCAACTCGCATTTCTAATTTTGCATCGCGCCAGCTCCCTCTTTATTATATAGCGCGATAGATAAGGTAATTTATATTTTCAAAAAAAATAATTTTATTAAAAAAAACTAATAAACATAATATTTATACTATTTATCCTATTAAGTTCAGTTAATAGCGAAATTTCCAGGGAAGTATTTTTTTAAATGCTTAACGCTTTGGAGGTAAATTCCTTATTGTTAACATTTTTTCTATAGAGAAAATTCTAGGGAATCACGTTTTCGCTACAAATTGTAGGTACATCAATCCTCAACTTTTCTTAATATTTAATACAAAGGAAATTCTGCAGTAATTTTGATATAACAGAGAATTACGCTAAACGATTTTAGGTTCTATAGACCCTTAACGACAAACGCCAACGCGGCACGCCCAGACAGAAATGGCGGGATGAACAACAAGCTAAAAATTTATATTTTCTGAATAAAAACAACTACTCTTAATGAATCTCTATATAACTCCACGATAACAACTAGAGTCAATAACGTTTCATAAACGCTTGTGAAAGCTTATTTGACAAAAAAAAAAAATAATAATAATAGATAGGTACATGGCTACGGTCCATAAATCTCCAGTATAAGTAGACCTCACACAGTATGGCCTTTTCGTATAATAAGAGGTCACTTGGTCAATTTCGAAAAACTGACTTCTGACAGCAATAGACAGGATAAAAGAAAATAAAAGTTAGTTTAGTTAGTTTGCTCTACAGTGGAATATAGTATGATTATATACCCTTTTTTAGTAGATATACTATAGAAACAGGCAGATAGTTACCTAAGTATTCCATTTTTATCCAAACAATGCGTCACACTGTCTTGTCATAGCTGTTTATCATCTTAAAACGTCAATATTTGCTCGGATGCCGTTTAAAGGTGTTTACAAAAAACTCAAAAGGTAGCTTAGGTAAACATTTTAGTCGCCATTCTTGTTACAATTTGTCATATTTTTGCTCAAATACATAAAACTGCAAATAATGTTAACCATAGATAGATTTATTTTATGGTCTAAATGTATTGATAAAGGTCATTAATATTTTAAGTTATACTTATTCATTTTATGAGGTGGTATTTCCTCATTTTATTCCTACAAAGTATTATAGTTTTAATATTCGCGTAAGTATCAGAACTCAGTATCTCCACGTATTTGTTAACTAGTATTACATAGGTATATTTAAGGCTAGGTTTTTCTGCAAGAACATGGTGAAAGAGAAAAAATATTCTAGATATTAAAGCGGATAGCGTTATCTCAATAAATGCATATTATTTGATGTTCTTATCCGAATATAAATATTATTCATATTGATAGTCTAAAAGTTGATATTAACATTGATTTGTAAGAAATTTTAAGAGCATTCCAAATATGAACACTCGAGTGCAATCTACATCAAACGGTTTACGTGCAAATCGGATGTTACGAAAATAACTAACCAATCAATGACCTTACTGAAATGTATCCATCAGTCATAATTTGAATATGGTAAGCTTTATTTTGGGTAGGGTTGCCCGTCCGGGTATTCCTGGATTTATCCTAGTTTAGAGGGAGTCCGGCGAGAGTCTGCGGGATTTTATTTATAGTCCGAGTTTTAAAGTAACCGGTCCCTGCCGGGTCATATAACAATTGAAAAATTATTATTAAAACATTAAAACATAACATAACATACATAACATACCATCACGCCTGTATTCCCCGAAGGGTTAGGCAGAGGTGTACTAATTTACACCCACATTTCGCCGGTATGTTTAGGTCCCATGTAATAGGGGGCGAGCCTATTGCCATTAACCGGGCACAAATCCAGACTCCGAGCTGCTACTGAAAATTTCATAGAAAAACCCAATAACACTTTGCTCGACCTGGGGATCGAACCTAGGACCTCTAGCGTAGCAGTCGCGCTTAGGACCACTAGACTAATGAGGCACTTAAAAAAAAACTATTTAAATGTCCAGGAAATCCAAATACAGGATAACCATAACTTTTGTCTTGGTTCCTAGATTTAGGTGGTGCATGTAATTGTGTTTATACACGGCAAGGCGTAGTTTTAGCCGGCCTCACTTCTTTGTTCGCAAAGTTCCATCTTAACTTTTTATTTGATCTTAGGAGAAAACCTCTAAATGAGAGAATTAAACGCTTAACTTAATCGGAAGGTAGATATCGACAATTATTGTCCTACAAATATGTCTTTAAGTTAAAGTGTGTACTTAACATAATTGTTAACAATAGTAATGCCAGCACTAAAGAGGAAATAAGAAATTTATCAATTTAAAATAACAATAAATACATTATACAGTTTATTGATTTATTACCAACAACTGCTAAGCTGACCTATTTTGAAGCGCTTTAACATAATATACTGTTTTATTAAAACTTTGACATTTCGTTAAAGTCACGCATTTGTTGCGCAAGCGCCATTACACCCGTACATTGCGTCGTGCCAATACGTTGGAAATTAAATTTATTACTATGTCTAATTGGTTATATTAAACTGTGAAATATGTGTTTCGGTTACTACAGAAGTTATCAATGTTTTATGTCCTTTCCGTCTTTGTGTACATTAACGGTTTCGGATTACTTATTTAACCGCGGTTTGGACATGTAAATAATCGGGTTAGTAAAATTTACAATCGGTTAACAGTCGGTAAATTTCGAAATGGCGTTCATTATAAGTTATTTAAATGAAGCGTTGGTTTAATATGTTATAAATCAGTATAAAAGTAAGCGTTACTTTTTTTTGGTATGTTATTGTTTTTCAACAAGGGAACTTTGGTATGGTATGGTCACATTATTTTTGTAGGTACAATCACGCCTAGTTTCCCGAAGGGTAAGGCAGAGTTTGTGTACTACTGTACAAATCCACAGTTTGCGGTATGTTTAGATCCTATGTCGAAACTATTGCTTTTAACCGAGCACAAATTAAAACCGAGTTGCAACTGAGAATTTCATATAAAAACCCGACAATACTGCTCGACCAGTGAACCCAGGACTTCTAGCATAGCAGTTACTAATGGGACAGGCATTTCTACGTAACTCTTCGGGGAATACAGGCGTGATAGTATATTATCCTACTAATATTATAAATGTGAAAGTTTGTGAGGATGGATGGATGGATGTTTGTTGTTGTTTACTCTTTCACGCAAAACGTACCGAACGGATTTTGATGAAACTTTACAGTATTATTGTTTGTACATCAGAATAACATATAGGCTTTAATTTATAACGATATTTTGGGAAATTCCCACAGGATTGGGAAAAATCTATTCTACGCGGACGAAGTCGCTGGCAGAAGCTAGTATATCATACAAAGATTACATGAGTACAAAACGGGTTATACAAAAAATACTGAACAGAGAACGCGTTTTAGAGCTATGTTGCCCTTCCAAAAACCCTCCACTAACCAGGTTAATAAACGGAAATAAATTACACAGTTTATTAGTGATACTAATTAGTAAGCCCTGATAAATTAAAGTGTGAAATTAACATTCCATTGTCGCTTTTGATGTACCTACCTAATTAAGTGACAATATATCAACTGTATAGTTTAGTGCAGTGATATCCTACCTGAATAGACCATTGGATTGCCAAATCAAAGGTCTTGAGTTCGAATCCAAGGCCTGCACCTCCGTCTTTTCGAAGTCTTGTGCGTATTTAGATTTTTGTTAAGTATCACGTAGAACCTGCATGCTTGAGAGATTTTCTCGACGTCGTGTGAAGTCTGCCAACCCGCAGTAGGCCAACGTGGTGGAATTCCTCTCTTTCTGTGAGGAGACCAGTGCGCAACATAAATAAAATACCATCACACCCGTATTTTCCCAGGGGTTAGGTAGAAATGTACTTTTGTACACCCACAGTTCTCCGGTTTGTTATAGGTCCTTTGTTACCTACAAGTGAAGAGCCTATTGCCGTTCATTATCATTACAACCTATATCCATCTATATCATCCAGAACGATCTTCAGCTTTCTTTATCCAGTCACTGCTGTCTTCCGCAAGTCATCACTTCATCTGGCCGGGCAACAATCGGGCAAAAATCTTATTGCCATAATGTACCAGTTAATAATGTTATACCTTTTATTTTTAAAGAGTGTCCATGGAGTTTCTTGCCGGATTCTTCTCCATAGGATCAACGTTTAAGAACCTTGCAACTAGAGTCATAACGTTTTATAAATGCTTGTAAAGGCTTATCTAAAATAAAAACATTTGAACCTGAACTTGAACTTGAACCCATCTCCGATGTGATAATGAGAATTCAAGAAAACCCAATAACACTGCTCGACCTTGGACCTCTCGTAGCAGTCACGGTTAGGACCACTAGACTTATGAGGCAGTGCCCAGCAGTGGGACGATATAATGGGTTGATGATGATTATAGATTAGAGAAAACTGATAAAGTGAATTAAAGTGAGTTAAGTAGTCTAGTGGTCCAATTCCCAACTCGAGTAGTGTTATTGAGTTTTTCTATGAAATTCTCAGTAGCAGATCCGAGTCTGGATTTGGGCCCGGTTAATGGCTAAACATGCCATGGTGAAGCGTGGGTGAAGATTTAGTGTGCCTCAGCCTAACCCTTCGGGGAATACAGGCGTGATGGTATGTATGATAAAGTGAAATTGGGCTTATATTATCAACACAGCTGCTTATCTCAGCTGTTGCAACGAGTTTGCTGTTACCTAATTATGAATGGGGGCAATGGCTAGCCGACGATACACCGAGTGACAATAATAGACGCGCTCGATGTAACGTTTATATCGATATTAGTGATATGAGATGCATGATTTTTGTTCTTTGCTTGTTTAAATGATGCGTTTTTAATAGGAAATATTATAGTGAAACTTTTTTTGTATATAAATTTGAAAGACATTTGACAGTTCATACGTCAAATCGACTTTGTTTATATGTTTAACAACTGCTATCATCTAACTTAGCACATAAATAATAATAATATTGTTTTTTTTTTTGTGACACAAATAAAACTGCTTTCTTTCTTTCAACACTTTTTACTTTAATCCCGATATTTCTGTTGCTTTGCAGCCGATGATATATTTTAAAATTTCAATTACAAGTTGTTTTCCTCATATTCATGAATATGTGGATCGCCTCAAGTAAGCACATCAAGCTATAAAATCCAGTATCGACTGATCTCGCATTGTAAACGCTTTCCGCGTAATGCGAGGCCAGCCTATACTGGATTTGTATAGCTTGATGAGTAGCCGTATGTACATGGGACCTAAACATATCAGCGAACTATAGGTGTAGATTAATATCTACAACTCTGTCTAATCCTTCAGAGAAAAAGCGTGATGATTATGTTAGTTCTGGATTCCATATTGCGAACCAAATCAATTAGTGTCCAATCTTAAACTCCTTTAGATGCATTTGTCATTGAGCATAGGTATTTCCTTTAATTATCTTTTATTGCTTTGTTGAATGAATGCCTATATAGTTTTGAGTATATAGCATTAATGCTTATAATTACGTCACGTCCCATTGAAGAACTTATATCAGGAAATGAGGATACGTCAAAGACGGGAAACACCGTCTCCCGGTATGACTGAATAGAATGATTTAAAAAATGTTCTATATAGGAATTATGGTGAAGGTATGTCAATTTTCTTTTTTAAGATGTATATCCCGTGTATGTATCTTGATCTTGAAGAATTTCTTCATTAGTCTAGTGGTCCTAACAGCGACTTTTACACTAGAGTTCCTCGGTTTGATTTTTATTTAAGAGACAGCATAGCATTTAGGTGTGTCTGTGTTGTAAGAGACATTTAACGGATACGAAGGTACGCCATGAAACTAAATAAATACCTGCGGAACATTATTATATTCCCTTGGGTAGGAATCAAACTCACATCTCTTGTTTCAACGGTATTTAGAAGTGAACCAATTAGACCTTTACACTTAATGTAGGTAATGTCAGATACTAAACAACATTACAGAAACAATACTAGACACCTACCACTTAAGGCTTAATAATAGCGTCCTTCTGAAGGTTAATTCAACTCATGCGCATAGTGCATTCACTCTCACAATTACTATTCATAAAAAGCGTCGTGCTGTCATATCTAAACTATATCGGCCTCATACAAATCAGCGCACGTGACGCATGCTCCTGCATAAAACAAGCGCGCCCGCGCATAGCCAGACGATGACATTAGGCACAGCCCAAGAATATGTGAAATGTAAACGAGTAAAATAGAACTAGATGACAAATAAAATAGTGGTTATTCTGTGGTTAATAATAATAGAAGAGTCACGTCTATTAAATAGTTTGGGAACTATTTGAATAATATGACTGTGATGTCTATGGAACTTCCTCATTAGTGTAGTGGTCCCAAATGAGGCTGCTACGCTGCAGGTCTTTGTTTTGATTCTAAGGTCAAGCAGTGTCATGTCTTTTTGTTTTTCTATGAAATTAAAAATAAAATGGGACGTAAACAAACATACCATCGAACTGTGGATGTAGGATGTAGGTACATGATAACACCTCTGTATAACCAATTTGAGAACACAGGCGTGATAGTATGTTTATGTAAGTGTTAGA
Organism: Subacronicta megacephala; assembly: GCA_958496365.1. Lineage (NCBI taxonomy): Eukaryota > Metazoa > Arthropoda > Insecta > Lepidoptera > Noctuidae > Subacronicta > Subacronicta megacephala. The sequence continues at coordinate 5,172,223 of OY292526.1, forward strand.
TCTGTTTGGATGAGCGTAGAATAAAAATATGATCCTATTTGGCTTTATGGGGTTTTTAAAACTATGAATTGCTCGAGACCCGAACATATTCAACTACATACAATAATTATGTTATTTAACTAACTGGCTTCACAAAGAATGTCCTAAGCTGCTCTCGAATCGTCTGAATATTTATTTATTTACGAATGTTCACGCATTAACTTGGTTGTTAACTCCTCACATAGTCCAGTATTAAATTTGTTGATGCCTGAGCTTACACTGAAAATATCTTCCAATCATCGCTTGAAGGCGGATTTTTTTGCTCCAAGAATTCCGAAAACATTCTTGAATAGTATTTTTAATAGTCGCTTACGATTTCCGTGGCAACGATAATAATTACTGTAATAACAGCCCGCCACGGCTGAGTAAAACCTATTTTAAATAGCATCATAAGTAAATTCAAGCGAGTGTTTCAAATTTAACGGTTTCCCGTGCGCCCGCGCATTTCCGATAAAAGCTTTGCTAATGATTTACGCCCACAATACGGTTGTGACTCGTGCGAACAGGAAAATAACAGGAATGAGTGCGTGGAAACTATCAATTACATGTTAACATACCAAAATATTTCAAAAGTAAATATGAAATTGTATTTAGTATGACTAACAACTTGGTTTCAATTACAGCTTTAATTTCATAAGAAATTATGAAGAAAGTTAATATTTATTATAAGAAACGTTTGACATTATCTGATTTCTTATTAAGAGATTCCCCAACCGGTAGCCATTCGAAATTTTATCTCTCAAAAACAGCTTTTAAAATAGTCGTTCTTATCGTTAATAATAAATAAAAAGCAATAAAGAAAACGGTAAATCACTAATCCATTGATATTCAATATATCACCGACCAGTTGAAAATTATGAATGAAACGGCGCATGCGCTATCGAATCTAATATATGAACGTTTATATGTAAGGAGGTCATAGCGGACATAAAACGAACAAAATTTAAACGAACACAAATTCCAATATTTTTGAACATGTCTTTTTGTACTGGAATGAGATTACAATCAAGCATACCTGATGGTAAGTGGCAACTGCAGCTTATAGACTCCAAAAACACAGCAACAGAGCCCTACGATCTTCAAAGGTATATTCCAAACTTTACTGTTGTCGCCTTCAAACGGTCAGCGGTCTCCTCTAACAATAAGAGGAGTTAGCTAGACTAGAACATACAGTTGCCAAATAATTGACAGATGTCACATGCTGTCGATATAATGTATAATGCAGATGCAGGGTTCCTGTAGATGTTTTCCGTGACAAACCTATGGTATAAACGAGGTGATTCATTGTGAACTTTAAAGATAGTTAATTAAAAAAAAATGAAATGCGAGCCTTGGTTTCCAGCTCCAATCTGTGAGTCTTGGCAGTTCTTAATTTACTAGGTTATTCACAGCTATTGACATCATCATCAAAGTTAAAGTCAAAATCATTTATTCAAGATACTTTTCATACTAGTAGGCATCATTTTTACAATATAGACAGCCCGCCCTTCACCGCCTCCTAGCGTTTTTGATGGGAAGAAGAAACGGTGCAATAAGCTCCATAGCAACACATGTATGTTCATTTACTAAGGCATTCATCATTTAGACATCATCATACTCACACATACATACATCCCTGCCGAAAAGAGGCCTCCCTTTTTTACTGTTACCTATACTAAATTTAAATTCATGTAACTCGGTTTTTACGAAAACGTGATTGGTTGAACGTGGGTATATGATAATGAACTCTTCTCACGTATACAATCTTGTTATACTAAGTAAATAGAACAAACTCATATTTACTCAAAGCTATTTTTATTGGCTTATTGTTTGCTATGGTTGCACTTGAAATTTAAACGAGACTACTTATTGTTGTTATTGTTTTATTCTGTTTCAAGCCATGCATATTTATCCCATAAGCTTGAATTGAATGTTAGAGTTCTTTTTTGATATTTTCCGTTAAAATCATTTTTGTACAAGTTTTATAACAATTTATCGCCTTTGTAGGTAGTAAAAAATCAAAGTCGAACCTAAGTTCAGGGGGTCTAGACAATGTCACATCTTCATTATCGATAACGAAGTTAGATTTTCGAAATGTATGGATTTGATATAATTTCAACACGGTCGTGACATATCGAAAGATTATGCCAATTTCATACATTTCAGATTTAAATAACTTCGTTATCGAAATGGAAATGTAACATTGTCTAGGCCCCCAGGTTCAGCTTAATTTGGTCCAACTAAAATTGATTTTATAGAACAGCAAATAAGAATAATTTCGGCAACATTTACTTTTTACTTTGTCTCATGACGAGATTATTAAAAAGTGTCACTTATGAGATTTCTAAAATAAATTTGTGTAGTGGTCCTAAATGCTACTGCTATAAAATTCCTAAGTCTGATTTCCAGGTCGAGCAAAGTGCTATTGTATTTTTCAATGAAAAGAGTTTCAGAAGCAGCTTGAAGTCTGGATTTGTCCCTAGTTAGTGGCAATAGGCTTGCCCCCTATTACACGGGACCGAAACATACCGGCGAATAGTAATCGTACATTAGTATCGACATCTCTGCCTATCCCTTAGGCGTGACGGTTTGTTAGGTTATATTAAATCCCTTACAGTGTAAGACACCTCCCACCTAAATCCAAACTACGCTTTCGCAGAGTAAATTTATGCAAAAAAACCTAAGCTCCTATGTTCTTCATTTTCCAGAAAATGTCTTAAGAATTCAAATTTATCGTGCGTGCCTTGGATGAGTCGAGCGGTTTGGTGGTTACGTGACAAGAATGTTTTTTAACCCTCAGATAACTTTCGAGAATTTGATGAATGCTCTCAGCTGGGTCGAGGTGCATGCGGAAGTTTTTAAGTGTATTACAAAAGGGCAAGGTTAAATGGTCGTTAATCAATTTGTTTTCATTGTGAGGAGATTCCTTTGTTGGCGCATGGTATGTGTGTGTTGATTTATATTGCATATCTGTTACTTATGAGTTGTGGTAATGTTTGGATATTTCTGTCTGATTTTTTTTTGTAGCTCTGATTTATGCAAATGCATTTTAAATGATCATTAAGATCCTTTTGCAACGTTTGTGTTCAAATTTTATACGAAGCGACTTCCATGGGTATGAGTCATTGTCAGTAGTTTAGTCTACTGCAGTTCATTTTTGAGAAAAACGTCCCTCTCGTGTGCGCCACAATACTCGATTTTTAGTACTCAACATTCAGGTTCCCCATGCTTGTAGGTATCTTATTTAGGTCATCCATCCAACTAGTCAGTGGCAGTTCTATGCAAAGTAACTACGCAATCTCTACTCTATGATTTGTCTACTGCATCAGCCATAAGTCTTTTGAAAGAAGTGACCAGCTCACTGCCACTATATTTTGCTTAGGGTCACTTCTAGTGGCTTCTTTACAGATTTTATTCACCAGAGATACTGCATGGGTTAAGGCTAGGAGGGTCTAATATTATCATATTCGCAGAAAATTAGGCAATCTCATCAGGAAAGCAAAAGCACGTGCAGTTTTTACTTGGTACGAGTCTGACTACCTGGGATATACCACTGCCTCAGGTGGCAGACGATTCATACGGATTTTCTGTACTATAAAAAAGAACGGTCTAATAGAGCAATTTAAAAAAAAACTGTTCCAAATTTAGAATAACGTTTTCAATAACAACATTCTTGCTATTTATAGAATAAAATCTTTAATATAAATTCTTCATTCATAGTAAAGGCAGGGTTAAACCATGCACATACCTTGCCACGTAAGGATTGCTCCTTCTTAATACTATCTTGAAGTTGAGTGGCATTGAGTGATGAACAGGGCGGATGATTCGCTTTGTAAGTTAAACTGCATGCTTCAACCTTGACAGTGCACTTGGAAATTGAGCAGTTTTTTCGCAGTCTGAATGCAAAATGATAACAGTCTTATATAAAAAAAAAATATCTGCAGCGTGAAGAACTGTAGTTAATCTTTAATGGATTTTATAAGTAGGTAAGCGTATCATTGTTCGAGTCCTAGCCTCGGCTTTCTTGCTCCGAGAGAAATTATGAATTCATATTTCGCAAATTTGACAAATATTGCACAAAGAATATCTGTGTAGATAATTATGAGAAATAATTATCCATTTCACTTTTTTTTTATACAAGCATGTTGTTTTTTCATGCTTTTAAAATGAATGATTTATACTATACACACTGGATATTCATCATCATCAACCTTTATTTGTCCAATGTTAAGCATCTTCTAGTGAACGCTACAGAGCCCGATCTTCGTCTTTCCTCATCCAGTCACTGCCAGCTGCCTTTCGCAATTCGTCATTCCTCCAGGCGGACTTTATTCATAAATTGCTTTGTTCTAACATGTAAGATAGTCACTAGACTATTCCAAGTCAGATCTGACTTTAACAATACCCTAACATCATTAGTCAGGACTAATGAAGTTAGGGACAGAGGTGGATCTTTACTCTCAATAGCATTTGAAAATATTCCCTTTATTGGCTATTAACTAGCACGACTCAATGATTTCAATAACTCACTTATCAACTCACTCACCTCCACATCACTTAATAAGGTCTAGAATATTTTCACGCGTGATTACACTCAATCTCAAGCCGTATTCAGATATTCATATCTAGAGTAAGTAATATTCATCCTTTAGTAATTCTATTCGGTTAATTTAAATTCCGTGCACTCAAGAGACATGTAAAGTTATAACAAGCAAAGTTAACGATGTGAATCGGTTCGCTAACAAACGTAGCTTCGCGTCACCGAGCACGTGCCTTAGGTTCCTGCTAGACCTTATCCCGACGGGAAGTCATAAGTTCTTGATAATCGTATACTTCTTTACAATTATCCCGTTTTGTATAATTCTACTCTGTATGCGTTTTCTTTTGAATAATTATGATAAGGTTCTCTTATTAAGATTTTGAAAGTAGGTCTTGTAATGTATCGGATGTTTAACATTGTTTGATCCTTCACTTTTACAAGTCAATGTTTCACATTTCCTTTTACTTGAAGGCACATCAGCATTAAATTTCTTATCTGACTATCTCTGAGAAGAAATATCAAAACAAACTCAGATCTCTTTTATAGTCCAGGTAACGGGTAGTTGTATTATCAAATATGTATGAATTACAATGTGGGGCATTATCGGCTTTCTGAAGAAAGGGCCATATCAGCTTTGAGTTATCCTGACCAAACTGACCGGTCATCGTGTAGCTCAACCATCATTTAGGGACCTCAACTTCCCGTTACACGACGATTAGTAACAACACTAACACATTTGCGTAGGTCATGAGGCATACTCAAATCTGCTAGGAACTCTATTATAAATTTTATTTATGTATGACAACTAGTGCAGTGATAGCCTTGTGATATAACCATTGGACTGCCAAGTCAAAGGTCTCGAATTCGAATCCAGGGCACACACCTCTGTCTTTTCGAAGTCATGTGCGTATTAATAATTAATTATCACGCGCTTAAATGGTGAAGGAAAACATCGTGAGGAAACCTGCATGCCTGAGAGATTTTCTTGACGGCATGTGAAGTCTGCCAACCCGCAGTAGGCTAGCGTGGTGGACTATAGCCTAATCCCTCTCGTTCTGAGAGGAGACCCGTGCCCAGCAGTGGGACAATATAATGGGTTGATGATGATGACAACTAGCGTACATATTAGAGTTTTTGAGCATAAGAGCAATCCATGGATAATTTGTGATTTGATTGAAGTACCAAAAATATTTTTATAATAAGACGGCATTTTATTAAAGCTTCGAATTTCATCTTGAAAAGTTCAATATCATTCAATAGTGACTTATTTTAAGAAAATCGTTTTCTTTTTCAAATCATACGAATGTACTTTCAAGACCAATAAAGAAATTAGAGAGTTCTGTTTGAATATCACTTCAATACTCGTTACAAAATGGTGCCAATATTTATTTTCTTATTGACAATTTTGGCCCCGTGAAATCAAAGATTGTATATGATTGAGAATATATAACGAGCCAATATGAGGAATATTTTTCTACTAAAAAATACACATAGGTACTTAGACATTCCCTAAAGTTTGAGCTGAGGCAAAACTAGGATCACAGTTTGACCAACCGTTCGAATAACCGGGAACACACCTAAACTCTGAGATGCTTATAAAAATTCTATAGAAGAACCCAATTTAGTACCTAATACTTTGCTTAATCTGTGAACCAAACCCAGCAACAGCTGTTGATCACATAAACCAAAAAAGCTAGTAAGCTCAGGCTAAGGCTAGTGAGCTGATCAAACAAAAAACTAGTAAAACTAAGACAAATAAAGTAAAAACAAAACTCAATTTTGTAGTTTACATTCACAAAATGTAAACAATTTGAGCTACAGCTCAAATATTTATTTAGAATCTCCAGTCATCATCAATTTAGTTTTACAAACAAAAATCCGTGAACGAACAAACACACAGTGCGAAATAGTTTTATGGTTGCCATCAAAGCGACCACAAACAGACGAGTAACGCGAATGCATTGATGACTTTTTAATTACTGGACAGGGTTCAATGATCCGGGAGAGTTTATAGCTGTGTTTTTCACGATTCTGTATCATCTTCTATTCGCTTGAATGGTTAATAGCAAATGAGTAATTATATACGATGTGCATGATGTTAGAATAACATAACATAACATCACGCCTATATGGGAATACGAAGGGAAAGGCAGAGGCGTACTTCTTTTACATCCAAAGTTCGCCGGTATATTTAGATCCCATGTAATAGGGGGCGAGCCTACCGCCATTCTCCGGGCACATTATCCAAACTATGAACTGCCACTGAGAATTAAAAAAAAATACAATAAAACTTTGCTCCAACTGGGAATCTAACTTAAGACCCCTAGGGTAGCAGTTGCGCTTAGGACTACTAGGCTAAAGGCAGTGATTAATGGGCACCCATCCATAGATTCATCGCGACAAGTGGAGCTTAACCTTACAGGTAGAATGATCGGTGTAGGTATCACTTAGCAACGTCTCTCTCCACTTTTAGAGGCAGTCCACGAAGCACACCCAAACGAAACACACCCAGACGAATCACACCTAAAGGCTTCAAAAAAAAAATTTCTATTCCACGAAACACACCTAAGAATATCACTTGTCATAGTGCGGGGACTAAGACATAAAAATATTGACACTTTAAACAGGTAGCTATAAGAAATTTTCAATATAGATCCCTATGGAAACCTGTATTTTAATTTTTTTTTATTAATAGTCCAAGTTTTTATTTCATAATTGCCTCCACTTTTATGCTATTGTACTATTAGTATCAACTCATAAAATATTTCGTAGAATATGAATTTCTAACAATAACATCGTTTTGATACTCGACTTAAAAAGTAACGACCCAAATAAAATATATCTAGAAAAGTTTTAATGAAAACGCTAAGAATCGATAAAAGTTACATCAAACGTGAAGTAAGTAGGTATGTTTTAAACTTTCTTGAAAATTGGCCGAAACTTTAAAAATACGCTACCGCTATCAATTTTTTTTAGCTTTCCATTGAATAAGCTGCACAAATTCGAATGTCTCATAAATTTCAATTTCGGATACATAACATACCATCAGGCCTGTATTCCCCGATTAGGTTCAGTTCCCAGGTCAGTTATAGTTAACCGATTTTTGCTGAACCATTATATTATTGAACCATTATTTTTATTCATTACTGCCTCAGTAGTCTAGTGGTCCTAAGCGCGAATGCTACGCTAGAGGTTCTGGGTTCGATTCCCAGGTCGAGCAAAGTGTTATTGGGTATTTCTATGAAATCTGTAGCAGCTTGGAGTTTGGAAATGTGCTCGGTGAATGTCGATAGACTCGCCCCTTATTACATAAGACCTAAACATACCGGCGAAGTGTGGATGCACATAAGTACACCTATGCCTAAACCTTCGGGGAATACAGGAGTAATGGTATGCATGTTATTATTTTATTACTTAATTATCAGTGTTTTTGTAAAATATGCATAATGCAGTCTCACGGCACTTGCATTGCTATTGTAGTGCGATGATAAATTAAAATTTAAAAACTACGATGATATAGAAATGTTAAAAGAACTTTGGTGAAAATCGTCAAAGTGTGTCAAGTGATTTGTCCCACGCGTCTCATCGGGTTGAGGCAAATTTGATTTCGATGAACATAATTGAATGTTTCGAATTAATACTTTCGACGTTACATCAGGTAAGAGTGGGTGTGATAAAGACGACGATTTCTTTCTGCTACAACCAAACAAAATGTAAACAACGAAACAAACCTATTTGTCAGAAACGTTTGTTACATTCCTGCATATTTTGTTGGGAATAATTTCTTCATCTTCATACTTGTTGGCAAGGTAACTATTTTAATCAAAACTGTGCTTTTACAAGAAATCTCGTCTATTACAAAAGATGGAAAAAGAATATAAACAAAACAGCTTTTAAAATAGTGTTTTTTCTCTCTACATTCTTTAGGTATTTTAACCGACTTCAAAAAGGAGGAGGTTAATTCATTCGGATGTTTACATATTTTGTATGTATGTTCGGGCATAACTCCGTCATATATAGACGGATTTGCCATTTGTTGGTTTTTTTTTTGTTCGGAAGGGGCTTATAACATTATGAAATTATGTTGTAAATCTAGATTTAGAAACTTGGCAATATTTTTATATATCACCTTCACCGTCAACACTATCCTTAAAATACAACAAACATACCGGCAGAGGCGTACCTACTAATTTGTAACTACAGTTTGCCATTATGTTCGAAATTCCATCCAATAGGGGGCGAGCCTACGGCCATAACCGAGTAGCAGCTCGGAGTTTGTGCCCAAAAAGTCCACTCTTCTACTCAAAATTTACGTAACTACTTTACGTAATTTCTACTACAATTTTCAGGAGTAGCTCGGAGTTTTTTGGGCGCAAACTCCGGGCTACTACTGAAAAACCCATTAATGCTAGTCGACCTGAGAATCGCTTTAGGGTTGCAGTCGCGTTTACGACCAGAAAAAGAATATAGGTAAACTAATTGTTATTACTGCAGTTCCGCTACCAAATCACCAAGTTCTTTTAAGTCCATGACGTCGGCTAAAACTAGTGCATAAATATAATAAGAACCAATACAACAGCGCCTTTGAAGTTCCCAAATAATAATTTATAATTCTATGATTCAAATTAAAAACACATGTTTATTGCATTCATGATCTGTTTAATATCTGCATTTATTATTGTTATAGTTGTATCTATTCGCATCTTTAGTAATATTATTAGTAGAAGTATTAGTATTCTCTACGTTTGTTACTCTTGTTTAGTCTGCAACATTTAAAAAAAATCAGATTTATCATCAACAAATCTCTTATACTTTGTCCATTATGTGAACCGTTTTTTGACAGATACCTTAGACTGCCTTAGAACGTAGCTGTTCCAGATTACGTAAAAGTAAACTTTGAAATGCGTAACAAAATAAATGTATTATCTACCTTATGTTATTCAATTATCTTAATTATGATTCCTTGCAGACATTATAATAACATAAATGTAACGGATTTTCCAAAAAAAATGATTATTGTTAAGCGTATTAAATTTAGTTACATTCTACCACATTCTACCGTGTCTAGTGATGCAATCGAATGTATTCGCTGCAATCATTTTGAACAAAGACATTAAATCAGTATCGGAAAATAGCATCCACTCTAATATAAATAAAATATAAATTAAACAATCTTTTTGAAAAGAAATGTATGGAAAATGAATATTATACAAAAAAAAATACAATCAGATGAATATTATACATATTTATTTATTATGGGTCGTCGTTGCACCATTTTCGATTCGATAACCCAACAATCGATAATCACTACTGGACAGTAATCAAAGTGTCAATAATCGGGTCGATAATCGCATTGTTACGTTCCTGCAATCACTAGTTCCATCTGTCAAAAAACGGTTCTCATAATGGACAAAGTATAATTGTACAAAGCAAAGTCGCTGTTTCTGTCCATCTGTGTCTCCGCTAGATACTCTTAAGCCGCGCAGCGGATTTTTATAGATAAGTATATTTAGCATTTTTACATAAATCATAGCTACTAAATCTGTTAAGTAAAAAATCTTGATAACATTTATTTACACAATCTAATTAGCTTTACCTTAGATCCTAATCTTAGCATGTTTACTAAAAGATAATAAATTGCCCACAACATCTTGTTTATGATCTCTGATGGGCAAAGGAAAGCTTATAAATAATATGATCAAATGATGAAATTATATTTATTTCTTTAAATAGATCTTATATACATATATATGTATATGTATAGTATACATTATAAGTATGTTTATATTAATATTGAATTTTAAATGTTTTAATTAGTATTTAAGTTAAGGTTTTTAGTACACCACGGACTACCCCCCTTATTTTTATCACATTTTTTGTTTCTGTCCACCCAAAGGTTGTCTGGAAGATATCGCTTTTAGCGTTAAGACCGCCATTGTGCCCTTAGCTTAAGCATTTCCTTATTAATGTTGCTTCTTATTAATGGTGTACAATAAAGATTATTATATTCTAGATCTATTAAAGACACTTTTATAAGTCGTTATATGAGGAACTAGAATATTATTTTATAATATTACAAGTGAGCTTGAGCAATCGCAGGTTTAATCTCCGCCGCTAACAAATATTTGCATGGAATAGGTGACTGCCTCATTAGTCTAGTGGTCCTAAGCGCGGCTGCTACGCTAGAGGTCCTGAGTTTTTAACAAAATATTATTTGGTTTTACTATGAAATTCTCGGTAGCAGCTTGTCGTCTGGATTTGTGCCCGGTTAATGGCAATAGGCTCGCCCCCAATAGGAGGCATTTTGCCATTATTTGCATTATTTATTGCCATTTCGCATGTTATAACATGGGACCTAAAACATACCGGCGAAGTGGGTGTATAATGCACACCCTCTTCGCCGTACAAGTCTGCTTAACCCTTCGGGGAATACATGTGTGATAGTGGTATGATTGTATGTATGTTGAAAACTGAAAACAAAAGAGCAATTCAAAAATTTCACCTAAAAGAATTGTCACCATTCGTTAGACAGTATTAAATTCCTCACGTTAGCGACTATAAGTGCATAAAAGTTGCTAATATGCGCAACAGAACGAGATTCTCGACTTTGTTCAACAGTTGTTGCTTGCCCACATAATTAGCGAGGGAAAGTGCTTTAGCGTAGAGCGACATCTATCTTCAGCTAATGATACATTTAATTAACTACGTGTTCTGTTATCAATTTGCTAAGTAGAAACGATTTTAACTGCTTCAATAAACTTTGACTGCACGATTGGTGTAACGGTTAGAGTGTTCATCTGTGTGTCGTGGGTTCGATTTTCACCAGAGGCAAATATTGTGTTTGACTTAACTGTGTGTACTTTTTATCCGTTTTTAATTGTATGATTGTGAAGTCCATCGCGACACAGGTGTTTTCCAGTGCAGGCTGTCTCTTATAACGATCTAGTGGTCATAAATACGACTCCAAATCCTCCTCCATACTCCTTATTCACATCCACGCGCGGAGCATAATATAACCTTCTTTACCACGAACTTCATGAAAGTAAATACTTGTACACTAATGAACATAGAACACATTTTTTTAAATAAAATTCCTGATTTAAACTCCTCAAATAATTAACAAAGGTTTCGCGGAACGTAAACCACTACTGTGGTCTCCAACTGAGTTTCACTTTGAAAATTGTGCATCTAATTACGTGGGACTGAGTTACTCTGTTAGTTTAGTTCGTGTGTGTTACGTAAGTAACCCTTGCGATTTACATAGGGGTATTACTGACACTGTTCTGTCCTTTGGTGGGTATCCGTGTGGGTGAATTAAATGCCGTCTAATGGTTAAAGAAGCAGATGTTAATTAAGGGAATAGTATCTTTAAGTAATCTTGGTATCTATTAATAGATTGAGAATCAAAGAATATAAATGAAGTGGTGTGGAAGTTAGTAGTTTTGCTACAAATTTAAAACACAAAAGACGAACAATATGGATCAAATCAGTCCACATATTAGACAGGCGTAATTACTTGAGTAGGTAAACAATTTCGTATTACAAGTAATGGATTGGGTATGCAAATTTTAACAAAATGTTAAGAAGAAAAGCAACTAAACAAATTTCATTCGAAATTCATGACAGCAGATGTCGAGAAGATAAATTTCATGTTGACAGACATAAATACAGGCAGAATATTGATTTCAAAGAAAACGATAAAAAGTAGGTACTTTAATTGAGAAAGTTCAAATACATTATTACTCATTACTATGACGTCACACCATATGTTTTAAGTAAACACCGAGCTGTTCTTCCAATTTTAATTATAGATAGGCGAAATTTATTACCGAGTCAATGATTCGTCTTTCGCCCACATTAATCTTCATGATCAGTGATGCGGTTCTAATCTAAAATTTATTGCTAAATACTTGAAAGTACCATAAGCATGAACTTAATCACGTTTGGGACACATCGTTCCTCATATTTTACAGTAAAACGTGATTGTGGTTTCATTACAAATTCAAATTAGTTTCCAAGATGATGTCTGCTCGGATGACAAGACAAATCGCCTGTCTGTCTTTAGAGTAGCGCTTAATGAAATTTCGCTAACTGTTTTAATGCTGGACACGTCTTGTATCGCTGAATGTTTAACGTTATTGGGAGGAATATTTGTTTTCGAAACAGGTATAGTGACAACGTTTGCGGCTATTTTAATATCCGTTCCGTGAATATTTGGCGCTGGATAGTAGCTTCGCAACCGCTTGTACTGTAAATCACTCTACAAGGGTATCTAGTTTACGTAAACGACACTATATCCAAAGTTGCATAATATTAGAGGACTTTAAACAAAAATCTGTGCACCACATTCAAAAATATAAAGCTGTATTCTAGACTTAATTTACATGAATAGCGAACGAGCGCTGGTTCTTTGTCTTTTAAGTTGCAATTAATTATGCCACTTTATGTAAATAAGCTTACAGACGCGTCGGACTCGGACCTTCCTACCCTTTTTGCGGGCGACTAAAGCATGTGCCGGCTAAAAACTTAATATTTTATGCTAAGAGAAGCGAGTAAATAAAACATGGGCAAGCTTCAACAAGCTCTGCTCAATTTCATCTGGCAACGAGATGACGCCTATATCTACCTACATTTACTTGAGATTATATCAATGAATCCGACATGGAACGCGTGTTGAATAGTGATGCATTCACTCGTACTTCATCGTCAGTATCGATACTATCGATCCGCGCCACTGACATAATACGAAGGCCAGTGACACCACCGATAAACTTTCCGACTCCAACAAATTACGAATAACCGTAATTATTGAATATTGATATCGAATTGAGTTATTGGAGGAAACTGCACAACTGTATCGATTAGCAAATTGAGTTGTGTTAACATTTGTCGCACGGATAAATCGATTACTTATTATCCAATAGTATGTACTATCGATGAATAATTCAGCGGCGACATCGATAAATCTTAATAACGGCGATAAAATTTGTTACGTCAGGTAGTATATCTTTTATCTGATAAAGATAATAAATTAATGAGCAGTAAAGTCGACCACCCGTACGCCGATTTCATAGAATAGGACTACGAATAATAAAACAACATAGGAGTGCGAGTGAAGTGTGTCATTAGGATTTCGAACGATCTATTTTTGTTTAACTTCCTCGCTCGATGATGTTATTTTTGGATCATTGTGAGTTAGTGGATAGATCATCGTAGATCAAAGTTTATTGCTCGCTGAGGATAGTGAATGTTTATACGGATATAAATGTAAAAAAAAAAACTAAACAAGGAGGCGATACTCGTTAAGTTCCAAATGAATGAAACCGTAAAGCTGAAACGCTTGTATTTAAACGACTCCAAAACTATAATGCGCGAGAGGGAATGTTAACTTTTTGAATAAGGAATATTTGGATTAAAAACAAAAATAAGTGTTATCTAGTTTTTCCGAAGGATTCATATACAGTTCACATGTATGTTTAGGTCCCATATTAATATTTGGGAGCGAGTTTATTGTTATTAACCGGGCTGCTACTTAGAATTAGAATAGAAAAACTCAATAACACTGCTCTATCGGACCTCTAGCATAGTTGTAATCCTGGCAGGGTCGCCATGTAATGTTGGGGGTTCGGAGGAACGAGTGAAACAACTAACTCTTACGATAGTCTCTATAATAATGCTTCACTAACATGCTAACACTTACAATATATTGAGTGGAGGCGCGTCATACACTACATAGTAATCGCACTAAAGACCAAAAGACTGGGGCAGGGCGTTTATTTAAAACAAGTTAACTTACAAGTACTTTAGGAACGAATGCGTCAAAATATAACCATTAAGATTAAGCAATACATACTGAAGACTGAAGAATGTTATATACCTATCCATCTAATTAAATAAAGATTTTAATGTCTTAAACAACCCAACATTATATTTTCTAAGTCAAAACAAAAAAATATCCAATTGTTGTACACTTGTCAAAGCCCCTAGAAATAAATAAAATTTTATATCTTACCACATTTGATACCAATACGTTATCGTTTTTATTACGCAAACCGATCGTAAATAGTCAATACCACATACGGGTGGTCGTAAGAACAACACTAGATAAAATAAAATAAAAAAACCCTTAAAACAAAACATGAACACTCAACGTGCGAAAGAAGCGAAGATGGCAAAAGCTTGGAAGATTAAAATTCTTTTCTTAGCAATTCTCCTATAAGGGAAGCCGCAAAAACTTGGCCGATTGCCAACAAGTTCTTTCTCCGAATCGAAGACGATCGACGTACTTGAATTTATTTATTGGGGTTACCATTGACATATAAAACGAAGCCAGTGTTACGCTAATACCGTTTAAGGCTATGTCTTGTGTCTTTCACTATTTGGCCTGTACCACAGAAATGACAGGGTTAACCTTATCTGTCAATACTATGGCTCCCTTATCCATCACTGCTGTGGCCCCTTATAAACAATCTGTGTATCGTTTGTTGATTTATAGCCTACAATAATTTATTGACGTAACTCGAGCTCCTTTATATCGTCTAGACGCTTTATTTCTGTGGAATCATATGTTTATTTTAATATCGATATGGCAATAAAATATGAACAGCAGCGCTTTTTGTGACATTCCAATTGCAAAATAGGTCGTCATGAAAAAGTTCGCGATAGGTATATTTTGATTTGAATATACCATCACACCATGTCACCTGCATTCTCCAAAGGGCTGAGCAGCGGAGTACTACTCTGCAAAAATTTTCGTACTCAGTTGTGATTAAGTTATTTTTGCATGTCGCAATGGTCCCAATCGCGACTGCTACGCTAGAGGTCTTGGGTTCGATCCCCAGGTCGAGCAAAGTGTTATTGAGTTTTTCTATGAAATTCTCAGTAGCAGCTCGGAGTCTGGAGTTGTGCCTGGTGAATGGCAATAGGCTCGCCCCCTATTACATGGGACCCAAACATACCGGCGAATTGTGGGTGTACATTAAGTGCACCTCTGCCTAACCCTTCGGGGAATACAGGCGTGATGGTATGATGGTATGAATCTTCAGTGTTATAGATGTACAATTTGCGAAAAACCAAAAAAATATATTTTAATTGGGCGTCCAAAGAGAGACGAGATGCCTTAATATTGTAAGTTTAACATACCATCATCACGCCTGTTTTTCGCAAAGGGTGAGGTTTCCCCGTTATGATTAGGTCCCATGTAATACGGGGCGAGCCCATTGCCATTTACCGGGCACAAATCCAAACTCCGAAGAACTTTATGGAGAATCCTGAGAATTTTATTGAAAACCCAATAACATTTTGTTCGACTCGAGAATCGAACCCGCGACCTCTAGCGTAGCAGTCGCGCTTGGGACCACTTGATCACAAGCTAGACTAATGAGGCAGTTATAAGTTTACATTTAAATATGTATAGGTATTGTAAGTTTACATCTAAATATTTCATTTTGATAACAATACCTACAAATTATCCGTTTGATGTACGATCTATTATTCGCAATCCAGTTGCTAAGGTGCTTATGAATAAACCATTAATCTAACAGAAGCCGCAGTAATGGTTTCCATCAACAGATTTCCGTTAAGAGCTTTGTTTACATCGAATCGATACTCAAAGAGTTGCTAATATCAATTGTATCAATAATATGTACCTAGGTACATACTACTAACCTACAAAGTCTTTATTTTTCCAGCAGCAAATTGGGCAAATGGGTTATAAGTATATTTGATGAATAATACCTATTTAACATTAATTTCCCTAGAAGAAGTGTATTGTAGAGAGACACAAACCAACACGTAGAGGAAGAAATAATTTGTTTAACTTGAAAAAGGTCTGGTTGGATTTTTTAGTAATTCATTAATAGAATATCGGGATTTACAGTTGACAAAATGCATCAAAATATAAATACATCAAAATATATTTACACTATTTACCTACATTCCAAAAAATAGTTTGTTATTATTTAAAATCTCACAATTACCTTTCAATTATCACATTATTTTTTAAATGCAAAATCCATTGTGCTAGTGCGTGGAGATGTATATCTGAATATTAATCTTAGTAAGAAATACTAACAAAACTGTATTTTTTTATTCTGATATACTAAATTGTTTTACGTAACTAAAACATAATTTTGTGTGACCACACTTCAAGTAGAAAACGATAATCTAAAACCATATAGTTAAGAAACTGAGCAGACTGCCTCGTTAGTCTAGTGGTCCCAATCGCGACTGCTACGCTAGAGGTCTTGGGTTCGATTCCCAGGTCGAGCAAAGAGTTATTGAGTTTTTCTATGAAATTTTCAGTAGCAGCTCGGAGTCTGGATTGGTGCCCGGTGAATGGCAATAGGCTCGCCCCCTATTACATGGTACCTAAACATACGGTAAACTGTGGGTGTACATTAAGTACACCTCTGCCTTACTCTTCGGGCAATACAGGCGTTATGTTTTCTTACATATAACATAAAATACATACATACGGATGTTATGTTGTAGGTAAGAAAATGAAAGTTCTTTTTCATTCATTCCTTACATATCACTAATTAAAGGTAAGTACCCGTTATAAAGACAGAAAATAAAAAAGATCACCATTCAAAAGCTAAACAGACCGCACCGCTCAATATAACACAAAAGGCTGTAATACCAAACTCATGTATTGAAATCAGCAATTTTCTCCATTTCATCTTTTTTCATCCCGTCGATTCTCTCTCACATTTTCATTATTCCGTACTTAGGCTAAAAAGCTAGCAGAGCCTTTGTTCGAGGCATCTTCCCAACCGTTATGGCAAGCTTCTTCATCCTAATTTACATGAATAGTGCGCGTACAAGGTTTGTTTAATGCGCTATTTATTATTACCCGAGCGTAAATAACAGGGTTTCTTTACTCTGCCTTAGAATCTTTTTGAGGTGGGATAAGCTGTAGTTTGAGAGTCATCTAGATATCTTTTTGTATTTTTAGGCATTTTTCATGCAAAGATTATTAAGTTATTTTAGTGAAGGAAAAATACGACCGCGGGCAGGATTCGAACCTGCGTCTTCTGGTTAAGTACACCAGACGCTATGACCGCTAAGCCACCGCGACTCCCACTCGCCATGTCGAAATTTGCCATCACATTTTTAATTTACGTCTTTAAGGCGACGTCAAAAAATGTGAAGGCAAATTTCGGCATGGCGCACGGTGGGCTGAAAATCGGCTTTCATAGACATAGGGATTTCAATTTGCAAGTGCCGGATTTTTTGCCGGATATCGCTTCTATTAGTTATTACTATATTCAAAAATGACACCCGGGTTAATTCTGCACAAAAACGAAGGAATTATAATTTTTTTAAGAAAAATTTGTATGGAGCTGGTATTAAAAAGTTAATTATCTCGTAAACAGCAAGGAAAACCGTAATATCCTTACAGGTGGTTATAGTACTAATTATTTATGATTTTTTGACATATATCATATAACGGTTATCGCTGCTAATTATTTTTTAAAAATCGTCAAAATATTTTTATTTATTTTTACATATTAAACGGTTCCTTTTAGTGACTTAATTAAGAACATTGTTAATTATGAAGAATGTTATTGACCTAAATATTAAAAATATATAAAACAAGAAAAAAATTAAAAAAATAGCAAAAATAGAAAAAAATAATTCAAATATTATACATTTTCCTTATCACTGTCGTTCTCGGACTCCAATTCTGAGTCAGAATCTAGATTGGATATATCTAAAAACTCGAACTCACTTTCCGGAAACCGAATTAAGTCGAGAGTTTCACCAAAAAAGCTCTGCTTTTTCTTGGCATCTCACTTAGGCCTTTGAAAGGATCCGAAGAAACAACAAGCATATTTAAGATATCTTGATTAGAAACTTGCCTGCTTCTTTTCCGCGAATGATGTTCCCAGAACCTCCTAAAATCTCTGTTTCGAGACTCTGAGGCTTCTTCCAAGAGAGTCCCATGACACAATATAATTTTTCTCGATTATGTCAGCTTCGTGTATTAATAATTTATTTTCGGTTGACGACATATAGTACCAGTCATACAATTCCACGTACTTTTCTGCTGTTTTGCGGGCAAAATCTTTAAATTTTATTCTCGCCTATCAATCTCGATCTTCTCGCCAAATGTTATCGCTTGCAAATATTTTAACAAGATCTTCGCCAACCCGGTAATAGCTGCAGTATTACAGTAGGATGGATAAATATCAATAGCACCTTCCCGAATGGCAGCCTCTCGCAAAGTAATATATTGCCACTTTGATCGTTTTAGTGAAAGGAGCAATCCAAGCGCTTTCTCTGCTGTAAATATGACTGTTTTTACGGATTAAGCGTCTGTCTTAAGCGTTTCTTTAATTTTAACAACTGCTTCAGGATTTTTCAACATGTATTCGATGCGATATCCTCATGCCCTTCTTTTAAACGCGCTGTAGCTGCATATGCTAATTCACTGGAGTCTTCGCCTGTATGATCATCAGATCTTCTCTTTTTCTGTTTACTTCCCAAATCTTCGAATGGTTTTCGAGACCTTTTTGTCATTGTTCCAACGGATGATGATGGCTTTAATTGAAAGTCTGTTGTGCTCTTGGTATCTCATCAACAGTTGGTTCTAGATTAACTAAAATTTGCACGCAACTTGGCCAATTAATATTTGCTTGCAGCCAATTTCCGTACAGTCTTCTGAAGATATCAAGGAATCGGTTAGATTTCATCCACCTCTGTAAAGCAGAAAGGCAATCGCCTATGCGGGATACAACTGCACCAAACAAGACTTCATGATTAAATGAAGTACTCTCACTTTTTAGAAGACAAACAAGTCTAAATTGGTGATTAAACTTTCAATTTTAAGATTTTATAGGCACAGAGCAAAAAAATTGTGTTAGCAGTTACACAGTTGTGATCAATCTAAATTTATAAATGAACATTTTAGCCTTTTTATTGCAAAACGTCGATAATTAGTTAACTACCCTCATTAGAGTTTTAAAAGATGAGCTAATAAAAATTTATAATCGTCAAAAAAAAATCTAAGAACTCTTAACACAACTAATCAACAAATTAGCTTACTTATCAGAAATCATTAACAATCATTTAATCACCTATTCAGACTTATTAGAGGACTAAATCATTGTAATTACTTAATCACATATTTTCAGACTGGTTACAAACAATACCACTTACTTGGTACCAAAATATATAGGTATTTTGGTTGAATGTAAAGTTTTAAAACTCATTTTGTATTGATACATAGGTATCTAACATAGTTGTCTAAGTGTGGATGTACGATAAACCTCTGACTAATCCTTCGGGAATATAAGGATGATGATATTTCATGTTACGTGTTGTTAAAAGTCTGTATTCCTCAACTTAAACACTAAAAGGAACCGTTTCATATGTAAAAATAAATAAAAATATTTTGACGATTTTTAAAAAAAAATTAGCAGCGGTATAACGGTAATCCGTTATATGAAATATGTCAAAAAATCATAAATAATTAGTACTATAACCACCTGTAAGGATATTACGGTTTTCCTTGCTGTTTACGAGATAATTAACTTTTTAATACTAGCTCCATACAAATTTTTCTTAGAAAAATTATAATTCCTTCGTTTTTGTGCAGAATTTACTAGGGTGTCATTTTTGAATATAGTAATAACTAATAGAAGCGATATCCGGCAAAAAATCCGGCACTTGCAAATTGAAATCCCTATGTCTATGAAAGCCGATTTTCAGCCCACCGTGTGGCGGGTGGGAGTCACGGTGGCTTAGCGGTCATAGCGTCTGGTGCACTTAACCAGAAGACGCAGGTTCAAATCCTGCCCGCGGTCGTATTTTTCCTTCACTAAAACTAATTGACCAAGAATTTAATTTTCTTAGTCTTTTAGTTGGTCATGTTCTAGCATAGCAGAATTATCATCAGAACTTATTTCAGCGCGCACGCTAGCATTTTGTAAGCTATTATGACTAATTGATCACTGCCTCATTAGTCTTACGATCCTTAGCACAACTGCTACGCTAAAGGTCTTGGGTTCGATTTCCAGGTCGAGAAAAGAGTCGAGTTTGGAAATGTGCTCATTGTAGGCTCGCCCCCAATTACATAGGACCCAAACATTATGTACACCTCTGCCTCACCCTTTGGGGAATATAGGCGTGATGGTATGTTATGTTTAAGTTATTGATCACTAGTTGTTGCCTGCGGTTTCTCTCGCATTCCAAAAGACTTTGAGAGACAAAAGGTACCCTTTATCCTTTTCCAAGGTCCAATCTATTTCTACACAAAATAAAATCAAATTGGTGCAGCGGCTTAAGCGTGAAAATGTAACGGACAGACAAATTACTTTCGCATTTATAATATTAGTATGGATTTACTACACAAGATTAATTCCCGCGACACCAGTTCAGAAACACATTTAAGTAAATGTAATTATACTCGTACTTTGCGTATCATGTATATCGCTCACGTTTATTCTCGTAATTGATATGCAGACTACAGATCGACAACAAAATTAGTTGCCAGTACCGCTTAAACGAATGTTGTAATGAGCTTGAAACCCACATTAAGCATTAACCTTTTACTTATAAAACCATTACAGTTTTAACCCCAATGCCTTTTTAATTCCACCAACTGACATTTCACGTAAAAAAGTAATACTTTTTTGGGTATCTTTTCGTGCTTTGCCAATATCCTCATTATTTATCGTTCAGCCCTCGCTGAAGTTAAACCGCGGTATAATGAATTTACACTTTACCTTCATTTCCATGAAAATTGTTAGTACTTGAGCAGTTTTCTTAAAAGAGGTTTTAATATTCCACTTTATTTAAACTTGCTTCGTAGTTAGATGCTAAGTAATGCTCACTTTGGTATACAGTTTTTTAATGAAGCAATTTTAAAAGAGTTACTTGTAATCTTTTTCTTTATCCTGCATCCTTTGATATTGTTTTTAAGATAAAGTGAATTATAATTTGGAAATATAAAGGCTTGTTAGGTCCTCAAAATTTGTTAAATTATTAGAGGAGGAATTATTAAGAACTGCTATTTGAAAATAAAAACTGATGTTGAATTAGATTAAATATGGACTTTTGGAAGCTAAAAAATGCTAAAAATTTATGTTACGAAGCAACATTCATTGCAACCACAACCAATTTAACAAAACAAGAACACAGACCACTTGAATAATTGAAATCCAAACCGAAAAACGACACCACAGATTGTTTCAATCCCAATAAAAATGGACGAGAACAGTTCGTCGGCTGACCAACTGTCATTTATGTAACCCGCTCCGGATCGCAGTACAAAACCGAACAGATCATTAAAGATCAATCATTATAGTATAAACACAACACAAATGCACTTACTGCCAATGGTAGTGACATAAATTATTCAAGCTTCGGCCTCGGGTCGATAACCCAGACATCGTGAATGGGGAAACATTATGGCTTATTCAGAAATTCCCAGCTTAAAATAACCACTGAAAGCCTCACTTGCTTTAGTAGATCAAACTTACTAAGATTGGCGTAGAAATGTATAAACTTAGATAGAAAGCCCGTTTTTTTAATCTAAAAGCTTTTGGAATATCTCAGTGAGATAAGAACCCACTTCCACTCGCGATAGTGATGCACAGTGAATGGTTTTATAATCGAGTTCCTTGTTTAAGAATAGTTAAGAATAGAAGACGGTAACTTGAATACCATGTTGATTTTATTGAAAGGTGAAAACTAATTGAAAAAATATATGGAAAATATATTATTACAATTAGTTTTCATCTTTTGAAGACTGTTTTAATCCAACAAATTGTTATAATAAGAACAAAAAGGAGACAAATATTGTTACCTAACCTATTCCTTATACCGGATGTTGTTTAAAAGTCCAATAGAAAGAAGCTTTTAAAATATTTATACGATGGCTAGTGTACTGAGAAATATCAACGTTGAATCCAAGAAAATCAATGCCGTAGCAACGAACTCTTTATTAATTCAACAGCTTCTTTGTATTTATCTATCTAAAATTCTCCCAGACATCGTCTAATTCTCATTCAATTAAACATTTGGTACATTTACAATTATTTGAATCGTTATCACATCACTATCGATTTATTTTAAAGTAAAATACGAAGTACGAACAGTATTCTAACGAAGGTGACATTGATGTGTAGGATAGGAGACAGAGCTGATTCATTTCTGATTAATTTAGCATAAAGCACTATTTTATTTGCATACAATTTGCAAAATACTCGTAGATTGATACACAATTTAAATACTCCAATGAGTAAATGTGCTGCCTTATATATGGTAAGAGAAAAAGGGTATTCTTTACCTAAAATTCCACAGTCAAAACCCCTCTCATTATTAGAGAAGACCCGTACCCAGCAGTGGGAAAAACTAATGGGTTGATGATCATGACGATGATGATAATGATGATGACAACTGCACAAAGGTTTTAATTTTCAGGGAATGTAATGTTGGTTTAACTTCACAAATTTATCCCAACTTTGTGCACTCCAATTCACTTGTAAGGAACCAAAGCCTAAATATTTGATAGTAATGTCCCAAATGATGTAGAGCGAATGAATCCACTATAACGATTAGTAACTGCGCAGGCTTTTGCAATGTTAATATTTGTCGCAACACAATCAAAGATTTAAATGTATGAATTGCAATTCATTCTATCATTGATTCTATGATGCTTACAGATTTTACTTTACAAATGTAATATTGAGAAATACCTGTGCATAAAATATACAAATTGTGACGTACTTGATTAATATAATAAGATAAAGTAACATGATTTTGCTATTTCATTCCTGTGAGCACAAAATTTAATTTGCATTTTGCATGAAACACCTGATTTATCTCATAGAATAACTGTTACAGGGAGATCTACTTTAAAATCCTTTTTTATAAACTTATAAGCTTTAAATCTGGTTACACTATTTTCTATTATGTCCATGAAATAACCATAATACGGTAGACAGTTGACTGGTGTTTAATTTATTAAGTGCATTGCCTTGTGATATGGCCATTGGACTGCCTGGTCTCGAGTTCAAATCCAAGGCACGCACCTTTTTGAAGTCATGTGCGTATTAATATTGATTATCACGCACTTAAACGGTGAAGGAAAACATCGTGAGGAAACCTTCATGCCTGACAGTTTTTCTTGACGGCATGTGAAGTCTGCTAACCCGCACAGTAGGCAAGCATGATTGACTATAGCCTTATTCCCTCTCGTTCTGAGAGGAGACCTGTGTCCAGCAGTGTGACAATGTAATAGGTTGATGATGAATTTTCCTATAGGAAATAACAGGCCTATTGTAAAATAAAATTATTATACGCGTCAAAAGGTTTGTGTGGGGATTAAGAGAGCGGGTTCTGACATCACAAGTTGATTACGAGTATCACAAGTGTGTTCTCTGTCCAGTATAAAATGGAAATGCTTATACTTCCTTATATATTTTTAAAGAATTTTAAATTTATTTTTGTTGTTCGTCTCTATATAAGTTCAACTTTTTTGTGGGACCATAAATAATATATGTTCACTAGGCTATTATAATCATAGGAGAGCCTAAGGAGTTTCTTGCCAGTTCTTCTACATGAAACCAACTTTATGGCCACGCGGTCTGTGTGCGCCAACCTTTACACACAGTAATATATTTTTCCGGTATCCATTAGTTACCATCGCTTCCTAATAAGTCATATGCATGGCAATAATTGACGGTTTAAAAATATAAGCTGTCGAATTTGTTGAGAAGATCCAAAATTACCCTTTTGTATGTCAAGCTCTGTTTAGGAATCTATTTAGGTTCATAAAATGAGATATATATTCGTGTACCTCAGTTTCTTAGTTGAACAATTAACTTTCAAATATAATTTAATCAAATACCATAAGTGATAATCTCTTCTTTCTATGGATAAGATGCAGAGACGTATCTAATGATGTACGTACATACAAAGTTCGCCGGTATGTTTAGGTCCCATGTATTAGGGGGCGAGCCTATTGCCATTAGCCGGGCACAAACCTAAACCCCGAGCTGCTACTGAGAATTTCATAGATAAACCCAATAACACTATGCTCGACCTGGGAATCGAGCCCAGAATCTCTAGCATAGCAGTCGCGCTTGGGACTACAAGACTAATGAGGCAGTCTATGGATCTATATACAAGGGAAAAGGGCCAGCTATATCTTCAGATCTTAAAAAAAAATGTATCCCAGTTTTTAAGTTGGCGCATATGTATGCTTTTAAATGTTTTCAGCACTTTTCGAGCCAGCTCTTAACATCATAAATAAACCTACATATTTTTAAAGACAGTAAATAGGTATAAGGAAGTAGCCGTCTATGTACTTTTAATATACTCGAATAACCCTAAAGTGTTACAACAAAACTGTTACAATCGATCTAAGTATAGTCCATTATCTACGCTAGCCGTGTTCACACATAACAAGACAATGCATTACAAGTAGCCGGAATGACAAGAAGCCGATGTTTCCAATCTTAACTATCGACCTCAATCGAAGCACTGTGTTGAACCATAGAATTATCGTATACTAGATATGTCGTTGTGAGCGCACCAATATATGAGTTTGAGGATTTTTTATCAATACAAATGTGATAAGGAGTTTGTTAATGTAATCCAACTTAAAAATGTGTAAGTACATAAAAGATTTTAAATTAAATATTAACTTTAAAAACTTCATAATTATAAAGTCTAAGTGTAAATTTCCACAGATAGATGTCTTGTCAATAAAAATATTCTACTTTGCTTAAGCTATATGATGAAAGAACATTGAAGTTAAAAATACAATCACAACAATGTTTCTCAAAAATTTTGTAAAAAAAAAAACACTGATACCTTGACTTGGGAATTTTACGTTCAGGAACCGCGTTTGCGATAAGACGACCATTGAGGCAGTTCAAATATTGAAGTTGTGCATCAATATTACTTTTGTGTCGAAACCTTAGCTAACCTGAAATCGGAATTGTTTATTTATCAGTTTCACTACCTCATTACTCTATTGGTATTAAGAGTGACTGCTACACTAAAGGTCTTGGGTTCCATTCCCAGATCGAAAAAGTATTATTGGGTTTTTCTATGAAATTCTCGGTAGCATCTCAGAGTTATACATGGATTATCCCATGCATAATACCAGTCAATGGGAATTGGTTAGCCCCCATTACATGGGATATATGAACTGTAGGTGCACATTATGGTATGTTATTTTTCTGGTTTGAGTAATTATGGTGCGCCCGATTTGCTCAATATGGCTGATCTAGTTGAGATTAACTCTATGGTGTTAATGTTGTTTACTTTTTCGGTCGCGTGAATCAAACCTTCATGTCAGTCGATTGACTTGTTTCGGAAGACATAAACTTTAGATTTTACGATTTACTTATTTTTACTTTTCCTCGAAGTAGTTTTCGGTCAGACTGGATGTAATAAGAGATTTGTGGGTGTTTAGAAAGATGTTGTAACAACTTTTGTTGGAACTATTTACTATTTGGATCATGAATAATACAGTATCGTCATCATCGTCATTAACCCGTTACATTGTTCCACTGCTGAGCACGGGTCTACTCTTAGTGCGAGAGGGATTGGGCTATAGTCCGCCACGCTAGCCTACTGCGGGTTGGTAGACTTCACTCGCCGTCAAGAAAATCTCTCAGGCAAGCAGGTTTCCTTTCATGTGTTTTCGTCCACCATTTAGGCACGTGACAATTTATTATTAATACGCACATGATTTCGTAAAGTCATAGGTGCGTGCCTTGGATTCGAACTTGAGACTTTTTACTTGGTCATATCACTAGGCTATCACTGCCCTTTTTGCACTAAACAATACAGTTTAGATACATTATATTCCATTGCATGTTTGACCGCACGTTTTGCGTATTGTCGTGGGTTCAATTCCAACCCGATGGAAGTATTTGTGTAATCCACAGATATTTGTTTCGTGTCTGGGTGTCTTTTTTGTACGTTGATTTTAATGTTTAAGAATTCCCCCACCACAAAGGGCTTGTTCAATGGGACCTAACTGAGCTTTACTATGAAACCTAAATAGCATTTCGGGGATGGGCTAATAATTTGTCCCGCGAATGGCAATAGGCTCGTTCCTTATTAAATGGGACCTAAACATACCGGCAAACTGTGAATCAACATCGAGCCACTACACCCGCGCCTGACCGTTCGGGGTATACAGGCGTGATGGTATGAAATAAACCATTTAAA
The DNA here is from genome assembly GCA_958496365.1 of Subacronicta megacephala. NCBI lineage: Eukaryota > Metazoa > Arthropoda > Insecta > Lepidoptera > Noctuidae > Subacronicta > Subacronicta megacephala. The sequence continues at coordinate 5,198,978 of OY292526.1, forward strand.
TTTAAACATCGAATCTACTGACACGTAAGATTTAAAATATGTGTCAAGTAGTTACAAAACCGTTGACCAAAAGTAATAGATGCGTTGAATGAAACGTTTTAGTGTAATACGTATTCAAAACACATGCGTAGTTAAAATAATAATCGTTAGTATGTAAATTAACTAAGTCCTACTTAACGTGACCTTTTTGGTCCCAACTCATTCAATTGTAATACAAATAACAAGATTATAAAGGCCCTCTAATTTTATTACTATTTTGAACTATCACTTCATAATTTAGACTTTGTTTAAATGAATTTGCGAGCTGATAAAATAAATCCTTTTAAGTTTTCAAGATATAACTATTGTTGTATTAATAAAAGTTGACAACATTTATTTAAATCATCAGTCTTATGAAATTCTACGTTTACCGTATTAGAAAAAATGGTTCCTTGGTGGAGTAGTTCCGCGGTGGCTTAGTGGTCATAGCGTCTTGCGTATTTAACCAGAAGACGCAGGTTCGTATCTAGCGCGCAGACTAATTTTTCCATTACTAAAATAACTTTATAATCTTAGCGATGAAAATGCATAAAAAATACAAAAAGAAAGTTGGGTCCTTCAACAAGAGAAGCGTCAGAATTCACCAAAGCATGCTATTCATTTGCAAACCATGATATCTCGTATATCATATAATGAATTTTTCTGTATCCCACTTGAACACTGAACAATCTGGTGACGTCTTTAAATAAGTAAAAAAAGAACGCCAAGGAATGGAATATCATAATAGCATTATTTAAAGAAATCATCAAAAGACTTTTTTCTTTTGTAACACGATACTTAACCCTAGTTTCATTAAAAAGCTACACGATACTCCAAATCAGAATAAAGACCATTGAAAAGAAAATCCAAGCATTTTTCATAGTTTATACTCTTGTGATCCGGTAATAAATTATTTTCGGAGCAGCTTATGAAAAATTAGAGCTATAATCCTTTTCGAAATTTAAAAAGTTTTGTGCTGTTCGGTTCTTAATTAAAACGGACGGTTTCAGTGTCGTAAAATGAAAAATTTCGTCATCAATCCGTTGATCTTTTTACGTTTTACATATATCTTTATGGATCTCTAGTCTTTGATTAAGTAGAACTTTTTAGTTTCTTTTGTAATGAAAACTATTTTATTTATGAGTGTTTACTTAACATAACATACCGTCACGCCCGAATTCTCCGAAGGGTTAGACAGAGGTGTACTTTGTACACCTACAGTTCGCCGTTATGTTTTAGGTCCCATGTAATAGAAAGAAAGAAAGAAAGAAAACTTTTTATTTTGGACTCACACAGATTCAAAAGATAAAATGGCACACATAAGATAAAAAAATTAAATATCTATATGAGAAATCCTGTGCGAGGCCAAAAAGGGTCCCCATCTCAGCATAATGCCGTGACATTATAAAATGCCACAGCGCTGGTATTCTGATTCTGATAGGGCCCTATTAGTGATGCCACGGACAATCACAACCGCAGAGCAAATTTTAATAAAAATAACAGTAAAATGTATAACTACATAAATATTAGGGAGTCAGTAATAGGGAGCGAGCCTTTGCAAAACTCCGAGCTGCCAATGAGAATTTCATAGAAAGACCGCATAACACTTTGCTAGACCTGAGAATTTAACCCAGGCCCTCTAGCGTAGGAGTTGCGTTTAAGACGACTAGACTTATGAGGCAGCTGCGAGTTTCTATGTCAGAGGGGGCACAACTATGTATTACCTATCATTGTACATTAAATGATGATCACTCACCTACTTATTTAGATTTCTTAGTACTATATTGCTGTCTATATGTATAGGTATACGCTCGACTACTGCACAAATCAAGCCATGATAGCTTCATGCACATCGCGATAGAATTTTGTCGTCGCATTATCTCGTCTTCTACCGAAGTTTCGGCACAAGATAACCTGTGACAAAAATATTAGATTGTGCGCAATTACGCACAGACCGTTCCATTTTTGAATTGCGATTTATGGCTGTCACCTTATAGGTAGGCATTCGAACCATACGCACTCCTTTAAAAACTCCCTGAGAAATAACTAGTTTAAAAATAAACCTGGTTTTAATCACTATCGCTTTTTTTCGTTTATTTCTGTCTACTACTTTCACGAAACCTGTTGTACGGTATGTTTACCATCATTCAATGTTAAATGGGTAATAAAACCGCCATGAATTATGGAACACGACATATCGCGGGGTGTAGGCGACATGATTTTAATCTGCAATTATTACTGTAATTCGAGGGCTTTTAACTTGTTTTGTTTGTTTTTTACACATATAGGCACAAGCTCGAAGAATTGAATCATACAAATATTTGTGTTGGGTAGGAATGCTTTCATGGAATTATAATATAAGCCAAGTAATATTATTATTATTCCATTAAACATTTATTTTGTATCCAGATTAAAAAAATCTTACCCACTTTTTTATACATCCTAGCATAATGCCACTTCCCGCTTAAGGCTGAATTAAGGCTTCTAAATAGATTAGGGACTATTAGATAACGTTCGAATCGATGAACGAATAAATTATATAAAACATCACGCTTGTATACCCTGAAGGGTTAGGCAGAGGTGTACCTACTAATGTACACCCACACTTCGATATGTTTAGGTCCCATGTAATAGAGAGCAAGCCTATTGCCATAAACCGAGCTCAAATCCAGACTCCGAGCTGCTACTGAGAATTTCATATCGTCAACACAAAAGCTGAAAGCAAAACTTATCACACGACTCGCACTTGACCGGCTTTACTTCGCACAAGCGAATTTGCAGGAGCACTTGCAATGACGAACTTGGTAATTTAATCGAGTATCCGAACGCATCGGATTCCGTATTAGTAAGCGTTTGATGTAAGTGATTGCATGAAATCATTCAATATCGCGATGCGATTATTACAGTGTATTTAAATGTAGCACCCGCATCGCGTGATTTTATCGATATTGTTTTACTGTTTTGTAAATTATTCTACCCTGTTGACTAGGTATTAATCGCGCTATGAACAAATAACAAGAATTTAACAGAATTGATACGATCAACAACAAAACAACCGATACCTACCTACAAATAATTCAAAAAAATGGTAATTATTTGCATTTTCATCATTATTACTAACCCTATTTTGTCACGGGTATTTTCTTTTATGAAACAGTAAAGGCTTTATTGCGATCTATATGCAGACTTCGAATACGTGTTATGGAATGACAAAGTGCAATTTATATTAGTCACACCAATCGCTTTAAATACAAAATGTGTGGGTGTGTTTCGATGGCAAAGTGTCCCGACTAGAAATTGTTTTATCGAGACAATCGGTCTGCAAGGAGATTTATGCTTCTAGTTACAACAAATAGCGAAATATATGGAATAGGATTTGCTTGTCCTATTGTTTTTGCAGTCAAACACTACTTGACCTGTTTATATTTTCAAGCTATGTATATTTCTATGAATGATTGGACAATACACATTTCTATAAGTACATACGCTTGGGCTATGTATGTCATTCACGTTAAAATTTTTAATACAAAAAGAAAATAATAATAATAAATAAATAAATAATAATAAACTCTTTATTGTGAGGCTACTGTGGCCCATAGATATATACCTACCTTACAAACTAACATATATATATTATAATATAACAGTGTTTGTTAGTAGGTATATAATTTATTTATTTATTCCACACACTATCTTTACAGGATAACCCCAATACAATAATAGTTTGCAAACCTACACTTTATAATAATACACACTAATACCTACAAAGCAATAACATAAAGAATAATAATATTTAAATATAACTAACAAAATTCAACAAAACTCTTGCGAATTCACTCAGATTGCACGAAAATATAAACTATGTTAAAACTTTAAGCTATGTTAGTAAAAAAAACCCCTCGCAATGTAACAGGTAATCTTCAAATATAAGACAGTGGAAATTGAGAACTGGCACATTGGTCTAGTGTTCCTAAGCGCGATTGCTACTCTAGAGTTACAGGATTCGGCTCCTAAATGTTATTGACTTGTTCTATGAAACTGTCAGTAACAGCTCCGACTTTGAGAGTTTCAGTAGGCTCCTTATTTCTGCGGACGAATATCATAGCACTCCCGTATTCCCGGCACTAAAGTGGTGACGCGAAACGACGAGGTTGGTTTTAGTCGGTAGATCGCTCTTTTCAGAGCGGAGTCCGAAACACCCCATCGCTCTCAAAAAAAAGGCTCCTTATTATATAGGATCTAATATACTGACGAACTGTGGGTGTACATAAGTGCTCCTCTACCTGACGCCTACAGGTATTGCAGGTTTGATGGTATATTGTGTTTAAAAGAAAATATCTTCATACTTATAAAACTATTTTTTTTTTTGGATTTCCTCTGCTCTTATTAACAAGACTTCATTTACAATTACTTCCCTGAATAGCCGCTGTATTATTCTTTACTGTTCTTTTTCTTAAATTAATGCTTATTATTTTACAGTAAACAATATTATACCAGGTATCATTGGAAAGCTCTCTCAAAAATAAGGGAAAATTTGGAAGCTAGTTTGCTTATTATTCTTAAACAAATTTTAGGATATTCTCTACTGATTAGTATTCTTCTTTTCTTTTAATTTTACCGTCACAATGACCTCATTTAACCGACATGGATACCTTCTGTCTGGGACAAACAGAGTCAATCTCTGACTCCTTAATACAAATAAAAGCACGAACAAACTTAAAAACGAACTTCTTATTTACCTATTCAAAGATATCGCTTTTATTGAAGAATCTCATTAATATTTATAGCGCATCAAGCCATTTTAATATGACAAGTATCGCACAGCTAGATTTTATTGATATCTTCTTTTTCTTTTCCGTTCTGTTTTTATTTTTTAAATTCCATCCCGTGTTGTTTCGTTACAATTATTTTTCCAACCATAAGCGGTAATGCAACATTGCAATTAATAAGATTTTTATTAAAAAGGGTATGTCTAGAAGTTTTAATAATCTAAAACCATTTTCATAGTCAATCGATCCTCCGATATTCTGAAAATATTTTTAATTTACCAAAAAAAAATTGAAAGAAACTAACATAACATCACATTATTCCCCGAAAGGTGACATTATGTTCTCGAATCAACAATTATTACATAAGTAGGTATATTACAAAACCATTATCACTAAAGTATTCCTTATCGTGTGTTTTATATTAAGACTTTTTGGACCATACCTCCATATAGATGCAAACATCATCTCTATTATCATTTCTATTCCGAATAATGAATCAAATTCATGCCTCAAAATGCCATATATTATTTCGGCTTCTAAATATATTCACACGCTAGGAGTCAATTAGGCGGGCACTGGTGATTTGTGGCCCCAATTTAATTTATAGTACACCACTGTCATCGCACTAAGTGAATTATTTACCACTGAATTTGTACTGAAAATTCTATTCTAAGTAATTCAGGTGTTCATTGTGGATAGAAAGCTAGTTAACAATAAGTTTAAGTAATAATAGTAAGGTAAATTGATTTTTTAGGAGTCTAAACAGTATATTTCACATAATATATCATCATCATCATCATTAGCCCCTATTGATCCACTGCTGGACAAAGGCCTCTTTAAGTGAACGCAACAGAGCCCGATCTTCAGCTCGTCTCATAATTATATACTTCTTCTTCTTCTATCTAAGAGCTCAGCTCTTGTCGGTGGAGCAATTGGTACTGTTCTGTATTCTCTGCCTTCTGTTTGACCTCTCGATACGATTCGACTCCAGCTTTTACCTTATTTATTTAATAAAATATACACATACATCATACATGTAAAAAAATAAAGATATAAATTTAAACGAAATTGATATCTAAACTACAAAGGAAGGTTTAAAAGGTTTAGCATGAGTTTGTGCCAAATGAGAAAAGAAATATTATGAAAGACAAGTTTTATTTTTCTTTTATAGGAAGTAGACACTAGCGAACTCCTTTTGAGTTGTCGCCATGTGTGGCAGTCTGTGGAATAAGTCTACCTCTGAGGGAAAAAGGCATGAGTTTATACATGTATCTGAGTAATAAGATCATTAATCTTCCAGATCAAACCGCTCATATACAGCAAAAATGACCACCCATCCTGCCGACTGCGCAAGTAACGTCCATTACAACAGAGTATTACGAAAGTCCGTCCTGTGGTTTTGCAGGCCGCCATTAAAACCTGTTAACGAATTAAAATCGGAAGTTTGCGGTTGTGCCACCAAGGGAACGGCAGTTAGTCGACTTCGGGACGGCTGGGTTGGGTTTCAATCTTCCGTAAAGTACTTGCGAAGTTGTGCTTTTGTGCGATTTTGGTGAAGGGGAATAAGGATAAATCATTTTTTTTTATCCTTTTTTAACAGTTTCATGTTTTATTTTCTATATAAAGCCTCTTGAAAATTGTCATAGTTTATAGAAATAATGATATGATTATAAATAAAATTTCTAGCATATTCGAACCTCTAATGCATAGTTCCTTTTAACTAGCGTTGCCGAGCCAATTTATGGAAAAGGGAGGGGAAAGAGAAAAGGAGAAGGTAGTTTTTCTGAGGGAGCAATTGGGCCTCCAGCGCTCCACACTCACCGTACGAAACGCAACAGTATGCATAATGCTAGGTACTTGACGTTGATATTCTGTGAGAGGGTAGTACTACCCCGGTCGTGCGGACCCATTCATGCTGGCATTTAGACATGCCAGCAGGCACTACTTCTACTATGTCTCGCAGGTAGGTTAACATGTATAGTTCATTTTCGCTAAAAGTCAAATAGACTCTTACGCGTTAATTTACTTCTAGTTTACTTTAAGTCAGATCTACTCAAATAAATTATTATTATGCACCAGTACCTAATTGTTCACAAATTCACTTAAGGGTAAGCTTACCAATTTCAAGAAAATTTCTTGTATATCAAAAAATATTAACTTAGTCTAAACTATTATACTACATACTCCTATATATTTAATTATACGACGTACTATTATATACTATTATTGCCAGGGTCGCTTGCAATCGTTATCGTTACTGTACTTCAGAAGCCGAAAAGCCTGAGAACCAGTTGATACTTAGAATATCGGTATTGCCCAGAAATGGGTTGCAGAATTCTGAGTTCAGTCGCTTCAAGTAAAATACAAATATTCAGCCGTTTCTGGATAAACTGAATGACGACACCAATGTCGTGGGAAAAGTCTAGAAGTAGGTTGTGCCTATCGAAGTCACGAAACCACGAATCTTATGACAAGGATTAGGATTAGGAAATTTAAAGTAAGCTATTACACCTTTTTTGGCTAATCTACTAAGTAGTTATTCTTTTTTTTCCTCTACATCTATCTTTATTCATTAGCCTTTTTTGGGTCACTTCGTATTTATATTGCTCGTAAATTATCAATTACAGGCCAGCAAATTTGGCGCTGTAAAAATAAAATGTTAGAAGGCAGGAAAGAGATGCTAGTAGTAATTGGTCACATCCGGCGGATAGTACGCCAGTTGAAACTGGCGCATACGCAACGAATTAACAAATAGGCAATAATTTGTCAGTGGAGTGCAAGTCAACACGATGCTGTCGTATACATGTTTTATTGCATACTTTTCTCGATGTTCGTTTATTTGGAAATCTTATAACAAGGTAGGTTTTATGCAAATTCTTTTTTTGAAAATATTTGGACTTGCTAAGCTCGCATTACTAAATGTAGCCTCAAATGATGATTTGCCTTTCAACGGACAGCTACATTTGTATCATGATATATATATATATATATATCTATATCCAGTTGATGCTGACCTCTTATTTGAAGGAAAAGCTAATATAATCAATTTGTACTGGGAAAAATATTTCGTAAAAAAATCTTGTCGTGTTGCTATGTATTATTCTGGATTAGAGCTAATTATAACTAACAAGGTTCTGATGATCACAAACGCGGTTTCTGAGCGTGAGATCCTGGGTTTGATGCCGAAATCGTGCAAATGTGTTTCTATAAAAGTTTGGATTTGTCACTGGTTAGTGGTAATAGGCTTGCCTATTATTATAAAATATGAAACCTATTTCTTTCTGGTAATACAGGCGTGATGGTATGACATGCTATGATATTTGAACAAGATAATTGATATAAATTATTAATCTTTTTGGTTCATCTTTGTGACGATTACCACAAAAACTTAAAGCATAGCCAAATATTTATTGCGAAACAATAACTAGATTAAGTGATTTTTTTTAATCTGTTTAAATGGTATGTGATGGACAAAAACGTGGAGAGAAATTCTCTTAGCAGAAGTGGTAATTGATTCACTGGGCCTTAAATAAAATATTAGCCAGACGAGGGAAATGTATAAAATTCTAATTGGCCATACCGATGATTCACGTGCCGAATCCAATCTAATTTTGGTTCAAAATCGGGATGGACATGGTTAGGATCAGAGTTGCGGAGTTTACACTGATCTCAGGTTACCTATATATTTAGGAGTAGATACATGTTTTTTTTCTTAATTTTTAATAGAGCTTTCAGTTGATATTCCACTATGTCAGCCCGTGCCCATTATTTACATAGATATATATAGGTAACATATTTTATATACAGCCTTAGCTGTCTCGCATAAGAGATTAATGTTGCAGTTAGTATTATTAATTTTATTATGATTGAATAAAGAATTTTAAAGGCTCTGAAGTCACTTTAGGAATTTAATTGACGTCTTACTTATATCTTCTACCGATGGATCGTCATTCGATCAAAGTAGGTCACTAAAAAAGTAATAAAATCGTCAATACTAATCAGCATCTAATTATTGCTGCTGTATAGATTTTAAAAGCTCTCAAGTCGCTTTAAAAATTTAATTAACGGCTTACTTATGCCTCCTGCCGACAGCAAATTGTTATATCGTGATTGATCAAAGGTGATTGATCAAAGTAGGTCGCTAAATAAGTAATCAAATCATTACTAGTAATCATCATCTAATTATTACAGCTCTATTGATTTTAAAAGCGCTCGAATCTCTTTTGAGATTTCATGAAAGCGTTACTTATGCCTTATACGACAGAAAATTGTCATATCGTGATTATATTAAAGTAGGTCGTTAAATAAATAATCACATCGTCAAAAAAACAGCAGTGAAAATCATTCCAAATATTTGCCTGCCAATATATTTCTAAACAAAACCTCAAGATGGCCATTTATAAAGCCGAGAATAAAGAAAATGTCCTTGAAATTTAGACAAAGAATTTCCATTCTTTCAACTGGCCAAAAGAGAACGATCGCTAAACAAAACAAAAGAGGGATAAAATCAAACTTCAGTATAAATAAAACTCACTCCGTTTCGACCCGTGAAAGAACAAATAGTGCCCTTGTGAGTATTTTATAGACCGTTAAATGTCAGTAAAAGGTTTTAATGAGATTATTAAACCGAGTCTTTTGTTGTAGCGTTATCAACACTTAAAGTTCATTTGCTCATTTTATGACGGATTGCTACGTGTTTATTGATGAGCATTTGTGTAGTTCGTTGGGTCTGTTTGAATCATTTCTTGCTTGGAGCCCTGTAGTAATTTCTTGCAGTCTTGCTAGGTTAACATGCGCGCTATGGAATAATACAAAATAATACAATAATTTACAAGCCACCCCACATGACGAGGCCATCACTGCTTCTTTGACATTACGTAACTATGATATAAGGCGGTCTACTGCTTAACAAAAGCATACCCCATAGATTTCCTTATGATGACTCCCAGCGATGTTCCCAATCTTCAAGATTGGGATGGCTTACAAAGCGATGGATAGACGACCTGCAAAACATCACTGGGAGTCATCTTACGACTCCTAGGTGAAATAAAATCACTCCATAAGGAAATCTGTAAACTTGAGAATCTTTTTACCCTATCCAGTTCTTCGAGCAATTTGCCCCATCCACTGACACTTATACTTGTTAAGTCTTTCAGGTTTATTGACAACTTTTGCTCTTCTACGGATCTTATCATTTCTGATTCATTGAGAAAGAAAAGAGAAAGAAAGTCCCCTTCCCTTTGGAAGGGGACTTCCCTTCTCTTTTCTTTTTTCTTCCCCTCTTTTCTTCTCAAATATACTTGGCAACACACCTGCAACTCCTTTGCTATTGCAGATGTCCATGGGCGGCGATGACTACTTACCATCAGGTAGCTCGCCTGCTCGTTTGCCGAGTAATCCCAAAAAGAAATTATAATACTAACATCATAGCTCCATAATCACCTGACGCATATACACTAACACGTAATATACATTAATCAACGCGTCCCATCTCAAACTGAGCAACTAGAGCAAGTCATGCTTAACCCAACTGTGACATACCGCAGATAACCCGAATAACTTTCGGAGATTGTTAACGGGCTCATATAATTTATTACCTACGACACGGTTTAGTGTGGAAATCTTCTTAGATGAAGTTTATTGAGGAAACAAGGATTTGTTGGTATATTCATATAATATTGTTAGTATAAACTTTTTCTTGTTTGCTAAATATTTTCCAATGATGCAAGATAAATTTGACTTCAAGGAAGATTGATGCGATATGCATTCTTTTCGGTTCAACAGTCGCTTTAGCCAACTAACCTAAAGAGATTGTTGCATGCTATAACAAAGTCACCGATATTAGGTGTCGGATTTTGGATTCTTTTGGTGTCTACCTGCGACTGCAAATACAAAATATTTGCAGTCGCTGTAAATAAAAACGTTTTAAAATTACTTAGATTATTTAACATGAAAGACAACAATTGAGATCTTAAGTTGATAACTCGCGCTAGTGATACTACTGGTGTAAGTCCAAAATATGCTATGGTATGGTAAGCTTCAATAGCTTACCATCAGGCGGCCCATATATTTATCATCATATAACAAAAAGCAACTTCTTCATTTATTATCCATCTTATCTGTATTCCCCGAAGAGCATGGGGTTTAAGCAGAGGTGTGTGTACATGTGCATCTAAAGTTAACCGGTATGTTTTGATCCCAGGTTATAGGGGGCGAGCCCATTGTCATTAACAGGGCATAAACCAAACTCCGAGCTTCTACTGAGAATTTCATAAACAGACGCTGCTCGAACTGAAAATCGAACTCGAGACTTCTAGCGTTGCAGTCAGCAACATCTTTCGTCACATTCTACCTTATTACTACAACTCACCTCTGCCTCACCCTTCGGGGACTACAGGCGTGATGGTATGTTATGTTATAAAATATAAACACTCATTGGAACACGCAATTTAATCCCCTTAAAGAAAATTGGACATGATTAACAAAGTCTTGGAATAGATCGTTAATCACTTAACTAGGATATTCCTTGTACGTCGATCTAGTCTTACGTGACTTGGTTCATTAATGAGTTTAATGAAAATTACTAACATTTTTATCCTATAAAAGGCGAATATTCGCGGCGCCAACATAATTCACGCTTCAAATATGGACTGAAAAAAATTTACACGTTGCTATCGTAAATGTACTGTAGTTAATGAACAGCTTGTATGTATATTATTAAAATACTGTCAAGTGTTTACGATAATCTTAATATGAAGCAAAGGTATAGATGTCTTAAGTTAAGTTTCCTACATACATAACATATTGCCTGTTTCCCGAAGGCAGATGTGTACCGTCTAGGTACTATCGTGGATCCACATTTTGCCTCAATGTTTTAAAGTCCCACGTAATAGTGGGCGAGCCTATTGGCATTACCCGGGCACAAATTCAAACTCCGAGTCGCTACTAAGAATTTCATAGAAAAACCCAATAAAACTTTAAAAAAAAGCTTGCATAATAGCAATGTCGGTCGCGCATTACTAGTATTCTTGTTACTCGCACTAAGCTAAATGCTTGTACCTATTACGAGTGGGTTTACGTCGCTAGTGCAATGGGTGGGTTTAGCACCGGCAACCACGTAATCGCAAGTCAGACGCCCTAGCCATTAGGCTACCGCCACTTCTAACTTTGACTGGGAACCGACCCAAGACTTCTAGCGTAGAAGTTGCGCTTAGGGCCACTATACTAATGAGGCAGTCAAGTTACTGTCTCAATTTCCAACGAAATTTCCCTGCTATAAATATTAAAACAGCTGGAATCAAATAAGCCGTAAAAAATAATAAAGAAGAGTACACGCACGAAATAAAAAAAGAAATAGGTACTTGTGAAAGCAAAAGTACAAGTGAAAAGACCATCGCAAACCCAACTTGCACAGTTTCGCTTCGAGTAGTTTGAACGAGAGTTGTAAACGGTGTAAATATTTGTTTTGTTCATTCAAACGCAACGAAAGTAGGTATCGGTCTATTGGGTACCTTCGGGGACCCTCGGGTATTGTCGGGTCGTAATCGGAAGTGGTAGCGCGACTTTGTTTTTTTTACACGCCATATTTGCATTGGCGTGGGTGTAACCCTAGTGATGTTTGGAAATCGGGAAAAGTGTGTGTGAATTTGAACTTGTCTTTTGTATTTGAGCGAGTGAGTGATTTCAATGTAGATAAAGAAAATAGATTATATTCTTTATTTATTTCTTTTGTTTGTTGTTTAGTTCATAAATTATTTATTTATATTAATTTATGTAAGGCACAGAGTAGGTTTTATAATCTAACCCAATGTCCCACAATATTGTATAGTTTGACTGTGGGATCAAACATATTTAAATACGAAAAAAGCTTCACATACAGCTATACCAAGCCAGTTTAGACTGACCTCCCATTGTAAACGTTTTCCGCACAATTCAAGGCCAGTTCATACTGGTTTTGTATAGTTTTTGATGTCTATCCGTGCGTACCTATTATGTATTTAGATGCTGTTAATTTTTTTTTGGATCAATTTCTTTGAACCGTGTATTTAGTTTGTCAGATTTTGATTGATTTGATTTTGAGCGATTGTTGATACAATCAGATGAGTTCGTAGTCAATTTAAGTACCTATATAGTGAACGATACTATCGCAAGTAACACCACGGGTACACAGTATACGATAAAACCCTCGTTGAACAAAATAATAATAAGGGATGTTCAACAAATTCTTAGTTTCTACCAAGCAACACATCTTTACTTGCTCTCAGGTTATTCAGACGGAACGCTGTGCACCATAAAAGAATTCCCTTGATCGCCTCAGTTGTACTCGTACCTACGTCTTGCAATACAAACCTGCAACACCGATTGCAATCTTAAATTCAATACATTGCTACTAGAACTGCATTAATAAATTGTAAGGTGGGTATTTTATTGGTTTTGTTCGAGCTTTTGCACCTTCGGGGCTTTCTACATAGGTACAGTTGACAGAAGAGATTTTATAACACATACCTAATCAGTCTATAACGTTCCTATGTACTTACTACTGGGTCACAGGCCTTTTCTCGTTGAGGGAGTGGGCGGTCATCCACCACCACTAGTGTGGGGTTGGTAGATGTCACATGTCTTCGGATTTTTGATTCTAGGTTTTTGTTTTCCTTCACCGTTTTGGGAGCAGTGAGCAAGTAAAGCGCCTGTCTGGGTTCAAACCTACGGCCTAGAACTCTTCAACTTAGTGGCGGTCCGTACTACCGCTCCTCTGATTTTGTTTATAATATATATTTAAATTGTGTTACATACAAAACCCTATGGTAGATCGATTACCCGAAAAAGGGTTAGTTTGTTTTAATAATATAATATTGATATGGATATGAATATAATAAGGATAGATTAGAGTAAGGAGGCAAAAAGATTAATTGTATCCTGGAAACCACAATATCTAAATAGTGCTTTTGGGACGCGAGTGAACCGCGGGCACCTGCTGCCTGAATACTTAACACTTTTGTCGACTGTACTTATTCCGTTGAGAATATAGGTAAGTGAGGACTAGCATTAATCGATCACTATCCTTGGAGAATAAGATAACGTTTCCAGCTTTAGCTTATATGTCACTGAGCGTTTTATTTTCTAAGAAAAAATAGTATTAGAATACGATTTCGTTTAGGCAAGGTTATTATCTTCACACAATATCATTTCGCTTCATAATCAAATCAGACATTTGGTAGTTTCTCATATCCTTTCATCAACCAGAAAATTTATAAAAACACTTACTAACATTACATGTAAGTAAAAGAAATGAAATAATATTAATCGGTTCATCCGTTTGGAAGCTACGATGCCACCCACATACACATACACAGATACACACTCACCTCTCTGGGTCTGCGTGTACGCCGAGAGTTAAAAATTTACAGAAAGTGAAGTAGGTATGTTATTTTAATAGTGAAGGAAAAATTCGACCGCGGCCAGGATTCGAACCTTCGTCTTCTGGTTAAGTACACCAGACGCTATGACCGCTAAGCCCACGTGACTCCCACCCGACAAGTCAAAATTTGCCTTCACATTTTTTATTTACGTCTTTGAGGCGACGCGGTGGCTTAGCGGTCATAGCATCTGGTGTACTTAACCAGGGGGCCTAGACAATGTCACATCGTTATCATCAATAACGAAGTTAGATATCAGAAATGTGTGGAATTGGCATAACCTTTCGATATGTCACGTGATGAAACTATGTCAAATCCATAGATTTCGGAAATCTAACTTCGTTATCGATAATGAAGATGTGACATTGTCTAGGGGCCCTGAAGACGCAGGTTAGAATCCGATTTTTCCTTCACTATTAAAATAACTTAGTAATCTTTGCATGGAAAATGCCTAAAAATACAAAAAGATAGGTATGATATGTTAGTAAATTATTAAATCGATATTGTCTACAATCCAATTTATCTAACACGTGCTATTAACCCTCAAATGCGTATTTGCATAGAAATAAATGCGATCACACTCATTGCACACGACGATGTATACAATAACGAGCTAAGCAAATGGGGATTTACAAATATTTGCGTGTGTTGCTCGTTTTCAATCTCATTTTGAGTGTAACGAGCTATTTGCAAGTACCCGTTTATTGCTCGCCCGCTCCACCGAATATCGTCAGCGTTTGCAGGGTTATACCAGGTTGAATATTATTTTAATGCTTTCAAGTGCTCGCTTGTGTGGCGCATGTTTTATAACCCTGAACCTTATTTATGTTTACATATTGACGGGTTTACGAACATATTGCAGGTAATTCATTTAAAAACGAGTAATCTACGTACTGAAGATGTGAAGTATCAGTTGTTTTCGTTTGTTTTAACAGATATATACCTAGAGATATATTTTTTTAATTGTGTATTATTACTGTGCCATCTAAACATCTCTTATTCCCATGATTATCCTAAAACATAGAGGTATTAATATGGCACTTTTATCAATTAAAAAATTATAATCATCCTCATCTTCCGCCATGCCTGATTGCCTGGTCTAAGGCCTATCTTTTGTAGTTCCCATCTCCAACCTCCTATGCCAGCCTCATCAATATTTGTTCTATACATATACATTTTTCGGGATATAGGTGTGATTACTGATTCTTATTTATTTTTCCACAGATTGACGAGAGCTCCAAGCAGCTTCACTTATCTGTAAGTTATTCAATTATATTATTCTAATAGCAAAAAAAAAGTAAGGTTGTCTCATTATACTTAATACTGATCTTACCATTTTAAAATTCCGATCCCAGCTCTGTAAAAGAATAGAGTTTTTTAATGGAAAAATAAAACGCTACCGTTCGAGTTATCTTCTGTTAAAAATAAAAAATATTTCTATACCACGATAAGCGAGGCAATCTCCCGGTGACCTATTCCCGTAGAAAATACAATATAAGTAAGACGGTTGGTACGGGTTGGTATACAATGCTTTGTTGTTGCACCGTCTTAGGTCGAAGCATTACAGGTTGCTTTTGTTGCGAATAAAAATTAAAATGGAGTCTTGTCGGGAATTCAATCACACCAGCATTCTCCGCAGGATTAGTTAGAGGTTAGGTTACATTAGTATATGGCGGTATGTTTAGGTCCCGTGTAAAAGATAGCGAACCTATTGCAGTCAACCGGGCACAGATCCATGCTTCTAGCTCCTACAGAGGTATTATAGAAAAGCTCAATACTTACCTAAAACTGCTCAAGCTGGAAATCGAAACACAGCAGAATGTTTGAGATGTTTAAAAACTTGACGCAGTTGAAATGGATTCAATTCATTATAATGATTCTTATACATGTCATTGTCCCGATGCTGCTGAGAGCACTGTGAATAAAAAAGTAATAGAAAATGCTTACTTAGCACTAAGGAACCTATAGAAAGTTCAATAACAGATAACGGATATATAATAACATAAAATATCTAACAACAAAACGTTGTCCTTGCTCCCGCTCTAAATCTTCAATTTAAACCAATACTTAACGATATTGTGTACAATTCCAAACGACATTCTCCTAGATAGTGCTGGGAAACTTTTGTAATAACAATATCGCTATGTGAAACTGTTGGAACCGGGTTTTTTTGCAACAAGGAGCAATACAATCGAGTAGAGAGGTGTCCCTGCAACGTTTACTATCACTGCGCGATAGAAAATTGTGTCGAGAATTTTAAAGAAAGTCACTAAAGTGTTTTGTTATATAGTGGCTCAGCTTGGGGATTTGTTCGAACTTTATAGCTAAGACCAAACATATTGCGGAGGTATAAGCTATTGAGGTTATTCGATTTCTCAAGTGTTACGATTGTAACTTTAGGATCTTCCTGTTTATCTAAGAGAGTATTGCATAGGGAAGCTGCATACGGTATCGATACGTATCTTTAAGTACATGTAGGTATACAGTAGGTACTAATGATTATACAGGATGAAATTAAAATTGCGGGTATAATTTCAAATGAAGACTCTTGTCATAATAAGGGTTGCATTAAGACTAAAATGATGCAAATTAAAAATATTATTAACATTATATTTTAATACTATTTAGGTATTCCTCACAAGTAGGTATTAGATTATTAGGTTCAATGGATCTCCATTACTTCAATTTTACCCATACGATTTCATACAAAATGATTATCTATCTAATGTAAAGGCTTTTAACATCTGTTTTTTGCACCCTCAAGAATACACATTTTTTCAGAAAATTTGTAAATCGCATTTCAAGACCAAAAGCTCTAAAATCCAGTGTTAAGAATCAGGAACACGGGGAAAATCCACAAGGATTCCAAGAATTGCTTTCAAAATTTACTGTTGCCAATATATCCGGAGATTGGATCCTCTAGCTTGCATTCAATAGCGGCGGAGGCCGGATCACAAGTTGTTCCGATCTTCCTGCATTCGATCTTACAAAAGCTTTTAAACATTCTACACTTCGATTCAACGTTAATGTACCTACTAGTATACAACATTGATACAAAAATATATTGTAATTAAATAAAACCACGGCCTTTATTATCCGAATTGAAATCTTTATTGCTTTCATTATGTACGCACGGCTACACATCAAGCTATACAAAACCAGTATAGGCTGGCCTTGAATTGTGCGAAAAACCTTTACAATGAGAGGCCAGTCGAAACTGGTTTTGTATAGCTTGATGTGTACATACGTTGTTACAAAATATTAGTATCAATTTGAAATCCTGTAAGGGTGCTGCAATTTTTTGCTGCAAAATAGTAATAAATGTTATCTAATAATACATAATTATTATTGATATTGGTCAGTGTTTTGTATTTCATCTTGTCTTCGAAAAACACTTCTATTCTTGATGTTCTTCAAATTAAAATTATGAGCTGACCAACAAACATACTATGACTCGTGGCTTAAGGTTAAGCTGCCCCTGCCGCGGTCGGTGGATGGGTGACGTAACACATCAAGACCCCTTCCTGCCTCTGAGAGCACGTAAAGCCGTCGGTCCCTGTTGTCATACGAACACCTATAATGATAATAGTTAGTGATTGTCGATATTATTAATGGGGATGAGATTTTCATTATTGAAAAAACCCTCATAATAAATAAAGCTTTAAAAAAACCGGCCAAGTGCGAGTCGGGACTCGCGCACGGAGGGTACCTTGTCATTACGATTTATGACGTATACATTAAGTACACCTCTGCCTAACCCTTCGGGGAATACAGGCGTGATGGTATGATGGTATTAAGAAAACTACTTACTAGATCTCTTTCAAACCAATTTTCGTTGAAAGTTTACATGGTAATGTACATCATATATTTTTTTTAGTTTTATCATTCTCTTATTTTAGAAGTTACAGGGGGGGGGGCACATTTTTGAAGACCTATCCATAGATACCTCACACGTATGAGTTTGATAAAAAAATAATTGAGTTTCAGTTTTAAGTTAAGTTTTTTTTATTTTTTTTGTGTAAAAATCTTAATGCGGTTCACAGAATACACGTACTTACCAAGTTTCAACAGCATAGCTCTTATAGTTTCAGAAAAAAAATCTGTGACATACGGACGGACAGACAGATGACGAATCTATAAGGGTTCCGTTTTTTGCCATTTGGCTACGGAACCCTAAAAAAGAATATTTTCTTACTCAACCAGTTGCGATATTTAGATATAAACATAAATCTAATATGTCGCTAATTGTACCACAAAATACTAGGTATATTTTAATATATTCGCTGTTTAATAGCAATTTAGCCTAGGTTTAGACTGCGGGTACTGAAATTAGATTTATTACCGCATAATGTACTGTATTATATTACGCGACATTACGCCTTTAATATAGTGCTTATATTCCTCAACACGCGTATGACTAGCTTAATTACGCGCGAGTGTAGACTTAGCCTTAATATAAACTGCTATTAGAATTTTATGAACACCATAATTTGAGAAGAAAAACTTGTATGTGTGGTAAAATATTCAACTTCCTTATTTGTGTATATGTATGGCCTTATTTTGGTACTACGCCACGTATCTAGTGCAGTTTATCTGTGTTCAAAACTTTTAACTGCACACAAATCAGCACTATAGTTGGCTTTCTCGTCTCATCATCATCTTCCTGCCCTTTTCCCAATGTATTTAAGATCGGCGTAGCAAGTCCTTCTTCCATTCATCCTGGTAAGTCGTCATCTTATCATTCAATCCTTTTTTCTTTGCTCTTCCTTTACTCCTCCGTCCCTTCACATTAATATTCAAAACTCTTTTACTTTAACTTTATCTCACCAATACTGCATATTATAGAAATTAACCTTATTATTATTATAGAAATTAACCCTATTATATAATTAAAATTATAAAAATTAAATAGAAATGAACAACCACTTTGTAACAATACGGTAGGTAGGTACTTACGGAAGTGGTAGCGATAATTAAAAGATTTAAATTATTTGATTAAAAATCGGATGTATCATACCTATGACTGATTAAAAATCGGATGTATTGAATAATGATCGGACAGTGACCTCGTTAAGCTCATTGGATATTTCGCCACCATGTTCATTTAGTAAGCCATTAAGGCAGATCAGTTTCATGCTGGATTTAAATACTGATTACATTACATTGCCGTGAGAGACAATGCTTAATGCATAATGCGAAGAGAGGCTAATTTTGATAATTCCAAGATTTCGTCGATTAGTGTCAGAAATATCTGCCTTGAATGATCATTTTTGATGTCATTTTGACCCACAGTTGACAATAAAACGTTTCTCTTCGGTCAACATTAGGTATAATTCGAATTTATTATTATTTTCTGAATTGACCTTTCTATCATTAGTTCGAAATTATAATTTCGTTGTACCTACATGTTTAGCTTTCTGAATTTTACTGACCTCTGTCTTTGTCGTCGTCTTCTGTAATTAGACCGAAATTGTATTTCGAACATTCTTATTCCTTCTGAATTGACCGCCATAAAGGTACATCGAAATTGAAAATCGATCATTTTTATTTGTCCGCTGGCCTCCTTAAAACTAGATTGCAATTAATTATTGTTATATTTATCTTCTGAATTGGCCTCCAGACGATACTCTACTTCCTCCAATCCATCTTAAGTCTCTCTCGTGCAAACAAAGATTCATTCATCACGTTTATCACCTTGCGAAACTATGACGTTGCAGATATACTGTTTTCTTTCGTTAATCTCCACAAATGTGATTCTATTTATATCAAATAGAAATAGCTGACACGATTTCATGTAACGTTATGATTGTTTTAGTGTGCAATGAAATAGGATACAGCGGCTTCACAAGACAGAATGATGCTTCTTGTTATTCCTTTTTTTTTAAATAAACAGAGGCTGCGGTTTTGAGTTTTAGAACCCGACGGATTTTGTAACAAATGTCCGATTACATAATTATAGATATCGTGTTACGGTCGGTTTAGTTTTTGTGACAGCTACCTAAAAGTGTAAGTGTAGGATACAAAAAAGTTTGAGCTCTGGTTGATTTTTTTATTCTTACTTCGGCGCCTGCGCCTATATTATAGGTACAGTATGACGCTGTATGACGTAATTTAGGAACTTCTCAGAATACAAATACTAAGCCAAGTTTGGCGTTGTAACCAGATGAACAATGATATTATTACCAAAACTGTAAAGTAATGCATATATGACTTAAAAGTAAACAATGACCTGCTACCTACGTCGGTAGTGCAATGGGTGGGTTTCGAACCGGCAACCACATGATCGCAAGCCGACTACCTAGCCATTTATTCTAGCCTAATAAGAAGTTTAGGCGTGAATAGGCAGAAAAAAAGGGACAGTGATAGTACATATTATGGATTGTCTTATTCTTCGAGTAATCAGAGCCATATAGCCAAAGCCATAGATTCCTTAAGCGAATGTGTATTAAATTTTATTCTCACAAAGAACTTTCCTCACGAAGGAATTCTTAGAAACGATATCAATACAAGGTGTATCAAAGGTTCTGGAAAGCACATCAATTGCAATGGAATTTTTCTTTAAAGGATGTTATATAGAACGAAACGTTTTCAGTGATATCGGTTCGAGACTCCACTACATTGCGTTTCGTTCATTGCTTTTGGCTTGCTTAATGGAGTATACACAACATAGAGCTACCGTTTGGATTCAAAATAAACTGTTGCAACGGATTTTCTATGTTTAGTTGAACTTTGAACTGTTTGAAATAGGTCTTTGACTTGAAAACGCAGGTAATTTTATAAAATTTAAAAAAATAATTAATTAAAATATCTAATTTGTAAGTATCAGAAATTTGTTAATGCTTGTAATATTTCTTAAAAGGTTTAGGTCTATGCTCTTTCCGAGCTCTGTCTTTTGTTTTAACAACAAAATCTCTCGTCAAGTTTATTACAACACCATTTTTTCCAGTATAATAGTTTTTTGATCTCCTTTAAAAAGTAAATTAAGTAAAACTTTATCAAAATTCTTCCCTTTTTATAAGAAAATAAATTTCTTTAAACCGAAAATAGTTAATGATCATATTTTCAATATTTCCACAAAAAATAATCCAAAATTCAAAAATATTTTTCTACTTAATGTACAGATATATGTATATAGAGAACTAGTATTAGCTGACCTCACATTGTATATCCTGTCAGTTCAATGAGAGATTAGTGTGCACTGGAATTGTATCATAATTTTCTTGATGTGTATCCGTGCGTACATCAGGTCCTTCATTCGGGACCTTATCTAAAAGCGGCGTCGTCAACTAAAAATCCTGATTGGTTAATTCGATATATCCCGCAGTGTTAATAATAGTTATCTCCGAAATCTTATCACGTTTGCATATAAATTAGCATATTAAATCAATCACTTTATCTCTGGCACTTAACATTCCTTGTTCTTCATTAAGCTCATTACATATTGCATAATTTAAAAGAATTCTGATTACATTAGAAAGCTAACAAAATCGTTTGATCAGCTACAAAGTTCGAATCAATTTAAAGCTCGGTTACAATCGGATGATTTAATGCGCACTCCTCGATAATCTTGTCAGTAATTTTTCAATCAGCGCCTTTTTTACTGAGCAAACAATTACTTTCGATAATCGGTTCTACGCCGTTGTGTTAAGACCATTTTGAAGAGATAATGTTTGTTTGAATAAACGTGCGGTTGATTTATCGATACTAACTGTGTAATCGATACTATCGATAATGATGCACATGAGCCTAAATAAATACAGACACGATAAAAGTCATTGAATGAGAAAGATTTAGGAAGGTGTGGGTGGGTCTGTATTTGTTATGTAAATAAAAAGGCCTGTCTTGTTTGCCGCCGGGTTTAGCAAATAATTCAATGTCAGAGCAAAAAGGTCAAACTAAAAAGTAATTCTACCAATGGACAACAAAACTGTGACTGCCCAAGTAGGTACGATATTTTACTGTTAACCGATGGCGATGCGTGATTTCTGGTAAAAAATACAATATCTTCTCTATCTTATTGACGTGATCCCCACTAGAGGATGGCTCAACTACAAAAGAATACACATGACTGAAGCAGCTGCCCCCGACTCCTATCTTAACATTAGGGTATTGAGAACTGTCATTCATGTAGCATGAAGACGTTACGATAAAAAGAAAATGTTATAGCATTGACATTTGCACTCGCTCCGTACGATCGCGTGGTATATGTCATTGTTTCGTGACGTATTCACACTAACGGAATGTATCTTTGGTTAGCACCCGGAGGCTACCCGTAGGCTTATAAATGGGTAGTCGCATTCCACTAGAAACGAGACACTACATTGACAAAATGAAGTCACAAGATGATGTTACTCCAGCCTTGGTTCATAAAAGAATGGTATGGTACTGTATGCTGATGGTAAAGCCAGCTCAGGTCTATGCTTTCTCCAATACAGACAGTATTGGAGAAAGCATAGGAGGAAGAATAATCCATCAATATTCTCTATACCAAAGAGGCTCCTTCAAAAACATAGGTACGCTTTAAACTACATACCATTTAAAATCAAGTATCAATTCAAAAACAACTACTACCGGACAATCATTTAAATTTCATAACTCCATCCACGTGCTTAACTGCAAGTCACCGACATTGAATGATTCATTCACTCGCTCGTTTGTTAAATAGATGCCATCGTAAAGTGCCAGTTGGCAACAGCACTGTGTATGACAAATCACAGTAGTTGCTCTGTATGGAAAGGGCCTTATCT
Organism: Subacronicta megacephala; assembly: GCA_958496365.1. NCBI lineage: Eukaryota > Metazoa > Arthropoda > Insecta > Lepidoptera > Noctuidae > Subacronicta > Subacronicta megacephala. The sequence continues at coordinate 5,221,928 of OY292526.1, forward strand.
GTCTGAAGGATGTTCCATGACTGTGGTTGTATACTAGTTGATTCTTCTTTCAGGAAATAGTAGTGAATGACCATTGGAATGCCAAGTCGTAGGTCTTGAGTTCAAACCAAAGCGGCGGAAGCCTAATGGCTAGGGCGTCGGACTTGTGCGATCATGTGGTTGCCGGTTCGAAACCCACCCATTGCACTGCCGACGTGAACCCACTCGTAATAAAATCATTTAGCTTAGTACGAGGGGATAACAAGAATATTAGTAATGTGCGACCCACATTGCTAGTAAGCTTTATATTTAAAAAAAGGAAAGCACTCACCTCTGACTTTTCTTAATTATGTGTGTAAAATGATCACTTGCTAAAACCTTTTCGTCTTGATGTTCTTTGAGGAAACTCACAATCGCAAAAAGACACTTCACTCGCAAGGTTGAATATAGGCTGAATAACAGTACCCTGCAGTCTGTAAGCAATGAAAAAGTTAAGCGATCATTCTCATCAGCATCTTATATCCCTCGAGTAGGTACTAGACGTAGGTCTCTCATCAAGTTTTTGGCTCTTTGCACTCGTTCAGCATCATCACTTACCCACAATTACTTACAGACGGTTCTCTCACAGGGACTCATTTTCGATAATAAATAATCTGTTATTTAACAGACTTCTTTTTGGGTTGATGAAAGCTCCTAATAAATTATCTGCCACTGAAGGAGTTGACGGCGTATGTCGTACTCGAACCAAATACAAACCGCTATTTCTTTCCTGTGATGTCTAATAAAATAATTATTTATTTGACGAAAATAATATTTACTATAATATAAACGGCTGCATAAATTATCCCATGGTTGTAAATACATATAAGGTAACATGGATAATTTTTTTATTTAATTATCCGGTTGATTGATTTATTGCCAAGTATAATCGTTTACCTAGACCTGACTACATGGCTCTTTGAGTCATGCCGACAAATTAAGTGTCTACATTCCTCGGATTTACCTTTTTAAATGTATCTTATAAAGTCTTCGTTTATTACATTTTTTTAAAATAAAAGCTTACTAGCAATGTGGGTCACTCATTACTAGTATTCTTGTTAACCCCTCGTGCTAAGCTAAATGCTTGTGTTACGAGTAGGTTCACGTCGGTAGTGCAATGGGCGGGATTCGAACCGGCAACCACATGATCGCAAGTCCGATGCCCTAGCCATTAAGCTACCGCCGCATCAATTATACTTAACATAGTTTTTATGATACCCAAACCTAGGATTTATTATTTCGTAGTGGAAAATTTGCAGCTCTGACTTGAATACAACAGCATTGAATTGAGGCATAGTTTGAGGGAGACCTTTACTTAGGCCCAATTCCTCCCTCAGCCCCCTTCCTCCTCCTTTGCTCCTTCCCCTTCCTTTTCCTTGTCTCGGCGACGAATCTGTAACTCGTTTGGTATTGCAGTCCATGGGCGGCGATGACTACTTACCATCAGGTGGCTCGCGCTGTCGTTTGCCGAGTAATCCCATTAAAAAAAAACTTAGCAGTAGGATATTGAGGGATATGGAAAATGATCTTCATGATCTGGCAAATATACCGCCAGAAGACAAGCGGTAATCTTTACAGGTTCCCGATTTAATAACTAATATGCCACATGCATGTAAGGGCCTGTGCACACCACGTTTTGTAAACGCGCCGTCGACGCGCGTTTTAGAAACGCGCGTCGACGGCGCTTTTATTCTACACAGCAGTTCAGGCTGCGTCTGACTTGCGTGCGTATCGCGTCTGTATCGCTACAAACGCATGTCAACGGCTCGTTTAAAAAACGTGGTGTGCATAGGCCCTAAGACGATTTATAAGATGTGTTCAGGTTATTAACCTTTATGCGTCATATGCTGCCGCGCCCTTGCCAATGAATTAAATTAAGCCTTGTCAATCTGTGTCAATAAACCGACAATATGTATACAGGGCAGTCGCTAAGGTAAAGATATTAACTAAAGAGGCCGGAAGTTTGTATTCTAACCATTTTAATGATTTGATAGGCCAATTTGTATTAAGTTTACGTTTGACTAAGATTCATTATCACCTGCAGCCTGAAGTCATGTGTTTTTTTTTAATCTAATGACAAACCAACATAGCATACAGCCAAAAGATGCCAGTAGCACTAGTATTACTACTAGCGCGTTTTCATCGTAATACCACAGTTTGCCCCAGTACTATCCCTTCAGCACGATAATATTATTTACACAAAGCTTAGGAAGCGTTCGGCTTATTCTCAGATTCCGGCTTTATTAAAAGAAAACATAGTACACGTATCGCAAATTATTCTTAGTTTTGGAACAGAAATTTATGACTACTTATTGCAGAGAGCAATAGCAGTCACTGCTCTTTGGGCTAGCTGACTTTGGACAACTCGACTAGCGCAATGATCGAACATACGGCTTCTGCGCTACGGGTGCTGGCGCTATTAATATTTGTATAGATTATTTTTTGTCTATCTTGTAGTTTATCCGTGATTTGTATTTTTTATCGCAACTAAGACTAAGAAGAAAATCACACATAATTTACTTTACCTTACCCAAAGCCGAACCTTCGCGGCTCAAGCCGTGCAAACGCTGCTCAGAATTATTTACCGCGACTTTATATTTATGACGACGTATCGAGTTCAACAATTGTAAGGCTACCGACACATTAATGTCCAATAAAACTCCTAAACGAGTCACCCCCATAATTGATACAACGCACAATAAAGATTTGTCGGGCGCAATTATATATGCGTCGTGCGTTTCCGGCTGAATGCGACAAAACGTGCGGCGCTTTGTTTGCCTACCAGAAGTGTATTGTTACAAATAAAAATAAGATTTATTTTTGTCTTGGAAATGGAAGAGAGTGGATCGTTTACATGTGTTTTTGGAAGCGTATGTGATGTAAAGTTACTCTAGATGAATTTTAAATATATTATGCTCTCTGTGCCGTGTAAACCGTGGCAAATTTGTAGTCAAAAAAGAAAGAAATCAAATTAATTCGGAACATGTTCCCTTAAAACAACATTTTTTTATAGATGTTTACATTCCGCGAAAAACTAAATGACTGGACATAGGTATGACAACAATATGGCCCATTGAAATTCATTAGACTTACAGTTTGTTCGACATACTAAGCCTGTCTGAAGTTGTTAAGACAATTGGGCTCATACATGTTTCACATTTCTGATTATTTTCTTTACTAATTTCGATATTTTTGCATAAAAGCAGTTAAATGATTTAACCGCCGTGGTAGTTCGGAACGGCTAACTTCAGACAAGCAGAGTTATTTCAAAAAAACTTTTATAAGTGTTAACATTAAACAAGAGCCCTTGTAGCAACATCTAGCGCGCTACATGGAACTACGTCGTGCAAATCCTGAATCGCGCAAGTGGAGTTTACCGCGTGATTAGAGTATATACAACCGCCTGACATCAACCGTCGGGCCGTAGCCCGCCAGGCAAAACCACCTGCATGGTTGGAGGATCCTCCCTTTGGTTGGACGGGCAACACATCTCGCCTTTCTACACCCCAATCTTTTTTTGTTGACGGGATTGGAAATGCTCTATGCACTACCCACCGCTCCAGGGAGAGCGAGCAATCTACCGACTAAAACCAACATCGGCGTTACGCGTCACGACTTTAGTGCCGGGGCTACGTGAGCGCTGTAGCATTCGTCCGCAAACCAATACCACCTGTCCCAATCTGTTCAGAAAGTAATGCACTTAAAGAAGGTTTAATTTCAAGAATATGAATCCATAGTCCATAATTTCGTTAAATGCGAATCAAACTATCCACGAAAATGTCGGAATACACGTCCATTACCAACAAAACTGATACTTGGTTCATCATAAACAACGCAGAACACCGCAATGGAACGAAAACTCAGCATAATTGATGAGCGTGCTCTCAAACGATATACAGTGTCCCTCAAAATCTATACATTTAGTGTCTCTCTCACAGTACTCGTTTGACACTTCATCCATCAATATCGACCGACTAATTTAGGTAAAGGCGACCACAAATTGGTGGCCAATTTTGTGTGGACAAAAATATCTTTAACAGGCATAAAAGTTAATACTATCAATATATTCTCGTGGACTTCATATAGTAAAATCTCTATTATGTCAGCTAATCCATTCCAGTGTATTATTAATTAATTATAACGCGCTTAAACGGTGAAGGAAAACATCGGGAGGAAACCTGCATGCCTGAGAGATTTTCTTGTCGGCATGTGAAGTCTGCCAACCCGCAGTAGGCTAGCGTGGCGGACTATAGCCTAATTCCTCTTGTTCTAAGAGGAGACCCGTTCCCAAATTTGGGACAATGTAATGAGTTGATGATGATGATGAATCCATTCTCTGCTCAGCTCAGCTCTAATGAGCTGGTTTCCTTGCTATACGTATTTTATGATGTAAGTTTTTTGTTTATACGTATTTTTGTTACTTACCTATGTGTGGCAAAATAAATGCTACAATAATCATACTATTACTACGTTACTGCAATTTTTTTCGTAGTGATGAATTCGTGGCTATATGTAACTCATTTGGTTGCAAATTATCAAGTGAGATTGTAAACTGACAAAAAAGATAATTATGTTATACAATATAACGCCTACTTTTTCGTTAGTTCATGATCTAACGGTGACTGGCTGTCAGATTGTAAATCGAATTGTTTATATAATCATATTATGATTCACCAAAAGCGACCCTTTTTCCATTCGCAACTTACAATTTGGTATAACTAAATCACGTCAATAAAATCCTCAGAATATACGACTGTATGAGTTATGATCTGTAAATTATTTACTGGTAAATAACTACATTTTTTCTCATAAAATGGCTGCAATAAATAACTTTTTACAATTTATATGTTCAGTAAGTAGATAATAAATGTGAGTCCAACACAATGCTTTAGCAATAAATATGAGTTGGTTGTGATAATTTTGGATCTTTATGATTGTGTCTGATTATCACTCAATAAAAAAGTTTGTATTATTATTGTTGCTAATTAGCAACTACATAAACCCTACAATGTAAAACTTCCAAACTTCCATATTTGATAATAGAATTACTGAAAATCATGGTCTAAGACGAAAGTCTTAAAAGAGACCATGATTTTCCGAGTTTGTTTCGGCGTTTTTACTCAGAGGTCGTCAGATAGGAAATGCCGGTGCCATCTAAATAAAAATGTAAAGCATTGACTTGTAAATGTGTCTTTAAAAGATCTGTTTAAATCTAAGTGAAATCGTATCTGTGAAGTATACTTAATAAGATAGGAAATACATTTTAAAAATTGTTAATCACAAGAATTGGTCTTCCGACTTTGGTAAACCAACTCTATTTTCTTTCGGAAAAATTGTTGCTTAAGAACCTAAATAATTTATCAATTTTGGAAATAACTTAATATATTCATGTCAGTTAACTTAATATATTCATTCAGTCATGATTGACTTGCATAAAATATATATAATATGGTAGGTATCAACCTACCACAATACATATTAATTAACATCCCTACAAATAAAAACCCTAAATACGGATGGAAACATGGTCATAACTCAAATAACAAACACAAAATCATTAGATTAAACTAAAAACAGAAAATCAGGATTACCAACCTTTTATAAATAAATCACTACAAAATTCAAAACCGCAAATAGACGACGCAAACCGACAATGTATAATTAATCCTAATCCCCGATGATATCACCGAGAATTTCCGAACTACGAGTACGACTTATTAATTCAACCAACAGCATTCGGGGGTTAAACTGTAGGTACAGTCGCGAGCACATCAAGTAACCACAAAATGTAAAATTTCCTCAGTTGATTTTGAACTTAATTATGAACAGCTTAAGGTTTTTAATCAGAAATTTGACAGTTTTGTATAACCTGATATGCTCGCGACTGTACTAAGCGACGTTAAAATTATACTATGCGACAAGCCTGGTACTTGGGGGATGCTGTTTGTAATTATTAATGAGCGGTGATATTGACTGCGTCATTAGTATAGAGGTCCTGGGTTCGATCCGCAGGTCGAGCAAACTGTTATTGTAATTATTCATGAAATTCTCAGTAGCAGCTCGGAGTCTGGATTTGTGCCCAGTTAATGGCAATAGACTCACCCCCTATAACATGGGACCTAAACATAACAGCGATGTATGGGTGTACTTTAGTATACCTCTGCCTAACCTTTACGGGAACACAAGCGTGATGGTATGTTTGGTATGTATTGAATCAGTGTATGATTGATCAAGTACAAAAGTGTCTATTAAAGCAATCCCTCTAGCGATTGGGCTGATTGATTTCCGCCAATCAGTTGATTGTTAAGCGTAAAAAATTCTTTGACAAAATAGATCATTAATTTATTTAAAGCTTTCTTCATTTACTTGACGGCTTTATGCATAAAGGTTTATATAAAATGCTGAATTAGTATATTTTATAATAATAAGGCAAATAACGCCTTTGAACTCAACATGATAATCATAAGTGAATTCTGGAAAAAATTTAGGAGGTATTGGCACTTCACCATCGCAGTGCTTTTGGTAAGCAAAAGGGCTTGGGGTCCTGCTGTGTGCCATTAGCCCCGAAGTTCTTCGGCACATTAGCAGTTGTAGTGTCTCGCTGTCATGTCTACATGCCAGCATGAATGAGTCGCACGACCGGGAAAGTACTACCCTCCCACAGAATATCGACGTTAAGTAGCAGTATGCATATTGTTGCATTTCGTACGGTGAGTGTGGAGCGTCCTCCCTCAGCCCCTTTCCTGCTCCTTTTTCTTGGCTCGGCAACGCATTGCAACTCCTATGGTATTACTGGTATTACTAATGTCTATGGGCGGCGATGACTGTATACCATCTGGGGCCGTATTACCACGTATTAATGCCATCATTTTTACGTTGTGAAAGAGGGACGCCACTATTTAACCTGTAGAGCGGCATCCCTCTCTCACACTCTAAAAATGATGGCATTAATACGTGGTAATACGGCCCCAGGTGGCTCGTCTGCTCGTTTGGCGAGTAAAAACAAAAAGGCATGACTTAGATACAATATTCCTAGTAAAAGTTAATTGAATCGCCCTTTGAAGTAACAGCCCATGCATCGCTCTTCTATCAACACAATCATAACCCCTTTCTTCCTCTAGTGACGTATTTGATTGATTGGAATCAATAAACAAACTCTGTCGAATGATAACTGTTGTGAAAAGTAAGTGAACGCGTTGATTGATTCGTAAACATTTCCGCTTTAATCATATTGCTATGCCGTAATAAGAAAATGTACAGTGTTATTAAGGAAACGAACGTAAGTATCATTTTATCGACAGGTAGGTAATGTGATTTTCAGGAAACGGTCAATAAAATTACCAAATCATTGGTCTAGTGGTTCTTAGTGCAACTGCAGCGCTAGAAGTGTGCGGTTTGATTCCCAGATCTAGCTAAGCGTCATTAGGTTTTTCTATAAATTCATCAGTGGCAGCTTGGAGTTTGGAAATATGTCTCGTGAAAAACATACCGGCGAACTGTTGGTGTACATTAAGGATACTTCTGCGTAATCGTTTGGGAAATACAGTTCATTTTACTACGACTTTAAATGTCAAACAAAACTCTAACTTAATCATTTAATTGCACGACATTGTATTCTCACTATTCGAACATTGAAAATAAACGTAAAATGTTCATTAATACCCACAAATTACATAAAACCTAACATAAAGCCGAGACCAAATAATAAAACTGTAAATAATACGATCATTACCGAAGGTACACCTCTAAATCGCTAACAAATAAGAGGGAAACGGTTCACATTTACAATTTTACGAGCGTAACGTATTGAGATTAGAATTAAGTCGAACTTTATCATTTGTAATAGATCGCGGGACGGTTGGGATTATTTCAATGCGTGTGATTATAAATTGAGCAATATTTCTTATATATAGCATAACATACCATCACCCCTGTATTCCCCGAAGGGTTAGGCAGAGGTGTACTTTAAGTACACCCACAATTCGCTGGTATGTTTAGGTCCCATGTAATAGGGGGCGAGCCTATTGCCATTCACCGGGCACATATCCAAACTCTGAACTGCTACTGAGAATTTCATAGTTAAACTCAATAACACGTTGCTTGACCCGGGAATCGAACCCAAGATCTCTAGCATAGCAGTCGCGCTTGGGACAAGACTATTGAGGCAATTTTTTTCATATAAAATGAGACAATAAATATGGTAATAATAAACAAACATACAAACCAAAACGCATTAACGATCGGATTACAAATAAATAGAGAATCATTAAATTTTACAATGTAACATAAAATTGAAAAGATTGAGAAGAAATTAATTATATGTATGTTTTGAAATAATAGCGACGATAAACGCCTACCCACGAACACCCACGCCCGACAATAGAATAACTATCACGGAGAATTGGAATGCTATAAATGTTACTTTTATAGGGTAACCTAAGGTTTGTGATCTCTGGAGATTGGATGCGGGTGATACAGGGTTATGCTTGTAAGATTAAGGCGACACCTATGACCGGTCACGTTCTTATAAATATCGTGACAATGATCATCATCAATAAAATATTGTCACGCTTAAGTGACACAATCTGGACCTTACTTTTTAGGGTTCCGTAGCCAAATGGCAAAAAACGGAACCCTTATAGATTCGTCATGCCTGTCTGTCTGTCAGTCTGTCTGACTGTCCGATCGTGTCACAGCCTTTTTTTTCGAAACTATAAGAACTATGCTGTTGAAACTTGGTAAGTAGATGTATTCTATGAACCGCATTAAGATTTTCACACAAAAATAGAATAAAAACAATAAATTTTGGGGGTTCCCCATACTTGGAACTAATACCCGAATTTTTCTATGGATAGGTCTTCAAAAATGATATTGAGGTTTCTAATATATTTTTTTCAAAACTGAATAGTTTGCGCGAGAAACTGTGTAACCAAGTTACCCTGTAACTTCTAAAATAAGAGAACGATAACACTAAAAAAAATATATGATGTAGATTACCATGTAAACTTCCACCGAGAATTGGTTTGGACGAGATCTAGTAAATAGTTTATTTTTAATACGTCGTAAATCGTAATGGTACGGAACCCTCCGTGCGCGAGTCCGACTCGCACTTGGCCGGTTTTTTATTTAAGTGACGTGACCCAACATTAGTGGCGATAAGCCTGTAAGTACGTATCGTATATAAATTCTAGCAACTGCTGTACCTATATAACGCAGTAGGTCAATTTAAGTTAACACTTTTAAAGAATCAAAGAAACAAAGAAGAAAATAATTTGTGCCTGGTAAAAGGCAGTTTAGGCTCGCCTCATATTACATGAGACCTAAACATACCGGCGAAATGTGGGTATAGGTAGTACACCTCTACCTAACCCTTCGGGGAATACAGGCGTTGTGATATGTTATGTTATGTTAAGTGGTGAGTGATGTAATAATGTAGAAAAACGCAATATCAAGACAAAGATAAGTAAAAAGCCTCTTATAAATTGACAACCGGCATTTAAATTATGAATCACGCAATTTGTAGCAACACGAGATCGTTTACCTACCGCATGCATAAATAATAATGAATAGTTTTTGTTAAGTAAAGCTGACTAATCGATATAGGTCGATTAACTGTAAATCGAAGCACAAGAATATGTAAAACAATAATAAATTCGTCATCAAATGAGCTTTAAATTAGTACCTATCCACTTTGATCTGGTATAAATAATAATATATTTGTATAATTTAATATATATTTTTGGCATTTCTTTCCTGAATTTCTTTCCATAGTTATAGAGCATCAGCGTGTATGTTTGTGTGCCCTAATCTATATGATATACTATACGATATTCAGAAAAAAAATAAGATGTAAATGATGATAATTGAGAAGAGTTGTTATCACAGGTCAGTTCCATTTTAGTAATACCATAAGACTAAAGTAAACCAGCACCTATCCTCATCCATTTTTTTATAGTACAGAAAATCCTCGTTGATTGTCTGCCATCTGGGGAGGACGCAGGGTATGTTGGACTAGTACCGACTAAAAACTGCAATTGCCTTCCCTACTCACAGTCATTGGAATAGTGACTTTTGCCACGGCCATGATAGTCTGTGATCCAGCGTTTACTGGACCAGTTAAAAGACTTATCCTACACCATGATACAATATTATATAATTTCAAAATGTTGTTAGAATATGTACCTAGGTACCTTACTATTTCATTGTTTTTATTTAGATACTCTTTAAATGATTATCACGAATCATATTAAATTTACAAAATTAGTGGTGGATTACGGCCCACTCCCTCTCATCGAGAGGAGGCTTGTGTGCCAGTAGTGGGAACATTATTATGTGGTCTATTATTTTTAAACTAGATCGCTATGAATGTTCGATCAAAAGTCCACACAACGCGCGTTAGGCCTCGCGACACAGATCTATCGATGACGTGTTAATTGTCTTCCCGGGCCTTAACAGCATTATAACAGCTTATAATCAAAAATTTAGTGTCAATTAATTCTGTAACAGTAAGTCGCGAGTAAAAGCCAATCATAGTTGAGGTTAATAGTCGTAATAAAAAGCGATCAACTTTTGTCAGTGTATGATATAACTTGACGCATTTGGAGGAAGCGCTCCATACTTGTAATTACCGATTTTAGGCTACTTGTTAAGTTGGAGTAGTTTCAGATTTTTTGGAGAACAGACAGTATTTATGATTAATGTCTCAATTTGCATAATGTAACGCTAACTTTTGTATTAGGTATAACGTATTTTTTGTATTAGGTAACATGTTGTTGAATAGAATTCTTTTTTTGCTAAATCAGCAGTTACCAACTGCTGGATTACCTGAACGTAAAACAGAGTTAAAATAAACTCGAAGAAACACTAGTTAGCGACTTGACGGGCTATTAACCTATATACCTATTTACTTTACGCACGTACCTGTCATTATAGCAATAGTTTAACGATCACATAAACAAACAATAAAACAAAGTTAACACTGGTGGCTCAACCGTCCAACTTTGCCAGTAGTCATCCATTAATTCAAGCGCTCGTGACGAAGTTGTCACTTTATATAAACGTCTGTAGGCCATTTATCTTTGTGTGACAACGTAACCAATGTCGGCAGCCAAGTAAGCGTATTAAAACTAAGCCTGCATCGTTATAATGTAGTATTAACTTAATTTATTACAGCAATACCGAACCTTAGTGGTACGTAATAAGGTCCAGAGATGTGATGGTAGTTTGTATGAGGCATAAATCTTCGTGGATGTCTTAAGTAGTGTAGTTGGAATGTTTGCTACAAGTGTACAATATCGCGAATAAATCCTATCATTGAGGATCTCTGGGTGTAATGAATCAATGGCAACTGAGCGTGTAAAACCTGCAGGTCGTAATTTGTAATGTGAATTGGCTCCTTAAAAGGCCTATTCTAATAGTCTAATTGCGCCGTGACCGTATTACAGACTTTATAACTCAATCAAATACAAGGTAATGATATTAATTCAGTGTTTTTAGAATTAAAGCCCTTATGGTCATTGGTACGAAGAATCGTGACTGAAAACTAATGAATTCAATTTGTAGTTATCAGTTCAATTACTATAAGATTAAATTACTTACAATAATTTTAATTGACGGCTGAGTGATTTGCGTTGATTATGGAAAGTTCTATTTTTGCATACCTGCAATACTTGTAACCATGCCTTTGAGTCTAATTTAGCGTGAAGCATTAAATTAAACATTTTAATTATCACTATAACAGCTTGATGATTTCAAACACGGTACAAGGTAAACATGAACTATAGATGTAAGTAAAAGAAATGTCAGAAATGTAATAAAAACGCGCGCCGGCGCCGCGGTGAAAGAACAATTTCATGCGGCGACTGCGCTTAACATTTGGTGTGGTTAAACATACAATTTACAACTAAGCAGTTGCGAAGCGTGAAGCGATGCGTTGATGATGGGTTGAGGAAAATCGTAGATAAATAGACTTCATAGAAGACTAAGAAAAGAGTAAGTTTGAAAGCGGCGGCAGCCTTATCGCTAGGGCGTCTGACTTGCGATCATCTGGTTGCCGGTCAAAACCCACCCATTGCAGTACGTACGTGAACCTTCTGATAATAAGGAGCAACTGAAATTTTTCCAATAATTTTCTCAAGAAAATCAATCAATTAATATTGTTCAGATGCTGAAAAACCGTGGAAATCTGAAAACAGCATTATTGGACGACAGAGATTAAATTGCAAACTGGAGCCTCCTGTAACTATGAATCAATTTTGAAACCTCAAAATTAAGTAGTAGTCCCCCTTCCCCCACCGCCCTTTGTTTAAAAAGACAAGAATTTTAAACACCACTTTTTGACTTCTGGGGAGTTTATATACTCTACTCACTTGTTTTTTTAATATCTTTAATGTACAGAATTAGGTGTTTTTTTTTTTCAATTTTAATAGCATAGGAGATAGCCTGACTTAACTCTCCGAAACATACCTATAATGACGTATTCAAGCGCCATTACAATAGGCCCGCATTTGCAGCATTATCATCAGCCTACAGGTCAGTCATCGGTTGTCTTGTGATTCCTGTCAACATTTCCGCTTCGTGTTTCACGACCCTTTTGTATGCAGTGTCATTGTTTTATGCTTTGAAATAAGGCCCTAAACGTTTTGGCCTATTAACACGTAAAGAAATATATAGAAGGTACGTTAAGTCACGCTTCAAACCCAAAACAGATAGGAATCAGTTACGATTAATGACTAAACAATCATGAACATACTATCACGCCTGTATTCCCCGAAGGGTTAGGCAGAGAAGTATTAATATACAATCCACATTTATCGGTATATTTAGGTCCCATGCGGGTAATAGGGGGCGACCCTATTACCATTACCCGGGCACGAATCAAATCTTCGAATTTAAGACCGTACTTATAGCTATCTGTTCGCGATAAACTCTAAAACTACTGAACGGATTTTCATGCGGTTCCCACGAACATACAGAGTCAATCATGAAGAAGGTTTTGGTAAATTGGTTGAAAATTATGATGATAATTCTGTACAACTGTGCAAAGCCGGAACGAGTCGCTAGCTTATTATAAGTATTTATTCTAAACCAAATATTAAACAACCTTTTAATTAATTCTATCTACAAAAAAACACACCTATTTAAATTCACTCAGCGCCTTGGTCAGTACTCCACACATGAGCTCAACATACGAGTGGAACTAACTGAGGAGGAAGCACGCATTCCTAATGAAATTTAACACGAGTGTTAAGCTCTTAGACTAGTGGAAAGTGGCGCCACCTGCGGCTGTGTATACAGTGCAGGCGCAACGCTAATAACCCAGTGTTTGAAGAAGGTATGTATTGCGCACTGTTGTAAATTATAGTTACAATCTTAAGACCACGTCTGTTGTGACTGTCATCTACTATACAAATATCATCGTACCATCACGCCTCTGTATCCCCGAGGAGTAAGGCAGAAATGTATTAATGTTCTTAAAGTTATACCATTAACTTGGCACAAATCCTAGTTACGAACAAAATGATAATTTCATAGAAAAAATAAACCCAATGACAATTTGGGAATCAAATCAAAGACCACATGCCCAGCAGCTTTTGCAAACACGTAAGGCAGTCTTCGGACAAATTGAGACGATCCAAATATACTTATTTTTTACCTGTGTCTTAAATGGGTTTCAAAAAAGGAGTTTCAATTCATTCCTGTTATTTTGGCTAGAAATATTCAAATTTCAGTGAAGTGAATTATTTTTTTTGTTGATGAGACAGCAACATGAGTCTTCTTAGTCTTTTCCCAACTATGCTGGGGTTGGCTTCGAGTCTAACCAGATACGACTGAATATCAGCATTTTAAGATACTGATAGCATTCCATCATGCCTCCGCAACCCAATTTCTAGGCAATACCGATATTCGAAGGATATACTGATTCAGGCTTTTTGGGTTTCATTGGATTTGGATAATCTACCAGCTTAATATGCTCTCCGAGGCATAGAGTGGTCGTGATGTGTTAAGAATGTTTAAAGAACAAAGAGTGAATAGTCTTTCTTATTTTTCTTAAACGACAAGAAACAGTTTTTTAAATCCGCCGAAGACTTAAACTCTAGGGAATAATAGAAAAGGTGTTCGTTTTAATCACTCAAACTTGGCATATCAATTACAAACTGCCAGATGTCCTAGAAACCCAAGTTTGTTCCACCGAGTTCTAGAAAATACGTGACCATAATGCTTCCAAACTTCGCTTCTCTACGGGATTACGTAATTTCCTATCTAGAATAGTTTTATTTCCAAGAGCTGAACCGCATTGTTTGAAAATGCAAGAGATATCTTTTAAACAAATTTAGGGATGTGTTCCTTGTTACAACGTAACTCTTATTTGCATCCATAGAACTGGCTCCGTTTTTCTAACCTATTAAGTTTCAAATCATGTCAAAAAGATAGGTGTGCAATTAAACCATATCAACATGTAATTGATCAAGTTAATAATGCTGAATTAGTCAATAGCCTATTGGTTAAGAGGTTGGGTTTTAATCTTATAAAAGAGAACAAACTGATTAATACTGAACATTTATTACTTTTATTAATTAATTGTATTCTTCTTCTGGAGTAACACACAAGCCTGTAGTTCCTAAAGGGATAAGAAGAAGAAGATTTGTACTTATGTATACCCAAATTTCAACGATATATTTAAGTCCCATATAATAGAAGGCAAATGAATTGCAATGGCAATAGACTCACCACCTCTGTGGACAAATCCAAACTCCCAGGTGCTATTGAGAATTTCATAGAAAAATCATCAAATAACAATGTTAGACCTGAGAATCTAACCCATCAAAGAGAAGGAGGACCTGACACTAGTAAAGATGTGACTCCTCCGTAGCAGTCACATTTTCACACACCTTTTTATAAATTGATGAAAAGTAGATTTTAGTAATGAAACTGATAAAAAATCAACCGATACATACCATATGAAATAGTTGTTCTTATCACTATTATGTTTTAGCTGCAGATTCCAGCGTACGCTAATTGGACGCCTGTTAATTAGTTCTTGAAATCTCCGTTACAGACTCGTTGCTCAGCACTAATTAGAATAAGAACTACATCGCCAATTAAATGAGAATACTATAAACTGTTTTCGCCTCTGTTTATGCAGAGGCTAGCCTTTGCTCACCTTTGATCCTTGGTTATGTCACTTAAGCATGCGACTGTTTGTTTTTGTTACATAATACGTTTAAAGGCCCTCATAAACATGGGTACTAACTCTTGAACCTTTGGAGGATTAGACTCAGGTTCACTCAGGATTGCATTACAAGTTGGTCATAATATTAAATTAGATATCTACGATAAGTGTACCTATATGTCTCTGAACTCCACAAAAACGTCTAAACCGATCTTGATTAATTTCCTTTAGATTTACAACTGGACTTTATATAAGATTCACTGAACTGCGAGATGTGTGGATTACTTGGTGATGTCTAAAATTTACTAATACAATGAGTCAAGCATAAAAAACAGAGGTGCATGCTCATGTACTAAATATATTTGATATCCATGAAGTGCTGCAGATTTTTCATACTACCTACTCCGTTTCATTAAGTGTTAAACATTCGAGGATTTTTAGACATAATAAGCGTAATCTGAAACAAGAACATTGTAACCGTTTTCGTCGTACTGTTCCAATAAGGCATAAAATCTCCTCCACTGAACTCAGCATACATACTCAACTTAATCAATATGTACGACTAAACGAACCGCCGAAAGTGGTTCAGAGATAATTCACGGAGTCTATTTGCACCGAAATTAACTAAGAACTCTATTCAGAAGTTTGGAAACTTCTAAAATGTAACGTAATAGACTCAAGCTCCTCGCCCTTCGAGGACAAAGAGCTATTGTATAAAGATCTATCCAGAACATTTCTATTGACATTAGCAATGTTTAATTGACCATTGTCTTCCAATTGTAAATGTATTTCAAAAATAACGATTTAGTTATTGGTGATTAAAGGACGTACGTAATTGTATTGTTTATTACGGCCCAAGCTACCTTCAGTTTGTAAATTTATTTAAGATTCTCAATAATCAATTCGGATGATTTGATTAGATAATGAATTCACGATAGAGTGCTCCGAAATTATAATACAATTTCAATTATGATAAATATTCCCGTCTCACATAAATATTCTCCGTCTATACATACATAAAATTTTCATTGAGAAATCTGAACTGAAGTCATATCTATTTCATTGACAAATTATTCAAGTATGAATTATAAAATTTTTGCTCGCTTACTTTTATCTACTATAAAAAATATTACATGCTATACATTACATCATCCACAAAAATGGTAATTCATGTGCTATAAGAAAACGAGCATCACACTATGATGAAATTGTAAGACAAAAGCTGATCGTATCTTGATCGTATCAGCCGGTTGGCGCTGCAGCAATAGAAATATTTTGATATACTGATACTAAGGACAATGGACTAGAAACCTAGTTCTAAAGTCATTATTGACAGTTTCATTACGACACAAGACGAATGCGATGAATTTGTGATTCTTTTGAGAGCACAATCTATAAGCTTCATGTCAATCACAGGCACATTAAGATCTTTGAGAAAAATCAGTCATAACGTTGCATTCTACAAAGGTAGAGCCTACGTCTTCACAATCATCAATCTTTTGAGACATTCTTGATTTAGGAAGTCAAAATCTTTTAAAAAAAAGTTAGACATACTTACAACTCCAGTCAACTCAAGACACTCTAGACCACCTACATCACTCCTATATAACAAAAGAAAAGATCAATATAACTTACTTCAACTGTTATTTCTTTATTAACAATTTCAAGTTCTTCGTTTACAAAAAAATTCTTCATGCTATAAAGTTTTTATGAATTCAGTTCAAATTGGTCTTGAAGTGAATTTTCTATACAGAAAACATATTAATACAAAATGCCAAAATATATCCCAACATCTTGAAAGTGATTTATAAAGACTAAATGTGGCGTTAGTGACCGTTGCAGAAACCGATAGCACTCCATTCGCAATAACCACTTCAATCGTCCATGTTTTATTGTCTTAAGTTGATGTATGACCTGCCATAGGTTCGCGGCGACAATTCTGTCTGGCCCCTTCGTGCACACGTACGGTTCCCATACATCACGATGTACTGTGTCAATATATCATAGTGCTTAAACTTCATCGCGATTCTGTCCATTGTCTGCAAACATAAGTTACGTAATCTCGTTTGTTGGTTTTATTAAAGCCTTGTTGTGCATTTCATTTGATGTGATACTATAATACGTTCACTTTTATGAATTGTAATGTTTTGTTATTCTAATTTTACTAATATTTATAATTTCTTTTGATACGAAAATATTTAACACGTTGAGGGACACTCGGCTCCCATCGATAAATAGTGATATGACACAGCCAACTTCCATACAAAAAAATAGACGGCGGTGGACGTCCTGTCACCTTACAAATGATTGAGTTGCTTGTGATAAAGAGGACGTTCTCAACCGCCCGACGGTTCACGACGTCGGCAGTCAGCAGTCATTTGGATTTCGGCAGTCAGGTCTTCAGGTACGACGTGTACAGCCGCCCGCCGTATCAAAGTACTCTATTGATGACGTCCTCAGCAGTCCTGTCCCTCAACGTGTTAAATAGTTGGTTGGTCTAACAGTTGCTCCATTTCTAATGGCACCAGATTACTGTCTATTCATAACACTAACTAGGGTGGTAATGTTATTTTTTATTATAACACAAAACTTTATAGACTTACCGGGTAATAGTAATTCTGTAATTTTTATTGAATATAAAAGTCTACGGTCGGCTTGTTCAATGCACCGCGCAGTTTGCATTAAAATGTTGACTAAAAATAGTTTAATGAATATTACAGAATGCAATTAGACTGGACCATTAGCGTCTTGATCTAATCTCGGGAAGCCCATAGCCAAGCTGACCTTAATGATTTATTATTTTATAATTGATAAAAATGTTACATCATTTATAGATGCCCAAATGGGAGCGGCACAAAAAGGAATAAGTTAAAACGTTTTGTCGGCTAAAATAGACTTATTGATTTATTTGGTAAATCTTAAACGACACTAAGAGGCTAAAATATTATACAGATGATCGATTGGAAACTATATAGCCACGATGGCAGTAACAGCTTTAAATTAGATAATTGCTAGTTAGTGAACTAAGTAGCTTAGAAATCGAACAATAACAATAAAAAAATTACAGCACGCTTATGCCCGAGAAACAGTTGACATTTCATGAACAAACAAATCCTCGGCTCCAAACATGGTAACCACAGTTTCTAAACACGTAGTCAAAGGGAATTTCACATAAGATTGTGAGATTTACAACGGCGTAATGTCCTGAGAATTCTTAGAACTGATAAATCGGTGTCAGCTGCGTTTATGCAGAATGTCTCCAAATCTGCATAGCAAAGGGAAAGGCATGAATTTGACTTGGACAGAAACAATATTAATGGATATAGTAACGCTTCAGTAAAAATGGCGGTGGATTAAATTTAGCGTAAGATTTATGCTTGGCATAAATGACTGGATGAAACAGAACGTAACCTAAACGTGTCATGGAAATAAAAAAAATATTTAAAGTAAAGTAAATCTCCTTTGAGCTAAGTGTAAAGGCATTAGGTATAGCAGCAGGTATTATTTTGACATTGAGGGTGAATTATTATTTTATAGGCAAAACATTTAAAATAAACTAATTACTGAAACAAAATGAATGAATGGAAACAAGCTCATAAAATACGAAGTTTTAAGTGGGAACTAAATTGTTTCTACATTTCAAATTAAAGCTCTGAGACACGCAAAAACATCAATTCAAAATATTCGAGTTCAACAATTCAGCGCAAAATTTCAGGTATATTTCAAAGTCCATATATAGGTATATCTAGAAGATATGACTCCAAACTTTAACAAAAGGACAAACAAAACTATTTACGGCAACATCTTTCATCTCAAGTAGAGTTGAAATGTCTTTTGAAATCGCACCTAATTGGTATGCTCTCTGCGCGTATTACCAACTGCAATTTATTTTCATACTCTATGACTCAACTGTAATTCATGTAGCACTATTGACTCCACGAGTGCAGAATAAAACAAAGGGTCGTGTACTGAACATTTCCATTTTAAGAGGATCAGTTAAGTTGGGTTACAAATCAGTGTCGCCTCTGATCTTTGTTATTGTAAATTGTTTTTGGATTGTTGTTAATTTTCTATTATGTTCGCTTGTTTTAGAGTCATATTTACAGCTGGGGGCTTTGTCAAATGTTTTAGCAGTTATAATAACTAAAAATACTCCATCATCTTAAAGTTATAGAGAATTTGAAACAAATAATAAAATAATATTGCAATAATACCGACTGTATTTTTTTGCCAACATTAATGAAGTAACATAACATAACATACCATCATGCCTGTATTCCCTGAAGGGTTAGGCAGAAGCGTACTAATGTACACCCACATTTCGCCGGTATGTTTAGGTCCCATGTAATAGGGGGCGAGCCTATTGCCATTAACCGGGCACAAAT
The DNA here is from genome assembly GCA_958496365.1 of Subacronicta megacephala. Lineage (NCBI taxonomy): Eukaryota > Metazoa > Arthropoda > Insecta > Lepidoptera > Noctuidae > Subacronicta > Subacronicta megacephala. Next base: position 5,241,503 of record OY292526.1, read on the forward strand.
CCAGACTCCGAGCTACTACTGGGAATTCATAGAAAAACCCAATAACACTTTGCTCGACCTGGGGATCGAACCCAGGACCTCTACCGTAGCAGTCGCGCTTAGGACCACTAGACTAATGAGGCATATTCTCTAAAAAAAATTCACAATAATGCAATACCTACCTGACATTTGAAATATTTTTTTTATTTCTAAGAGTATTTTTTTCTGTAATGTATCAAAATAAAGCAGGTCAGTAACGAACAGGATGGATACACAACCCATTTGCTAGGCTACTGAGAGTGCAAATTCAAAATAGAAGTGAAGTAGATACAGTTGCTAGTCTTTAAGAGTTGCTTTTAGTAAAAAACTAATTGTATCGACTATCATCAATATAGACTAGGTAACGGCTTGGTATTCTTTGTGGGGTTTGGCGCTTGACGGGTTAAGAAACACAAAGGGAATTGTCCAAGTAAGGGCCTTGTGATTCACCACCCTACTCCTTGGACGACCTTGGGACTACCTCACATCCACACCAAAAAAAACAGTCATTTGAAACCAAAACGACTTCAATGACTACATACTCCTTCGGTCCTATAGAAAATTAAGAATTCTTGAGTATCGTAAGTATCTGTGAGTAAGACTATTTATATTGTCAGTAGGTCAAATGTTCTATAATATTGTTTTTTGTACATGTAATTAATTTAAATTGTATGTGTCAGGGTGACTGTACTTTCTTTACAGTACTTTACAGGAATCTATCCTTCTTGGTATTATTATTCTAAGGGAACTGAGAATTTACCCTCACAGGCTACTCAATCTACGTCATTGTTATTTGGTTAAGAACTACTACTAGTGTACTCTCGAGCGCATGGATCTGCACTATCTAAAATGGAGTCTATAGACGTTTCTGTGCCTTCTCGTTGAGTCCTTAGGGAAACTTTTTACAAGGCTCGATTCCTAAATGGTGCCACAGGTAAAATAAATCAAATATTTACCCAGTCTTAAATGCGTACAATTATTATAAGAAGCAGAATCGAATTGAGTTATAGAGTAGGTAAGTTTTGTCATCTCCATTATAATAGATAATAATGTGGTATTTAAAACAGAGAATTCTCCATCAACGTCACATTAAAAACTAGTCTAGTGATGTAAACAAACAAATTAATTCCCCACGTAAACGTCAAAATCAAAGGGAACCACAAACGTCAGTTGGTTGCTACCCACCGTACAATACAGACCCTTTGTGACATAACCATTGTTTTCGCTGTAATTTATAATATGTCACAGTACTCTATATGAAAGACAGGTAATTTCATGTGTCGCTTTATCCCGAAACAATAGGGGCGTGTGGATGACAGGCCATTAGGTGAGGCCATCACACCGACAATAGACGGTCTATCTATATCACTTTATTTAATGATTAATATCGAAAACGATGATAGTGTTGGGTGTCGGTATTAATTGTCCGTAGCATTTGTCGTTGCTGTTATTGTATCAAATTGTGGTTTTGTTTTTATTGCTGGTTTTATATTTTGGAAGCAAGTACCGTTTTGTTTCTTTGCTATAAATTTTCGTTCATTAATTGACTAAGATACATCAAAATCACGCCTGTATTCCCCGAAAGGTCAGGCAGAGGTGTGCTAAGGTACACCCACATTTCGCCGGTATGTATTGGTCCTATGTAATAGAGGGCGAGCCCATTGCCATTTATCGGGAACAAATCCAGACTCCGAGCTGCTACTGAGAATTTCATAGAGAAACATAACATGCTCGACCTGGGCATCGAACCCTGGGACCTTTAGCGTAGCAGTACTGCTTAGGACCACTAGACTAACGAGGCAGTCAGTCAGTTTATTAATTGACTGCAAAAAAAATATTGTATAATTGTTTAGAAGGTATGTGATTGTAAGCCGTCTGTAATTTATAGGCTTGATATTTTTGGATAATAATAATTTTCAGTTACGTCAAGATACATCTCTTTTTTTATTACACTAAAATTTAACAAATAATTTTATTTTAGCCACTAGAAGCTTTATAATTCTAGTTCTATTGTTATGTTCAAAGCTTTCAACATGAGCCTCTTCGAGTAAAGGATAAGTGTTCACGGTCCAATTGAAATCTATAGAACACAATCCATTCAATTCTGGCACTATCGTAAACTCAAAACAAGTAACATTTACGTACTTACATACAAAACGTGTTCTTTAACAAAATGGATTTCACTCTAGCACGCAAGGTGCTTTTCTTTACTCCACTGTGTCACCCTAGAGATAGCTGAGAAAATTTTGTTGTGTCAAAATGACGTAAGTAGTAGTTCATTCTATCGAAATCTAACCTCGAAGCTTTGAACTGAAAAAAAAACGCATAATGTTCTTACGATTTTACTATTTGTAGATAGTCAAACAACTGAAATGACAAATAATATTTGAGAATAAGGTCAATGCAACTAAAGAAGTGAATATAGTATCGAAAATTGATGTACGAAGTTCGATCATCAAAGTTGATATTTTCATAATAATTATATTCTTTATTTTTTTTATTTAAATTATATCCTGTATAATTATAGGCCTATTTCAATTATAGTTGATTATAAAGACACAAATCTATTAAGTGTCATAAAGAAAATTATAAAACAAGAATTTTGTTTGTAGTACCTACACCTATATATTTATATTCAGTGTACGGTGTCTATTATTTTATTGCTAATGTAAAGTGTAAGTATGATGGAGCTGATGTTTCCTAGAAGGAAAAAAGCTCCGAAAAAAATAAAAATAAAGAATTTTGTAATCACAATATTGTACCTGTGAATAATGTAACTTACTTGCCTGATTCTTCATTCGAAATTGGAATAACTTTTTGGAATCGTGCAACTGAACTCATAACTGTTCACAAATGCTCATTTGAAATTAAAACATTTGAACTTGTACTTGTAATTTTTTTTATGAAGAGCTAAAATTCAAAATATTTCTATGCACAAAGACTTCGTTACTCGAAAAACGCCCTTTTGTATCGCAATGTCGAAATAGTTCTGTTACAAATTGAAACACGGTGACGGGCATTACAAAGGAACATAAGTACATTGATTTACATTTCAATCCACTGCGTTCTAAGAATTTTTGCGTATGTTTTCTTTCCCTTATTCGGTTTGTACACATATTGTGTTACTGGAAAATGTTGATTTAATCTATAAAATAAAACGTGAGCCTAAATATAATTTGGAATTAAAGTGCTCTCTATATTCACAATATTTTTTAACACAAAGATTCACACGAAATATAATTATAACTGTTTCGGTATCAGAGAACGTTTCGATAAAGTTAAGTTAACTTTAAATCAAATTACTAACGATATTATTTTGCAGAACAATAACATCTTTCTCTTCATTCAATCAAACTGACTAAAAATAAAAACTATTTCTAAGATGATCTAAAGTCAGCCCTCAGTGCATATTACTCACACACTTTAATCATAAATCTAAATGTGCACTCGCCAATCATGTAGGCACTTTGCAGCTGCTTTTAATTTGTCTCGACATTTCACACTGCATACGCACAGTGCACTCTATATTAAGGCCCTTGTAGATCTAATCGCGAATCGCTGCGTAAAAAGATCAAATAAGTTTATGGTTGGGCTGTCATAAACTCATACCGCAGATGCTTGTGAAAATTAACTTTTGCTTTGTGTTTAATTAGATTTACGCAGAATTTCTATCATGATCCACTTTGTTGTGCACTTACAAAATAATTACGAGTATATCCGACATAAAAACAAATTATTTCACAGAATTCTTGGAAGATAATATTTACGCTAGATCTTACAAGATTATTAAATAAATTTAGCTACAAAAAGCATGTCACTGTCAGTTTATTAAAGTTCTGAAATTTACATGTTTACTCTGAGTGGAACAATAATTTTCTGCGACGATCGCCGAGTCAGCATTGGTTCGTTTTTTTTTTTGTTTATCTAATTGTGTGAAAGGTGATAATATAATACAGAAGGAAGGAAACGGTGATAATGTCAGCAGATAAGGTAATTAAATAAATGATGCGTTGATCCTTGGCATATGAGCAGGAATAACGAGCAGGTCTCGAGGCAAAAGACCTGCCTTTGAAGGGAACCGGGAAATCCCATGGCTGTGTCTTTAAGGCAAGGGAATTCAATTGCGTATTATGGTCCGGTACGAGTGCGACATACCTGCCACTTTTTAATCATTTTCATCATGAGATCTTAGTTATTAAGTAAGTCTTATATTTACAGTTATTTCACTGGCAACATTGCCCTTTAAACCGGAACATAATAATGTTAGCACATTATTGCTGAATGGCGGAATATTTGGCAATTTAGTCATTCACCCCAGCAGCACAGCAGCAAAATTTTAATAATTTTATTAATATGTTTTAGGTTTTTTCTCAGACACAATTGAACTAGTCCACAAGGTCCTTTAAAACGTCTGCAGTATGTTTTGTTGTTTATTCCTTTTGCTAATCAACAAGTGTGGATTTTCTTGAGGATTTTCATTGAGCTCATTTATTAAAACCAAGACTAGACATTGTTTATGGAGATTAAAATAAATTTGCATGCGGATTTAGAAGCTTAATTAGTGTGGGGGTAGATTGATGTGCACTATAAATTACTACGCGTAATTGCAACGGGATCTTTAGCCGAGACGTTGAACTGTGTGACTTCAAACGGAATAAACACACCTGGTATTATTAGTGAATTTGAATATCGTCTTAGTTAATGGGGTACGTAGTTCCTCGCGGAGGAATGAGTAAAGAATCCGTAGGTCACCTACTCTGGCACTCTGGGTGGAGTCCAACGCGCCCCATCACCTTCCCCGGCAACGGACGTCCGCTAGGATTTCTAAACGCAAAATAAAAAAGCTTGTAGAGATCGTGTGGCAGTAGGAATGTCTGGCGTTCAGCAGCAAGAAGGGTCGACGATATAATTCAAGACGTTGGGCGTACTTGAATGAAAGAATGAAAGGAAGTGCTTAGTTCAGTGGTCAAATCCAATCATGACATTCACACAGTTCACTAATCGCCAAAATGTGAATCTATTATTTTTTTCTCTATTTCTATATACCTATTTATTATTTATTTACTAAAGATTTAAATAATAATCTCTACCACCACTATCCAACGCAAACTTAGTTCATTTACCCAACCAGACGCCAATATAATTGATATGCATTCAGATCTTTGCATACGATTTACACCCACTTATTAGGTAATTACAGACCTGGAGGTATGTTGCCAACAAACAAAGGACCAATTGGAGCCACATCACAATCGACACGGGTCAATGACCCCCTTATGATCCATATGGCAATGCGTTACGAATTATGAGTGTTTAAGAAAATTACCATCGTTACCGACAAATGAATGTTTCAGTAAATATTTGGTAAAGCCGATTGGGATGGGTTAATGTCAGTATTGTTACGTGTTATTAGTATTTCGAATATTTATTAATAAAAGAAATAAGCATAATGATGATGCTAAAATTTTAAGAAATGATTATAAGAATCTCTACCTACTTATGGTACAAATTCAGATTGCTAGCTGCTACTTAGAATTTCATAGAAAAACTCAATAAGACTTTGGTCTACCTGAAAATCGAAACCAGGACCTCTAGTCAAGCGCTGGCGACCACTGCTTTTAATCCGCGGCTCTGACCATTTTACCATTAAATTAGCCACTTGCTTATTAGCCCTTTATATGAAATATTATCATCATATCAATGTACATATAAATTATGCACTTTAAATATCAAATACCGCATTAGATATGAACACCTGATCAAATGGTTGTCGACACAACACTAGTGCGTGATTCTATGTAATTTCAAACGGTCAATATTGATTGAACATTGATGCAGTGGAAATTATAGTACCTACTAATTTATTAAGGCCACACTTCACCATATAACAGCCGCTACACTCGGAATAAATTAATTTGAATGAATGAAAATTTGAATGGAATAGACTGCCGGTTGTTCTGGAGGAGGATGGAGATCTGTTGGACAGAAAGGAAAACAAATAAAGAAGTATTATTAATTGTTCATGAGAAAGAAAGTCACTGCCTCATTCGTCTAGCGGTCCTCAGCGTGACTGCTACGTTAGAGGTCCCGCATTCGATCCTCAGGTCGAGCAAAACAACAGCTCTGAGTCTGGATTGTGCCCGGTTAATGGCAATAGGCTTGACCCCTATTACATGGGAACTAAACATACCAGCAAAGTGTGGATGTACATTAGTACATCTCTGGCTAACCCTTCCGAGAATTCAGACTTGATGTTGTGTTAAAAGTTTAAATGGAAGTGAGAAAGACTGAGTAATTGAAGAATGAAGTCTTCTAGACCAACCAGATGCAGCAGCTGAATATCATATTCTATTCGAAGCGACTGCCGTAAGTAGTAAAGTTTTCTGACAGTTTTGAATATTTCACATGAACTACGCAAATGTCTTACTGATCTGGTATCGTCGTGCGACGGATCGTTGAGCTCCCTAAAAAATGGTTGAGCTACACGAGGACTGATGTATGCGTACCGTCAGTTAGGACAGGTCAACTCAAAACTGTGGCTCTTTCTTCAAAAGGCCTGTTCAGATTTTGCCCTACATTGTAAAACTCGCATATCTATGATATAACTATTGTCTGGACTTTAAAAGAGACCATGATTCTCTGAGTTTGTTTCGACATTTCTTCTCAGAGGTCGTCAGATACGAAATGTCGGCTCCATCTAGTTTAAAAAAAAAATGTAAAAAAATCGACTTGTAAAAGTGTCTTTAAAAGATCTATTTACAGAAATAAATATCATTTATCATCATCATTTATCATAAGACCTTCGCCCAATTACTAGGTAACACCGATATTCGAAAGATAGACTAGTTATCAGGATTTTTGGGCTCCTGACTACCACTAACGGTCATAGGTGTTCGTGTGAAGGCTTTAAGTGCTCCCCGAGGCACGAAGGGGTCTCGTTGAGCTAAGAATGGTCACCCATCCACTGACTGACCGCGGAAGGCTTAGATATTTTAATATAATAAATAATATTTAAGATTTGTTATCAGCTTAGTTATAACACAGCCACCTTATTTTACCCATCTTTTAAAGTTATTTTAGTCCTTAAAAATTGTTTATATTTTTCGCCTGAAACACAGGATTACCTAGTTCAGGCACATAATTTAATGTAAATAAGATACCTAAGTAAGACTATGTAACTAATATTTTGTCATATAGTATTTGAATAAATGATTTGATTTGATTGAAATTCCAGTCTCAATAATTCGCCGTTATACCTAATTTTATTATAAAAAGGCCAGTTTTAAAATATTTTTTTCTCCTCATTGTTTGTAGTTTATTAAGAGCGGCAGAGATTTTTTAAAAAGGAGAGCGGAAAATTAAATAGAGGAAAAATTACGGTGTCTGGAGCAACATAGTCAACACATTTTGTTGGAGAAGTATATTTTAGTAATATACATTTTAACCGCCGACGCAAAAATAACGGGGTATTACAATTGACGTGTCTGTCGTGTGGAGCTACGATGCCACAGTCAGACATACACTGTCTGTCTGTGGAATCGTAGCTCCAGAACGGATTAACCGATTTTGATTTTGTTATCTTTTATTTGAAAGGTGAATAAGTCGGGAGTGTTCTTATTTGTATTTAGAATTCGTTGTGTGAAAATGTTTTAATGATCAAAGAAAATAGCAATGTATAATGCTATCATAAAATTGGAAAATAGTCCGTTTCTGTATATTACATTATAATAAAAAAAAAAACAATTGAGTTCCAGTATATTTATAAAACTATCCGAAACCCTAAAATGGGATATTTCGTATTTTGTCTATTTGTTAGAGGTGTTCAAAAACTGTTGATCAGTTCTTTTTTCTACGGTACCATCTTATCTTAATTAGAACAAAGACTGAGGGAGAGATTGACTTCTTTGTTTTATACAGATCGATGAAAAGAAAACATTTAATTGATTCCAGCACTGAACAATTTGGGATGAAATAAATATCTTTGTGAAGATACCGATGTGAGAATTTGTATTTGATTCATACTACAGACACATTTTATTATTTTATGGCGTAATCTGCAATGAAAAAAAAAATCATAGCTTCAAGCTTAAGTATTGTTGAATTTTAACCTTTGATAACATTATTAAAGTAATAATATTAAAAGTAAAGAGGATTTTTGTGAAATTACATCATAAATATTCAAAGTGATAAGTACCGAGCATTATAAACCTTTACACTTTATAAAGAGGATTGAAGCTTAATAAGTTCGAAATAAGAGTTAAGATTTTAAATAGTTGCGATAGAAATTAGGTATAAGTATTTGAAGAATTATTTAAAGGGGTTTCAGTATTGCACACAACATAATCTACAAAGTAATTTAAATAGTCCTCCATATAGGTAATTTAAAAAAAATCACAGAGAGCTAATATCAGATAGGTTTACTTTTAAGTAGATTTTTTTGCCGTGTGCACAGGCCAAGTCACTTTATTTATTAAAGAAATAAAAAAAAATTAATATCGATATGGTGACTAGCATTGGTGGTGTATGGTTAGCTAATAACAAGGTATCATTTATGACAAAGTGGTTGGATAGCTGCTCCCATAGATAGGTAGCTACTGAATTAACCAACTGGTTTAAGATTCGATTTCACAACTTTTTATGGCATCAGAAACTGCGTTGCGAGACTTGTGCATTTTTGTACATGTTATGTTTTTGGTAGGATTATACTTTTATTGTCATGGCTCAAACATAGGATATTACTGCTCTACGACATTAAAAATGCTTAAACGTCATCCTCCTAGCCTTTCCCAATGACTGATATTGGAGTTCGGTTCCAGTCTAACCTGATGGGGCTGATTACCTAATTTTACACGAAGCGAATGCCATCAGACCTGCGCAACTTAATTTCTGGGCACCGATATTACAAGGATGGACTAATTGTTTGGCTCTTTGGGGTTCCAACAACCACTAACGATTGTCATAGGTGTTCGTATGATAACAGGAACCAAAGTATTTACGTGATCTTCGAGGCACGAAAGGGTATCGATGTGTTAATAACGGTCAACCATCTACCGACTGACCGCGACTGACAGATCTGTTGTTCAGTGCAGTTATAACTTAGTCACGAGCCTTTCATTAACCTTTTGAACGCCAGAGTATAAACGTATCGCCGTACCCCTAACGCCAGGCCACTTTTTCTGTCAAATGACCTTCATAAATGATTAAATTGTTTATTTCCTACTATGATGCCACATATATTTAGTCATATATTTGTGACGTTGGCGTTCAGGGTAAGATTTCGTTTGTCACATATATGTGACAATGGCGTTCAAAAGGTTAAAAATACTTACATCATGAGTAATATTACACCACAGTTACACTAACTCATGCAAATACAATTGACCAACTCATTACAAAAACACATCAAAATTTGTAAAACAATGAAAAACGCTTCAGAAGTCAACTCATCACCTTACATTATGCTCCTAACCGCTACCTATTACCGTTGCCTTCCTAATTTACATCGCAATTAGTTGTAAATCACTCATAGGAAACAACGAACCAATTACTGTTACTTTCTTCCTAAGCAAATGTTAGGAACGTGCCGCGTACGGAATTTCTAAGCCTTACTTTGCGTTTAAAATAAACGGAGTACCTACTATTAGGTATTATGTGTACTGTAATTAAATTTTAACTAGCTTTCGCCTACTTTGTTTGCGGAATGTTAATTGATTTTGATTCGAGTTCATGACCATCTCAATTCATGTGTGTAGTACTTACCTATGTGTTACCAGGTTACCACAGCCCGAAGACAAGTTGAAATCGATGTTTTAATTGAAGAATGAATAGTATTACTCTTGCTCCATTCCAACTAACATGTTACTTATACATAATATTTTACATATGCATTATTTGATACTAGCTGTAGTCCGCTTTTTCACTCACATCCTTAAAGGACTATTTACAAACTTAATTTATGACATAAGGTCCCCGCAATCGTAATGTGGCACGCTAAATCAAGTTTGGGCACAACATTTTTAAACTAAAGATATATTTAAAGTGACTTGCAACTAAAAATGTATTAGGGATAAGAAGGACTGGGTAGCTAAATCTCTATTAGATTTTTTAAAATTAGAGGCGAGTCTTGACAGTATTTTTACATTAAATGTTTTTGATGAGATTAACATGTTTCTAAAAAGTTACATGAGGTCAAGGTTGCTACGGAACATTCAATATATAAAAAATTTAAATAAAAATTACCTCGTTCCTTTGCGACGACATAATAATAACAATTAGTATTCAAAAGCTTTAAAACAATTTGTACACAAGACGTCAACCATCACAAAATCAAAACAAGAGGACGGTGAACGAACAATGCCTTCCAACGTTTTTATTTTTATTTTTTTAGAATCTGTATGAAGGTGTGGCCCGCATTAAAATGAGCATGTTACTCAAAAAAAATATAGTTTCTCGCGATCGATATTGCTTCATGGAGGCACATATTTTTAAAGGTTTATTATCGTGTGAGTTTTTTTCCTTAGTGTTTCGAAGTGTTATATGTATATTCAGTTGCAAACAAACCAACACAGTTTATTTTAAAATAAATGAAAAATGTCATACATTTCTGTAATAAAACTTTCGTTGCTTGTTTATTTTATTATTTGTTATTTTATTCCTTATTTTATATTATTACTTCTGAATTATTTTTAGTGAACCCCATTGCGTGACAACGGCACTCATTCCGTTCATGAGTTAAATGGAAAATTGTAATTGATTTACCAATTATTATTTACCTACCTCGTTAAGTAAATTTACTCTAGAGTTATTTGGAACAAATACCAGGAAAACGTAAGTTAATTACGTATTTTAATGTAACCCATTACATCACAATGAATTTATTTTATGAGGTGTGAAAGAATAATTGATTGCAAACAGTCTACATTATTTATTTCCCACGATAAAGTTTAATGGACTGTAAAACATTTCAGTTTTAAAACAATTTACTCTACTCACCTTTGATATTAAGAACGGTGTAAAAATCGCGGTAAAACTCGGACCTCTATTTACTTGATACCAAAAGAAGCTGCACTTTAATACCGTAGAGAATTATACGCAATCAACATCATCAATAACGTTCCGTGAACAAAATAAATAGATTAATCTGTTCACTATTTAAGTTCACAAAAGATTTCAATCAACAGTACAATGTTTCGAGCTGAATTTCGCGTCATTTACGTGAAAATCGCAGCGGGTAAGCCCTCAGTGAAAGCTGAGCGAGTAATGAGCGAGAGAGCTTTATGGAAATGTATAGTGCACCATAGTAATAGGGAATTTAATTTATAGTACAGCGTTACAATGTACGTAAGCACACATTCCTACTAATTAAAGAATATTCTGACCACGGAAGAGATAAATAAGATTGGAATGGCCATGTGGGCGGGGCAGGCGCGCCACAGTCTTGATTAGAAAATCATAACTCGCCCGAATCATACATTCGCCGCATTTAGTGTGCTTATGACTACTTCAGAGAACAGGGGGCCTACCATGAACTTTTAAAATATTTGCCAAGTACAGGACAGGCCAACTATGCAGGTCAACCTGACAGGTTTTCTATTTGTACCATGAACAATTCGAACTGCCCTGCAATGCATCGACTTCAGACCTGCTACACTAAAGCTGTCCGGTTCGCTTTAATATAAATAAACGTTCTGAAATACGCTTTCGCATTATTATCGGTTTTACGGTTTTAAGGAAGTTAGGATAATTATTTCAAAATACTGTTTTTATGAGAGTAATACTTCTACAGACACTAAGTTTTGTTGCAAAACATTTTTAGTTATCATGATTTAAATGTTAAAGACCCTTGTCAATACTTAAAACACTTAGCATACAAGCAACTAAAATAAGGGCTGTTTTCGAACGAAGCTTTAAGTACATACGAATCAAATAAATTTACGAGATCATAATAACTTCTTGTGTGGTGTGGTGTGGTGTATTTTTTTTTAATTTTTGGAACACTCGTAAGAAGGTAGTTTCTTCATAGCAGACAATTGTATCGTGTTCGTCGTTGTGAGTGGTAAAGGAAATATCAAATTAAGTTATCATGATTTAAAAAAGAGTTTCATATGAACAATTGGAAACGTTGTGTGAATTTTAAATAATCACAAGAACATTGCAATGGGCTACAACTTAAGTGCTCGGTCAATGTTTCGAAGATGTGTGATGCGGACGGAGGTGGTGGAAAATTGAAATTCCATTGTTGGTGGTGCTATCAAATATTATAAAGGCTGGGCAGACAACAATTAATTAAAAATAAATAATGTGTTCTTTATTTTCTGGTAAGTACATCTTAATTAAGTACCAACTCTATTTTTTGGATTTTAGTGATGAGTTTATCACTGATATTATCGATATCTTACTCAAGAAATCAAGTAAGTAGTTCATCTTCATCACACATCGACAATGAACGGAAAATATAATACTTTTATTCTGTCTAAAATTTTAAATAATGCTACAATAGTATGTAATGCACTAAGTCATTTTCACTTTAGGTTATTCTTACAAATTAAAGAAAACAGGTCAATAAAAGCTACTTTTATACGGCTGCTAAATATGACTGCAGGGCAGTTCAATTTCAAGTGCTCTAATGTCAAAAATGAGTTGATGGTAAAGCTCTTTGCAGGTCAGCCCGCTGAAATGTTGTCACGTGACCGCTCGCCGGCTTAAGTCACGTGACCGCTGGCTGGCCGGTTATTTGATGTGCTCATGGTACAATATAACACGACAGTTCACTTTCCGTCTAAAATTGACCTGCTATAAGAGTTTATGGTAGGCCCCCAGAGCTCCGCTTTAAACTGCCGTGTTGTGTTATTCTTACGTGATAGACAAAATGTCAGACCTCCAGTATATAGCGAGGAGGTATATCTTTCCATCTGTAAGTCAAAAATAGCATTTATTTGCAAAATAACTGGTAAAAACATAAAAATATACTGATCACTATGAAATTCCAAACATCAATCATATTATTGCAACAAGTTACAAATAAAATACATTGCCCGATGTGTTCTCGCTTAATCAACACGATGTCGTAGTCCGCTTGCAATGTACTGCATGCATTGCGTTCTCTACTTTTCAACCATGGCCGTCGTTCGTCGTTTGCCGGGGTTGGCCGTGAGTGATGCACGGCGTACATCTATCGATATCGAGGTGACCGTGTAGTTAAATAAAAGCATCGATAGAGTTTTCAACTATATTTACGTTTGACAAAGATTATTTTTGAAATATTAAATATTTAATTGATGAGAGTATATTTTTAGTTAGATGTATTTTATATTATATGAATCATTGAATGAATGAAGATGAAGCGGCATGTAGACCATTTTATTTTTTTAATTTAGATTTTAATACTGAATAGATACAATATAGTCTAGTCAAATATATGTCAAATACTATACCTACTATTTTATTTAAGTTTTAATATTTGATTCTATCTATTATATATCTATTCTATGTTATGTTATAACTCTATTATGTTATGTTACATTTCCCCCAATTGCTTAATGATTACGTTTTGTTCCAAGGACATAGTTTCTTTTAAATTAATTAATATTAAATAAAAATAGTTCTTTATTTTTATGTTCCCCTTTTACTCATTCAATATACAAAAAAATAACGGACAGAATTTATCGATAAAAAATATCAGCTTTTCAAGCACTAGCGTATGCTTGTTGCGAGTGTGTGTCTTATGCCTACGGGAGCTTGGTGCTAGTGTGTGAACAAATTGCTGCCCACCGCTTTATGTGTGTGTGATTTGATTGTGTGCGAAAAACTTGCGTATGTTTGAGAATTGAAGTAGTGGGAGTAAAGCGGCGACACTGGTCCTAGAACAAAATAGCAGCTAGGGCCTTTCCAACCTTATTTATCTCTTCCGTGATTCTGACTTTTAAGTGCTTCGACATGTATACGTACAATTACAAATAAACGTAATATGTTTACGTGCAATGTCAAAAATAGTACTATTAAATAAATAAGTGATTATGTCTTGCTCCAATTCTAATGATATTACGTCACACGTCAGCCTGAACTTCAGACACAGAATAAATTTTAGAACTCGTCACAAGAGTCACAAAAAATATAACACATTCACGTTTATATCCTCGAATGATCAGGCAGAGGTGTATTGATATAAAAACTCCAATAGCACTTAATACTTGAGAATCGGACGCGGGACCTCAAGCTGAATAGTCTCGCTGTCGCTAGTCCTCTTTCAGTTGGAGCGATTAACAATGTTATTATTAAGCATAAAATTTATTTATTTTCGTAGTTTTTTTAAGCATTTTCCACGCAAAGATTATTAAGTTTTCCTTCACTAAAATAACATAAAATAATTGCCCGGAATACAGGAGGAAAGAACAAAAAACGTAACATTCCGCTCAGCTTATTTCACACTGGGACCACACCCAATAATGAAAATCGCACACATTATGGGGCTCATAGTGTGACCAGTCATGCGGTAGAAGATTGCAGGTACACGTTGAAATTCCATTTTCCCTTTGTGAATTAATCCGATACTCCTCAACGGTCAATTAAACACGTAAGGACTTTGACAGTGTCTAAATGTGTATTTGTGAATGCCATCTACAGTTTTGTGCTCTTTGTTCATAGCATATTTAATGTTCCAAAGCAATTTAGGTTACAATAAAATAAACCTTGTACTTGGGACCACTAATGTGGCTGTGACACAGTTTACCGATATTTTGGATTAATCACGAGAAAAGTAGGTATGGCCAAACAAAATGCGTGTATTATCAGTTTTGTCACTTAACTGCTATGTATGTACATAGTTTTAATACTTGTAACTTCATCAATCAACAAGCCCAAGATCAGCAAGCTACATTTCCAGAACGAGAGTTTTTATCCATTATCTTCTTCTTCAGGTGCCTCTCCAATTAATGGAGGTTGGCAGTCAGCTCCGCATACTTTATCCTGTCCCGAGCAATGCGAAAATTTCGACGGCCTTCTTTACATCCATTATAACATTCCAGAACAATTGAAATAACTTCATATCTGCCGCCACAAGGCTAAAATTTGGATATAAAGAATATTAAACCATGCAGGATAAAACGCCATACGGAATGAAAGAATAAACTTTAAACACCTATTGGTGTTTAATAAGCAACAAAATCAAAGTCTCGACACACCGAAATTTCAGTTCAATATACTTCCAAACATTTTACGACTCACGAAGAAAGAACCTCGTATTGAATTACTACTTTTTTATGGTTACAATGTACTTTACGCAAATGTCTCGAGTAGGGCTACAGTAGTATTGCTCCCAAGGGCCCAACAGGGAGAGGTGACATTTTCTTTTTTTTTGTTACCCAGTCGGGAAATGTTGTTTTAATAATTCATGAAGGCGTCGATAGTTTGTTTTGACGTTTGGCCTTTTTTTCTCGGGTTCTTTTGTTTTGACTTTGTTTTCAATCGTTTTTAAATGAGACTTTGCGGCGTGACTTCTTTATAAGTTGAGACGTTTGTCTTGCATGGGTTCGGTATTGCCCGATATCGTAAATAAAAAAAAACAATACTTACAAAAGTCATTAACAAATAATATTTATTCTGTGCGATAAGTACCTACCAGCAATCTTCCAGTATCGTAGTTAGATTGATCTTTGACAGATAAAATAAAATATGAATTTCGAGTTACTATTAAAAAATCCATAGAATCACCCAAATACACTACCTACTCGACCGGGGAATTGAAATGCTCTATCGTAGCAATCACGCTTCAGTCCACTAAACTAGTGAGGCAATAATAAAATAAACAAAACCAAATCAGTACCAAAAACAAACCAATATAATTTATCAATCATTGTAATCACAGCTCGCACGGTGTTCTAAAGCGTGAATTTGTAGAAAAAAAATACGTCATCGACACTCAATTATAGATACCATCGAAAATTGGAAAGTAGTGACTAGACATTATTTCATATTATGAGATCACTCTGACTTTGTATGTGAAGAAATCAGAATCATTACATACATTACATACCATCACGCCTGTATTCCCTGAAGGGTTAGGCAGAGGTGTACTAATGTACACCCACATTTCGCCGGTATGTTTAGGTCCCATGTAATAGGGGGCGAGCCTATTGCCATTAACCGGGCACAAATCCAGACTCCGAGCTGCTACTGAGAATTTCATAGAAAAACCCAATAACACTTTGCTCGACCTGGGGATCGAACCCAGGACCTCTAGCGTAGCAGTCGCACTTAGGACCACTAGACTAATGAGGCAGTCCTCAAATGATTCAAATCAGAATCGAACCTTTATAAAAAATATCGTTAATAATTCTACATCAACATTTTGATTTCTAGATAAAGACTAGGTCTGTTAGTTGGTAAACTTATCAACAAGAGAGTAGTGATTTGAATTTATTGTCATACACATATTAATATTTCTTCACGAGCAAACTGAGCTTAGTGCCTAGATTAGCCATGATCACCTATTTTTTTTTTCCATTCTACATTTTTTCGTGCATTTTAGGTGCAGCTTCTTACACAAACATCCAGATCTGAAAAAACTACCATACAATTATCTGAGCCGTGCGAGGATCGAACCCAGAAGCCGTTATACAGAAGCCGATCGCTCAACCACTAGGCCAAACGTGCTGTCAAATTCCAGTCTAAACATCCGATTGAAATATTTCACAGGATGCTTCTACGGCTGCAATTCTAATAATTTATTTAACAATACAGATATTCTAAGGTTTAATAAGCAGACGTTATGTCTAGACCATTTGCAGTTTATGTACAGTAAGTACGCAGTCAGCTGACTTGCAGTTAACAGCCATGTTTAAGTGAACAAGATCGCATACAAACTACAATTATGTGTTCAAATAATAATTCCAATATAATCTCAATGCCGTTAATGTCAACATTCGGTGATTTTTCGGTGGTTCAACTTTGTGATTTATTGATATTACATGTTGATCGGTAATTTTGGAAGTATCAATCGACATTTACGACACTAGAGAGTAGTCGGCGGCTTCGCCCGCATAGAATCCAGAATATTCCACGGGATATTAAGTAGCCTATGTAAATGAGGAATAATATTGCTTTCTAATGGCGAAAGAATTATTAAAATCTGTTCAATAGTTTCAGAATTTATCAATTTCTAATAATAAAATCTTTCCTTTTTATAGTGTTGTAGTCACGATAAAGCTTGAGACTGGATTGAAGTTCTATTTTGAGAGGTTTTAGGTTACAGAATTAGCCTTTCAACCTTCCACATGCAGTCTTATTGCAGACCGTATGCCTAATTTTTTTTTATATTGAGGAAATAGAGATAATCTAAAAATTCTATTTGGGTGTCTTCGAGAGGAGAGTGAATCAGTTTCTTCTAGGCAAGCGCGCTCTATAGTAGACCATATCGTTGCTTATCATCAGGCGAGTGGCCTGATGATAAGCAATAATGGTGGATTATAATAATGACAATCTGGAATGTGGCTCAAATACAGAAAAAAGTATAGTAAATTTATGATAATTAGATAATTAATTAATGTATGTATGTATGTATTGTTATTAAACTTTTATAAATAACATTTTTAAATAAGGCCCCACAAAACCTTTTTTGAGGTTTGTCTGTGGGAACAGAAAACAACATAAGCACTAATTATTATTATATATTATTATTACATTATTATTAATGTATTGAGTGATCGCCCCATACGCAATCAAATTCATACATCGAGTATTCATTACATTTTTCATAAATAAATAAGATAAAAACTTCATTCTTAATGATTATTTAACTACAAAATAAAAGACTAACTATTATTTTTATTTTATATCTATTCGATTTTATTACAATTTATTACTATAAAATTTTTATTTTACTATCTACATCAAAGCCTCACCCACGCACAAAAAGGAAAGTGACAACCGATTATATACACACTATTAATTTACGATGGGTATTAAACCTACACACACAAACATACACCGCTCAATCTCTTTTGTTATTCTCACGGCCCTTGAAAAAAGGTATGAAAGGAAATTAACAAAACGTCTTAAAAAAACATTGTGAAATGATCTTTAAACCTCATAATGAAGAACTGAGAAACATAAACAAATGAACGCTTTATTCGTACTTCAACTAGCTTTAATTATTCGAGTAAACAACAGCCAAATAAGACCTTTCAAGTGTAAAGAAAAATTATTTTATAATGAGCACTATTCAGGAGGCAATTAACTTCGATACGTATTACAAATTCCCCGTCGTCATTTCAAGGGAAAAGAGACTTTATTTTATAGAGTCAAGGATAGTATTTGAAGTTGTATTGAGTAACGATCTGATTTGTACAATGTTTGGTTATTGCAGTATCGCTCAACGTTTATTTGCGAGGCCACAAAAATCGCGTGATTATAATAATAATTTTATTATTTATACTTTCATGCTTTTTCAACTTTGCAGTATAAATTTATTCCTATTTTGTGGGTGTGTTTTTAACTATAAGTACAGTCGCCAGCACATCAGAGATTACAAAACTGACAAATTTCTCCAAATTATTTTAAACCTTAACTGTTAATAATAAAGTTCAAAATCAACCGTACATATATTATAACATATTATCACGGCTGTTTTCCCCGTAGGTTTAGGTACTTATGTATACCTACAGTTCACCGGTATGGGCCTTTTCCTGTTAATTGGGCATAAATCTAATCTCTGTTACTGAGAATTTCATTAAACAAAAATTTTAAAGATCATGGTTTTCTGTGACTCTAGTAAAGACCCATCGTATTTTTTTTCTTGAATGTCTTCCATACACTTTGACCAATACAAAATGCAGGCATGATGGTAAATACTATTTATCTATATAAAAACCCATTCCCACCCCATTCCCACGCAGATTGTTTCGTGGCCACAATCCAAAATATTCACCAGTTGCACATAAGCAATAATTCAATCAATCTGCACAAGTAGGTGCTTGGCTTAACTAGTCGTTGTATTAGTAAGTACATAGGTATGTCTTAACCGTCAATCAATCCGCGGTAATTGACAGCACCACTGTGTTCATTGGCTTAACTAGACACAGATTAGAGTAGGTTTAGTAGGATAAGCCTTCAATATAATGCAATGTTTGCCATTGTATTATATTAGCCGGCGTATATGTCACTGTACATGTAAGCACCGTTTATTAGTAGACAATTAGTAAGCTGCCGCAAAATTTTAAATAGACAATCAAAATTACAATATGACGCGTGAATTTTCGATAGTTTATAATCTAACGACAGCTGTCCGTCAGATTGTGAACCAATATATAATGGGCCAATCAGTGCTCAGTATTACAACTTTACGAATCAGTTATTTTGTTAACTTTACTCTGTTTGATTGGTGTTACGGTAATAAGTGTTTCCGGGAATACAATATATGTATGCGATAGAATAACTGTAAAGTTGCCCTATATTTTTTGTAACACCTTAATATCATATTATTAAATACAAAAAATAATATCAACACCGAAATACAGTTACTATTATAATACCAACTACAAATATAGCGTGTCATCGCGACATTTTCTCACTTTCCACGTTTATGGCTTGTGTAGCACGGACACGAAATCATTTTGTCATAGCATATCTCTTGCCAAAGCTATGACTGCAGACGAGATAATGTTCCGAGAAAATTACGTCGCGGCAAAACTATCGCCCTACATTTTGTTCCTAATTACAAGTACAGACTTAAAATAAACTTTGCTCATAACTATTGAGTACAACATTGGAGCTGCTTCCGCACTTCATAAATATTATCAAATACGTATTTCACAAAGGGCTAAGCAGAAGTGTATTGAAGCAACCCCAGTTTCCCGGTATATTTAGGTCCAAGTTATAGGGGGAGAGCTTATTGCCATTAGCCGGGGACAAATTCAAACGCCGAGCTGTTGCTGAGAATATTATATAAAAAATAAAAAATCCAATAACACTGCTCAACCTGAGAATCGAACCGAGAACCTCTAGCGTAGCAGTACAGTAGCGTAGCGATGACAAGCCTAATGAGACATCTCAACTTTCTATATTTTTTAACTGCCTCAATGGTCTATTGGGCATAAGCTCGGTTGCTCAGCGTGCTGCCCTAGGTTTGATTCCTAGTAACTCAAAGATTGGATTTATGCCTGGCTCGCACTTATATTAAAAAAACAAACAAACGGCAGAATAAGGGTGTAGATAAGCGCAAATATTTTTTTTATTTCAGATATTTTTGTCTCATCATCAACCCATTACATTGTCCCACTGCTGGGCACGGGTCTCCTCTCAAAACGAGAGGGATAATCATCATCAACATCGATATTTTTGTCTATCGGATCATAAATGTCAGTTGAGTCGAATCCTTAACTAATGTTATATCTTATTATGTATTCACACGTCTAGATATTAAACCATAAATTATTTTGGATCCAGAGAGAGCTAAAAGTGCTTTGAATTAAACCTACATCTAAAATCAACAAATAATAGCTTACTTTATAACTTTTTACCGGATGCACTTCATACCTATCACTTTATAATTTTTATGGTATTTATTTTAACCTACTCAATGAGAATATAAATAAAAACTCATTCGATAAAAAATACATTAACTAAACTATTTTATCTACAAGAGTGTTCTAATTCCGAAGTGGTAGTAGTAGTACCTCGTACCAAGCATGAATGGGTCGGCACGACCGGGGAAGTACAACCCTCCCACAGAATATTGATGTCAAGTAACAGTATGCATACGGTTGAGTTTCGTACGGTGAGTATTTCATGGAGCGCCTCAGTCCCCTTCCTTCTCTTTATCTCCTTCCCCTCCTCTTTCCTTAAATAGGCTCGGCAACGCATTTGTAACTCCTTTGGTATTGCAGATGTCCATGAGCGGCGATGACTACTTACCATAAAAAAGTGATTTTTAATTAAAATACTGATGTCTTATTTAAAATTCGAAAACAAAAGATGTTTAACAGCGTTCTCAAATATAAACTAAATTATTCATAGTATTATTGAGTACCTATTGTAAATTGGCCATTCTTTGAGAAGCAACTTAATAAACAAGTTAGACTTAATTTTGCTAAACGTTTATAAGAGGAGTTTCAAATAACTCTTCACTTTAAAATTAATTGACCTCTTGACATATTGAAGAAAGTTGGAAGGTAGCGGAAATAGGCTGCAAATAATTCATATACTTTTTTTAACAGGATGCCATTTATTCAACCCTGCGTACTCAACAACTTTTCCTATGAAACGTATATTCATGAAAAATAGGTACCTACCTACATCTTCCTATACAAAAGTAAAAAGACAAAATTTGGGAATGTATGAAAATTTTTCACGTACCTATCGGTAAACGGTTTAATAGGGAAAGTTGGTCAATATGACGGGTAGAAACACCCTTTTAACGAGCGCAGGTGACTGACTCAGCACCCTGTATAATACTTTATGTATTAATAATATTAATGAACCCCACTCGACACATCCGCTAGAATTTCTCGTGTTATTCTATACAAATCATATACACAAACATTCAGATTCGGGACGCAGATATTTACATACACGACCCGGAACTAATATCGGTCAGATCATACAAATATTTGTGTAACGAGAAAATTAAACTTCGAGCTCAAGCAGAATGCAGGAAGGGTCGCCATTGTAGAACTTATTAATAAATTAAACAATCTGTAACACTATAGAATTCCCACTATACATATATAAGCTCTCTTAGCGCTGGCTTCGAACGTTTTTTCGTCGAAACTAGTTGAAGACTGAATGACGAAATTAAACTCTCTAGTGATAAGGAATAGAGTTGTTTTAAATTTGGTACCGTCATGCGGGCATCATTGAACTTTTTTTTTACCACTAAACTGGCAAACAATCATACGGCCCGCCTGATAGTAAGCTGTTAACACAGCCTTTGGACACTTGCAACAATATAGGTATCACTCGCGTGTTGCCAGTCCTGTGAAGGGAAATGGACTGAGGGAGGAATTGGGATTCCAGCGCTCCAAACTTGGCGTACGAAACGCAACAGTATGCATAGTGCTACTTCACGTCGATATTCTGTGGGAGGGTATTACTTCTTCGGGCGTGCCAACCCATTCATGTTGTCACATAGACATGCCAACGAGACACTTCTACTACTCATGTGCCGATGAACTTGCATAAGCGGGGGTAATAGCACACAGCAGGACCCCAAGCCCTTCCGTGAAATACTAAAAGCAGCGGCTCAAAGAACTCTTCAAATTCAAACTTCCAGATAGTCTGCTCTGAACGTAATCACCAGGCAGAGTTTTGATCTCTAATAAAAGGCACACAGATCTTATCCTAGCGCTTAGCAGAACGTATCGAACGTATCCTGCGTAGTTATCAGCTTTTCTCGTCGTTCCTTAGATGTCAGGCGGGGCTTGATTGGCCATACAATCGTAATGCACACAGAATTTAATTGAATTGTGTTATTATTCGGATTGGGTTACCTTTCACCTATAGGTCTACACTATTGCAGCGCTGCAAGATAACACTATGCAGCTGCACTATGCAGCTGCAAATCGCCAGTCGCACATACAAAAAGCCTACAGAAACCCCTCAACATTCCTTCAGGACAAGAATTCCCACACTACTCCCAGTTTTACCATATCAAAACGCATGTATTCAAAAGTACTTGTAAATGCAAAGCAGACATTGTCTTATGTCAAACGTTGCAATAATGAGACGGTTCACTATTAGGGTTGAACGTATAAACACTAACAAATTATTTAATAACGTTTTCTAGTCTTAGTTAGTCTATCTTTAGTCGTCTAGTCTATAGTTAGTTAGTCTATTTAAATTTTAAAAAAATATTGTGCAGGCTTATGAACTCTTTGAAATATATTTTTTATCATCACAGTGTAACGGACTGGCGATGAATTCAAATTTAATGCAGTTTGGATCCAGATAGTTTGATGTGGCTCGTGGTTAACTATGAACCACATCAAACTATCTGGATATATACCTTAAGGTAATAACGACGCTGACTAATCCATCTGCAACATTAAGCTGCCATGTTTAGTCTATGGATGGATGATTGACCATTCTAAGCACAGCGAGGCCCCTCCATACCTCGGCAAGGCACGGTACCTGCGGGACTTATTCTATGACAATGCAATGTCAATCGTAAACTAAAAAGCCCGAAAAACTTGACAACCAGTTCATTTATTTAGGAATTGCCCATAAATTCAGTTTTGGAATCCTGATGACAGTTACTTCGAGTAGAATACTGATATTTAGCCGCATCAGTTTAGGCTGGAACCTGAGCCATACCTGTAATAATGCTTGCAGTTATCCATTCACCTTTAAATGTTAAATGGTATCTCTGAAAATAAACATAGGTAATTATTATAGAATCAGTCAGTGACAAAGACGTGTTATAAAGAAAATAAATGCCACCTCACGGTGTACCTGTTGTTAGTTATTCTAATTGGTCAAGCACAACGCTGGTTGGTGCGTAACTAAACGCGATCCGGGCAATTGCCTTGATTCCTTTTTGGCATTTTAAAGAGCGGGTAACGTATCTATAGTTTATAATATCGTTGCTAGGTGACCATTTCAATTTCCCACCATTTGTGTAGGTATAGCAAGACAGTTGAACGTAAAAAAAAACCCTGATAATACTCGTAGCAAACTCTCACACAATACATCATACAGACACCCACTCGAGTATCACAACAGGAATATTTCACGCGAGCTTGCTCTGAATGCTAAGTAGACATTGTCTCATGTCGAATGCTGGAAATGATGCACCGGTAGAGTTAGGGTTGAGTGCGATGACTACACGTTTTTTTTTATTGATAACTTACTCCCCAGTGTCTTAACTTTTTCCTGTTTTCATAATGAAAAAACAAAATTCGACAATCATGTCATTCCCATGTCAAGCAAAATTTTGGTTCAGTCATTATTTTTCGAATTATAGTACCTACCTAACAGCTTGGAGTTTAGGTTTGTGCGTTTAGTGTATCCTCCTTTTACTTGAGAGCTGAAATATATATTTTTATTTAGCTCAGAAGACAGAGTCACAATCTAATTACTATAATTACTTTTTACTAAATCAATAAAAA
The DNA here is from genome assembly GCA_958496365.1 of Subacronicta megacephala. Taxonomy (NCBI): domain Eukaryota; kingdom Metazoa; phylum Arthropoda; class Insecta; order Lepidoptera; family Noctuidae; genus Subacronicta; species Subacronicta megacephala. The sequence goes on from OY292526.1 coordinate 5,265,619, forward strand.
TAAGAAAAAACAATAATAATAACATAGTTAACCCATAACTAACGAATCCAATTACGGCAATAGATGATGTTAAATTGACCTATATTCATACCCTTTGCATATTAGACGCTCAAACGGTTTCAAGCCAGGATAACAGTGCTGGTTATTCAGCCACTCCTTTTCATTCATCCGTTATTTCATTTCAATAGGTTCTCTGAATCAAGCTTTGATAACATCAATGCGTGACTATGAATACGATTGAAGGTAGCGGGCCCGCGTAAATTTATAGCTGACGTGTGTACGCAAATGATTAGTTAAATGGTTGTAAATCAATCGGAAAAGCTTATACTGAATGGTGAACTTAATTGGTAGGTTGTTCGGTCTTACATAGTTTGTATTTGGTAATAACAGTTCATTGTGTTTTAGTTGTGTGTAATTTTACCACGGCATATAGGTGGCACCTAGGTATATAGGCGTATAGGTAGTATGCCTATACTAAGTAACTATTGTACTATAAAAATCCTACCTATTTAAAAAGAAAAAGAGAGTCTATACAGGAGTGTTGACACACTCCTGTATACACTCACTATGGTGAAAGAAATTGAGTCGAAAAAAGCATCTGTGGATCATGCAAATGTTTGTCTTGGGAAATCGACCCAATTACAAACATGCATTTATACTTTATTAGTCATTACTTCAATAAATCAGGAAATAATTTAAGATTTTAATCGCATTCCTTATTCCAAAAAACTTGGCACTTTTTACCGTAACGATTTAAATGACATACGCATTTTTTCAACATATTATTTAAATAGAAACGACTATTAATCGTAAGTGCAGCAGGTGACTACTTCGGGAACAGTTTGGTATCACAGAGACGTTAGTAAGGGTCACATATCTAGAGCAATCACACAATTAATTATACATACTCGGTTATCATTTATCATTCCCTAACTGTAGTGACAATTTACATAGATAATGCACTGACGAAACTAGATCTTAATAATGTATAAATTCAAAATTCACTCTTGTAAGCCTGAACTGAAAAGTTATTTTTGTGCAACACAAGACAGAAGTTTGGAACAAATATTTACTTCAAAAGTATAAGCAGGCAAGTCATAAGGATCCGATCTTAATGACAAGATAACATCCTGGTGAAATAACAAACGCAAATACTTAGGTATACTAAAACAAAAAAAAAAAACAACAGCACATCCCAAACAATCTACAAAAGCCCTCTTTTTAAACGAATGTAATTGTTTAAAATACATTATATCATAAAATAACTCAATTGCAATCCAAATAGAACTTTATTTATTTCCGGCAAACGATTCATAATTACATATCTGTCAAAGGTCAATAGAAATTAAGGTCATAATCCACAATGGTAACGGTTTGGAGCCCAATAGTAATAAATAATGGTACAAAGGTACTATCATCGAAAATAATATGAACTTTCACCTTAAGGGCTATTTATACTGTTTGGATGATTTGTTACGGAATTTATAACAATGCCTTAATGCGTTAATGATATTTTTTATGTTGCAACACGTCATGCTGTGATAAAAGTGATTGTGTTTTAAGTCACGGCTAGAGTTGAGGTAATTTAATGTAATATAATCTTGTACGAGATAGAGTTGTATGTTTCGTTTTTATATATTACTAGCTGAACGGAGCCCACTTTGTTGGGCAATATAGCTTATTATACTCAGAAATAATGTGGTTTTCTATTGGTAAAAGAATTTTCAAAATCGGTTCAGTAGATCCAGAGATTACCCCCTCCAACCTCACAAACGTACAAACTTTACCTCTTTATTATATTAGTATAGACAAGCAACTCGCTCCGGTTTCGCACGATTGTACACAATCATCGTCATATTTCAAAGAATTTACAAAAAACCTTAACAAATTATACACTTTAACCTTCGTCATGAATCAGTCTGTGTGTTGATGAAAACCGCATGAAAACCCGTTAAGTAGTTCTTCAGTTTATCGTGAACAGATAAATAGACGTGGCAGAGTACTTTGTTTTCTAATATAGGTGTAGTGATGAATGAAATTCCTTCATATCAAATAAAACTCCGCTTCAGCTAAGGAACTTTTTCAAAGCAAGCGAACAAAGGATTCCAATGTTCATTTCAGAAATACAAACAAAAGAAAATAAGCACTAAGTTTCAAAAGCGTTGGAGTTAAACTATGCGTAAATTCTAGTAAACATGAGCTACGGGTAGATATCTTGATTCGCAGTTCAACAACTAATAAAATGCTAATAAATGGTAAATTTTATTTTCCATGTGTTTATTTTACCAACTTAATCTTAGTAGTTAAATTAATATTCCTAATTAAATTAAAATAAAGCACTATTCACGGATTCCATCGCGTTGTTTTAAAAAAAAAGCTTTAGTTGTTGAAATGTTTGCTGACTAGCTTTCTTAGTCTCGCATGTACATCTGCTGAGTGTTTAGGCCCGAATACGACTCCCAGATCGATCAGTGTCATTAGGTTTTCCTAGAAATGCAATTGCAGCTCGGAGTTTGGATTTGTGCCCGGTTAACGACAATAGGCTCGCCCTCTATTCCCTGACAAACTGTTGGTTTCCATTAATTATGATTTGACTAACCTTTTGGGCTTACTGACATCACGTATGGGACGAAAAAAGGCTATCCAGTGTGATTATTAAAACATGTTTTCACACCTGTAGGCGATCAAAGATTCAAATAAGTCTTGGCTACTTTCAATACTCAATACTCAATACATTTATTGCACTCCACAAGTAAAAACAGCTGTTACAATCGTATAATTTAGGAATCATGTGTGGGCCTTGTCAGGCACGGCAAGATGTAGGAGAGAGGAGGAAGTTTTAAACCCTTTTTATTATTTTCATATTTTACATTTTTTATATATTAATTATTTATATTAAGGTGTACTTACTATAAGATCTTGGGTTTTTATAATATGATATATTATTATTTCGTTATTACAAAGCTTACAAAGCAAAGAAAAACAATTATTTCCTGTATCAAAGGATTTTATAATTAAAACTCTATACTCCCAAACAAAACCTTCTCAAATAGCAATTTTAAACAGCTACCTTATTTATAACTATTAAAGGTCAAAGAAAACGTTATAAATGGATAAACTTTTACTTTTACTGTCTTATTATAGGTGTTTATATTGAAAAGTTCTAATAATAAGCGATGGCGTGGGAAGCGTTGATTCATTATTAAATTGTATATTATTATAGGGGACGTGTGAATCTCACTGGCTGTAATTACTCACAAGTCATTTGTGAGGTACGTAGGCGATCTAACAGATGAGATTATTACACAACCGGTAAGATTCACCGCACGTTTACCGACATCTTGCACTCAGACAAATACGTCACAGATAAATTACGCGACAATATAATAATATTTCTTATCATAACATCACGCCTGTATTCCCCGAAGAGTTAGGCAGAGGTGTAGGTACTAATGTACACCCATACTTCGCCGGTATGTTTAGGTCCCATGTTATAGGGGGCGAGCCTATTGCCACTAACCGGGCACAAATGCAGACTTCGAGCTGCTACTGATAATTTCATAGAAATATTTTAATATTTTAAAAATAGTGACGTATGTATCATCTACAAAATAAATTATGTGCAATTTTCCAATAGTTTCATCGGCTAATGTGTGCTCGCTCTAACGCAACATTTAAACGACCAACTTCGTAATAGTAAAAATAATAACTTTAGATTTTAATAGACATAATAAACTCAAATAAAGATAACTTGTAAGACTAGTAAATTATTTCAATTTAATAACATTTACGATTTCAGTTCCGAGTAATTACTGATAATTCCCATTATAAATACCTAATTATTGATAATCTCCATTATTAATACATAATAATTCCGAATCAATGAGATTATTAAAAGATCAAGAATTTTATGAAGCTGCATCTGGCATAATTATGGAGATTGATTTGAATATTTCTATCCAAATACCGTGTTAACGACTGCCCTTAAAATTTTACAAAAAAATTAATGATTCTTAAGTTTTTAAAGTTTCTGAATCAGGTTTTGTTTATCATCATGAGACGGCATCTTGATTAATTTATTACAATCTTGAATGTGTAACGAAGTAGAGTGAAATAGATCTCAGATACAACTAAAAAGTTAGTAAGAAGAAATTCTTTTTTATTTTTGGAAATAATACAGGGAGCCAGGTCTTACTACCAATTTAGGCTTTCCTTCTGATTTCAGGACACTAATATTAAATTCATGTTCAAAAGATTTGCTCACACTTAGAAAATTTAGAAATCGCACCTGTAAAATACTACAAACGCTTTTATTTACGACCTAGTCTCACATATATAAGTTTCCCTCTCTATAGGATTTTCTCTTGGGCACAAATTCTCACATACAGAAACTTCCATATGTACTTCGAAAATGTTGTAAGCCATATGAATATTTCTTCCGTACGGAAATCTAACCCGCGCCTCGCAAGGTAGTAAGTCGAAGAGCAGCCCTTGCGCTGCTGTTATTACATAACATACAGGTATTCAAAATTCATCTTCGCAAACATTCCGAGGGTTGTCACGAATACCCGCAACCCTTTTACGAAACAATAACGAGACGTTCATAATACAACACAAATCCGCATAATCTCGTTATCAACGCATTGTTCAGCCCTACCATCTGAGATACGGGACTATTCTGTGGAGAATGGACCTTGAATTACGGAAACGGCCGAAATTAATTATCGCAAGGGGAACAAAAGTCTCGAGGACCAATCCATCACGCCCTGAAGGCGGACGGACAACGGTCTAATTTGTGCACTATTCAGGGTGATGGAAGGCGTGTGTGGAATTTTGTAGCAGAGACGAGAACTGGGACCTCTATTTATTACGAATGCTAGGGTAATTGGTACTGGGTTTGACTGTCTCAATATTCTAATTGCCACATTCTACGTCAAGTAGCAGTGTGCATACGGTGTGTCGGTGTAAAAATAATGAGAGTCGTATATGTTTCACATTTCTACGGCTAACTTCTGATCGGCTTGCTTATTTCGAACAAACTGCACTGTAATTGCGTTTGGTATGGTGAGTGCGGAGTGCCGGAGACCCAATTCCTCCCTCAGTCCTCTTCCTTTTCCTTTTTTCCTTCCCATCCCTTTTCCTTAAATAGGCTTGGCAAAGCTTCTGCAACTCCTTTGGTTTTTCAGATGTGCATGGGCGGCGATGACCATTTCTTAGTAGTAACTCGGAGTTTTGCAATAGCAAAAGTTTGCCCCCTATTACATGGGACCTACACATACTGGCGAAGTGTGCATGTACAATAGTAAACCTCTGCCTAACCATTCAAGGTATACAGGTATGGTGTCAAACTTAGTTTTGTTATGACACTTAGAAGTAGCCAGAAACCAAAAAAGCCGGTCTATCCTTCAAATGTCGGTATTGCCCACAAATTGGGTTGCGGAGGCATATATTATCATTACATTATTATCTATATCGTTAGTCGTGACTTTTAAAAAGAAATGCTGGTACAACTCGACTGATGTGTGAAGTCTTCGTCACTTCTAAATCATTATTTTGCAATTGTAGTAAGGCCTACGTTAAATTTGCTGGTAAAGAAATTACGCAATCAGCGTTCTTGTTTGGGAGAACCGCAACCGTTAAAATCTATTACTAATTAACTTTGACATTCATTAAGAGGTCGTCGACTTGAACCACCTACGGTGTTGATGTTGTTTTAATGATAATGTGATTAATTGTGGAAACAATTTACTTATTCGATTATTAATCGGACTTCCGTCTGCGATGTGGGAGAAGCTAAATACGTAATTGTAATTTATGATCTACGCAGTCATCATTGATCTATTGGTTGGAAGTATATCTGCTGAAAGGAAGAAACTTGTACGGAACCTGTATGCTGTAACCATATTGACACTCAAGATAATTTTTAAATATATAGGCAGTATAGACTGCCTCGTTAGTCTACTGGTCCCAATCGCGACTGCTACGCTAGAGGTCTTGGGTTCGATCCCCAGGTCGAGCAAAATGTTATTGGGTTTTTCTATGAAATTCTTAGTAGCAGCTCGGAGCCTGGAATTGTGCCCGGTGAATGGCAATAGGCTCGCCCCCTATTACATGGGACCTAAAACATACCGGCGAACTGTGGGTGTACATAAAGTACACCTCTGCCTAATCCTTCGGGGAATACAGACGTGATGGTATGTTATGATATGTATAAATATAATTTCTATATTATAAGCAAGTATTTTATGTCTAACTGCCTCATAAGTTTTGTGGTTCTAAGCGCAACTGTTACGTAAGATATCCTCGGATTGATTGCCAGGTCCACATCATTGATGATATTGTTTTTTTCTATAAAATTCTCAGCAGCAGTTCGGAGTTTGGATATATGAACTATTAATGGCATTAGACTCGCCCCCTAAAATCGATTTAGTAGTTTTTGCGCCAACCTTTAAGAAACGGACAAAAAGACAAGAAAAAAAAAATTACGGACGTTTTAGCAAGTAAGTCAATATTTCTAACTTGGTTTTACTTTAAATATCTACAAAATTAATAAGGTTAATGTGTAACTACACCCGACTGCCTCGTTAGTCTAGTGGTCCCAATCGCGACTGCTACGCTAGAGGTCTTGGGTTCGATCCCCAGGTCGAGCAAAGTGTTATTGGGTTTTTCTATGAAATTCTCAGTAGCAGCTCGGAGTCTGGATTTGTGCCCGGTGAATGGCAATAGGCTCGCCCCCTATTACATGGGACCTAAACATACCGGCGAACTGTGGGTGTACATTAAGTACACCTCTGCCTAACCCTTCGGGGAATACAGGCGTGATGGTATGTATGTATGTAACTACAAACTTTACAATTTTATAAAAGTATAGATTAGTAATTAAACTGATATCTATAACGAGACCTTTCACGTCCTGTTCAGCTATAATATAGATAAGAGTGGTATTTAATTAATTTATCAAGTCTAGGGTCTGCAGGATACACATTTTATATGATGCTATCGTTACATAGTAAGTAGGTTAATAGTTACAAATTGTCTTTACGTTGATGTGTCAAGTATTGATAAAATGTATTCCTTTGTTCTGCTCTATATATTTTTAAGTGTAGCGGTAGGTATAGGGACTTTATAAAGAATAGAGAAAACTGATAAGTTTTTTTAATGCTTGTGTTCCTGCTTTAATTTTTTTTAAAAACAGAACATCGATGGTTGTAGTAGGTAAAGTTACATAGAATAAACAATTTGTTTTATTTTAATGTGCATCGTCGGTGAGTTGAGATTTAACATAGTAGGTACCTAAAGCAAAACTGAATCAAGGAAACATTTACTCTTAACCCGGTAAATGTAGTTTGCACACCAAGTGTGCAAAAAAATTTGCGATTTTTTTAATCATGGAAATTCGTAAAACTATATTTTTCCTGCTCTTATTTTCAAAAATTGTTGGGAAACGAAAAGGATGGCAATAATAGTCATATATGCACCTGCATACTGCACATTTTTGCATAGGTTGCATTCTAATCGTGGGAGAGGTTAATTATAGACAAGTTACTTACCTAAAATAATACATATTATTGTTGCTTAATTTTGTGATGATATTGCGTTAATTTGACTACTAATAAACCCAATAAAAAATGATAATTCCTGTTTCTGTGTGCCCTGTTTTAGCTCATTCGAATATATATTCGAATGAGTTTTATTACGTTAATTTATAAACGAGTCTGATCACTACAGTCCGGTAGTGCTTAATTTGTATGATAACTAGATCTTATTAGTCACAAATTCCATAGAATATTGAATATTGTGCAACTTATGATATATAAGTATTTAAATATCGTATATACGTAAGTAATGCTGGACTAATCTAAAATACGAACGATAATCATTACTTCGTCTAGCTTCAATAAACTGAGGAATTCCGTTAACCTTATAGGGAAAACGAGCTTAAATATAAATGAGAACGTCGTAAACTCTACGTCGTAGACTAACTGACCGTTGAATCGAATGTAGATAAGCTGCAATAAAAGTTACTCTGGTAATTGGCATACAGAATGTCACGTTAACCTTGCGTAGGTACATACGGATTTCTAAGTAATTAGGTGTCTTTAAATCTTTCGTAAGTAGCCAATGATATTTAATAAGTACATATAGGTATACCGCACGGCTACAGGTCAACCTATACAAATCCAGTGTAAGCTGATCTCCCATTGTATAGGCTTCCCATGCATTAAGGGGCCAGCGTAAACTGTTTTTTTACAGCTTGATGTGTTGCCGTGCGAACAAAAAAAAAAAAATTACGCAGCGGCAGCATACATTCACAACTCTTGTATTTCCCGTTTTGTTTATTTACTTTTGCGTCATAATTGGTACACTTTCTGTACACATACGACAATTTTGTTTGTGTTGTTTTTTGTCCGCGCGGCGCTTTGCTTCACGCTGACTATTCGTTAAGTAACACTATTAGATTGCTCGATTGCGCGCTTAAGTACCTTCCTTAAAACTGTAATTATTTAATATCATTGTAGGTAAGTAGCTCTACATTTTTTAAATATAACTGTTAGGCAAACATGCTCTATTGCTAACTTACAATTCGCCGATGAATGAATAAGTACCTACATAAAATTCCTAAGGTATAAAATGCCATTATAGATCGCCTTTGTACACTTTTGTACGAAGAATTAAAAAATAAATATGGCCAGTAGATTGCCAAATAGGGTGAGCAATCTAAAGTTCAGAGTTCCCCGTTTAAGTAATACCTTGTCAAGTGTCTCTGAAAACATTAAGCCGATTGACTGAGTATTTTTATGGGCTCATAAAAATATTTACCACAAATAGATCCGATCAACGAACAGAAAATAAAAAAAATAAGGAAGTTAAAAGCATTTTAATGTTATGCTTGGCAGAGCATACTGTTGTGGTTTGTGACGTCACAAACAATACACCATAAAAAAATTGTACTAAAATTCATGCGGGAAACGAATATATGACATCTCCTCTCAATTCCCACAAAAAAACTTTAAACGCTTTATATCTTAGAACCTTATTAGCCGATTTTTTAAACACGTGTTTTTTAAACATGCCTGTATTTCCCGAAGGATTAGGCAGAGGAGTACTACTGTATACTCATACTTCGCCGGTATGTTTAGGTCCCATGTAATAGGCGCGACCCTATTGCCTCTAACCGGACAGAAATTCTGACTCCGAGCTGCTAATGAGAATTTCATAGAAAAACCCAGTAACACTTTGCTCGGCCTAGAAATCTTCCCAGGACCTCTAAAGTAGCAGTCGTGCTTAGAACCACTAGACTAATGAAGCAGTCTTTTTTTAATCATATTATTTTAAAGTTATAACATCGCCATTCATAGATCTAATGCCACTAATACCCTATTGAGGCCATTAGAGGAAATATTGAGCCCTAAACTCTATACCATTCGTTGTATGCATAACACCTAAGAAATGCCTGCAACAACCAACCTTATTAAAGGCGTTAAACGTCTGAACACGTATTCCAAAGTAATTGAGTATTCCAAATGCCGAATGTTCACGGCTGATAAGTATTGATTATTAAATTAAATGGTAGGTCAAAGTGTATAATCGTGTAATTGAATTGCAAATGAATATCTTTAAGATTATTGTTTGTTGCAAAACATTGCGGGGTCGATTGAGAAATAAAATAATCATTACTGTGAGTTATCTTGAACGTTTCAATTTTAATAGACATTTCTGTTAAAACCAATACCTATGGTAATACCTATAGTACAGCTAGAGTTTGTTACTTTGAACGCGCTAATCTCTGGTACAACCAGTCAGAATGTTTTTTTTTTTTAAATATAATTATGATAGCCACATTCATGATTAAGGCGGTCTAAAGCTGTCAAGCATCACGCTATGATCCTTACAAATCAGCGGTAGATCGGTCGAATAATAAGTAAGAACATAGTTAGGGCAATTAATTTTAAGGTCAACGATAATATGGGATCACTGATTTCTGGTCTGTTCTCCAAGAATATCTACAGATATATAAAAATCAATGTTTGTTCGTATTCTATGCGCTGTCATACCATTCATTCGATTCCGGTAAAGCTTAGTCAACTTATTTCTTGCACTTGGGCGGAGCGGGCTAATATTATATAGGTAAGTATTTTTAAATTGGCATGGCCATGGCCAGTCAGTTTTTTACTTTTTCACGCTGTTAGCACTAAATCAATTTTGTTCTATTTTGGTATAGCAATAGATTGGACCTTGAAGAAGGACATACTACCTTTTGTCTTATACTTTGGGATGTAAGCGAAACCGCGGGCAGCAGCTAGTTTATGTATTACAATCAAACGGAAGGGTATACAAATAGAAAAACTTATTCTAACTATTCTATACCTAAACATGATCCCTTGTCTTTGGTAAACGTGCCAATAAAATTCATTAGTTATATACATAGCACGCGCACGTGGAAATGTGCAGAAATTATAATTCATTTTACAACGTGATACACCCACACATAATCATTGTTGTTGTATTGAATAACATTAAACTTGTTTGCTAAATACTATGTACTTTGAAGTTGACTTTCGGACTAAACACTGAAAGCTTAAAGTTGACTTTCTGTATTTAGTTAAGTACTTAAACTAAGTTAGTTTTAATCCTTAGTTATTCAAAATCAAAGGTCGATAAATGTTCGACAGCTACGTAGAATTAGTTCGATTTAAGCACCTGAGCGTTTATTAATTTTGATTTCATAACTAACTATCGGTATAGAATAGTTTCTTTTGACGGTAAACTTAAAAGATTTACTGTTAAGTATATCTGCGTTTACTTTATGTTGTTTGAAGCGTATTTATTGATAAGTCATAAAATATGATGATTTAATATATTTAAGCTTTCATGTTTATTACTATGCTCATTAAACTGCCTCATTAGTCTAGTGTTCCTAAGCGCGACTGCTACGCTAGAGGTCTTTGGTTCGATCCCGAGGTTGAGCAAAGTGTTATTGGGTTTTTCTATGAAATTCCCAGTAGCAGCTCGGAGTCTGGATTTGTGCCCGGTCAATGGCAATAGGCTCGCCCCCTATTACATGGGACCTAAACTTACCGGTGAAACTTGGATGTACATTAGTACACCTCTGCCTAACTTTTCGGGGAATACAGGCGTGATAGTATGTTATGTTTTTAATGTTATGATATGTACTATGAATTACAACAAATATGTAATTTAAGGCTAAGACTATTGGCCAGTCACCAATTCAGATTATCGTCGGTTTTTAACTGAAGACCGACAAACCGTTAAGAAAGGACGTCAAAGCGAACTCTTTACCCCCTTTAACTCCTCACTCTATACTTTGAAAAGGTACACTTTATTTGTGATAAGTTTAAAATAATAAGTCACGTCCCCAGCATCTTTCTAGATTTCAATTTTAGCTTTTACAATATATTCAGGGAATAGAAAATACTAAAATCTAGCTCCGCCTGAAATAATTACAGCAATAGATTGCAAAAACGTAAACTACATTCGATAGCGACGCCAATATTCGTTTCAATTAAGCTCTCTTCAAGCGAACGGTTTCAAACACGATCTGAATTGCAAATACACACTTTTTCTTCTCTCCCAATGTACGTCTAAATGGATCTAATTGGAAATTCAGCACCTCTTAAATCGTCCAAGTTTGTTTCCAGAAGCGAATTGGTCCTTTTGATAGATTGATTATTGAAGGAACGCTTCGATAAATCGAATCATCCGTTTAAGTCGGAAAACGGCAAAATAATTAGTGGTTAAACAAACTTACCTGAAGTGAAGTTTGACCACAGTTACACGAGTCGCTGCATCCGAAGAGATTTACATAATTCACTAGGTAGTACACTCCTCAATGTACTAGGCATCGAACACAATTTTTAGAGAAAGACTAAAAATAAAATAAAATAAAGTAAAATAAATCAGACGGTAAACGACTTCGGTGGTACGTGGTGGGGGAACCCCTCCCACAGTACTCGGCTCGGTACGCCGCTTGTCTCGTCATTTTTTTAGAGAGCTATTTATCTAAAAAAGAAAATATAAAATTATATATACATACGTAGGTAGGTATAATTGTTTCGGGTTGCTTTACAAAGCAGGGTTGGGCGGGACTGTAAATCTCTTCGGATGCAGCGACTCGTGTAACTGTGGTCAAACTTCACTTCAGGTAAGTTTGTTTAACCACTAATTACACTTCGTCGCTGCATCCTCAAGATTTACATAATTCACTAGGTAGATGTTTGGAGCACCTTTTTTTTTTATTTTTTTGATAAATAGAATGTTAGGTTTTGCAGACTCAAAAAATAAATATCAAATTTATAGTAGATAATATTTATTTAAACATTAATTTATAATATAAAATCAACAAAATCAATATAGCGATATTACAAAACATTAATTTTAATTCACTATTTCTATTGTTATGTGGGTTCTTCATAAATAGCCCTAGCAAAATCACTGTTTTCCTCTGAGTGTAAAGGTCTATTATAGAATTTACCAAACACCAAAGAATTACCAGACCAGCCAGCAGCCTTCTTAATTATTTCAATGGAGACTCCTCTACGACCAGCCGCTGAAGTAGCCGCATGGCGCGTACTATGGGATTTGAATATTGTGGTGTCTATGCCACTTTTTGCAAGTGTTTGTTTAATCCAGCGGCTAATTGTAGAGGAGCTAGCATTGTGGACTGGTCTCTTAGTAGTCAACATTAACCTTTCAGTGTGTTGGTCAGTCCTAAAGATATCTGTAGCGTTAATATATGCACAGAGCGTCCTCCCGGGACATATCTCAATTTTATTAGGAAAAAAAGGAATAATTAACCGAGGCGCCTGTCTACCAGGACCTGAGGTTTTTAGTAAATCATCAATTGTTATTATGATATTTGAATCACAAATATTTATATTCGACAGCCGAATTAGAGATAACGTTTGCACGCGTTGTGCAGTGGACAACGCGAGCAGAGTTACGAGCTTTTTTGTTAATCGGTCTAATGGTAGATTTTCATTAGGAAAAAAATTTGACAAAAAGTCTAGAACCACGTTGGTATCCCAAGTAGTCTGGTATCTAGGGAAAACTGGTTTCAGTCTGAAGACACCTTTAAGAAACCTGTTAACATTATCATTCGAACTGAATTGTCTGCCCAGAATCAGACCAAGTGCAGACCGGTAAGTGTTTATCGTAGAATACCCTACCCCTGATTCAAATTCTTTTAAAAGAAATTGTAATGCGAGTTGTGTAGATGCAACGTAACAGTCTACCTTATGGCTTTGACAAAATTGCCACCATTTTTTATAAGCAATGTTGTATTGCTTTAGTGTGTTATTGGACAGGGAAGCAGTGATAATTCGAATAATTTCAGGAGTCAATGACTGTCTGAAAAATGCTTCCCTGACAACAGACATGATACCAGGGTAAGTTTTCTCCAAAGAGGGTGTTGCGTCCTGAAAGGAGATTGGAGAAGGTTAGTACATGGTCCGTGATAAACATGGTCTGCTATTTGTAAAGAAGTAAACAGTGGATACCAAGGCTGGCTAGGCCAATATGGAATAACCATAATTCCTGTGGCTTTGTCATCTATAATCTTTCGTAAGCACTTGAGAATCAAGGAAAATGGCGGAAATGCATAAAAAAATAAATTGTTCCAATTTAAGGTGAAGGCATCAATATTGATAGCGTGTGGGTCTCGTTTCCAAGACACGTATTTATGACATTTTGCGTTCAAATAAGATGCGAATAGGTCAACCTCCGGAGTTCCGAAATGAAGAACTACTTCGTTGTATGCTGGACGAGATAATTCCCACTCGGTATCTATATTGGTGCGCCTCGACTCTTGATCAGCCTCAACATTGTCTTTCGACTTAATATATGAAGCAAATATGAATAGATGACGCTCTTCACACCACTGCCATATATCACGTGTTATGTCATTAAGATGTGTATATTGAACACCACCCATCCGATTTATATAAGAGATTGCGGTGGTGTTATCTATTCTCATAAGGATCTCTTTGCCAACAAGTGTGCGGGCAAAACATTTTAAAGCAATAAAAGCTGCTTTTAGTTCCAATAAATTTATATGGTTTTGGGCGTCTACCTCGCTCCAAAACCCACTGCTTGTTTCCCCGTTACAAGCGATACCCCAACCTGTAAGAGACGCGTCAGAAAAAATTTCTAATTCGTATTTATGTTGACGAATCGGACATAATGCACTCATGATGTTCACCCTCCACCACGAGAAATCAGGCTTTAAATCATTAGGTATAATCATATCAACGTCATAATCCTCATTTGATCTCAGTAGAGCAAGATATTTGATTCTCTCAAACCGTTTCGTGTAAATCCAACCATAGTTAACGGCAGGACAAGAGGAAGTTAGTACACCAAGAAATTTTGCGAAATCTCTAATAGATATTAGGTGTTCGTTAGAAAATCTATCAACCATGTCTAGGACCCTTAATCGTTTTTTGAGAGGCAATTTCAGGGCCATGTCTATTGAGTCTAACTCAAAGCCTAAAAACGTTTTAACTTGACTAGGCACTAGGTCACTTTTATTAAAATTAATCACAAACCCGAGCTTTTCTAACAGGTTGGTAATTACTTTAACATCGTGAGAACACCCTTCAAATGTTTTATTAATACACAAAAGATCGTCTAAGTAGATAACTAACATAATCCCTTTTTCTCTGAGATATGTAACTACAGGTTTCATTACTTTAGTAAATATCATCGGAGCCGAACATAGGCCAAAAGGTAAACACTGAAACTCGTAAGTCTGATTCAAAAACTTGAATCGCAAGTACTTTTTGCACTTTTGATGAATTGGAATCACAAAATAGGCTTCTTTGAGATCAATATTAGCCATATAATATGATTTTGATAGTAATTTGGAAGCCGTTCTAATATCTTCCATCTTGAAATGATGAGAATCGATAAAAGTATTTAATTTTTTGAGGTTGAGAATAAATCTGTGAGTACCGTCACTTTTAGATACTAGGAAAATATTTGAGATAAACTGACCCGGAATGTCATCACATTTAACTATTGCACCTGATAATAAAAGCTTTGAGATTTCCATGCTGAGATTTTTAATCTCCTGGAGGGAGAAAGATTTATTCGCTGGTTCCAAATGCTGCACGACTAGTCGATTAAAACTTATTTTGTAACCAGAGATATACTGTAATATCACAGGATCTTTAGTAATGCTTTTCCAAGCTGGTACAAAATGTCGTAACCGGCCAGCGTGTTGAATTACCTTTATTCGGGCTTCGGAGGTGCCTTGGAGGCAGTCTTCGTGGAGTTGTAACGTTCCGATGGTGCTGGATGTCTCCCCGTGGCTGACTTGGAGGCCTGATTCCTGAGCCCACTCGACCTGCCTCTCTGATTCTGATGCCGAAGTGGGCGTTTCGAGTTTCCCTGGCGATTATTAATGAATCGTGTCGAACGGTTAGAAGTGGACGGCTGCGGTTCCGTTCTTTTAATTTGTAATCCAGACTTTTCAGCTGTCTTAAAAGCCTTGATTTTTTCTCCAAAATTTTCTCCGAAAAGGAAGGCGTCTCTCCTAACCTCTTGAACCATATTCAAAACTTTTTTGTCTAAGCTGTATGCAATCAACTTACGTCTGTTAGCAGTATCTTGACAATGTAAATCTAATAATATCTGAGCTGTCTCTGAGAGTTTTTTGATAACCTCAGTCTTTTCAAGATTTCCATCAATCGCAGATGAAAGCAAGTTAGTGACAGCTGCTATACCAACACCCAGATGGTTTTGCGCCCTTTCGAGACGTTTATCTCTATTTCTAGCCGACTCTGTTAAGACAGATGATATTTCCTGGTTAAGTTTCGGCGCCTTAAGAAGTTTGAAGTTTTCCGGGATCAAAGTATTATCGAACAGTTTTTGTCTCTGTTCTTTACCTAAACCTTCCATAATAATCTTTCCCCAACGTTTAGAGATCTCTTCTCTTATTTTGGGCCCGAAAACCTCGTCTTTTTCTTTGGATTCACCAAGAATCTCTAATATATCAGCCGGAAGAGGCTCAACAGTCTCTGTTGTGGTACTGATATTTACACCACCGGCAACAGTATTCATAATAGTGTTGTCGACTTGTGGAACTCTTACCACTGATTGAAAATTTGTATAAGAACAATCTGACAGGTCATGTTCGGAGGCTTCCAAGTTGGAGAGTACAGAGGCAGGTTGCGAGTAATCAGAATCAATATCTGAAACGATTGTTTAGTTTGCTATAGCAGTTGGTTAAGCTTAACCAAAATACTAAAAGGATTTGATCGCATCAAATCACTAAGTAACATTGGTACCTCTTACTTCAGGTCGTAATCGTATCACGACACACACGTTTACAATGTAGGTAGGCGTGACCGCGATCGCATCGGGGTACTCGCCATGAGTTATGGATATTATAAAAATATTCTCGGATTCTCAAGATGGAACGACTGTAATCGCGTCACAGTACCATTATCCAATGAATAACTCATCTACTGGTCGTATTAGATAATACAAACAACCAAACCCAGTATTAACAACGTTAATTTAAAATATGTATATATGTAAGTGACATAAGGCAACATTGCAATAAATTAGTCATACCGTATTCTGAAAGTAATTGAATTAATAATATATGATTATTCGAATAAACTCACCGTCATCGCTAGTGGAGTATTTGCGTTGCCGTCTGCGTAACCGCTTTTCCAATCGCCTTATTTTCCGTTTTATGGCGCGTGGATCATCTTCGTTTCGACGTTTTCGTCCCATGTTACTTACGCCAACACAGATACACACAATATTAATATTAAAAAATTAGCAATAGATGTTGCGATGCCTGCACAAAAGAAGCGAAATGACGAGACAAGCGGCGTACCGAGCCGAGTACTGTGGGAGGGGTTCCCCCACCACGTACCACCGAAGTCGTTTACCGTCTGATTTATTTTACTTTATTTTATTTTATTTTTAGTCTTTCTCTAAAAATTGTGTTCGATGCCTAGTACATTGAGGAGTGTACTACCTAGTGAATTATGTAAATCTTGAGGATGCAGCGACGAAGTGTAACACTACTTAGGGACCTAAAAGGTCATTTCAGACATAAATAAGTAAGGCGTAGGTGTATGTACACACGGCTACAAATCTAGCTATACAAAGCCAGTTTACGCTGGCCTCTTATTGTGAAGAAATCCAAGTACAATGCGAGATCAGGTTAAAATGGAGCCGTGTGTATTTTGTTCAACTCGCAAAATTTCTAACATCCAATTAATAGCGTCTGGATCTTAAGAGAACGTGTACAATAATAAGCCCAAGACCTTAAAGTACTTTTCATAATCGACAACTTAATCGATTACAGTGATTATAAAGTGAAAAATTTTCCCAAAGCAATAATTAGAATACCGATATGAAATTATGATCCCCTGGTCCATCAGTCGGTCGAATTATGGAAAACTGAACCTTAAGTTAAAAATTTATTGCAAACGCAATATTAACTTTGCCGTCCGCAGCAAATCTAACAATCTTAGATTATAACTCCTATTTTTGTTTTGGATCTTGCATCTGGCACCACCATAGCGTACTAGATTATTTTATTTTTATTTATTAGGCTCATCTACAATTGTTTACACTCAGACAAAAACAAACAGAACAGCACAATTAAATAAGTTTAGTATAACAATCTATTACACATTAGCACTGCATGCTCAACATTAAATCAACATAAGAGTGATTGCCATTGCCATACAACGTGGCAATGCAGCCAGCCTTTTGGGTACCCTCCCGGCTGATAGCGATGCGGAGGAGTTCTGTGATGCCCTTTTTAAATTTTTCTTTTGTTTATAAATATAGTTTAGCTGTTAGTCTAGTTTAATTTATACATAAGAGTAAGATTAGAATTTGCAGTTATTCACGATTGGTTAGGTTACAGGCCACTGCATTATATAGATACCCAATATTTGGTATTCTACCATTCATGTCAGCTTATGAATGAGTTTATTTGTGTTGGAAACTCAACGGAAAACAAATGACAAATATTGACAGGTTTATTTAGTGAGCACTGAATGTTGGCTGAATAGAAAATTCGGCACGTATTGATATGAATGGCAACCATTTTAAATAACTAGTTTTGTTGAAAGAAAAATATTTATGTGTAGTTTATAAAGTTTGTTTTTTTTTTATCTAAATATAAACTGCTATTATGACTTTATATATTGTTATTTGTAGGAAAAATATTAGAACTGACTGATGAATGGAATGGACTGCCTCATTAGTCAAGTGGTCCTAAGCGCGACTGCTACGCTAGAGGTCCTGTTTTTCTATGAAATTCTCAGAAGTACCTCGAAACCTGGAACTGTTCCCGGCTAATGGCAATAAGCTCGCCCATGCCCTATTACATGGGACTAAACATACTGGCGAAGTGTGGGTGTACATTATAGGCGTGGCAAAATTGGAAAATTGTGTATTGTTTTTTTTAACTCCTCAGGACAACATCTATTCGATCAGTTAGTTAATAGATTACCTTTAGATTTGTTTTAATCGGGGTATCATTATTGATGAACTTATACCTATTAACAAAATGTGTTTCTTTCTTTGCAGGTACCAATGGTTTCTGATCCTGCTACTATCTTCACTATGCTCAGCCAACGATGGACTGTTTGGGTCCAAATTCCAGACCGGTAATCTGTTTTTCTTTGGTAACTATTGTTGTAGACTACCCCTACCTATTCTTCCTCTGTAAATGTCCCTGCATGTTTGACTAAGCCTTATCGTCCAGCCAATATATTTGTACCCCTGTGAAGTTGAACGGAGGTGTGCAGAGAGCTACAATTTTACAGTTTAAGTTGATCGCTCACTGAATATAACATCTATTACAATGTGAAGTCAGCTTATTGTGGAAATTTATAGTTAACAATACCCGCTACAATTAACAATATTTCATTTTTTTAACACCCTTAGATTATAATAATTTTTTTTTCTTTAAAAAAAGCTTGCTAGCTATGTGGGTCGCTTGTTAACCCCTCGTACTAAGCTAAATGCTTTTATTACGAGTGGGTTCACGTCGGTAGTGCAATGGGTGAGTTTCGAACCGGCAACCACATGATCGCAAGTCCGACGCTCTAACCATTAGGCTACCGCCGCTTCAATTGAAACTAGATCGAAAAATAGGATACCCATATTTTTCTTTTCCCGATATTCAATCATTTTCATATTTATTTTCGACTTTGAAGTTCGACAGATGTAGGTAAGTGCCAAATTACGTCACATATACGGTTGAACGATGATAATGCCTTTGATTTCTTGAAAAATGTCGTATTTGACGATGACATTCTACGTGTCATGACATTCCTATCATGCTTTTAAAACCGGAGTTTAGTTATTTCAAAAGAATACCCCTTGGCAAAATTTTCGATCTCATTCCACCGTATAACTGACACTGTCAGCACACATTTTAGATTTTTTTTCTCAGAATAAAACGATAAAAAAAAATAAAAAAAGTATTTTGGGGCTCAGGGTGGGTAAAGAAAAAAAACGGTAAATATTTTTGTTTTAGGGGCCTAATAATTTTGAAATGTCGTTGTCAATGAGAGTAACTAGCACGCATGTTTGCATAGTTCCTTATAATATTATATTGTGTTAGTATTTTTAAAGTGTAATACCTAATAATATTATGTTACACTGTCGTATTACGAAACTAATATCAATACGATACTTATTGGAAAATGATTATTTGTATCGCAACAAACATCACACAGTTAAATATGAGTACAATGAATGCATGGAAGCACAAAAGGCAGGCTACAATTGATTATATAATTATTAAACCCGAAATGACCTATCAAATAAAACGGGAAATGTATAATGAAAGTGTTTAAATTGTAAATACGCTTATGTTTATTAGACTGATATATTCTGAGCAATCAATAACAATAATGATTTTTAAAAAACTTGCCACAATATAACACAGGCTACACATCAAGCTATACAAATCCAGTTTAGTGGTGTAAAGTTGAAAGACAGAGCGAGAAATAGTGTGATAAGGAAGTGTTGTGGAGTGAAAGAAGATGTAATAACAAGGATTGAGAAATGTATGTTAAGATGGTTTGGTTATGTAGAAAGAATTAATGAACGGAGATTGATGAAACAAGGTATACGTGGCGAGGTAGCGAGTACGGATGCACGAGTTGGAAAGGGACGACCTCGAACCTGGAACGTACCACAACCAAATTGCGGATGATCTTAAAAAAGGGTCAAGTTCCGAGCACCCTGAACCGACGGTCATACATGAAGAGATTATTGTATGTAGATGAAGCGAAAGTAGTGTGCCAGGATCGTAGCAAGTGGAAATCTTAGTCTCTGCCTACCCCAATGGGAGACAGGCGTGACAATATGTATGTATGGTGCCTAAACTAGGTTTGGGGCCTATACTATTTGTGTGTATAACAGCAATCAGACTTTCCTTAGCAAAGGTAGACAACCTCTTTTTACCTTTGACAGCTGTCACAAAAATGAATAAATCAGCTCTCACCGTTCACCGGAAGAACTCATAAACACCTAATAGCCACTTTATTCAAACGACTAATTTATCGATAAATCATAAAGGGTGACAACACGCCTGCGTTAATACGTCGTAACATGAATTAACAACTTTATTAGATCGTTTATTATTCATTAGGATTATAATCGCTATTGCTCAGTCACCAGAGTTTAAGATAATAAGCCGACTTTTACTAATATTGGATATATTTCTTACTTTGACTTTGAATACGACATTTATACGATCGACTTAAAATTCCGTTAAAAATGTAATTTTTATTTTGAATAATTTGTCACTATAATCACTAATAAATTTAATATCTTTGTCTATATTTTCTATTTTAAAGCTTTAAAATATTTGACCCTCGTGAATGACGCTTACGGTATATACCTAGGTATAATACATAATTATACATATACGCACGATTATATAAAAAGGCGTAGGTAGGTAAATCCGTGTACCTACAGAGAAACGAAAAACAATATTCAGAATCAGACTTCGAAACTATGAATGAATACAGAAAAAAAAAACTATTCTGTCGCTGTCGTAAATTCTGATCAGGTATTATGTAAAAAAATATATGGACCTGTAATACATAATATGAGTATACCATAGATATGTATATTAATTTATTATACGTAAGAATGTTTGTTTATGGACGTGTAATACCTACGTACTTTAATGTCCTATTATAACATTAATTACCGAAATCAGAACAGTCACCAATACCGAAAGCTATCAAAATCGCGATACTAACAAAACCCCAGACTTCCTTATTAATGACTCTCGTATAAATATTCTATCTCACTAAGGCCGATAAATTATTTAAATTTGAACTTTATGTCAATGACATACAGCACTTCGTAAGATAGATTTTCTATATAATACTAAAACTGACACCGAAGTACGAAACACAGAGAAACGCGGCACGCAATAACACGCCGATGATAAACCTATATTGCGTCGTTTGAAATGCTCATCCCTGTTCTGAGAACCGCAATCGTTTTAACTACGCCATTTACTGAACAAAGCGGAGAAAATCGTCAGGCGTTAATTGTTTCAGCGCTGCAAACAATTCGTATGAAAAGTGTTGTACTTCGCAGAATACCATAGAGTATTTAATTTTATGCTCTAGTTTACACTCTACGACCGTTCTGGGATTGGCCGTGTGTGATTTTAGAGTGGTCGTTTTGTTGGTGACGGTTTTGTATGTGGGTTAGGGAGTCCTGTTAATTGGTTACGCAGTGGTGCTAATGACTAGGAAAACAAGATTTTGCTCCAGAATATTATTGCAGAAACTAATTATGATGACTGCGTTATCGATAGATATCGATAGCGAAAAGGCTGGTTAACTGATTATTTTTGTACGTCCTCGTTAAAGTGACCATAAAAAAGCCGAAAATCAAAACAAAATTTAAATAGATTAAAAAATACGGGAATTATTTTGTATTATATTTTAGCATTAAATTATGCGAAATATTGCCTAATACCTAATAATACATTTTCTAGTGAAAGAAAAATACGATCTCAGGCAAGGGAGAACCTGCATCCCTTCGGTCAAGTAAAACGTCCGGAGTACTAAACTGAAGGGACGCAGATTCGACTCCTGCCTGAGATCGTATTTTACATACGCTATAAAATTCATACCGGATTTATGAGCATTTTAATTTAATGGCAGACGGTGGAAATACTATAGCACATTGTGATAGCAACCCTTATGTTTTCCGTTAAAGTGATTCCATACTAGCACTCCTTTTGCAGGAAAAGGACAGAGCAACGGCCCCTCTCTATTCCCATCAATAACTTTCAACACTTATATAGCTAAGAACTTGATTAGTCGATATACATATTTTTATTTTTATTTTTATTTTTATTTTTTATTTTCATGGTTTATATGTTTTTTTAATAAATCTTCTATCTTATTATCAAATATTGTGATCACTATGTCCAAACTTTAAAAGAAACCATTATTCACTGAGGGATAAATTTAAGGAGATTAATGTTATGACTGTTCCATCACATTATATTTATGAAAATGTATTGTATGCTCAGAGGAATATTAATCTCTTTAAAAAAGGTAGTGATACGCATAATGTTAATACCAGGAATAAAAATAAATTCATTGTTCCTGCTACCCGGCTCCAGAAAATAAGTAACTCGTTCAAATGCCAATGTATACGCTTGTACAATAAAATCCCAAGAAACATTCAAAACCTGAGCATCAACAAATTTAAATAAATTGTTAAGCAGAAACTGTGTTTGAAAGGTTTCTATAGTGTGAAAGATTATATGGATGACAAAAATGCTTGGGATTGAATTGAACTGTTCTAATGAACCAGGCTATTGATTGTATAATGCCAAATTTACCCTGACATTGAATTGATTATTATTTTATTAATTATTTTAATTTGTAATTGATAATTGAAATATCTTTATACGTTTGACATATACCCAATTAATTTGATTATTACGTATTATTTTCTTATTTACTATTTAATTTTATTTGTGAACATTTATGTATAATGCAGTTACTAGTGACCTCGGTCCTCAGTACAACATGTTTTTGTAACATAATTTACACCTGGCTGCATTGTCGTCATGCTCCCTTAGATGTCATTGCTTGCGGTAGCGTCATTGGTCGGGTCACCCCCTTCCCTCTAAAATGGCGAGGGAGGTGATGGCTGATCCGTGCGTTATACTCGTGAACGGGTGCTGCTTGTGGTGACTGGTCGACTTGCTGGCTATCGTCTCTCAAATTTTTTTTTTTTTTTCCGTTTACGAGTTGACTGAGTTGCCTTGTAGGTCATAGTTATCATGCATAGTATTATTATTAATGTACACTGTACCTTACAAAATGTAAATGTGAGTACTATGTCGGTTT
The DNA here is from genome assembly GCA_958496365.1 of Subacronicta megacephala. Lineage (NCBI taxonomy): Eukaryota > Metazoa > Arthropoda > Insecta > Lepidoptera > Noctuidae > Subacronicta > Subacronicta megacephala. The sequence goes on from OY292526.1 coordinate 5,289,021, forward strand.
TAACTCGTATAACATTTATTTATATTAAAGAATTCTGAAAGTTTTGAGTATTTCCCATGACCTACGCAAATGTCTTGCTGATTTGGTATCGTTGTGCGTCGGGTCGTTGGGCTCCCTAAAAAATGGTTGAGCTACACGATGACTGATGTATGCGTTCCGTCAGTTAGGACAGGTCAACTCAAAACTGGTATGGTTCTTTCTTCAAAAGGCCTGTTCAGATTTTGCCCTACATTGAACTCGCATATAATATAACTATTGTCTGGACTTTAAAAGAGACCATGATTCTCTGAGTTTGTTTCGACGTTTCTTCTCAGAGGTCGTCAGATAGGAAACGTCGACGCCATCTAGTTAAAAAAAATATGTAAAAAAACGACTTGTAAAAGTGTCTTAAATGAAATGATATTTATTTCTGTAAATAGATCTTTATTTACAGAAATAAATATCATTTCATTTCATTCTCCGAGTTGGATTCTGTGATGTCGAACTCTTCTTCTCTTTCTTTTTTTTTTGTTTGTTTGGTAGTTTTTACTCCTGGCAATATTGTGTTCTTAAAAGCAAGCACGAAGGAGTTTGGTATTGAATCTAAATTGAAAGAATAAAAGTAGCTAGGTACGTTTTCTCATCAAGTAATGTTATCTGTAATCGAAAGCATTTTAGAAAGGAGCTTTTACGCTCAGTATCAGACACCACCTTCCAGTTGTTCAGGAAATTAAATTAAAAGGATATTGGGAGCTTATTTTCTACACACGAGAGAAATACAAGTAGATTATTTAATCTAATATGATTCTGCTGTGGTCGCACTCACAAAAGAATCATTGTAAGAAAATGTAATAAGCCAGTGACTAATAAAACCTTATTGCAATCCAAAATATATCTATTAGAATCAATAATTTATGTAAAAGGTTTTTTTTCAATTCAGAGCAATCATTTTAGTATCCTCAAAAGCCTGATTGCTAATATAGTAATTCAAAATATAATTTATATTTAATATCAATGTATATACACTTTATTTATTCATTTACGTGAGTACTATTTGACACAGAGATTTTTTATATGTAATATGCGATAAAATTTTATAATCTAGAGCATTTGCAAATTTCTGATATTCGGACAAACTCTTCCAATTAGAGGTCTGATTAGTGCAAATAATCATAAAATGTATTTTAGAGTAAAGAATTATTATTATAGCTGTGTGTTATTTCAGTCATGTCATTTGTAACTGCCAAAGATTTTGATTAAGATCGGTGCCTTACTTAAGTTTGAAAACTCTTTCACTAACCATAAAGATGACACACTTTGGAAGTTCCAAAGTACAAAGAGTGTAACAAAGTTCAATTCCCTCTGGAAAATATAGTGCAGGAGTAGCAGGAAGCGGGTAAAGGCATGTAAATATATGGGCCTATGTATGCGAGTTACGTGCGTCGTGCATACCATGCATTTGCGACTCATTAATCGTGCGGTTTGTTGTTAGAATCGTTTGACATAGTCTTTAGTAAAGCTAAGGAAAGGAAAATGAATACTTACTGTCAGAATTAATATAATCTGCATATAAAAACTATTCCAAATGGTTTGAGCAACTAAAGAAATTAAACCTTATCTGAACGATGAATATAATGTTTTAAAATGAACACAGTATGCTGCAGCTGCCATTCTGGCCTGTATTTTATCTTATTGAGATAAGGATTAATTTATCTTGTTTATCAGATAATTGAGAATATTTTATGATTGTACATATTTAATTAATGCCAAAACATACAAACACAGAAGTTGGACAAGTAATAGAAACGATCCAAGACGTTCTCAAAATAATTGTTGAAGGAACGCATTTTACATGGAGGTTATTGAGATTTTTTACTTCTATCTTAGCAATGGCCAGGGTGACCTCATTAGCTGAGGCCTACGCCGAAAAATCTGGGCCTGGCCTTGATTTAAACTTGGACCATTTGTTTGATGCACTAGCATTCTTCGTAATTTCTTTCTTTATAGCTTAGGCTGTCAATGCTCTTGTCTGAATTATTTTTCTGTCCTTTAAATTTTTCTTGTTATGTCTTTCTACTTTTCGTCATCATTGAAAGCTCGATTAAGCTCGCTTCTGGGTGTAATAAACCTCCTTTTCCAACAATAAATTTCTCCCTGCTTATAGTCATCTAGTTTTCTTCTACAATATTATAACTTACTTTTGCAAAAACAAAAATAAAAACATTTGGCTCTCACTTCCGTGAAGTGGACTAGAAAATTCCGGAAAATATTTCGCATGCATGAAGAACACGGTTACGTTTGTGGAGGCATCTGAATTATTTAGGTCCGCGTTCGTAAGGGCTTCATTATTTTCCACAAACAGGAAGGTATTTCAATGTTTGTTCTTTTAAAAGATATAAGGAAATGTGTTGAATTTGTACGTATATAAAAGAACATCTCGATTAGCGACCTAGCCGAGTGAATGAATTGTTCTTTTTACCCGACTGCATGAAAAGGGTTCCATTAAAAGTCTAGACTCAAATCTCTCTACCCAATATTGGTCCCTGCTGTTACAGTCGCTACGTTTCGTATTAGAATTTATTATTTGTTTTATTTTCTTTGACTAAACTAGTTTTTTTTTCTTTTCGGTTAATCTAAGGTTGTTTTATACGCAGGCGGGCAAATACTTACACATGTTAGTCACTTGATGGAATATAAAAGGGTAAGGTAGAGAAGATTTTGGGTCTGATCACATACACGCGACGGAGCATAGTGATACTGTTGGGCGCCATAGGTCATTATTTTGTCACCAACTACCAAAATTCTATCACCAAGCAGAAACCTAGTTGTCCTAGGCATTTATAAAGCTCCCAAACAGATTGGATAATGATGATTAATGGCAGATATCGGTATTTGTTAGAATAGCAACCATCATACTTATATAGCCCTTTGCCTTTTTAGAGGATTTCTACAAAAAGATTAGCTCATGCATGATTTGTGTTGAATTATCTACGAACCAGAAAACAATTATAAGATAAGTTAACGTTTGAAGAAGCTGTTGTATCAATTTAAATGACAAAATAAATGCGTTTATTTGTAAAAAAATGTTTTATTCTGGCAAAAGGTTACGCTATTTTCCGCGCGTAATTAATCGTAATTTATACTAAGACGAACTAGTCACACGAACGACGTACTAAAGCCAAATGTCCCCAAAACAAAGAGCAGGACAAGTCAACGTGTCCTCTTTCTTTGTCTTAAAATAAATACAGGAAGTTCCAAATTTTATAATTAAAATATTCTTCATGTTTTCAGTACTTACCATACAAATGTTAAATGAAAAGCTATTTTAAGTAACTAATATAAAATTCATGTAAAACCATGTTTCCTAAAAAGAAAAACAAACATACTTCTTTATACCTCCGTTATCACAACAAATGTCATAAATAGACCCCGGTAGCGCTAATTTTTTTTTCTGTGGTTGTGTTGTTGAATTACAGATCCATATTTTCAGTATCGATAGTCATCACACATATTGATTCTATCGACCGGGTTACTAAATTTAAAGATGGAGAATTATCGATTATATCAAATAAAATTTAATGAATTACACTTTCAATATCCCAGGTTTTGTAATTCTATAACTTCTGTCTCGTAATTTTTTTTATTAAAGAATTATTTTGTTTCCCCATAGTATTTTTTTATAATTATATATCTACTCATCAAGAATGTCTTGGTAATGAAATTCCGATGATTGTTTTTGGATTGGTATACTACAATTTGCTGCTTAAAGGAATCATTGAAAACTTTCCCAGTTGCAAAAAACAACGAAATTTAGTTACCCATTTTTCTTCCATTTTCAGATATCCCCGAATACGACTTACTCCACGCCATTGGTGTTCCATTCAGCAATCCGAAAACTCAATACTTCGATGAAGGCCTTGATGGATTTCCTGCCTATGGCCTCATGCCAGGCTCCGATATAAAATCACCATACAGGCTCTTTATGCCAGAAAAACTGTATGCAGAATTCTCTATAACAGCTACAGTAAGACCAGCAAACAAAGACGGTGGTTTCTTATTCTCAGTTGTTAACCCATTGGAAACTGTCGTACAATTAGGGGTGCAATTGATCCCTTCTGGGCCCGGGTTGACGAATATTTCCTTACTATACACCGACGCTAATATTTATGCATTATCACAAACGATTGCTTCGTTCGTTGTGCCATCTTTTGCGAAGAAATGGAGCCGATTTGCGCTAAGGGTCACAACTGAGAATGTGACACTGTTCTTGAATTGTCACGAATTTGATACTGTGGTGGTGAAGAGGAATCCGCTGGAGCTGGTCTTCGATTCTGCGTCTACGCTGTATGTTGGACAAGCCGGTCCGTTGATAAGAGGCGCTTTTCACGTGAGTACATTTCCATTAAGTAATTTAATTTTAACCAATCTTGAATATTAAATATAAAGAATAATCTGAAAATACATATTCCTTATTTTATGTAATTATTTTTAGATTTAAAAAAGATCTTCGAAAGACAGTTTATCGATCGTTTATTTATAAGATAAAAAGAATACCAATTTTTAAAACGGACACAAAATTCTATTTAAAAATAATACTAGCACTTTACATTCAATGAAAAGTTTTAATACGTTTAGAAACCCGTTTGAAACAACCCCCGCTTTACAACAGTTCGGTATAAAGAGCCCCCAGTGGCTATACAATAGAACTTTTCTATTAAGTTGGAATAACACGGAGTTAGGAAGTATCTAATTCCACTACACAAACATGTTGATGTAATTATCGATGTTATAAAATAATACAATATACCGAGTCCAACTTTAAAACATTTGAAGATAATTTTAACAGAACACAGAGTTTTATTTTGATTTCTTAAACGATAGAATATCTCAACGTGTTTGTATATTTTCATTGAGATATTATATTCGTGCATTTTGTTTTTTATGAACCGATATCGGCGATTCTTTTTTTGTTTGCTAGATCATACCTTCCTATTCCCACATTTTCCAAGCACATAATGTACAATTTTTGGTATATTATAACCATGAAATCGACGAGACATCACTAATCCCTTGAAGTATCTTTTTTTTTTTGTAACATACATATTTAATTTATGTTATAAATGCCAGAACAACATTTGTGATTACATGATTTATTGTTTTGGTGTCATTTTTTGTTTCGTCGAACCTGATAATTATTATAAGTTAATCTAATTAAAATAACACAAGAGACCTAAAATGATACAACATAAATTGATCTATGACACCTGATTATTTTAATCCCAACTTAACAATTATTAATGAGGCCTTTTAAGGTTAATGAGAATGAATCTAAACCGAGATTAAGACAAACGTCACGAGCAATTATTTAATGAAATACTCGGTTCCAACCACTTCAATTAAAAATATAAAAGACTACTTACTTAATAAACAATAGAATTGCAATTATTAAATGTGCTATTTGATTTACAAAAGACGACTACGACATCAAAGATCAAAGCAATTTGCATCAAAGAGAACTCGTAAGTAAATAAATAATTATTACAACTACACATTCAATACAGGGTTATTTGCAAAGAGTTATATAGAATGTATAATGACAATTGGACTCGTAAGTATCAGATTCTATACTGAGTAGGTATTACAAAATTGTAAAAAACCTGTGAAAGAATAACAAGTAGGTTAGAGTTTATAAATCCCCGAACACAAAAAAATGATTTTGGTATAAATTTGTCTGTTTGGTTGAGATCATATTCTTCTTTCTCTAGAAAATGCATATCTTTGTGGATATTTCGCGTTATTTTATGCTTTAAAATATGGCCACACGACTTGTAAGTAAACGTCAGAAACTACGTTAGAAATCAGTATTTTGTATGACGTATTGTACAAGGTGGATACTTTTAACTTGAGGGAGCTTTTATTTAATTTAGTTCCATAGGTAATCCTACTATAATACTCGTAGTTGCTTATAATATATTATAAGTTATAATTAAAATGCTATGTACTTTATGCTATGCAAGTCCACGCGGTTATTTTAGATAAAACCTTGAACGTGTTACCCAACTTTTGTTTTTCTTGAACTCTGCTTTGGTCATAAGCATCCAGAAATTCATATCAGGGTTGTCGAAAATCTATAACATGTTTTAAAAACAGGAACGGCGCGGCGGGGTATGAAAGATGGTTTGTGTGAGTCTAAATACATTTCAATTCTAAGGTATGGTGGAAAACAGGTTTTTAGAAGATTCCACCATAATACCTTTATAGTAGTTTAAAGTGGTCCAAATTCCAATATACTTACATAATACTTTTCGTTTTTATTTTATTTTGATGTATTTTAGCTAAGTTGTTACCAAGCATAATAATATATTTAAAAAGTTAAGTTGATATAAAACTGCCTCATTTAATATTCTTAACGTGAGGTTTTGGGCTCGTTGGTCCTAGGTCTTTTATGAAAACTGAACTTACCTATGAATTGTGCATGTGGCTTAGTACATCCCTGCCTCTCAGATCAAATAAAAAGTTAAGATGGAACTTTGCGAACAAAGACGTGAGGCCGGCTAAAACTACGCCTTGCCGTATACTAACACAATTACACGCACACACGTATACCGTATCTACCGAAACTACGCCTTATCTTGTAAGTCCAGCTATCGAAAGCTCGACTGACAAGATAAGGCGTAGTTTCGGTATACGTGTGCGGCATACGGCAAGTTCGTATACAGCAAGGCGTAGTTTTAGCCGGCCTCACTTCGTTGTTCGCATAGTTCCATCTTAACTTTTTATTTGATCTGAGCTCTGCCTAACGCTTGTAGATTTAGAAAAAATATAGTGATTTGTGGGTGTTTATTTGTAAGTTTATGTCTAACCAATCGACGATTATATGCGTGTTTGATTCGGATAATACAAATGTATGTAACGAAATTAAAACTTCAAAGGAGCAGCCCTAAAGTCACAAAGGTAGAGAAAGTTTGTTCCTAAGTTTGGCGATGTGAGGCCACGTTTGCATATCAAATCTAGCAGTTAAGTTTACAGATGTCGCCTGCACCGTGCAAGTTTCATAACTCTGTACTTCCTGTTATAATATACAGGCGGATTTGCAAATTATTGCACCAATTTTTTTAAACTTTTTTGCAAATTAATGCACAACTTTTTTAAACTTTCTTGCATTATTTTTATAAGGCAGTTGCCTTATTGGTTTACTGGTCACAAGCGCCACTACTAAACTACAGGCAGGAGCTTAGGTTCGATTCCCGGGTCGACCAATTGCTCGGAGTTTAGCCCGACAATTATAGTTAATGGCAATAGGCGCAACTTCTGTTACATGGGACCTAAACATACCGGCAAATTGTGAATGTACATTAGTACACCTCTGCCTAACCCTTCGGGGAAAACAGGCGTGATGGTATTATGTTTTTTTTTTAACTGTCTTGCAAATAATTGCACAAACTTTTTTAAACTTTCTTGCAGTAGTCATTCTGTGAGTTTAGTAGGAATCATCTAAAGTTAACACTGACTAACTGACCGACAGACAACGCGAAATAGAATCATACAATTTTGTACAGCAGTTCTTTACATTGGTACACAAATGAGCGAGAATATTGCACCAAATCCCGACTTAGTGTTTGCGGGAAATACAGGATTGGAAAGAATTGGGGAGATCACGGGATACGTGACAAATCCGACAACACCGATATTAAAAAGAAATTTGTACAGGTATTCGAGACCTTCTAAATCCATTTTTATATTGCTATAGGATATCACTACAATTAACTATAATGGAAGGTAAAGAGACAGCTGTTTTATTTGATACGAGTCCGACATATTCAGCTGCCTCCCCAGGAGGCAGATGTTTATGATACAAATACAAAATACTAAATAGACGTCTATGATGAATAATGATGATATAAAAAATAGCAATAAATTATAGTAATTTAGTACAATTATTTCAAAAATCAAACCAAACCTATATCTCGAGCTCTGAAAATTTGTTAATTTGCATCAAGTAAATGAACGAATTTCGGCGCTCTAGAGTTTCAATTCCAAAAATAGCTAAAGCAGTTCTATTGAAATTTCTCAGACGGTTGTAACTTCTATGTTTGTACAACTGCTATCCACTGTGTAAATATATTGGCTATCTGAAATAGGAAAGTCAGTAGAGAAGTGTGGGATGTGTCGATTCATTGTGAACGTTTCGACGACTGATAGCTTGTGGGACGGAATGAAACGCATTGCATGAATTAATTACCAGCGAAAAGTTATATTCGTAGCGACATCTATCGCGCTGCTTGGTAATCACACATTGACATAATCCAACAAATGAAAGCTGACCAATCACTGCGCGTTCAAAATTAAATGATGGTCCTGTGGTAGCCCAATGGTCACGGCAGGCGCTTTACTTGTGTTAATAATTTCATCACCACTGCTCTCAACACAGTGAAGGAAAACATCGTGAAGAAACCGGCATGTTCTATAACCAATCATTTGAAGACATGTCACATTTACCAACCCGCACTGGGCCCGCGTGATGGATTGGATGGTTTTTCCACCAATATTTATTGTGGATTTTATTTGTATTATCTTTATTAACTGTCTCGTTAGTCTAATTGTCTTAAGCGTGACTTATATTACACTAGAGGTCCTGGGTTCAATCTCCAGATCTAGCAAAATGATATTGGGTTTTTCAATGAAATTTTCAGTAACAGCTCGGAGTATAGTTTTGTGCCCGGTAGCAATAGGCTCGCCCCCTTATCAAATGTGACCTAAACTGATCCGGCAACCGGTGTACATTAAGTACACCTCTGCTTCAACCTTCGTGGCATACAGGCGTGATGGTATATGAAAAATTAAGCCCGAAAAAAATTGAAAAGCAACATTTAAAAAAACAACCTGAACTGCAGCACAAAAATCTCTCACTAGTTTTAAAACCTACACTGGAAAAGTTCCATTTGAAATCCTCTCAAAGATTAATTCAGCGTATATAAGGCCAGGACATAGGTACCGTTCACCCTACCTCGGGTGACTTTCGTGCACCCGAACGCTTTTATTCTGCATGAATACTTCCGCAAAACCGCTTCTACTTATTTTTAATATTTTCTCCCTAGTTTGGAAGATTTTTCAAATAAGATTTGAGTATTGGAATTTTGAGTACCACATCAGCTCACCTCTTTAATATTATGATCTGCTGCATATGTCTTTCCTTCTGCCAAAAGACAGACAGACATATGAAATACAGACCAAGATAATACATGCAGAAAGAAGCATACCGCCACGTCTCTATTCTCAGATATATATAGAGAGAGAAACGGACAAGGTTCGCCAGTAGCCGTCTAATTTAATTGAGACTTTAAAGAAATGGCCCATGAATGGAGTCGAAATTCCCAACTGATACTAATAATTATGCGACAAAAATACCTGATACTTTGCCGCACTTAGGTTCTTATCCGGTTATATTTATCTAAATCTAGATTAATTAAATAGATAAAACACTAAAATAAATTAGGTACAGAGACAAAAATCACGGATTTACCCTATCAAGGATCAATGGTTACCCTTTGGAGCGTCATGGCTACTTTAATGCAACCTTAACATACCTTCACACCTATAAACCCCGAAGGGTTAGACATGTTATAGGGGGCAAGCCTATTGCATTAACCGGCCACAAATTTAAACTCCGAACTGCTACTGCGAATTTTATTTTAATAGTGATATTAGGTTTTTGTATAAAATTCGCTCGAAGCCTCAAGCGTATCAGTCGCGCTTTAGGACTTCTAGTCTAATGAGGCCATTTTTTTTATGCATGCACTGTTATTAAATTTTCTTCCTTTGAAAAATCATCTAGCGGCATCCTCACGGCTAAAGGACCCTCAACAATGAACGTTCACAGATTTATACGATGATTAATCGAGACAATGTAGTTCACTAGCCCCACTCTAGCACGCCCCAATTATTAACGAGTTTCGGTACTTTATTCCCACGTTAGTCTGAATTAAATAGACATTGAGTGCATTAGGTGCTGGTTGCAGCTCGTACAAGTCAATTGGAACATAGTTTACTATCTCACCCTTACACTGAGTTATTACTCTGTAATTCTATACAGCTGTTTATTTATCGTATAGCAGCGAAGTTGTAGCAGCAAAATAAAGCTTTATGATATCCTAAGTAGAGTTTATAATGCAGTGCCGCCTGGAGATGGCCTTTAACTATAAGCCGGGCTACTCCTCTTCTCTCCTAAGCAAGCGCGCTCCATTGTAGATCGCAGTATCGCTTAGCATCAGGAGAACTGGCGGTCAAGCGTAAGCCTATCATGAATAATAAAAAAACTACCAACCTATGTTTAAAATTATTCTCGGTTTAATTATTTGTGCAATAAAGAAGATTCTTTACCCTTATGATTAGAGAACTCGAACTCGGCCCTCCATGTGCTATGGATGGCAGGTTTGAAGAACCTACTGACCGAACAGGCAATGGTCGAGAAGGTGGCTCATGTGTTTGTTTTCTAGTACGATCCGAGGAAGGAGGCAAGTAGGCTGGAATCTTTAAGGGGAGACCCTTGAAGGGTTCCAGCGACCGCTAGATGACAACCGGTCATGGTCGGTCTTGGCGAATAACTCGAATATACTAGTCACAGCCAAGGGATCCTATAGCATATGACAAGGTGGTAAGTGTGGTTTTTAGTCGGTAAGAGTCTAATATACCCTACCGACTCCCGATGTGGCAGACAATGCTTGAGGATTTTCCGTTTTTCCGTATCCTTAATAAATAACAGAATATCAACCGCTCAAACTTCGACCTAAACATACCGGCGAAATGTGGGTGTACATTAGTACACCTCTACCTAATCCTTCGGGGCATACAGGCGTGATGGTATGTTATGTTATAACATTTCTAAGACAACTTTTACTCTACAAAAAGAAAAAGAATGAAAACAGGAAGGCTACTTTAAGAAAACTCATTCAAGATATTTCTGTGGTTTGTCTAGACAAATATGTACTGCAAGTGAATGCAGAGAGTTGCCCCCTTATCGCCTCGAGCTAAGCCACTCAGCATCAACACAGTGCAGGAATATACAGAAGATTAATCTCACATACAAGTTAGGGTTCAGTTAACATAAGTTTCTTTGTATTTGTGTACATCAAGCTATACATATCCATAACCTTATCGCTCGTTTTACGGATATCTAATCTATCTACCTATGTTATGCCTTGATCGTTTCATTGATTTGATTCCAGTGCTTACTTAGCTAATGGTATTAAATTTTTACAAGGTTAGCCATCGACTGCAGACCTATTTTCTTTACAGGTATTGATACTAGTTTTAAAACATCCAAATCACCACATATATTGTCACCACATATATATGTTCACCTTGCCGCTTGTTTGGCTCCTAAGGGCCCTATATTTTCCTAAAGAACTCTATCTATCTATCAAATGAAAAAAAAACTAATTCACTGATAGCTCTCACAGATAGCGCGATCAAACAAAATCACAAACAAAATTCAGTTTTATTATATTCGTCGAAATTGCAAATTTTGAGTTATGATGGTTTTATATTTTATTTGCTAAGTTAAATTAGTCTTTTGTGACAATTTCAATCGTGACGTGAATATTGCTGGTATCGTTTTTTTATTCTTATTTATTTGTAACGGTAACCCTAAAGATCAGTGGGCGCGTTCTTTAATTAAAATTATGTAGGTGTCCCGCTACTAAGTGATTTTAAATTAAGATCTTATCGGAAATACCGTTCTATTCATTTTTTCCAAACCCGGTTCTCCAAAATGTCAATGTTCGTTGCACTGCGATCTATCTTTCGTCACATCGTCACTGGCATGGTCATTGTAATTGGAACTAATACATGAACGAACCAATAATCACAACACAAGACAGCATTACAAACATCAATGGCCCGTCATCAGTCGATCTTGCAATAACCATTTTAAATGTCAAACTTCGTTATTGACTTAATCTTTAGCACACTCTGACGTCAAAATTGGTAAGGATAGATGTGTGTTTGATGGTGATTGACGGTAAAACACGAAGATTAAAGAAATAACGACGGCGAAATATGTACGTCATATTCGTAGTCACAATAGTTGCCTTTCTCAACAGTCAGCACTATGCTGCAGCAAGCATGAATAGGTTGCAGCGCTGATTTTGTAATAGGGCCTTCTGATAAGGAAATAAAATAATTAATAATTTCGTTTTTTTTTTTTCGTAGATTATACAGACAGACCTTTTGTCCATTTATATCATAGTGGCAACCTGCATTTGGGATAAACCTGAAAAGCTTTAGTCTTGTTACATAGTCATGAGGCTGGTTTTAAGTGAGAAAATATATTTGAGAACATTATTAGCTCGGCGAGGATCCGAGTGAAAAAATTAAGTGGAAAGATGCGAAAATTTTATAGTGGAGGGAATTGCTAAGGATGTATTCAGATTTGTCAGAATCGTGTCGCAATCATACATATTTATTTTTTTATACTTTTAGGGGTGTTTAAAAACTGAATCGTTTTTTTTTATTTATAAACCTGAATAGCTGCGAACAGTCACACTTCACAAATTTACACCGAAAAAAAATATTTTTTTCAACTGGGTTGGAACATTTTAATTAACCCGAGTAACGCCGCGGGGTAAAGCTGTTTTCATATACTTTTAATACAGAGCACTTATGAAATATCGTATTTAGTTGCAGGGTTCCAAATTAGTCTTTACTTATGTCCAAAATCCGAACAAGATAATTATGTATAGGTGAACGAATGGTTACGCAAACTGCACGATGCGTATGAGCATGTCTATATGCCAGCATGAATAGGTTGGCATGACCGGGGAAGTAGAACCCTCCCACAAAATATCGACGTCAAGTAGCAGTATGCATATCTACTGTTGCGTTTCGTATGGTGTGTGTGGAGCGCCAGAGGCCCAATTCCTCCCTCAGTCCCCATCCTTCTCCTTTTCGCCTTTCCCCTTCCTTTTCCTTAAATAGGCTTGGCAACGCATCTTCAACTCCTTTGGTATTGCAGATGTCCATGGGCGGCGACGACTACTTACCATCAGGTAGCTCGCCTGCTCATTTTCCGGGTTATCCAATAAAAATAAATGTCGCGGTACATATTATTATGTCAGATAAATGCGAATTGATGCCGACGGATGTAGTTAGACCCTAACAAATTGGCAGAGCTAGACTGTTATTTTGTTAGCACCAATTCTGCAGTTGGCGCCCTTTCTCAATAAGTTGTTGAAAATGTATTTTGCGGTCGCCTTGGATCAATTTAGGTGATCAGTGCGCTATGAAGATTCCATTTCGATCAAATTGGGCTGATTATTTTTAGTTCGAAAAATCAAAGTGATTTTTGAGCCCAATAACTACGTTACCTACGCTTTCTTTATTGAAGTTAGATACATATTTTACATACCTAAAGCAGTTTTTATTACAAAAAAATACTAACCAGCCGTTTCCCGTGATTTTACTCGTATTTCAAAAGACTTTTTCGAAAGAAAAAAAAACATAAATCCTTTTTCAAGGTCCAATCTATCTCTATAACTAAATTCATAAAAATAATTCCGCACTTTATGCGTGAAACAAACAAACAGGCTGAGAGAGTAACTGTAATATTACTTAGTATGGATCTATTTTCAATATCTACCTACCCAATATAGCTGTCTGCTTTTTAACCCTTACAGGCACTCTATCCTATCTTTTAATTTTTTTAATAAAAAAATGTTCAACAATATTTTAAAAGATAAGCTTCCATAAAAAGATTACACAAAAGTTAATTAGAAAACTAAAACAATGTTGCTACACTCGGTTATAAAAATGTTGTACAAAATCCTTTTTGCCCGCTTTTTTAGACATTATAAATTCATGCATATTCTATGTGTAACGCTTTTACGAATTCATGCAGCTTGAATTTCACATTGCCATGTGCAATTTCTAAACAGAAAATATCACAGACCACGTTTTCTAAACAATGTTTGTGAATAATTTGGTTACTTATTTCGGTATCGTACCGCCATCTATATTTAAGTGTGGGTAAAACAGCGCACTCGACAGCAGCTCTATCTGTTGGTTTTATGAGGGACTATGTTGGATGAATGTGACTTGTTATCGATTTTGACAAAGAAACTAAGCTCTCTATAATAATTTTGCATTGCAACCCAATTTCATAAATACCAAATCTGTATAATTACTTTGCATAAGTATGAATTCGACTGGCAATAATCAGAGATGATTAAAAGCTGTTTGGGGGCAAGGTTGGCACGATGATGAGAGCGGCACCTTTCTTCCCAAAATCTAAAAAGAACTAACTAAAATAAATAAACGTACTCCTGTCAGTTCGATCTAGTAAAAGGTAAACTATCGTGGGTGATTCCAGAAACCTTTTAACACAAGCATGACTGTTTTCACCCTTCACTGTAAAACCAAACTGAATCAAACATTTCAATACTGCGGTGGATCTTATCAAATAAAAGCCAAGAGTTTCCCGAACACGATTGCGCAGACGGGCGATTAGTCGCTACAATATTACCAATTATAAAAACATAGTACTCATAATAAATAACTATTGTTTGTAACAAAACCAATTAAAACTTTAAAGGGCTTCTAATCCCACCGATTTTACAACAGATTTACCTCACCAGTTTCCTTCAAATATTTTAATTACAGACACAATGCAAAATCTATTGTCTTGTGCACCGAGAGTCATTAAGAACTGTTTCTGAATTTATTTTGCATAATGTGATATTATTGTACTAGTTAAACATAAATTATGGTCATGCCAAGTCACTACTATACTATATGTATATAAGAAATTATCTTTTAACATTCTAAATCTAGTTTTCCAAAAACAGACCCGCGTGAAATTTTTGTACGAACTGAATAAAAAACCTATTCAGCTCACAAACTTATATTTTCACGCCATCTTACGAAAGCGTTCAAATGCTCAGTGGTAAAGTCGTAAGGCTGCATAAGTCTCGCAAACGCCAGAATACTCAGACACCAACCAGTATATAACACTTGCAAACGTATCCAATGCAGTTGGTAATTCACTTTCTTATGCAATAAGTACTTTAATACCTAAGGTTAAGGTCGGTATTACATTTTTGTGGAGAAAAATGTGTTTGTTGACTTGTTAAGAGCTGTTGACGTGATGAGTAAAACGGCACGGAGAATTAAATAATGGAGTTCTCATACACAACTGACAAATTTTCATTCTAATTATAGTCTGAATACCGAATTTTTGTTTATTAGTAGTCAACTCGGAAATAACATATTGACACCTAAATGATAAATGCGGAGGAATAAGGCGGAGAAATAATCCCTTTCAAAAGACAGCAGCCGCTGATAAGAGAGTTTTGTGTAATATTTTTTGAATAGTTCGTAATTATTTTCCTTACTTATTTCTGATTTATGTGGTATATAACACTTAACCTTTTGAACGCCAGAGTATAAACGTATCGCCGTACCCCTGACGCCAGGCCACTTTTTCTGTCAAATTACACAAGGTAGTGAAAACACACTAACGTAATGATTAAATTGTTTATTTCGTAATATGGTGCGACGTATATTTTGTAATATAAGGTTAAAGTGATTTTTACCAGTACGGTAGTTCGAAACGGCTAACTTCAGACAAGTCAAGTTATTTCGAACAAACTGTACTTTCAGTTTATTTGGATAGAATATCGGGCTCTCACAAGGTCTCAAGGTATTAACACTAATACCTTGTTTCTCCACGTTAGTTTTTATCCATTACTCTGTGGCAGCCCACTCAATTTTGCTTGTAATGTTTCAAGGGAGAGTGAGGTGTTTGCTTTGTATCGGCAATCGTTTTTAGCCTCAATATCAGTGCTGAAACACAGATGCCGAATTGGAATGCATTTAGTGTTATTTAAATACTGCATATCGCAATTTATGCATGTGATTTTAATGGTTTTATTACTGTATAGCTCTTTGCCAAAAGTTTCCTTTAAAACATTTTAAAAGCACTTTTTCTATACATAGCTTTAAAAATAGCAAGTTAAAAAAAAGTCATAAAAACGTTAAATTTAATGATAAAAGCAAAGTTGAAATAGTTATTAATTAATTATTAATTCAAAGTAGTATTAGGTACCGACCTGTAGGTACAGTTTTCAGAGTATCTGTTTTTTTTATAAACCTATGCTATTTTGAAGCCTATGCGAGACATACTTTACTTTACATACAAACTGACAAAATCTAAAACGATACTTCAATTATATTTATAGTAAGTTATTATGTCACTACTTTCTTGGATCTAATTATTATTTAACATACCATCACGCCTGTATTCCCCGAAGGGTTAGGCAGAGGTGTACTAATGTACACCCATACTTCGCCGGTATGTTTAGGTCCCATGCAATAGGGGGCGAGCCTGTTGTCTATTAATAATTATTTATGGGTTTATTTTTTTTTATGTATTATCAATTTGAGGATATGCCATCAGTATCAGCTTGTGTATGTCTGAAGGATCGCTACCTTCTCATAACGCCCGGCAGACCCGCGTCTCATTTAGGCTAGGCAACGGTATTATATTAAGTGTCTCGTCACAATACACAAATTGTTCCCTCAGCGATACTACAACTCGCAACAGCACTACAATGATGTAACTTATGCCAGCTTGCTAACTCTGCGACAAACACGAACACCTTTAAGTTAGCCGGTGTCCCTAATAATGTAATAAAGTTGTTCATGTCCTGACACATGATGAGCACGTGTTGCGAACTTCCAAGCATAGCAAATTCCAAGCTTGTGTTCGTATCTAAAATCGAGCAGGACATAAAAGCGATTGCCAGAACAGTTCAGACCCACGCTTTCGCCAGATTTTGTTTTTCTCCTGCTGCTCCTCGGTTAGGAGCAGATTTGAGTCCCGATTTGTGCCCAGGAATGGCAATGAAGTCGCTACTTTTCCATTAAACTTAAAAAAAAACTACAGATGGATTCAACATCGGACCAACATGTTAGTAGGAGCTTAGCTAAGCTACGCAAAACTGATGTAGTGACACCAAGTTTTATGTATCCAGTATAAGCTGATTTCTAAGTGTATGAAAAACCTATATAATTCGAGGTCTGCTAATACTGTGTGTATGTGTTTATGAATCATAATGTGAATTCATCATATCAGCCTATAGCCATCCACTGCTGAACAGTGTTGTGTCCACTGCTATAGATTTATCAAAGAACCTATTTATGCCAATTAAGTGATCACTAAAAGCTTCTCCACGACATCAAGACTGCCGCTTACAGTTGCGTCTCTGGTTTTTAATACTCCTGGTTGAGTTACAATGGAAAATTCAGTGCCAAGCAATGTTTTGACTGGCTGGCATCAAAATCATGATCGATCAAATTGAACGAGTATTTCCAAACAGATTTGAAGTGACTAAAATAGATGTTTGAAGGTTGATGTCGACGTTTGCTATAAAGGCGGAGATCAAAGGAGTTTGTAAACATTGAGAGAATTCCAAGTTCATTAACACGGCTGCCCTTAAGTTGCTCGATATTTTTATCGTTGGGCACAGGTCACCTCTCTGAATGATAGGGGTTAAGTATAGAGTATGAAGCACTGGAGGTCAAATTTCTCCCTTAGTCCCCTTCGTTATTTCCTCATGTCCCTCCCTTTTTCCGAACAGGCAGCGCTTGGTTATGTTAAGAAAACACAGGCAGTCTATGGGCGGTGGTTACCAGTTACCATCAGGTGGGCCGCTTACACGAGTGTTAAAAAATAGCCTCTCTCATTAAACAAATCAACAACAACGGATTCCAGCATAAACTGAAATCTACTCAAATACCCACATTACGACGAAAAAATTTACAACCCAAACGTAATAAAAATTTCACGCCACAATCAGCGCGGTCCTTCACGAGGTGATGACGTGTTTACTTTAATCATTCGGTCCCTCGTTGTATATTCAAACCCATCTAACCGGCCGGTCCTCGAGATTGCTTTACACCGTACTGAAACATTATACAGGCGAAAGGTTTTACTATACATTCTGGCCAGCTATCCTGGAGGCTTTTTAATCGTTAGCAACTTATTCTAAGTTTGAACATTCAGACCTAATATGAACAGTTTCTTTTTAATCGACTATTTGAATTTGGAAAACCGATGGTTGTTTTTGCCTACAAATAAGGAAGAGGTCTTATTTTCGGCTGGATGTATTTCTTTTTTATGTATGTTCATCGATTTCTCAGTAAATCGCGAACAATTTCAGAAAATTATTTTTTTGTTTGTACTCACTCAAAATTTTACAATAACAGTAACATATTATACTGTTAAAAAAACTGGAACTTCCCGAGTTATGTTACGGCGATCGGGAAATTACTTAAAAAAATATTTATTTATTTATTACAATTAAATTTATTATTGAATATAACAAGTAATTAACTTGAAAGCTGAAGAAAGACTAACTCACAAACAAAAATATTAAATGACATGAAAATGCTAAAACTGCAATATGATTGTATCGGCTGCAACTCCATACTCAGCGTAAGCGGTTGCTACGCTAAGTTAACTCCTCCCTCCATAGGATAGAAGCAACTCTTGCTTCTGGCGGCGTCCTCGCTGCCCTTAGTGTCCTCCGGGATCTTTGTGGTCTTCCATTTGTACAGCTTCCAGGATGCTGCCGCTATCAGTAGGATGTATAAAAGTAGCGTAGTCCAGCTCGGTGTAGCTACTAACATTGGCCAAGTGACGTCATCTGGTACGGAGAGATCGTTGGCCTGGTTGATGAGCTCATGGATGCTGTCCAGTGAAATATCTTCTAGTTGTAATTCGTACTTTATTGATTCTTCTGATACTTGATGCTGTTCCGGTAATGGTATGACTTCGTTAATAACAATGGTGTTTGTGTGTGATCTTAATGTTTTATTCATGACGTTAATTTGGAAATCTTCAGTTAATGTAACGAGATAAATCCCACTAAGCTTTTTGTAGTCGGTCTTGGCTTTGCATTGTGTCTTAATAATTTCATCTTCTTTAAGTACTAACAACCAGCTGTTATTTCTGATCTTCTGAATCTTTCCTCTTCTTAAGTTCATCCTGGCATGTGTACAATTAGCTTGACGGTGTTGAATGAGAGATGGGATGCAGTCTTCGGTATCTTCAATCCTTCTAGTTTCCAGGGTCTTGCAGAGTTGGACGTCATCGGTTAGCGGCTGACAGTCTTCCTCCAGGTAAGCGTACTCATCGTTCCCAAGTGCAAGGTATTTGGATTTTGGGATAATAGTAAGGTTATTTTTAGTGGGAATAGAGTAGAGGTGTATTAGGTCATAGGAACTTGGGTCTACTGATGGGATTTCTAGGATAAAGTTTATAGAGTGTACTGTACTATAAGCCTTAACTTTAATTGATTTTTCTATTATATGAATGTTACTAAGACTAATATCAGCTACTGGTCTAAATGAATAAAGTTTATCTAAACTAATTAATTCCTCTATAAGATTTTGGGGACTTATAATACTAGGATGCATGGTGCCCATTTGAGCGAATGTCATAGCATCTTCTAATAGCATTAACCTATCTAATATAATCTGTAAGCTAAAATCTATCTGTACGTATATATCTAAGAAATGCAGGTGATTAGTTATATTGTTGGAATTTCGTGTAACATTTTGTAATATGCTAGCCAAATTTTTCTGGTTACTATTTAACTTATTTAATTGATTACTAAACTCATCTATTGTATTCTTTGCTAGAACTAAGGACTTCTTCTGAGCAATCTGGACATTATTAACTTTATTTCTAATATTTAAGATTTCATCTTCAAATTTTACTGCGTCATCTGCATCAAGATTGCCTGTAATAGCCTTAACAACTGTACCTAATCCATTAATAAGTCCGCGTCTTTTCCTAACCTGCGGAGCTAAGTATTTGATTTTTTTACCTATTAAATCTAAACTATACTCTATTTGATCTCTATAGGACTTATGCAGTTGTCCAGACTCTATATTTTCGGCTGTTTTAGTGCTTGCATATAATGACATTAATTTAATAGACGTAAGATGTAAGTTTGATATATTATAAACGCAAGCGAGACTAGAGTAGTTATCTTGTTTAAGAAGTTGTCCTTGTTTTAGTAAAAGGATGCCATTTTCATTATTCACAGGGTCAAGGGTTACGATTCCTGTTGCGTAGAACACGACGGCTCCTGCAACGAAGGTCCTGCAACAAGATGAGGTCTCCGTAGTAATTTAAAATGAACTCTAATAGACTTAGAGTTTGGATGGTTACCTACTATTTCAGCTACGTTATTGGGGTGAAGGTGAATTATCTTGTAGGGTCCCTTGAACACAGGCTTAGTCTTGTCACTGCGCGCCGTCTTTGCTACCTGTTTATAAACTGTTTCACCTACCTTGAACATAATTTCTTCTGCTTCTTGATTACGTTTGGCTATTACCTGCTCTTTATTTTTAGACATGTACGCTGCCATACATTCTTGAACTGCCTCGGCATTGGCTCGGTGCTTAATAACATAGTCCTGATAAAATTCTTTTGGATAGTATAGTTCTAGCGGATTTCTAGATGCTGTGTGTCCGAATAAAGCTCGTGAGGTGTATAATCGGTTGCCGAATGAATAGCGTTATTATAGGCTATTATGGAGTACTTCATAATTAATTGTATGGGGTCATCTTTATTGGTCATTCGTTGTATTCTAATTATTTCAGCTAACGTCGAGTGTAAGCGTTCTACCGGTGAGTTAGAATTAGGGTTATAGGGCGTGGTAAAATGGATATGAATATTATGTAGTGCGCATATCTCTTTTATGACGTCATTATCAAATTTACTATCGGAGTCTGTGGTTATTTTACATGGTAAACCTAAAACTGAGAAAACTTGTAACAATGCTTCTGCTATATGGACACTGCTAGATGCGTTTAAAGGGACTGCTTGGGCGTACTTTGAGAAATTGTCTATGATGGTAAGAAATGTTGCTCCTCCGGTGGAATATAAGTCCATAAATAGGTGTTCCATCGGCTTACGAGGTGTATCTGTGATAGCTAAAGGTGGCCTTAAAGGGTTTCTTTCATATTTAGTTTTTAGGCAGGTATCGCATTGGTTAACGTATCTTTGGATGGTAAGCAACATGTTTGGCCAGTGATAATTTCTATGCAACTGTTTGTATGTCTCTTGAATACCGCGATGTACTGTTTTACCCTCATGATATTTTTTAATTAATTCTTGTTGTTCAGTTTTGTTTTCTACTAAGGTCACACGCGTGGTACAGTTAAGCAATTTCGGGCCACGGTCATTAAATATGGTAGTATAGACCCTAGAAAAAGCATGGTACAGATCCTCATTATGAAAATAACAATGAAATATTCGGTCAGCAATGGTATGTTCTTTCAAAAACTTTATTATTTCTGCTTCGGTATTATTAATTGGAATGAACACGTCTTTAATAACAACCTTTGAATTAGTGGATCTATTATCTACTCTATAAGTCGAACCAGGTGTTGACCTAATATGAAACTGTTTTAACTGTCTGTCAATGGCGTCTGATATTATAGGTATGCCTTTATTTTCATTATCCGGTTGCGTGTGTTTAGTGGATATTAATTCCGGCTCAGCTGAGACTATACTCATGCTATCAGATTCTGTTCCTATGCGAGACTCGGGGACGCTAGGGTTTTGCGGTTGACTATTACTACTTTCCTGAGTGACTATTTCTTGTGTTTCAGTTTCAGCTTCCCTACGTGCATTGTCAAATATTCTGTTAATCATTTCATCATCTTCGTTATCGTCTAAATTAACTGCTAGCGAATTAATACTATGGTGAAATATCTTTGCACGGGATAGAGCGTCTGCGTTAGTATTTTGTCGACCCTTTTTATAGATAACTTTATAATCGTATTCAGCGAGCTTTAGTCGCCATCTGGTAAGTTTAGAATTTGGGTCCTTTAAAGACATTAACCAAGTAAGAGGCCTATGGTCAGTATAGATAATAAACTTATTGCCATAAAGGTAAGGTCGGAAGTATTTTATAGACCATACTATTGCTCTATAGTAGAGTAGCGAGATTCAGTATCAGATAGTGTTCGAGATGCAAATGCTATTGGTTTGTCGGAACCTACAGTACCTTGGGATAATACTGCACCTAATGCCACATCTGATGCATCGGTAGTAAGAATGAAGGGCTCATCAAAATTGGGGTATTGTAAAATTGGGGCATTCGTTAATATCTGCTTACACTTATTAAAAGCTTCTAAGAAATCAGGGGAATGAATAACTTTACTATTTTTCTTTAGACATAGCGTCATGGGCTTGGTAAGCTTTGCGAAGTCCTTGATAAATTTCCTATAGTATCCGACAAGGCCTAGGAAAGCTTTTATGTCCTTCTGAGACTTAGGCAAAGGGAAGTTCAAAACGGCTTTAATTTTGTCCTTATTAGGCTTTAGGCCCTCGTCTGTCAGTTCATGTCCTAAAAAGTTGACCTGTTTTTGTATGAATTCCGATTTGTCTAGTTGAATCTTAAGGTTGTGACTCCTAAATCTTTCAAATACCTGTTTAAGCTTCTCCGTATGCTCTTGTAAGGATGTTGATATTACAATGACGTCATCTAAATATGTATAAACGTTATCAATGCCTCTTAGGATGTGATCCATTAAGCGTTGAAACGTACTCGGTGCATTTTTTAAGCCAAAGGGCATTCTAAGAAATTCGTAATGCCCTCTTTCCGTAGTGAAAGCGGTTTTTTCTATATCATTAGGGTGCATTTCTACCTGATGATAGCCACTAGCTAAATCTAGGGTGGTGAAATACTGAGCACGGCCTAATCTATCTAAAATGTCATGGATATTAGGAAGTGGGTACTTATCTTCAATAATGCGATCATTTAGTCGTCTGTAATCTATTACAAGTCGCCATTTGACCTGTCCTAATGAATCGGGTTTTTTGGGGACAATATGTACGGGACATGACCATGGGGAAATGCTTTCTCTAATAATACCTTGCTGTAAAAGATTATCAACTTGCTTACGGATCTCATTACGTTGTTTAGGGGCTTTTCTATAGCTACGTACGAAGATTGGGGTTTCGTCGCTTAATCTCAACTCGTGTTTGACTGCGTGTGTAAAGGTAAGTGGAATATTTTGTGAGTAGAATAAATCTCTATATTGATAACATAGCCTAATAATTTCACGTTTTTCCTCTTCATTCATGTGGTCCGTACGAATTTTCTTTAAATTTTCTTTAAGTATAACATCGATATCAGGCTGCACTTTTAAAGAATTAAGTTTATGACTATTGGGGCTATTGGTATCAGTATATGATTCTAATTCGATAGAGGGTCTATCTGGGATAAACCTTTTATCATGACTTAAATTAATAACTGAAGTTTTAAATGAACCGTTTATAACATTAACTATTGCAGCTGGTGACTTCAAATTATCTGACCAATAAAAATCATCATGTAAGTATTGTCCATCTATGTAATTAGTTTTAACTGTAACAATCTTTTCACACCTAGGTTCTATTTTAATCTTTTCTACAGGATAGTTAAAATAAATAGGTATCTGTGCTGTAGAGGTAAGTAGAACATTATTATTAAGGTCAATATTACTCCTTAATTTCTTTAAGAGATCAAAACCTATAAGCCCTTTATACTTTGGGTCAAAATCGAATATTAAAAATTTGTGTATTATATCGCTATTAAACGCAGGGGGTAACGGCAGATATACTACTTTATCGTGTATAGATGAACTATGGGCCGTAACTATCTGAAAGGGTTCTATTTCAACACAGTATTCAAATATGGTACCAAAAACTACATCAGAAGCAACAGCAGAGTGTGTAGCTCCTGTATCTATTAAAAACTTACCATTGAACTCCGGTAACTCGATATACGGTAAGTGTTCTTTAGCTTGAAGATTAATGGATACTAGCTCCGGTTGTCCTGATCCTCGTCCAATATAAAATCCTGATTATAGCTTACCTCTTGTTCGTCCATGCTTAGATTCGGTTCGTAGATATTACTGCTACTCGGAAGTTGTTCATAATACTCACTTTCAATCGGCCCTGGGTCCGCCTGACCGTCCATATGACTCGGGATATAAAATAGCTCTTGGGTCGCAAACTGTGGTTTCAGTGGTTTATCTGCTGTACGCATAGTGACGTCTGAGGATACCTGGGGAGGGTTTACCTGCTGTTTAGGGATGTTAGGCTGGTTCTTAAAGTTCCCGCTCCTATAATTGCCTGACCCACCTGATCTGAAGTTGCCTGAGGCTGGTTTATTTTTCCAGGGCAACACAGACTGTACCCACTGTTGACGCTGTTCTGGTGGCACGGTATTTTGTTGAGGAATGAAGTTATTATTTTGATTGAATGGCATCATTGGTTGATTGACAAAGTTAGTGGGTTGTGTGTATGGATTAACTTGACTACGAAAAGGAACATTATTAGAATGATGCTGCTTTGGTTTCGCTTGAGATGTTGAAGGAGCACTATAATTGTTTGATCTATTATATGCAAGCCTAGCCTCTTCCTGCCTAGCCGCAATGATAGCTGCTTCGAACGTTTCTGGCTTCGCAATTCTAACACCCAACGAAACATGAAAGTCTAGCTGATTTACATATTGTTCTATAACCATTTTCTCATAGTACGACTTATTACCGTGTTCACCTACAGAGTACAAGGTATCTAGTAATTCTCTGAGCCTCCTACCAAAACCTTCCGCATCTTCACTCCTAGACCTACGTATTCGGGTAAGTTCCTGCATAACTTGTATCTCGTTGCGCGGTTCTCCAAGACGCCTAATTAACGCGACTTTAATTGAATCCCAGTTATCTAAGTACTTTTCGTACGCGATTGCATCAATAGCCGCACCGCTAAGCCTACTCTTAATAAGGCAGAATAATGCCGGGTGTTTGCGATCTGATTCGCTCGTTAATTCTAGTAATTTTTCTACTTCCCTAATTATAATAGTTCAATAATTTGGGATTGCCATCATACCTTGGCATTAAATCCGCAATTAGTTTGTAAGGTTTGTAGTTAGCATCATAATCTCTGAGCGACATTGTTTTACTGTAATTTACTTGTATAGTGGCTCACGAATAAAACAATAGAAGTGTAATATTTCACTTGGAATTTTTTCGCAATATCTTAACGCTATAACAAATGGGTGCCTGCCTACCGCGATTTGAGCTTATAGACACACACAAACTATAAACTAGGACTATTAACTAGGACAGGAAATAGAGCAAGGACACTTGGAAGAACGAGAGTACTTACCGAAGCAGCCACTGCATCTCCTGTCGAGTCTTCTTACAGCAAACAGGGTCCTCCAATGCTCCAGAGAATCCCTATACAGGTGCCCGACCGCACGATAGGTTCGTTGCGGATCGCGAAGGAACGATTTGAGAACCGTCACTCTTATCCGAAGAGTTCTATTCGAAACGAGAGTGTCGCGATCCTACCGACTGCGCCAGTTATGTTACGGCGATCGGGAAATTACTTAAAAAAATATTTATTTATTTATTACAATTAAATTTATTATTGAATATAACAAGTAATTAACTTGAAAGCTGAAGAAAGACTAACTCACAAACAAAAATATTAAATGACATGAAAATGCTAAAACTGCAATATGATTGTATCGGCTGCAACTCCATACTCAGCGTAAGCGGTTGCTACGCTAAGTTAACTCCCGCCACTAAGAATTTTGAAATATAAATTAAAATTATACCAAAAAATAAGTGAAACTGCTTTAAAAAAAATATCTATAATTTGGTTGGATCGTTTATTTTCGCCACCGACTTTCAAAATTGTTAAGAAATAACATTGTTTATATTTTTTTTTAGGGTCTTTACTTTTTATATTTAATTTAATCTATTCTTCAACTATGTTTACAAAATCTCTAAAACAAATTAAATTAAGTAAGTATCTTCATCTTGCCCGACGTAGTTCGAAGGGAAACTGTTACAGACGCTTCTTTTGCAAAAAGAACGCACTTAATTGTAATTATTAAAATTCTGTAGTATTTCTCACAAAGTAATTTAATGTTGCTGTTAAAAAGTATTGTATGCATCATATGAGTTATTTGGACTATAAAAATAGATGTGATATGTAAATTATATTTACTAGACTGGATAAAGTTATCATAACATAGCACCGGTTCTTTCGGATGACAAGCGTTGATTTGCCGCAACTTGCAATTGGAACGATGTGTAAAGTTCACTTGAGTACCACAATTTAGATGATAAGTAGTGGTTATTATTTTCTTTTCTGTTTTCAGGTTTTCTTTACTCTTTATTAACCTAGTTCTTAATAATATAGTTTCTTGTATGGGATAGGCAGAGTACGATGTAACGATGACAAGTAAGTTCTTAATCAAGCAATTTTACGATGAATTTTACATAACATATCATCACGCCTGTATTCCCCGAAGGGTTAGGCAGAGGTGTACATAATGTACACCCACAGTTCGCCGGTATGTTTGGGTCCCATGTAATAGGGGGCGAGCCTATTGCCATTCACCGGGCACAAATCCAGACTCCGAGCTGCTACTTAGAATTTCATAGAAAAACTCAATAACACTTTGCTCGACCTGGGGATCGAACCCAAGACCTCTAGCATAGCAGTCGCGATTGGGACCACTAGACCAACGAGGCAGTCTTGAACGATGAATTTTGTTATAATATTATGGTAAAGTTAAGTACAGTATAATGTTAAGGACCATAATAATCTACATTGGAAAAGGACATAGGCTGCCTTTAAAAAAGTCTCTCAGTAACAATATAAATGTAGTTTTTGGCAGCTGTGCCCTGGATTATGTTGAGACGTAACATGGAAATATTACGAAAAATAAGAATACCCTATTCAAAGAGAGACGTCACAAAAGGAGTTATTTTCATCAAAGTTTTTATAGAACTCATCACATAACTGTATATGAAAGTTTCGAAATTACTGACTGCAATAACTATAAAAGTTAGTCTGTCTAGTTCAGTATAAACTTTATAGACGGCTGGTTTAGATTTCCAGTTGATTTGAACTAACACTGTCTGGGGAACGAGTAACTTTTCGGTACAACTTTTCGATTCCGATTGCAAGAGTAAGCGTAGATTTAACATCAATTTTCTACCGAAATAATTAAAACCCTGTTTTACTATACAAAATGTTTACACGATACAAGATAGAATTCCGCTATTGTACATAAAACCACCCCATCTTTGGCACGTAATGATCAACCCAACCAGCTACTTATCCCGCCCAAAATGGAGACAACGAACCAAAACTTGTTACCTTAACAAGTCCATCCTTATTCGAACTTCGTCCTAATTTAATGTACCTTAGTTTGTGATACAATGGCGTTTTTATCCTTCGCGTATATTTTGGCAAGTATATAGCGAGAGAAGTGGATTACATCTCAGTCTAGATCGGTCGGTTGCGCGGCGCGCACGTAATATTCATAGTTATAGTGACAAACTACACGTGTCATATTGACGTGTGAGTGACGTGAAGTGACGTTAACTGAATGCGCGTGATACGCCGATGCGATCCGCCATGACAGTCACGTGACTCGGGCGAAAATTGAAATGACAGTTACGCTCGTATTTTGAATTTCAAATTAGGAGTGCATTAATTACCCGCGTTTATGTAAGCCAGTATTTGCATTGTGGACTTAATAATGTTCGCGAAGTTTTAATTTGGTTAAAGTTGAGCGTTAATGCCTATAAAGTTTATTTTGGCAGTTAAAGTTTGTCGATAAAAGGGCTATTTTTGTATTGACGGCTGGCCATTCTCAATTTATAACGATATTCGTGAATGAATAATAAAGGATTATGAAGGAGTAAAGGATTATAGGTTGGTAAATAGAACGAGGTTCTTTAGTCCTTGTGTAGTTGTGCGAAATTAGAATCGGTCTATCGATTTGGGCTTAAAATGGTTCAGAGTTACACATCAAAAGGAACTCGTAGAGATTCCCAGGAATAGAGGGTTTATATTTAGATCCACAATAACCTTAATTAGCCTTGGTGGAGTAAGTAAACGATTAAGGTACATAATCTTAGTATAGTCATTCAAATTCTGAAACTTACTCCCTTCTCACAGATTTTTGTTCTAGGTTCAATAAGAGTAAACACGTTTATTATATTTATAGCAGAAACCGCTGAACTTACACATTAAACAAGCAAACGAACATTTTTATAGCAAAAAAGTAATATATCACTTTGAAACTTTTAATTTGCGGCAAATAAATAAACGTGAACGTACTCCGGGGGCGATGTAAAAACGTCGTTTAGCGGGCAGTCGGCACACTGCGGTATTCTGAGATAACTGGGTCAGTTCCGCAGACTGAGCGGCGCCTGGACTATTGACTAGTCGTAGTGCGGGGATTACGCGAAATTAAAAACAAACAATAAACCTATAACGTATACATAATTTCAGATTCAAAACCCAGTTGTTCGCCAAATATCATTCAAGATCGAGGATCACTTTGGCTGACAAAATAATTATAAAAGCAAATTTTTTGACCCGGAAAAGTGAAACGATTTCTTTGATTAAACTCTTTTTTAAAACAGCTATAAAATCAAAACAGGGTGCATTTAACTGATAACAGATGGCGCCACATGTATCATGGTTAGAATTAGAAAGAATATGAACCCTCTCCCCTTAACATATTGGTCTTGTCAATATATTATTAAGGGGAAGGAAAGATTATTCTCCAATCTGATCGTTTTTTGTGTGGACCATACCTAATCTACCAGGTGTCGTTAGTTTTATGAATGTTAACATTACCTACTGAGAATTCAATAGAATTGACAAAAAGAATTTCATAGCCAAACCGGATTACACTGGGAGTCCAAACCAGGAACTCGTAACATAGCAGTCGGGCTTAGGACCACTAGAATAGAATAGAATATTCTTTATTGCACACCAAAAAATAGTGTCAAGTACATGTCATATATCATAAAATAAAATATCACAAAATAATCATAAAATGGTAGCTAGCCTAATGAGGATTAGCAGCTAGCATAATGCTAAGATTCTTGAATACTTTTTCTTGAGGCAGACAATAAAGTATCTATATCTTCTTTACATAAAATAAAACAAAATCTCTCCCACTGTTTGTACGCTTAGATCTTTTAAACTACGCAACGGATTTTGATGCAGTTGTCATTTTGATTCAAGTGGTCAGTTTATATGTAGTAAACATGCATATTATAGTAAAGAAAAGCAAAGAAACCATGCGGAAGAAGCCGTGGGCGGAAAGCTAGTATAATATAATAGAGTAGGAACATGTGTAGATGAATGAGACAGTGAGGCAGTAATAACAATAATGAAACGAAAAAAAGCAATATTCTTACGTTTTTATAGATATTACTGTTATGTAAGTATGAAGGTTTGTTATTAGCGTCGAAATGGAACAACTAAACAAGACGTGCGAGTGGTATTGACACTGAAGACAGCGGCGCGATTATTGAACGATAGCAATATCGAAATCGACTTCAAGATTTCTGATACTAGAAAATAGTCTACGTAAATGTGTATTGTGTTAAATGGATGGTACCAATGTTTAGGCTTAGTATATCTAAATTCTTTTACATACTATCATGCCTGTATTCCCTGAAGGGTGGCAGAGGTTCGGCGGTATGTTTAGGTCCCATGTAGTGTGGGACCCCTATTGCCATTCTTCTTCAACCTGCTGTCATCTAGTGCTGGATATAGCTCTCTTCATAAGCACGCCATCCCGCACGATCTTAGGCCTTCCGCATCAAGCCCTTTTCGGCTATTACCATTAACCTAGCACAAATCCAGACTATGAGCTGTTACTGGAAATTTCATAGAAAAGCCTCGACTTGCGATTCGAAACCAGGCCTTATAGCGTGTCAGTCGTGCTTAGTTGGTGGTCCTATGAGGCAGCCTCTTCTGGACTGATATTCTTTTAACACATATTTATTTAGTTTTTTATTTGCCTTGCCATGTAGTATTTTTGTAGATATCTATTAAGTAAAATAATGGTCAAAATCGGAAATTTCGGTCTAATGTTCAAAATCCTTCCCTTTTAAGTTCGTTAAAAATGACTATGGTACCGTGTAGTCTATACTCACCCCCTATTACATGAGACCTTAACATACCAACGAAGTGCAAGTTCCATTAGTACACCTCTGCCTAACCCTTCGGGGACTACAGGCGTGATGGTATGTTTTAATACCGTAAAAATGGAAAAAAATAGATTTCCTAGCAATCTACGTTATGTTTTTTTAAAAATCTTGCAGAAGCTTTGTCTCGCCATAATTATACTTAACCACTTTTAGTCTAGTCTAGATAATACTGAATTTATAGACAGATTTAAGCTCCGTAAACTGAGCGACCGCTACTGTCGCCAAGAGATAAGCTCCCCAGTTCTAAGTGGTCTAAAATGACGCCGTTTGCTGAATCAAATTCAGGTTCGCGGTATGATTTCTATATAATATGTGGTCATATTGTACTGGAGGTACACAGCATGATGTGCATCCGTGAAAATATAGTGAGTCACCTAAAGTGGCATTTTAAGCCCCCTGAAACTGCGCAGCTTATCTCTTGACAACCCCCCTCCCACTTTTTTTATTTTTTGTTGCCCCAAACTATTCCCTCTCATAGTCAATAGAGATATGCCATTGACTTCGTACAGACTCATAAATCTTCAATATTCGTCATTTGTTTTTCTTTGCTTTTTATATTTTTTAAGTTGAAGTATAATGCTTTCTGAACAGTGAAAACAAAATAAAAACCCCTAACAAATAGACAAACGAATTTATTCTAAAAATACTTTTTTAAGTTCAGGTTCGTCAATTCATTGGTTTTTTTTTTGTATACTTCCAATGTACAGAATCAGGTTTTTTTAAATTTTATAACACCTAGTATAGATTATTATCAAGGCATTCTAAACACTGTTACAAAATATTTGTCACGATAAGCTGTAAGAAAACTATGAATATCAAAGTATACGAACTCTGCAGACAGATCGGCGCCGCTTTTGTTAGGTGCTAATATTATGCGCAGAACAACTCATCGTAGTATACATAAATCTGTTGATATGTTTTAATATCAGTTAATATTTTGTAAAATATTGCATTAAATTTTTGTTATTTATTGATCAACTCAACTTCATTTTAGGTAGGCATTCCGTATCCTGAATAAAACGTAATCATCAGTAATAATGATGAATTACAGTAAAACCTTCAATTTATATAATAATATACTTTTATTAGTAAGTACACTAATTTCGATTGAATAAAATTAACTCTTTGGCTTTTATCAAAAGCGGTGAACAATATTTTGACTTTCAATTATTTTGGATCTAACAGCACTTGCATTCCATACTCTTATACCTGATATATTTTATAAATATATTACCATGTGGTCATAAAATAGATATCCAGAGAAAAAACTCCAGTAAAATTAACAAAGTTATCCAGATGCAAACTGAAAAGTGCAGCTAACTATCAACAAAGCAAAATTACGAGCTGTTAAAAACCTCCCACCAAAATACTACAATTTCCAATTCTTTCAAAGCAACTTTAATTTCTAATACAGCTATGGTGGCTTACGTAAGTGTAGCTGCGTCATGTAATTCACCAGTTACAGAAAATAGGCTTCCAGACAATGGGGTCAGATTGGGAGACGAGACGACGCCAGTGATATCGATGTGAACAGCTGATGCTCCAAGATTTTAGTAGCATGAGAGCGGAGCCGCGCCGCGTGCACGCGGATTCTGAACGAACTTACGCGCTTCCAAATTTTCGCGTTGCTTTTTAGTGAAGTGTTTTGAGGTGGAATATTTATTCTTTTGTTGTTTGGTGTAGTGCTGCTATCAGTTAATTAGTAAGTAGTTGCGTTATTAATTTATATTCATCTCCAATATAGGTACTATTCTATTTTATTCTAGCTAACAAAAAATTGTAACAGAAATATTAAGGATTTTTGTGACAATACTCATTCTTTCGTAGTAATAGTAATTTATTTTGTAACGATTGACGTGGATGAGAGGTTGAAGTCCTTCAAGTGATTGAGCCTTGAGCTACGAGTACTTTCGTGTTATATTTTCTATTCTGTTTTCTTTCTGGATCAAACATCAGGTGTGATGAAAACCGTATGTTGGAACCTAACCTGATTGTTGACGAGCAAATTACATGTCCCTATTTTGCTTAGCTTCATTTTTGGGAAGACAGAATATGGAATATTGTATGTTCTCACCAATTTATCAGATGATTATTTTTTCTGTGTTGTACATATTTATATTATATGAAAGCTTTGTATTTGTCGTTTTCTTGGAAAATAAAGCCCTGTTTGCTTTCATACCAACCTTTTGACTTGTAACATACTTGTATAGCCAAGTATATTTTATGAAAGAATTCATAGTTTATATGGTAGGTACTCTATCAAATTGACATTTTAGTATTAAATGTCTATTGCTATGGTGCCTGCTCTTGTGACATTTTCATTACATTCTTCCTATACCAAAATTTCGGGTAATTTTTGGTACTTAGCTACCTTTACTTTTGAACTACGTTCTTTATTCTTGTTATTCCCGAAATAATCGTCTCAATGCGTCAAACGTCGAGTGCAGATCAATCACTTTGCCAAATCTTGGAGTATTGAGGTCGCGATGCTTTCAATGCTTAACGATACCTGCGTAATAGGATCAGTAAAAAGTCTGAAATACCACTTACCTACCTACGTATAAAACTTATACAGAATATATTTTTTTTTATTTTGTGGCTAAGGCACTACACAAAACGTAAAGGCCAGTTTACGCTAGTCTCTTATTGTATGAAAAGCCTATAGAATGCAAGATCAGTTTAAACTGGAAATCATAGTTTGCCCTGTAGCCGTGAGTACCTATGTACACAGTCTGCACGATTGGTGAAGTGGTTAAGATGGTCGCTGTTGCGTCAAGCAACCTGGATTAAATTCCCACTTGAGGCAAATATTTTTATTATTGTAGAGCCGGAGGCCCAATTCCTCCCTCAGTCCTCTTCCTTCTACTTTTCTCCTTCCCTTCCCTTTTCCTTAAATAGGCTCGGCAACGCATCTGCAACTCCTTGAACTCCATTGCAGGTACAGGTACACCCACAGTTCGCCGGTATGATTGGGTCCCATGTAATTGTGGGCGAGCCTATTGCCATTCACCGGGCACATATCCAAACTCCGAGCTACTACAAAGAACTTCATAGGAAAACTCAATAACACTTTGCTCGTGTTGGGAATCAACCCAAGACAACTGCTTAGCAGTCGCGCTTAGGGCCATTAGACTAACGAGGAAATCTATCAAACGCCATGTTATAAACCTATTTACTTTAAAACAGTAAACTGGATCCGATCTATATCTGTAGCCCTTTCGATCAAAGTGCGCTGATAAGGTATGGAATGGATCACTACCAGTTGAAGATCGTGAAGATTACAGATTGGCACAAGTTTAACCAGTATATTATGTAATATCCCGAACTTCAATGATATAAATCTGAATGATAGGAATGACCATTTTATTTCTGTAATAAGGTAAAAGAAACAATGAGAGCTTGGTGATTTAACAATTAGACTGCCAAGTTCAATGACTTCTGACTATTCATAATCATGCATGTTCGTATTAATGTCGTATAATCTTGAAGGAAAACATCGTGAGGAAACCTGCATGCCTGAGAGGGTTTCTGGACACCATGTGAAGTCTGCCAACCCGCAGTAGGCTAGCGTGGTGGACTATAGCCTATAGACTATATCCCTCTCGTTCTGAGAGGCGACCCGTGCCCAGCAGTGGGACAATGTAATGGGTTAATAATGATGATGATGATAAATTATGCAATGATAGCTTAGTGATATGACTATTGAATATAAATATCACTCGCTTAAACAGTAAAAGAAAATATTGTGGGAAAAACGTGCATGACTGAGAGATTTTCTAGGTGTGTGAAGTCTACCAACCCGAAGTAGGCTAGCTTAGTGGGGGGGACACTCGTGCCCAGCAGTGGGACAATTGATTGATGAAAGAGGTAAACAACTTATTTAAGTATTTACCACATAGTGTTGAAAAGTATAAGTCATCGAAATTTTACCACCATTTTACTACCAGACTGCCTCTTTAGTCTAGAGCGTAGTCCTAAGCGCCACTGCTACGCAAAAAATCCTGGATTCGACCTCCAAATTAAGCTAAGTGTTATTGGGCTTTTCTATGAAATTCTCAGTGGCAGCTCGGAGTCTGGATTTGTGCTCAATTAATGTCAATAGGCTCGCCCCCTATTACCTACTTGGGACCTAAACATAACGGCGAAGTGTCGGTGTCCATTAGTGCACCTCTGCCAAACCCTTTGGGGAATACAGGCGTAATGGTATGTTTATGTGAAATTTTACCATAAACATCTGCAACGAAAGAGGAAACAATAACTGAGTAATAATTACGAGTATTCTATGTACTTATTAAAAAACTAATACTATGCCATTTTGTAGTATCTACAGAAAACTGATATTATTCTATCTAGAATCTAGACTTATATTGAAACACTAATAACAGCTTAACGTTTAGTATCTATAATCTTCGAGCTAAGACAGCAAATTGAATATTAAACTAGGTTGTTAATTTGTTATGCAGTGTTAAAGCAACGACTAAGCGCCTTACACTTTATCTATGTAACACTGATGGAATACTAAATTGCCTTTCGTGTTTTAGTAGGCGCTTGGCGATTTAAGGCAACATCAACCGTGTCAAATATCCGAAGTTAATTTGGACCTTAATGGTCCATTAATACAAAAAGGAGTCCTAGTTTAATAATTTAGAAGTAGGTTAAGGTAGAGTCAGCATCAAATATTATATTTGGACATATAAAAATTTATCAAAAAATATTTGCAAGTTTTATCAAACAGACAAAACTTGCAAAAAAAATATTACCCTTAATTGGTAATTATTATCTATAATAACAACCTAAACCACCCAATTACAGGTACCGAAGTCCGATTACGTACCTCTTACACCTCAAAGATACCTTCTTCCTATACGGCACCCTTGTCAAGCCTAACCCTCCCTTAGCGTCACGTTTTCCATTCCATCTCGCCATTGATTCCCGCAAGCTTTGACATTGAAGTGCAGCGGGAATGAATGGCTTCGTAGACCGCTCTCTCTGAATAGCTGTCACGAACTGAAATAGGACATAATTGTGTTCAAGCCGTCAGTATTATGGTTCCCTTGATCAACTTTGTATTTGTATTTCAAGGACGCCAATGGGCTTAGATAGCTGTCCACTTTGATGGTCTAGTGTTGGCTGTAAAGGCTAGGTATTTATAGATACAATCTTTGTTGGGCTCCCTTCGATAGGTACTCACAAGGCTTGTGGGACACTGAGAACTAAAATAATCATATTTGATTGATCTAAATGTCATTTTCGGGCACATATTATGCTGCACATCCTACTTAATGCTATGTATTAACGTGGGCGGTGATTCAATCTTCCTTTTGCTTAAGTGATGATGAAAGGCAATGATATATTATTTGGGTTACAGGTAAAAACTTCACTCAGAATTTATAAGTTCAAATTCTTTACCTGTTAAGTGTTACAGAAGGTAATCCAGTTCTAAACAAATGCAACTTATGTTAGAGAGCTTAACAAGGGAATAAGTACGAGAGAAACAGATAATATTTATGTTAGTAAAGTATTGAACTAGGTATCTAAATTATTCATTGCCTTTTAAATATGTAATAAGTTACATCTACGGAAAAAACATTAGGTTTGATGGGTATGACTTTCTTCTGAAAATTATTCTGGAAGATGGATTCCGTCTTATTATCCATCTCGTACTAGGGTGGGTTATCTCGTCTCTATCTCTCAGGAAATCGTACCGCCTAAAGGTGGTCTGCGGTGTATCTATATTAGGAGCTTAAGCCCTAATTTCGTCTACGTCTTATACCTAATGTGAAAACCTACCTATTCTCACCTAGAACGCCGAAATAAATGTAGTCAAAACTTGGCATTTTTATCTCAAAATGTTATTCGGCATTTGACTTGCTCGTAGAAATTGCTAGACTAAACTATAAAGCATGAATAGTTATAAACTATGTAGGGTTGTATGCTAGACATCTAAGCACATTACTTTTTTCAGGTAGGTCATAAATTTCTTCAGACTTTCATGTCCCATTCGACTAAATATTTTGGTGATGTCCAAAAAATACTGCTGTCACGAACCTTTCGATAGGGTTGTCACACGACTTCAAATAGACCTGATTTCATTTTGACAAATGCGTTGGTGCTGTGTCGATTACAATTAAGTGTGATGATTACATGAGAAAAAGAAAGCTATGAAAAATTTATTCCCGTCATACATTCATATGAAAGTATTTTATTTTTTCAATAATATTAGATATGAATGAGATAGGTATTATAATAAATCATTATATTTATTTATGCTTATCAACCTATTGGCACGAGTTTCCTCTCGGAGAGAAAAAAAAGAAGCGAGCCTACTGCAAGTTGGCAGGCTTCACACGCCGTTGAGAAAATTTCTTCGGGTTTCTTCGGAAGTTTTTCCTTTCTTTATCAACAGTATGCCAAATCAACAATCGCAAAAAATACAATCTTACTCAAAAATAGTTTAAAGTCTAGAAATTAAAACAACATGAAATAGGTAGTTGTTAACAGTGTATTAAGTGTATAACAAGAAAGAAAAGACTGATTCGTGCCAAAGAAACTTTTTAATAAAAAGTGCTACAAACTTTAAAAAACTTCAATATGGCAATGGTGGTGTCGAGAAAATCCAAGTGTTGTATATGTTCGATGTTCTTGTTAGTGGCAATGGGTATTATATTGGCTGTGATATCGACACTTGGATTATTAGAGCCAAAGAAGGAACATCACTATGCTTTGGCCGAAAAGTATAGTCAGACGTCCGCACCGCAAATTGTGAGCATCGGTACTGTAAGTAATGTAGACTAGTACATTTAGAAGTAAGAAGCTAGTACACACAGATATAATATATATCAAGCTATACGTTACCAGTATAAGCTGACCTCACATTATATTTGCTTTCGGCACAATAAGAGGTCAGCATTAACTGGCATTCTAGCTTGACATGTTTCTGTATTACTATATATAAAATAAGTGTCTCAAATCAAATCAAATGTTTTTATTTCAAATAAGCTTTTACAAGCGTTTATGAAACGTTATTGACTCTAGTTGCACGGTTCCAAAAGGTTGATCCTATGGAGAAGAATCCGGCAAGAAACTCCATAAACTCCATGTCTATCATGTAAGTTGAAGAAAAAGGTATAAAAATGAGGAATAAATAGTCATCTTTAAAAATATAATTAAGTATAAATAGGTATACGTATTCCGCATTTCATATTCTACTGTGCATTCATATGAAGACACTAAAATGCAAACCCATTACCTTTTATATACCTCATTAATTTTATTATCCTAGAAACACGTAGAAGTGATTTGCACTGAATCTCCCACGATTAATAGTTTATTTGTCCTTATAATGGGTATGAGATGGGGATAAAAGGCGATAGTTGCGATAAATCGGTACAATTACAACCAGAAAAGCCTTAAAACTGGCCCTTACCGGAATGCCCGCACTTTTATTGTACCTACAACGTTATTACATTTTACCAAATTACTCTGACCCGTACAAGTTTACGATTGAAAAAGAATTAAAGGTCTGAATTTATTGGTTACCTGTGACGTGATCCTTGAGAACTGCCAACGACCTACAAATAAAATAATGGGATTCGCATGTCTTCTGTAATGGGGAAGAAAAGATGGCGCCCATTCAATCTTGCCTTTCTTCCCCGTTCATCCCTCACGTACCTACTTGAAACGACGACTTAATGCGATTTTAGATCCTCAAAGTATCGGGTTTAATATAAGTTTATTTCTGTAACTATAGAGTGAAAAGCATTTTATTTAAGACTAGCTAGACTAGCTGTGCATGAAATGGAACTTACCTACATACCATAGACCATGCCAACAAAACGAAACATGTTCCTGTTTAATTAATTAAAATTCCCTTAAAATTAAAATCCATTCAGCTATTTTGGAGCATTCTTGAGACAAGCATTTAGATAGACGGACAAAAAAATCTCATTTAAGCGTTCATTGCATCTGCGTTCATTTTACGTCAGAATTTTAAATGTAATTTGCTAGGAACATGGCGAATCTAATAATTATATATCATTGGTAACGATATAAAACTGTAAAACCACATACGACAGAATATTTTCCATGATCTGTGGGCTTCCATAATGTCTTTATCGCACCCATTCGTACTACAATCTAGAGGGATATGAAGCGTCATTACTCGGGATTGTCTCGCATCGCCGAATCGCCTAGTTCACAGTAACTACCCGTTATCGTGTGTCTACATTCAGGCAATAACAATTTGTGGCTATATGCGGTAGGAAAAACTTGGAGGCTGTTCACAAAAAGGGCCTCTGTGGGTATGTTAAGGCCCTAAAGGCTTTGGTATATCGCTTGTAGTGGATACTGAAGGGTAACGATAGTGTTTTGGGAGTTCTTGTTTGTACAATATTATAGAAGAAACGTAAACGTTTGCGTTTATAAAGTATGGGGTTTTGTTTAAGTAGATAAAGTACAGTCAGCATGGATTATATATCAGAACGTATAGAATGTGTATTATCATCCGAAATACCTACTAAAGAAATTAAACTTATCTCAATTAGATAAAATACGTGAATTAGTTAAATATTTAATTTTTTGACGCCTGTGCCGATCGCTGGCGACCCAAACAATAGATTTTGAAGAGTGTCTATAATAGGAGACCTATATCCAGCTGTGGGACAATATAATGAGTTGATGTCTATTGTCTATGTATGTATTATAATATGTTACCGTCAAATTCTCTTTCCACGAAATAACAAATACCTTATACGTAAATAGATTTCAAACCTGTTGTAAATTCATACGACAGTTTTATCTAAGGGTCTCCAAGTCTCCATGTTTTACAAATTAGTAAAAAAAACCCTATTCTCAAAGGTATTTCTAAACGAAAACTACAAAAAATTTAATATTTAGTTAGATGAGGGCCAAAGTCCATTATTTACGGCTAGTATTTACGATGATATATGAACTCGCGAGCACCTTAATGTTCATTGCACAGCCGTAACACGTTCCAAAAGTGAGATTACATTTTCAACTTTTATTTTACTGTATTACTCTTTTACTCTTACTACATAAACCGACGGTGAATTTTTCTTTAAAGTATTTTCACCTGCGTCATTGTAACTTAAAAATACATTTTTCAACTAGAAATGTTTCGTGCAGAGCTATCAATTTTATTTACACGTCTGGCCTATTGTGACGATTTTATACGATGTGCCCTAAATCCGTTTAAGCCCTAATAAATCACGGTGGTGAAAAAAATTTGCGTTATTTCTACGCGGTGGGGTCACTCGTCATTATTGGGGGCATTCCATTATCGCGGGGGCTGGATCGACCAGCTAGGGTCGTTTTTCATTAGTAGCCGAATGCGCGATAAAAGGGTTAACGTTTTGACCTAACATCGTTGTATAAAGGCTTGTTGTAAAGGTTTGTTGGCTAAAACCTGTTTGGAAAATAATATTTTTTATCTATATATTTTTCCAAAGTAATAATAGGTACTTTAATACGTAAGTATATTTTCACAACGAGTTTCTGTATAGACTAAGATTACTGTTGTTTAAAAAACATCATTCGAAATGATAGGGACCTATACTAAAGTAATCGTGCGTATTTTTCTGAATTTTCTTTTCAACTGTATCATTGACGCGGGGCGTCAGCGTTATCTGATCCCGTGTCCGCATTCGAATGTAAAGTGTCGAAAAAATATGGTTACCCTGCATGTGCCTGAAAATAAAAAGCCCGCAGCCGGGAATTACTTTTAGTCCAGGCTTTTGGTATCCTAAAACCGAGGTGAGTCCGCTTTTGACCCGTAGTATTTTTAATTAAAAACATTTTGGTATCGAATTTTTCCCATGCTTTTATTGTTTAATCTCTCCTTCATGCTGTTGCGATGGTTTATTAAAAAATCCTATACCACAAAGTGAACAGTTTAAGTAACTAAGTATATTACTTAGTAGAGTTTGTATTACGAGTGGGTTCACGTCGGTAGTGCAATGGGTGGGTTTCAAACCAGCAACCACAATAAAGAGTATTCTGTCCGTCTATAATAACCCTCTAATAATAATAAGATGTCGAGCGTAAAAATTAAACGACAATATTGACTAGCACAAATTCAATTTATGTTATTCTTACTTAGCGACTACTAACATAATTTCCATAGCAAAACATAACCTAACTCGTTGGCAATTTGCAAGCATTTAATTAAGGTCGTCAGACACAATATCTAGATAGAACTTGAGTAGCACAAAGCTTTAATGTTCTATTAGCTAAC
The DNA here is from genome assembly GCA_958496365.1 of Subacronicta megacephala. NCBI lineage: Eukaryota > Metazoa > Arthropoda > Insecta > Lepidoptera > Noctuidae > Subacronicta > Subacronicta megacephala. Next base: position 5,329,351 of record OY292526.1, read on the forward strand.
GAATGGCGAGGAGCTATTCTCAAAGTAGTGGAGAAATGTGAAATAAACTCGCATACGGTATTCGGTATGGGAATTGTGCAGAATATAACTTGCTCTATTGTGTGTTAAAGCCTATTTTATTGCCAGTGCCGTCTTCCTGCGGTGCTTCGTACCTATATATTTTATTTTATGATCAAAATTACTACCGTACATCATTTTCTCGTCTAATTTGAAAAAGTAATACGTGTTTCGCGCATAATAAAGACCCTTAAGGTCTAATTTCTTAATCAAATATTTGGGGGGTTGTATTAATTGGCCTATCGTTATTAATCAAAACAAATCGAATTAAAATTTGCCTTTTAAGGAAACTTTTTTTTAAAAACAAAACATGTTCTAACATTGGATTTTCATCTAACCAATGTTGGAACATGTTTTGTTGTTCGTTATTTTCGAATATTTTATCGTACCGGTGGGTAGTTGTAGACTACCGAAACTGTACCACTGCAACCTATTTGTAACTTCATAATCAATTAATAACTTACGCATTTTAAATTATAGAAAACTGGATGAACATGCTACCATTCGATTTTATATCGTGTGACTTTCAAAATAGCGCTTTCACACTTCAATTCTGACAAGCTGCAGTAATTAGACGCGCTACCCGTGAATAGAACTTAGTGCTTCGACAAAGAGATGTGAAGCTCAATAGAACTAGTCCTAGCGTAATGAATTTTGATACCTAGATATTGCTGGCAAAGTGGCCAGTGCAAATGTCTGACTTTGTTATTTCAAATAAGGCATTTTATTTTTGTGTACTTTTAATTGGATTTAGCAATTCGGTTTTGATACTAAAGGTTGGAAGTCAACCTCAAAAGTAGTCAATGATATGAAGACCAGATATCGACGTTTTAAAAAAAATAGGTTTTCTATGGAATGGATGATCACTTTTGTTTTTTTTTTAATTAAATATATACGTAGGTTTCTAATAAAATAGTTTATTTATTTTCAATTGTATTCAATCACTGATAATAATTCTGTATTTCTACATTTCATTTTTAGCCAATTAATCTGAACCCACTTCTTCAGTAACTTATGTAATAAATACTGAAAGTTCAAGTGTCAGCTTAAATCGGACGTTTAACCTTATCCTTTGGGTTGCTCCGTTTTAAATTTAGTGCATTGCAGTGCATGCTCCCGACTGCATGCGTGCACGCATGTTTGGAATTCCGGTTTCGCGTTGATTTTTTCTGTTTTCATAAAGGTTAATGTCCTTACTGTGATTTTTGTGATCAATGTGTTACTATGTTAAAATGTTTTGTTCTTATATATTTGTAGATATATTTGTTTACGTAATTTTAATTACCCACTAATTAGTTGTTGAAAGCGATCTTATCAAACAGATCGTTTGTATTCTTAACTTCATAAAATCTAAAACAAATTGCGAACTTTTAATGACTAGTAAAACTTTTGATTGAACATTTAAGTGCACGCTAATTAAGAATAAATTGGTTTGACTTTTACAAATTTACTAAAGTACTATCACTAAAAATGTAATTTAAGTTGCTAGTTTCTTTAAAAGCTAATAAAATTATACGGAACACCACTTTGTACAAGTTCACAGATAATATTTCATTGACGGCACCTTAGTGTTTCCCACATCATTATTTTAAATATAAAATATATATTTTGTGGTGTATCTTTCGAACTGATGATGATATACCAACCTTTATATGGAATCACTTCGGTGTAGTCGCTACTACTTTGACTTATAGCTAGGTATATGATATAACATAAAAGTATAATATATTTACAAATCCTTTACAAAACACAAATCGACTATTTAAAATTAACGCGATTTTAAATTGATAAAAAAACTGTTCCACGAATTTGATGCTTCCAAAAACTCCGGTTCAAAGTCGAGTTGTTCGTTAACGTCGTGGTTTCGTTAAAATTTCAATATAATTACAACTATTTATAGAGCGTAATCCTACATATAGAAGTCCAAATTTCGTCTTACGCATTAAGATCCATTTTATTTTAAAATTCTAGAAAGTAAAGAGGTTTTTAACCTTTTACAGTGCCCTGCGCCACCATGTTTATTTTTAATTCTTGCAACGGTTTCTCATAATTAAAAAGGTCCAATTCCTCCCTCAGTCCTCTTCCTTCTCCGTTTTTCGTCCTCTCCCTTTTCCTTGGCTCGAGCACGGGCGGCGATGACTACTTAGGTACCATCGGTGGCTCGCCTGCTTGTTATCTGAGATATATCATAAAAAAAATAACGAACACTTTATTTGTTCTAATGATTTTTCTATGCGTATTATGTTATCGATTTGAAAGACGATAACCTTTGGAAAGTGCTAGTATTATGATGAGTGTAAACGATCAAGTGACACGGTCGATAAACTGTCAGGCGATATGAGATCGGCATTGAGTCGATTGTTAACGATACTTGTGGTACAGGGCGCCTTCCAAGAACTCAAGCTATATGGATCACCAACGCAAGCTGAAGTGCAGTGTGTCAACACGTTCGAGGTAAGCTAGACATTTACTTCTTATTTCAATAAAGATCTTACTGAACATTGTCAAAAAAAGTATTACAATCATCACAATTAACATTCAAATGTAATTCAGTCTTTAACTTACAACTTATTTTTTAAAATCACTTTGATCAATTTGTGTTATTTTAAAATTTCTAATTATGATTCTTAAGGCCTGAAACCGCACCATAAGGTTAACATCATAATTATTAGTTTGTCAGAGAAAGACGGCGCTATTTTACCCGTAAAGCTGCATCTCTCTCTACCTCCCTTAAAAATCACGTTAAAAGTTACATACGGCCTCGGTTCTATTTAACATCGAAATCTGTACCAAAGAACATTATCCATAACGAACTCTATCGAATAAAAAACTCATTTAATTGGGTTTTTTATTTGATAGAGTTCGCTATCGAGGTAGGTACGCACGGCTAGACATCAAGCTATACAAATCCAGTATAAGTTGACCTCTGTCTATAGAAAAAACGAATACTAGAAATATATAGCTTTCTGTTAAGCCGCTGTTTCACAAAATCCACTCATTTTCAACATTTTGACAGGAATCCAGCGATGGAGACGAGATTGACATTGACAATTATTTGGTGATTACAACTATTTATATAGCTTTCCACTAAACAATGTCACTAACATGGTGGGGATGTCATCATACTAACAAAACAATAGATGCACTGTATTAATACAGCTTTTGTGAACGTTCTAACATAGGTTTGGTCTAACACCTTCACTCATTTAGCGGCTTTTGCATCTTATTAGAAACAGGCACCTAATACAAAAATGAAGGTAAATAGAGAAACCGTGGAGACACAGTGAAACCTTGGAATCCTCACAAAATTATTATCAGTATCCTGCGATCCTGCCCACTGTGCAGTTTACAATATTATTTCAAGGCGAAAGTAGGTCAAAATTAGATAAGTACAGGTAGTATCCATAAATAACAAACGTCACAATAATGACGTAAATAACCGTAAATTCTTAAATATTCATTTACTGAATTTTCTATAAGAATTTTATATGGCTGTTTGGAAACTAGGTCTTACAACCATAACTATAGACATACACTATACTAAAATACTACAGTTATGATTGTAAGAGACCTTCAAGATAGTTTTTAAATAAGAAAGCAAAAAAAAACAAAGGTGTTGCTTGACTGATTGTAGATTAAAAAGGAACTTAGAGATTATATTCGTAAGTTTATGAAAATCGAAGCAATACCCAAGAATATTAATTCTAATCAAGACGTGATGCGCGTACAAACAGACAAACTGAGAGACAGACATAAAATAAAGAAACGTTATAAATTGTTGCTTGAATAAAGACGACCCATAATAGATTTTCTTAAATATCAATAAAATACAGACATTACAATTTTATTAAACATTATATGTAGAGGTAAAATATACATAAACCAGCACTTTGTTGTAATGAAACTTTTTGCTCACTACAGTGCTGAGAAAGCACTTAAGTCAATGCTCCCTGGATGCAAATAGGAAGCCAGCAACAGTGCATTCAAGTCATCGACATCGTTAACAAAGATAATCTTTATTGCGAAAGCGGAGATAATGCCAGTGACGTAACTAGTCGACCGACGCGTAATGTACTGCAATAAAACAAATGGCCTGCATAATTGCCTGGAAACTTAATTACTTAAGGATTTAGAGTGGCTCGTGGCTTAGTTATAAGTACACTGTTGAATAGATTGGCAAGGTTAAGTTGCTCCTGCCATTGTTAATAAATCCAGGCCCTTTCCTGCCTTGGAGAGCATGTAAAGCCATCGATCCCGGTTGCAAACGAAGACCAAAATATGTCAATTATTAATGGAAGTGAAAAGCCTAAAGAACCTGACAACCATGTCTAACCTTCGAATATTGATAGGAATTGCGTTGTAAAGATCTTATCATCATCATCATCACAGCGTATTCGTCCAATACTGGACGTAGGCTTCTCTAAATGAATACCACAGAACCCGATCTGCAGCTCTTTTCATCCAGTTGCTGCCAGCCGCCTGCTGCAACTCGCCACTCCATCTGAACAATGGGAGTATTACCTACACTACGTTTACCTAGACGCAGTCTCCTCTCGTTTGCTCCAATAACATATTTTAAATAAATTTGGTTAGATTGGATGCCGAAATTGTGAGGAAATCCACATGCATGAGAGATTTTCTCGACTGCTTCCGCGAAGTCTGCCAATCCGCATAAGACAGCGTGGTGGAATATAGCCGTATTCCTTTCCCTCTGAGAACACACCTGTGCCGAGCAGTGGGGAAGTTTAAATAGATAGATGATAATAATGATGATTAATTAGAACTTGGAGTAGTCTACCATTTACCTCAAACAGCTCTTTGGAATGTGATCAAATCTGCGGGCAACAAAATAAAAGAAAACGTCTCCATCATACGAAGCTAATCATATCCTACATAGTCTTTACTATGTAGGATATGATACTATGATGCTACATTCACACTTGACATTCAACCGATCTAGATCGCGTGATTTCTAACCTCGGTTGTAAGTTGACACTGCAAAGCACAAACAGCCATATCGTAAACAAACTCGGTAGAGGAACATTGGATTTCAATCACACAGCCTGAGGGCTGAGTGACAGGCGTGGAGATAACAAGAAAACAGTTTTAAAAATGGAGTTGGTCAATTGAGACAGAGATTTTTACCCCCACTTTTTAACAGAGGCATGTTATAATAGTTTAACATGTATAAATAAGTATATATTTTTGTTTGACTGCCTCGTTGGTCTAGTGGTCCCAATCGCGACTGCTACGCTAGAGGTCTTGGGTTCGATCCCCAGGTCGAGCAAAGTGTTATTGAGTTTTTCTATGAAATTCTCAGTAGCAGCTCGGAGTCTGGATTTGTGCCCGGTGAATGGCAATAGGCTCGCCCCCTATTACATGGGACCCAAACATACCGGCGAACTGTGGGTGTACATTAAGTACACCTCTGCCTAACCCTTCGGGGAATACAGGCGTGATGGTATATGTAATATGTAATATTTTTGTTTAAAAGGTGATTTGATCGAAAGTTATTAGTTATATAGCTAGTTGGTTAGCTATGATCAAAAAAAATTGATCGGTGATCAACAATTTTCTTGAGATATTGTGAGGTTTTCTAAAATAATGTGACAATAATAATATAACATTGGCAAATTAACATTGGTGGTCAAGACCATTTTTAGACATTATGATGAAACCATTAGTAATAATAATAAACCTGCCGATCAGCAGAAGACTAACATGGACTCACTCTGAGAGGCCACCCGTGCCCAACAGTGGAACAGTATAATGGGTTAATGATGATGATGGTGATTCAATGAACTGTGAAGCATTCTCATAAATGCCCATCCATGTTGAGGGACTTTCCAAATAAGAATCAGGAGTCTTAGCACTAACTAGTTTTAACAAATCTGGCCTGGGTAGATAAGTTATGACGTCTCCAGAATACACGTTAAAATTTTACGCATTGCAACATTTTATATTTTATCGAAAAAGTTTCACATCTCAATTGCCTTTTTTCAAATGCTCCAAAAAAATGCTATTGTACGTGATCGCATAAAAGCCACGATTAATGTGTCTTCTCTGACTTTTTTAAACTTTTCTAATATTTCAAGTTCATCGAAATACTCAAGTTCTTTATAATTCATTTGACACCAAAATTATAATTAATCAACATCTTTACATGTTTCTATAACATTATTAAAGACTTACACAAAATAGTAACGAGTAATGACCACGCTCAAATTTAAACTCCGAGCTGCTTCTGAGAATTTCCTAGATAAACCCAAAAACCCTGCTCGACCTGGGAATTGAACCCAGAATGTTTGGTGTATCAGTCCCGTTCACGACCTCTAGACTAATGAGGGTGAGGCTTTTGACCTTAATAAAATCTTGAACAATTAAAAATTCAACATCATTCTAAATTTTAAATTCAATATCAACAAATCTTAAAAATTCTTAGATTTTTTTTTTATATAACTGAATAACTTTCTTCAGAAGGAACAATTATCCCAGATATCGCTACCGCCTTTTAGTTCTAAAACCGCAGCCTAACTGGAACAGTAGTAGCTATCGATGTCACATTGTCAAGTGGAACAGCATCACAGCATCTTGTTTACAGTCAGCATTAGATACCAGCTTCAGATAAACCACGACATAGATTCTGAGCACTGCAAAATTTCACTACTGTTTCTGGAACTATGTTGACAGTAAATTGTTTTATGCAAAGTGTTTTCATAAATAATAATATAATATCTACTATTCTACTTTTAGAAGATTTTTTTTCGGTTATGAAAGTTAAAAAGGATTCTAAATTTCGGGAATATCATTCATTACCATCATCAGCCTTTATCAGTCCACGGCTGGACATAGGCCATATAATAATATACATAATTACAACGCATTAATTCCGAAGCAAAATATTTTTATTTCAATATCTTGTACTCACAAATCACTTTAATCTTCTATGTAGGTACCTATACATTTATGTAAGTATTCTGTATTCCAGCGATAAGCTTTCTTGATATGAGCATTTCATCCGCAAATTACAAAATAATTGCCTAACTACAAATAATATAATGAACGTTGACTGCCTGTGATCTTACTTTATAACTCAAAGCTCTTTGAATGACAAAGAATCGATAACCATTGCCTACAAAAACATCGGAAAATCTGCAACTATATTATTCAATCAATCCGACTGAAATTGAAGAGAGAGGTGTCATTTCCAGTCCATTAATTGTTCCCTGGGGACAGGGCGTGGAACTTTCCACTCTAATTCGGTAATCAAACAAGTCTACATATCAAGTTACGCTCATAAGTACAAACTTCCTTGAAACCTTTGTTCGCAAACACTTGTGTACAGCTATCGTGAGCTAACGACTCTCGTGTTTGCAGAATAAGTAACTACGTACAGTCGTACACTCAGGAATACAATAGTCAAAGCGGAATTCGTGTTATTCGCGTAACAAGATGGCAGTTGAATTGTTTTTAAGGATTTTTAGGAGATAAAAGGACCACAATTTTTATTGTTGTGCTGTTCCTTAGTACAATCATACTGATGTTTGTATAATATCGTCTAAAAACCTCTGAAAGAGATCGTGCTAATCCAAAAAACATAGAACGTCTAGGCTGACTACGAAATAATTTTGTCATCGCTGCTCTCGTGCCGAAACTATGGCTAAATCCGAGAAAATGGGGCGAGAAAAATATGTGACTGGCATGCATGATAACGGTTGTTTTTTTAAAACGTTGTCACACATTAGAAGTTTTACTGTATCGTGCATTAACAATGTGTTTTACCATGTTGTTTAATAAACTATGTTCTGGGAAAAACAGATTTCTTTTTGTGTTCACAAAATATAAAATAATGTAATTTTGACGTCAGCTTAAGACGTAGAATGTGGAAGAAAACCTCGTTACCACAGGCAGTCTTCTCGGCTTAGTGTCCAGTGACATTCAGGTTTTTGACTGAATCTGAAAATCTGTAAAAAGTTGTTTTATTTCAGCGTCCGATGTACTTTAAAGGGGGAACACAGGTTAAATAATCGTGTCTGTGATATTATTATAGTATTATTTTTTCACAAAAACTTGCATATCTATATATTAATTATAGGGCGACATCTCACACAACTAATGCTTCAAACTAAAAAAATAACATAATATATCTTCACTTGCTTCATAATTTCACAACGAAACACGCTTTAATCCACTACTGCTGCATATTAATCATACACTGTTTACTAAGATCTTAACCCTAGGATATTCTACTGCATTAATTCAAAGACAAATCTTTGTGTTTACCCAGTACACCATCAGTAATTGCGGGTTGCACTGTGAATGTTTAAACACCCCCGTCCTATGTAATCAGTAGATTGCTAAAAGGTATTCGTGATTCTATATAACGACCGACCCTTTTGGCAACCTCGAATACTGCTGACGATTTTTCATGAAATTTAATGTCTGGAAATTTTAATCCGGGTTTAACGATATTTAAATTATATTTTTGCCAGTTAAAAATATCTTGGCTATAGACATAGAAACAATATAATCTGCTTATTAGCTCTATGGACTCAAATGTGTGAAAAAAAAATTAGAATTTGTTTACGTCTCACATGCAAATATAATGCGTAATATACGAAAGTTCACTTTTTAAAACTAAGTTTCAAGGTCAAATGTTTTTAATTTCAAATAAGTTTTACTTTAAAGCATTTGTGTCAGTAAAAAGTTGATCGTATAGAGAAGAATCCGGAAAAAATCTTGCTTTACTTTTGAAAGATTTTTTGTTTTTTAACCATCATTCACTACTAACAAAACAAGCATAACTTTAAAAATCTTAATATTTAGTTTTTCAAGTTTTTTCGTAATCGGTTTTTGAATGCAGGTCGACCAAGAGGAAGGTGATGCTGAAGGATCAGGCAGATACGGCACCATACCACCTTTCCCACCGCCACCACCAGGTCTGGATGGAACAGGTTATTTTTTTAAATCTTCATACTTATTTAGAGATTTTACATGTCAGCCCCATCGTACCTTAACACAGAATCAATCTAGTACGCACGGCTTCACATCGAGCTATACATAACCAGTTTACGCTGGCCTCTTATTGTATGGGAAGCCTAAACAATGCGATCAACTTAAACTGATTTTTTATAGGTTCACCTGTAGCCGTGTGTACATACAATTGATATATATTTTGCTGCATCTGATTTTACTGGCGAATAAGAACCTCGACTTGCACATTTATCTTCAACTCGTTCAGCAATAATGAATTTAAGTCAGCAAAGATGGATCCGGTAATAATAATAAAGGATAAAACTTTAAAAAATATTTATTTAACATAATATTTTTATTTCAGGATATTCACTGCGGTTGAAAGGCGAGAAAGGAGAACGTGGACCAAGGGCAAGAAATTTGACTATTTAAATTATACATTTGTATTATACAATTGACTAAAAAAACATACACACGTACACAGACATATCATTGTTTAATCATTACTGTCCTATCTTTTTATTTAATTTGGAATTGACAGTTTGGTCTCCGGAATTTAAAGAGACTCGAGTAGAGATTTCTTTCAATAAGTTAAGTATTGTAGGTTTTTAGTCGGTACAAGTCCGACACATCCAGATGACATATAATCTACTACCCGTAGGTAGGTACTATAAAAAAAGGATAGTCTGTTGACTCTCGACTAGTCTTTAAATAATGATGCGAATCCGCGAATACAGCACGTTTAGAATAATATATTAATTGTATAATCTTTTCCCAACATTACAATTTGTAAACTTAACAGCAATTAATAATGTAATTTTCAAAGCGATTAAAATTTTTCGAACCACCATTTAAATTCCAACGCCTGACAATATAACCATTACCCATTTATTATAAACAAATATGTGATCGGATACACATAGAGGGTCGTTTCCATACAAAAGGCGGTCATGCATTGTTTTGGCGTTCGATTTATAGCGGACCGTTCTGCTATAGAAATTGTGTTTAGGTACAATAGATTCGCGAATCAATTACGCAAAAAGTAAAAAAAAAAAATATACTTATCTCATTAAGAGTGTTAATACACATATTACATATACGATGAAAAACGCATTTGCACGGACTAGGACTGCGAGATGTGACACTAGGCATACGATGTTGAAAGATGTATCGATGTCGATAATAGACGTTGATAAAACCACATCGGTTACTGGTGGTTGTAATAACCCCTATTTTTTTTGTTGTTTAATTATTGCAGACACTGAGCCAAAGTAATTTATCTATTCATCAGTTTTATTCACCTTAGCCTTAACTATGAATTTAAGATGTGATAAGTAATTTTTCTTACATTAAAATGCCGAAGAAAATGCCTGTGAGTTATGCTTCTTCGGTTTTCTACCGGAGCAATAAACCCGACACAGTAACAGGCAATTACGTTGCCAATCGAAACGACCCTACAAACTGTGTACCCGTAGCCTGTGTACCTACAACTGTGTGTGTTTACATCGGACTGGGTACTGTGTATTTATTTTAAAAATCGTGGTACATACCTACCTATATATAAGTCGTTAATTGCCCCCTGTGGCATACGACGACAAAATGGAATCAGCATCCTTAATATACGCAACCCTTAATTTTATCGCGTGGAAATTCGCGCGCCAGGTAAAGTGGATTACCATTAAATATATTTGTCTTCTCGTTTTTACAACCCTAAAACAGCGGGAGGAGCGCCTTTCTAACAGTTTGACAATAAACTATGAAGGTGATGTGTTTACCGATGTCGCTTTAGAAAGCCTACAGACTATGTAAATAGGTACGTCCTCGAAATTGAGGTGCATCCCTATAGTGCTAGGGGTGTGCATTGACTATTATCATAATCCGATTTTATTTCTATTGTTTTAAAATTACATATTACGGTAACAACCACAACTTTGAGTGTTATAATAACTTCACGAGATATTTTCTCAATTTACTTGTTAATCAAGTAAATATAAAGCATAAGTTCTGTTCAAGTAAATATAAACCTGTGTGCAATGTCAAGAAGTGTAATATTTTATCGTAGTGTATTATGAATTTGATTAAGAAACATAGTCATTTCAATACCTTTTTCTTCAACTTATAACAAATATTTCATAAATGTGTGTAATACCTCAATATTTTGACTATTCCAAGTTACTTAAGCACTAATTACATTGTCTGTAAACAGGGTGCTCCAGGAGAGTCTATAAGAGGTCCTCCAGGACCTCCCGGACCTCCAGGCCCACCAGGCACCTCTGGCACTCCCGGGGTCATCGCAGAAACATCTGGCTCCGGTGATGACGTAAGTATGATTGTTAAAGATGATTGATACCTAGTAATGGGCCATCCATAAAGTACGTCACAGAAATTTCTTGAATTTTTGACCCGTCCTTGTAACAGATGGTCACATTTGTGAGACTCTCCCCTCCCTAGTGTGACGTCACATATTTTGCAATTTTACATTAGTAAATTATTAAATTAAAACAGCAGTTCCGAAATTAGTTTTATTTCCATTTAAATTATTTTTAATACAATCAACATAAAAATAAACATTTGAAATTTGCTTTATTGGATGTACCTATTAGATTTTGAAATGTGACGTCACGAAACTAAGGACCCCCCCACCCCTAGTCACACAATGTCACACTTCGTCAACCCCCTCCCCCCCCTCGACGTGTAACGTACTTTATGGATAGTCCTTAACAAATCAAATGCGGCAATAGTTTAACCTGGTGAGGTCCTTCAGAAAGGTCAGGTGCGTAATACTAGCAACCGGCGTGTGTGTATAAATGTGGAAGAAGCTAAAGAGGTATGCAAGAGTCAGAGCAAGTGGCGGTCTATAGTTTCGGCCTACTGCTGTGGGAAAAAGGCATGAGTATACGTATGTATGTAGTTCAACAGCATCATATATTAAAGTTATACTCCACCATATTTCGCTTAGTTGGAGTGGTTACAAGAGAACCTACATAAACTACTACTACAACTGATTCTCTGAAGGTTTATGCTGTAAAATATAAATTTGTGGCGATTTTGATACGAATATTTTCAGTTCAGACTTTACATTAGCATACAGGTTGTTTGGTTCAAGATTTGTTTCAATGTAGTGAGATAGATGTCGCTACACCCATAAAACTCAATCTGTAGTTTGTAACTAAATTGTTTTTTTAAATGACTATTTGCATAGGCAACCATAGGTGAACTTTAAAAAATACAGGAAAATATATTTTTGAGTTAGGTATAAACAAAATCATAATCAGAAATATAATAATCTGAATGGTAAAGCAACAAATTTAAAAAAAATACTCAAAAAAGCGCACCTGATGTTTCTTTACATATAATAAGAAGTCGTTCCAAAGACAATTTAATAAGAAAAACACGTTAGCTACAACTCATTTAAATGTCATTGTGAAGTTGTATTAGCTGGACCTCGTTACCGTCCAATATGAATAGTACCCAAGCCTTGCCCATATCAATGTCTGGACCGCAGAGTTCTCATTTAGCCTGCGGACATCACCTGCCTCCCCCTTAGCAAGCATACACGTCGTATGGTTGTGGATAAAGTAACAAGAAAATGGCGATTAACAATCTAATATTTCAGTAAAAAAATAGATATTTATCTTTCTGGCCTCAAACATGAATGGGCGACTAAAATTGCCACTTTTGGTGAGACATTATATGATTCACGTCTAACAAGGTGCCCTACATTTCAAGTACATATAAGCTGACCTATACGATACGTACGATAATCACGAAAGCTAAGATTTATATTACGAGTTCAGCTACTAGAACTGTAAGGCCCGTAGTTTTGTTCCGTGAATCATATTCTGATTCACCAAAGTGGCCATTTTAGCCACCTTCATTTCAAAGGGGTAAGCTGGATAACTGAAAGCATTTCTGCTGGAATCGATACCATTATTAAGAATTCGTAGCAGATGCTCAGAAATAATATAATTAATACAATTTTACCAGCGAAGTAATTAAAAGAGGACAACTGTCAATGCATCATAATATGATTCAAATTGGCAAGGAATGACTAAGTGTTCTAAATATAATTTTTTTTAGAGAAATTGCTGAATTTATGAATCAAAACAGTTTGGCTTTTTAATTTATGTGATAATTACTGCTATAGAAATAGGAAAGATCCATTAAAACTAGTGTGAAAAACAATATTATCTGCTATATGAAAGAAATAAAGCAATGGGATTATAATTATCCAGCCATCTGTCATTGTCTCACTTTTATCGCAATTATGATGATAACCACATTGATATGTAAAGTAGGAAGATATTGTAGGTACCTATAACGAAAACAATCCACGTGTAATTGCATGTGTTGGATTATATTATAACATGCAAGTAGATAAAAAAAAATCGATGATTTGTATAAATTTCTTTTACATCTGATCCAAAATCGGATTCCATTCATTATACTTCAATTACAGTAATTAAAAACATGACTTTCAAGAATATTGCTCAAAGAATTTCTGTCATGAATTTTGTAATTTATATCCAACCTGTGATCTGTTTGCGGATGAATGGTTGGATTACATTTTTTTCTCAAAAAATAATTTCGAGCAATAACTGCCGATCTCATGTCAATCTTACTGTAAGATAAATGAAAGAGAGGGCAATATGATGTGAAATACCATACCTATAATAAATAATATTGATTCATAAACTCACTCTTTAAAATGATTTCTCCTTTCACTTGTACCACACGTCATAAACATAATAGTACTATCTCTGCTTACTCCGGTGGTCACAATACGCGTAGTTGTATCTAACATAAACTTGAATAGCCTATTGAAAACCAACTTTTTACATTATTCTCGGTCACTTGAGACTCCGATATAAAATGAATACAGATTTTGCTATTTTATTTTGTCTGGACAGTGTTTTTAAATTACATTGTTTATATTCGTGTGGGAAAACATAAATTTAAATGTATTTTAAGATATTTTTTGATCAATATTTTGAAACCTACAGCCTCAAAAGTCATGATAAATAAAACGCTAAATCTACCTCTAATTTCATAGAATGATGATTAAAATTGAATGAAAATGAATATAGATTTTCCTATTCTATTTTGATTGGACAGTGTTTTTTTAAATTACATTGTTTATTAGTCGTGTAGGAAAACATTAATTTAAATGTGGTCTAAGATATTTGTTTATCAATATTTGATACCTAGAGCTTCAGAAGTCATGATGAAAAATATGCTAAATGTATTTCTAATTTCGTAGAATGATGATCAGAATGGAATATGTCACTCATCAATTGACACCTGAGTAAAAATACTGCAAACTGAAAATATTTAGCAGCTTGGGTGTGAAGTAAAGTGGCTTTTATTTGTGTTACACATAAAATACTGACACAACAGTCGACACCCCAATTATATTCTGCGTTCTAGTAAAATAAAATATTCCTTGTACATAGTTAGAGGTATACCGGGAACATTCAATATTGGCGACTAAATTGGAACATTCTGCCCGTTACAGTCGTAACAAAGTTTATTATGCTCTTGGCGCCCGTCCGGCATTCGATTTGACAATATCGATTCAATTGATTCACTCTACGAGAAATTTTGAGTCGAATCGTCAGTAACGAAGTTAACTAATCGAGTTTGCCAATCTCTATACTTATTTATTTCTATTCTTTCAGTTTCTTGAGAACTAATTCCATTTTCATACTCAAGCGCTCTCACTGTTCGTTTGAGATCTTTACTTTTCCATTGTAGTCTTACCTCGCTTAATTTATTATATTTAGAAAGAATTGTAAGTGGAGGCACTTCATAAAATATTCTCGTACTTAAGTACCGTTGTACTTTACTAAGTACATCGGTACTTAAGTACCTACGCGAATATTTTACCTTAAAATCTTTCGTCTCAAGTGAATTCATTTTAATCATTTTAGTTCTGTAAATTCGGTTGATCTTGTTTTGCCGACTTCATCAACATGATTTCTTACATAAGTAAAGTCGCGAGCACATCAGGTTATACAAAACTGTAAAATTTTTCCAAATGATTTTAAACCTTAAGGTGTTAATAATTAAGTTTAAAATCAACTGAGAAAATTTGACATTTTGTGGCAACTTAATGTGCTGCCACCGTACATTAAATTTTTCATATGTTGTTGCTATGGCTAGCATGTATTTCTTTTATGATTATTATGCTGTGATTTAGAAAAGTAATCGGGTCGACTATTGTCGATATAATAATGACGTCACTTATAAACGCTATTTTCTATCTTGGTTAATGAATCTTTATTTACTTAATGTAAATAAAGATTCATTAGTCAGTCTGTTCAGTTCTGCAGTCGTACTTAATATTATTACAACTACTGTCTTTGATGTGATATTAATATCCATATCATATCGATACATTAGTAAGTACTTATGGCGTAGGTATTCCATTAGGTATACACGGTTACACATCGATTTCCAATATAAACTGTCATCTCATTGTACGTAAAGTCTTTACAATCCGAAGTTAGCTTACACTGGTCATCATTTATAATTTATCATTTGCATACAACTTCAGAGAGTTCATTTAGTTTTGTTAATATTTAATTTATATTTACTTTTCTGTCATAATAATATACCTAAGTATGACATGTATATATTTATTAAATTTATGTATTTAATTTTGTACTTCTTTTTTTATGCGTCTCTTTGGCACCGACACAGAAGAGCACAGTCAAGGTTAGTGCATTTAATTTAAATTCAAAAACAATGGAGTAATTAACATTAATTTTGTATGCCCTGCAAAACACACTGTAATAACAATTCAGTCCTAATTAACAAGAAAAAACAAAGGTGCTACTAAAGCTTAGCTTGCTATCCCTAAGTGAGATAAAAACAACAAAGCAAACTACTCTGTATTATGAACCTCTATTATGTGAAAATGTTTCCGGGTGAATGTGTTTTGCATAATGAGAGATAATGCCTGACAGCCCTAATGAGGCCGGGATCCTTTGCAAACCTGCCGGAATACACCAACTTGGGGAACAAACACTACATAATGAGCAAGGGTTGTTACTCGATAAAAATAATCACGGCCATTATGGTTGGATTTCACTCGGTCGTTAGGCGCATCCAGCTTAACCGCATATGCCTCGATTAAATGTGTAAATGTAGCTATAGTAATTCAACTAATTCAATTGGGCCTTAATTTCTATAGAATTTGGCAGTGTGCCCTATTTGGCTGACCACCACATTTGGAAGCCACATTAGAGTCTGCCTTAATACAAACAACCTATTGCTAATCGGTGTTTTGTAATTGATGTAGCCAAATAATATAGAGTCTCGTTTTTTTATAACAAGAATAATACGATTAAATTTCATTATATAGGTAATTTATAGAGCCGAAGCAATAAAACTTCGTGGCTAAAATTACGACCCATATCGAATATTCAAGGCATAGATAAAATAGTACCATAATCCTCCATTTGTGAATTGATTTTTTATTTAGTAGCTACTGACGAGCTTTAAGTATTATCAATTAAAACGTTTTGGCAACAGTTATTTTTGCAAAGCAAAAAGCAAAGCATGATCGAATTTATATTGTATATTCAGCTAACCACATCGCAATCACCAATATTCTTCAATATCATAAAATAATAAGGACTTCCTACGATTTGATTTCTACTTTCCTTGGATCAATATTGAGAGGTCTATAAATATCCTTTCAAGATCCATTTTCAATATTACCAATTTAGTTTGATCCTATTTCAGCGTTTGCGTCATTTTCATTTTGAGCATAGTTAACTATTTTCTACCTTCCATTCTTTATCCTAAGCTTTCATGTTTTTTAATAATTTAATATTTCCGATACTTTGGTAACAAATTAATCTTCCTTGAAGTTACTACATTGTTTTCTTCCTGGATATTGGTAGGTTCTCGGTATAATAAATTAATTTAATAATTATATTTTGCAAATAAGAGTTACTTATATGTATTACAACTACAACTAAGTTAAATATTTTATGAAAAACTTATACTTAAACAATATAACACAATATTACTTACTGTTATAGGCCCAACTCAAGAACAAATTTATTCATAAAAATACCAACTAAGTTAAATGTTCTTCCAGCAGCAGATATTTGGAGAGAACTACGCATCTTTGGGTCAATGTGGCTGCAATTCCAGCACCATTTTGGCTCTGCTGCAATCAGCTCCTGAACTAAAAGGTCCACCCGGCCCGCCAGGGCTAACCGGTGCTGATGGACGAATTGGCTCCCCTGGTCTTCCTGTAAGTATCTTAATGAGTTACTATGGATATAGTAATGAGGTATGAATGACCACTTGAACTTTACGTGTCGTTACATATACATATGCTGGATTTCAGATGCATTATATATAGGAACCTTACTTTTCTTCGTCTCCTTTAAATAAGGAGGAGTTTCTGTATGTAAGTTGTTTTTGTTTTGATGTTACGCGACATCTTCGCCGATGAATTCGATTTTCAGATACAATATACCTACCTACTTTTTAATTGATCGTATAATATAATTTTGTCGATTTATCCGTTCTGAAGATACATCACAAAATGGTTTCCCTACTTTAAAAGGAACTAGTTTGGACATTGGGTCTTTAAAACTCGCTGAATATATTTTACAGGGTCAACCAGGAACACCAGGCGAGCGTGGTCCAATTGGTCCTCGAGGTGATAAAGGGGATCGAGGGGATGGTGGTCCCCGAGGACCAGAAGGTCCATCAGGCTCTAAGGGAGAAGCTGGGGTAGATGGACGACCAGGTACTCCCGGACCACCTGGGCCGCCTGGACCACCAGGATCTTCAGACTATAGTAACTTTGATGTAAGTACGGTCTTAATTAAATCTCGCTTTAAAGAGCTGTTTGAGCTTAACATACAAGTTGCTGATAGAAATTCGTAACAAAACTGATCTGAAAGAAATCATTGATAGAAATCGAAGCTTGTTTTTTGTAGAATCGTCAGTAACTTGTCTAAAACTGATGATAGCACAAAAAAAAATGCAATCATGCAAGCATAATTATTTGGCTTCTTCTCATATTGACTTTTAGATCCCATAATAAAATTATTATTAATGCAAAAGAAATTTATACCATGCAAGCAGTATTATTTTATCAGTGCTGTTATCTACTTATTGTTCCTAATTGAGGAGTAATTAAATAATAATTATTTAAAGCAATAATAAGTTCGCTCAATAGGTAAGCTCAAAGTATGTAAATTAAACTTAAATGTTTTTATATCCAATTGTGCTATTTCAAAGTAGATTTGAGGCCTAAGTTTCTAATGTGTGTTATTTATATAATTTTCATGCTATCCATTTCTATTAATTTAGTCAAATTGGAAACCTAGACAAATATACAAGGTAAGTCTCAGGCAATGTAAAATAATTATATTAGTATCATTATTGCTTTAAGCTATACATTTGTATTTTTAAATATAAACAATTAAACATTATTATTTAAACCTACAGTTTGTAAAATATCATAATAATGTTTTTTTTACAGCTGACTTATTTTCCTTTTAATCATATTTTTGATCGCCAAATCTTCTATAAAAACAAATACAATTTTATTTTTGGCTATTGAAATAAAACTTTTATGATATTATAATTATATACATATATATTAAACTACTACCTTCTTTTCAAAGAACTACTTTTCATGTGTTTTCTATTAATATTAATGAAATGTCGACAATCAGGTATGTTTTTTAAATAATATGAATATGACGCGATGAAATCAGTAATAATCAGGTATTGAAGCAAAAAGCAATTTATTTTAATATCTAATATGCTCGTGACAAAAATGTATACACAAGCCAATTTTGTAAGTATTTAACATCACCAGAATTCCAATAAAAGCACCTTAGCTGCCAAAACGACAAACATTATTTACAAGGAGACTAGTAAAAGAACCGATCTTCGGTTCCCTATTACCTTCATTGTCAACTCACTTTGTTTGTGACTGAAACGAATTGCTTTTCGGAGGCAACGATTGTGCCCGTTTTAGCAAACAAACCACTCCGAATAACTTGGGCAGAAGTGTGAAAGTAGCTTGTTCACTGTTGATTTATACCGACGATAGGCGCAGATAAGGGAATTTATTTGAAAGTCCCTTGGAAAGTTTTGTCATGTATATCGTTTGTATAAAAAATAATTTGAATCTTCCCGGAGGCTTCTTTGTTGAAAGTATGCTGTTGTTCTGTTTATTTTCTGAATATATTTTAAGGATAAAATACAGGGTAGTTTTTCGGACAAAATTAATATTCAGATTTTTGCTGTTTCATATTCCATTTTATAAAAATCACAATTTACCAACTTATTTTATTCAAATAGGTTACTTATTTGGGCCAAGTCCAATTTATGAAGTTAAGTTTTTATCCCGATTATACAATAATTTGGGATATAAATTTTAATCTAATATATTAAATAAGTCGGGTTTTCCTTCCTGACGCTATAACTCCAGAACGCACGAACCGATTTCCACGGTTTTGCATTCGTTGGAAAGGTCTCGGGCTCCGTGAGGTTTATAGCAAAAAAAAAGTCCGAAAAAAAAAAACACGGGCGAAGCCGTGGGCGGAAAGCTAGTAACTTATAATTACTGTAATGACTCATAAGTCATAATTATTGAATATAATTATTAATAGATACAGGAAATGAAGCTGGTGTGCATAGTTATGACTTCACGTTTTTCTCAAGGCATCTGATGTTTTTATGTTTACGAAACAGGAATCCTTACTTGGGTCATATGGAGGAGCTATTGGCAGACCGGGTGCCCCCGGTCCAAAGGGAGATGCCGGTCAACCTGGGCCTATAGGGCCACAAGGCGAGCGTGGCTTTTCAGGCCAAAAAGGAGAGAGGGGACAAGCAGGCATTGGTGGGGGTAAAGGAGATCGGGTGAGTTTAGCGAACCTTTTATTGTATAACAAAAAATATAATGTCTTTAATTTACACTTATTTACTTAGGTATACTATAAGGAAACCTGGTAGGTAGGCAACTATTCTAATAATACTTGCAAAATCCATTTTATCTGTGTGTTTTTGTTATTAAAATATCTTTAATTACAGTTATCTGTATGTAGGTATGCTGTACGTAACAGTAAACAATACAACTTGATAACTTTTACTAACTAAAGGCACTTTTATAAGTTTTTAGCATTATGGCATTTTTAATAAAAAGTACTTTTTAATGAGCTCTTAAAGGCATAATAAAGGTGACCAATTAATTAAAATTAATAACAATTAAAATAACAGATATGTTCGTTTTTTGTATACCTACGCAATTATATACCTATATTTTTTTAATTACATAGGGTTACCCGGGGCCCCAAGGAGAACGCGGATATAAAGGAGATCGCGGCAGCCCTGGATTGGACGGCCGGCCAGGAATACCGGGCGCCAGTGGACGACCAGCTGACAAGGGCGAGAAAGGTTATAATAAATGATATTTTTTTATCTTTCCTTAAGTATAAATGAGACAAAATTAAATAATTATTAAAAGTAACTTGAATTCAATAATGTGTTTTACCATAAGACCTAATTATAGAAACTTTAATCAAGGATGTCATCTTTTTAATTCACTTTTCCATTTTTAATCGTGACGTAAAAATGTGTTTATTATTTGAAACCCTTGTCGGTTTCGACTCTGAATCATCAATATAGATCAGCCGATCCCATTATGGTTTTCGGTGGAGATGGTCCTTTTCTATATTTTCTGCAAATTGTTTCAGTTGTATGAAAGTTTGTATTTTCTTTTTAATGTTGATCAATGTTGTTGTTAGTAGTAGTTAGATGTTGTTGTAAGTAGTAGTTAGATGATCAGAAATTCATTATAATGATGACAGGTGAACGTGGGCAGCCCGGCCCACCAGGTCCACCAGTAAACGGTGCCTTCAATCCTGATGATGCTGAATTTATTGCTACTGGTATGTAGTATCGTTATGCTAATACTTAATCCCTTTATCTAAGTAATCCGACCAGTGCAAGACTATCTCGTTCATCGAGACGTCGTTTCAATTCGAGAGTTAAAAATTTCAATTTAAGCCTTGAAGCACCGAACATTTTTCCATAATGTTAGAAAATAAAAATCTACATTCTCATACAAAAGATTGACTTTTCAGATTATAGGATGTTTTTTTTAATTTTCAAGTTTGTACTCATTATTAAGTTTCATTTCAGATTTATATTTCAGAGATTATTTTGTGACACCCTGTATAATTAAACTTTGAAATTCCACATAATATTCAATCTATAAATAAAGAGAGAGAGACTAATTGACGTCAGTTCATTAACGTCATTTAATTTGCTCTCAAGTTAACGTTTTAATAAATATGTCCAAATGAATAAAATGAATTTGTCAGAGAACTGTGAGAATATTCATAGTCATAATTGACTAACAAAATAATATAAATTCATATTTGTAGGACAAAGGCAGGCTGTGGTTGGTTCGAAAGGAGACAAAGGTGAAAAGGTGAGGTTTAGAATTTATTATTCAAACACCAATTAGGGAGGGGCGCATTCATTGTAAAGAACTTCTGAATCTTGTTTTCATTGATAGCATTATTATATGATGTAAGGTGACTTTGAATGGGAATATCTTATGCCTCTAATTAATGTCAACGTGCCTTTTAACGTCATTATTTTTACCCATGTATTTAGTTCAATTTAAATTAAAGTTTTTTATTAAAATCTAGGTAATTAAGTGCAGGTAGCTAAAGTTAAAAACTTAATATTTTTAATACTGGACTTCGATATTCACAAGTCAATTAGGTCGAACAACAATAAATATAATAAAAAAAAGTTTGAATTCAATGTTAGGGTGGTCGTTTCATACAGTAGTTTTTTTTTTATTTTGTATATATGTCAAGTACCTTCAATACTCTTTTGAGCTTTTGATAAATGAGTGTTATGTAGTTTTTTATTTTTTTTTAAGTTTTTTACAATAATGTGTGAAAATAAATATGACAGGAGGAATTTGTTTTTTGTTAGACACCGTTTGAGATTATTTTTTTTACTCTTATTGTTTTATTTAAAAACTCACTGTCATAGGGTGAAAAAGGCGGTCGGGGTAATGACGGCTCTCCTGGTTTTACGGGCAAAGATGGCAAGCCGGGTGAACGCGGCGATATTGGACCTTCTGGCATGCCCGGCACCTCGGGCCCGCCAGGTCCACCTGGATTGAAAGGAGAGAGAGGAGAGAGAGGTCCTCCTGGACCCATCAGCGTCACTATGGCCGGATCTGATATTATAACAGTCAAGGTACCATAATGTATTTTTAATATTAAGTTTGTTTAAATACTTTTTGGGATAAAATATAGCCTACGTCGTTCCGTAAGATGCAATCTATCTCCTTGCAAAATGGTATCGAAATCTGTCTCACAGCGGTATATGCGTGAAAAGGTAGCATACAGACAGAGTTACTTTCGCATTTATATATTTTTAAATAGAATATATTATTATATTTATAAAACTCATTCATTCAAGACTCATTTGTAATCACTTATCGATGACTAGTTGGTTGATTGATTCCCCAGCTCGTAAAGTGATATCGGGTTTTTCTGCCGCATTCGTCTTGTGGTCGTAAGAGCAACTACTACTAATACTCTAGAGTTCTTTTGTTCTATTCCCAGATTGAGCAACAAACTAAGTCGTGTGCTATATTATGGATAATATTATAGTACCTACTTACTGGAATCGATAGGTGGTATTCTTCAAAAACTCGATCAGACTAATGGTTCTAATTTAAACCATCTATAACCCATAGGTATAGGACCAATTCAAATACACACATAAGAAATTCATAAAAATCGGTGAAACCATATTAGAGTTCGTGTAAGACTAACGAACGGCAATTGATTTTTACATATTATATAACATGAAGAACTAGTATTATTTGCGTTTAAAACCCATACATTCTTAGTCATTATTACCTGTTTTTACGAGTTCAAACGATTAGGAATAACTGGTTTTCGTTATAAAAAAAGATGGAAGTTGTAATACCGTGAAAAAGTATCCAAGGTTTATTTGCACAATAACAATGAGCGCTAAGTTGGGTCAATGTTCCAATAAGATCCAAGATAACATGAATTAAAAATCAAAGTTCAAGGACGCCTCCAATATTCAGTGATGTCATCTTCTATCTATTCTAATATTTATATAAAAATCTCGTACACAGTGTTTTTTATCGGACTCCTCCGAAACGGCTTTACTGATTTTATGTTTTTTTTTTTAGTTATTTGCTAGGTCTGAGAATAAGTCAGAGGCTTTTTTCTATACCCCTACCCCCTATATTTTTAATCGTGATTTTAATATAATATGGCAGATTGTAGTATTGCAACAACTTGAAAACTGCTCGACCGATTTGAATTGAGACAGTCGACATCTAATTTAATGCGGAATTAATGTAAATAATTTTGAAAGACGTAATCAGTTCAACGTTTCAGCTATAATGTTAATACATGATAAGATAGTGATTAAAACTAACCGATAGTAGGTACCAGCTTAATGACTGTGATAAACTCCGGATAGGAAATAAAACTAGGAAAAGTAAAAGAATCAGTAAAATATGTGTTTTTGATAATCTCGACTTCGGTCCAACTTAAGCTTGCCAGGTCCACACATCCTGGTGAACAAAGTAAAACCTCTTGTTTCTCGCCGGATACTTCTCAATAGGATCAACGTTTTGCAACCTTGCAACTAGTCTCATAACGTCTCATAAATGCTTGTCGAAATAAAAACATTTCAACATTAAGTTGAATTTGAACAAAAAACCAGTTAAATTAAAGCAAAATTGTACGGTACGGCAATGAACTAACCGACTGTAAAGTCAGACAATAGTAATGATTAGATATCGTAAAATTACTACACATCTTAAGACACGCACAGTTATTTTGACCAAACCGTATTGTAACTATAATATAATAAATGAATCACAAATGATATTTATTTCTGTAAATATATCCTTTAGTGAGTTTCACAAGTCAATATAAAAAAAAATAAGGAAGTTGGTATTAGATAGTGCCGGACATAGAAGAAAAGCCGAAAGAAACTTGGAGAATCGTGGTCTCTTTTAAAGTCTAAACTCATCATCAAAATATATTAATCGAATTTCTGAAATGGCTTTTTGAAGTAAGAGTCACTGTGGCTTTAAGTAGACGAGTCCCAACCAACAGCACGCATGCAGCAGATATTTTGTAGCTCGACCATACCGTAGAATACTTCCATCAAACCTGTCCTCTAGGTCGAGACTGACGTCTGATTTAAGGCTAAAGCGCCAGCCTTGGGCGTAATTTTTTTTTCTATAATATAGGCATTTTTCTATATTATATCACTATCGTAGGAGATTTAAGTGTAAATTGTATTTTTTTACGCCTAGGTATATCTCCTACAATAACAATTTTGTAGCAATAGTTTTAATACTCAATCGTGAATAAGTTTTTGTTGATGTCGCAATTTCTACTGCCGTGTACCTAGAATAATATGTTATAGCCAAATAATTTGCGAAAAAAAATAATTTCGCGCCCAAGACTGACCTTTAGCCTTTTAGCCTTAGATAATGTGGAATTTAAGAATGATGTACAAAAACGTTTTAACCTTAAAAAGAAATAATGTAACAGGGTGATAAGGGTGACCCGGGAGTACGAGGAAGGAGAGGACGACCCGGACCTATTGGGCCGAAGGGAACTCCTGGAACTCAGGGCCCTCCTGGACTCCCAGGCAGGCCTGGGGATAAAGGAGATATCGGACTACCAGGATGGATTGTAAGTAGGAATATAGTTATAGAACAAGTTCGTAACGTACAAAATATTTTATATTATAATGTCTGTTACATTAAACAAGTAAATGATGATGTATGATCCAAAGTTGATTGAAATAAATATATAATGATAATCAAACACTTTATTGTATTTTTACGTGCTGCTCAGAATGCAAAGGTAAGTAAATTAATTTTGTATTAACTTAAAGATTTGACCTATGAGAACTCTATGATCATAACGGTCATTATCATATTTTTATAGTTTTATAAAAATATATTTTTGACTAACGTTTTTGATGACGCAATACAAAAAAAAACACTTATTTGGTCATATTTAATGAGTATGCAATTACGTGTCGACTACCAAAGATTAAGTAATTACCTACCGTATTATTTAATTTAATTTAAAGACTTTATTTCAGATAATGTTGTCCATTTGGTTAGTAACATTATTGTATTAGTCTTTAAACGGATCAATCAACATAATCTACAGTTTAATAGGTTTAGTTTTTGCCTAATAGTTTGTCATTTGGACCACCCGTATTATGTTGCAATAGGGGTGATTTTTGTAATGCATTTGTATAGCTTGACGCTATGTCGTGTGAACCTACTGCGGCATATTATCATAATTTATAATTTGTATTTTAAGTCACATTTTTTTATAGGGCCGCCCAGGGACATTGGGCCCGCCTGGACCAAAAGGAGCTGTTGGCCCGAAAGGAGAGAAAGGAGATCCAGGAGTAAACATTTTGGATGTTTCCATGGTAAGTACTTAGAAACTTTTAACCATTTTGATTTATTATTCATCATCATCAACCCATTACATTGTCCCACTGCTGGGCACGGGTCTCCTCTCAGTACGAGAGGGATTAGGCTATAGTCCGCCACGCTAGCCTACTGCGGGTTGGCAGACTTCACGCGCTGTCAAGAAAATCTCTCAGGCGTGCAGGTTTCCTTACGATGTTTTCCTTAACCGTTTAAGCGCGTGATAATTAATTATTAATACGCACATGACTTCGAAAAGTCAGAGGTGCGTGCCTTGGATTCGACCTCGAGACCACCTCACTATATCACTACACTCTCTGGATTTATTATTACTTAGGCATTAAAAAGTTACAGAAGTTAGTAAACAATAATAAATAAATAAATAATACTAATAGTTTATTTGTGTTGTATTGCTTATTAATTAACATTTTTGCCTTCGTGCCAAGCAACATTTACTTGGGTCACCACTTTACGAAAATGATAAGAACATAATATATCAAATGTCAATCTTATCCATTTTTATGTATTTTTTGTAATGTATTAACGGTAGAGAATCTGATTTGTCTCGAAAACCGACTCGACTTAAATATATTTTTGAAAGGAAACATACATAAAATAAATAAAAGCACTGGCCCCTTCGATTTAATAAAAATACTACTGTCCTCCTCCCTAAGTAGGTACATTCCTATATTATATACCTACAATAAAAATAAAATTAATAACTACAACTACACTCAATATGTCACTATAAAAAAATCAAAATCACCTTCAGTTTTTTCCAAAGTTTGCAATTTTAAATTTAAGCTTTTCCTAAATATCATGGTTGGACAATTGCAAACATAAAAAATACATAGTCTAATCGGTTCAGTCGTTCTAGATTATCATGACAATTTCTCACGTCTCCTCAATTTTAGAGGTAGTCCACCAATAAAACCTTCTGAAACAATTCCCGTTGGTTCTGGTAATGGTTCTTGGACGCTGCACGCAGCTGGTTCAACGGAATACTTCTGCAGAACAGCTGCTAACCCTGCCATAGACTGCATTTGTCCTAATCTAGCACCTGAAATAAATATTGTGGATGTCAAAAAAAAATCGCGTATTTGGGTCCAGTTTATTAGCTACTGATTAGCATTAGATAAATGTTTGCAGTGGCTGTATTTGATTTTATTATTTTCTTTCGTGCTAATGAGTAGTTGCTATAATATAACGTCATCAATGACGTAATACGAGCGATATTGTTTGAATATTCTCATCATAGCCAGATATTTTAACTAAGTATTTTTGGAATTTGTTGTTGAAGTTATTTAAAAAATACTAGCTACTGCCCGCGGTTTGACTCGCGCCCTAAAAGACTAATCTTATGATTCATTGTCTTATGAAATTATTATTTGCACATAGTAAGCTTATTAAACTTAAAATAGTAATATGATTATCATTAGAACTTACCAACACAAGATCTGGGTCCTTCTCCAAATGGCAAAAACACAAAATTCTTTATATCATCCTTAGTGCCGTCAGTAAATCTTTCAGGGTCAAACCTATTTGGTTCTCTAAAGTATTTTTCATCTCTGTGAATCGCTTGTATAGGAATCAGCACCTTTACACCTTCATTAATAGACACGTTAATTTCCGGAATAGTGTATTCTGGAACACTGCACATTCTCATTAAAAATCCCACTGAAGGATACATCCTCATTGATTCGTAGAATGCCATTTCCAAATATTTCATTTCTTTAATAGCATCGTAACTTATTTTATTGTTATGTCTAGCTAATACCATATCGATTTCTTTCTGTACTTTCTCTTGATATTCAGGGTGAAATGCTAATTGATGTAAAGTGTAACTTGAAGCAGTAGATGAGGTTTCAAAACCAGCTCCGAAGAACACGAACGCTTGTGCGGTCATAATTAAATCATCCATTTCTAGTTCTACTATTTTGGATGAACCGTCTGGATTCTTTGTTTCAATGGACTCTCCTATTATTTTACCTTTTTGCCTGAGCTCCAACATCATATCGATGAAATCATTTCTACCTGATGGTTTGTAATCTCTATTTTTCACAACCGTTTGAACTAAATGTGTCATATTAGTTTCTAACTCTGGCGCTAAGAAATGCAAATTTTTACACAATTCAGGAAACATTATTTTCAAAGCTCCCGCTACAGCGTCTCTGAATCGCCTTTCGAAAATCCTTTTGCCTAGCTTCCTGAAGTGGGAATTTTCATCAGTCAAAGAATCCATATCTATACCAAAAGCACAGACGCCGATAAAATCAGTAGTATACCTTGCCATAAGTTCTCTGACATCATAGTATTCCCTGTCAACAACTTCTTCGGTGATAACTTGCAACTTTTCCGCTCTATCTGTGATTATATGAAACATTGCCTTCAACTTGCCCGTGCTAAATGCAGGAGTAAATCTTTGTCTGATCAAACGCCACAAATCGCCATCAGCGAAGAATATATTTTTTAACAGAGGTTCTATTACTTTCTTATGAGAATTAAAACCTCTTGAATAAAAACAATGGAAGTCCGTGACAAGAATACGTTTGATTATTTCGGGGTCTCTTATGACCAATTCTGGACTGGTACCCCTGTAGAACCCAACGACCTTTTCATCTGGATATTTTTTGTATGCGTCCGTCGCCATCATTGCCATACTCGCTCGTTGTAAAAACTGTCTTAAATTTGTTCCGAAGATGGCTATAGGTTTGTCATGTTTAATACCTCTTTTCTTCCAATAATTGAAAGTCCGCACTCCATAGAAATAAAGTGACACTAAAATAAGTAGCACAATGATCAAAAACATTGTTACGAGTCAATTCACATGCACGCACTAGCTTTGTCCACACTACACGCGATCCCCACGATAACTACCGGCGAATCTCGTCCGCATTACTATTAAGGCACGCTCGTACCTACATTGTACTTTGTCCACGTTGAATATCTGTGTTCACGATATCTGTTTTTTTTATCTACACAAAACTGTTAATCACTTGTATTGATAATAATTTTGATAAAATAATATATAGCAAATCACAATAATGTTCTATGCTTATTTTATTTCGATTGACATTATTATTTATTATCTGGATCCGCATTTAAAGTAAGGTTAAAAGCCAAGTACAAATATTGGTTTAAGATAAATAATGGCTTAAAGAATTCTGTCGTCATTAATAAATACTATTGACTTGCGGACTGCCTCATTACTGTAGTAGCTCTAAGCGCCACTGCTGCGCTAGAGGTCCTGGGTTCGATTCCCAGGTCGAACGGTGTTATTGAATTTTTCCAGGTCGTTCTCAGGAGCTTGGAGTTTGGCTTTTATGCCTGGTTAATGGACTAATGCAGCGATGAACTATGGATGGTACGGTATCTATACATATTAGTATCTCCTCCTCTGCCTAACTCTTCGGAGGATACAAGCGCGATGGTATGTTATGTTATGTTATTAGTACTGTTAGGTATGCTCATATTATATTATCAAGATTTACCTACTGATATTCAACATTTGTAAAAAAATATCTAATGGAGTAACCGATTTTTATCCAAATGAGGTATAGTGCGCTTTATTTTCCTTTTGGGTTTGTTTAAGTTATTACTTACCCCAAGATTATCGTAAGACATTGTTTTCGTAGATACTTTGATAAAATCATAAGATAGCACAATTCAGTCCCAAACATTGTTTTGCAAAAATATATTTCTTAACGGAAAAATAATAACATCCTCCGTGACCCTCAACCTCTTTATAGCAAAATTATGCTGAGACGGGAGCTACACCATAAAACAAAGTTCCAACCCCAGCGACGCCATAAACTGAGATTTTGTGTGTCATCCTTAAGCTTACAACTTTGGACTTTATAGGGAACTCTCTTTAACATGTTTATTATGTTTATACGCTTCTCTTTTTACTTAGGTATGATATACTTACTTTAAGAAGTTAAGTCATATTATATTTTTGACATGAATGTGTCTCATACTTGACGGAAAGCACAACAGGATCTAAGATGCAGAAGCAATTCATGACGTAAATATTTATTCATTTCGGATACGGCTCCCATGAATTTTAAAGAAACACACAAAAACTGTTAGGCCTAGCTTTCTAGTAAACAAATCTACTGAAAGGTTTGTTACTGAAATCGGCCGTTAATCAATTGTTATTTTGAAACTGTAGTATTTTTGTTTCCTTAGCATGCCATCACGCCTGTATTCCCTGAAGGGTTAGGCAGAAACGTACTAATGTTCACCCACGCCTCACCGATATGATTAAGTCCCATGTAATAGAGGGCAAGTGTTTTCTTAGCAGTTTTGTAATTATATTGAATATATTGAAAGTGGTAATTTTAGTCCCTCCCTCCCCTTTTATAGACCATTTGTATGACTATACTGGCTCTAATAGTTTACTCACAGCACTTCACGCCAAAATCTTCGAAAAAACAGTATACGCTCTAATAAGTTTCAGCAACACGGCGAAGAGCTCATTACTGAAATCAGAGGCCCAACAGGCCTTACAGTATTATGTTATGTAATTAATGCAAATAAAATTACAGTTCATGCTAAGAGATTTAAAACAATTATAATTTATCATATAATAAATTATTAATTTGCATAATTATGATTACGAAAAGATAGGCATTGACATTGAGTGCTCAGATGCTGGGAACCTTCTTTTAATTTTAACTAATGTCATTTACTTCCAATGGCCTCAGATCCTGTTTACGCTTGTACCAGTGAATAATGATACACATTTTATTTATAAGAGCGTCCATGGAGTTGCTTGCCGGATTCTTCTCCAAAAGAAAGCGTTTCATAAACGCTTGTAAAAACTTATTGATATAAAAACATTTGAACTTGAACTTATATTCGGACTTAGACCCACGATTTGATGGTCGAATGGTCATCATTATCACAAGGCTATCTCTGCTTGAATAACATAAGTATAATGATGTAACATAATAATAATGTACTTAATGCTAAAATTTAACATAACATACCATCATGACTGTATTCCCCGGAAGATTAGGCAGAGGTGTATAAATATACACCTACACTTCGCCGGTATGGTTAGGTCCCATATAATAGGGGGCGAGCCTATTGCCATTAACCGGGACGAAATCCGGACTCCGAGCTGTTACTGAGAATTTCATAGAAAAACCCAATAACACTTTGCTCGACCTGGGGATCGAACCCAGGACCTCTAACGTAGCAGTCATGCTAAGGACCACTAGACTAATGAGGCAGTCTAACATAGGCTATGCTAACATAATGTCTTTGGTTAAATGTCTGACTCAGTTAAAAAATAAAATAAAATTAAAATAACTGGTTAGAAAGGAAATTGATTAACATGTTTTTTACCCAGTCAAACCTTTGCATTTATCTCCGGCGAAGGTTAATCTGACACACGGAATACCTTTTAATATTATATTTGTCAACGATTTGTTTTAGATTTGGCTCTTGAAAGATTCTTGGTTGATAGTAATATCCACATTGTGCACCAATTTTTTTTTTATATCTTTCTTTTCTTTTGTATTTTCTTTATAATATTTCATTATCACAAGTTTTTTCCATTTCACTTTACCATTGACAGAATTGTCGACAACGTTACACTTGCTATTAAAAAAAAAGATTCTTGGTTAGGCAGAGTGCGAAATTCATCACATAGATGTTTGATTATCTCAAATTATTACGACTCATTTATGTCCTGTAATTTCACCGGTTAATTAACCGGAACACAGTGAGTATGATTGCTTAGCGGCAGAATATTTAACAATCCGGTGGTACCAACCCATGAACCAACTTCAAAGACACCATTTTTTTATTTTGCTCCAGATTCTCCTTTAATTGGTCCATATATTATTATATTTGTTTCTATTTCTTCCAACAGTTCAAAGGAGACAAGGGCGAGCGTGGATTCGACGGTCTCCCTGGTCTGCCTGGAGTACCAGGTCCTGCTGGGCCTCCTGGCCCATCTGGGTCTCTCTCCGAGGCGGTTCAGTACCTGCCCGGACCCCCTGGGCCACCGGGCCCACCCGGACCTCCTGGCTCACCGGGAGTGTCTATAGTTGGGCCGAAAGGAGAGCCAGGCTTCACTCAATATGAAGAACACCCCGTTCATGGAAACACCAAATTCTATGGAAGGCCAAGTAAGTCGCTTTTGGTTTTTAAATAATATGGGAGAAAAATAAAGCACTTTGAATGAAAATGTATAATAATGGAGAGACTATAATAATATCAAATCATTTGTAATTTGAAGCAATTTATGTACCTTCATAAGGGTATATAAAAGTTATTATATATATATACTATAATACTAAGTATACTCGTGTTGTGTATTAAATAATTAATGCAACCCAGATAAAAAACAAGATACTCTAAATGTGAAGGTAACGCAATCCAGTTTTTGTTTAAACACCAAAATCTTGGTACATGACCATTGAAATGATCATGCATTTATCTCGTGTTCTTGACTCTATTAATTATTATTATCTTCCATTTATTTTCCAACATATTTGTTTAAATTATTATAATTATTAAAAAGACTAAGAAAGTGAAGATATTTTATTATCTTATTTATTTATATATCTCTGTTTGTTCACGCTGCCCTATGACAGTCGTAAAGAGTCCTCTTGATGAACTCAAGGCTCTAAAGGAACTCAAAGACCTGAGGGAAAGGGACAGAGACAGACACGGTAAGTTACGCTGACCATAGAAAGAACGAGACAAAAAGTATATTACAAGTACCTACGTCTGGTTTTACTTGCGTGAGTACGGAGGCCGACGATCTTTGAATTCGTACGTCGAGATTTTTTTGCATACAAAATTTTGAGAAACAACTTTTTTTTTGCCCTTGCACCTTTTAAATGTATTTTATATAGATATAGGCAGTGTTGTTTTTTGGTTACAACATAACTGTCTGTCAGATTTTTATGTTTTTATTTTTGTATGAAATTCTCAGTAGTAGCTCGGAGTTTGGATATGTGCCCGGTATGCCAATAGGCTCGCCCCCTATTACATAGGACCTAAATAGACGTACCAACTAACTGTGGGTATACATAAGTACACCTCTGCCTACCCTTCGGGGAATACCTACAGACGTGATAGTATATAGTCTTATGTTTTATTATATCTGTATAAAATAGTTTTTTTTTTTCAATGTCTAATATTCGCTTGTTAGAAACCATTATGTTAATAAGGACTGTCATAACAGATACCTACATAATATATAATAATATTTTTTATTATGAACATCTTACATGTGCGTCTTTAGTTGAGACCCTGACCTCTAAACTAGTAAAAATACTGTATCTTGAAGGCCAGTTCCACATAAGAATAGAGTTGAATGGACTTTCAATCAATCGTTTATTTCGTAAAACACAGGTACAGTGATATTAAATAAATAGTAGTGTAGTATAGACCATTGTGTTCCGCCGATAGGCATACGAAAATATATTAAGAACAATATGTTAAACTCAAAAATAAAATTATAGTATAAATAGCTTTTGCCCGCAACTTCGTCCGCGTGGAATAGATTTTCCCCAATCCTGTGGGAATTTCCCAAAATATCGTTATAAATTAAAGCCTATATGTTATTCTGATGTATAAACAATAATACTGTAAAGTTTCATCAAAATCAGTTCAGTAGTTTTTACGTGAAAGAGTTACAAACATCCATCCATCCATCCTCACGAACTTACACATTTATAATATTAGTAGGATAGGATTCAGGCCAATTAAGTAAATAGTATGTGTCCTGATAATTGTAATTATTAAACAAGCAAGTACAAGCCAAATTCAATCAATTAAATATCTATTCAATGTCTATTTATAAATTAGTTCAATAAGAATATCACCAATAGTAATGTCAGTAGATATAACTTACAATTGATCATTGAGAAATTATGTTATAGAATAATACGCTTTATCAATAAGTATTTTCGAGTATCATTTTTGTCAATTCCGTGTGATGTCAACCTCGCTTTGCTGGCGAATTCCTGCGGCATGCCAGCTGAACTCCACTTATACGAACGCTTTCTACGAAGCATAAAGTATAATTATTCACATTTGAAAATTGCTAAGGGACTACTACTACTGATAATGTTTTCACATAACGTACCATCACGCCTGTATTCCCTGAAGGATTAGGCAGAGGTGTACAAATGCACACCCACGCTTCGCCGGTACGCTTAGGTCCCATGTAATAGGGGGCGAGCCTATTGCCATTAACCTGGCACAAATCCAGACTACGAGCAGAAAATTTCATAGAAAATCTCAATTACACTATTCTCGACCTGGAAATTAAACCGAGGACCTCTATTGTACCTACTAAATGTCATGTCACACAGCCTGATATAGTTGGTTGGCTAATTAACCCCTCCAATTTTGGTAGCTGGTAGTTTTGTCAGTTGCCATTTCAATGCAAACATTGCAATTAGTTTAGTTTATGGTTGTTGTGCATCGGAGGGCCGAGGATAAAAACTTTTTTTTTCTTACAAAATATGAATTGCCTCTATAGAAATTTACAATTTAAAAATATTTCGTTATCTCGCATTACGAAATCCGTGCTTTCGTACAATGTTTCAAGATAATATAGGTACAAAGGTAAAATATAATAGATAATATGGGAATTAGCAAATATAGGTACCTACGTAAATTGTTTGTGGTTATCAGAGATATCAGTACTTCTATATCTTATTATACGCAAAAAAATTAAAACTTAACATAAAACTTGAGTTAAGCTTAATTAATTCTGCATGGAATTATTCACATTAGCAGTAATTAGTGATATTTTTAACCTGCCTACTAACAATTATTAATTATTATATACATTAACTGATGGCCGGGCAGCGAGACAGAATTGTGCTACTTAAGTATCATTTAAATTCTCATTAGATACGTCGTACGAAAAACTACATTAAAATTTACTAAAAATGTATTTATTTAAAGCTTTCATAACATTAAATAATTAAAATAAATACAATATACCAACGCCAGTATTCCCCGAAAGGGTAGGCAGAGTGTAGGTAAAAAAATACTACAAGGCAAGCATATTTGGTCTTTTAACCGGGCACAAATCCAAACGGCGCTACTGACTGATATTCATAAAAAAAGAAAACTATAAAACTAAGCTAAACCCGGGAATCGGACCCAGGACCTTTAGCGTATCAGTCGCGCTTAGGATCACTAGAAAAATTAAGCAAACAAACTTTAAATCATTCGATTTTTCAGCCGAAATCGGTTAAACTTAACCCCAACGCCAAACGTAGCGGTTATGGTTAATCCGCCAATACTGTTGGGCCAAGTGTCGAGGATCGAGATTTGCTTCTATTGGGAAACGAACGTTCCCAATAGTTAATCATCGTTTCGAGTCTGGTATGTGCATTGTGCCAGTTAGTTGTATGTTTATAAAGTCCTCCACTTTGGTCACACAGGAGTGACCAAATAGTACGGGTGTCATCTTTAGAAAAAACAAAAAAAAAAAACGATTTATTCAGATGCCATTTGGTTTTGCAATGACCTTTAGGTTACTTTTTAGTTTTTACTTCTCGTTGCTCACGCATTTAGATAAGGCGTTATAAAATAATATTAATGTCACTTGAAGTGGAACACATTTAAATCCTTTGCAGAAATCCGGAGTTTGTTAAGGTAGCAAGGTCCAAGAAACATCGGTCCATGAGAATTTCTCTTGAATAAGTACCTAATAATATTACAAAGGTTCAATAGATAGATATATACATAGATAATTAGATAGATTAAATATAAAACACAGAGAGAATCTGAGCCCATATTGATGATTCACAAAAATGCACCGTATCCGTATTAAATTAAGACAAACATTTCAGGACCTTTGCAGTCACACCCTGCGGCTGTCCATCACACAGAAGAATCTAATAAGTCAATTCCAGGAGCAGCCGTTTTCCAAACTACTGAAGAAATGTTAAAGGTACCGTGTAAATTATAAGTCTCTTTGCCAAATTCTTAATTTAAATTGGCGCGTAAACGGGATTCCCGTAGGTAGAAGTTAGTTTTAAATAATCCTATACACAGTTCAAGTTTTATTTCACCTAATATTTGATTCTAGCTCGCATCATCGAGTCCTGTCGGCGCGCTAGCTTACGTAGTCGAAGAGCAAGCTTTGTTTGTCAAAGTTAATTCCGGCTGGCAGTACGTACTGGTGAGTTTTGTTCAAACTAACTGCATAAGCTTCGGATTTTGGGCAAATTGAATGGGATAGAGTTCCGACAATTTGAATACCGGCGCAAACTAATACCTATTTCTGGATCGTCTGATATGAAATTAAATTTACCGAGAAATTTAAAATACTCGTTTAAATATTCACTTTCTTATACTTGTAAAAAAACTATAGAAAATGCTAATATACTTCATTAAGGTTTACGTTGGTATTGGAGGTTTACTGAAGTGAAAGAACTGAACTGCTGAATTTGTCTTAGTTGATATGCTAAGCAAAAATATGCTGACATTATTGACTGAAGGGCCATGTAAGCATTGAAGCCATTGAGCAATCGCGACTGGCCAGTTGAGGTCTCAAAATGATCACGAACTAGTATTAGGTACATTTGTTCGAAATAAGTAAGCCGATCGGAAGTTGTCTGCAAGTGGTTTAGAAGTGGTAAATTTTAATAGAAAGAGTCGGTGTAAAGATAATTAGAGTCGTATGTGTTTCACATTCCTAATTATTTTGTTTACTAATTTCGATATTTATGTATTAAAACACTTATTTAAACGATTTTATCACCGCGGTAGTTCGGAACGGCTAACTTCCGATCCGCTTACTTATTTCGAACAAACTGTACTACTGTCGTTGCCGCTTTTATCAAGCAGCCATTAACTATGTTTGTATTACACAATATTTAAAAAAAAGGAGGCGAACACTGATACAAGGAACCTCAAAACATGAATGAATGACCCATGGTTATACAACAAATAGGTAAACCTCCCTCTATGGTTTCATGGAAACAGGTATTCGTTTTTTAGTGGAAATATAAAGTAAAAAGAAATCTGCTCTCTGGTTAATTTCTGCTTTTACTATAATTATATTTCATGGTCATCTAGGATCAATTTAAAAATTTTATTTATATATCAAGTTCTAGTTTACTATTATTGTATGCCTTTAACAGCTGGGTTCACTGGTAACGCAGTCTGCGCCTACGCACCCGACACCAGCGCCCGCGCCAGCGCCGCCCATGCCTGCCGCTAGTTTAGTTCATGTGCCTCCAATATCCAACCTTGTTGAAAATTCACCTGCTGTTGGACCGAGCGTAAGTGTTCTATATCTAATTATTTCATATCACAAGATACCTCTTACTGTATTAAAGCCACCAATGTTGAAGTAACTACGTTCGTAGCGACAGACTATTTTAGCGAAAAAAAAAATATCTCAGTGAGAGTTCGATGTGCCTTTCATTTTTTTTATAGCTTTAAAAATAATTTCTGTTCCATCTACTAAATTTCTGTCGTCACCAGCTCCACCTGGCGGCTTTAAACGAACCGTTGTCAGGCAATATGCATGGAATACGTCGTGCCGACTACGCGTGCTACAGACAGGGAAGACGCGCCGGCTTCAGAGGCACCTTTAGGGCTATGCTCACTAGCAAGTAAGTTAAACAATAAATCACCTCACGTTCTCACCTCACTGCGGATTACGTCACCGTCAACTAAATGCAGACGAGCGTACAGATTGTTCGAAATAAGTAAGCCGATCGGAAGTTAGCCGTTCCGAACTACCGCGGTGATAAAATCGTTCAATTAAGTGTTTCAATACATAAATATCGATATTAGTAAACAAAATAATTAGAAATGTGAAACATATACGACCCTAATTATCTTAACACCGACTCTTTCTATTAAAATTGACCACTTCTAAACCACTTGCAGACAACTTCCGATCGACTTTCTTATTTCGAACAAACTGTAATCAGCGATGAAAGTATTCTGAACGGCTCAAACAGAGGTCATGATGATGAATTAAGTTTGTTTTAGCGACATCTGTTTTGACTGGAAGAAGAGTCTGAGACAGTTTAAACGGATTAGGAAAAAACAGTAACACTGGAAATTATAAAAAATAAAATAAATATTGTATCAATGCAGCATCATTTACTACTGGAAGAGAAGACTTTACCAGTAACAGATGACCAAATAATCAAAATTAAGTAGTTGGATTTGTAAACAATCACTACGATGATCAGAGTTCAAATTAAAATAAAGTCTATGGAACACTTGACCCTTTTCAATATCAATTTGCGAACAAAACAGTGCCTTCAAAAGCAAACCTCATCGGACAACGCGAAGTAACAAATGAATCTACTTAGCAAGTTTTTTTCCAGGATCCAAAATCTGAACTCTATAGTGAGTTACTCGGATCGCCACCTACCCGTCGTCAATACACAAGGAGAGGTTCTATTCAAGTCCTTCTCGGATATCTTCGACGGTAGTGGTGCACTCACAGCTGGTGCCAGGATCTACAGCTTCAATGGTCGAAACATTCTTACGGACTCGCATTGGTAAGAAAATCTTTTTAAGACCTTTTTATTTCTTGGAAGATATTCAAATTTTTGAACTCAATTTAAAAATCGATATCTAATCTATCTAAGCGTGCCTTGCGTAGAACCACCAAATGCACACTGAAAATATAATTATAAATATATCTAGAAATTCCTTGTCATTTTGATGCCAATAAAGTGTGACAGGGCTATTTATAACGATAAAATTATCAAAAACAAAATTTTCTATCTACAAAAAGAGGTTGTATCGACTGAACAGTCTATTTTATACGCGAAATACTTTGGTGCTGGTCTTGACATTTCATGACACATTTCACATGACACAGTCTATGATGATGACATTGACACTCATCAATGTCATCATCATAGACTTCATCATCTTCGTCACAATCTTTATCATAAACCTCATGGTAATCATCATAGACTCCTATCTATGCTATCACTGCTATCATCATTATCGTCATCAACATAGACCTGTTTTTATGTCCTGTGATACTCTTAAGATAGATCAATACAGTCATGTTCACCATAGAAATAAAATAATTACAAAAAAAATTCACTGCATCACGTATGTCCATACAGCAAAACCAATAGGCAGCTTTAAACAAAAGACCATATTGCAAGGTTTGGATATCTGTTACAAATTCACGAACTCCATTGTTATGGTTTTGTATGTGTGGCCGACTGGCAGTATTTGTTCCTCTTCCTGGATACCTACGTGATATTAAAAACGGGTGATTTTTAGGGATTGATTTGGATGCTTCCAAATTCTTCGTTTTTACGTAGCCTTTATTTACGTCTGTTTATAGTACTTATAATGTTTTTTAAATCATTTTCCTCATTTACTTTTTGCTTACTTTCTGTATAGATTAAATTAATTATAAAAACCTACGGAACCCCTTTGAACCCCCTGAACCCGCTAATCGAATGATGAATTTTGGTATAGAAATAGATTCGACCTTGAAGAATATCGTAGGCTTCTTTAGTTTCAAAAAGTCCTTTTGGATGCATGTGAAACCGCGTGCAACAGCTTGTATATTATAAAAATTATCCATAATTATTTTTCTGTATTAATGTACTCTCCTATTCCTAGGCCTCAAAAAGTGATATGGCACGGATCCCGTACGGATGGTGAGCGCGCTACGGACAGTTACTGCGAAGAGTGGCAGAATGGTGACCCTGCCAACCGCGGTCTTGGCTCCTCCCTATACACACACAAACTACTGGCACAAGAGAGGTAAAGAATTACTTCTACAGGGAGGCTGAAATGACCTTTGTTTGATGAATCACCATATGATTCACGGACACGGTTCGACGACGTGCGATATTTTGCCGGAATTACCACTATAAAATTAACTTTAATTATATAGGCTTTTTTAACAATGAGAGGTCAGCCTATACTGGATATTTATAGCTCGAAATGTGATTAATTAAAACTGATCATATTAGCGCCCCATGTAGATGTTTCCTACTTATTAATTATAAATAGTGCTCCTGCACTGTCCTGGTGTCGACACATACAGGGCACCTCGGCAACCCGAGTACTCTCCGAGAGGCCGTAGGCAACATTGGGCGCTTGTCCGCCTTTCTCGAGGAGTTGGGGTGGTTTGATTAAAAACCCAACATAGCCCCACCCACACGCAAAATACGCGCTTAGTCGTGGAGTTGCGGAAAATAGCCCGCTATACCAATACCAATACCAAAAAATACTTATAAATATAATCATAGGTCTCGACATAATGCAATGCTCGTCAAAGTTTTCAAACTCATGTCGTCAGTACTACCTATACCTGCCTGAGATGTCCAATTTCTCTACCACTTTCTACATTTAAGCTATCCGTGTAATTAGCCGGAGGATCGCAGGTTTGACTCCTGCTTGAGATCGTTTTTTGATATTTTTATCGTATTTGACCAGTATTTCATCTTAAGAATGATTCTGTATACCTTGGAGTTTGGATATGAACCCGATTAATGGCAATAGACTGCCCCCATTATAATATATGTCACCTAAAATATCGGCAAAATGTGGGTATACATGCAATCCTACATCCTAGTACACCTCTGCCGAGCCCTTCGAGAATATAGGCGTCATGGTATGAATTTATTAGTTACTCATGCTATTCACCTACGAATCACATTCAATGAAGCTTGGGAATATTTTGTTTATTTACGACGAATATTACAACTACCAATATTGACAGGGAATTGATTTGTTTGCTTGTATTATTGACATTGAACAAACTATTACTCTGGATTTTGCACGATTTCCATTACATACTGTATATTTTGAAAACTATCATGTTCTGTTTTATTGACAGATATCCGTGCAATAATCACTTCATAGTACTCTGTGTGGAAGTAGCTTCAGAATTAAATTCAAGAAGGAAAAGAGAGACACCAAGGTAAGACATCAAAAAACCACATTGAAATACAAGACATTTTGATGCAAGAAGTGGCCAAAAGAACAAAAGAAAGTCTAGCCTATGTATCTCCTATACTAGAACTAGAATAAAAACGACTAACATAATCTCTTCCAGATATAATGCGACACGCACACTCGATGACGACTATCTGTACAATGCTGAAGAATATCAACAGCTACTGAACGAAATATTTGCTCAACCGTTTAGAGAAAATTAATTGTGACGTCATCGTTTATTTATGTTACGTCAGATAACGGCTCATATTGTTCGAAATCGTATGATTTGTATAGATGTTGTTCGCTATCTATATATGCAACTAAAACATCCAAAGAAAGTTTTTCAGACAGTTCTGAAGAGAGGATTAAATGTAAACTTTAAAATTAAAGATTGGCAATTTAAAAATATCTCTTCAAAGACGTAGAAATTGAATTTTGGTAATATTTTAATTGTTTTTTGGATAGATAGTTAAAAGAAAAGCAACTCTCTCATTGTATGATACGTTCGAACACAAATACAAACGTCTGCCGTTGTATTTTGCTTCTATATTCAAACGCCCAACATATAAAAACTATTTAGCCAAATTCAGAAATTGCGGGCGATTTCGAAATGAGATTAGGATCAAGTCTCGAAGCTTGGTGTTCATAAGAGATTCCTATTAAATTAAGCGTTATAAGCTTAAGCCACAGAAAGTTACTACAGACCTACATTCGTATTACTGTATGTATAGAAAATGTAATTAGTTCTGCGCTTCGTACTGCGCTTAGGATGTTTGTAAATATTTTTTGTAAAATTATGTATTGATTGGATTGTAAAATTAGAATGGCTATGAATCGTCTCTCGTTGAAGAATACGTTCAATGAAAATGAAAACCATCTGAGTGATAGCAGAAATCTTACCAAATCTTTATGTAACCCAACTAGTACAAGTAATTA
The DNA here is from genome assembly GCA_958496365.1 of Subacronicta megacephala. NCBI lineage: Eukaryota > Metazoa > Arthropoda > Insecta > Lepidoptera > Noctuidae > Subacronicta > Subacronicta megacephala. Next base: position 5,370,779 of record OY292526.1, read on the forward strand.
TTTAGTTTATTTAAAGGGGTAACGAAATAAATAGAGGTTACTAAAAAGGAATTCCAGTTTCCCAACTGAATTCTATAAATTAAAAATACTATTACTTTTTAAGGGCCTATTTTTCAATAGCTAAGTATATTGAATCGGACGAATAGAGACATCTTGACAGTTCTTGTATTCAAAGACTATCCGTCTAATAAAATTTATCTGATTGTTGAAAAATCATCCCTAATTATGGTAATTAAACTTTGAAGCAGTCTAATTCCTGCATCTTTAAATCTTGAGACGATTCTTATGTCTTATTATAAATTATACTTATTTATAGACACAATACCAATGTTTGTGATTTATTCGAAATAATAATTTGAGACTGTACATACTATTATTATGCGAAAAATATATATTATTGTGTTTAAGACGATGGAAGTATTTCAACTTAGTACCATTATAATTATTATCAATTCTTGAGTAGCAAAAAACATGTTAACTAACATGACATGTAATTGACTGATTTTTTTACTTAAACAGTTATGTGATTAGTTTTTTGCAGACATGACAAGATAATAGTCTCAAAGTTGGAATTCCTCGTATGATAAAACAAAACACAAAAACGAAAATAAATGTTAAATTGATTATCCTCTAAAAAAAAAATACGGACACTAGGAAAATAATAGATTCTACATTACTTAAATAAGTAGTCCGCTCACGATCACAAGATCCCAGTTCCAGATTCATTTCATCCCTGGTCATGTCTGCCTTTACACTGTAATACCATTCGACAATAAAATATTTTCACTGCGTAAATTTACATTGTACTCTGGTGATACGCGTAATTATAATAATATACCTGCATACCTACTACTGTACTGATTTCTCACTCTTCAAAAACATGATATTGAAAAAATAAATTAACTTGTTTCACTACCTACTGGGTGTATTCATCCATTTAAAAAAAAAATAGTATTACAACGAGAATTTTAATATTTTTTCCTAAACATGGGTCGTTAATCCCCTAGGTATGGAAAAAAATTGCCTAGTTGGCGAATAATTATATAACAGGTCTGGTGGATATTTTCTCACGAAAAGTTATTGACAAAGTCAAAATTATATTGGTCCATTATAGGTATTATTAAAATGATACAGTTTCGTTAGATTTATCACGCTTACGTTTGTCGAGTCATCCTGTATAATGAATTAGTATTTAATATTTTTTTATTATATTTAACTACTTTTGTAAGTAAAACTTGGTCCATATACTTGACTTTTAGAACAAAATATCCCAAATAACCTAACTAATTACTTTTTTAAATGCCTTTTATTCTTATTTTTATTGAGCCATTGGCATGCAACTTCCTTTTCATGATTTTATGAATAGAACTGCTTATAAACAATATTATAATTAATATGGCAAATATATTCGATTGTTCGTTCTTAAACTTCTGGAGCGTCAAAACCCAAATTGCGTCTTACATCACAGCCCGAAAGTCCAAAATTGAGTTTGGCCTTTCCACCCTTTATATAACGTGCCATTCGAAGATACAATAAAAGTCTGATTTTATTTGCTACCTAAACATTGTATTTATACTAGACATAGAAGTAGTGATGTATCTACCTGTAATTTTTTACCAGTAATTGTAATTTTAATTAACTAGTCTAACACTGTTTCATTGTTTTTGTAAGCTTTCTCACATCTTTAAATGAAATTATAAATAAATACATTGTTATTTTAAGTAACAACAGCACGTTGATAATATTTACTATTTTAGGCTGCATTTCACCATGTCAAAGTAGCCGCTACTATACGAATAAATTCAAAAATGGAACAGAATTTATATGAAGAGCCGAGTAATTTAACGGGATCTTATTCGATGTTGGTGGAATTCAGGCTTAAAAGAATTGTAAGTTTTTTTTTTTGTCCTATTGTCCTATTGTAAAAAATAATTCAGAGGCTTACAAAAGCAGTCAACCAGTTCAAAATATGGTTACAACATGACATACCGACAAGCATTTACGAAATAATCGTTATTATATCGCTTTACATCGATTTAATTTACAATTACGTGTATTATATAACGAACGACTGTATTTCTATTGATAAGTAAAAAATAAATGTTTTCACGACGATGTAAAAAGCGTTTTATTTTGTTTATGTAGGTAAGTATCTAAGTATCTACTTACAAAGGGTAGTGATAGCCTAATGGTATGACCCTTGAACTGCTGAGTCAAAGATCTCACCTCAAAATTTTTAAAGTCATGTGCGTACGAAGAAATACATTGTAAGGAAACCTGCATGCCTGAGAGATTTTCTTGACTAGCTCTAACTAGCTAGCCTTCCAATCCTTAGAAGGCTAGCGGGGCGAACTTTTGCCTAATCTCTCTCTTTCTGAGGGGAGACCCATACCCAGTAATGTAATGGATTGATGATGATGATGACAACTGCAACTAATTGCAACCTGGGTTTGAATTTATAATTTTATAAATGTGGCAGCATTTTTTTTTAATACATATTCGAACGCTAAAGTATAATTTTGTACTTCCGTCCATGTTTTAAATAACCTTGATGAAATAATAACAAAAACTGCACAAGTGAGACAAAAAATGCTTCAAAACAAGCATTGTTAATTTTACCTCACAGTGGCACACGAAAGAGGCTACATAAAAAAAAATGGCAATCGTTAGAAATATCAATTAAGTATAGGAAGCGGTTAAAAATATACCTACTAAGATAATAATATAATATATCTACCGGAGGAGATCATTACAAAATACGAGCAAAACCTACAATCTATTATAATACCTCCCTTTTATCACTAGCAAAGTATCAAAGATATGGTGACTTTCGGAGGGCCTCATATTGACATTTTACCCCTTGGTGTTGCAGGTCGCGCGTGCAACCTGCAGACTCAAAAACAACCTAATTGTGTTACATAGCCTATAGGCAGCAAAGCGTTATGCTTGACTGGTGACCAAAATAGCAAATCAAAAAAGTCGTGTGTCGTACCAAATCAGAAGCGGGGGTAGCCTAATGACTGGGGCGTCGGACTTGCGATCGTTTGGTTGCCGGTTCAAAACCCACCTATTGAACTACCGACGTGAACCCACTCCTGACACAAGAATTTAGCTTAGCACGAGAGGTTAACGAGAATACTAGTAATATGCGACCCCAAACTAGCAAGCTTTATAAAGAAAAAGTAAAATGCCAGAAAAAAAATGTCGCAAAGTCAACAAAAAAACAAACGGGAAATGTAAGAGATGTAACAAAATATGTGAATAATAGCTCCGTAATTCATGATTAGTACGTTATCATCAATCAGACATAAATAAACATCTTAAATAGCGAAATAGAAGCAATTTCAGATATCATTGACAGCACGATCTATTGAAACGCTCTCTCTAGAAATTTGAAGGTAAGTTCTGTTAGCAACACAGACGGGCCTGCGATTGGCAGTCTAATTGATTTCAACTCAAACGCAGTCAGGTAAGCGAATTTTAGCTGCGAAATTCTAAGGATGCAGAATTAGAACCGACTGCACAGGAAGTATATATTTCATAGACTAATTTGCTTTTAGCGGCTTACTTGTGAAAGAGAATTACAGCGAATATACACTTGACTAGAGTTTGTAAAATACAGTGTGATTTTTAATCCCCAGTTATCCTTCCAGGGGTTACTTTTCGTCGTTAGCTCCGGTCGCACGGTCAGAATACACACTTGGTCACTTGGCTAAAATATCATCGTCATTAATTACGTCAGAGTATGTATGTCCAAATGTCTATAGAAATTGTTTCGGGAACGCAATAACTACGGGAACACTCCAGGTGTTTATATAGGGGGAAGTAATTTTTTCTCGTTGACAAACTTTGTCAATCGAACAGAAAAGTTTTCTTGTTAAAGTAGAGACGAAGCCGCCTGAGGAATGAGGGATCTTGCGATTCTATTAATGTTGCAACGACGCTGAGGTAACAGAACGGACTTTTTTTTAGTAATTCCACAGAAACGATGTAATAAGGCGCCATCTCATCGGAATCGATGGAGGGAGAATCGTTAACTAGGATTAAAATGAGGCACGGTTGTGATTGAAGGAATCTTTGATGGAATTGTGGAAACGTGTGAGAAAAAGATTTTACGTCAGTCTTCCCGTATATTGAAGATACTTTTTTAAGATTGTTGTTATCTGTGTATAGATTATAAACAATAAGTTAGGTCTACAAAAACTACGTCCGCCCAGCATTTTCGCTGGCTTCATTACCTACCCTAATTTTAGCAAATATTGCTTCAAAGAAGACCATTTGGTAATGCGTAGGGATTCCAAGACGAATTCAGTAGAAGAAATTGGTGACGTAAAATATTCCGTACTTGTAACAACAATTTTAGACCATTGAGGAATACGCTTTAAGGGGGAGTATATCAACAATAATTCTAAGTTTAAACTGGATGTCAGATTTTCCAGCTTTTGACTACTAAATGAGAATTGGTATAGGTTGATTGCTAATATTGTTCATGCTATATTTCTATCTCACGGACGCCATAAAATGATTGGACGTCATTTTAGACGCTCTAATACATGTACAATAAGATTTTGCCTTTGTTCTTTAAACTTTTTGTTTATGACTATAAAGGTCAGGATTTCGTTGTATAAAATGACTATTATTTTGTATTACTATAAGCTATAAGTACATAATCTATTTCTTCCCGGAAAGTCATTTCATACACAAAAAGATAGATTTTAAAATGAGAACCAGATATTTTGTTTCATAGTTATGACATTTATGTCAGCTTTGAGTAAAATCCAGACGATGACAAAAGCATAACACGGAACATACAAAAGATAAAACTTTCTTTTATCTCAAAAGAGATGCAGAATGAAACAAAATAGTGACACACAAAGCGACGTATTTTAAATTCCTCTTAACTGAGTATTCCTACAATAAAGCCGACGCTAGGAAATAAAACGGCCAGAATTGAAAACCAACAAAGTTAGGCGACCATCACTACACATAGTTTACTTCGTTACACTTTGAAATTTAATTGTAACGACAAAAGAACACAGGAAATATTTTGCTAGGAATTTTAGTATTTTTGTCTGATACCTACACAGGTGGCCGAATACCGTTAGCCAAATACCGGTGGCCGAATACCAGTGGCCGAATACCGGTGACCGAATACCGGTGGCCGAATACCAGTGGCCGAATACCGGTGGCCGAATACCGGTGGCCGAATACCGGTGGCCGAATAACGGTGGCCGAATACTGGTAGCCGAAATCTTTCCTCGGTCATCGATCTAGCATTTTGACAACTTTGCTGAACTTGACTTCTGATCGAACCAGATGAAACAAAATACGAAGTCACTGTCATCAGACCTCCAAATCTAGTCTCTCGACAAAACCGATATCCTAGGGATAAACCGGTTGGCAAGCTTTCGGGCAAAGACTTGACAAGCAGTTTACCCCTAGAATCTCACAAGCACTAACTATTGTCAAGCTCTCCGATGCATGGAGAAGAATGGCTATCGTATATCTAAAACAACCGTAATGTAACAAACCGTAAACAGTAATGTATTGTTGGTACTACAGTACCAACAAAGTAATGTATATTGATTACTCTGTACAAGTTAGGTTATGGTTAGGTCCATTGGACTTGATGATTTAGTTGCAACAACACCATTCAGTAACTCGAACGAGTACTTTACTTTAAACTTTTTCCAGCACCACTGCTCCAGAAACGGTGAAGGAAAACATCGTGAGGAAACTGGCATGACCAAAAATTAGAAGACATAATGTTACATAATGCTAACCCGCACTGGGTCTGGGCCCATCACTTCAAGCTGTTCATATATCTCTGAAGACAGTCATCAACGATACCATACGCTTTTAAACAAAAAATAATGCTGAAAATTGGTTTACATACAACAAAATTGGATAAAACAGACGAATTCATAAGTCGTTTTAAAGTCCATTGTGAACATTTATCTATCCAAATCTCGTTCGATAGCTGTCTCACACAAGGATAGAATACGAATTGAAATGCACTCAGATCTCAATAAACGGTAGCGGTTATTTCCGATTGAATGCTTCCTATAACCTTTATGAGTGGAAACGATTCTGAAACATGGTTCTGCAACTTTAGAAGTCTGATGTATACAGTTTTATGTATCTACATCTCGTAAACTGGTTCCTGATAATAATAAGACACAAGCAAAAGCATAACGGTTATTGCTAGAATTTACATCGCAGGCGCGTTATGTGTCATGAATAATCTATCAGTTAGGACATAACAATTAATATAGCATACCATCACACCTGTATTCCCCGAAGGGTTAGACAGAGCTGTACTAATGCACACCCACATTTTGCCGGTACGTTTAGGTCCTATAAGGGGCGTGCCTATTGCCATTCATCATCATCATCATCAGCCTATACTAGTCCACTGCTGGACGAAGGCCTCCCCTAGTGTGCGCCATTTCACCCTGTCCTCCGCTTTACGCATCCAGCTTCTGCCAGCAACCTTTCGCAAATGATCACTCCATCATCTATTGCCATTAACCGTGCACAAATCCAGACTCCGAGCAGCTACTGAGAATTTCATAGACAAACCCAAAATAGTTTGCTCGACCTGGGGATCGAACCCAGGACCTCTAGCGTAGCAGTCGTACTTGGGACCACTAGACTAACGAGGCAGGTATTATAGTACAATGTTACCTTTATACAATAAATTGCCATTAAAATACGTTAGGCGTTTAAATATCTTTTTTAAAGGCATTTACACGATTTCGATGAAAACCAGCAGATACAGAACTGCCTAATATCTCCCGTTAACTATCCTAACTAATATTATAAATGCTGAAGTGAGTTTGTTTGTTTGTAACGCTGTCACACCCAAATCGCCGAAGCAATCCTTTTTTGTTATACTTAGCCTTTTTTGCATAAAACTTTAAAGTGAACCTGCATATAAAAGTTAGTTTAAAATATTGTAATGAATATAAATCACAACATTAAACTACTGAAATGTTACCGAATGTGCGTATTTACGACATTTGAGACTAGATTTTTTTATCAGAATAAAGCTTACTAGCAATGTGGGTCGCATATTACCAGTATTCTTGTTAACCCCTCGTACTAAACTAAATGCTTGTATTACGGGTGGGTTCACGTCGGTAGGGAACAGAGTGAATTTCGAACCGGCAACAACGTGATCGCAAGTCCGACGCCCTAGCCATTAGGCTAAGATTTAGATTGGAATTTTATTTAGAACTAGCTTTCCGCCCACGGCTTCGCCCGCGTGGTTGCTCGGCTTTCCTGCATTTAAAATTTTCCCGTTTTTGCAACATTTTTCATTTATGCTCCGCTCCTATTGGTCTTAGCGTGATGATATATGGGTTACCTAACACTGAAATAATTTTTCAAATCGGACCCGTAGATCCTGAGATTAGCGCGTTCAAGCAAACAAACAAACTCTTCAGCTTTATAATATTAGTATAGATAGATATATTTTTCAGTAACAGAATAACCCTTCTGATTCAACTGTATCGCTTTGACATTCATAGAGGAAGTGCTGTCAATTTATGAGACTTGTCTCACTTACGTCGGATTAGGTAATACCACACGGCCCATGGCTGATTTCCCCTGGGCCTACACAATACTACCGACAACCCGTTTACTTTAATTGCGAAAGTATTTCAGTGGGTAGGTTTTCATTACGTTGATGTGAAGTAACATTAGGTGAAAAATCTGGATGAAACTTTATTTTATGACTTGGAAATCATTCGATAAACCTTAGGGTGGTTGACTATTTATAAACTGCCTATGTTTATCTGGAAGTATTATTCGGTTTCTTGTTAGAATAAACATTATTAAAATTATTTCTAAAATGCAAATGTAAGGCAAATTTTATAGAAAAATCCAATGTCTCTGCTCGACGTTGGAAGCAAACCCAGGACCTTTAGCGTAGCTCGCACTTGTGAGCACTACACTATTGATTTAAAATTCTTATAAATTAATTGAACGTCAGCCTTTACATCAAACGTCGAGTGACAACACAATTTTCTTCACCATTAATTCATCTATTTGTTTTGGAGTTAGCTTCAGCAGTTTATTGAAAATACTAGCCTAATAACTTAAAATAAAAAAAATGTTATTTTTAGTGAAGGAAAAATATGACTGCGGGCAAGATTCGAACCTGCGTCTTCTGATTAAGTACATCAGACGCTATGACCGCTAAGCCACCGCGACCCCCACCCGCCAGGTCGAAATTTGCCTTCACATTTTTTATTTACGTCTTTGAGGCGATAAAAAAATAGACCAAAAAAAACAAAATAATTTTCCAAAAAAATAAATAAACTAAGTAGTGTCCATGTGTCTTAAAAGTATTTTTCAAACAGAAAGTAGTCTTAAACCTTCTCCAAGGCCCATCAAAATTGTTTCAGCAATTAAGGTGTGTAAACGTAATAAACAAACAAACAGACACACGGGGCTACTTTCGCATTTATAATACTAGCACAGTAGAATACATACACTCACTTTTTTTCCCACAGGGGTAGACAGACATTACAGACCACCACTTGCTACGACTCATCCATAGCTCTTTCCCTTAATTAATTCATACATTTTTTCATACACATAGCACAGAATATTTCTGGGATACAAGTATGGATACTAGACAAAACAAAACACATTTTACGTGTACATTTTCTTTAATTCTCAGACCAAAACCCCAATGAAAAGCAATAAGTCGTTAACGGTAACAAAAACTCAACCCAATTTAGCTACAGCGAAGGAATCCCGCGCAATCGTCGGTACCCTACCGTTGATTCCGAGGATTCGGTGTTTCAATTAACTCGGAATCGTCTGCGGTTGCTAGATAGAATGTGTCCGCTTAGCCCTCTTGCGAGGTTACCCTCCGGAATTCCTTTGAACTAAAAGCTTGTACCTACAAATATAACTACTATATTTACCCGATATTGCTCCCAAGAGCTTTTTGTGTACACGTTACAAGGAACTTATTATTTCAAAAACTCGCCACAGCGTGTTCAGTTCAAATAATTTGATAACCATAAAAAAAATGTTCTGGCCTTTTTCTAAGTCTGGATTCCAGTTTAAACCTATGCAGCTGAATATTAGTATTTTTCATGAAGCAACTGCCACCACACCTCCGCAACCCAATTTCTAGATAATACTGATATCCTAAGGATAAACTGCCTGTCAGGCTATTTAAGTTTCTGACAACTAAAAATGATTATAATAGGCAGGCACGGAGGGGTCACGCTGTATGAAGAATGCTCAGGAGTTCAAAGGCTGACAGCAACAAGCTTAGCTTACCATTAGGTACAGATTTATTCATCAGTACAATTACTACTGAGTTACAAACCTCTCCTAAACGTGTCAAATGTATACTGATCTGTAATATAATAAAAATATAAAATTTTATTTGGCTCACAATAGATAAACAATCAAACATATGTAAATTATTTATCCAATTGGGAGCTGTTCTGGTCATTCATATGCTAAAGCGTAGCATCGAGTAGTATTGTTATTATATAAAAAAATATCGCTAGTACGAGCAACGTCGCCTTAAATTGGATTATGGGCAGCGATGGAGGAGTCGGCTTGGAATAAAACTAAACTAACTTTAAACCACAATCTACTGATTAGCGGCACAGTTGGAAAATAGGAACCACAATCCTTTTATCACTTCTTTGAACGAACAACATACATACATACCATCACGCCTGTATCCCTAAAGGGTTAGGCAGAGGTGTACTGATGTACACCCACATTTCACCGGTATGTTTAGGTCCCATTTAACAGGGGGCGACCCTATTGCCATTAACCGGCCACAAATCCCGACTCCGAGCTGCTACTACTACGAATTTTAAGAAAAACCCAATACTTTGCTCGACCTGGGGATCGAACCCAGGACCTCTAGTGTAGCAGTCGCTACCACAACACTAATGAGGCAGTCTATGTAAAGCCGTGTACGCACGTACGAACAAATTTGTTGCGTTGCATGATACGCAACAACTTGGTACGCACCTCTCGATGTACGAACATCGAATACTCTGTTCGTCAAACATGTTTGCGGCGATCCTTTTAGTATGTTCTGTATGGACGGTGTTCGAAGAGCTTTAATAAATGTTACTAACGGCGCCGACATGGCTATTAAGATAGAGTTCACGACTGTTGTGCGCGAACTCGAACTATGTTCGCATTCGTGTTCGAATATGCCGTCCATACGTACGAACCAAATGTTCAGATTTGATGTTTGTGTTCGCTAAGTTCGTGTTCGTTCGTGCGTACACGGCTTTACAGTGATTAAATAATATAATAATAAGGAGAATATAATATTGAGCGAGATCCTCCAAAAAGTATTTATGTTAAATACTTTATTGAGGCTCATTAAGAGGTTATCATGTCATCAACTTACAAACAGTGGTAATTACTACGTAATCTTATGTTCTTTGTTTTTAATTCAGTGTAACTGAGTGTAAAATTTTACCTATGTTAAAAACAAAAGGAAGAAAGAAAGAAGAAAGAAAAGAAGGCTACCTCTTAGCCTTCTTGAATCTTTTGAACTCAATATGAATTTAAATTACTTAACTTAAATTTAGTGGATGCTAAACCTTTTCAGTTATTGTTTAGGAAAGTAATCTCTACTTCTTAAACAATTCTTTTGAAGAATTTTTAAGTATCATTTTAATGTATAAATAAACCTTGAAGACTATAAAACTAAAAACAAATCCCAACAAAAAAACATAATTTAACATTCGAAGACAATTCCGATTTAAGAAAACAAACGATGACTGTTCAGCCATGTATGTATAGCTCCAACCAGCTATAAATACTTAAATATAGAATAAAATACAATCAGAGAGAGAATTTTAAATTTTCTACAATTTTAAAACGAACCGCGCCCGGGTCGTTCTCCCGTGTCGTACCGTTTTATAACCAAACAACGTGTTTTATTGTTACCGTTTTGTTCAGTCGCTGTATTAACTTGTCATACAGTTTTCCTTGTTTCGCTATTTCGCCTCCCACCATTGTATTTCCCAACTGAACTATTAAAATGTTTTTCTAGTTTGCAAACGCTTACCTTACAAATATTTTGACAGCTTCGGTAAGCTTCGGGACGTAGCGATCGAAATTTTGTTCGTCTTATATTTTGAGATACCTTCAAAAAATTTGAGCTTTTTAAATATTTTATAATACGTTCCATTCTGCCTGTCTACTTTATTACATTTTTTTTTGCTGTTAAGGCTTTTCGGGTAGGTTTTTCTGAAGGTACTTATAATAAATTTAAAGGTTCAATTTCTGTTGTACATTAACAGACCAAGTACTTATCATTGAACTGTAATACCTACCTACCTACTAATAAAGTGTCAGTTAACCTTTAATGTATAGGTACCCGCCGGTATGTTAAGGTCTTTTATAATAATATCCTTATTAACCGGGCACAATTCCAAGCTCCAAACTGAAAGAACTGAGAATTTTATAGAAGAATCCAATAATATTTTTCTATTTTACAGGAATAAATAACACTTTGCTCGACCTGGGAATCAAAAACATAACCTTTAGCGTAGCAGTCGCGCTTAGGACCACAAGATTATTGAGACAATTCTTGAAATAACTACTAAGTAAGGAATAAGTAAAAAACATGTATGTTCCATTGAAAATCTTCCAGCTGAAAGATTCCTGTCTCTCTTATACGAAACTATGGTACATATATATATTCGACTGCCTCATAAGTCTAGTGGTCCTAAGGTCCTAAGACTGCTACGCTAGAGGTCCTGGGTTCGATCCCCAGGTCGAGCAAAGTGTAATTGGGATTTTCTATTAATTCTCAGTAGCAGCTCGGAGTTTAGATTTGTGCCCGGTTAATGGCAATAGGCTCGCCCCCTATTACATGGGACCTAAACATACCGGCGAAATGTGGGTGTACATTTGTACACCTCTGCCTAACCACTTCGGGGAATACAGGCGTAATGGTATGTTTTGGTACCTATATCACAACTTTCAAATGGATAAGATTTTTTAAACAATTATTTAAGTAATATTTAATTATGTTGTATTTTTTAAAACCCTCTCAACATTGAGATCTAAACAATTCCTATTAATTTAATTTTAAAACGGTGTTCGAAATCGTGCCGCGGGTCACGGAGTCCTTTCAATTAGAGTTCCAAATCCCGACTGATTAAACTCAGAGCCGGCATCCTCCGACCTAAATAATTGTACAGAATGAAGAGAACATCAAAAATGATTTGAAATTAGAACCAAAATGGAAATAGCGTTTGAATTGAGATCCATTCGCGGTTTTCGCAATTGAAATTGAAGTGATTGCTCAATTTATAATTATTCAAATTTATATTTAATAATTGCTGCCGAAAATAGCCTATTAGACAGCTGTAGTAAAGCAAGATATTTTATAGGAATAAACAAACATACTCGTACATACATATACATACATTCAGTTCTTTTTCTCATAGGGGTAGACAGAGACTACAGAACACCATTTGCTACGACTCTTACATACTTCTTTCCTTCATCAACATTCATGCATTTCATTAATGGATTCAAGCCCCAGGTGGAAGTGTTATTAGGTTTGAGCTCCCGGTGAATGGCAATAGGCTCGCCCCCTATTACATGGGAACTAAACATACCGGCGAACTGTAGGTAAACATTAAGTATACCTCTGCCCTTCGGGGAATACAGGCGTGATGGTATGTAATGTTATGTTACATGGTTTTAAAGGTTTCCTAATGTTGGCTAATAATGAAACTACCAAATACGCATTTAGCTTTACTATTAGTTAGATATTAAAGTCATCCAAATTATAAACACCACTCAACCACGAATAAAATTCAACACATACCTCACAAACATTTAGTTATAGTTAGTACGTAGGTAGATAGTTTATATATAAGGGACATCACTAACCTCCTTGAATAATATGAAAAGAATAAGTACCTAAACAAGTGTATTCTTTAATCAAACATCGAGGAACTGAAGGTGTAATCAAAAAGCGATCACCGGCCGAATACATTTTTACCTGCCACCATTTCCTTCACATAGGTACCAACAGAATTTATACTTCGAAAAAGGAATTTCGAAACGCTAACGGGATATTTTTCAAAGAAAAAAAATAATGTGGATCACCTTAAGAGAAATATGAATTTATTCTGTTCGTGACGGTACAGAGCAATGCATAATTTAATATCCAGTGATCACAAGAAGTGAAAATCATAAAGCAGTACTCGAGTTAAGTTAGTTATTTATTTTATTGGACTCGTGCCATTTTAATATTTTAGTATTCTATTGAGCTAAACTTATTAATACTTCGTTTGATAACAACTTTATACATTTATATTATCATTTGAGTTATTTTGCTTACACAAACAAATATGCAACGAATTGTAATTGTACAAAACCTTGTATAGACATTCTATCCGAGGTAGGCCGATAAAATACTGAAATTTGAATTTTAAGTTAATAATATAGACTACAGTAACAGTAAAAAAAATATTATCAAAAACGTACAGGTACAAACTAAATGCCTTAACACAAAACAAATCGTACTATAAAAAAGATCGCAGATACGCTGCCATATTCAAAAGTTGAAAGATAAAAGAAAAACGCGATATTACAAAAAAAAGGCCCATCGTAATGAGAATCGTTATCGATAATCCAATCAAAATAAACCACGTATCGTTTCCATCTAAACATAAAATTAAGGAAGAAAAATTGCTTACACAAGAGAAAATCCCTCCTCTGCGAAATATATCAGCAGGACATCTGCACTCTTTCGTCCAATCCGTAATAAAAGTGGATAGCGGTCATAAATTTTGAGTCGAAGATGTCCCAATACCGCAGGGGCCTCCAGCCACCGAACCAATCCTCTGCAGCAATCAAATTGTGATCAGTGCCGCATGAGGAGAATTTTTATGCGCACCCTTCGAAGCCTACAAGATAAATTTGGCCCATGAATACAGGGCGGTGTTCAAATTTATATGTTGTGATTGAATAACTGATAAAATTTTACGTATCAATATGGGCACCTGGTTTAAGTTTTTATAGTTTTTGTCTAGGGCTGATAAAGCTCTTGTTAGGCTGAGTGATGGGTTGAAGGATGGACAAAAGAAAGAGAAGAGCCTATGTCCTATCTCTCTTTCTATAGATATATCTGCCCCTGTTTCGTGCCAATCTTGTATTAGTTGTGCCTATTTTGTCCTATACTGAAAATTTAAAACTGTTTACTAAAAGTTTCAAAAACATATTAAAAATGCAAGCTTACATTTCCTTAGTAGCATTTAGTTATACATTTCTGCAGCAGATACCTACACTTTAAATTGGTTGCTAATTCAAGTTCCTAATTAAAATAAACTTAATTAATTATTTCATCATCACCAACCCATATATTGTCCCACTGTTGGGCAAGTGTCTCCTCTCAGAATGAGAGGGATTAGGCTCTAGTAAACCACGCTAGGCTACTGTGGGTTGGCAGACTTCACACGCCATCCAAAAAATCTCTCAGTCATGCAGGTTTCCTCACGATATTTTTCTTCACCGTTTAAGCGCATGATAATTAAGTATTAATACGCACATGACTTCGAAAAGACAGAGGTGCGTGCCTTGGATTTGAACTTCAGACCTTTGCCATGGCAGTCCAATGACCATATAACAGGCTATCACTGCACTTATTAATTTATTATTTGCTACTACTAAAAACCGCGTTAATTACTAGTATACAAGAATACTTCCAAGGTAGGTACCTATCGTGAAGGGAAAATTTATTGCCAGAATTCAACCTTTATTTGAATAAATATGTGACTTGTTTTGTTTAAATACATTTAAATGTATGCGGTTCTGCTCTTGGCTTTTGACATTGTTTGTCCCAAAAAATCAGGAAACTGATTATAAAACCTCGATCGCTTCTTCCGGAACTCTGCACTGCGGCACGTGTAAGTTATTATAATATTTAAGTTAACTTGACTTAAATGTTCAGGATTGTAAAAGTTAATTGATTTTTTAGCGGAAATATTATTAACTGCATTGAAATCAGGAAGTGGAGCAAGATTTTTTTGGTTTTATACCTACAAACATGTTAAATCAATTTTATTTTTTTCTGCCTCGTTAGTCTAGTGGTCCCCATACGATTTCCATGTTGATAAAAGGGTTATGGGGCTTTATATGAAATTCTCGGAGTTTCTATTTGTGTCCGACAATGGCATTATAATCCCTCTAAACATACCGACAAACTGTGGGTGTATATTAATACACACCACATTCATGTTTCTGCCAGATATAAGTATTATCATCATTTCATCATCATCATCATATTCAGCCCATAATGTTCCTACAACTGAGAGACAGGCCTCCTCTCGGTGAGTGGTAAAGGTAAAGGCTTAAATACGTTACTTAACAAGAAAAAGTACATGGAGAGGACACTAAAGAATTATAATACGTTGGGTGTGTTTTAGTTCCAATAAAAAAAAACTGTTTCAAATAGAGTTTCACTCAAAATATAGTTGTTTGAAAAGAGACAGACTTCAAAAACACCTTTAACGGGCACAAAGTACGTACACTCACATTTGAAACAAATATAAGTGAACCCTCTCCAATCGGCGCGGTACATACCCTAGCACGTGTCCAACCGTGAAGTAAAATCTTACCATACCATCATGCCTGTACTCCCCGAAGTTTGCCGGTATGTTTAGGTTCCATTTAATAAGGGGCGAGCCTATTTCCATTAACCGGGCACAAATCCAGACTCCAAGCTGCTACTGAGAATTTCAAAAAACACTTTGCTCAACCTGGGAATCAAACCCAGCACCTCTAGCATAGCAGTAGTACTTGGGACCACTAGACTAAATAGGAAATCAAATCTTCAAATAAAATCGTCTAATTGTACTTATATTTTGGAATTCGGCAGTACCGAATAAGTTTTAAAATGAAGACTTGTCAATGGCTTTCTGATGACCAAGATGGTGTTATTCAACAATTAATTACCATCCAGATCGACTATACATTGCTACTTCATATCTAAATAATTAATAGGTATCTCAGATGAAATCACACAATATCAGCATTACTTGCAAATAGTTTTAATATGAACTTTGTGATGTCATATGTGTTGAGTGGATAACTTATTAACTTAAAATGTATCGAAATCGCACAGCTATACCATATAATATTTACAAGCATACACGCATGCATACATACAAACATACATCCAGCCGTTCTCGAGGTTAGTGCTTAACAGTACATTCAGCCATTCAATTTAATCTAAGTAGGTACCTATATAGATTTGTTCAACACTATACAATCAGTATTCCCCGAAAGGTTAGGCAGAGGTGTGCTAATCTACATCCACATTTCGCCGGTATGTTTAGGTTCCATGTAATAGGAGGTGAATCTATTACCATTCACCGGGCACAAATTCAGACTCCGAGCAGTTTTTTTTTTATCACAGCTAGGCTTACGCTTGACCACAACTTGCCTGATGTTAAGCATCGAAGTGGTTTACGATGGAGCGCGCTTGCCTGGAAGATACCTATTGACTCTCGTCTTGAAGACACCCAAATTGTAGATCTCAGGGAACAAAGATTCCGGTAGAGTTCCACAACTCGCTACTGAGAATTTCATAGAAAAGACCCAATAACACTTTGCTTGTACTAAGGATCGAACCCCAATCAACCTCTAGCAGTCGCGCTTAGGACCACTAGACTAATGAGGCATTTGTTGAACGTTTTTATTAATGTACGTTTAGATACCTTCTTTGAGTCTTTCTTATTTTTTATCTAAGAATTAAACTGAGATATTATTAGAAGGTTGCTTCTATTATATTTTTACGTTAAAATAAGTGTGCATTCACGTGCACATTTATAATATGCTCTGTGGAATCTAACAAAGATGTAAAAATAAATGTCGTGTAATTTATTTTAACATGGTAGAATGGTATTTTATGCTCGACATATCATCACAAAATTTATCCAGTATCTAATATTATATAGACACGAATGTATTTAAACAAACAAGAACATCTGGCGTAGAATAAATGGATCTTGAGTTTATATAAATAATGATAAAACAACTTCTATGATCATTGAAATCTTGTAATTTCTTGGAATATGAAGACATTACCTACAATTACTGAATTAATATGTGTATAGTTTGTTCGAAATCTAAGCAAATCTGTAGTTGTCCACAAGTGATTTAACAGTGGTAAGTTTTAATAGGAAGAGTCGGTTTTAGTAGGTGTAATAGGTGGCGAGCCTATTGCCATTAACCGGGCACAAATCCAGACTCCGACCTGCTACTGAGAATTTCATAGAAAAACCCATTAAACGATTTGACCTATGCGGTAGTTCGGAGCGACTAATTTCAGATGGGCACATTGTTTTTTGTGTGTCAATCACTGTGAATTCGTGAATAGTCTTTTCAAATTTCCAATCTTTTGCATATTACTTGCGTATAAAAAAAAATCATTCTCCGTAATTAAAATCACTTGTTTAGGGCCTCAGGTCAATAAAACTCAACACTTCAAAATTCATTGCTCTGTAATCCGTTCATTAATCTAGAAAGAGATATCGCGATGTTTCTTTTTTTTTAAATTATATTCACGGCCCAAGTTCGGGAAACAAGTTTCCCGGGATCCGTGGATGTGAATGGGTAAGTTCGATGGAACTTTACTCTTTACTCAGAACTCCAAGTTTTACTTCCGATCCGATGGAACCACATCAAAAGATATAACAAAATATACAATTTCAAATGGATTAACTGTTTGTGCTGGAGTTGGCGTGAAATATTTATGTTCAAAATTTGAATTTGTGATGTTTCGCTGTTTGTATGACTCTATGGAGTTGTGTTAAATTTCAATATTTTGTATTTTGAAAGCTGAGAATTAACCAATTGCTATTTTTCGACTTTTGTTATGCAATGATGACTCATGATAAATGTAAGCTATCATAACATCAACGACTAACGATTTTGAACATTCATAAATCTCTTAACAAGAAAATTGCATCCAGCCCATAAAAAAGTCAATTTCACGCCCCAAACCAAACCAATGAAATAAGAAGGTACTTAGACTCGAATCTTCGAAGTTCGAATACGCATACCTAATTAAAACTATCTCCTAGAATAAAAGAGTAGGATAATTCTAACTACTTATCCAAAACAAAACCTAATCAGGTGTTACAGTCAGTCAAAGTAACCAAAAAGGTTGTTTATATTTAATTTTCAACTCCGACAATTACGTAGAGCGGTGGGATGACGTCATTATTCACAGTGGAGCGTGCACCTCAGCTCATAACTTAGTCGTGACGTAACATAGCGTGCTGCCTGCTCCGCACCGGACATTACCATAATTTAACACTACCCTACACTATTTCATTTCAGGTCGTCCTTAGGGCTTTTATGATAAAAATAGTGTTGACTTGCTGTAAATCAATCCTGTCGATTAAGAAGCAAACCTGCATTTCAACAGATGTCACTGACGTCACCCAAAAGATGTAAAGGAAAATTTCGACCAGGCTTGTGGGACACGCGGTGGCTTAGTAGTCATAGCGTCTGGTGTGCCTAACCAGAAAACGCAGGTTCGAATCCTGCCCGCAGTCAAATTTTTGCTTCACTAAAACAACTTTTATAAAAATAGTGCTTCAATAAATCTGACAACTGTGACTTTAAAAAAGTATATTAATAAGGCAGTAAATTGCCGTATTTGTCAAGTGGTACTAGCGTGACTGTACGCCTGAGGTCCTGTGGTCGAAACCACCATACCTTTATTCCCCGAATGGTAAGGTTAGAGGTGCACTTATATCAAGTCACGGATCAAAGGATCCCCATAACTTGAGCCGAAACCGCACCGGTGGTAGGTACGCCACTCTGCTGGGGTTGCGGAGGAATGACAACTCACTCCCGTGGCCCCAGCAAAAAGTGGTAAGGCGGAACACCCGTGTGGAATTATTCGGTAGGTCATCCACTCTGGGTGGAGACCGACACACCCTGTCACCTTCCCAGTCGTCGTCGACGGAAGTCGTGTACTTATGTACACCTACCAGTTCACACACTAACAGTGAAGATAAAGCGGCAGTAGCCTAATGGCTAAAGCGTCATGTGGTTGCCGATTCGAAACCCGATTATTACACTAGCGACTCGAGCCTCGTAACACAAGCATTTAACTTAGCATGACAGTTTAACAAGAGTACTAGTAATGTGCGACCCACATTATTATTTTTAACCCTCGACGCAAAAACGACGGGGTGTTATAAGTTTGACGTGTCTGTGTGTGTGTGTGTGTGTGTGTATGTCTGTGGCATCGTAGCTCCCGAACGGATGGACCGATTTGGATTTAGTTTTTTTTGTTTGAAAGGTGAATTAGTCGGGAGTGTTCTTAGCTATGTTTGATGCAAATTGGTCGAGATATAAAGCAATAGTCGGGGGTTTTTTAAATTTTTCATTTAGTAGTTATTTAAGTTAATCATTAAGTCAGTGTTCTGTGATCAGCACAGAATAAACTATCTCCGGTTAATAAATATACTAACCATCTAGTACAAAAACAGGATTCTAATCTGGTATTTATGCAGTTGAAGGTACTTATGTTAATGGATTTATATTTTGCTACGTTTCATATTCAGTTGTACTTAATACTTTTGGTATAAGTAATTTTACTAGTATCAGGATATATACTTATACATATATAGTCCAGAGGTCCTAAGTGCGACTACTGTGCTAGAGGTCCTAGGTATTTTAATGTAATTTTCAATAGCAGCGCGGAATGAGGAATTGTGTACGTTTATTGGCAATAAACTAATCCCCTATGATATGGAATGTATATATACCGGCGAACAACTGAACACGTTCGTTGAATACAGGCGTGATGATATATTTATGTAATTTATGTATCATCAACCCATTTACTGTCCCACTGCGGGGCACGGGTCTCTTCTCAGAGTTAGAGGGATTAGACAACAGTCACACGCAATCGAAAAAAAAATTCTTGCATGCAGGTTTCCTGGCGATGTTTTCGTTCGCCGTTTTAATCCAGTGATTTTACCCACATGATTACGAAAAGTCAGAGATGCGAGCGTTGGATTCGAACTATCACTAGGCTATCACTGAATGGAGACGACATAACTAAACCTAATACGCCTACGTCAAAATTTTTTGAAAATTCGAACACGATGGTTGTAAAGTGTTTGCAAGTAATTGCACCGCACCATAGTTTTTACGACACAGCTCTTGAGCAGCCACGCTCTGAAGTGCAGGTAGTCGCATCATTTGTTCCCTGTCACGAACACGTTGCAGCTTCGAGTGCCTGCACAACATAATATAAATGGTATTAGTTCTGATCTTTAGGAACCGCAAAAGCTGAATGATCAACTTTCTTCGTTCAACATCTCTACCATGAGCTTACGCGTTCGATTATCGTTAGAGTATCGAGAAATGTAGCCATTGAAATTGACTACGATTTATACTACGTAAACTATAAATTCAGATAATAACAGCGACATAACGTCAGTTTTTGCATTTTAGGGAATAAATAAATAAATTAGTAAATGGTTTATTACACGGTACGGTACATACAAAGGAGTGTCTATATGTGTATGTGTATGTTATATATGGAATGTAATAACGAAGCTTAAAAGACGGAAACATCGAAATAACGATGTAGCAAGTGAATTATTGGCACGCGAGTGAAACCGCGGGAACTTTAATAAGTATATTTACTTAACTTATATAATTTACTTAACTTATACTACTATACTTTAATAATAATTTACACTACAAGTATTTTGTGGGAACAAAGTCAATGTATTTACCAAGAAAGATATAAAATCAACACATTTAATTCATAATTCAACTCAAAGGGTCAGAAGGACCCAACAATTATATTAAAATTACCGATCCTTAGAACCTTAAAGTGCCTTCCCATTACTTGAACTCTGTATCCTTTCAAAATTGTTACTTCCTCACCCTATAATTTACTCAGTCTCGAATTTGTCGCAGCTTTAAGTTTTCTGTAAACCAAGACTGTTTGAAAATAAGAACTAAGCTAACTTTCACTAACATTTTGTTATTTGATTATGTTTTAAACAAAAAAAAAGAATTAAGTACCGCTTTACAAATTTATTGAAAAGTTGTAACGATGTTTTTTTTTCGATATTGGATAAACTTAGCGGCCCAATTTATTTGTTTCAATATAAAGTCAGCGTGATCAGTAAACAATTTTCGATATACGTACGCGGACAAATTGTATAAAGGTACAAATACGGCTGCATTTGTAGGCCGTTTGTTACAGAAATTGGGTTCCGGAGATCTAATGGCGTTCGTCTGTGATTCGAACCACCATCATTCACCATCAATCATTCCCCTTATCATCTTTTTCTATCTCTTTAACAATATCATACTAATATCTCAATTAGTTTGGTGTTTTTAACATTGTACGTATGAACATACTATCAAAGAAAGTGTACCTAAAATAAAATCCCCGCACGTCTAGAAGTGTTTAAAGATAATAGATTAGTCAAAATAATCAATAACGCGGTTGATAACGTTATCTTTACTCGACACAAGGTAAAACGATTTGCCAATGTGAACGTGCCACTCGCGGTGAGCATTATTTTAAATATTCTGTGTGATAAAAATATTGCGAATATAAACAATGCAGGAAGTACGCAGAAATGAGGACAGTCTCAAGAAAAAACATTTTGCGAGGTTACATGAAAGAATACAAAACAAATATGATCAAATGCAAAGAAGACTTGAAAAATCCAAATCAGTGGACTCTTTGTCATCACTCAAAGAAGATTATGTCTACAAGGTACCAAAATATGCAAGTTCAACTAGTATCAATGAAATCAAAGAAGTAACAAACGATGTGCCTCTTGAGAGATGTAGTGCTATAGTCGAAGAAATTAATAAAAACGATGCGTTTTTACAATTCTTTAACGTAAGAGAAGTGAGTATATCAGAATCTGAAACAGCACAAAATGAAAAATACGAAAACGATAATGACAGTGACACAAACAAATTCTTTGGCGACGAATTCTCCAAAATGAGTCTCGAATCGTAAGTTTGTTTTGTTTTTCTTGTAAGAAATAGCAATTTCAATATCATGAGGAATTTCCCTAATATAATTTCAGATTAAATGAAGTGGCCAAAGAAAGCGACGAATACCTAACGCCCGCTCCCACGCCGCCCCCAACAATTTCAATACGTAATAAAATTGGCTCACGAATATCAGCTGCTAAAGACAAACGACGGCAAAAGGAGAAAGAAAAAAATGCGACACTACGAACAGAGAACGAGAAGAAAACATCTCGGGATAAAGTCGAAAAGGTCCTATTTATTTACATTTCAACTGGATGCTGTCGCGATTGCAATTGTTATAGCTCTTTTTTTTAATGTTTACAAAACTGTCGTTGTTTCGGAATTGTTTTGCCTTATTACGATTTATTGGAATTTCTTTCAGTGAAATAAAAAGGGATTGTTTAAGTTTGTACGAGGAGTCGGAATAAAAGGGAATTCTTTGTTTACAGTTTATTTTAAGCAACACAACGAGGCATGATGTCTTGAAAGTATCGAAAAGGACCAAAGTGGCTACGGTGACCATCGCATTAATAGAGGCCACTGGTTTGGAAACTGATATCTTAGAGGAGAAGACCCGTTTATTGTTTTGTCGTTTCAGGTGAGAAACATAATCATTGTTGACATTCTTTCATGATTCTTTGTATCATAGTTATAAAATATTAAGAAGCTTACTTTGACAAAATTATGAAACATACTTTGATAAATATTTGTTTTTATCTAATATCGATTTTTTTTGCAAAACAACATGTAATTTAACTTAATACTAAGTGCTTACATTCTAGATATCAAACATTATCGATGTCTTTAAAATAGGTTTTGTTTCTTTTGTCATTCATATTAAGATTATAGAAAATCCTTATTTATAAGGAGTATTATTTAAGTAATCAGATTAATTTAATTTAATATTTTAATGAAATTGTGATCAAGGTTTTCCTCTTTTTGTTGATATACTTAGTTTTCTCGATTTAAAAACATATTCGATTTTCCTTATTTTTTATCAGATTGGGCTCAGAGAAATACAAGTCAAAAGTAATAAAGAGCTCTGAATCTAAAGTGAAATGGCAAGAGCTTTTTAATTTTAATTTCTACGAAGATCATATTGTGGAGATTTGTTTATGGGATAAGGACTTTTGTATCGGCAGGTAAATTGTTCTACTACCTTTAGTTAGTATCATTATTCATCACGAATTTTTCTCCATAACTGGTATGTCTAATTAGTAGTCATCATATGTCTAGTTATAATCATGATAATAAGTCAAAATTTTAATTAAATACGTCTTGCCTGACTTGCTTTAACTATAATAGCTGTTGGTATCTGGAGTACCCCGGGTGAATTTAATATCTCTATCTATTTAGATTTTCATATAAGAATACCGTCCCAATTTTCAACGTTTTAGGATGGATTATAAAAAGAAATCAAAAAAGACGTTGTCCTGTCCGTTGTTATTCACGGGTCCAATTGTAAGTCTATACCATCCAGGGACCTTCACAAACTTGATTTAACAAATCCTGCAAAATCGAAAGAGCCCTTTTTCGAGTTTTTACGAGACTAACACACAGCAATTGATTTTTATAATATAGAAGAAGATAATACATAATATCATTGTGTATATTGGCCTTGGTGGTGGTACAAACGTGAGAAGAAACTACACAATCATCTGAGGAAGGTGATGTTTAAAAGTTTTGATTTGATAAATAGAATTAAGATATATTTTCAGAAATCAAATTGATTTATTAGATCTGGAAAAGGAGAAAACTCATAAAATTCGTATGAAATTGGACAGTGATATGGGACATGTAGAAATATTTATTTTGCTCACAATAAGCGGGATCTCTCTTTTTAACCTTGATGACTTCCAAGAAACGCAAAAACGTCTTTTGACTGATCGAAAAGCTGTAAGTATAGGGACTTATTTATTTTGTTTGTTTTTTTTTATTTTTTTTATTTGCCCACTATGGGACATAGGTCTAGAAGAGGTATCATGTGAACGCCACAGTGCCTACAAAATATCAATTATAAAAAAAACATTGGCCCATATAGCCATAGCCGCAGGCCATAAGCCGTACTTTTAGACCCAACAGCATGCCATTATATACAGTCGCTTTACTTTAAATATCACCGCTATTGCGACGGAATATGGGCAGTCCTAACGGCTTACTGTGTAACTTGATGTGTCGTCGTCAAATCTCAAGAAAAAGATCATTTGAATGGATGACCTGGAATTCACGTCTTGCCAAGGACCTTGCCAAGCCTTGTACTGATCGAAACACTAACTTCGTGTCCGACACGATTGTAACTATAATATTCATGGTATAAATTACTCGGCAAATATTTTCGTACAAATTCTGTTCACAAGTCTCTCTTTAGTTTATAATCTCTCTTCCTTAAATGGAGTCCTCTATTAATCCTATTTTTAGAACTTTATGATTCTGATAATTTTACAGCCATGGTACAATAATAAGGAAGAATCTTCAAATGTTGGTTCCCTCACCATAATAGTTTATGGTGCTAAAGGGCTGTCAACTAACGAATGTTACTGTGTACTGGAAATCGATAATGAAAGGCTACAAACACATACAGAGTTCAAAACACATGAACCTAATTGGATGAAAATATTCACTTTGTGAGTAGTATTAGTTTTATTTTCGTATAACTGACTGACTCGATTGAATGTTGAAGGGTTTGATAATAACCGTAGTTTAGAGTACTTGCTAATGCTAATTAAACGATAATACTTCGAAATGATTACTCTTTTCTGTTTCATAATCAGTAGAATGATTAAGCTAATTACTTATAAATAATAGATGTTGCCTGTTGTTTCACTTGCATCGCAAAGGTCTTTGTGACACAAAAAGCCTAGCCTATATCCATCTCTGTAGTCCAATCTGAGATTTGGAAGATGCCAAAATTCATTGAAATTATTACAGCGGTTTAGGCTTAAAAACGTAATAAACAGACAACGGACAGAGCTATAACATTAATGATGTATAATATTATATAGACTTGGCACATTTTTTAGCATTTTCATAGTCATTGAAAGCTGGGTGGTAAAATAAACAGTAAACATAAACAAAACAAACTTAATCATTCAAACACATCTAAACTGTACCCATATTTAAATTTCAGTGCTGTGTCTGATATTACCTCAATTTTAGACATTACAATTCATGACGAGAAGAGGAATGAAGTGGTAGGATGTCTCTCAATACCTTTGCTTAAAATCAAGAATGATGAGAAGAAATGGTACGCGCTCAAAGACTCTAATTTAAGAGACAGAGCCAGAGGGAATAATCCGAGGATATTATTGGAAATGGAACTTACTTGGAAACTTGTAAGTATGGTTTTTCCAAAATTATCATCATTCTACTCCTAGATAAGGATATTAGGAGATTGGAATTAGTTATTACCATGGTAAGAGATGTCATAAAACTAGTGATATTGACACTGATCTGCGAAGTCAAAACTCGATTTCGAATCCATGCACTTCCGACTTAACGAATCCAAGGCTGATTAATTATTATTCTCATTATTCGTTTTGGTAACCCCAAAATATGTTTTCTGTGTATGCATAAAATATTTTTTAGCGTGTGTACGTTTTGAGTAATTATAAGAATTTATTATATTATTATATGTGTACACTATGTTATTTTAAACATACTATCAGGCCTGTATACTGCGAAGAGTTCGACAGAGGTGTACTTTTATGCAGTTCGCCGATCTTTTCAGGACCTGTAAAAACAGCGCACCTTTTGCCATTTATCGGGCCCATGAACCCAAAATAAAAGCTGCTACTGCAATTCGTTTATTGCAAAATCCAATAAGACTTTAATTGACCTGGGAATCGCACCCAGGACCTGTTACATAGCAATCGCTTACGACCACTAATGAGGGAGTTTTGTGACGTAACATAAAGTAAATCTTAAGGCGGATCGTGACACATAGAACGCCAAATCCTTCTTTTTTTGGTTTTTCGCAAATTACGTCTATACCACATTCTAGGTTCATGGTAGTAGATATTGCATAAGTACAAAAACTTTTGATTATAAATCGTTATCGTAACGGTTACACTACATCTCAATCATACAATTTACACAACAAATCATCAACTAACGTATATCCGAACTAACATATTATGTTAGATAATGATGCATAAGTGACTATTAATTCTACTAAAACAATGTCAAGTATCTACAAGTACAAGGTGCGGCAAATACTTAACACATAGAACCATGTTTTTTCCTAGTAATGTTATGTTATCTATCTACCACTTGACAAGGGAAAATGAGACTAACAGGAAAATGAGACACGAGGCGAGATAATGAGAAAATATATTTCCGGGAAATTAATTCCGAGTATCACATTCTTAATTACACTTTGTTTAATCATTTAAGAAATAAGACCAAGTATCTAAGTAGATTAAGGATCTATTTCTTTGAATTGTTAAATGTATACAAAAAGTAATTATTAGCTATGTATACAAATAGACGTTTTTATCTCGTCTCAATTTTTTTCTAGAAATTAGTATCCAAAGACTGCATTTTTAAATTTGTAGTTTGTAATAGTACAAGGTAGGTTTCTTTCAAATCACAGTGAACAGACCGACATACCTTGTACATACATATACTCACGCCGCTTTCCCGTAATAATTTTTATTCACTTAAAACAGTGATGAAAATCATTGTGAAGATACCTGCATGCTTGAGAGATTTTTACTACGGCGTGTGAAGTATACTATACCGCCGTAGAGTAGCGTAGTGGACTAAAGCCTTATCTCTTTTACACTTAGAGGAGACCCCTACCTAGCAATTGGTTATTTACAGTATATAAATAATTACAATTGAAGTATTTGTATAAATATTTATAATACTTCTTAAACTTAACTGCCTTATTAGTCTAATGGTTCTAAGCGCGACTGCTACGCTAGTGGTCTTGGTTTCGGTTATAGGTTCGCCCCCTATTACATACCGGCGAGCTGTAGATGTACATACGTTCACCTATGCCTAACCCTTCGGGGAAAACATGCGATATAGTATGTTATATTTATTTATTAGACAGTTTATCAATTTTCTTTTTCTGCGGTTTTCAGGTGAAAGCCTCAGTCCGCGTAGTCAATCCCAAGGAATCAAAATATCTACCATTGAAAGAAAAACTCGACAGACACACGTTTTCCCGAAACCTAACAAGGGCTAAAGCAGTATTTAATTGGACTTTAGCTGCTTTTAGGGTTACAAAGTAAGTGTTTGGAATCAACTTCTGAAACCCACATTGATCTGGTTTTTCATTCCCACGTGCCTTCTCGGCAGAATCTTCTTGGCAACCCTGTCATCTTAGGTCTGTCATGTTTGCCAGCTCATTGAACGAACTAACTTCTTTTAACGAATGAACTACTTTCATAATTACGAAATTTACAATAGGAAACTTTTTAGTGATCAACTTATTTTACAATGATTACTTACTAATTTAAATATTTTTTAAATACATCTATAAAGAACATTAGATTTGGAATCCCACCACATCTTTCTCTTCCTTGGTGCATCTGTAGATTCAAAAACCGAATTTTATAAATGGAACTAAATAGATCGTTACTTTGCAAAACTAAAATTAAATAGGTAGGTATACAAAATACTGACATACTTACTGAAACACATAAAAAGATCCTCCCTTTTTTAAGTCTTTTAAAATAAATAATTAAGTTCCCCATGCATGCACGTACATTAGGATCGTAATTAACTATTAGTAGCCGTCGGCGGTAAAATATCGACAGCGTCTGCACTTCCGTGTAGAATTTTCTCTCCCAGTAAGTGCACCACATTATTGACTCTTAATCAGCTCGTTCAAGCTAATTGAGACTTCAAAGTACTCCCTCTACGATAAAGAATGTTACAAGAAAGTACAAAGCGCTTGATTTTCATTATGAAGAGCTATGTAAATAATCTAGAAAATACTTGATTTTATTGAAATGGTCTAAAGCTTTACAAGATGCACATTGATAATGAAAATGGACTACTTAGCCGAGTAAGCGTTTTGACGTCAATAGTACGTATAATCATTACTTAAATCGTGAAAGAACTGTATGCCTAGCCAATTTTCACACAGCCTACTCCCCCTCATTCTGATTATAGACCATGTCTAGTAGTTCCACTACTAGACATGGTCTATAAACGTTCCACGAACAAAATAATCGTGTAACGTTTTCCACCTGATCTTTGCAACCATAAAGTATATACTCCATGACGGAACTTTGTATGGAAAATCCTGATGGGTAGGTACCCCTGAAGATGATGAGTCACGGGCCATTGTTGTGGTAGGGCCACGCTGTTCGCAGCATGAATGGGCCGGCTTGACCGGGGAAGTACCACACTCTCGCAGAAGACCGACGTCCGAGTAGTAGCGCTTAGTTACTGCACTTCGTTCGGTGAGCGAGAGCGCCGGAGGCCCAATTCCTCCCCCAATCCCCTTCCTTCTCCTTTTCTTCTTCCCCTCCCTTTCCCTAAATAGGCTCGGCAACGCATCTGCAACTCCTTTGGTTTTGCAGATGTCCATGGGCGGCGATGACTACTTACCATCAGGTAGCTCGCCTGCTCGTTTGTCAAGTTATACCATAAAAAAAAAAGTCATATCACACTACCACCTAATAGTTGAGGCTTTCACATTGGTGAACAATTTCTAACTCGACCTTGCAAAGCTGCTAGCTCTACCTAGCTTTTTATACTGCTAATAAAGTAGAATGTATAAGCCCTTCTTTACTTCTGTTTGTTGAACTAAACCTGATCGATTTTGCATCTTTTTCAGAACATGTTTCGAATGGGAGTCGACGAAAATTAACGTAATAGCACTCACACTATGGTTGCTTTTCTGTTGGTTCTTCAAAATGTGGATGCTGCCACTACTCCTACTTATACCGTTTATATGGTATCGGCCGCGTAAATACTTCCTTCTCAGTTGTAAGTACTGTCTGCTTAATGCATATACTCGTATTTATGTACTCAAAGTACTTATGTAGTCAAGTGCAGTGATAGCCTAGTGATATGACCGTTGGACTGCCAAGTCAAAGGTCTCGTGTTCGAATCCAAGGCACGCACCTCTGACTTTTCGAAGTCATGTGCGTGACGGTGAAGGAAAACATCGTGAGGAAACATGCATGCCTGAGAGATTTTCTTGACGGCATGTGAAGTCTGCCAACACGCAGTAGGCTAGCGTGGCGGACTATAGCCTAATCCCTCTGGTACTGAGAGGAGACCCGTGCCCAGCAGTGGGACAATGTAATGGGTTGATGATGATGTACTCAAAGCGATTCTTGAAAATCTTACAGACAAACCATCAACTCAAATCTGCTATGACTCTTTCTTTTAGAGAACATTTCAACAGATTCTATTAATTCTAACTAATTAATTCCCCTTCCCCTTTGGATTTATTTCCTACAATTTCTACCAGTTTAAGTGTAATTCTTAATATTTGTATTACAGGGAAGGACTATCTCCTAAGAAGGACTCTGTTACTAGTCGACGTCACAAAAGAAAAAGTAAGATATAATATAGCATACTACTACAATAAGTTAGGCAGAGGCGTACTACTGTACACTCACAGTTCGCCGATATATTTAGGTCCCATGTTATTGTATACACATACATGGGACCTAAATATATCGGCGAACTGGGGGCGAGCCTGTTAAAATAAGTAACAAGTAAGTAAGTGTAGATAAATCCAAAATGATTACGTTCGGCAATCTTATTGCTAACAGTGGTCGTTTAGAATTAAACAATATTTTTGTAAACTTAAGAGAAAAGAGAAGGCGATACCTAGGAAGTTGGGTGTACAAAAAAAACTGCATACATTTTATAAAAAAAACTACATAAGTTTTAATTCCTTTTATATTTCAGGAAGAAAAACCTCAGTCTTTGAGACAAAAAATAAATAGCTTACAGGAGACGGTGTTAAGTGTACACAACTTCATTCAAGAGTTCGCTGAACTTGGGGAAAGTATTAAAAAGTAAGTAGAGATACGTTCTCTACAAGAGAGTAATAACATCAACATCATCATCATCATTAACCCATTTACTGTCCCACTGCTGGGCACGGATCTCCTTGCAGAGTGAGAGGGGTTAGGCTATAGTCCACCACGCTAGCCTACTGCGGGCTGGCAGACTTCACCCACCGTCGAGAAAAGCTCTCTAGCATGCAGAAATTTCCTTAAACGATGATTTCCTTAAACGTTTTATGCGCGTGGTAATTAATTATTTTATCATTAATACTGACATAGTATCGTTAGGTCGCAAGTTTCGTGCGAGTTTGTTTGTTGCCATATATTTATAGTAATAACTATAATGCAATTATGATATTTATCTAGATTAATTCATTATCAACCCATTACATTGTCCCACCGCTGGGCACGGGTCTCCTCTCAGTAGGAGAGGGATTAGGCTATAGTCCTAGGCTAT
The DNA here is from genome assembly GCA_958496365.1 of Subacronicta megacephala. NCBI lineage: Eukaryota > Metazoa > Arthropoda > Insecta > Lepidoptera > Noctuidae > Subacronicta > Subacronicta megacephala. The sequence continues at coordinate 5,401,286 of OY292526.1, forward strand.
AGGCCTAGGCTATAGTTAGTTAGTAGTAGATTAATTAAATAACACTATTTAATACAAATTCTATAATTAAATAAAATCATAATAAGTTTATAGCCGTTGCCCCAGGTACTCACTCACGTCCCAAAAGGCTTTACTTGCTATAACTCTTATTCTGTCTATATGAAATGAAATGAAATGAAATAGTTTGTTTATTTTAATTTTCATTTCATTTCATATGAAACACTCACCAGATTTTAAGTTAAACCTTCAGCAATATAACTGAGATAATTTCATCCAATTTCGTGCAGTAATTTTTACGTGATGCGTGTACAAACAAACATACAGACGGACAAAAATAATTTTTGTTTTGGTTTTTGTTGCTCCAATAAAGACCTATGTGCTGGCTTTTAATTTTTTTTGCATTGTTTTGATTTCAGCTTATTCAACTTCACAGTGCCATTTCTGAGTCTTCTAGCAATTTTTCTCACATTGGTGATTACAGTAGTCATGTTTATGATACCAACGAAATATATTTTCATGATTTGGGGTGAGTTTATATTAAAATATTATAAAATGTTGTCTTGAATTTCTTTATTGAATTAAAATCATTTTACGGAATTTATTGATGATCACACACTGCTACATGTCAACCTATACAAATCAAGTTAAGACTGTCCTCCCATTGTAAAGGTATGCCATACAATTCAAGGACAGCCTATACTGGTTTTGTATAGCTTGATGTGAAGCCGTGCCTACGTCGGGATTGTCTGGAAAGTTGCTTTATTTCAATATCAAAAATGATGTCAGTGTCAAAAATTATGTTTTCCTTCATCACTTTGGAGCAGTGGTGATGAAATAATTTCATAAACTAGATGGCGCCGGCATTTCCTAACTGACGACCTACGAGAACAAATACCCAAAAAAAACTCGAGAGACTCATGGTCTCATACTTGTAACATTACCTATATGAATATAACCACGCAGGGGAATATCTGACATAGCCTTATGAAGAAAGAGGTTATAGCGGCTTTAAGTAGACCAGTCCCAAGTGACGGCACACATGCATCAGTCATTGTGTAGATCGACTATAGTCTATAGTTTGAATATTACACGATAAGAAGAAGAAGACACAAATTGAATCTTATTGACATTGTACTCGTAGTAAAATCTTGCTCAGTGGAAAATACATACAGACGGTCTCCCTGAGCATACGACGAAATAAAAAAAACTGGCGGCGGGTCTTATAATGCTAAAAAGAGAAAGTTACTAAACAGACGGATCATCAAATCTTATCCAAGCGATTCAACAGATATTATTCTTACATTATAAAATAAATTTACAACTTATTTCCAAATTTTACGGTTCGGTGAGCTTGTAAAATTAACTGTAAAGAATAACAATGCCAAAGATTGAAATTATAAGAGAAACATGCATCATTTCTCGAACAATCGCTTTTATAAAATGTTAATTGATACTCCAATAAAAATAAATTGTTTTTGTAGACTACAATTATTGAAACAAGCAATAAGATTTATAAATAAAAAAAATACAATAATTTTATTTCAATTAATTTTGCCATTACATTGCATGTCGAGGAGTATTTAGGCATATAAAATGCCTGTAGTTGAAGGCTCCGCTCTTCCCTTACATTATAATAAACTTACAAATAGGCGTGTATATACGCACGCACACACACACGTGCGTACGTGTGTGTGTGCGTGCGTGTGTGAGTGTGTGTGTTTGCGTGTGTGTGAGAACGAATTTATTATTCTGATATTAATTTTTTTGCAGGAATTCACAAGTTTACGAGAAAAATATTAAGACCGAACAGAATAGCGAATAATGAAGTTCTAGATTTGCTGTCGCGAGTACCGAATGATGAAATATTGGTAAGTAACGTTTACAGTTTGTCGTGAAAACTTCCATTTTCATAACAATAAAAAGTTCCCTGCATTTTGTTAAAAAACACAATATTAGTATTCGAAGATGCCCCTGGTTTAGGGTTGCCATCCGTCCGGGGAAACCCGGACCAATGGCTGATGGCGGATGGTATACATTAGAATCATAGTTTGTCACGGATGGTATACATTAGAATCATAGTTTGTCACCATAGGTGCCCACCATACTTTTTTTTTTTGATTGAGATGCTTTGTCCCTTTCCTACAAAAGAAGTTTCAGTATATAATTTGTATGGTAAAAGCACGACGTGACGTCACAATGTGCTATAGTGCGGTCTCTGTTTAGCATAAAATTTTAATATTTTAATAAAATTGCTGTTTTGTTGTTCGGCTCTATTTGGGTTCAATATTTTTATGGGACCATAAAAACATAATTAGTCTACTAGCTATTGTCGTTGAAATAGTTTTGGTAATCGTTAAGGAAACTGAATGTTCAAACCCTTATATCTTACAAATAGCAAACAGAATCAATCCATTTACAAATAAGTCGATCAGCGTACATATTATTTAGCCGGAGCGTCTTCAATTCGTTTTCTATTTGAATAAAAGAAATAACACTAACCACTGTAAAAAAAATATTTATTTTACTTAATAATTGCATAGATAAAAAAACAAGTATTCACTAGGTTAACATTAAGAAATTTCCTTCAGCTATACCTAATACCGTCTTTTAGTGCGAAATAAATAAAGATTACTCTTATCTTAATGTCCATTTTAACAAATCTACTTGAGTAGATATATATTAGCTGTAATCGTATTTTAGTTGACTAAAATACGATTACAGCTAATATATTTTTATCTATCATTTCATTTAAAATAAAAGCATTATAAATATTTATTACTAAAGTTACCTGGTAGAGTGCTGGCGATCCGAACAGCGCTTCCTTATTTAAAAAGTTAATTAACCTATTTTTTACCTTTTTCAGCTAAATTGCGAAGAGATACCCTTAGAGGATGTTCCAGATGAAGATGTGATAAGATAATGATCTGATAATTATAATTTAATTTTGTGACAATTTGTGAAATGGAAATCACAATTAAATTTTTAATTTATTAATTTTGCTTTAATGAGGCCGAAGTAATTTCATGAATATTATTTTTAATTTCTGATCTGTAAGATGGAATCCGTGAAATTTTAGTTTCAATTGTTATTTAGTTACTTTTCTTTCTATTATTTCTGTAATATATGCTTTTATATCACAGATAGGCTTGTGCTTGACCACAACTTGCCTGATGTTAAGCAACGAAGTGGTCTACGATGGAGCGCGCTTACCTAGAAGATACCTATTCACTCTCGTCTTGAAGACACCCAAATTGTAGGTCTCGGGGAACAAAGATACCGTCACCAATATCGTGGTGACCTTAGGTACTTAAAACTTGTCACCTTTGCAAAACTGATCTGAACCACGAAGGACGTTCAGATTCCAACACGATGTGTTCTCTCCTAAAATAAAAGAAGATCACATCCGGAAATATAATACACACAGCATTTCGAATAGCTAGATTGTTGTTTGTGACTCATATGGAACCAATCGACTGTGGACAGTGATCCGAAAATCTAACCGTAATGCAATCATTACACTGCAATAAAATAATAGGTATAGGTAGTCATACCAAAAACTAAATATTGTAACCGGAACAAAAAGCTGGTTGTCCACTTACTCATGCTCACTTCCTTGAACCAAGCAGACCGTAGCAAAAGGCTGGAAACGCTAACATAGAGAGAATGTTACCTTATTAATAGCGTGAAAAGGTTCAAAAAGGAACAAAGGTTGATAAAAAATTGACCTATTTACGTATCAAGTCAACCGTGAAAACAAATTCGTAGCAGCCTTTTACCATTTATCAGTTGCCCCACCACTATAAAGGTTTCTGGGTAAATGTGATTTTACTCATTTTAAAAAATCGCTTTCAAGTATCATGATTTCAGATATTCAGTAGGTGCATAATACACCTACAAGAAATTGATAATACCATATTTTTTTAATACTATCTACAACTTTGACATTACAATCGGAATCAACGTCATTTAATCGTTCCAAATTTCAAAATCCTCCATCAATATTCGATTCAAATAATTATTAATTCTATTTGGGCTACCTCTAACGAGGCTCAAGGGATGCCTCAGGGTTTGATATTCGGTCCAAATCATTTGGCGCCGATCGTAAATATTGACAAATGATCTGTGTAAATAAAGGTATTAATACGCTTGTGACTAATTTGCGCTCGTTCGTTCGTATTACCTGGAGACTCATCTGTCATTGTATTGAGAACTGCCATAATTATTAGATAATATTCATCGATTCAGTATTGATATTTTGCCTGAGATTATATGTTGATTATAAGCCATTTGGTTAAGCCGTAAGACACAACCTTTGACATTAAGTTAGATTAATATACTTATAAATTGGTCCTTTTACCCCACCGTATCTGTAAATATTTTATAGGTTCGATTTAGTAGAAAGTTAATCTGTTGTTATTAAGCATAATCATGCCAATTTATATTGGCCTACATCCAGTAATGGACGGGTACCTATAGGATGATGATGATGATGGTGGTGGTGATGAGGCTGACAATTCAAATACGCTTAAAAATGTATCATTTTATCCTAAAATTACGTGATGATATATATGTTTCCAGTTTGCTACTGTCATTGTACCTAATTGTTCGTTTTTCTCAAAAAATTACTTCGTATCTACACTATTTACTATCTACCTAAATAAATATTTTTGTACTTATTTACTAAGAATCAAACTTTTCGCAAATTACAAAGCTTATTAAACTGAAAGCCATATTTAAAATGTGATTGATGATAACTTTACGATTCATAATATTATTATCGTAAGGAAGGTTCTTACAATTAATTATATTGATACTAAGATACTTTAGGAGATGATACTTTAAGAGAGAAAGATGTTCATTAAGATCGTTACCTATCGCAAGGAACTGAAAAAATTCAAGAAAAAAACATTTTGATACTATGTATCTAATAATTATAATTTATTTACAGAATATTGACATTACATACGAGATAATTCTCTATATTTTATAGATAAATTCTCTAAAAATAATGTTTTATATATTCATTAAACATAATCACAGGTCGAATGATATTTGTACAGTTTTACGCTTATATTTAATTAAATAATATGTATAAATAAATTTAAACTATCATATCTTTGCCAAATCTGTCAATTTCATTCGCAAAGTAGACCATATCCTTGTGGTCTAAAGCGGAGTTTTGGAAAACGATACGGAAGAAATTGACGAGGTCACCCTGCGGTTGGTAGGTGACCATCATTGTTCCTTCCTTAATCATTCGCTCTTTTATTTTCGGCGCGACCCTGTGCAGCCTTTCTTTATAATCTGGCTCGTTCTCACGGCCACGAAGGCAGCGCGGTATATACCAGAACATAATGTTTGTACACTCGGGATTCTCTATGACTAATTGGAAGCCTTCTCGCTGTCGTATGTGTTGCGTGAAATACACTGCGTTATCGAACACTGTGTCTATGTGTTTCTCAAATCCTTCGGAGCCCTTAGCTTTCCACATGAACCAGAATTTCAGCACATCTGCTCTGCGCCCGCACTGTATATGTTTGTCTCCTGTGTCGTAGGTTGTGTCGTAGAATTTGTCCTTTTGGAAGAGGTACTTCGCGTGGCATGAGTGACATTCTTTGAGGACGTTCTTGTGTCGTAGTAGGAAGGCCGAGCATTGTTGCGGCGCCGCTAAGAGTTTGTGAGGGTTCCAAGTCACCGAATCCGCCCTGCAAATAATTTCAAATGTTAATTTTTTGATTTTAATCAAAAAAATCTGTTCGACGCCTTAAAAATATTGTAAGCTTTTGCACGAGCACAAGTTATTAATAATTTTGGCGTAAGGAAGATTTAAGTTATTAATGATTTAATAATCTTTATTGGTTAATGCAATCAGTTGGTAGGCCTTGAAATGAATAAATAAATTACCGCTCTCAATTCATGTGCGTCAATAAAACTTCGTATATTTTTAGAAATAGAAATAGATTTATTTATTTGCATAGAATGTAGATAAATTAAATTTTATTACACAACTGTTCTAGAGACAATGAATTTTTGAATTTATAAGTGAATAAATTCATTATTGAGGCATAAAAGACTGCATTCTTTTATTGCGTTGACTTAGAAATTTGATTATTTTACAGCTCCAAGGGGTGCACCTCGATATATTCACGCGCTTTTACGACAATGAGTTTTAACAGACCGACACAGACTGATGGGCAAATTGTATGTGATAACTACAAAGTTACCATTTTTGGACTTCTTTTTCTTTGCTGTGAGACCAAATTTCACGATTCTGGGAAATACCCTATAGGTTTTGATTCATTTGCGAGTGTCGATGTATCTTAATATGCGACATAATCATCATCAACCCATTACATTGTCCCACTGCTGGGCACGGGTCTCCTCTCAGTACGAGAGGGATTAGACTGTAGTCCACCATGCTAGCCTACTGCAGGTTGGCAGACTTCACACGCCGTCAAGAAAATCTTTCAGGCATGCAGGTTTCCTCACGATGTTTTCCTTCACCGTTTAAGCACGTGATAATTAATTTTTAATACGCACAGGACTTCGAAAACTCAGAGGTGCGTGCCTTGGATTTGAACTGGAGACCTTTGACTTGGCAGTCCAATGGTCATATCACTAGGCTATCACTGCACTTAACTAATATGCGACATAAATGGTCGTAATTTTTTAACGGGTTTATTTATAAGCTTGATTTTTTTTTAATTGTAAGGGACCGTAGACAGCGGAATTTTTCATTAATTTCAACTTGATACCTCAAAGCGTTCATTAGAAAAATTGGTATTGACAGTCCGACAAATAGACTGACGGACAACGTAGTGATCTTGCAAGGATCCTTTTGAGATACTGTATCCTAAAAAAAGTACTCACAGTTCAATTCCGTTAAGGAGATGTCTATGCTTCTTCGACATTAAGGCGCCCCCTCCCCACGCGGCATCTACATGCAGCCACAGGTTATACTTCTTGCACACAGCAGATATCGACACCAAAGGATCAAAAGCTCCATAAACAGTAGTACCAGCGGTCGCCGTCACCAAAAACGGCGTCGCTCCATCTTCTATTGCACTAACAATCTTTGCTTCCAAATCTTCAACAATTATTTTTCCATTCACATCAGATTTAATCAGAATACAGTTGTCTTCGCCAATACCCATGAAGGTAGCTAGTTTTTTTGTAGAGTAATGGGCATCCTGTGATGTAAACAACACCAGCTTTGGGACAGCATAGACGCCTTTTTTCTGCAAATAAAAAATACTTTCAATTATCGTTCAATTTTTTTTTTAATGCATACTAGCAATGTGGGTCGCACATTACTAGTATTCTTTTTAACGCCACGTACTAACTAACACATGAGTTGAATGCATTATTATACATAGTTGTCATGGACTATGTTTTCTTCTTTAAAAATGCCTTATTATAATGGGACCGAAACATACCGGCGCACTGTGGGTATAAATTAGTGCCAAACCGTTCGAGGAATACAGGCGTGATGATACAATAGTTGTCAGAAAATAATCTCGAATAAATGCAAGATCACATTTAATTAAAACTCGTTTTTTAAAAAAAAACATACAAATATAAAGAGATTTATGCTTATTTTTTTATTATTTTTTAGCATTAAATATTGCGAAATTTTCACAAAGAAATGAATTTTCTAATTAAAGAAAATTTCTAGTGAAAGAAAAACTCGATCTCAGGCAGGGTTTGAACCTGCGTCCCTCTGGTTAAGTACGTCGCCTCAAGACGTAGAAGGTGGAAGAGAAATTCGACATCACAGGCAGTGGTCTCGGTAGCTTAGTTGGTAAAGCGTCTGGTGTACTTAACCAGAGGGACGCAGGTTCAAACCCTGCCTGAGATCGAGTTTTTCTTTCACTAGAAATTTTCTTTAATTAGAAAATTCATTTCTTTGTGATAAAGAGATTTAGTTAAACGGATTCTTCATTCCTTCAAGATTATTTTTCTAACAACCATCAACCTACCTACAATATGTTAAATTTGTCATTACTGTGACATTAATTTGTTATTTAAGACAGTTAAAACAAAGGACAAAACTACTACTAGAAACTCGACTTTAATTATATAAGTCTATAGGTCTATTGTAAATACTCTCATGACATTATTAATATACCCTCTCTTATAATAATTAGTTTCGTTTATAAAGTCAAAGTCAGTGTAATTAAAATTAACAGACAAGATTACTATCTACATAGTTTAAAACAGTGTCTCATGAAACCGCTTGATTATAACTAAAATACTAACCTAGTTAAAAGTTTCAAATGTGTTCAATCAGACGAACGTTTTACGGTCATTTACATAAATTGTGATACATTTTTGGGTAAATAAACATATCTTTCTTATAATTCAGGTTAGCCTTTCACCGTCTGTGCAATATTCTTATATATATATTGACCATGTGCTTTTTATTAACTTGTTAGTATTTTTTGCGAAAGAAAAATTTAATTAAAATTTTGCGAGAAATATTCGGCCTCAGGCAGAATTCGTACCTGCGACGCCGCCCCGCAACATTATCGATACTGCAGAAACTCGATTTTTTATTTAAATAAATTAAAAAATAAATTTTGTAAGGTCATTTTTGAAAAAGTTTTCAGTTGAATAAAGTTACACGACGTAGCAAATAAACTTTAAATGACTTTCCTGTAAAGTACGTGATTTGTAGATTCGGCAGATAGTAACGGCAGTCATTTTAAAATTGGAAAGGTTTTAGTGCTTAGTTGTGAATTGTATAGTTAATGTCCTGATTACCACGCCATTAACCTAATATTATAAACCGATTAAAATTTAAAATGGGATTTGAAAATTGAAATTTTATTTTACTTTAAATAACAATATACGGGCCATTAAATTAAAGCTTTATCTATCTCTAAATGCCCATATAGAAAACAAATCGCTCTCTTCTCTGCAGAACAGATTTAGGAATCGAACCCAGGACGGTTCGATTCCTAAATAATGTATTTGGGGTAGGCGCAGCATGTCCTTTTCTTCCATTCATCCCTTTTTCAGCATGACTTGTTGGTGTAGTGGATGGATTGTTGTGTTGATGAAACAGTGGATCGATCATGACAAACATATTAAAATAATAAAACCTACATGTTAAATTGTATCAAAAGTACAGCACTTAGACAAAATGCTTTCTTGTCTTTTAAAATCTCTTACACATATTACACATTGCATGTAAAATGCAAGACAAATTAAATTTTTCATTCACACTACAGTTTGTTCGAAATAAGTAAGCCGATCGGAAGTTGTCTGCAAGTGGTTTAGAACTGGTAAATTTTAATAGAAAGAGTCGATGTAAAGAGAATAAGAGTCGTATATGTTTCACATTTCTAATTATTTTGTTTACTAATTTCGATATTTATGTATTAAAACACTTAATTAAACGAAATGATTTTATCACAGCGGTAGTTCGGAACGGCTAACTTCCGATCGGCTTACTTATTTCGAACAAACTGGCTCGATAACAGCACGATGCACCGCAAAATCTTACTGGCTTCCGAATTTTAATAAAACCAAACGAAATACTAATAACTACTAAACTATTCACATACCTACTTAAACTGAAAGGCATTATCTACTAAATTTAAATATTTGTGCTAATTATTTTATATTCATACCTACCGATAATATTATCACTTCCTACTCACATTGGCATTTTCTATGTAGTTTATATTTTTAGGTACAAAACCAAGGTTTTAAAACACATCCTACCTACCTAAAGCTTGTTTCTATTTTTATTTAGCAAAAATGTAATCAGTAGTCACCTTTTTTTTAAATGGATTGCTTCACATTCAAAGTGTAGATCATCATTTATTTGGAAACTCCCAAGGCCGAATTATTGTGAATTTATTTATTTACATCAATTAAAACGGTACAGACCATTACAATAATTGAAGATACAGAAAAACTTATACTACATTTTACTAAAATAAATAGAATACAGTTACATCCTTCTCACAAAAACGCAGACAGTATAAACGGCCATCTATCCACAAACAAGACGCACGTTGAGAGCAGACAGCGAGAGGCGGTATTGGCAATTTAGCACGCGCCACGGTACGGCACGGCAAACAAAAGGTGTCTTCGGTTGCGACAGTAGTTGTTGGGAACCAAAAATCGACACAACTCACTATGCAGATCAGGGGATTATCAACAATCCTGCCCCGGAGTATTTTGCACATGACTATAAGTTGGGTCTTTTCCCGTCTGACTTCCACTGAGTTATAACCGAGGCAGCCGAAAAGAAATTTTTGTGGGGTACATGTATGGATAGTATTCATTGATACGCTTATATGGGTACCGGAGAAAGGCCTTTTGTAGTCTTTCTAGCAGTAGAATCTATGTCTTTTCATATGGATTCTGGACACATATTGCACTTTCAAGCTTGTAACGTACCAGTGCCCCACACGTATCCCATCGTGATTGCTAAATTCTTGTGAATTTCTTAGGACGCCTATACGACTCTCTGGCAAGTGCAATTGCAAGGTCATGAAATGTTAATTTATAGTCCAATGTGACACCAAGTCCTTCATTGTTGTTGCACGAGTAACGCTTGTGCTATTGATTAAGTAAAGTACATCTACTTGGGAGCCTTGATCCAACTTAGCCGATATAAACTCTACATGGGTCAGCAGGTTAAAATCCACGGATCTTTTTGGTCTAAAGCCGTGTTGCTCGTTCCAGAGGAATTTGTCTACCTGTGCAAGTATGCGCTTGTGAATAATTTTATTTCAACTACATTTGCCGGAGACAACAATACAGGAAACGGCCATGAGATCCCAGGGCGTGATTCGAAAAATATTTACATAATTACCATTGCAATTTTAACCTCTCTATTGGCTAAAACAAAATTAAGGGCAGGGATATCGGGCAAAAATTCACTAGCAAAGGCCTCAGCTGCATTTACCCCAGAAAAGGTTTGGCCATTATAAGTAACATTGGGCTCAAATCCTCCCTTGGTACGCAAACTACAGGTGTCGCCAAAACTGTCGTGGATTAGACTTTACGTTCCCTCTATAATGCGTTCCGTATAGAAAGCATGACAATGTTTAGAGTAAGCTGCTGCCTGAATCTTAAGGTCTGCTCAAAGGTCGAAGAACAAATTATAAATTTCTTAATATTTTGTTTGCTTCCACAACGTGTGTAATTTAATTTTAATAATTATAATATATTTTGGGCATGACTATAAACTATTTTGTTTAAACCATCTGTAGTACTGTAAAAGTGTAAACACCATTGGTTTGGGACACCGTATCCCAAAAACATACGAAAAGTGACGATTATAGTCGCTCCTAATCACACTTATTGAAGTTCTAGTCTTTATAGGGACTGATGTCGATAAGTCGTATCTTTCTTGAACTCAACGACCAAAGGCGGATGGTAAGCATAAGGGGGAACTAACCCGTCGCGATGACTTGGTGAAACTTTGGCAAAGTCCTTTGTAGACTATCTCAATACAGTATCATACCAAATATCAAATCAGTGATAACAATGAGAGAGACAATGTAGTAACATGCCCAAAATTGAGGACAAATTGAGAACCGCTACGTTTATTTTATTGTAAACAATGACTTTTGTCTGTTTATAATTGCTATTCGATATGACCTCAACGTATCTACATAAGCGGAAACCCTTCGCGAAGAATTTAATAAAATCCGTTCGTATACATGCGTAAACGCAAGTATTAGCGAAGCGGAAATTACTTGTTTAACACAATAATAAAACAAGGACACATCTGTCATTAAGAATCATTTACAGATACTTAATTGTAGTGTGACGGACGTATACGGATATTTAGACAAAGTTAAATTTTTCTTGACAAATTTACAGTATTTAACATAATACCTATCACCGAAGGGTTAATCTTTGTCAATACTTGGTTGATTAATGTTGGTTCATTAGAAAAGTGATTATTAAATGAATAAGACAAAGACAACTAGAACATAACAGAATTATACTTGAATTGTCAATTAGTAAAGCATTGACTCACTATTGTTAATTTCAACGAAAATGTATGTGCAGGCGAATTGATAGCCTTCAGTAGAATTGTCATTAAACTTTTTGCATTACGTACAATTAGATGAAGCCTCGATTATCTTACTGTCTATGTCAGTACTGATCGCCAACACAAACCCAAAGAATATCCGAGTACTTAGCCTTTAAATATTGATTTGGCTCTTTTCTCGGATATCACCAATTTTATAAAAGGGCACATTGGAAATACCAATGTCTGATACTGTAGTCTACTCTTATTTTATTTTATTTATAGAATTTAAATCGAAATAAGTCAAGTAGGACATTGGTTTATTTTGATTCAATCAATCAATAAGGTTTACTACAACTCATAAATATTTCTTTAACAATAGGTACATTGCTCATAGATCCAATTATCACGTACATACTTTACTCTTTCAATCAAGTTTGTAATTTGTCTCATAAAAACCTTTATGACCTTATTAAGGTAACAGGCTACGATCTCCGGTGATCAGAACGATACATTTTGATTTGTGTCTGTAATATAGTACTTGAACAGTAGATGGTGAACGGTCAAAAATATCTGAACAATTTGCTTTGTTTGTTTTAAAGTAATTTTACATATCTACTTTAAATTTTAGGTCAAGGTCATGATCAACACCGCAATAAATGTTACCTACCATATGATTCCTTTTATTTTCTTTATATTATTTTTAGACTGAAGTATTGCTTATTATTGAGTTGAGATCTCGAGTGAGATGTGAAAGAACTTGAGCTTGTCCTTGTTCCACATATTCTTAATTACGCGAAACCGAAACGAAAGGTCTGTAACCCCTAGCAGTAAGTGATGATTATGAGTAAAGCAACTAAATATTAAGGTAGGTCGGCACTTCTAAATCTTAATAAAACGGAAAGCCACCTAGGACATACAGAAGAAATAAATGAAACATTAAAAACGCAAATATAATCAAACCTCAACTCAACAATATTAGTTTTGTTGATTCAGGATCTGATAATGTTTAGAGGAACTGGAACCATATCGAATTGTTTCATCTCTTTTCAAATCAAATCAAGTTTTTATTTCAAATAAGCTTTCACAAGCGTTTATGAAACGTTATTGACTCTAGTTGCACGGTTCCAAAACGTTGATCCTATAGAGAAGAATCCGGCAAGAAACTCTATGGACACTCTTTTATCTGTTACGATAAAGCTAAGCTTGATAACTAATGATTCTGAATAACTAATGATTTAATTTTATTGAATATAATTAACATGATGCCTGTTAACACAAGATAAAGTGAAATTTAAAAAAAGTGTAATAATTAGAGAAGATTACTGATTTTAATGTCAGTGTCTCTTGATCTTGGCCCAACTTATTATGTAGATATTCAATTATTTGTTAATAATGATAGTGAAATTTGTTTCATTATTACTACTATGCTAATTAAAATATAGATGGGCATTCTCCATGACATTTTGTATTTGTCTATAACTTGTATCGGACGGGAACTATCAAAGGCTTTCTTAAAATTGCAATACTTCTTATCTTGCTAAATACTTAATTTTTATACAGAATACCAAGGTTCCTACAAAACCACGGCACGCGATAATAACGATCGATGTATCGGGGTTAAGGTGACCACCGAAAGGTATGCTTCCTGCAAAACTGGTAATCTGTATAATAAACGAGTGCAGATCGAGATAACCAATATAATTTGTCTAACCAACTCCTTGTTAAAATAATTCATACAACATGCAATGAAATTAAGTGTTGATCTTACAAGAGAACTAGTTTCATGTCCATGTTTTCATGCAAATATTTAGCCGTTCATTGACATTAAAGGAATACAAACAAATAATACAAGTTGTTGTTAAAACTACTGATTAAAATTTAAAACAAATATAAATCGTTAACGTCACGATTTTTAAACTAGTTTTTTTGTTTTTTAATTTGCAATGATGTCAGATACAAAATCCATACGACGTTACTTTTAGATAAGACATAAAGACAAACTAACCTTAATTTCAGGATAGAAGTGGAATCGAGCGCAGCTAATAGCGTATCCATTGGATATGGAACCACCAGGACAGAAGACGCCATCCCCTTCGCCGTCTTTCCATCCGACTATATTTCTCATTTCACGAAGAACCTCTTCTTCCATGAGAGTGAATACTGGAGCCACTTCATAGGTATAAACACTGGGATTCAGAGCATCAGTTAGCCACTGACCTATCAACCCATAAGGATCAACGGACGAATACAATTGGTTAACGAAGTAAGGATGTCCCGTGTTGACAGAATAGCGAGCAACCTGAATGAAAGAAAACTAGGTTACAAAAACGAGATCTTACTAAGTTATAAGTTATATAAGTTATATAAATTATATAAGTTATATACCTTACTGTTGTCATAACAGTACACTATAGATATCAACTAACATTCAGAAAATTTACTGGGTAATTAATTATTTTGGGGTTCTAACTATAATATAAAAATCTTGTTCTAGGTTATTCTATGTTTCACAAATCTGAATACTAATAATACTTTTATAAGCACTAAGCACTCATTAAATAAAATTATTAGCTCCAAAAGTCCAGGTAGAAGTTACTAAAAAACTGCTTATTTACGAACAGACGTTCCATGTTGTACGATCTTGTAATATATAAATAAAAAAAATTAAAACAACTGTTAACTTACAAGATTAATAATTCAGCAAATCGCGCCCAAGAACTTGCATTGTCTACTACCTTATTGACGAGTTAAAAATAAATAAAAAATATTCTAATCTTACATCAGCCATAATTGCCAGGAGCTCATCATGTGTAACTGGCGAATCTCTCGGCTTCAAATCTATCGCTTTCTTGATTTCGTCAGGGGGAGCCCACTCCACGACTTTAGACGACCTGGAAGATCTCCCGAAGACCACTCGCTCAACCAACAGATCCACTGCTCGCCTCAAGAAGTCTTCATGCTTTGATCTTTCTGCGAGAGTCTTGTAATGCTCCTTGTTCACGCCTAGATCTTCTCCGTTGGGTACAATAAGATCTGAATCAGCAGGCATTATTACTTTATTTTCTTTCACTCCACGCGTGCAGTTTATTTTAAAGAAAATAAAGTTTCCAACTGTGCATTAATTAAGTTGATGTGAATGGCGGCTGCGGCCAGCCGCGAGCCTATGAACCGAAGGTTTGACTCGTCAGCCATTGCGTAGCCTTCTTAAATACTACTGAGCGACATCAATTCACTTCGTAAGGTTACTCACGTAAATATAAACAAATGTTTTGGCAAGTTGCGAACTTTATCAATCTGTGACACACGATTATAAGACGATTTTTCTCCAATTGCTTAAATTATCATAACGTTCAATCGAATTAATGATATCGATGTCAAAACCATTGAGTTAATGTACAATAGACATTAAAATCAAACTGTTAGCTTCATCAATCATAAATTACGAGACTTTCATGAAGCTATAAATATTTGCTCAATTGACGAATGTGAAATGAAAGTAATTATCATTTCCACGCTTATATTCCTTAGAATAATGTAAGACTAGAGGGAATTCAATCAGTTTGGACATTTATTTTCGTAATTAGGTGCTCGTATCACGTTATTTCAGGCACGTGTATTATCATACAATGCTTTCAGCCATTGTTTATATTTAATATTAAAAAAACGTACTAACGTTTGGTTAGTTACACATCTAAGGTGCAACATTTTAGAACATTTATATGAACGTTAAAATCAAATATTTTATTTCAATTAGACCAATATTGCAGGTGCTTTTATTATAATGTATTTTTATTAATTCGTTACTGTTTACCTGGTAGGTACATAATATTTTATGTAACTGCATTATGTTCAACAACTTCAAGGCCGTCGGTAGAAACAGTAAAAATAATTATATTCACTAATAGTTAAAGAGAACGGTAGATCGTTAATGATTAAGATAATCGATTACAGATCAAACTACGGTCTAATACACATTAGTGCAATAATTTTCAGTTTTTTTAACTTACCTATTTGGAGTTAAGGATTAGCAAAAAGGAAGTAATATATAAGTAAGTATGTAGAAAAATACTTAGTAGCAGCCTTTTGCATATTGATGAAGGAAATCTAAAGAAAGTACCCGTAAGTATGTTTCGTTTGGATTGTAACGGTTTTATTACATTTAATATTTTATAATTGCCCTAGAGACGATTTATTTACAAAATAAATTTGATCTGAAACGTCTATTTAGCAAACCATAAGCTAATAGTTAAATTAGAGGTTTTTGACTACGCTTAAAAATGTCTTCAGGAAATATGGTAGCATTAGTAAAATACAGTACCGCTTGACAGTTTTTTTCTCGCCTAACAGTTCATTTAATCTCTGCATTTTCGGTAATCTGATGTGGCGCCACTTGGACATCGAATTTTAAAGAATATGCATTTATTATATTATCCCTCACCACGAATTCAGCTGTCAAGATGTGAAAATTGTCTTGCTTGCAACTGTATTGCTGTCTAGATGGCTACATGTGGTCGTGTGTGCGTCATTTGTAATTCTTCACTGGCAACCCGTTAAGTAATTTGATGTTTTCCTTCACCGTTATTTAAATCAATATTAATTCGCAATTTAATTCGAGAAGTTTGACATGGCAGTCCAATGTTCATATTATTAGGCTATAATTGCACTTGTAGATAATACTTATATAAAATATAATATACAATTTCTTTAAACTTAGCATTATACACCATTTTTAGAAGGTGGCGGGGTTTACTTACAAAGTTTTTACAAACCCTTTACCCTATCTTCACAGTCTAACAGCCACTATATAAGTAAAAGTTAAATTATTTTATATATATGCTTATAATATAATAAAGCAGAAAAGTTTGTTTGAACGCGCTAATCTCTGGAACTACCAGTCAGATTTGAAAAAATCGTTTTTTTTTTAAATTATGATAGCCACATAAATGAGAAGGCTACAGGCATAGCATCACGCAACGATCCATACGAGCGGGGCAAAGCGGGCGAAACCGTGGGGTACAGCTAGTCGTAAATAAACATTATAGGAAGCAAGTGATACATTAGGTCATTTTAAATAATTATATTGTAACGAGTTTTCGCACAAATCTTATTCCTTAATTTTAATATTTCCTTTTACATTTGCCTTGACAGTTACTTTTTGTATAACTACGCTAATTAATCTTATGGAGGTCGGCACCGACCTTTATTACATGGCTAATCAACTGCGAACAAATTACAATAAAAAAGTTTAAATTATGAAGTCTTATTGTTTCTAACTTTAATATAATAATTTATCAAACTATAACGTTATTACAGTAGATACGGAGACGGTAGAATACATTCGTAGAGGAGCTGGTGGCTAAGCTTATCATCAGATCTGCAAAGTTAAGCTACGCCTGCGGCGGTAAATATGTGGATGGGTGACCATTCTTTACACATCGAAACCCCTACGTGTTTCGAAGAGCCGTCATAGCCGTCGGTCCCAGTTGTCATATGATCACCTATGACTTCAGATTAGCCTAAAAGCCTGACAACCAGTCCAGCCTTCGAATATCGGTGTTCCCCAGAAATTGGGTTGCGGAGGTCTGATGGCAGGCCTCGTGTAGAATACTGATATGCAGCCGCATCTAGAAAAACTGGAAGCCACCCCAACATAAAAGGAATAGGCTTGGAGGATGATGAACATTAGTACCTACTACTGTATCCGAGGTATCCGAGATTTTACTCGGATCCCAAAGGACTTTTTGAAACACAAGGTTTGTCGCCTTTCTTCGTTGATAGGTAGTCCAATCCGCGTAACTGTTTTTTTTTTAAAAAAAAAAGCTTACTAGCAATGTGGGTCGCACATTACTAGTATTCTTGTTAACCCCTCGTGCTAAGCTAAATGCTTGTGTTACGAGTGGGTTAACGTCGGTAGTGCAATGGGTGGGGTTCGAACCGGCAAACACATGATCGCAAGTCCGACGCCCTAGCCATTAGGCTACCGCCGCTTTATTCTTCATTCATGATTGTTTGATAAAAGGTTTGACTTTGATTCAAATTACATTGAAAATTACTTAAAATCGAGAGATTACAGCAATGTTAGTAATGCGGTATTGGTGTATCGGCGACGCTATATTTCTTCTCAATATGCAATGCTACAAGTAGTTTTCTCCTTCCCCTCCCTTTTCTTTAAAACTCTCCGCAACGCATCTGTACTGTAACTCCTTTGTTATTGTAGATGTCCATGGATGGCGATGACTACTTACCATCAGGGTGCTCGCTTGCTCGTTTGCCGAGTTAGCCTATAAAAAGCGTGACCACCATACAATTGGTACCTACCTAAGTATTGGGTGCGATTTCGAGGTCGAAAAGTGTTATTAGTTTTTTCTATGGAATTGACAGCAGCAGCTCGGAGTTTGGCTTTGTGCCTAATTAATGTCAAAAGGCTCGCCCCCTATCCCACGCCGTCTAAACATACCAGTGCACGGTGGATGAAGATACAGCAGTAGGTACTGCATAACCCTTGAAGTAATACAGGCGTGATGCTATGTGAATGGTATGACTATGGCCCTCCAGCTTGAGTGGGTCAATAAAATGTTGTAGTACAAACTTAAAAAAAAATTTGGATCACGGCTGAAGCTAATCAATATCGATGATAGTTACTAAAAGTAAACCACACAAATAAAGGTAAAACCATTTCAATATAAATTGAACATTCACTATCACTCAAATATCGACTTCGCATTCGATATATTTCGCAACATATTTCTCTTATTTATACTGTACTCATTCGAGCATCAAACTTACCCAACTTGCTCGTAACTTTATTGCATGATTGAGTTTATTAAAATTGCAACCAATCAAACAATTTCTTAGTAATATGGTACAGAACTTTGGTTTTCCCATATTGTTAAGAGGAAACAAGGCGTGATACAGTTAGGAGGTACTTCCCTAATGCAGTTAAACGGAATAATTCACAGTGATTCAATCTAAACGGATGACGACAATGCTACCAGTTTGTTCAGAGAAAATTAATTCTGACGTCATTGTTTATGGATTGTCCAAAATTCAAAAGTTATGTTCGCTTTTTTCCGTGTCCCATAAAAATTAAACCAGGAAAGTTTTTAGCTTGAAGGCGGAAAAACCTAAAATACCTAACTTTTTCCGATCCTAAATATGATATTCAAATAATAAATCTTGGAAAAGGAAAAGGAAATGGAGGACCCTCCGGGCCGTCCTTTTTAAACCAGAGGCCATACCGTGCCGTGTTAGTGGGATCATTTTGCGATTGAGAGAGTGGGATGTCGCTATGCACATTAAATAGCTCCATCTCTTTCTCAAAACGAAAAAAAATATCGCGTCAACACGTCATGGTACGACCCCTGGACCTATGGAAATTTCATTGGAAAGTCAGGATGCAGTCTTCAGTCTTCGGCGGACCTTTGCTGTGCAAAAAGAGAAGTGGCATGGTGAATCGAACTCGTACCGAAAACAAACCACGCTTGTCCTTATTCATGCCATGGGATTAGCCTCGAGCGAGTCAGACTATGTTCCAGTATCCAGGTCCAATGGAACCCTTCACAGGATCTCGGTACTCGAAAATGAGCGTGTTAAAAACATGCGCGCTGCAAGTGAGCGGACCTATCTACGTCAATATCTATCTATGTATTCTTTGCGTTGGCCGTTTCTAAACGGATAAAGCCAGTATCCTAACCAGCTGTAGCGATTTGTGTACAGGCACTCAAATGTCAAGTACAAGGCCAATGAATTGCACCGTACCTAGTTAATATGGACACTGGGGGCTTGTCCAATTAGTCTGGTACCTCAAATATTTATAAAACAAACTGTCGCATTTTTCCAATTGACATTGAATTGACTCATTACTCAATCAAGTCGCCCCTGTCTATAATTGATGCCACGCTTGTAGATGTATTTTGTATGTATGTTGGTATTTATCTGCAGTAGAGGTGTAGGTATTTACGATGCTATAAAACCAGTATAGGCTGGCCTCGCATTGTAAAGGTTTTCCCCGTAATGAGAAGTCATCTTATAAGAATAAATTTATAGCTACATGTGATACACATCAAGCTGTTTAATACCTATACCTACCGAATAATAATTACCAATTTCAACTCCAAGCTTCTGCTGAGACTTCCATAACACTTTGCTCAACCCAGGAATCAAAACTACGACTACAACTTTACTAACCCCAAACTTGATCCGCAGGTTTCTCATCATCATCAGCTACTGCTGGACATAGGCCTCCCCATGGGTGGGTTGGGTGTTAAACGTGAGCTGAGAAAAATAAATAAAGTCGTGATCTTGCGTGGTATGCCCGGCTACACATTAAGCTATAAAAATCCAGTATAGGCTGACCTTACATTTTGCGGAAAACCTTTATAATGGGAGGTCAGTCTTATCGACTGCCTCATTGGTCTAGTGGTTCTAAGCGCGACTGCTACGCTAGAGGTCCTGGGCTTAGTCCCCAGGTCGAGCAGTGTTATTGGGTTTTTCTATGAAATTCCCAGTAGCAGCTCGGAGTCTGATTTGTGCCTGGTTAATGGCAATAGGCTCGCCCCCTATTAAATGGAACCTAAAAATACCGGCAAAACGTGGGTGTATTTTAGTACACCTTTGCCTAATCCTTCGGGGAATATAGGCGTGATGGTATGTATGTTATGTTAGTCAGTCTAATCTGAATTTGTGTAGCTTGATGTGTAGCCGTGTGTACATGTTGCTCTACTCTTTACCGTTCATAATTGGATATAAACTTAAAAGTAGCAGAAGTGCTGAAATTCGTGGAACTAAAGATGGAAGTTCTGAAGAACGTAAGAAAAGTAACACATTATTATATTTTATTAGTTGCATTGTCAAATCGGGAGAATCTAATAGCACCTCAATACTGTGATCACTATACTAGCAACATTCAATTCGACTAGATTATGTCTGGCACAAAGGCCTCTTAAGCCATTCCAAGATATCACAAAAAAAATTAACTGACACTGTCATGTGATGTGACATTATCTTAATTTTATTGACAGACAAATTGTCAAACTAATTAACCTGAAATCCACATGGATTTATGTTAGAATTGTGTTATTTATTCGCAATTAAACAGACAATCGTGTAGATACTGAGCTGTCTCTAAAAGGTATTAGTATAATATAATCAAAATGGCAGAGGGCCAGTTTAGTGATTATGAAGAGGATTTAACTGTCAAGGTTAAGACGGTCCGAGTAAGTATGCTTTTTGAAAGATTTTGAACTCTGTATGAATCAAAGACATTTAATACACTAGTAATAGACGGGACATCAAGCCCAAAATCATACGCAAATTTGTACGACTTTGTGCCAAGTGGTACAAAGTCGTTTAGTCTAGTATCGGACGTCAGCCTGGCAGCTCGTGTACAACATGCGTACGTCTACCAAAACATTCGTCATTTTAAATAATTTCCTGAGAAAATATGCCTGGCTGCGTATTGCGGTACTGTAAATCTCGACATGGTCAGGCGACTGGACTTGACTGCAGTATTTTTTCGTCAGTATTCTATTAATTAACTTAATAATAATAATAATTTGCTGAAATCATTCTAGAACATTGCTAAGCGCCCTCTGTTGCTCAGTAGTTTTTTACAATGCTCTGCTAGGGATGTTAAAAAATAATCGATTCTAAAAAAAATCGATACCTATTTCATAAAAATCTATTTTTTATGAGCGATTATATTTTTTTTATTAATCGATTTTTTTATTTTAAAAAACATAACATAACATACCATCATGCCTGTATTCCCCGAAAGGTTAGGCAGAGGTGTACTAATGTACACCCACATTTCGCCGGTATGTTTAGGTCCCATGTAATAGGGGGCGAACCTATTGCCATTAACTGGGCACAAATCCAGACTCCGAGCTGCTACTGGGAATTTCATAGGAAAAACCCAAAAACACTTTGCTCGACCTGGGAATCGAACCCAGTACCTCTTGCGTAGCAGTCGCGCTTGGGACCACTAGACTAACGAGGTAGTCTTTTATTTTTAAGCGTCCCCCTTTTCGTTTTTTTCTACTGGTACCTATTTAAATATAATAACACGGCAACACGGCGTGTTTCGTTATTATTTTGTAAATTTTTCGCATAAAACATACAACAACACAACGGCGCCCTAAAACTTTTCATCAAAAAACTATTTTTATATAATCGATTATTTTGAGATAAATAAAAATCGATTTTTAAATAATCGTTTTTTTCTACCCTTAAGTCACATCCCTCTCTGCTACTAACTTCCTAGAGGTTGCTGTTTTTTATCGATTCGTGATATCGATAAGCAATATTTTTATGAGTCAGGTAAATAATAAATTATAAACAATGTTAGAATTATCAATTTATAACTGACGAAAAACCGGAAGAGGTTCTATATTCGCCTATTATGTATGTATGTTTTTTTCACGTCGGTATGTTACCCGATTGCTCCGTCAACTGAGGAAAGAATTTGCAAACTATTTTTTTGTTTGGAAGGGGTGGAGGCCACCTGAATCATTTTAACTTTAATAATTAATTCAGGTAGGGATATAGGGGATAATTGGTTTCTGAATTTCAAATATTTCACTTGTGAACCGATTGTGGTGAAACTTGTCACACTTGTGTGTGTAGTTCTAATGACACTACAACATAGTGGACACCTAGAGTTGACCTGATGTTGGAAACTCTCAACTTTTACAGCTCCTATCTCGTGTTTAGGTCGTTATTTAACTTTATGATAACTTTAGACATGACTTCGTTAAAGTAAGGTAACTAAGGAACTACTTAGATATTAGACAAAAAAAACGAAAAATTAAACCGACGAAAAAAGTAACTATAACCAAATACTTTTTTCGACGGTTTAATTTTTTGTTAAAAAGTAATAGAGCAAAGTGTAAGGCTGCAAATTCACCAAGACGCGAAAATTCGTACATATTTATTGATTATCATGTAATCGCTCGGTAACTGTTGTTTATCTGAACTAATATTAAGAAAAGAAAATATTGAAAGAGAAAAGATTTGATTGTTTGTTTGCATTGAATAGGCTCTGAAACTACTGGACTGATTTGAGGAATTCTTTCACCAATAGAAAGCTACATTATTCCTGACATAGACCATATATTATCCCGTAAAATGACAAGAAACATATAGTTCACGCGGGCAAAGCTGCAGGTGGAAAGCAAACATAATAGTTTACGCGGGCAAGGCTGCGGGTGGAAAGCTAGTATCTTATAAAAAGCCTATCGTAGTGATCTTCATAAATTTTATCGATATCTTGTTATCTTAATGGTAGCACCTCTACCAAACAATTACAAATCCTTTTAAAACACTACACCTATTGTATGATAGCTGAAATATGTTGTCAGATTGCGTCAGTTGTATAATTTTTGCTATTCAAAGATAGATAGCGTTACTGCCACATGGGCTCAAAGTTTTTGTTTGACAATGCTCCCAATGTCCGCTCTATTACTACTACTATTAAATCTCTTTGGTATGAATACACAAACTACTCTCTACATTTGGGTAAATTTAATTTTTGTACTTGCTCAGTTCTCAGATATCCCACAAATTAAAACTCTTAGCAGTGAGGATGATGATGACGAATTAAATTCAGACGATTATTTCTACGATTCCGATGATCCAGGTCAGACCAAAAAGAAAGTTAACGTCAACTCACAAGCACCTTCTAGTAAGGTCAGCACGTTCCAGCCTAGTGAAAAATTGTTCAAGAAATATGTCCATAAAATCAATGTTGACCAATATGAACCTATGTCTAGAAAAACCGAGAAATTCATGGATCTCAACGATAGAAAGGTTGATAATGACAGAATTAGGGTCAAAGACAAACATGACAGAGCTACAGCAGAACAGGTTATGGATCCCCGCACTAAAATGATACTTTTTAAACTTCTAAACAGAGGCATCATCAATGAAATCAATGGTTGCATCTCAACTGGTAAAGAAGCCAATGTGTACCATGCAACCTCCAAAGATGGGAAAGACTATGCTATAAAAATCTTCAAAACATCTATATTAGTCTTTAAAGACAGAGACAAATATGTATCAGGGGAATATAGGTTCAGAAATGGTTACTGTAGATCAAACCCTCGTAAGATGGTACGTACTTGGGCAGAAAAGGAGATGAGAAACCTAGTTAGAATGTACAATGCTCAATTGAGTGTTCCCGAGCCTGTAATCTTACGTAGTCATGTTTTAGTGATGTCTTTTATGGGTGAAGATGGCTGGCCATCACCAAAACTAAAAGATGTTGAAATATCACAGTCAACAGCTCGCTCATTATACAGAGATTGCATTATGATGATGTGGAAAATGTTCAACATTTGCAAATTAGTGCATGCAGACTTATCAGAATTCAACCTTCTTTATCACAAAGGAAATATAATCATCATAGATGTATCACAGTCCGTCGAACATGACCACCCGCATGCCTTTGAGTTTTTACGTAAGGATTGCACAAATATTTCTGACTTCTTTAGAAAAAAAGGAGTTGCCACATTGACCGTAAAGGAATTGTTTGATTTTATTACTGATTCTATGATTAATGAGAACAACTTGGAGGAATGTTTGGAAAAGCTGTCAGAGAAGGCTGCTTCCAGGAACTTTGAAGAGATGTCAGCACAGGAGCAAGTTGAAGAAGAAGCATTCAAGAGTATCTACATTCCAAAGAGACTAACTGAGGTAAAACACATTATTATTGAATACTTACAAAAGAAATAAATTTATTTTGTATCATGTAAAACATTCTGACTGTTCTATAGCTGGTATGGTCAAAGTTCACTGACTATACCAGGAACTGGAAAACTATGCTCACCAATATTATCAATATTTTAAAGACAAACTTATTACTTTGTTAAACATGTTATTTCTGCCAAGAAAGTTGACAAATACTACTGTAATAAATCAAGATAATTTGAAAGTGTGTGTGTTCAGCATATCTGCTATGCTAGAGGTCTTGGTTTGATTCCGGGGTTGATCAAACTGTTTTTCTATAAAATTCTCAGTAGCAGCTCTGAGTTTGGATATGTGCTGGGTCAATAGCAATAAGCTCACCTCCTAGAGAACCCAAATATGATTGTATGTTATTAATTAAATAACTTTGAACCTAACATTGGTATGATTGTGTATCTATAATATCATAATCCATGTATAAAATTTCCTGCTTACACTTCAGGTTATAAATTATGAACGGGATATAAACAAAGCGAAAAAGGGTGAAACTGATGACCTAGCTTATAAAAAGATTGCTGGCTTCAAAGAAGACTTGACAGCGGCAGAGAAACCTGAGATACTGCAGGAGGAGGACATTTCAGAGAGTGGATCTGAAAGTGATTCAAATGGAGATGAAGATGAGGCTCAGGATGGTATGTGTAGAAATGTTCTTTATTACACACTATAAGTAGTATTAAGTACTGTATGACTGCCTCGTTTGTCTAGTGGTCCTAGGTGCAACTGCTACACTATAGGTCCTGGGTTTGATCCCCAGGTCGCGCAAAGCGTTATTGGACTTTTCTATGAAATTCCCAGTAGCAGCTCGGTGTCTGGATTTGGGCCTGGTTAATGGCAATAGGTTCACCCCTATTACATGGGACCTAAACATGCCGGCGAAATGTGTGTGTACATTAGTACACCTCTGCCTAACCCTTCGGGGAATACAGGTGTGATGGTATGTTATGTTATGTTATAAAAGTATTATAAGGGTGTTTTCCATAACCCTCCCAAGTCTGCAGCGATTACTCTATATTTGATACTTTCGCTTTTCCGAATAATTTTACGATAAAAACACATACTACGAAATGAATTCCAATCGTTTTCAAATGTAATTTCGCTTGGTCAAAAAATCAATGATTGATTCATGATTTAGAAATTAAAATAATAAATCGATTTACAATGCCATAGATAAGTTCAGCATTACTCATGCTGCCAGCCAAGTTAATCAATAAAAAGTACCTCACTCTAATTTAAATCAAATTAACACTATTTTCAGGAAGTACGAAGGAGTTTAAAAACAGCGCTCGACCTAGAGACGAGTCGCCTAATAGCAAAAAGTTAAGGAAAAAAGCTGTCAAAGAAGAAAAAGCTGAAAGAAGAAAAACTAAAACCAAGAAACATGTTAAGAAGCGACGCGACAAGGGATCCGGAAAGAGATAAGATTAATTTCCTTTAAGTTTTAAAACAAAAAAGTTTTTATGTAGGTACCTAAATGTTATTTTATAAATACATTATAGACAATCTACATCAGTTTTTATGCATCATAATATCATTATAAATAGTGTCTGAAGCAGCTAAACATTTCCATTACTTAACTTTTATATCTGTGAATTATCAAATTGATGGAACAAATAAGATAATAATATTTTTTAAAGATATTGAAGCGCCATTGCTACGCTAGATGCTAGAGGTCTTGGTTGCAATTCGCGGAATTTACATAAAAATTATATCTGTTTGGAAAATACACCATGGTAGTTCTGGTCCGTATTTATTAAGAATGTCCATGAACAATCTATTTAGTTTATTCTGGATACGTCACCATATAATCAACTTTTTTTAAACCATAGAAATAAACTGATAAACTTTTCATAAATGCTTGCAATAGGTAGCTTAATCGAAATATAAATATTTTAATTGGATTGAGAATCAGCGCAGCATGTCCTTTGAAAAAACTTGATGTTATAATTTTATTAATGTAATAGCTAAATTTACTTCTAGATAGTCAATAGGAATAGTTGATGTTACATACATACATACATGCATACCATCACGCCTGTATTCCCCGAAGGGTAAGGCAGAGGTGTACTATATCATGTACACCCACATTTCGCCGGTATGTTTAGGTCCCATGTAATGGGGGGCGAGCCTATTGCCATTAACCGGGCACAAATCCAGACTCCGAGCTGCTACTGGGAATTTCATAGAAAACCCCAATAACACTTTGCTCGACCTGGGGATCGAACCCAGGACAGCAGTCGCGCTTAGGACCACTAGACTAATGAGGCAGTCTAGTTGATGTTAGAAATGGTATATACGAACTTGAGTACTGAAGTGTATAAATAAAACTATTATTAACTTTTCAAATTATATTTTATTTCAGTTTCATATAAAAGTATAAAAAACTCCACTATTCCTCGTACATTTGACGAATGAAATCCGTATATTGTTCGAATTCAAATAAATAATATCACTATACCACCTGGAATTTGATGCTTTATTTATATCGACCCAGCCCTTACAATGGACACAATATTTTTGCTAACAAGCTAAAATGATCCTTATTTCATGATTACTAGCACATACTTTAGGCCGCTAGAAATAAGCTCCGAGACCAACTACTAAGTTTATGAAAGGTAGCAAAAATAATTTGCCATGTTTTTGAGCGCCACATATAAAACATATTCAGATAAGACTTAATTATGTTAATACTTATTTTACTGAAGTTCACTGTGAGCATTTCTGTAAAAAAATCTGGCATTACAATAAACTACATCTTGATTAGAAACAATTTTTTCTTCATATAAATTTTTATTTTTCTAAAATGTAATAGGAATGAGCGACACTGGACTGGCTTTCACATACGAAATATCGTTAATTCAAATATATTAAACTTTCTAAACATAGGTATATAAAATATCTTCGACATATTCTTTGATTAAATTTAATTCACAGTAAACAAAATATATGAATGCACTCCGAATTAGAAATATAGGTATTCCAGTTCATCAATCATAAAAATGTTAAAAAAATATGCAAATATACGTCACAGGATTGAGAGTACATATTTTATCTACTTTTACTTTGCAAGTGCAATGATTATTATAAATAGGTTCTTCCTGGATGTTGTGCAATTCCTATGGATATTTCCTTCAGTGGGCAGGTAGCCTTACTCGGCGTGCACACTTAAAGCTAGTATTATTTTTTTAAATGCCAACACCAAAGCATTCTTACAAATATTTTTTTAATAAAGTACTGGGCTGCATAGGATAAATATCACGCAATAAGTAAATGGTCCCTTTATTCCACATAAGAATAACTTTATCTAAATCTATTTCCAAGAGTTACAAAATATCTTTCGTATATATTTATATAGGTACTTATGTATTTTTTTTTAATAATATATTCTCCAAAGGCTAAATTATTTTATAATACCTAAATTTGTTTAATTTAAATCAAAGCAATTTTTTTTTTATTTAGACATAAATGTAAGTCTTGCAACGTGCAACACTTGTTTATTCATACTGCGCGGGAAAAATATTTTATGACAGTCAATTCTATGGACCAATATTTTATTAAAGTATTTTTGGAGACATCTATACTTATAATTATTAGGTTAAAATTAATACTAAATAAATATACGGAATCATAAGTATATAAAGGGCAAGAGAAATGAGTACACTGCCTTGTTATAATCTAGTTAAAACTATACAATTATCAGTCATTAATATATAATTATGTACATAGTATCTTTGGCTGGATACATAGGTTCAGTGGCGTAGCTAGGTAACCAAAGGCCCTGGGGCAAAAAATAAACTAGGGCCCAAACTATACTATTTAAAATCGTTTATTCCGTATTCGTCGTACAGTCGACTCCATAAAATTAAAAACCAAATACAAATTGTAACTTATTTTAATATCGGTAACAAAGATGGTCGAGACTTGTTGGGGATTCCCCTATATTTTTTCGAATAAGTTGCCATTATAAAAGTCGCGTTCCTGGAATCAAATGTTCACAGTAGTTAAATTTATAGTTTGTAAGTCAGTCTGAGGGGCCTCCTGAGCTTGGGGGCCCCGGGGCACTGCCCCGCCTAGCCCTCCGGTAGCTACGCCACTGCATAGGTTGTAGGATTTTTGAAACCGTATTGTGAGAAACGTTCAGTAGGTAATAACTTAATATAAATACAGGGGTCTTTTGTACCGGAATCAATCGGGAAGATTTATCTCTCTAATGTAAGTACATCAAATATTTATAAACATGGGTATAGTTTATAATAATTGTCAGTATGTATTTAATACACATAGCACATCAAACAGTTTATCATACATTCGCTTCGGTGTATTGCAATATTTTCCAGAACATTATACAAAATAAAGAATGCCTAAATGTGTCTTAATATCCTGTATAATAAGTACTTTAGGCTTTAAAAAAGATATCTAATTAATTATCATTTGTTATCAGTGTAACATTTGAGTTACTGAAGGACCCATCTAATCTACTTACAATTGATAATTATCAATTCGACACGAGGTATTACAACATTCAAATAATAAATGTATAATAATTACATAATATTAAACACTATGAAAATTGTTTTTAAAACGCTAACCACTTAAAAACTACAAAACACTAACTAAATAACTTATTTCAAGCTAAAATTATCACAAGAAATCAAAATGATGTTGTACTAACAGAAGTTTAATGCTTAGGTATATCACAAGTAACGAACAAACTTAGCCAAAAAAATCATGTAGCGAATCGCCATCTTAACCCTATATAACATAAAGATCGGAATACGAACATAATACCTAACATTGTGGCGATCTCGAGCCAGACTGAACTGTTTTCTATATCTAAATACTTGATCAATACCTCTGGTTTCGCGAAGTGGCAGTACATGTCACCGCATGCTAATGGTTGGCGGTCAAATCCAAATATAGTTAGCACCATAGCGACTATGCCACATCTGATGAAGGAGGTCTTCATCAGGATGTTCATCATAAGTGGAATCTCATGAGCGAAGTCGAATCCATAGATGGCAATGCCAAGGAACGGAGCTATCGCTGATGGCCCGATTGCACAGCCATTCTGTAATATATAAAATCGTCTTAGAAAGAGCATCCTTAACCAAAAATCTTGAATATATGAGGTAAATGAATCTTTGCAAGTAGACGTCCATAGTCTCAACCTCAACCAATGGAAGACGAGCGTAAAATTCTTATGTAGACGCATGTATTATGTCTCGAACAACCCACACTAAGATTTTTTGTAATGTGGTAATACTTATAAAAAGGTCAATATATTGACTCATTTAGAGCCCAGGCGCCGTATTACCACGTATTAATGCCATCATTTTTACGTTGTGAAAGAGGGACGCCACTATTTAACCTGTAGAGCGGCATCCCTCTCTCACAACCTAAAAATGATGGCATTAATACGTGGTAATACGGCCCCTGTTCTGCACAATTTTATAAATAAAACCCGAAACAGGTAGTTTTGTTAATTAATTTGTGATCGTTATTTAGCAGAATTTATTAGGGTAGTCATGATTTAACTTCAATAAAACTGCTAATTCATTCATTTTTATTAGATTTCCACGGTAATCATGGGAACCAATCGGAGTCTGCAGTTATAACCTCAACATTGATACAACTGCAAAATGTTAATTACGATTTTACAATATAGAGTTGCAGGATTGCAAAATAAAGGAAGTGCTATTAGGGAATTAACGTTGAGATTTCCTGTAGTTGGCAATTTTGTTTCTTCGAACGAATCGAAACCATTGTGAACGATTGGTTTGCGAAAGCTTATATTACATATTTTCATACATCGTGAGTCGATTCAAATGTTAGATGCAACTTATATAAGCTTACTGTCCAAGTTCAGTTCTCTCACGTAAAACAAGGGTAGCTGTGACGCCATTTTATACCTAGTGTGTTCTTTGGGTAGGTCGAATTAGTCGTTCCCGGAACGGAGCCTATATAAATTAAACGCTATGAGGGAAACATGCAGCAGTTCCTCTGGAAATAATCCATATTTAGAACCTATGAGCAGGTACTTTTTCTAATTCTTAACTCAGCAAAAAGAATTTGGTCTTACCGTAACATTAAACACAGATCCAATAGCCAAGCCCATGCCTTCAGCTGCCAACGATACAACGTTCCCTGTGAGACAGAACGCGATGAACCGCGGCACCGAAAATGGGATACCAGCCATGAAGTACACTATCGTGGAGAATATGATGTTGAAGGTCACTTGCACCGGCAGCTTGGATACCGTGAGGGCCGCGTAATAAGGCGTCAAGCTATACCAGCAGTTGAAGTGCTCTTTCTTCACAAGTTTCACTTCTTGGGGATCTGGAATTTCAACAGTTTCTATTAAATTGTGGTGGTCATCATCATCGTCAATATATCGCAACAGGTGGACTTTGACGCTGCGCAGAGACCTTCCCTATGGATAAATTCCCTCTGGCCTGATAGTTAATATCAGGAATTACTATTTCTAATTTGATTTTACTCTATGGCAAGCTTCTTACAAAGGAACAGAGGATACACATGTCTAGACTATTGGGAGTGATGGATAAGGCGATTGCAGAAACTGCTTTTGCATCAGCAAAATAGTGCAAAGAAAAAGCAGGTAGATAAATAAATCTTTACTACATCTATGCAATGAGAGTATTCAATACTAGCTGCGCCCCATGGTTTCACTAGCTTTGCAACTCTACTAATGGCCATAGCATGATATTAAATAGCCCAATACATTCCTTATACCATCAGCTATCTGTCAATAAATCCTGTCAAAATAAATCCAGCGGTTTTGAAGTTTACCCAGAACAAATATAAAAAAGCAGACAAGAAATATTTATCATAAGTACCTACTGAAACTATATACTTTCATATACATTTAGTAAAAGGCTGTTATTTTAACGTTACAAACAGACACTTTAATTTTATACACTTGCATTATGTAGAAATAATGCATGCCATGGATGCATAAACATAGACAAGAAGATTCATATCGGGCCCAGACTAAACAATGTAGACTTCGCTTGTATGATACAGTTCATTTTCGATCCATCATTCTTCTTTATTTTCTTATCCATCCACTTTTAAAGAAACATTTTTAGTAAAATCTTCATCTCTGCGTATCACATGTCCAATGCACTATAAGGCAGATGGCTTTTATCCATTTCCAAGATTTATAAAAAATACTTTTATGATACTCACACACTAGCACTGGGACCATAATCTGTGTATACGCGAAGAATATGACGAGTCCAACGCACAGCTTGAGGTGGTTGAACATCTGCGTACCATCGTTGGCCATGTTGAAGAAACACGTGCCGATCAACAAGCCGCACATCACGTGGTGAACGAACTGAATGCTAAGACCTGAGGAATAAATGTTAGAAGAAAATAAAACAGCTGTATTGTATAGCCCTTAATTATAAGATGCATTAAATTCCATAGACACGAAGCAATTTGAATCCTACAACTTTAATCAAATTCCTTATTCATTGCTATTTTTAGCCAACCCTATGTTACGGAATAAGTAATCATTTTTCCTTCCTATTTGCGTCATTAGTTCATTATAGCTTCACTAAGTATAATTTGTACACAATTTAAAATCAATTTTTGTTATACCTACATCAGGGTTCGATAGGGCTTTGCTGAATTATTGTAAGTATCACTTACCTTGTTTATTCCTGGATATCTGCATCAACATCCTCTGTAGCAATATCGAGAACTGTTCGCAATAAGTTGTGGAATATTCCTTCGTGTCAGACTTCTGCATCTTCATCCACGCCATTGAAGAGTTTTCGTTGGACATCTGACTGGACAACGAACTGACGGAGGCACTTGATCCATTATACTTTGATACTTTGTAAGTGCACTTTTCATTTGACAGTATGATCTCAGTTTCTTTGGCATCTTCTGATTGATAGCTGATCTTCAGTTCTATTGGGTTGGATATAGACTCGCTCGGTGATTGGTCCAGTCTGGCGGATTTGTATACTTTTCCGTTCATAATTTCTTTGCATAATAAGTTTACGTATTCCTGGTTTTCTGTTAATTCTATGACTGGAAAAGAAAAAAAATAATGGCTACAATATATATATACAGTAATAACGCTCGCTGGAGTGGTCGTAAAGAGATTTGCAGTCGATAATGATATGTGATAGCCTTGTGATAT
This sequence comes from Subacronicta megacephala, assembly GCA_958496365.1. Taxonomy (NCBI): domain Eukaryota; kingdom Metazoa; phylum Arthropoda; class Insecta; order Lepidoptera; family Noctuidae; genus Subacronicta; species Subacronicta megacephala. The sequence continues at coordinate 5,434,201 of OY292526.1, forward strand.
GACCATTGGACTGCCAAGTCAAAGGTCTCGAGTTCGAATCCAAGGCACGCACCTCTGTCTTTTCGAAGTTATGTGCGTATTAATAATTAATTATCACGCGCTTAAACGGTGAAGGAAAACATCGTGAGGAAACCTGCATGCCTAAGAGATTTTCTTGTCGGCATGTGAAGTCTGCCAACCCGCAGTAGGCTAGAGTGGTGGACTATAGCCTAATCCCTCTCATTCTGAGAGGAGACCCGTGCCCAGCAGTGGAACAATGTAGTGGGTTGATGATGATGAATGATATTATATGTATAATATTAATGCATGAACCATTAAATTCTTACTTCATACGAATAAGTGTTTAGTTATGTAGGTGCAGTACAATAAATTTTATTTAAATTAAATAAAGGCCTCGCAAGCCTCTATATGGCAAACCCCATTGAATAGATGAGGCACCTCTTATAGCATGCGGCTCTTTTTCTATAGAATGGAAAATCCTCGTGGATCCAGGGTATGTTGGGTTCGTCCCACTAAAAGCACACTTGCCTCCTCTTGACGGCCTGGGCATGGGTTTTAGGACAGTCGCCACGACCATGACATAATATGCAGCTCCGCAACAACACTGCAATGAACCTAACTAATTAAAATTCTTGCAATACTTAACGTCATTTGGTATTTGAATCGCAAATATTTTGGACTTGGTTTACCTACTTCCGTGGTGCTCCTACGTATTATTATTCTATTAGAACACGGCCCTGCTATTGGCGCTATCTAGCCCCAGAACCACTGTATGTTGATATTATTATGATAATGTAACTAATCATAGTTTTTCAAAGGAGTATTTTATAATGTAGGTAGGTATATGAAGTTTCTTGCTGGTTCATTTCCATAAGACATACTTTTTTGACACAGTGAAACTAGTTTTTGACTTTCAAAAAGGAGAATAGCAGCGGTAGCCTAATGGTGAGGGCGTCGGAGTTGCGTTTATGTGGTTTCCGGTTCGAAACCCACCCATTGCACTTCCGACGTGAACCCAGTCGTAATATAAGTATTAGCTTAGTACAAGGGGATAACTAGATTACTAGTAATGTGCGATTGCTAGTAGGTAAGCCTAAAATATTGTATATACCTACATTATAGTAGAATATAGGACCTCCTCCTATTTCGAGGTCGGTTAAAAATCATATCCTGCCTGAAATGGAATTTACAAAGAAACAATAACATACCTATTGCTTTGCCATGTTAATTGTGGTTTTCCTTCATCAATAAGTCTAATAGGTCAATATTTGTTTCCTACTAAACAATATTAAACTAATATTTACTCATTTAATATTTACTTACAGTTAAGGTCTGTGTTCTCTTATTCTATTTATTCTTCATAATGATAATAATAGATAAACGGGATTTTGGATGACCTACAAGCGATCTTTGAGCACAAAAGTGAAAAGAAACTGTATTATACAATAATAGGGACGTGCGCACGACTACACATCAAGCTATACAAAACCAGTTTACGCTGGCCTCTTATTGCATGGGAAACCTATAAAATGCGAGATCAGCTTAAACTGTATAGGTTTACCTGTGGCCGTGTGTATTTATATGAGTGTTACAATCTGATGGTTGGATAATCCAACTCAATTTTTACACGTGTATTGCAAGTATTGCAACTTTGTTCTGAGTTAGATTACTAATCTTTATTGAGCATAATTTGAGGTTCAATTTAAACGAGTTTTTTTTATTGCGACACTTATTTTCAATCACCTGATCTGGCAATGCGAATGGTTGTCAGAACGATTACCTACAGTTATCCATTTTTTATATTGGCCTACTGTCGAGGAGAACGAAACACCGCAGTTCAAAATACCTATTCCTATAGATAAACCCCCCTGTGTTATCTGTAAAAAATCTGCTATATTTGCCCACCCTCAACTTATAAAGGTAAAGTTAAAGCGGCGGTAGCCTAATGGCTAGGGCGCGGACTTGCGATCATGTGGTTGCCGGTTCGAAACCCACCCATTAATCTAATTCGGTCCATTAATTTATCGTTCCGGTTATAGGAGTATGTATACTCGTAATAACTTTTTTAATATTATATTATATTTGCATGCCGCTGTGCCGGCGAAACTTTCTGAACCAAATGTTTTAAATAATATCCTTTTATGTACCATGTTTCTGGCAAATAAAGTTTATCCTTATTCTTATTCTTATACCGACGTGAACCCACTCGTAACACAAGCATTTAGCTTAGCACGAGGGGTTAACAAGATTACTAGTACCTAATATGTGACCCACATTGTTAGTAAGCATTTTTTTTAATAAAAAAAAAATTATGCTGATAATATTGTTATAATGTAACACTTACTAAAATCAGCTGGATTGTGGTGTTTAGGACAGGGCAACCCGACGTCCTTTAGAAACGGGACCATGGCAGCAGTGTCCCCCTGAAACACGCACCGCCCGTCCGCGATCACGTACACCTGAAAAATATGTTCATCATATGTCAGTATTTATGAAATACCTGTTCCATATTTAATTACTAGTTGCGTCTTAAAGATCTAGAAAGGAAGCGTCAACTAACCAAATGTCGCCCAAAGTATTCATAAACACTATAATGAATATAATCAGCTGTTCTGTGAATGGTGCGGTGTGACCGGTTTTCTAGCCATCGAAGGGCTCACGACAGGAAAGAAACTCAGGGTCGCTGTCACTGGATACGGTGAAGAGGAGGACTATACTAGTTACCGTATGAAGGAAAAATTTGTTCAAATAAATCCCAATAGATGACGCTAGTTGTATCAGTTTGTTATTGAACTTCATGTATGTAGTGCTAATATTTTATTTGTTCCGTACAGTGCCCGCGTTCCAGTGCCGTAACTAGCTTTTTATGTGCCCGGTGCGAGCCTCTGTGAGTGCGCCCTAATATATGTTCTGGTCTTGTCATTTCTGCGCCTTCCACGGTCTACGCCCTGTGCCTGGGCACCACTGGCACAGCCTTAGTTACGGCACTGTTTGTTTCCCCTTTTCTGTTCTAAATGTAACCTACTCACTTAGGGGCTGATTGAAAACCAGCCAGCGCCAAGCAATATAGGATCTAGCGTATTCTGAAGTAGATCCTTTTCGGCATAGTACTTTTTTATTATTGTTATTTTTAGGTAAATACTTAATATTTAAGTAAACATATTTAGTTAAGTATATTGTTATGGTAAATTCAATTGATCATGTTACAACGTCTCACTTGGATACAAAGTTTCATTTTCATCACTGCCTCGCTAGAGGGCAGTGGCAGTAAGTATGGAATTATTTAAATTCGTGGCTACAAAGAATTTACTGGTCTTAATTTGTTAAAAAATAATACCTACATGATTCCAGCACGTAGTCAGTCACTTGTACGGATCAGTATTTAATTATAAAAAATAAGCTCAAAGAACCTACTAACGGGTTTTTTTTAATTAGTAGTAGGCACAAGATATTGTATGAAAAACATACATTAATTATCCACATGTGTACCTAACTGTTATTAAAATATACTGCAACTTTGTACTCATAAGTAAAAAAATAAAATTAATGCCAAGTCTTGGTAACGTCAATCTTGTTGGCGTGTCGCGTGAAATTCCTTTATGCATTTTTGTTGCAAATATTTTCTGTTTCGAATTTCCTATTTTGAAACGAAATAGCTTGAATCCTACTACAATTCGCTGGGATTTCTTTTATCGGTATGTACAACCAGATTAGCTTCAATATTTTTATAGTACGCCTACGACGTATCTACTTTAAAAAATATTGTAGACTGACTCATTAGTCTAGTGGTCCTAAGCGCGACTGCTAAGGTCGCAAAGTGTTACTTATTGGGTTCTATGTTATTCTCCGTACCTAGCAGCTCGGAGCCTTAATTTGTACCCGGTTAATGGCAATAGGCTCGCCCCCTATTACATGGGACCTAAACATACCGAGTGTGGGTGTACATTATAATACCTCTGCCTAACCCTTCGGGGAATATAGGCGTGATGGTATGTTATGTCTATGACGTTAGTATTATAATTCTTTAAGCTGTGGTAGGTACCTGCGCATGTCTCTTAAAAAAATACTATTATCTACTTTAGTTTTTAAAATGTTGTTTGTGTCAAATGTTTCCTTTTACTACTGTCAAGTAACTTAGTAGAAAGTTAACAAGTGTAATTAAGTAGAATAACCCCCTTTAACTTTCTACTACTTTACTTTTTTTTACGACATAGATACTAACCAGCTTTCTCGATGAAACCCATATCTAACTGATACGTGTAAAAGATAACTTTTCATACATAGATACCTCAACGTGGTCTGTCTATTCTTTTATAGGAAGATGTATTTATGTTTTACGAATAGATATCTTTTTTTAAAAAAAAGCTTACTAGCAATGTAGGTCGCTAATTACTAGTATTCTTGTTAACCCCTCGTGCTAAGCTAAATGCTTGTGTTACGAGTGGTTCACGTCGGGAGTGCAATGGGTGGGTTTCGAAACGGCAACCACATGTTCGCAAGTCCGACGCCCTAGCGATTAGGCTACCGCTATAGATTTCGTATGAAAAGTTGATGAGTAGGTACATAGAGTAGAATCACCCCTAACCACTGTGATGGGTGCAGAGGACTAAACCGACACCCTTAATTATCAATCTCCTATAGGAAAAGAGATATAAGGAAAGTAGTAAAACGTATCTATTGGCATAACTACCGGTGAGCTAGACGGGGTAGTGCTCAGGGGGCCCCTCGGACTCTCCCTGGAACGAACGAACGAATCTAGATAACGACAAATCTGGAGTACGTCAAATTCGGAAAACGACGAATACGGAACAAACGATTTTAAATAGTTTAGTTTGGGCCCTAACTGATTTTTTGCCCCAGGGCCTTTGGTTACCTAGCTACGCCACTGACTAAGGTAGTAAAATCTTGTCTACCGCACGGTAATAAATAAATTACCAAGTAGGTACGTAAATCACAGAATCTTGGATAATAGCAGTGATTACATTAATTATGTAAATAATAACGACGGTAATGAAACAATGAGCACCCCGCAAGCAACACGCCATCTGTCACGATCGTCACGAACTAATTAAATCTCCTGCGATTTCATGTTTCAACCGACACCTATTAGAAATTAAGTTTAACGTAACGTAATGTAAATATCTGTGAGTACCTACATAAGAACCTATAAAAATGAGAAGAAAAGAAAATTGTTTAACAAATACAAAAACAACTAATCATCTTTACATACTATAAAATCTCTTCCGCTGTCTGTTCCGTTAGATCTTTTAAACTGCACAAAGGATTTTAATGCAGTTTTCAGCAATAGAAATAATGATTCAAAAGGAAGGTTTATATGTATAATAATAGATACATATTATCGTACAGAAAAGCCGAGAAACCACGCGGGCGAAGCCGTGGGCGGTAAGCTAGTAAAATATAAACAACCTTCTTACTTACTTATTATTTTTATTTTATATTTTATATTTGTTATTTTTTACTTAAATGCACATTGGGGCGTAAAGCGGACTTAGTGCCGTAAGGCATTCACTACCCGTCAACCTTCGGATTAATATTAAATACAATAAAATGAGGTACCTATTAAATAAAATAAACTCAGACAAAGAATATTAAATTATTATTGAGTATATATACCTAGGTATTTGTAGTAGGGGGTTTAGACTCATACATACATACACCTTTTTCCCACAGAGGTAGGCAGAAACTATAGACCGCAACTTGCTACGACTATAGCATATCTCTTTCGCTTCTTCCACATTCATACATCTTTCATAAATACGCCACGTTGTGTATTGTACCTGTGTACTGACCTTTTTGGAGGACCTCGCCGATAAGATCGGTGAGATTTATAAATGACATACGTAACTAAACCGTTAAACCGTATGTATTACGATTCCTAGTAACAATAACATAATGAAACTAGAAATATTATTATAATAAGTCACGATTCGAGATGTCTACGCCGTTGAAGTATAAAGTGACATCGTGCTAGTGCGCTAAAACAATTTTGCTTGTCAATGAATGCCACAACTTGGCCATAGTTATGGTTTTAAGGATGCAATTAGTCGTTTTTATTTTTACTTCGAATCATGTCATTTAAATTACATATTCCTACGTCGTAATTAGCATAAACGATTATCTGAGTCTCAGACCCGACAATCACGGGTCTTAATTTCATGGATACAAGAATTAACTCTTCAACTTCACTCTACCTATACTGCATCCAAAACTCGCATTGAATCATCGTCACTAGTAGGTACTACAACTATTAAATATAAGTGTTAATACCTCAATGTACCTAATATATATGAATATGACTAATGATATGTTAATAACATATTGTGTTACTATCATAAAAACAACATTGTAATTGTTATTATCTTAGTACATAAAACAGTTATAATGGTATGTTCTGATTTTCCTGGATAATCATACTAATAATATGCTAAAAGTTTCATTTCCTTGATAATTCACCTAGGTAATTATATAAAGTTACTAGGATTGTACGAGATAAGAAAAAAGATACCATACTGTTTTGTTTGGATAAATGATATATATAATAATACTATTTTATATAGTTGGTAAATATTATTAACAAGGTTCCGACCTAGCTAGAACAGAGTAGAGAGTTAAGTCATGCTATGGATTATGTAATATGACTTAACGATGGTCATATTCCATAATCCATAGCATGACTTAACTCATCATCATCAACCTATAAATAGGTATACAGGGTGGAAGACACATCGACACACAACCGCTTACCAATTATTCAGTCCATCATTGTGGACCCTGCAATAAATTTTTCGTAGACTTTTTCTTAATTTTTAAAACTGTATAAAATTATGATTCCTACCGAACCCAATGAGGTACCTACTTAATAAAACAACGATTTAAAAAATTACTCATTTAATTTCACTCAAAACAGCAATGTAAATAAAATTCTTAAGAGCTACCAAAGCTAGGCAACGAGACAGCACGCGCGCTGTCGTTCATCGCATAGCGTTGTGAACGCGTTGTTTGCAATACATTGCGCGCTTAAAATATAAATTTGTATAACCGATCATTACCGAGGTTAATAACTTGCGTGATTGTATATAATGTATTCAGTGTAACCTTCTCACAACGTTCGCGCGTCAATGTCTTTACCATCCTGTATATTTTCCCATTGGGCACGGGCTTGTGTGGGATTAGGCTATAGTCCACCACGCTAGCCTACTGCGGGCTTGCAGACTTTACACGCCGTAAAGAAAATCTCGACGCGCAGGTTTTCTTCGACGTTTAAACGGGTGACAATTAAGTATTTGGCTATCCCCACCAAACTATCAAACCTAATTGTAATGCGGTGGAATATAAGTAACAAAATCTAGAGAAATTACATTCCTATCAACAACCATCAAGCATGTATTTCCCGAAGGATTAGGCAGGCTAATAATTACACCTACTGTAAGCCTCGCCATTTACCTACGGAGCAAAAATTCCAACAACAAGCTACTGAGCATTCAATAGAAAATAAAAACAGAACGCGCATATGACCACTAGGCTAGGCTGAGAAAGTGGCGATCACAATAGACCGACTGCTGTCGCAGTGATACTACACCACAAAACAACAATAAAAAAAACTGAGGAACTATCTTTTTGTATTTTTTGGCATTTTTCATGCAAAGATATATATTAAGTTATATTAGTGAAGGAAAAATACGACCGCGGGCAGGATTCGAACTAACGTCACCTAATAAGACGTAAAATTAAAAATGTGAAGGCAAATTTCGACTAGTCGGGTGGGACTTGCGGTGGCTTAGCGGTCATAGCGTCTGATGTACTTAATCTTAAACAGAAGACGCAGGTTCGAATCCTGCCCGCGGTCACACTTTTCCTTCACTAAAATAACTTTACTGAGGAAGTCAACAAAATCAAAAATTTTAAAACAACAAAACGTTTTACAACAAATATGATCCTCATGGCAAAAAGAACAAACTGTTTGAGTCCAGTTCTAAAATTACGTTTTTTAGTCCGTTAAATGTCAGGTCAAGTAATAATAAACTCATTCTGTATTCTTACATTTTGTACCTGTGTTTTGATTATAATTATGAGTAACTTATTTAAATAGGACTCTTCACGGACAACGGTAGATATGATTTTAGCTGTCTTTGTGCCATCAAGTGGGGCAGGGCATAGACGTCTTGCCCTAATTTGAGCCTCAATTTACACCAAAATATCCGGACTTTAAATAGACCACGTTGTCTCAGCGTTTCTTTTACGACAGCTTCAGGTAGGTTAAAGAGAGAAAAGGGGCTTGTGGCTAAGTTAAAATAACGCTGATTAACAAATCTACAAGGTTAAGCTACCCCTGCCGCGGTCGGTTTGCGAATGGGTGACCATTCTAAACACATCGAGACCCTTCCGTGCATCAGAGAATACGTAAAGCTGATCCTGGTTGTCATACGTACACCTATATCAATGGCTAGAATAGTAGGTAGTCAGAATCCCAAAAGCCTATTAACCAGTCTTTCAGAGGTCTGATGCCAGTCGGTTCGTGAATAATACTGATATTCAGCTGCATCTAGTTAGACAAGAATCTGACTCCAACATAGGAAAAGGTTAGGAAGGTGATATTCTTCAGGTAGGTAATCCCTTTAAAATATCTTGCTAGGTTATTTTAGTGAAGGAAAAATACGACTGCGCGGTGGATTCGAACCTGCGTCTTCTGATTAGGTACACCAGACGCTATGACCGCTAAGCCACCGCGACGTCACCTCAAAGTCGTAAATTAAAAAACGTGAAGGCAAATTTCGACTTGGCCGGTGGGACTCGCGCTGGCTTAGCGGTCATAGCATCTGGTGTTCCTAACAGGTTCGAATCCTGCCTGCAGTCGTATTTTTCCTTCACTAAAATAACTTTATAATCTTTGAATAGAAAATGCCTAAAAATACAAAAATATAGTATGTCTTGCTAGGTATAAATATTTTATCGAAATAAACAAAAAGATCTTGCTAGGTATAAATATTTTTATCGAAATAAATATTACTTATTCCATAACCATCATTTAATTTAATTTCATATCACTACCGTGACCACAGAAGCAAAAAATATATTCTTTAATGTAGATGTAATATGAAATTATGGAACTAAATATAACCTGTTCCAACACCGACTAATAATTGTCGATTAGGTCTCCGATACAAAAGACGGATGTTATAACAAATCTGTTATACGTGTTAGATACATGTTTGGCAATGTATCTATCTGCTGTTGATTCGAATTGTTTTATAATATTTTTTTTTATTTTTTTTTTTAAAAGATTACTAGCAATGTGGGTCACACATTACTAGTATTCTTGTTAACCCCTCGAGTTAACGAGTGGGTTTACGTCGGTAGTGCGATGGGTGGGGTTCGAACTGGCAACCATATGATCGCAAGTCCGACGCCCTAGCCATTAGGCTACCGACGCTTCAAATTAATTGGAAACAAGGTCCGGTTTGTAGCTCCTTTCTGCGATAATTACGTTTCCTTTGAAGACTTTTCCAACCTAATCTACATAAACCATTTTGGAAAAAAAGAGAAAATATCCTAAATTCTAATCCAGCTAACTTCAGAGGCGTACAGTTATTTCGAATGAATTCACGCATCCGTTAATCACTATCACTACATATTATAAAACAAAGTCCTCCGCCGCGACTCTGTCTGTTCGCGATAAACTCAAAAACTACTGCACCGATTTTCATGCTGTTTTTAATAATGGATAGAGTGATTCAAGACGAAGATTTATATGTAAAATACATACGTATTATAGTACAGAAAAGCCGAGAAACCACGCGGGCGAAGCCGTGGGCGGAAAGTTAGTGACAAATATAATAAAAAGCACTAATAGTTTTACCTGATCAAACAGCTCTAAGAGAGAAGCTGCGGGCTGGTGAATGGTGCACACGACCGTTCTGCCTTGCCTCGCCAATTGCTTCAACACTTTAACGCACTGGGTTGTGGTGACGGTGTCTAGCCCACTTGTGGGCTCATCCAGGAAGAAGACCGGCGGGTTGTTCACCAGCTCCAATGCTATAGACAACCTGTGGATAGAGAAATAAGACATTTATGTGGTTACTAGCCGTTCTGCGCAGCTTCACTATTTTACAATAAAACTGAGACAAATTATAGCCTATATCCTTCTCCAAGTTCCAATCTATCTCTATACCAAAATTATGCAAAACTAATCCAGCGCTTATAATCCTTTCAAAAAGACAAATAGACTGAGTTACTTTGGCATTTATGATATTTAGTACCTATGGATAAGTTAACGAAATTATAATATAATGTTGCGGTATTTATAGCAAAGACGATAGGGATATAATAAACCGCACATTGAGCGATAAACTGATCGAGCAAGTATTAATTAATGATCTTTTATTTTACAAAAACTGCTAGCAAAAAAATCGAATCTTCTTTTTTAATGATTGATCTTTTTAAAAATTGATCCTCTTTTTTCTGAGAGATATCGACTAGGTTAGGTTAGAACTGTGACCACACATCGCCAGAACCAAATCGTGTTCATGTTTTTTTTGCATACCTAGTTCTAAACAAATTAAAATATAGATTGATTTAATTGGTTTCATGTCTCAAAGCAAAAGGATCAATCATTCAAAGTCTAGACTTAATGCTTGCAGTTTTTGTTAAATTAAAAACGAGCATTTAAATACATGCCAAGACAATTGCAGCGTGGTGAACATGTTCTTAAAACGTGGCAGGGAAGTTTTTAATGGAGATAAATCACAAACCGAGAACACAAATAGTACCTACACTTTTAATTAAGTTAATTTTGATATACGATCGATAAAGAAATAATGGGAGTTAAGCTCAAGGGGGGTTCGGTGACGGTGGTCCGCCCGGTAGAGGGCAGCACTTAACTTGGCGGAGATGCAGCAGGAAGAAGAGGGCCACGCGTCGTCTGCACACCGCCGGATTGAGGTCTGACGTCTGAAGTTATCCGCAAGTGGTTTTGCAATAGCAATTTTATTAAAAATAAGTAGTTAATGTTGTCCATATTTCAATATTTATGGATTAAAACAATTAAGTGATTTGACCTGAGCAGGAGTTCGGATCGGCTAAGTTCAGACGGGCGCAGTTATTTTACCTGCTTCGTATTTAAGAAAATAAACTACGGAAGTCTCGATGTATCTAAAAATTCCTAAGAAACCTTTTCTTTGGGTGTGATATTTTGGATTCTCTGACTAAAAGTACCTAAATACCTATACTTACATAATATTAACTCGGTACCTGTATCAAAGCAATTTGAATTCGGAATATTCAATTGCTTTTTTTAATTAGATTTCTACCTACTCACACCGTTAAAATAAAAAAAAGGAATTCAAAAATTACCTAATCGGAATAGGTAGGGGATTTTTATTTCAACACTAAAATATTGATGTGTCATGTATCTATCTATAATTATAGGTAACATAATTGGTCTCTTTGATATATTAGAAGGTTGCACAGAGCGAATCCATTGCGAAGTTAAACATTAAATTTTACATCATGTTTTACATAATTTAAGTTATCCTTTCCAGTGTCTAAAAATTTTAATTAACTCGGCATTGGAAGTGGGAAATGCTTTTTTATTGAATAAATGATTTAGGTATAAATTATATCATAATTTTCGTAAGGTAAATGATAAAAAATCCTACCTATAGATAGAATATTCTTTATTCTACCTACACTAAAAATAATGACAAGGTAATCTATAGTCAAAACGTGAAGCAGTGTTATTGGTTTATTTTTTAAAAATCTCAGAATCTACTAACTTGGAATTTCAGCTTTGTGAACACGGAAAATAAAAAAAAACCCCGGCAGCTGTGGGTGCACTCTTCGAAGAATACAGGCATAGTGTTAAGCTTAGCATTAAATTCAGATATTATCAAGTACGCACGGCTAAGTAAACGTCAAGCTAAGTATAAAAAATCTGTTTACAACGGCCTCTTGTTGTATAGAAAAGCCTATACAATACAAAATCAGCTTCAACTGGAATTGTAAAGGTTGACCTGTAGCCGTGTGTACGTATTACATTGCGTTGTACTTTATTTTTTTTTCCTTCTTTTAAACACACGCAAAGTGCGGTCGTATCTCAATTAAAGTTTTAAGAAAGGTAAAAGGCATTCCACTTAAAACAACGTACATAAATTACTGCAACGCGGAAACTCTCCATTGTGTACCTACCTACTGAACTTTCCTTAAAGATTTCATTCAAGAACAAGGATAAAGGGATCATTTCGATTCATCGCGTGAATCCCGCGGTGACTTCCTATAACCTTTGCAAACCGCAAAAAAAAACAAGTTTGCATCGCAAATTTTTTCTTTTTCACACGATAAATTTTATTGTTACTGTGTATTTTCCTGTAAGAGACATTCGTATTGGAATACCCTTTCCGAATAACGTGACATTAAACTTTTGTTTCGAAAGCCCGGTACATTGTATTCAACTTACATTGTTCTTCAAGAGATAGCTCAGGATAAAATGAACGACTGATTGACAAGCTGACGGACATAATATTTATCAATGCATACGTGCGTGACGTACCTACGTCGATGATCACTAACATGAGAAATATTTTGAAAAAACTGAGATAGATCCGAAACAACAAATTTCCCGAAACATATAGTCACAAAATTTAGAAGAAAAAAAAACAAGTTGAATCGAAGCTGCATCCTTCAGTTTTACGGAACGCTTTAATCAACTAAGCTACAGATCCCGGCAAATATCTTGAGCAAAGATAAAAGAGATCTTTACTTCATACTGCATTTATTTGCATAAAATGTGGTTATTAAAGATGTGTACATAATTATAAAAGATCATCCACATTTTGCCATAATGAAATAACATGCAAATTTAAATTTTATCATATGTACCTAAAAATTAATAAGACTTCAAATAAACTTTAATCGCAGTATTATTATTTTAGACACAACTAGCACAATGAGGTGTTTACAGTTCAAAATAGCCAACACTGGCCGTCCCTTTCACTTATCGTTCAAAATACATTTACCAATATGTCTGGTTGTAATTTGACAGATATATGTTTCGTTCTAAACTTGAATAAAAGTAACTCAAACATAGAACGAATATCGTCAACATCACATCGATAATAAATTGAAAGATTTCCTAATAGCACCTACTTCTAACAATGCACTATAACCTATAGGTTTATCTTTTTAATTACTTATTATGCGTGTCCACACGTAACGTAAATCACGTTTCACGTTTTTGTTGATAAGTCTGTATTATAAAACTGTTGTGGGAAATTATCTTGCAACTTGCAACGCAATTAGGAAACAATTTCCCAAGATTAGCTTCATAATTTTCGTTTGTTGTTTTACCCTTAACCTAATTTACCCTTAACTAATCGATCTTTAATTAAAACATGTGCTTGAGAAACTATTCAGGTATCAAAAGTTCTAGTCGAATCGTACTCTTATATTTCCATACTCGTTCAATATTTAAAAAATACTACGGAATATTTTCAAAAAAATCCCGAATATGCGAAAGTCCCCTCCCTAAAGAACTTAACCGTATGTTGAAATACTTATTAAGTAAAGTTTTTCTTAACTTTAACATAACTGGCAGCCACCCAGACTTTCCTAAGCAAAACACAAATAAAACATACAATTTCTCAACTCACCTCTTTTTCTGCCCGCCCGAGAGCATATCTGTTCTCGTGTGCTGATGTTCCAAGAGGCCCATTTCTTGTAAAATTTCCTCTGAAGGTGCCTTCGATCCTTTAGGAACTTTCAACCTGGCTGCGACGTCCATAGCTTCGCGCACTGTCAGTAGTGGTTGGAGCAAGTCTTCCTGGGTAATGTAACACGTCGATCTCTGGAAAAGATGCTCGTTTCTTGGGTGCCCATTCACCAGAAGATCGCCTGTTACGCCTGCAGACCTGGATATAAGATATTTGTGTGGTGATGGTCTTATTCTTTACTTTGAAGAGGATCTATAAACACATATTATTTCCAAAAGTGGGCTATGCCGTATTATTAATTTGAAGTGAATGGCATTCAATAAAGCAATAATTTAAACATCTTGCGATATTATTTAATGCGAAAGCAATAGAAAGATTATAGGGTCGAAATAAAAATTTATTCAATAATCTCTAAACGATAAAACAAAGATGTTGTGAAAGAAATATTTAATATTGTACGTTAAAATTCAGGTCTGAAATCGCTACTTTGTAACGAAGAAACCATTATTCGAATAGGAAAATACTTTCCTATGATTAATGAATGAAGTGTTTTCTCATTATCCACTCTCAAGCCTTTCCCTCTTTCCAATAAAAATATATGAAGACTGTATGTATGTATATGAAAAAGTTAAGTGAAAATATATTTGTGGCAGGAAGAAACTACTGTCAAACTTATAAGAGGTAAAATCCCAATAATAAATAGATAAAAACTTTTACTGCTGCTCTTAATTTTTACATGCTAAACTTGGGTAACTTAGTTTAACTTAAACTTAATTAACATTTATAATAAACATCATACAAAATCCAATAGTAATTTGAAGAATATTACCTGTATCCAGATAGAGCGTTGAGTAGCGAGCTCTTGCCGGCGCCGGAGGGCCCCATGATAGCGACCAGCTGGCCCGATGTGAACTTGCCATCCACGCCCTTCAACACCACCTTACGTGGTCCTGGAACAATACGAAAGTAACCTTAGATTATCCTGTTAATCATTCGAGAAAGATTCATGAATCATTGCTATTGATTAGGTTTTAAATAGATAGTAGGTATAACGAAATTTAGGTGTGATCGCACCTATATTCCCTTAAGAGTTAGACAGAGGTGTACAACTGTATTCTTTTATTTATGGTACAGTAAGTGGAGACACTTTTTCCAATTACTGGCTAATCATTTATTAAATACTCCGAGCTGCAACCCCAGAACTAAGAACATCTTATATTATAAAGAAAATGTAGTGTTTACTGTTTTAATAACAGAACAAATAAGATAAAGTTTGTAAAAACTTAATTAAGATATAATAAAATCACATGAAATTAATTAATATGTATTTATTATTCATAATGTATTAAGATTATAAAATAAAACAAATATGTTATGTTAGTTTTTATCACGGAAGAGATAATTAACTTCCGTGGTTTTTATAATGCAATGCAGATTTCTTACCTTTTAATAATTACACAAACAGATGCATACCTAAATTTAATGATTTCTTTGATATTCAAAAAACATTTCTGTTGTTAGGTATTAATGTACCTATTCCAGATATATCTAGGTATATGTTTATAAAAGATCTCTATGAATGGAAAAACCAATACAGGCGTAAAGAACTCGTCTAGCAATCGGCGCCAACATAACTGTCGGTATCGATGCATCGTAAATGGATTACGTGGGTGGTAAACCCAATTGATTTGATTACGCTGAAGCCAAGTTCAATTCTTCGTATTCGTTTCGATGTATGCTACTCACCAAATTACCAATTTAGTTACCATATAGGTATAGTAGCCTACATTTCATACGTCATCATCGTTTCGTACATTATTTTAATAAAACAATGATTGTAATGTTGTGTGTATTGAATGAATAAATAAACATACCATCACGCCTGTATTCCCCGAAGGGTAAGGCAGAGGTGTACTAATGTACACACACATTTCGCCGGTATGTTTAGGTCCCATGTAATAGGGGGCGAGCCTATTGCTATTAACCGGGCACAAATCCAGACACCGAGCTGCTAGTGGGAATATCATAGGAAACCCCAATAACGCTTTGCTCAATCTGGGAATCGAACCCAGGACCTCTAGCGTAGCAGTCGCGCTTAGGACCACTAGACTAATGAGGCAGGCATAAATAAAGTCATTATTATTAGTCATATATAAAGTCGCTATACAAGCCCTCCATAACAAACTCTAAAATTAAAAAGGTATTTTTCAAAGTAACATTGACCTAAACATTATCATATCATCATCTGCCTATACCAGTTCACTGTACGCCCCGTCCTTAAAGTTACTGGGTGGGTGAGTCGAAACAACAAATTAAGTAGTACCGATCGATGTTCAAGACTTACTACTACTTTTTGCAGGGTGAGTCGGACTCCATCCAGATTTGGATCACCCAATATGGACCAACTCGCCCCGAATTCACTAAATCCCCTAAAACTATCATCTCGCCTGACATAACGGTAGCGGTTTGACACCATTGTTCCCGGTTGTGGCTAGTCCTTGTCAAAGGTCCAGTTTGAGCTGGCATCTCAGAGCTCAGAAAGGCTATACAAGACGAGGTCAGATTATACTGGAAATGTAAAGCGTGATGTGTAGCCGTGTGTAACTGCCAAACTCTGAAAATAGGTATAGTTTCCTATCATTTCCAGAAAGGTCTTAATTTTTCCTTCATTTTCAGGGTTTACACAAGCACAGCTTTATAATAATTGACTTCGTGCACTTGGCACTTTTTTATTTAGGTACATTAACCTTTTAATTAAAAATAACAATAATTTGTTTTTACTTGTAACAAAAGATAATAACTTCACAGTACTTATAAGTAATTATATGTAATTTTGTGATTACATCTATATAATGTTCACGAATTACCTACTTAGTTATAAAATTAAATTTGCATGTAATACGAATTTCAAATGAGTTTTATGTGGCTACTGTCAGTGTTCGGTCAGCAAGTTCCTTTGAAATACCGCACTATGATGAGAGCATAAAGAAATAATAACATAATAATACTATCACGCCTGTATTCCCCGAGGGGTTAGGTAGATGTGTACCTACTAATGCACACCCACACTTCGCCGCCGGTATGTTTAGGTCCCCAGTAAAAGGGGGCGAGTGCGCCATTAACGGGGCACAAATCTAGAATCCGAGCTGCTACAACTAAGAATTTCATACAATAACACTGCTTTTAGCAGTTGCGGTTAGGATATACATTCTTCCACTGATATACATTTATAGTATACCTACTCGTTCATTAGTTCATTAGTTTTAAAATAATTTAAACTGTACAAACAGACATTTTATTTGTTTTAAGCGTTCCGTATCTCCTAAATAAAAAGTAGATCTATACTTTGTCCATTATGTGAACCGTTTTTTGACAGATGCCTTAGACTGCCTTAGAGCGTAGTTGTTCCAGATTACGTAAAAGTTAACTTTGAAATGCGTAATAAAATAAATGTATTATCTACCTTATGTTATTCAATTATCTTAATTATGATTCCTTGCAGACATTATAAGACCATAAATGAAACGGATTTTCCAAAAAAAAAAAGATTATTGTTAAGCGTATTAAATTTAGTTACATTCTACCACATTCTACCGTGTCTAGTGATGCAATCGAATGTATTCGCTGCAATCATTTTGAACAAGGACATTAAATCAGTATCGAAAAATGGCATCCACTCTAATATCAATAAAATATAAATTAAACAATCTTTTTGAAAAGAAATGCATATTATACAAAAATTAATTCAATCAGATGAATATTATACATATTTATTTATTATTGGGTCGTCGTTGCACCATTTTCGATTCGATAACCTAACAATCGATAATCACTACTAGACAGTAATCAAAGTGTCAATAATCGGGTAGATAATCGCATTGTTACGTTCCTGCAATCACTAGTTCCATCTGCCAAAAAACGATTCACATAATGGACAAAGTATAATGAGACTTTAATTCATATGTTATGAAGTTTAATGTAAGAAGTTATTCATGTATTATTTATTGCACAGGAAGGCCTCAACAAACGAAAATTCAATAAGGTAATACTTAATTAGTGTTAAAATAATGCAAAATAAAAGACTAGACAACCAAGAGCGAGGAAGTCACCTTTAAAGCATAAGTAAATAAACAATTGTAAAAATACTTTGGTCAATTAGTAAATTACTTTGGTCGTAAAAATTGTGAATTTACTGGTACATTTTTGTCATTACAGACAACTGTTTTTCTTAAATTATGTGAGCTATGTTTCTGAAACTCAGATCTTGCTACACAGTTATCCTGTTACCTATGGTATGTATGTATGTTAATTATTACTAATAAATAATAAAAAGAAGAATACAAACTGTTCATAGGATTTATTTTAACAACAGAATGAAAGGTTTCCCGTAACAAATGAACGCAACATGGAAAAGTCCCGCGGCCCTTGTTGGACTTCGACCGAGAAACAGTTATGTGACCTGACAGCGAGTGCATTCGTACGATGCACTTGAGAATGTGGTAATTACAATGAGTTAGTAAAAATCGTTAAAAGATTCATCGATTATAGTGATACCTTATCGATTTTTATTCTGATTTGTTTGCTGCATGATAATATTTTGAGTTATCTCGTTTTTTTTTAAACTGGTGGACAATGGCATCTTTTAAATTCTGATTCACCTTCCTCTTTCATGCTCACGCACCAAGCCTTCCCAACTTTTGAGTGCATTGCACATTTTTTTTTAAAACAGCTTAGGTACTAGCAATTTGGGTCGCACATTACGTGTATTCTTGTTAACAACACCTCGTACTAAGCTAAATGCTTGTATTACGAGTGGGTTCACGTCGGTAGTGCAATGGGTGGGTTTCGAACCGCCAACCACATGATCGCGAGTCCGACGCCCTAGCCATTAGGCTACCGGCGCTTCAGAATCGACTACACGTTTGACTTAGCGGTTAAGAGGAGTGTCCCTCGCGAACGCAACAATGTTGCACAGTTGTCGCTGTCTCTATCCCTCGCGATGCGAACGCGTGCCCGAGAGGAGAAACAACAACATTTTCACGCGTATTTCGTATGTTCCGAATTTTGGAGATTACTCCTATAATATTGCTAATATGTAAAAAAAAATCTTGTAAAAAAATATTCACTATATTATCTGGGTTTCCTTCGAATCAGAACTTTTCTGTATTGATACATTGTCGAGAAATACTAGCATAAAGTTGGGCCGTTTTTCAACGAAAATTGCCAATCTTTGAGCTCGTGTAACTTTTTAACCGTATATTGAAATGAAATTTTATATTACAGGAACACGTATATTAATGATAAGATTGTTACTGCAAAATTTCAATGACTTTCATTGTTTAAAATTCAAGCAAGGGCCAAACTGCATTTGTATGGGGCGCGAAGCGGATACTATCCTCTTAATGTTGTTACTGTGCTACTGCCATTTCCCCGCGTGTTGTGGGATCAATTCCCATCCGATGCAAATATTTTTTGTTTCGGGTGTGGGTATACTTTGTGAAGTCCCCGCGACGAAGGGAAAGACACCAAGTGCGGAAGGTGTGATCTGCCTATGAATCATCGGAGGAGGAAAAGCTAAGAAATTCTTGTTTCAAACAGCTATGTTATGGAACTGGTTTTGTTTTTTATTTTATTTCTTCTCACGTTTTAATCTCACATGCATGACAAAAGCGGAACAATGACGTTATTGTATGATGCAGAAATAGTTGGTGACCGTCCAATAGCAGCATGCCTTTGTCGCACAGTTTATTGACTCTTGCAGTTCTATGAGAAAGCGATCATGTGTAATGTTTTTTAGTGGAAGTGGTATTGATTGGATGTCTGTATCTATTATCGATTTATTTATAACACTAAAGAGTTGCCCGCCTATGTTATGTTGGCATATTTATGTTGACCGCAATAATGTAGCTTTCTTATACTGAAAGAATTATTAAAATCGGTTCGATAGTTTCAGGTTTTATATCAGATTCGATCGACAAATAAATAATATATTTTCTTTATAATATAAGTACAGATAAGGCAAATAACGTTTTAACGCGATCTTTATATGTTATGAGTTCAGTACATGATTCTGGAACCCTATCGTTGATATTTTTCGTCAGTTATTAAAAAAAATCTGCAAATTTTTTGGTTTTAGCTGGCTAGCTAGAATCATGAACTGAATTCATAGTAAGCGGTTGTGCGTCGATGTCCCTTCCACCCTGTATATGTCCAATATAGGCTAGTCTCACATTGTACGATAATCTTTTACAATACAAGGTCAGCCTATATTGGATTTGTATAGCTTGATGTGTAGCTTTGGTCAGGTCCGTACAATAGATATCGAGTATTGGTAGTACATAGTAATAACCTTAACATAATGTAACAATTTCACGTGACCCTATGACCCTTCTACGATTAAACATTTCATAGAAATTATTAGAATCATAGTACGTACGGTCGCCAGCACATGGTTACCACATAATGTAAAATTTTCTCAGTCGATTTAAACTTAATCATCAACATTTTAAGGTCTAAAATCATTTGGAGAAATTTTACAGTTTTGTTTAACCTGATGTGCTGACGACTGTGCATTAGAACTACTAAATAATTGTGTTGTTGCTATGACTGTTATGAATAGAAATGACAAATCATTAATTTTAATTTTCGCCTTTTTCACACATTTACCTATAAAAATATTTTAACTATATAATTAGCAAGGCAATGCTAAGATTCACATGTTTTATTGAACTATACTTACATACGAGTAGGTATCATATAGATATCATTCTGTAGACATGTTTAGTAGTGTCTGTAATTGCAAAATGATTTTAATTTAAAATAAGTGAAGGGGACTAAATTAGCGATAGGTACACAAGCTGAACTAATTTTAATATTTTTTGTCATTCTGTAATGTACGCCTGTATGTCCGCTTATAATTAAAAACCTACCTACTGGACAGATTTCTATGAAATTTGGGGTACAGGTAGATTATGACCCTGACCAACATTTAGGGTACTGTTTAACTGACCATGAGAGTGCAAGCAAGAATCGTAGAAGATTATGGTGTAAAATAGATAATGCTGTCAAAAATTACAATTTACACCTAAATCTCCTACGATAACGAAGAAGATTTAAGTAATACTTAAATATGAACAAGTTCTTGTTGATGTCGCAATTTCAACTGTCATGTACCTAGAATATGTTATAGACGAACAATTTGCGAAAAAACACAAAAATAATTTATTTGGCGCCCAATGTTTAGCCTTGACAGCTTAAATCTTTTAAGACCAACTTATTTTAAACTAGCTGCCCCGTGACCCTGTTCGTTGGACGATATAGCCTATAACACTAACAAATAAAGTGGCTTTCTCTTGGTAAGAGATTTTTCAAATCGGTTCAGTAGATCCAGAGATTACCCCCTACAACCTTACAAACTTTACCTCTTATATAATATTAGTATGACTGCAATGACCTTTATTCATTATTATTAAATGTAAGATTTCTTTAGGAACTGCTGAGCTACCTACCTACATAATATTTTATGTACCTACAGTCATAATTTCTCCTCTCGAGAAATTTTATGCAGAGCATTTTGTCCGTGTTAACGACTATATAATTTTACCATAATGATGTGAATTTTAACATGACCGTATTACTGGTTGGTAACTGCCATAACAGAGTTTTTTTATTCATTCTACTAAGTTGTTTACTTCAAGGTACACGATTAAAATCGATATGACCCGTCAATGCATACAGTTTCCTCATGAGGACATAACAATAGATTTTGCATTGTGTCTACAATATGCCGCTTGACGGGTTAAAATCAGAAGGACTTAATTAAAAATACTCATTAATTTTGAATACAATGGAAGCCACTTTTGTAAATGTAATTATTTAAATCTGGAATGCAAGCGGAACACAAAGTGCGCAGATGCAGTAAAAATAAATCAATGCTGAACTAGACTGTAAGACTTCCATGGAAAACTGTATACTTAGGTTGCTCTACTTTGCAGCTGTCACAACCTGCACTGTTAATGGCTTCCTTCGTTTAATCGCGAATAAAAGCGATAAATCGTTAGTGATTTGTTATACCCATTTTTCAACAAGCGTAAT
The DNA here is from genome assembly GCA_958496365.1 of Subacronicta megacephala. Taxonomy (NCBI): domain Eukaryota; kingdom Metazoa; phylum Arthropoda; class Insecta; order Lepidoptera; family Noctuidae; genus Subacronicta; species Subacronicta megacephala. The sequence continues at coordinate 5,456,019 of OY292526.1, forward strand.
TTTTCAAGTCATTAAGCAAGTCGCGGTTCAATAATTTTGTTCGTTTATTCGCTCTATTTACGAGTATAACGACATCATCACTTCTAACTTCTGTGTTTTTTTCTGGAAATCCTGCTGTCGTTTCTCCCGATGGCAGATGCCTACCCTTACCCTATGGTAAGGTTAGGCAACTGCGGTTGGAATACTGTACCTTATATATATCTATAGAGATATCTATAGGGTATGGTATTCGTGACATTTACCACGACATCACGAATTTCACCTAGTCTTTGACGTACCTAACAACAAACTGCAAAAAGAGTCAATAATAATAAAGTATTTTCAGAGACTCCCGATAGCGAAGAAATATTATAACAAAATTACAAGACAGGTTGTTGTAATAAAGTGAGCAAAGTGTAATAACGGACTGCCAAGTCATAGAATCGAATCCATGACACACTGCTCTGACTTTACTCTGACTAATAACCCTCGTCAAAGCCGTGAAGGAGAACACCGCGAGGAAACCTGTATGACTGAGAGACTATCCCAATCTGTGACGTCAGGCACCCGCATAAAGCCAGCATGGTGAACTGTAGCCTAACCCATCTCATTCCGAGAGAAAACCAGCTCCCAATAGTTCCATTTTGGATTAATAATGAATCAGCAAGAATTTGCAGTAACAACAGTAAAAACATGAATTAACGTCGCTGATAATCTTCTAAATGAACGGAACACGGTACTGTTTATGTTACGCATCGACCAACTTTTCCACAGGAATCTTCTTTAGCTTCCATATCGAGAACATTACAGAGATGTCTATCTGCATCGTACTTCTATTTGCAGCATAGTTCTTTAATCATGAATTCGCCAGTACGTCAGAATGTCGACACGTGTATCATTGGGTAGTGTGATAGACTGTCATCTATTCAAAGGCCGAAAGTGATTGATAAATACAGAACAATCTCGATTTCACTATACAATGTAAGAGGTACTGCCGCTGCCAAAATTAACATAACTCGGTGAAAGTATCTACGAGTACGAACAGGAGCCGTATTACCACATATTAATACCATCATTTTTACGTTGTGAAAGAGGGACGCCACTATTTAACCTGTAGAGCGGCATCCCTCTCTCACAACCTAAAAATGATGGCATTAATACGTGGTAATACGGCCCCAGGATTGTAAACTTCATCAATGAATTTTCTAGATAATATCTAATATGTTAATATTAATGTTAATATTAATGCTGCTCTTGTAGGTCATCATCATATCAGCCAAATGAGGTCCACTGCTGAATGAAGGCCTCTTCCGTAGACTTCTACAACGACCGACCTGCATCCCGCCACACCCAGCGACCTTTGCCAAATTCTGGACTTCGAATTCAAGGCGCAAACCATGCACGAACAACATCGCGAGCTACTCGGAGATCTGCATTCTTTGAGAATGTCTCGCAACTTGTGATGTGTGCTAACCCTTACTTATCGTGGGTTGCCTTTTTGGAAAGGCACCGCGCATGTGCGTGCTGCATCATCAATACGTTGCATAGTTATATAACTTGAAGAAGTAATTCAATATTTATTATTATTTCAATGTAAACCAACCTTGAATAATAACTGTGATTGTTTATTATTTTACAAATCCAGTTATTCGAGATAAAGATCAAACAGTAAATCAGCCGCAGCTATCAGCAGTCTCGTCGTGCGCAATTTTGTCGTTTTGGCGCGAAACGTGGCCTACTACCGCCCGCCGCGCGCCGCGCCGCCCGCGTCGTCATCAGCGCGTAAGGCGCGTGCGCATGATTCACGCGGTCACGGTCCCTTTGCGAGGTAGCGGACACTGTGTTTATACTTCAGCGATTCACATAAATACATAAGTAATATATTATATTTAATAACCTATAATTATAAAAGAAATTATACATAGTTTGTTTAATTGGTTAAAATTACAATTATACAATTTGCATTATGATTGAGAATATAGTTTATAATAATTTTATAGCTTTGATTTTTGCTGAAAATAACATTTACAGGAAAAGAAATATGGGTGAAGTAAAGACGAAATTATAATGTAATTTATTAATATTTTCATTTGTAGTCAAAGCATGAATTTGCTTATTACAAAACAGTTCTATACAAAAATTGCGAATTATTAGAAGTCGCTTAATACAAATGAACCCGGAGGGTTAAAATCGCTCATGTCTTCGCTATTTATAGATATATTACCTACATCCGTGGTCCGTGGTGATTTAAATTCCTGCGCATTTATACAATTGTATTTATACAATAAAACACTTTTTTATGCAACTGTACCCGTATTCGTTATTACATTATATTCGATGGGAAAATCCCTAGATAAGTATGTAATTATCCTGGTTGTCAATCCTTGATGAATGTGATCGCAATGCCCATGGTCTCAACCAAAAGTTGTAAATTTTGGTCGGTAAGAGCCCAATGTTGGGCTGTCGCCTGTCCTGGCGAAAAAGATAGGTAGGTCTCCCATGTCAGTGTAACTGATTCAACTTTCTAACACAAATGACTCGACTGCACAAAGCCTTTTATTAGGCTAACATGCAGATAAAATAGCCTATAGTCCCTAAAATGGATTCACCATAGATGATTTTTTAAGGACCAGGCAGGATTGTAGAGTTTTGATGATGAGAGATTTGATGTGATAGGTAGAACTCTGCTTCTGAATCCGTATATTCCCATTGCAAATAAAATCTGCCACTAAGCAATAATGTGGCACATTATTGTGTTTCGGTTGGAAGAGTAATGTAGCCAGTGAAAGTTTTGGGCAAATGAGGCTTTGAAATGACCAACGTGCGAATATTGGTGTTACCGCTTACTATAAAGCGGACCGCATGTCACCTTATGGCCATAAAAAAATATGAGGACCACGTAGGCACTAAAGTTAACCGCAAACAGCTGCGAGAGGTTAATAGCCGCAAGCGCACGTTTATGCGATTATTTCAAGCGGATGATTCTTAAGCGATTTTAAACTTTGCACCTAAAATCGCATCCGAAACCTTAAGTGTGCTATGATTATGAAATTAAGATATGAATTCGACCAGGGCCCCTAGACAATGACATCACATCTTCATTATCGATGACGAAGTTAGATATCCGAAATGTATGGATTTGACATAATTTCATCACGTGACATATCGAAAGATTATTCCAATTCCATACATTTCAGATTAATGTAACTTCGTTTTCGATATGGAAATGTAACATTGTCTAGGCCCCCAGGACAGTTATTTTTAACCTAGACATAGGCGTCAAATTCATGTTTTTGTTTTATTTGCATATTGTAGGTACAACTATAAATTCATGGCGGTAGGAATTGCGCAGAAACTATGCCACAGCCGCCATGAAAGAGATAATACGCTTTAAAAAAGTAGGTTAGGAAACCGAATAGTGTCCAAACGATTTACATAAAATTAGTGTCAAAAATCTAGCCTATTCCTATTACCATATTTTTTGCTGATTTGCATACTGTTTTGTAAAGCTGCATAATAAATTCTCATAACCGGTTTACATAGTTCCGTGGACGGACGCTATTAGGTTTCCGGTCGTCCGGTCAATGCACTTACGCGTTGAATTATGGGGCAATTGTCCTTATTCCGTTCAAGATTTAGCACATTACATCATAATTATGATTAATTGTTGTTGTTTATGTATTTCATAATATTTTGATTCATTTGATAAAACGTTGCTTCAGTCGATTATTTTATCCTGTATCGTGGGAACGTATATAGACACAACTTTTATATGCACAAACTTCCAGACTCGAGTGTCTGTAGATCATATTTGTTCCGCGAGGGGACCAAACCTGCGATCAGTAACGCAAAGCCAAGAACAGTTTTATTCAAATTCAACATCAACAACATCTTTCCCCTACTATGTTGAGGTCATCTACCAGTCTAACCAGATAGGCTCAACGGTACTATTTTACACGAACCTGCTTCCATTCTAGAGCTCCACAATATCCTCGATAGCCTAAGGAAAGACTGATTGTCAGACTTTTGGGCTTCTGACTAACTCTAACGATTGTCATAAAGAGCATGTAAAGTCGTGTTATATGCTCTCCGAGGTATGGAGGGGTCTTGATGTCCAAAGAACGGTCAGCCCCAGACAGACTGCAGCAAGCGCAGCTTCATCATCATCAACCCACATTGTCGCACTGCTGGGCACGGGTCTCCTCTCAGTACGAGAGGGATTATATTATTAGCTATAGTCCGCCACGCTAGCCTACTGCGGGTTGGCAGACTTCACACGCCGTCAAGAAAATCTCTCAGGCATGGAGGTTTCCTCACGATGTTTCCCTTCACCGTTTAAGCGCGTGATAATAATTGTTAATACGCACATGACTTCGAAAAGTAAGAGGTGCGTGCCTTGGATTCGAACTCGAGACCTTTGACTTGGCAGTCCAATGGTCATATCACAAGGCTATCACTGCACTTACCCTGTTAAGATTTATTGATCAGCGTAGTTCTTACTTAGCGCGAGCCCCTCTATTTCATTCAAACAAAAACAATAAGTAATATCAATATGGAAGGAGGACTGCATTCGAGTATGGTTCGGAATGTTGGGCTACAAAAGGGATGCATGAAATGCACGTGGATGCAGTTGTGACAAGAATGTTAATAGGAATGTGTGTAGCTAGATGGACAGATAGCTATCTGATGAGTATATGGATAGTTCGTACTAATGATGGAGAATTTGTTATTGTTTGGTATGGACCCGTGATGCGCAGGGAGAAAGATCAGGATCAAAGTCGACATAGATTACCTAGATTGCGGACAGATAATGGTTGGAGATCTAAGCGATTAGACGGCTGATAGAGACTGCCAGTCAACGCGTTCTCATTGTTTTACCGACGAAAATACGGAGGAAGTTCTCAAGTCGACGCGTATATTTGTTTTTACAAAGTAGTCCGATTTTGATTTAAAAAAATATTGGAAAGGGTATACCCCGAAGTTGGTCCCATATAAATTTGGAAAAAAAACCAACCCTAAGGGTAGGAAAACAGGGGATGATCTATTAATCACTCACTGATTGTAATGTACTTATGACCATGCATAACTTTTTACTGAGTTGTCCGATTTTTTACTGAGCAACCAGATTTGTAAAATTTTATTAATTAAACAATTAATTTGTCCATAACATATTTGTTAGAGAATAACATAAGAGTATTGGCTGGTTGAAATTTAAATGTCCATAATTATGTTGCAGGTCCTTAATCAATGGAGTGAAGGGTTCACGTCTGATTTTATTTTGTTTCCTGATACACCATTTAATTAAGTCAACTATTTGACTTTTTAAGAACACGAATGAGTTTAAGAACATGAGTTGATTATAGAAGATACGGCGTAGGTTATTATAAGAAATATGAATGAGAAGGGTGTTCACAAACACATTTAAGGTAGGTATTTATGTAGGTATGTATGATGAGGCAGGTACCTAAAAGATCGTTCTATGGTTAGATTATAAAATGATGATTTAACACTTTCAATTCTGAATGAGTAGGTAGGTAAGTAATAGTCATAAAGGTAGTAAAACCCATTCTGTGACTTGCATTCATCGATATCTATCATCATGTCATGATGTATTCCGACCTTCGTTGTTACGTGCACGGCATTTTAACACTTTTATTGGACATAGGTAAATTGTTATGCAAATTATTGGAAAAAATTCTTCTGTCTTTTACACTTTTTACTAGAAGACCTTTGACACTTGTCTTGCATGGTGGAATGGATAAATAGGGTCTTAGATAGAGGCAGGAGACGCTAATCTTCTCTCACACACAACTGAACACGGTAGAATAGTTTTAAGTCGATCTCACATCACATATATATAGACTGCCTCATTAGTCTAGTGGTCCTAAGCGCGACTGCTACGCTAGAGGTCCTGGGTTCGATCCTCCGGTCGAGCAGTGTTATTAGGTTTTTCTATGAAATTCCTAGTAGCAGCTCGGAGTCTGGATTTGTGCCCGGTTAGTGGCAATAGGCTCGCCCCCTATTACGTGGGACCTAAATATACCGGCGAAACGGTATGGGGGTAACGGTAAGGGTATTTAAGGGTAGGGTGAGGGTAATAGTTAGCCTAGGTAATAGATATCTTCTATCGGAGGGTTAGATCTTATCCCCAATGGCCTCATTACGAGCGAATTTTTTGTTAGGCTGTGGCTCTAAAAGTACTTTGTCGTGGTAGGGCCACGCTGTTCGCAGCATGAATGGGCCGGCTTGACCGGGGAAGTACCACACTCTCGCAGAAGACCGACGTCCGAGTAGTAGCGTTTAGTTACTGCGCTTCGTTCGGTGAGCGAGAGGGCCGGAGGCCCAATTCCTCCCCCAATCCCCTTCCTTCTCCTTTTTTCCTTCCCCTCCCTTTTCCCAAATAGGCTCGGCAACGCATCTGCAACTCCTTTGGTTTTGCAGATGTCCATGGGCGGCGATGACTACTTACCATCAGGTAGCTCGCCTGCTCGTTTGCCGAGTTATACCATAAAAAAAAAAAAAAAAAAAAAAAAAAACTTGACAGTACTATTATTTTATTTACGTCAGTAAAACTAAAACTTTGACCCTTTCAGTAATTTCACGCCGCGTGCGCCGCAGACTAACAAAACTATAATGTATTGATGTAAGTTTCATAATTTATGTGTGACTCGTGAAATGTTTCCATTGTGTATTTTAATTGACAGTCGTATCGATTGAATCGAGTAGGTAAATAAGTGAACAACCTCTAGGTAACTATGTATAACAGTTATATAATTTAAAAAGGCAATGGTCATAATTCCAATGTACCTAATCGTAAAAATACAACAAAAATGATAAGTTTAAAAAAAAATGTATTAGATATATTACAGCATGAACAATTGGCAATAGAGTTTGACATTTACAAAGGCTTGATACCTTAGAATGTTATTCATACTGACAACCATTTTAATTGACCACATATCAAGACCAAATTCAATAAAAAATACCAATACAAATTCGTGAAATGATACTGATATTTTTAAATCCTTATTTTTTTTTTTCTATGAGTTGAATGAGTATGAGTTTTTTGTTCTGTGAGTATGAGTTATTCGCCGGCAATGTAGATTCACCGGCGAATAACTCATACCAGCGCCATAGTTCCAAACCAGTCAAGATTCTGTTTCAGTAATTTGCTAGAGATTTTTTTTATGCCTGGGCATTTATTTTTTATGCCCAAAAGATACCTACTAAACCATCTCTAGTAGTGACACAAGTCAGAATATTGGCATTTTGAGTACCTAAGTAAGAGATTCTAATTCTCGTCATCGATTCTGATTCTAAGAAGGTGGCTAGCAATTAATGGATGTGAGCTGTCCAAGGCCGGGATGGTTGGCGCTCTTTCGGGGAGGCCTACGTTCAGCAGTCATAGTGTGGACGGCAATAGGTTGATAAGATGATGATGATGAATAGTATCTAGATCTAAGTTACGTACTTAATTGTATGCATTTAAGACTAACTTGTTGGCGCATAATATTTTGAAATGTAAATCCTAAATGTAAATAACTCACATTCTTTAGTACCGTCTTGTAGGGCAAATATTTCATTTAATTCAGCGACCCCATACCGGTCTTATGAAACAAAAGACTTTGCATATGTCTTTAATATGGGACTTGAAGCATTCCTTCGTTTTTCATATTTATAGTCAATTTGTAGGTATTTCTTTGTGGTAAATGATCCAATAAAAAATAGGTTATTAGATTAACATTACCGGCAAAGTAGACGCATGCGCAACATTAACACTTCAACAGCTGGTAATGTTCACGGGAAAAGGCCATTGCATTTCCAACGTTTAAAGAATACAATAATAGAATTAACTGTAATACCTACATTACCAGCGACATAACAAAAATAATACTCGTAAACAGTTAGACAGTAACTGTTTCTAATGCTGCGTCTCCGTCAATTTCTTGGCCGACCAGACCCAGGCGTATTTTCCTTCGGATTCTATCTAGGCATCTTTAAAATGTATAAAACTTTAGTTACGTTCTTTATATTTTAGGATAAACTAGATTTTTTGGCACTTTCTTAAAAATATTGTCACGCCGAATAATTTGTCATGTGTATTGAATAACGGATGATCTAATAAAATATCAATTTAAACATTATGATTTTAATTTGTTATCTACATTACAACTAATCCTTATAATTTGTTATCCAATGTTGAAACTTGTTAACTTTTAGATAAAAAAACTTACCTAAATCAATTTTATCTATAATTTCATAGAAAAATATCAGTATGGCACGAAAATCATTCTTAAATACGTATTTGCTAAACAGTGAATTGCTTTATAGTTAACCATTAGAGCAATTACTTTAATTAAAAGCGACGAGTAGCCCGATTCACGATTAAGTCGCTGCGACATCGCTACGGTTTTAATTACGTGAATCGGGCTACTGACCATGCAAGCTAGATTAATCAATTACTTAATGTCATGTCCATACCATCTACCTATCAATGTTTAACAGGGCTAAGGCTACCCCAATGCCAGCTGATACCCTACTCACAATGTTAAGAGAAAACGTTTGGTAATAAATATTTATTCCAACGATAACATAAATCAAGAGTAAGAACGCGATATTTATCAGGACAGGTAGGTAAAGCTAAGGTAGCTAATAAATGGTAGCCTATTGTATAAGATTGATGTAACTGTTAAGATAGCTTGATTTGTTACTTAGAATATCCTTTAGAGGAATTGCTATGTTTATTAAGTGGTGCATTTTAATACCGATGGACTTATAATCTTGTTATGATAAATTGTATGTACGAAGTAGAGCAACTGCCGATATTAATCAAGTACTTATATAGAACTTGTACATGTACGAATGTGGATCTAGTTAATCTATAATCAAGAGTTTATAAATAAATATGGGTGTTAACCTGAAAAGGTGCTAAAAAGAGGTTGATTCAACATACGAGTATTTTCCTTTAAGACTGTATGATGCGTTATTTTAAATTTATGTTTTATATTGCGTTACATTAGGTTCATTTTGGAATCTGTCGGGTGTTTCTTGACCTATCTTTTAAAAAAGATGCTTTCAAAACAAACTCAGGTCGTGCTCTCTTTTAAAGACTTAACATCATAGTTCAGTGATTCGGAAACTATGTATTTAGCACAATCTAAGACAACGCACTGTATAATTTTATAGCACTTAAAAAATATGATTTTATCTATCATATTTTATATTTAGATCTAGATCCATGTATGTATTAATAAATTAGTCTAGCGCTCGACTGCTGAGTTCCTGAATGCATTTCCCAGCTATTATCGTATACATCGTATTATTCGATTATTCGAAAACTCTCAGTAATCGGAGTGCCCAGCCAGGACCTTGCCACCTAGTAGGTAGTATTTAGTCATTATAGGACGCGAGTATAATTTAGCGCTTTGTAGTTTTCTATTTTGTTTTCCATCCAAAAATATAATATCTACAATTGTAAAACAATTAAGAACCCTTATGAATCCAATTTCCATAAATGTTTCTACATCATTCAAATCTTTTATTAAGACTTTCAAAGAAAGCACACACATAAACTTCATTGAACACCGAAAATAAGTCATGTACAGTGTGCAAAAAAGTTTGAGAAACTCAGCATATTTCCTAAGTGCCAGGCGTGAATATAATTGTGCTAATGGATGTAGTGTTAGGTTCCTACTTACAATAACAGTAATGGATTCAATATTCATGCAATAATCTGCAGAGTAATGGCCTTTGATGTTTCTGAGATTAGTAAACAAGGCTGTTTTTTATCAATCTCAGTGCGCTTCGCTGCTTCGTATATTATAATACTTTAAAATATTATTTTCACTATCATCAACAGCATGCAGCATGTCGTAAGCTTGGCTGCCTTTTGGTATGATTGTTTTTTTGCGAGATTTAAAGTATTTTCTTGATAATAACATTGGATAATAAATCTTTTAGCAAATCTAGGTTTTTCATCCCTTCAAGAAAAAAAATCTAACCATCCTTTACGATCAGCAAGAACCGCATGAAAAATAGAAGCATTTTACGTTCTCTTACGACCGTTTTCTTCTTTAACTGTGTTTTCTATATGTATATCCGATCCTATCTTAATATTTTGGTTTCTTTTAACCAGTGTCAATATAAAGGGGATCATCTAGATACTAAAGAAAAATAAAATAACTAGCCCTTTTCATCAAATAATTTATATCATGATCATGAACATTCAAATCAACCAAATATTGGACCTAAATGCGTTTATCTTTATACCTACTAATGGAAAGCACAAATGCGCTCTAAGATGGAGGTCGAAATTCAAGAAAATACTATTTGCAGCACACACTTACAAAACCGACAAATACGAAGACCTGAGGTCCTGTGAGGGTAGTAGGTAACACCAGTAACTTTCTAGGTGGATCATTAAATCTTATACCAACCCTGTAAGGTTTTGAGGACTTTAACCTCTCAGCGTGCGAAGAGGAAGTTTTGTATTCCCAGCCATCCTCACACGTGCACGTGTGGTGAGAATTCTTCAGAACTGTCCAACGTCACACACAAGCTGGTGCGCACGTTTTAAGGATTATTCACACGATTCCAATTCACAATACATACCTAAACATTTCCATAGTCCTGCATTGTGGTAAAGTTCGCAGTGCGTGATAGGCCTTAGTGCTCAGATCAAATAAAAAGTTATGATGGAACTTTGCGAACAAAGAAGTGAGGCCGGCTAAAACTACGCCTTGCCGTGTACAAACACAATTTTACACTATATCAAATTACCGAAACTACACCTTATCTTGTCAGTCGAGCTTTTGATAGCTCGACTGACAATAAGGCGTAGTTTCGGTATACGTGTGTGCCTGTAATTGTGTTTGTACACGGCAAGACGTAGTTTTAGCCGGCCTCAATTCTTTGTTCGCAAAGTTCCATCTTTACTTTTTATTTGATCTGAGCCCTAGTGTTTACCGTATTAGCATGCATTAGAAGTCAAGTGTATTCCATTTGATTCATCGCTGACATATCACGAATATTTGTTTGATGATAAGATTAATCATCAAACAAATAACAAGTATCTGAACTACTTATCATATACACCACCTCTGTATCAGATTCATGACGTCATGAGAATTGTAGGTGCACCTATCTACTATTTGTTCTATGATAAGTAGATATAACGTTTTAGAAATAAGCAATTAAGATTGCGATCCTAGAGGCCCCCCTGTCAGAAAGAAATAATTTGAACTGTTTAAATGTTTTATCACTTTATTTATTAGACGCTTTATCTTATCCGACAGCGCATATTAAAGTGGGTTAATTAGTTAAATATTATTTTTATAAGAAGTTGCATTCTTAGTTATCATTCGTCCTCAAAAACAAGGTTTTTTATAATCATTTCTTTAGAACGCACGTCAAACTTCGAAAAGGAGGTTGGCAATAACTTCAAAACACGTTCTCCAAATCCATACGGGGAAATTGTAAATAAATAAATATAAAAAGTCCGTCGTGCATTGTAAACGGCCACAAAATATTTTTCATCGAATCGATATGTGATTTGGGTTACATATAAAAATTATTGGGTGTAAGTTGAGAAGACATCAATAAAAAAGCCGGTACAATTTAACCCACCGAAAAGCAATAAATTACAAACATCAATTCAAGCATTCATTACAATATTTTTTCGTATCATATTATGGATCATTTATACATCCAAACAGACTCATATGTGACACATAATTACATCGTTTTTTACATTAATTTGAATGCATTTGAGTCTTGATTTATAAATATCACAAAAGGGGTCTTAACAAAACGGAACACCCAATTTATGAAAGTGACAGCTCGTTTAAAATGCGACAGTTACCAATATCTAAACAAAGTACCGAGTGGGTCCCACAAAATGACAGGTGACAGCTCGGTAGGCCAAGACGATGATAGCGGGATGAGCTGGACTTCTCATGGAAAAGTTATTGGTGGCCTGTAAAACTCTTCGCGGAAGAATCGATTGTCCGGAGCTCCATAACCTGCTTTGTCGACTGTATGTTCCCCGCAACTACGTTGGGCACCGTCAGACCCGCCGACCCAAATTTTTTGCGCAACCCGTATGTCGTACCGTTGCCAGAGCCTGGTCCCCACTATGTCGGACCCTGGATGTGCTTAACGCCCTCCTGGTTGTCAACCCTGAATGCGACGTGTTTGTGGATGAATGGAGGGAAATTATGCGAGTGTGTCTGGTGTTTTGCGAGGCGAAGTATGCGAGAGTGTCTACTGTTCCGTCCTAATGTTAAATTATTAGTTAATACTTATTTTTTGTTTTAATTTTTTTTTTCATATTATGTCTATGTTCATGTGTTATCTTGTTTCTATGTTAATTAATGTAATTGGTTTTAATTAACCGTTTCAATTAACTATAAATAAATAAATAAATGGAAGGATTGGCCCAAAAACCCTTAAACCGTGACGAATGGAAAAAGGGTAGGGTAGGCCTTTGCCCTGTAGTGGAACGAAAGTGGCTGAATAATAATAATAATAACTGGTGGCAGTTTACAGTATATGCTGACCTCTAAATGTACGAAAAGCCTTTACAATGCGGAGTCAGCTTCTATTGGAACCCATGGCCACAAGGATGTGATTCACTAAAAGTGATTATTTTAGCCCCCCTGTACTCTGGCCCTCACATAATACGTACATACTATATAATATGAGTTACTATATCGAGGCAGTTATCACTATACCAAGATATCCTGCTTTGTGGCGAAGTGGTTACGGAAACTGCGTCTGTCGTTTTTGTTGTGTGAAATAGGTACATATTTTAGATATAGATTAGAATTATATTTATTAGCTCATGTATAGGTATAGAATAAACTCGTATATTATTATTACACGTATATTATTTTTACGACTGCCTCGTTGGTCTAGTGGTCCCAATCGCGACTGCTACGCTAGAGGTCTTGGGTTCGATCCCCAGGTCGAGCAAAGTGTTATTGAGTTTTTCTATGAAATTCTCAGTAGCAGCTCGGAGTCTGGATTTGTGCCCGGTGAATGGCAATAGGCTCGCCCCCTATTACATGGGACCCAAACATACCGGCGAACTGTGGGTGTACATTAAGTGCACCTCTGCCTAACCCTTCGGGGAATACAGGCGTGATGGTATGTTATGTTATGTTATGTTATGTTATTATCTTTATTTGTTTATATAATTATACTCACATGCAATTCTACGTTACGAAACTGGTTTGTATCCGTGGCACTCACTTCCAGGTCCAGTTGAAAACCAGCGCCAGGCAGCTTCCCAGTTGTCTGGCTTTTAGCTGAACTGGGCCATTTGGCACAGCCGTGGGGCACACAATGAGATTGTTTATTGTCTTTTTTTTTGTATATACTCTTTAATTATTGTTTCTTTTTTAAGTTATTGTGTGCATTGTCCGTGACAGTGCCAACCAATATTTTTTTGTTTATTCTTTTTTTTTTCATATTCAGCTTAACCTGGTTAATTTGGAAGCATAAAAAGACCAATATAACTGGGAAAAGGCTTCAGAATAAATTGATACATACATGCATACATATCATCATGCCTGTATTCCCCGAAGGATTAGGCACAGGTGTACTAATGTACACCCACATTTCGCCGGTATGTTTTAGGTCCCACGTAATAGGGGGCGAGCCTATTGCCATTAACCGGGCACAAATCCAGATTTCGAGCTGCTACTGGGAATTTAATAGAAAAATCCAATAACACTTTGCTCGACCTGGGGATCGAAGCCAGGACCTCTAGCGTAGCAGCCGCGCTTAGGACCACTAGACTAATGAGGCAATCCTGTGATAGATAGGAAAAATTGTATCATGTCAATATGTTTCTTATCTAGAAACAATAATATTATTGTAGTTATAATGGGAGTTTAATGAGACTGCAGGTCAAGTGCGTATCAGTGAATCAAGTGAGTGCGTATGAGTGGAATACCAATGTCCAAAGGATACGTAACCCTGATATTGGTAGCGCTTACATTGACCGCACGATTATGACCCTTATCGGTTGTATTACTAGTATTGTAATGTAACAAAGAGAATTTGAGGTTAAAGTTCATCGTAATCTAACGAATCTACTTTCTGCCAGCTGTGGATCATCACCCGTGTATTTCATAATTTCCGCCCACGGCTTCGCCCGCGTGGTTTCTCGGCTTTCCTGCATTTAAATTTTCCCGTTTTTGCCACATTTTTCATTTATGCTCTGCTCCTATTGGTCTTAGCGTGATGATATATAGCCTATAGCCTTCCTCGATAAATGGGCTATCTAACACTAAAATTTTGAACTGTGATTTTTTTTTTCTAGGAAATTAAATTGTTATATTCTATTGAACAATTGTATACTTCTCTAGCGCGGTTAGAAAAAATATAAACACACACCTACGTGAATTTTGTAAAATCGGTCATTCACAGTAGGTTCTTTATCGATGTTTTCCTGCTCTATTGAAGCAAATGATAACTTGAAATTAGTTCCCGATTGCCAAATCAAAGCCAAGTCCGTGACCTTATCAGGTTATCAATGCAATTTATTAGGTCAGTGTGGCAAACAGCTGAAATTGTTTACCCATTTGCCCGAATGATAACAGTCACGTGTGAATTATAATTTACAATGAAAGTATACACATCAGTATGATGGCTGCTTTTCAGTGGCGTGCACTCCATACAAGCAAATAAGCTCTGCATACCCTGTAGTCCCTAAATGTATTTAATTAATAATAAATTTATTCCCCTCTAATGATAAATAAATGTAATTAAAAAATGGTAATATTTAGCTTGCGCACCATCTATTACTTTTTTTTAAGAACTAATTAGTTGAAGCGTCGATAACTTGCGCGCGCCGCGTCATTGAGCTCTGCGCTGGTGGCGCGCTCTGCTGAGATAAGCAGTGCACCTCGCTGCTTATTCTTCATACAATGCATTTGGACGCATCTCGTGTAGTACACGGCAAAAGTGTGACTGTGTGCGTGTAAATATGAGCGTGTGTGACAGATTTAGAAGCACTGCTTATTTGCTTTGCGCCCAAATTAAGAACCCGCAAAAGCAGCGCATATTGTTTATTGCAGAGGGTCAACGTTTTTAGTCGGATTGACCAATTGATCGACTATATTTTTATTCATTCCAAATTTTTTTCGCCATATTGTTTTTCTTGGTGCAAGTGATTGTTTGTCGAGTAATTTTTAATAAGTTTATTATTGTAAAAAAGTAATATTAAACTCGTAAAAATTGAAAAATATACCTGTGAGACCTGTGTAGGTGAAGTGTGTTTAAATAAATTAAAATCTGGCGCGTTTTCGACATTTTTCTGAGGAAAAAGCTAAATTGATTTCAAAGTTAAGGTCAGTACTCAGTTTGGATTTAACTCAAAGAAAGGGTTATATTACTCGTCATTTTAATAAAAAGTTTTATGATAATCATTACTGGTTAACTGGTTGTGTACCTACAAACAAATTGTATTTTTTCCATTGTATTTTGTTTACTTATCGCGATAGTAAGAATATTTGCGGTTAGAGACAGGTAGGTGGGGAAGATACCTACAAAAAGCTGAAACTGGTCAGTTTTTTATTGCATACCCTGTCTGAAATCTCTGTGCACGCCACTGCTGCTTTTGTCTACGACTCCACTTTCACGTATATTGTTTTTCTTGAAAGGTTAGACAGCTGTGTAACCTTTCAAGAAATACTGTACACGTGCTTGTGTTGTTTTTGTGTGCGTCATGTCATGTGCATCAAAATTCGTATCTTTGTGGATAATATACTATCACGCCTGTATTCCCCGAAGGGTGAGGCAGAGGTATACTTATGCACACCCACACTTCGCTGGTATGTTGAGGTCCCATGTAGGTAACAAGTCACGAGCCTTTTTTTTGTTTATAAATAAAAATGTAAATGTTCCTTTGTTTAAAAATTTTAAAACTACGGAAGTTCTTTACCGCGCTCGCATTAAAATTTTGACACAATATACATATAAAGTATGTACCTATGTGTAATGTATTAAGTTCGTTCGCTAAGCTGTAGTAAGCTGCTCATCCCGTCTACTAAATATGAGACAAATGTTATCGTCGGGCATAGTGCAAATTCGCGAATTTACCATACGTAAAATGCGCGTATCTGCACTAGGTGTAGGCTTACAGGGGAAGGTTATAAGTAAATATTTTCTTATTGATTTGCCCGCGAAATTTTAAATTGGCTACATTTGACCGTGGAGACCCTGGAAAAAGGTTTTTCCTGCAAAATTGAAATACCTGGAGGTATTGCACTTTTGCAGAAAAAACCTTTTTTTTATAGCCGACGAAAAATACCAACGCAAGGGTCCAGAATCATAGGCTGAATTCAGGGCAAGGGGTTCTGCGTCGATGTCACTTCCACCCTGTATTCAAAATATGATCCACTTTATCTTTTTGTATTTTTTAGGCATTTTCCATGCAAAGACTATTAAGTTATTTTAGTGAAATAACTATGTTCCACTTGCTAAAGCCCTAAAGATAATCAACAGCGTAATTAACTGTGTTGTGTTTACTGATGTCACCTCAATAACGAAAATTCAAGTTCAAGTTCAAATGTTTTTATTTCAAATAAGCCTTTACAAGTATTTATGAAACGTTATGACTCTAGTTGCACGGTTCCAAAAAGTTGATCCTATGGAGAAGAATCCGGCAAGAAACTCCATGGACACTCTTTTAAAATAAGTGGTATATCATTTTTAACTGGTACATTATGGCAATATGAGGATGTGAGAACATTGAAGGTTAATTCAAAATGTGAATGCAAATTTCGACCTGGCGGATGGGACTCACGGTGGCTTAGCGATCGTATCGTCTGGTGTATCTGTCCAGAAGAAACAGGTCCGAATCCTGCCCACAGTCGAATTTTTCCTTCAGTAAAATGTTTACGCCGTAAGCTATAAAATAAGGCTGTAAGTATATGAACTGACGAATCTGCTAATGCACCAATCACATGCTTCAGTCCGTAACGAATTAATACTAAAAGTCATCAAGGCTAAAAGTTTCCCGGAAAATTTATCGGACATTGACCTATCTGTGCTTACTGAAAAGAAGCTTGACGGCTCTACATGTAAAAAGGTGTTCAACCTTCACAAAAATAGTAGATTATTCCATATATTAATTGGCAATTACATCGCAACATTTTTAGGTCTACAACGAATGAACTGGTTGCGTAAATAAACTTAACTTATTGTAAACATCAAAAATATATATATATCATAATATATATATATTATATCATAATAAATTGTGCTGCAGTTTTAATTCCAATGATTTCCTTCGCCTTATACAACACTCACATGTACTATCCCACTGCTGGGCATGGCATGATACTTTCAGTCCACCACGTTGGCCTAATGCGGGTTAGCAGACTTCACATACCATCAGGCATGCAGGTTCTCTCATGATGTTTCCCTTCAACGCGTGATAATTAACTATGACTTCCAAAAGTCAGAGGTGCGTGCCCTGGATTCGAACTGGAGACCCTTGACTTGGCAGTCGAACGATCATATCACTAGGCTATCATCACACTTATCTACTACTACCTACTTTGTTGTTTTAACACAATTTACCGTTAAAAGAAACACTAACCTACATTACCGTCGGTACAGTAACAATGGTTCGCCATGACACGACTATTCTATTAAGTACTTTCATTTTTGCTAGCATCTTAATCTTTCTGAATCTTTTTCATTGTGTTTCAACACCTTAGCTCCAAAAACCGTTAATATGTTTAGTTTGACTCGTTAAATATTTCATACTCTAGCTTATAACATTAAATTAAATAATAATTTACCTTTTTCGACAATCGCTAGCCGCCTTTGCACGGTGTATGTCAAATTGCGAAACTCCAAATCCATTTTGAATCAGCTGAAACAAAAATAAATCAATGTTAATACCTAATTTTTTATTAATTTATTTAGGTAAATACCAACATATCCTATCATAATAAATAATATTACCGGAATAATAAAAATACTGATAACAGGTATTTACTGTCTTTTTGTTTTTTTGGCATTTTCCGTGCAGTCTATAAAGTTATTTTAGTGAAGAAAAAATTCGAATGCGGGCAGGATTCGAACTTAAGTCTTCTGGTTAGACACACTAAACGCTATGACCACTAAACCACCAGGTATTTACTACTTATAGAGGGATGCCATTCACGCAGAGTAAATTGTTTAACCTTGGTTGTTTGACCATATTTTAAATAGGTAAGTACTTAGCGAAATGCCCGCATCATATCAGCGGTGCCGGGTATCCGGTTTGCGGAGTAATATACTCTTCCTATGTCTATTATGTATACATAATAGACATAGGAAGAGTATGCATAATGATAACATTATTAACTGGTCTCGTACATTCTACAAAAATTAATGGCGTACAAATATAATATATGATGACATTGGAAACATCCGACAAATCAGAGGGGGAGGTTCAGTAATCGTTACTTATTTATTTCTTAATGAAAATTCGAAAATCCAAATTGTACAAAATAAAACAAATTTTTGATGTAAGATGGTGCATCTTAGCTAAGATTGTCTGTCTGTAGCTCGTCTTCAGATGAACATGAATTGTCGGTAATTTCAATAGGTACCTAATAAAAAACAAAAAATCAAGCAAGTTATTACCGCGTCGATCCCGATCATTCTATCATTTAAATACTACCTACCTGCTAGTTACTACGTGAAGTATACTTAGTATGCAAACGCTTTGCACTTGCAGTATTTTTTTTCGTCTATTCAAAAAAAAACAATAGCAAGTTACCAAACTGCTCGCTCATACGCATACCGTGCCGGCCCGTAACCGCCTTCAAAATTTTCAAAAATAGAATTATATTATTAATTATTTTTTTTAATTTTATTCAATTTCAACCTGAATTGCCTGCATAGGTCTGAACTTCAAAACAAAATAACCACTTCAAAAAGACGCCTTAGCGGGAAAAAATATAAATTAAGTTCCTATAGTATTTTAAATTATTTCAATGTCAACCCGTTTATCGTACTTAATATTAAAAATCTTAAGTACTCAAGTAATTCAGGCTTATTGTCTCTACTTGGGTGTCAAATCTTTTTTTTGTCGTTCATTAACGTTCATAACCTTGAATTAAATTGAATATGCCCTGTGCCACACAAAAGAACTCAGTGAATAGAGGTCGCTAATTAAAGAGTTGCTACATCTCAAATTTATAAAACGGATAACGAATAAATTGTTCTATCTTTGCAAAACTAAAATGTACATATTGTAGATAGGTACCGTTTGTTTGTAAATAATCGAGCGACGGATGGACAGGATGCAGACAATACGGTAAATGATAAATTTGATTTATTTCTGTAAATAGATCCTTAAACACTTTTACGTCAATGTTTTAATTTTCCTTTCTAGTTGGCACCGGCATTTCCTTACTCACCACCTCAGCCGAAATGCCGAAAGGAACTCAGATAATCATGGTCTCTTTTGGAAATATAGCTGTAGCAGTATATGAGTGTGACCATGCAGAGCAATAGCAGGTAAATGGCCTTTGGAAGAAATAGCCATAACGACTTTGAGTAAACCAGTCCTAGCGTACGGCACGCACGAATGCGTGTACCTCAACCATAATCTAAGGAGCTCAACAACCCGTTGTATAATGATCAGCGGAACGTTCGTATTAACATACTATCAATCCTATATCCCCCGAAGGATTAGGCAGAGGTGTACTTATGTACACCCACACTTCGCGGGTACGTTAAGGTCATAAGTAATAGTGGGCGAGCCTATTGCCATTTACCGGGCACAAATTCAGGCTCCGAGCTGCTACTGAGAATTTCATAGAAAAACCCAATAACACTTTGCTTGACCTGGGGAACGAAATCAGGACCTCTAGCGTAGCAGTCGCGCTTAGGATGACTAGACTAACGAGACAGTCTGAACCACAAAATGTAAATAAAAATAAATGTGAGTACACTACTAAAATGTAAATGTGAGTACTATGTAGGTTAGCTTTAACACGTATCAGATGTATAATAAACTTCTCTGACAGTTTTGAGTATTTCACATGACCTACACAAATGTCCTGCTGATCTGGTATCGTTGTGCGACGGGTCGTTGAGCTCCCTATAAAATGGTTGAGCTACACGATGACTGATGTATGCGTGCCGTCAGTTAGGACAGGTCAACTCAAAGCTGCTATGGCTCTTTCTTCAAAAGGCCTGTTCAGATTTTGCCCTACATTGTTAAACTCGCATATCTAACAACAACTATTGTCTGGACTTTAAAAGAGACCATGATTCTCTGAGTTTGTTTCGACGTTTCTTCTCAGAGGTCGTCAGATAGGAAACGTCGGCGCCATCTAGTTAAAAAAATATGTAAAAATCGACTTGTAAAAGTGTCCTGAAAAGATCTATTTACAGAAATAAATATCATTTCATTTCATCATTTCATTTCATTTCATTTCACATATCTCAGGAAATTTAAAGTTTGTACATTTTAAGATACATTTTTATTTTTTCATTACACCTGTATGATGCCGAATGTGTGCCGGTTAAGTAACCTGTACCTGTACTTTGCGTGGCTTGGATTCGAACTTGAGACCTGTGACTTAACAGTCCAATGGTCTTAAGTATCACTGGGCCATCACTGCTGTAATGTTGTGTTATTACTTTAATTTTTTTAATCATTTATCACGGTGGCCAGCTCATCAAGTTACTACAAAATGTCAAATTTTCTCAGTAGATTTTAAACTTTTAATTGATTGATTGAATTTAAGGTTTAAAATCATTTCGAGAAATTTGTCAGTTTTGTATAACTTGCTGTGCTGACTGTACATAATTTTAAAATTATTAATTAAAAACTAATAATCGTTTCGTTATTTATTAGTTAGTCGTAGTTATTACTAAAGACTAACGATCCATCTGTACATTCTCGTCTCGAATTCGATATTCGATGAATCGATCCAAATCGAATACTGAAACAGAATAGATCGTATACTTAGCACTGATCGTATGTCAATTACATAGTTGGATTTGCCTCCTGATGTCAAAATGAATAAAAAAACCGCTTAACCGCAAGACTCGGACATTTCAATTGATATACGGAAAAAAATACAAAACTATTGATTGGTAAAGCGAGAACTTCTTTTTTCGAACTTGGAAATCCCTCTTACCATCAGAAAAAGCGGACGATGCTTCTTATGAGATACAGAACATACACAAGATCTGTTCGTAAGTCAAAAATACAGTACCCATATACAAAGGGTTATAGCTGTTACTTGACCCACCGTAGGTGGGCCGGCGGGGTCTAAGTGGGTCAGGTAACAGCTACAACCCACTGTACTTAGTAGTTTGTAATAAATTCTTGACAAGTTTTTAACATTACAAAAAAAAACAATTGTATATAAAGTAAGTGCATAGTAATGTATTAAGTAGTAAAGTTTTATGAGTAGAAAAAAACCTACTATATTATATTATATATATATATATATATATATATATATATATATATATACATATATATAGGTATTTGTGAAAATGTCGGTAATGCAATATTGTCTCATTTTATTGTCAACAAATTGTGCCAGAAACTGTCTTGAAGTGAATTGACTAAATATTTGACTTTTGACTTTATATCTTGGCTAAATAATAAAACTGCTAATGGGCTTATCGTTGCCATGCCTGTAAGGATAAGCAATGCAATTCGCACGGTAATTAGAAGATCTCTTTATATAATTCCACAAACAATCAAATATCTTTACGGTAAAAAAAATAATTCTTTATTGTTTTCATACTCTTCGACCTTTACTCGGCAAGTGCGGAAAAAGGAGCCAATAACTAAAACAGTGGTTTCAAGCCAGATAATACCTACTGATCATCTAAATATTAATAAAAACCGAATCACAATGGCGCTCTTTAATAAAATATATAATATTATGAGTGCAGAGAGTAAAAAGACAATGCATTTATTTGCACTGTCATATACATCGGCACATAATATCATTGCTTACGATTTTATGTGAAGGAAACAATTATACATAACTCAATGTTATGTATAATTGTTTCCATGGCTATTGTAGAGGAAACCTTCGTCGGGTTTTGTTATAACTCAGTATTGATACCTCTCGCGGAAGATAAGTTATGTAATGTATGTAAGTAAGTAATTACAGTCATCGATTTTTTTTTCAAGAAGGTGTTTATTTTTTGTATATACCCGTATAAAAGAAAAAAAAAGGAAAATCCATCATCAAATCTAGTAATTAACGGTGGCCATACATCAAGTTAACACAATGTCAAATTTTCTCAAAGGGATCAAAGTATTCCTCGGCATCGCTTTTGTCTGGCAACGTTGCAATAAGAGCCTCATAAGCATTGCCACGTTGAATAGCAATTTTTATATGTAGCCATTATCGTCCAACTGCAGGGCAAAGGCCTCCCTACTCTCCTTCCACTTCTCTCGTTTCAGGGCTTTTTGCGGCCAATCCTTCCATTTCTAGCTCGTCCCGCCATCTCCTTCTTTCCACCTAATGAGTATGCTTCGTTTAATTTATCATTCCTTTTAGAGCCTAAATATCTCTCTACAGCAGCTAAAGTCTAAATAAAGGTTTTATTTCAATAAAACCACAGAAACTCTAAAAAAGATACTCCTTTAAATAAATATAGAATTATTGATAATCACGAGTTGAAAGGGACCGACCTCGGCGAACGTACCGCAACCAAATTGCGGATGTTCTTAAAAAAGGACAGGTTCCGAGCACCCTAAACCGACTGAATGTAGATGAAGCGAAAGTAGTGTGCCAGGATCGTAGCAAGTGGATCTTAGTCTATAGTCTCTGCCTAACCCCAAGTAATATGTATGTATGATAATAATATTTTCTATTTTGTTTAACTTATCTGAAAATTATGCAGATCGATAAAAATGACCAATTTTATAACGGGCCCATCGTTTCTCAATCGTTTTAAGGTGGCGACCTACTAAATAGGCAAAAAGTGAATTTAAAAAACATCACTAAGTACCTACATTATATTAATTTGCTTCCCTTTATCAACGTTTCACATCGGTTAATTAGGACGACGACCGTGTGTCCTTAGTTCAGTATCATATTTTAATTTATGCAAAACCGTTTTTATTTTAAACTCAAAAACAAAATTTAAAACATATTTTTTAAACAAGTTTTATTCATTGAGCGTAGCATAAACCGTATTCATTGCTGTATAACGACCCCTGTACAATACAGAACGCGACCCCTGTATTGAGATAAAAGTATGAACCAGGATCGAGGGACTTCTAAAAGGTAGCATAGAACTTATCAGCTGGCCAGTGTGTTCAAACGGCACCTGTAGCCCGATTCACGTAATTAAAACTGTAGCGATGTCGCAGCGACTTAATCGTTGACACAGTTTTCCAGTGTTATGTGAATACTTTCAAGCCAAAGTTTAAGAACAATTCTCGCCCAACGAACAACTGTGAAAACGGTTCAACGAGTTTTCAATACGACGGACGACTCCTAAATCGGTCTGATCGACGGATATGAATAGGAAAACTGTTTCAACGATTAAGTCGCTACGGTTTTTATTACGTAAATCGGGCTACTGTTCACGAGCATGACGCGGCCTATATTCATTAGTTGCTGATTAGCTACTATTTAACGAACTGTTTCGTATGTTGAATGCGTGGTACCCAATTAGTGCAACCATGTGTACTAGATTGCGTTTGGGATGTACCAAAGGCGCATGCGCAGAGCCATCGGTGCGTTCCACCGGAGATCCCGGATCCTTTCACCTTTTATGGCCGCCGCTGTTTTAATTGTTTGGCTAATTGTACGAAGCAGAACTTATGATGGGCAATTTTGCGGGGCCTAGTACTTATACTTATATACGAGTGTTGATATCTCAAATACTTAGGACATAGATAAGTAAGCTGAGCTCCTAAGTGTCGACAAATAAGTATTCCGACCCAAAGCTCAAAAGCGGTTCACTTTATCTGCAAGTATCTATGTATCTACCCTCCGTTAATATTCAGTATATGTACAGTCGGCCAGGAAACTAACTTAGCCCCTTAAAAAAATACTATTGTTTTCAGTTTCATGACTCTGTGGTTCCATCATTTTAATTAAAATATCAAGAAAATCACTTCAGCAACATAAATGTAAGATTGTAAACTGCCTCATAAGTCTAGCAGTCCTAAGCGCAACTGCTACGCTAGAGGTCTTAGATTCCATTCCCAGAAAAAATCGATCTCATGCAGGGTTTGAACCTGCGACTTTCTGGTTAAGTACACCAGATGCTTTACCAACTTCAAACGTTCAAACACTGCCTGAGATCGAATTTTTCTGTGACTAGAATTTTTTTTTAATAAGAAAATTCATATCTTTGTGTACATTTCGCAATGTTTAATGCTAAAAAATAAGCATCGATTTTAATGATTATTTTTTGTTTAGTAGGTCATCTGTTTACTGTACCTATTGTCGCTGTAAGGAAAATTCTGTAAAATCAAACGTATTTTCAAGAAGAGACATGAACAAGACAAGAAGATATGCGTGTTGCACACTTCGATTCATTACAATATTCAAAACTTCGATTAGCCAACAAATGAAAAGAAAGTTTTGATACTCAATTATCGCATTCGTATGGCCTAAAAGCTTTATGTTTCACGGATTAACAAGTAAATGACAATAAGACAAGAAGAAAAATCGCGTGCGCTTGATAATTGTGTTGACACCAACCTCGTTACCCAATAAGCGTGGGTCAAGAGCGAGCGTTGCACGGAGCCACCAACTCTCACACTTCGAAACTTTTACTTCCTAAATCATTTTTACGGAAATTTTACTTTAATGACTTCCATTAAGCGGCAGCTTTTATCACGCATTACAAAAAAGGTCGAGGATTTTGTTGTTTATGTAGTTTATCACAAAAAATCCGACAATATAATAAAGTCGCAAGGTTAAGCTAGGTTTACCACGGTCAGCTTATGGATGGGTGATCATTCTTATCTCATTGAGACCTTTTCACAATCGACTCGTCGAACCCGACTGTCAGATAAACGTATAGGTAACACCTGTATTTTTACGCATACAATAGAAAAAATACATTTGATTTGATTTATAACAATCGTTGTTAGTATGTAGTAGTCCCTAAATGTCGAACTTTTCCAGAAATTGGGTTGCGGAGGTCTGACTGTAGTCGCTTCGTGTACCCACTTATGTACTTGAGAAAAAAATAGGGGGATAAAATAGTTTTTTTACTTATTGAAATAATTAGGAAAAATAAAAGGACAAAAATAGAGGGATAAAGTACGTAGTCTGTTACTTATTGAAAATGAAATAAAATTATCTTTATTTGCATGTGATTGCAATATTATGAACGATATTTATTCAGAGCAGTCGGTTATAGCAACAGTTAGTTTGTGGGCCGTTTTTAATTACTTCTTGCTAATTCGAATAACTGCTGCTAATTCAGGCAATTTTTTATGCTACACTTTTAACCTGAGCTTAAACATAACTGAGAATAGGCATTTAATTTATATAACATAAAGAACTCATTAAGATTTGAAGACATTTAAAAATCATGAAGATGCAATCAACGCCAGCTGTCTGGGCCGATAACAATCAGTAGATAATACCTATTATAAATACATGTATACTTGCTGTTTCCCGCGGGTTAGCTCTCAAAGGTCCTTTTGAAGACAAAAAACTGAGCATTTTCTTTTCCAATGTCAATCTATATCTATACCAAAATTCGTCTAAATTTCTTCTGCGGTTTTTGCGTAAAACGTAACAAACGATAGCTAGGTACTTTCGCATTTGTAATAATTGAGATATAAGTATTCCAATGTACGATCATAGCGGTTTACCAATTTCCACCCTTATTATTAGTAACATATGGTTGATGTCAACCGCCAATTTAAATCACAGTACTTTCTTGTGATAGTGATCTTGACGTACAAGCGAGAATCATTGTCAATGAACTGCGACTTTCACTTTCAAGTTATGTACCTACAGGTCGCCGGCTCAAGGCAACTCTCGGTATCGTGACTCGACGAGGGTAAAATACTGTACAGAATGATAAAAAAATACAGTGAGTCAACCGGATGATACAGGATGTTTGCCGGAAATAAGATGTAATCAACGGGATCAACATTCCGAGTACCCTTTTCGAGACGGAATAAATATAAATATTAGACTTATTGAAAATACTATTTTCACTTCAGTAGCTCAAACATGTAGGTTTTGCTACCTGAAATCAGTGTGCAAAATGCGATTTTGCTCATTGAGTGAGACGAAGTAACTTTTTAATTATTTTTTCAGAAAGCCGCGAATATCTTATTCAGCCTTGGGTTAATCATACAATTCGAAACATTCACACTCTATCTCTTTCCCATCCTCTATTCTTTTTTTTCTTTTTTTATTTAGCAAAAAGAAAATTATGTCTTTTAATGTAATTTATTGAATTTTTAACTTATTGTTGTATTTAGAGAAAAGATCATTCAGATTCAAAATCAGCACTCGCAGCAAAAAACTACTTTGCTCTCTTGTTGCACAAATAACTATTTTAACATGACAAACCTGAGGGCATGTTCTGTATTCCCCGAAGGGAAAGGCAGACGTGTACTACATAATCAGCTTATAATGTTCCCATTGCTGGGACACAGGCCTCCTCTCAGTGGAGGTGTACTAATGTACACCTACATTTCACCTATATATTTAGGTCCCATGTAAAAGGGGGCGAGCCTATTGACATTAACCAGGCACAAATCCAAACTCGAACAGCTATCTACTGAGAATTTCATAGAAAAATCCATTAACACTTTGTTCGACCTGAGAATTGAACCCAAGACCTTGCGCATAGCAATCGCGCTTTGGACCACTAGATTAATGACGCAGTTACTATTTTTTTATATTATGATAAGTTATTAAAGTTCATTAACTTGCTTATCTAATAGTTAAATGCACATATAAACATGTATTTATCTCGCTTAATCGCTTCTGATTATGTAAATATTATTATAAAAATTCCAATAATTGAGGGACAGAAGGAAACAGTTTAATCACTACACGTGAGTTGTAGAGCATTTATAAAGTGACACTTTTATTACCAACCTGTCAATGTATCGATTCTCTCATTTGTTTTATGTCATTATTCAACCGTTCGATAGCCTATAAAAAGATACCTATAAGTATAAAAAGCTTTTATGTGAAATCGTGTACTGAATCGTAGGTACTAGATATCTAACTCTTTTTTTTTTCAGAGAATGTCATGTAGGAACGCCGACACCAGGTTTAAGATATTGATTCATTAGTGTCAGGTATTATACCTAGAGTTATTAGAAAAAGTATCGCTCGGGTATTTACGACTAGCTTTTGCCCGCGACTTCGTCCGCGTGGAATAGATTTTCCCCAATCCCGTGGGAATTTCCCAAAATATCGTTATAATTTAAAGCCTATATGTTATTCTGATGTATAGACAATAATACTGTAAAGTTTCATCAAAATCCGTTCAGTAGTTTTTGCGTGAAAGAGTAACAAACATCCATCCATCCATCCTCACAAACTTTCACATTTATAATATTAGTAGGATTAGTAGGATAAAAGGGGGACATGTCAACTCAACTCACTCGTTTTAAGGATCTATTAAGACAAATCACATATAAATTGTAGGTGCTCTCAAATAATAATATATTAGCTCTTTTATATATTATTACTTACTAGCTTCCCGCCCACGGCTTCGCCCGCGTAGTTTCTCGGCTTTTCTATACTAAAATATGTATGTATTATACATATAAACCTTCCTCTTGAATCACTCTATCTATTAAAAAACCGCATCAAAATCCGTTGCGTAGTTTCAAAGATTTAAGCATACAAAGGGACATAGGGACAGAGCACAGAATAGATACTCTTCCGTGGGACAGAGAAAGCGACTTTGTTTTATACTATGTAGTGATTAGCTTTGTAATCCTAAGCGCCGCTGCTACGATAGAGGTTCAATACCCAGGTCGGGCAAAATCTTGTAGGGTTTTTTTTGAAGTTGTGCCCAGTTAATTGCAATAGACCCGCGATATTTTATGGGACCTCAACATACAGGCAAAAGCTCTGCCTTCGGGGAATACAGGTTATGTTACGTCTGTTATGTTATATATATATATATACATATATATAATTATATGTATAGATAAGCTAGCCCTTATATTAACGCTAGGTATAAAAGCAGAAACTATAAGCTTTAAATTTCTTGTTTAGGAATGAAAATAATGTGTTGAAGCTGTTAAAGTTGTTAAAAAACTTCATTTATTTCGCTATGTATTTACCGAGGTCAAATAAATAAGAAGACAATCTGCAAGCCATCGTGAAACCACAATTATTATTGTTTGTGGTAACACTTACCATAGCTGCTAAGGCTGAACTGGTAGTAATGCATGGAATAGTTTAACTTTAACGGTATGTACTAAGCTTTGCCTGACGTCTAATCAAGGTGAAACTCTATCGTTGTTACATACATACAGAAGAACCCAATAACACTTTGCTCGACCTGGTAATCGAACCTAGGACCTCTAGCGTAGGTACTCCTATTAATCCTATGCTACTACTATCGCTTTATAGTGATCTTATACTTCGTAAAAGATGTACAAAACGTACGTATTTTTTTATTACATAATTATATGTAGTGTCTCATAAGGATAATGTCACAGAATAAATTATGATTATGTTTTGTATGAGGTTAATTAGTGTTTTTTTCTATTAACCTTTTGAACGCCATTGTCACATATATGTGACAAACTATATCATACCCTGAACGCCATCGTCACAAATATACGTCGCACCATATTATGAAATAAACAATTTAATCATTACTTTAGTGTGTTTTCATTTATGAAGGTCATTTGACAGAAAAAGTGGCCTGGCGTCAGGGATACGGCGATACGTTTATACTCTGGCGTTCAAAAGGTTAATAAGAACAAACGATACAAACTGTTAATTAACTTGCATATTGTAATAGTCATACAAAAACGAATGGTACAATCAGGTTTTTTGTTGTATTTTTTAAATACTATTGTATTTTATTAAACACTGTTATCATAATTGTTGGAAACTTGTTAGTTTATTTCTCAGATCAAATAAAAAGTTAAGATGGAGCTTTTCGAACAAAGAAGTGAGGCGGGCTAAAACTACGCCATGCCGTTAACAAACACAATTTTACACTATATAACAATACCGAAACTACGCCTTATCTTGTCAGTCAAGATATCAAGCTATCGAAAGCTCGACTGACAACTATAATAACTTTTTATTTGATCTGAGGTTTATTTTCATAAATATATATGCTATAGAATTGTATCAATCGATGATTGCGAAATGTCTATCAATTAGGTTCAAAGTACTGATGGCAATGAGTGACGTCACTCCGATTAATTTAATTAAAATATTTATGGTATTCTGTTTATTCGGAAACGATATAACAATCCGAGTAATGATACCTACATGATAACGAACGGATTTAAGCTTCTCATAAAAACTCAATAAAGTTAATTAATTTGTATTTCATAGTAGAGGTGTTTTCAAAGGTTGTAGAACATAAGTTGTAGAGGTCGTCGACCCATATATTGCCCTACTACGTGGCATGGTCTCCTCTCAGAATGAGAGGTATTAGGCTATAGTCCACCACGCTGGCCTACTGTGAATTGGCACACTTCAAACGTCCGCCTTCAAAAAAATCTTTCAGGCATGCAACTTTCCTCGCAACGTTTTCCTTTACCGTTATACGCACATGGTTTTTAATAGTCAGAGGTACGAAACCTTAGATTGAAATGCTGCGAATCCTTTAACTTGGCAGTCCAATAGAATATATTAGTAAGCTTTTGCTGCTTCATTTTCGTAGAGATATCATGGGGGTTCTATAGCCCCCTTTCGGTATAACCATAATATAAAATTGATTAAAATTGATATCTGTTCACAGCTTCAACGTAGATAGTATCAGCCATTCGAATGTCGTTTCTAGACAACAGAGTTCTCTCGTCGCTTTCACAAGCCAGTGTACACATAAGTTAGGTACACGGCAACCCAAACATAGTGTGGTAACCATGGCAACGAATATTGTCATCGTATTGCTTACGTCAGCGTCAAGGTCATTCTAGCCATCTGCAACCTTGGTCAACTACACAATACATACCAAAAGGATTTTGGACATCACATAGACGGACGATGTCGAAGAGTAACACGACCAGTCCAATGTACCAAACCCGAGTATATATCACACTATCACGCCTGTATTCCTCGAAGAGTTTGTAGAGGCGTACTTATTGTACCTATGCCCACAGTTCGCCGGTATGTTTATGTCCCATGTAACAGGGGGTGAGCCTATTGCCATTCACCGGGCACATATCCAAATATCCAATAACAAATTGTTCAACCTGGGAATTTAACCCAAGACCCCTAGCGTAGCAGTCGCGCTTAGGACCGCTAGACTAATGAGGCAGTTCTTACCCGAGTACGCAGATTCTAATCCTCTCCGAGGTGTATTTTTTTTATTAAAATTTTACAATGTTCAAATTATAATTTGAACTTTTTGATAAATACTGAAAGGTTCAATAAAACCTCTGATAATGAATTTACTATTCACAATTTACATTCACAATAATATCACTGTATTGACTAGGTTCGATTTATAATAACACATGTATACAAATATACATACAATCACGTCTTTTCCATAGAGGTAAGCAGAAACTACAGAACGTCAAAATAAAAAGTAAGTCAAAAGTGTTATCCTTTGTTTATAAGTAAGAATTAGTAGTAATAGGCAATGAAAGCCTAGTGATGTGACCATTGAAATGCCAAGTCATAGGCCTCAAGTTCAAATCTGCATTAAGTTTAAATTGTACGGAGACTCAAGATCCCGCAGTCAAACTGATAGCACAGTTTTGTGGGGCAATATTTAATTTGTAAGCACTTTTTGTATTAGATAAAATAAATAAATAAATAATAATAATAACGCACCTCTGACTTTCCAGAACCATGCGTATTTATAATTAATTATCACTCGCTTGAACGGTGAAGGAAAACATCGTAAAAAAAGCGTTTGACTGCCTCATTAGTCTAGTGGTGCTAAGTGCGACTGCTACGCTAGGGGTCCTGGGTTCGATCCCCAGGTCGAGCAAGTGTTATTGGGTTTTTCTATGAAATTCGCAGTAGCAGCTCGGAGTCAGGATTTGTACTCGGTTAATGGCAATAGGCTCGCCACTATTACATGGGACCTAAACATACCGGCGAAATGTGTACATTAGTACACCTCTGCTTAACCCTTTGGGGAATACAGGCGTGATGGTTTATTATGTTAAAAGCCGTATGCTTATGAGATTTTCTCGATAGCTTGTCTGCCAACCCGAAGGCTAACGTGGTCGACACATGAACAAATCTTTAGATATTTTTCAACTTTTATACCTGACCAAACTAGCAGATTTTTCTCTAAATACTACATTTTTGTGTACCGACAAGCCTAGGCATTTATTTGCACCTGCAATCAAAGATAAATAGCTTATTTGACCTTAAACTGACACATAACAGAGAGTTTAGTAGCAGAATTTATCGAGAAAAAGTTCCCCGTTTGTCACAGAACTTTCATATACACACACGAGGTTAGATTTTTTTTATAGTACGGAAAATCCTCCTATAACGTCCGCCCCCTGGAGAGAAGGCAGTGTATGTCGGACTCGTACCAACTAAAACGGCAGGCCATGGGATTCGTGACATTCGCCACGACCACGACATACTGTGGTTATTTTTTTCCCTGGACACCTTCAAGGGTCGAGGCCTCGCTTCGCATCCTGTTCGAAGAAGCAAGTTCTCGCCCCACTACAAAAAAATAACTGCTCTAATCCGACACTCACAAACTAATTCAAGGCTTACTTGAGTACGAAGTACAGCTGTCAAAATCTTCTCATTATTTTATTAATCCTTCAGCTACACAAAAAAGGCCAGGCCGACATTGATTAAGCGAACTATAAAGACTTTTGTACCAATTACATCATTCTACAATCTAAAAGTATTCAATAAATCATTAAGAAGTTAAATCATCATTATCATTAACCCATATACTGTACCACTGCTGGGCTCGACTCCTCTCAGAATGAGATGGATGAGGATAGGTCCACCTCACGCCATCGAGAAAATACTTTCTTTTAAACAGCATTACAACGTTGGATTTTCTTCTGTACCTAACGTAGGTGCAATTTCATGCACACATTTATATTCACAATTCATTTACAATTTTCCTATCCCTGACTTGCATACCAGCGGTTATCATATACCTAAATCAATATGTCACATACCTGCCTCATCTTAACTGTAAAATAATCGCTAGGTCAAAAAATTAGGTTAGTATTATCATTGCATTGCATCCCATGACAATGCTGCCAGTCTTCTGGCATAATATCAAAATTGATAAATAAACACAAATAATCACTACGTTATTCACACTCCTATACTTAACATTACGTTGTTTCTGGAAGTGATGTACCTAATTGTAACGTGCATCGGCTTCAGGACTCGTCACATGCTAAAAATACTTTGTCCCAGTGTGTGTCGCATGAAATTGCAAATTGACATTGCATACCACTTGAGATTCAGGTATTATTCAGTCATTCGTAAGAAGGACCATTTTTATCTTAATGTGTATTTGCTCAATAATGTCGGCTTAGTCTTATCAGATGCTGTTGAAGACAATAAGATTTTTAGAAGAAGCGACTGCAATGAAAACTCCTTGTGGAGTTTCAACCTAATTTCTGGGAAATACTTACATCCTTAAATATACCTGTATCCATCTTATAATTAACACATATGCGTGACCTCATTATCTATGTGTACTATAGGTATCTAATGGGCCAATTGTGAATTGTGGTTGGATATAACCATTTTTAATATTAATATTTCCCCTACCGAGTAATTTCCCACTAACCATAGTTATAAATACCAAAGTTAATTGCAATAAATATGTACTTGTGTAAATTGCTTTATCCATAAGTTTTCGTAATGTCTGTTACATTGCGACCGAACTCACTCCTTGTTGCTTGGGCAATGTTTGCATGGCGTTACACAAAAAATCTCTTGCAACCTCTTGCAATTGAGACCTTCGATGTCCGTACTTATGCTGAGAACATTACCAAAATAGAAAGAAGATTTAATACACAAACCATTTGACCGTGATTAGTTTCGACACGACACAATACAAAAGCTAAAGATGTCTTAATAAAATTATTAAGATGATAATATGATGATAAGATGATATTTAATAAGTACAGATACTTATACCATAACAAAACAAACGAAATTAAATGTTATGTACGCAGCGGCAGCACATATTCACATTTTTCACATCTCTTACATTTCCGGTCGAGTTTATTTATTTTGCGCCATAATTAGAACACTTTCTGTACACACAAGACATTAATTTGTGTTTTTATTTCTGCCACAGACAATTAGCTAAGTAAGTAACACAATAAGGTTGCTTTCGAGTCACCAAATTGCAAGCGCTAGTATCATATCTGTACTTGTTAAATATCATTGTAATGAATTAATGTATACTTTTAATATTATAGTTTTAATTTGAGTACTACATTATTGAATAAAATTAGTGAAAGTAGAATATTTCATCCTTTAAACGTACTGAGACTGCGATCGGTTCAATATTGATCCTTACTTTACTTAACGAAATTGTATGCGTTTAATAACACCCCAAACATACCTACTACAATCTGAGAGCCGAACTGCCCTTGTTTACCTTGTTGTACTTGTCCATTTATCTGATTACAAAATCGGTAAACTGAGCAATGATAACAACAAGAAAGCAAATTATTCGAATGTACATATTGTACATACGAAGTATCTACTCTTTATGATTTTACAAGCTGTGGCTTCACTCGCATACCAAAAGACTTGAGGAAAATGGATGAAAGCTTATCATAACCTCATGTACATTCTTACCATATTTTTCGGGAATAATAAGGTGCAACTTGTACAGAACAGTCAAATAACATTATGTTTATTTCTTTTCTTTCGTAAATGGAACTTTAAACATATAGGATATACAACAGTAGCTACACCTCTGCCTTTATATATGGGGCACTTAGGTACCATTTTTTATGGGGTAGGGGGCAAACCCAACACTAAAGAAGTAGCAAGTGCGTTGCCGGCCCTTTAAAATGGATTAGGCCTCCGGTATCCTCACTACAGTCCTCCCTCACTCGGCGAAACACAACGTAGTTAGGGTTCACGCTGGTTTTCTGTGAGGCCGTGGTAGGTATCACACCGGTCCCGGCCCATTCGTGCCAAACCTATCGATCCCTCGGTAAATTTATTTATTTTAAATGGTGTATTTTATTTAAATCATAATAAATAACGTAAGGCTTATTTACGAAAAGATATCTATTTTTTAGCAACCGCGCATAACACGTGCTTTACCAGTACCTACTAATAAATAAAAGGGCTAACAATGACTGCTCTGTATGATATCATTGTGGTTTGAATTGAAATAGAACTAAACAAAGACTGTGTAAGTGTGTACGTACAATATATAGGTACCTATATATATACATACAAAATATATATACAAAACATACGGTTATGGTTGATAGATCACGCATTTAGTATATTTATTTTGTAATAGTTTTTAATCAGTTGTTATTTGAATGCCGATTACCCGATAGCGCTTTCAGCATTATTTCATAATTGTATCAATGTGATGAAAGTGTCCGTTTCTTAAGATTTTAAATACCGTGTACGACGACGATGTTAAACATTGGTGGTTTCTGTGATATCGGTTCTGCGATCGTAGTCACTTTATAATAATACTAATATATCTAATACTTTACTTCTAAGCTACATTACATAAACAGTTTTATTGGTAATTTAGATCGTCCATTTTTTTTATTTATTGCTGCCAAAAGACGGCAGCAAAACTAATTTAATAAAAAATATATTAAAGTGGTTCTTTTTAATAGGATTGAGGAGGATAATGGTATTTTCAATACTTATGTATTTTTAGAAACACATCTAGTAGTGAATGACCTTCTAAGTATTCAAGTCAATGGACTGATATTATTTATATTATTAAATCACACAGTATTATACTTAAGGTCACGACTAAGGAAGACAATATTGACAATATTATGGAAACACGTTACATATCACGCATATAAAATACCTACATTGAAATTGTGAGAAGAAACTACTGCGGAAGTCAACCTGTAACTTCTGGATCAACTATTATTATGGACTCAACACGACAAGTTACAGTGCAAAGGTACTGAAACCCGATTCACGTAATTAAAACCGTAGCGATTTCGCAGCGACTTGATCGTTGAAACAGTTTTCCAGTGATATGTGAATACTGTCAAGCCAACGTTTTAGAACGATTCTCGCCCAACGAACATGTATGAATACAGTTCAACGATTTTTCCGTAGGACGACTTCTAAATCGGTCCGAACGACGGATGTGAATAGGAAAACTGTTTCAACGATTAAGTCGCTGCGACATCGCTTCGGCTTTTATTACGTGAATCGGGCTACTGCTTAGTTCCTAAAAAAATCTGTCATATCAAGCCTATATATGTATATACTTAGTTATATGTTGAATCTCTGTGGGTGTTTTTCAACAAGTGTGAGATAGAAATATAAGAAGAGGTCAAGATCGAGGCAGAGAATTTGTGTTCTTTTATGATTATTTTATTATATTACAAAAAAGGCTGACTATCATATAAAACGTACAGCCAAAACAAACCTCCTAGTAACGTAAACGGTACACAGCGAATTTGTTCATAACTAACTGAGATATCTCGTCTTGCGCAAATTCAAACGAAATTACAGTTCTTTTACTAGAGTTAAAGTCCGGACTAAATTGCAAAATGTGAAGCAATCTCCTTAAATCGGAAGTACGAGTATAAAATGTAGGGCACTTGTCTCTATATCGAACCCATAATACGTTTAAACGCAATCATATTACGGTTGTCAAAGAGGGATATCGCTCTACAAATGACATAGACCCATCTCGCTCTCACCTGAAATTATAAAGCACGTACCTATAAGTACAGTCTCAGATCGATGCAGGACCTACCTAAAGTATCCAAGAAAACATTGATGTCGTTAGCTAAACTCGCATTTACTTCCATGCGTTGAATAACTAGATTTCTCGTTTATAATTATTTTAATAGCAAAACGAGAATCGAGGCAGCCTTAGAAAGCGGGATCGTGTCCTCGACAATAATCAGAGAAAATTAACAAGAAAAACAGGTTACCTGCAAGTTCTTTTAGTGAAGGAAAAACATGCAGCGGGCAGGAATTAAACGTGTGTCTTCTGGTTAGGTACGCCAGACGCTATGACCGCTAAGCCACCGCAAGTCCCACCAGGTTAAAATTTACCTTCACATTTTTAATGAACGTTTTTGAGGTGACGTCAGTGACATCTGTTTAAAGTCATAGTCGCATATTTCCTTAACTAAAATAACTTAATAATCTTTGCATGGAAAATGCCTGAAAAGTACAAAATGATAGGTTATCTGCAATCCAATTAAAACTATCAGGGTTAACAGATGATAAAGGATTTTATTCACGAACTACATGTTGAAATGGTTTCTCATGGTTCATTAGAACACTTCAAAAAAGGTCCGATTTAGTCACCCGCATGTTCAAAGAGTGATTCTACCCGTCATATCCGCCAAATTTCCCTATGATACCCACAAAATAGATACGTCAAAAAAGACGAAATTTAAAAATACACGGCTACTACTTCAGCATCTATAGAAAGATTTATTTATTTTTCACGAATGGGCTATGAATTTTGTAGGAAAAGCAGTTGTTGTTGGAAAATTGGCACCCGGTAGGTATAATTTTCAAAATGTTCAATTTTCAGTACCTGAAAGGTTAGTTAGCACAACTAATTAGTAATTTTATCGCGATGCATATCTTTTGCCGAGACAGACATACGGCTTGAGACGAAATAACTAACCTGACGAAGTTAATTATGAATATGTACTTAAGTCTTCCAAGTTTGTATCTTTGTTTTGTGTGTACATGTGGCTACTCATTTACATTTTACGTAGGTAAATGTTTAGGCGGCGTACAAGCGAACGTTAGATCATGACATGTGTTAGATAAAAAAAACATTCCTTTATCTACAATTGTGAGTACTTCATCATCATTACATAAATATCTACATTTTTAAGGTCTTCTAAAAAACATATTACACTGAGAATGGAATTTCCAAGCGAATGTAACAAAAAGTATAAGTACTCGCATCAGATCTTTAAAGCATTTGTTAGACCACGGAAGACGTAAATAATAATAATTACGTAATACCTATATCACTACGTATAATCTAATGTATCTATTTCCGAAACACATATCTTCTTTCACGAGCAAAAAGATTTCATTTGTGGTAAATCATAGTAAAATTACATACATAAAAACCGAAAGTATTTATGTATACTAAAAAAAAATTTGGCCCCTAAACCACGGAATAGATAAAATCTTATTTATCTCTTCCGTGCCCTAAACAAATTAACTGAGAACTACCCTTGGTGTGCGAGTGTCCGAGTGCCAATGAGACTTGCGCGTTTTTATTACTAAACCATAATAAATTACATACCTACTTAAAAGCTGGAAAGAATCATTTTTCCCTATACAACAGAGAAACGTCTTTAGTGTAAAAGTAGAGCTATCGAAGTCACAATTATTTTAAACGTAGAACAATAACTAGACGAATGGACGAACGACAACGGCGCGATTATCTGTACCTTGACCGACACACCGTCTCGTCTGAGTCAATGGACTTTCTATGACGCGCCACAGCTGCGTGCGCGTTGCGTATGCGCTAGGCCAAAGCTAGACCTCCAATCAGCAAACGGTACGTAACATTTCATAATATAAATATCTAAAGTTTTATTTAGATATATTGTTTTACGCCTTATTCTAAATATTTTAACAGAAATAATACACTTTTAAAATTGTTGATTCACAAGAAAAATATATTTTTATATACATTATTTTACGGAGTGCGTAGGTATAAATGATACCAGGTCCAGGTAGTTCTCGATGCATATTTAATGCCTTCTAAATAACATTGTGGGTTCGAATTTCGAGCAATTTAAATGAGCTGCTGAGGTGTCAAGGCTGCTTTTGGTGAATCATATTATTATTATTCTGATTCACATAGTTAATTGCTAAGGATCTGGATTTTGTATCAATTATGTTTAAAACGCATTGAACAATAGTGACATATTGTTGAAGACTTGTATAATTCTTACGTAAATGCCTTGTTATCTTGTCCAGTGTTAATTTCGCTTTGATTGCCTGGAAGAAATTGCTAGGCCGCCTATTGTACTGTAGTGATCGGAGTATCGCACCTGATCGCACCTCTTTACGATAACTATAAGATTTGCTGGAATAAACAATTATCAGTTTAAAAGTAGATTTGTTCTAGACGTCCGTCAGAGGACGAACGTGTCATATGTTTTTGCTAGGGCTTCGCCCCCCTAATATTTTAATAAACATAAATTTTAACAGTTTAATTACCTACATTTTTTGTAGTAGATATTTATATTTCTTTGTATTTCCATACAATATTATGTTATATCCCTTTGTGTTAACAATGTCAATTGGCTACGATTTATCATCATCATCATCAGCCTAAATCAGTACACTGCTGGACGTAGCAATCCCCTAATGTGTGCCATTTCACACTGTCCATACAACATAAAGCGAGCTGAGTGGTTGATTGCCACCTTTGCTCCAATAAAAACAGTTCAAATCCAAATTAAGCCTTATATAAAAATCAAACAAATGTAAAGCTGACCCCAAACACTTCGCCGTGTATATTCGCTTCCTTTAATTCGATAACGCAATCGACAAGCCTTGGCCCATATATTATATCGCATTTAACTAAATAACACAATATATATATTTGAGAACAAAGTTCAATTCACTTGCATCACGACGTGATAGATCATACAACAGTTGCCAGTGGGTTACTCTTTCCTTGTACAATATTTACTTCAATTTAAATATGTTATTTACCGCATATCATTACAATATATTATTTACTGTTTTATATTGATAACGAAACTTACATATATATATAAAATATTGCGTAGCCTACAATGTACTACTGCAAAACAGATTTATGGTATAAAAATTGATAGGCTTCTAACTTGACTTGACTTTGCGAGTCTGAAGTTGTCCGCAAGTGGGTTTGCAGTGGTAAATTTTAATAAAAAGACACCATGTAGAGACAATTACCAGTTGTAAATGTTTCGCGTTTGTGATTATTTCCTTACATTTTTTTGTGAAGTTTCAATAAAGTGATGAGCGTGGTAGTTCGGAACGGCTAAATTCAGCCGAGCAGAGTTATTTGGAACAATTGATTTTATCTGCGCAGCAGTTTAAATGACTAACTTCAGACACGCTCAGTTATTTCGAACAAACTGTAGATAAATACTGTGAATTCATTATTGTTGTCTGTCTATGCCACTGGAGTTGATCGCTCACTCTATAGCGATCGTCGCAACTCGCAAGTTTGTTTTGTGCTTATTGACGATAATTGATACAACGGTAGAATTGCATCGCCATCGGAAACTATTAGTTTTCATTAAAACTTATTGGAATACGCTAAATTATGAAATATGACAAAATACCTGGAATGTGGACCATATTGGACAGGTCAACTGAAAGCTGGTTAGTATGGCTCCTACTTCAAAAGGCTATTTCGAAACATTGGCCTTAAAAATTGTATTAAAAATCCAGCCAGTATACCCTGAAGGGTTAGCTAGAGGTGTACTAATGTAAAACCTCATGAATTTCAAAGCAGCGGTAGCCTAATGGCTAGGGCGTCGGACTTGCGATCATGTGGTTGCCGGTTCGAACCCCACCCATTACACTACCGACGTGAACCCACTCGTAACACAAGCATTTAGCTTAGCACGAGGGGTTAACAAGAATAGGTACTAGTAATGTGTGATCCACATTGCTAGTAAGCTTTTTTTTTTAAAAAAAAAAAAAATAATAATAATTGTCATTTATGTTTATAGTTATGTTATACCAATTAAGACATTGGCTCCTCAATAAATCTTTAAAACTCAAGACAATCATGTAGATTGTGCTCTATAAATATAATTTTCCTGTTAACGAATTAAGTATACCTATAAAATTATCTACCATATCTACCTACTTAATGCGTAGGTATTTTATATAAAACAATTTTGTTCCATAACTAAAATGAATAAAATATTATATATGTATAATAAATTAATCAGAATATATTATTCCCGAGGCCTATGGGCTAAGAATATAAAACTTCCTGTGGACATTATGAGGATAGACATACCTAATCGGTGGTAGCGGTGGAAACCCACCCATTTCACTACCGACTTGAACCCACTAGTACCTAACACAAGCATTAGAGAATACTATTAATATGCGACCCCATACTAGTATTGACTGCC
Organism: Subacronicta megacephala; assembly: GCA_958496365.1. NCBI lineage: Eukaryota > Metazoa > Arthropoda > Insecta > Lepidoptera > Noctuidae > Subacronicta > Subacronicta megacephala. Next base: position 5,496,466 of record OY292526.1, read on the forward strand.
TCGTTAGTCTAGTGGTCGCAAGCGCGACTACTACGCAAGAGGTCCTGGGTTCGATTCCCAGGTCGAGCAAAGTGTTATTGGGTTATGCTATGAAATTCCCAGTAGCAGCTCGAAGTCTGGATTTGTGCCCGGATAATGGCAATAGGCTCGCCCCCTATTACATGGGACCTAAACATACCGGCGAAATGAGGGTGTACATTAGTACACCTCTGCCTAACCCTTCAGGGAATACAGGCGTGGTGGTACGTATTCCAGTAAGCTTTATAAAATTAAAATAAAAAGTAAAAAAAATGTGTTATAAACGACAATAAAACCCCAGCATAGTTGGTGGTAAGTGGGATCTATAGTATTTCGCCTGGCTAGTTTCTATCCTCACGTGTAGTACTAAAGCAAGGGAACTTCAATAGCTATAATAGTTTTGTTAAAAAATAAACTTGTTTAAAATTTAAAACTTGCATTGGTTTTCGTTCACGTTTTGTAGTAATGTTATATAAGAGTCAAATTAAGACATCGTCTGGCTTTGAAATTAATAACATGCGCCCAAGAGCTTTGGTCAGACTGATTTCACATACTTTAAAAAATATTGTGATGTCCTGAGATATTATCATGTTTGCCTTCCTAATGCTACAGATGACCAGTTAAATTACATCATAAGTCCCTACAAATCTATAAGTTAGTTGACGGTGTATTCCAATTAGAGGACCCAGCCGAATAGCACCTAAGCGAATAGCACCTGAGGTATTCCACTTAGAGCAACGTTCAATATTTTTAAACGGAAAAGAATAATATTAAATTTAATTCCTCGAATAGCACCTACGTAAAATTAGTTTCTAGGGATATGGTGAGCAATCGATCGATCTTCAAAAACATTGAAAGTTGCTCTAAGTGGAATATCTCAGGTGCTATTCGGCTGGGCGCTCTAACTGGAATACACCAGTTGACAAGCGTTGAAATACAAAAATAATTTAAATCGAATAATACAGTTCTATGATATATGAGTTTTTAAACGCTAAAAACTTTAATTTTTGGTGGGGATTGAGAAAGGATGCTCTGTCCATTTCCCGCAAATACTGTTAGTACCTTTGATTATATATACATGGTCGGTAAATTGTTTATTTCAAACAGTGATTTCGTCCTTGTATTTACAATCAGTTTACCACGTAATATCGAATTACAGAATGTTATCAAAGTATGTCATCAACGTAATGATTCACACATGTTTATTACACTATAGGTTTATGGAATATTACATGGGACTGATTCTAATGTTTACAGTCTAATCTTACTTGGCCTTACTGCTTCTAAGCCTTCAACCCCGTGTTGTGATACAAATACCTGCGTCCATTATACTTTATTATTATAGTTACGAAGCTCTTCGGACGAGACAGTTCGTATTATTATGATACCAGAATTTATTCGTAAGATAACTAATAATAACATCTGTAAGTGGGTATCATAACAACGTATTATACGATCCAGCCTGTATTCCCGGAAGGAATATTGCCATAGGTATACTAATGTACACCCACACGTAGTAGTATGGTTAGGTCCCATGTAACAGGGGGCGAGCCTATTGCCATTTACCGGGCACAAATCCAGACTCCGAGCTGCTACTGAGAATTTCATAGAAAAACTCAATAACACTTAGCTCGACCAGGGAATCAGACCTAGGATCTCTGGCGTAGCAGTCGCGCATGAGACTACTAGACTAATGAGTCAGTCGTCAACAGCGTAGTATACTTAGTTATAAATAAATGATAAAAAATATAAAAAATTGATATGTAAAAAAAAACTTAATATACCTACCATTGAAATAAAACCACTTTTAATGAGTTATATTTATATTATGAATTCGTAAAAAGTGATTTTATTTCAATATTTACCTAATAGTCGCACGTGTAAAAATCAGCAAAATAATACCTACATTAAGTATAAAAAAAAACATTAAAACCATTTTGGACATTAAATTGACGATAACATGCATAGCTTTTATATTACCGCACGCACCGTAACCTCAATAAACTTCGAGAGAATTCACATTTATGCCTCTCGTCTTCTCACAAAAAATGGGCACTTTCTAATTGACAACATGCTAAAGCTAGCTATTCATTAAGCAAATAGCACTAGCCGCTACACGCTAGGTGGTAGGCACTCGGCGAAATCGGTATTGCCCAGATTTGCGGAAATCCGATATCAGTAGCTTCGTGTCAAATACTGATACTCAGTAAATGTGTGTGTAACATGTTTCCCAAAAAATATTTATATTCAAATCAAATTAATTTATTTGCCAGAATGTAGTTCTACTTTTGCTATGTAGGTATGAAGATTTTATTATTATTATTTCTTTACTAATTACGATATAAAACATACCATACTTAATGTACACCCACAGTTCGCCGGTATGTTTAGCTCCCATGTAATAGGGAGCGAGCCTATTGCCATTCACCGGGCACAAATCCAGACTTCGAGCTGCTACTGAGAATTTCATAGAAAAACCCAATAACACTGCTGGACTTGGGGATCGAACCCAAGACCTCTAACGTAGCAGTTGCGATTGGGACCACTAGACTAACGAGGCAGTCAAGGCGAGTCCAGGCAGTAATTTTGATATGTATGTATCAAAACACTTAGTTAATTAAGCGGTTTTACCAGCGCGGTTGTTCCGAACAGCTAACTTTAAACAAGCAGAGTTTTTTCGAACAAACCTTAAGGCTAGAACTGATGCAAAGTGCAATAAAAATAACAGTATCGAGGCCGAAAGAAAGTAATTCACATCACGCATCATCACCATAAAATTGAAAAAAAAAACGCAACTGCAAGTTTCCAATTTACCTACGTCTAACAAAGTTTCTAACACTACAAAAAACGAGATCTACGCTTTCATAAATCGGCGGACAAGGGTATTTTATTATAGGTTTTATATAGGTATTTATTTCATTAAGTAGTACTAGGCATGCTAGGTACTTACTAGGCATTTTATTAGTACCTACATAATGAAATTTTAAAAAAGTTTAAATATTTTTTTTTAAAGAAATTGGGTTTTTAGATTCAAAATTTTAAGGATTACTGGCACGAAGGAAACCTACCTATACCTACAGAACTTTGTAACTATTGAGAGCAAATTTCTTGTAACATTCAAACGAAAAGCTTATTTGTAATTCCGAGTGAAAGTTTTACGAACTTTTATTGTAAACAAAACTACTTAGGTATCAAAATTAACAAATGTAAATATGCGCAAACTCCTCTCAACAATCAAAACCGTGCATCACCATCATACCTGCAAATCACGGCAGTATTAATACATACAAATAAATGTACTCTTACCTTTCTCAATGCAACGCAATCACGAACAAGAAAATAAATGTTGTGACAAAAATATAACACAAACTGCAAACAATATAAAATGCTTCACAAAATACCACTACGAATTTATTCGTATTTGGAACATAAAATTATTTTTCAAACGCTCAGAGCAATGACATTCATTAATTAATGTTCTGTTTATTATTTTGAATTTTCATTGACTGTTTCGCGTTCGATGGCTTGCTGTCAGCCAGTATCGCGCACTACCGGCGCTTGTTGGCGCGCAACGATGTACTGACTGCAAACTGAGACTGGCCGAACACAACGCAATTGCGGGCTCGGGAGCGCCCGCCGTCAGCTGCTGTCAACACTGAAACTTTAGGGATCCGTCTGAAAGAATTTTTCTGCAACTGCCGTTTTACACTTATTTTTAATTATTTCACTAAGATCGGAAATAAAATCCACTCTTACATTTTTATGAATTCATATTAATTTTATACATAATATCATTTCATTTTTAAAATCGCGCTCTCATTTTCCAAACTATTGTAAGTAAACCTTATCATTTATCTTTGAAGCAATTCGTAATGAAATACGTTATGTTAAGATACGCCTATAAAAAAAGTTTAGCAAAAATCTTATCTGCTTAATTTTGCACTATTTCCCGCCACAGCATTTATAGAATATAATAACTTTTTTAAATCTAAAACAATTTGTTTAATAATCTTAGTTCCTACTTTCAATGTGTTTTAGGTTTTTTGGCTCACAAAACATTAACGCTTAAGTAGAATTACATATTATTGAATTTCTTATAATTAATGCTACTTGATATTGTGCATATCCGTATAAAATTATAAGACAGTACAATACATCCAGCTGTGCTGCTTTTTTTTTCAAAAGAAAACAAATTGATGAAACAATTATTTAGGACGCAACACACAAAGATGTAAAAATCTAATAAATAGGATTGCACTATACTAAATCACAGGTGCTGGCAAATAAAAACGGAGGACAGGGTGAAATGGCGCGCACTAAGGGAGGCCTTCGTCCAACAGTGGACTGAATTAAGCTGATGGTAATGATAATACTAAAACACAACAAGTATATGTAAACTAAAATCAAATGTAAGTGCAATATCTACCACTGCTCTGCTCATTAACTTAAATGATACACATGAGGGGTGTTATGTTGTCTTTTAAAAGCCCAATTGTTCGCCCAATCTAGTGTAAAAAATTAACTTATTGGTCTCCTATCTACATAGTACAGGATGACGCTTCAAAGCCAAATATCGAATTAAATTATAGGATACTAACAGTAAAATTTAAATAGGTAGTTATTTTGTAAATATCTTCTGGAACTTCATGAACGGAACCCGTAACATTAAACAGTACACACTTGGAAGGAATCCGATCATGCGCGGCAACGATGCATAAAGGGCGCATGCGTTCCCCTCCGAAATCTAAACATAGACAAAACAGACGCTATACATACCTCTCTTTACAACTTATGACCACTATTAGATCTGTGCTTATGACACAAAGAACTAAACAATCAACAACTCAATAATCATTTTTGTTACCATGTTGACAGAATGGAACAAAATAATATTTTGTGAATTGATTCGTTAGTAGATGAGCTTATCTATAGTTTTCTTTTGTTTTGGAACCTACTAAAATGACTAATAATGTTAAAACTTTAAGTTCTTCTCTTTACAAGCTCCCTGCAACATTTTTGGTTTGGCATTTATTGCAGACTTGAGCTTTAATTGATTTAAAAATATAGCCAAAACAATTTAAATTGACATTTCCGCTAGCAGCGTGTTTTTATTTTTAAACTACGTGATCAATATAATATTTGTATTTTTTTTTGTAAAACGATCCGGTTTTTGAAAATGGAAGAAAAATACGACGCGACCGCCATGGAATTTTTCCAATAAAAATTCCAATAATAGATGCGAATGATTTCTGCTCATAAGCACGACTGCTACGATCACGCTCCTGGGTCGAAACCCAGAACGAACAAACTCTTAAGAAGTTGAGATTCATAATAACTCCTGTTTTTTCAGGTCAGTAAAATCTCATCAGTCGCGTCATATTTCATTTCAAAAGCCTTTGTTTTTTATAGTAAAGCTTATGATGGCACGCAAGTTGTTCTTAGAAGAGACTTTCGTCGACTTTAGACTTTCTGGTAGCTTCTACGACCAAGACACTTGACTTTTTTGACCCGAGGGGGCCCTGGCAAAAGTCTACTGACTGGTGAACCTTTTTACCGCGATATTAACTAGGTGCTGCTGACACGAACTAAAGTTTAGTTACTCATATGGTTTTTGAGCCTCCTTTCTAGAACTTGACTTTTTTAGTCAAGAGAAGCCATGAACTGACAAGAAGGTTCACTTAATTTGAACTATCAGTTGAACAGGATGTGAACTTTTAAATCGAAGTGAACTTTAAAATACTTACATTGCCAAGCTAATGGCCTTCCTATAAAAAAATATAGGTAGTCATTATTAAACCGTGTAGTGTAGGTATAGTGCTCACAAAAAGTCTTATTTTCTGATCTCCGTCTAAACTATAAATTTAAATTTTACACTAAAAAGATCGACTAATTCTCTGATCGCCACAGGCGCCTCAAATAGGATGAGGCGTAAACGAAGGCGAAATCTAGTACCTAGGTCTAGGCTACGTCCTAGGACATCGCTAAATCATCCTACGCCTTTAATAAACTAAAAACTTTCTGTCTACTAGGTTTACTCCTTTTGTATTATAGTATGCAGTGATAGCCTAGTTTTATGGGCACTGGATTGCCAAATCTAAGGTCTCGAGTGCTCCTCTGACTTTTCGAAGTCATGTGCGTGTTAATAATTAATTATATTATCATGCGCGAATGTCGTGAGGAAACCTGTATGCTTCAGAAATTTCTGGCGGGCGTGATTTGATTATGAGTGATTTTGAAATAGTGATTACGTAACATATTGGCCCTAACCATTTGATAAAGAAAAGCATGTTTGGTTATTAATTGGCACGTGTCGGTACCCCAGCGACTAGCACGGCAACAGAATGATCCATCCACTATATTAAAATAAAATATTTATATATCGATCATAAGTGTTACATAAAAAATAATATTAAATTAAATGTAAGAATTCAGTTTACAATGTTTTATTTTATTTTATTTTTTATTTTTAGAGATAACAAACAATTGCATAATAACTATTGCTAAACAATTATTAAATACATAACAATGAACTTAAGTTAATTATACAACCAGCACCGTTATCCACAGAGTAATAGTATGAGAGTGAGGGTATACATACAAGCACAAAAGCAAACAGTATAATTGAATTAGTTAATCTTAGTGTTATTAATGAGCAAAATTGAGAACATAATTTTTAAATTGCGTAAGAGACAGAGTGAATATATCTAAATCAGCGAAATTATCATTGTAAGTAGTCATTATACGCCTTAAAGGAGCTCGTATGCCCGCATTGGTCCTGCAACGTTTAGGGGCAAATAATTTATGAGTGTAATTATCACGAATACGTTGGGATCGACTAGGTAATCGCAAATAAATTTGATTAATAAGCTTGTTGCAGTCAAATTTATTGTGACAAATTTTGTATAAAAGCATTTGATCAAAATACAGTCTCCTAAGTTTAAGAGTTGGTAGAGAGTACTTATCTAAAAGAGTTTCATATGAAGTCAGACGTTTACTAAATTTATAATTGAGAAAACGAAGATATTTACGCTGTACAGACTCTAATTGAGCACTATATTTATCGTAAAGCGGATTCCAAATACATGTAGCATATTCTAGTTGAGATCTTATGAGTGACTTATATAATAGTAAATATGTTGAAGGTTTTTTAAATGAACCACAGTTTCGTTTAAGGAAACCATAAAGCTTGAAACCTTTGGCTGTAACGTGATCTACGTGAGCATCAAAGTGCAATTTAGAATCAAATTGTATACCCAAGTCTTTAATTAAAGACACTTTTTCTAAAGGAGAATTACATAGTGAATATTTGAACTGGACAACATTAGTTTTTTTGGTGAAAGTAATAGATTTACATTTGGGCAGACTAAGAATCAATTTATTGGTCACACAATATGCTGAAAATCGATCAAGGTCCTGCTGCAGTTTAGCACAATCCTCAGTACATCTTATATGACGAAAAACTTTAATGTCGTCCGCATATAAGAGGAAGTTACTATTTCTGAAACATGTATAGATGTCATTGATGAAAAGTACAAAGAGTAATGATAACAAGAAATTGCATCTCATGAGAAAATCACTGACAATGTTCTTGAGGAAATGCCAATGCCATGTATATGGGTTCAGTTCAATCATTGAGTCTCGTTATGCCTCATCAAAAGACTTGTTTTAAAAAGCAAGCAACACAGAGTAATACAAATTCCTCACTTAATAATAAAGTTAGCAGGTTTAGGTCACTCATTTATTAGAAATAAATAGCACTATCTTTGGTCGTGAAAAAAAACATCGCGGTGAAACCTGCTGTAATATGGGCAACACTCAATATTTTTGCAGTCGCTTACGTATCTCGTGTCGAGACAGACGAGATAATCATCTTCATCATCCTATAACAGACCAGTGCTAAACGTAGGATTTCTCTATGTGCGTCTATTCACCCTGCCCTTGTCGCAATCAATTCCTGCCAGCAATCATCGCAAATCATAACTCGAGATTATGTGATGACATGCACGAATGTAAGCACCTGCAGGCCTGTAGGTACTGTATCCATTATTTTTTTCTCTGCCTGTCTGTCCGTTAGCACATGTAATATGGCTTAAGTTATTTAACATTAAGCTAAAATTTTAGGAGCCGAGCAGAAAGAAAAAAATTACATCATAATGAAACCTCTGACTTTTCAGTGTCATGTAGGTACGTAATAAGAGTTAATTAATATCGTAAGGAAACCAGAATGCCAACCCGCATTACGTGGTGAACGTGGTGGACTAAGTATAGCCTGTAGATAGACTAAGTATAGCCTGTATCCAGAACTGGGACAATAAATGGGGTTATGATGGATGAATGCTCATGTAGTTAGGTCCACCCAGTTTTGTCATATATGTTTCTGACACTTCGCGAATAATATAAGACTTTGAAATAAAACAACTTTTTACGGATGTTATCGCGTTTTATTGATATTATTTAATTCCCGACGTTTCGGATCCTTTACAGGCATCCATGCTCACGGGTGGACTGAGGTGTTGGTCGTCCTTATGTCAAAATCACTAACAGCTACCCATACGTCTTGGCATCTACCCCATTTTTGTTAATGATTATTTAAGAGGAGTGTCCCTCGCGAACGCAACAATGTTGCACAGTTGTCGCTGTCTCTATCCCTCGCGATGCGAACGCGTGCCCGAGAGGAGAAACAACAACATTTTCACGCGTATTTCGTATGTTCCGAATTTTGGAGATTACTCCTATAATATTGCTAATATGTAAAAAAAAAATCTTGTAAAAAAATATTCACTATATTATCTGGGTTTCCTTCGAATCAGAATGTTTCTGTATTGATACATTGTCGAGAAATACTAGCATAAAGTTGGGCCGTTTTTCAACGAAAATTGCCAATCTTTGAGCTCGTGTAACTTTTTAACCGTATATTGAAATGAAATTGTATATTACAGAAACACGTGTATTAATGATAAGATTGTTACTGCAAAATTTCAATGACTTTCATTGTTTAAAATTCAAGCAAGGGCCAAACTGCGTTTGTATGGGGCGCGAAGCGGATACTATCCTCTTAATCCTGTCCCGCAAAACGAACTCAACGTATCGTTCGGTCTCGCAGTATTGTACTCGTATTTAGATTTAATGTAATCTATGATGAGGTTCCAAGCAGATGGTAAGACCCAGTCTATTGATAATTGGGTGTTTTAATTTGGATCCTTGAGAATCATCCTAAATAGGAATCGGTTTTCTTGTGCAAGTAAGTAGGTACTTGCGGTTTATCAAATCATAATTATGTAATGCTGGGCCTTGTCAAGTGCATGTTGACAAACTGCTGACTTTCTGCAACGACGGTGTTTGACATGCTTCTTTTAGTTTGACCTATGTTTTTAGGTCCGATGTCATAGGCGCGTCCCAATCAAAATTACTCTGATAGAGTAAACAATACCTAAGGTTTGATCGACAAAATCTCACTCTCAGCAACCGCCTTTACATTTACACCAGTGAGCAGGCAGTCAGCGTCATATTTTGTTATTTAAGTTGAAGGAAAAAGGTTTTTATGTGAGTTTTTTTTATACTAAATAAAACAAATTCTGAGCAAATCTAATTTAAGACACGGACAGGCTATAAATTATTATTTTTTTAATAAGAAGTCATTATTTTAATAGAAATATGATTGAATAAATTATAAGATAGAATTTTTTGCATTGTATGCGCAAAAAATATATTTTCTAAAATTGGATACCTAGGTAGGACTTCGAAACCAGTCATTCAACTTATGAATATATAAGATTATTAAATATTTCATTTTAATCAGACGAAGCTAGTAATTTATGATTTTGAAAATGGTCAAATGGTCTTGGCAATCAATAATAGGATCAGTTCACGTGGCTAAACATGAAGCTAATTATTTCCAGTTTAGGTTGAACTCTCATGGTACAGAAAACCTTGCTAGGGCAGGTCAACCTATACTGGCTTTGTGTAAACGTGATGTCTAGCTGTGTGTATTAGTACCCCGCCAGTATCTACCAGTTCCAATAAAAAAAGGATTAACTAAAAATAAAAGATTATCTACTAGGAAACCATGTGAAAAAACAAGCTTAACATTATTATTGTGTCCTATTCTGAGATATTTATTACCTATTATACTTTATTCACCAATTTGTAGATATATGCACGCGGCTTAAGGTCAAGCTATAAACTAATTTAAGTTAATCAGCGGTAACCTAATGACTAGGGTATCGGACTTGCGATCATGTGGTTGCCGGTTCGAGACCCACTCATTGCACTACCGACGTAAACCCACTCGAAATACAAGCATTTAGCTTAGTACGAGGGGCAAGAAGAATACTAGTAATGTGCGCGACACACATTGCTAATAAGCTTTTTAAAAAAAATCGCATTGTAGAGACTTTCCGTTCAATCCGTCAGCTTAATTTAACTGGATTTGTATAGCTCGAAGCCGTGCGTGCTTTGCTCTTTTAACTCGTTCAGTGCTTTTGGGATGAAACAAACATTCTGTAAACTTAACGTGACCCTATTTCCCGCTATAGGCGGGACAGTCCCGCTTTCAGCCCATTCTCCCATCGTCCCCAGCCAGAGCCAAAAATGTCCCGTCTTGGCAAATAGATCAAACGATTTTATTACGAGTAAGTATATTTAATCCATTTCTACTTAAAAACTAGGCCCGACATTTTGAAACTAATTTGCTCCGCCGCCGCCGCGGCAAAATAAGTAAGTAAACAAATATGTTGGAAAATAAATGGAAGATAAATATTGAATACATATTACGTAATAATTATAAATAGTACATTGTTCATAATTATGTCCTTGTTATAATTATGACAGGTACATTTAATATAATAAATGTAAATGCAACTTGTTTTTTACTTAATTCCGCAAGTTCCCGCTCTGACAAAAAAAAATGATCCTGTTATGTATACTATATAAAACTATCTGACCCGACAGACGATGTCTGTCTTTGCTATTAATGTTCAATTCGAACTAAAATAAATAATTTAAAAAAACGCGCAAAGTTAAAATAGTCGTTAAGTTTTCTGATATTTTCGATTTTCCTGCGCAATTTTCTTATAGGTATTTTCTTTACGCAAGAACCTTTTACAAAAAGATAGAAAACTAAAAGCAAACTAAACAATCGGTAAAGTCCTTCTCAAGTTCTGGTGTAACAAACGGAAATAGGGAATATTTATTTTTATTTAGATATAAAACGGTTTTGTAATTCCAATATAAGTATTTATGAGAACATCACTAGAATACAGTACGGTTCAATAAAAAAAAGTTTTTAATTGTGTTTATTCTGCACTCATGTAATACAAAACGAAAATTGATGGGAACATTGAGACCAATACTACGCTCTTTGACGGCATTGGGATTTAACCCGTAACAACCAACTTCGAGGTAGGTATATAAATAAAAAATAAAAACAATAATCGAAACTGGACCGCTCTATAAATATACCTTACACAAAAAGACCAACCAAAAAAATAAAGAAATAAACGTCGATTTGAGAACGTCCGTAATATATTTTGTTGATAAAAAAAAATAATGCCCATTACGTTTTTATTGGCTAGCACAACGTAGGTATTCAGATGTAAACTCAAACAGGTTTGTATGTGTGTGTGTAACTGTGTATGTATGTGTGTGTGTGTGTGTGTATGAATAGATAGATACACACACACACACACACATACATACACAGATATAGGTCAATGACAGATCGATGTACCCCCAGCCACCTGCTGAATAACAAAAGCACTGTATAACCAAAGTTCCTTAATATAATAATAATTTATTTATATCAAGAACTTCAATTTCACAGTGCGGACTCGACCCCTGAACTAGGACATCCTGTCTGACAGGGTCGAGCTTTCTTCAGTTTCGTGAATGCAATACAATGAAGTAATAGACCAGTTAGATTACAAGATTACAACAGTAGCTTACACACTTGGTGATATCTATAAGTAAGTATTATAGACGCATTGTTATCGTATTATGCTGAAGAATGATCATGATATAATTTTACAAAGACTGACGTAACAATGTGTACGATACGACAGTTTGCAATACAAATAGTTTACAGCTGAACATCATCCATACATGACTGTTATATAACAATAACATGTGTACACTGCAAATGAGATAACATAATATCTCTATAAACTGCTGAGTGTGAATAAAACAAGCTACATATATTCCATTCATATATTACCTGCGATAGACGTGACATTAGGCAGAATTAAAATCATAAGTTATTTATTTTTGCTAGATGGCAATAAGTCGCTCTATCTCTGTGACATGTAAGTCCGAAAATGAGAGGAAACAAATGAAACCGGGATCAAAAATTTTGTATGAACATTTTTCTAGTAACCCTTTTAAATCTGTTTGATCCCAGCACAGACTGTCACATTGTCATCCTCGACATCATCATCACCATCAGCCCATATTCGTCCTCTGCTGGACGTAGGCCTCTTTAAGTGAACGACACAGAGCCCGATTTTCAGTTCATTTTATCCAGTTACTGCCAGCTGCCTTCCGCAAATCGTATTGTCACATTGTAAATAAATTAAATTACTTTAAAAATATTAAGCATCGATATGGCCTATTTACCAAACCTGATTATACTGATGTGAATACATACAGAAGTTGATGGCTGCGTTGTCTGTGACCCTAATGCTGATTGCGTGACAAATAGAAATGCCAACAAAACTGTGAGAGATTTGTTGACCACAAGTAATGACGAAAAAATATCACTAAATGCAACGGTAGTTCGGTAAGATTTTTATTTTGAAATTTAATACCTAACCTAACGATCACAAACGTCACTTTTGAGATCATTGTCGAAATAGTACCTAAGTAATGTCTGCCTGAGATCGTATTTTTCTTTCACTAGAAAATTTATATCTTTATAAAGATATTTAGCATTAATTAATGCCACAGTATAAAAAAAAAATTGTTATACGTAAAATATTATTTAATACGTCGTCGCTCGTACCGAACCCGTTAGTGTTACACGAACAAACTTTGTTCTCTATGCGTTATTCATACGCAGAGGAGCAGACGCTAAAACGTGCATAATATTTATTATTATATTATAACACCAAAATAAACTAGCCGCCGGAACACTACTGAAATTACAAACAAGAGTAATGTTTATATGTTTGGTAATCTGTTATGGAATCTGCACATCCTAATTTAAAATTGTTTTTTATTGAACTCATCCGATATCAACCTACTGGATCGTCAGAATCGTCATTCGATCGCATTAAGAGGAGTGTACCTCGACAGCGCGCACGCAGTTTAGGTATTGGTTTTTGTGTTGTTGTCCCTATCGCCTGCGATGCGAGCGGGCGTCGCTTGTCCCGCGCGCCCTCGCAACCACCCGCGCGCTTATTCTCGTTGTTGGGTCCAATTCTAAAGTAATGAAATTATGAAAGCGTTTTTTTTTTCGGACCTTGTTCGTTCGTTCAAATTTATTATTAGGTCAATTATTTCTTTGTAAGATTCATTATGACAAATACCATCTATTTTTTATTCAATTACCTACCTACCTAATGAGAAAGTAACTTAGTAGGTACCTACCTATTTATTTCTATTGTATTACCATAAATAAGGTTTTTCAAAATTAGAGCAACAAGTTGTACGAAAATTTGTTTTTTCTTTTCAATAAATACCTACTTCGTACAAAATATTTTGTTTTGATCCTGTGTAGGTACTTATCTTGTAAATTTAAACTTATTCGAATAAAACAATCTGGATATGACATGTAAGTCCCTACATAAGTACCTACCTAAATGGAATTTTCATTGTAAAATTATGATAAACCGTCGTATTGATGACACAATCAGCAGCAGTTAAGTTCCTAATTGCATTTAATACAAAATACCTAAGTACTTACATAATAAAATTTTGGTATTTACTTAAGTACGTATGGTGATGTGCACTGAGCGATCGTTCAAGGTTTTTTATTGTATTATACCTATTTTCTTTGACTTGTAAAATAGAATGACGCGTAACGATTGGAAATTGCATTTAATAAAAATAAATACCTACCTATTCACTTCTAGACTGAGCAATCCGTATTTTTTTATTGAATTTCATAATAAAAGTAGCTATGAATAGAAAGGGTAATGCACTAAAAGTCATATAAAGCTTTTACGACCTAAATCATAAAAAAACGGCATCTCTAAGATTTTCAGATGCTTGATGCTCCCATCAGGGGAGAGTACGAATAAGACACTTACAATATTTGAAGACTTCATGACCTATTCGTAAGCTCTCAATTGTACACATAACAGTAAATTTAACATATTAAAAATATTTTTGTAAACAGAGCCAAGTCTCGTATAATATAATCTATATCTGTAATGTTAAGATATGAAGTTATGTGGTATTTCTCAAACAAATCCGCATGCGCCGTAAAATTTCGCAGCACCAGATACTTTTCTCTTTTATGTTGAATACCTATGCTTTAAAAATTAAAAGCTGATAAGTAGATGACGAATGAGTCATTATTAACCTTACAAAAAAGTCATTTCACCAACAAGACAATCTTGTTTAGATTAATAGTAGCCTAATGGCTAGGGCGTCGAACTTGCGAGCATGTGGTTGCCGGTTCGAAACCCACCCATTTCACTACCGACGTGAACCCACTCGTAATACAAGCATTTAGCTTAGCACGAGGGTTTAACAAGAATACTAGCAATGTGCAACCCACATTGCTAGTAAGCTTTTTTTTAGAAAAAAAAAGTAGCCTTTTAATCAAAAATGAAACATTATTTATTACAGCGTAATATCACTCACTCACTGATTCATTATGAAGTTTCAGAAACTATAAGGGCTACCTTATAGTTATATAAATAACAAATATTATTAGTATTAACAAGTAGTATGCTAATACTAAGTACTCGTTAATAATACTAATAATACTTGTTATTTATAATAATAGATCATATCAACTATTATTTATTATTATAAATTTGGCATTTTTAACCGGTTAGTACCGCTATGCTCTAGTTTCGCTATGCTCGACTCAAAAAATACCTACTAAAAAGGACCGCTATGCACGATTTTTTTTGATTCTACGAAAACAATGGAAGTTAAAGTTGGAAAAAAAAGTGTTTGAATTCATTGCGTTTCCGTTAGTAAGTTAAAATTTATTTGTCTCGTTCTGATAATCAAAAAGGGGTAATGACAGCCAAGTACAAACGAATTACAGAGCAATTCTAAGTAAATTAAGGTTTATGAAGGGAGCTGTAAGTCAAAACTAGACCCACATTAACGAAGTCTGTAGACTTTATTACAAACCTTTTCTTACTAAGTAATATTAAGTAGGTATTTATGTTACGCTGTTTGAATGTAATGTCAGATAGATGTAGATTATGTAACTCCCAACAAGAAACTATAGATCATATGACAAGAAGATGTCCATTCTTAGCAAATAAACAGTACACAGATAGACATAATAAAGAAATGTACCTACAGATAGATAAAAAATATAATTTAATAGATACAAAAACACAATGTTATAAATATAAGCCAAAAAATGTAAATGTAAATAACAACATAGCTAAATTATACTGGGATAGTGATATAATACAAAACCATATATCATTAGCAGATGAAATACGACAGATATGCAACAAAATACAGTTAAAATAATACCGATAATATTATCATCTACCGGACTCATCCCTAAATCACTACACACATCATAAAAAGAACTAGACCTACACAAAACATACATTCCACTACAAAAATCAGTTATCATAGACACATGTTCCATAGTAAAGCGATTCCTGATATCCACTTCACAAACACATTCTTCAGAAGAAAAGAACCAACTCACTTGATGTAAGCCCATGGCTGACTCGTCACATTCACAAGCTAT
Organism: Subacronicta megacephala; assembly: GCA_958496365.1. NCBI lineage: Eukaryota > Metazoa > Arthropoda > Insecta > Lepidoptera > Noctuidae > Subacronicta > Subacronicta megacephala. The sequence goes on from OY292526.1 coordinate 5,512,373, forward strand.
GCTGAGAGTCCAAATCCAAATGGATACGTAACACATAATTATAATAATAATTATTATTATTATTTCCTTTATTCACACTTTTTACACACATATTATTTTACATAAAAAAAAATAGAAAATAATTATTTACTATCTATATACATAGAAAAGAAAATAATAATAATAGTATGTGTGTGTGTGTGTGCGCGTGCGTGTGTGTGCATACGAGTTTTTGTGTAAAGTATGTTTGTATAATTAGTTACATGACTGTGTTAACCCGATATAACCGAAAGAGACTCAGGGGTATCATAATAAAATGTATAGCTAACAAATAATTTTACTTATAACTTATAATAATCCTAATATCCAATTTTATTATACCTACCCTGATTCTTGATCTCGTTTCGGGAAGTCTTTTTTTGAAACCGTTCTTTTATATTTTGGCAGTCAGCCACAACATTCTCTTTGACATATTTCCTCTTTACTGAAAATTATGTACACAATTAGACTGACCTCTCATTGTAAAGGTTTAAAGCACAATTCAAGGGCAGCCTATACTGGTTTTGTATAGCTTGATGTGTAGCCGTGCGTACATGTACATATAATATTATGAATCACCAGCAACATGTAGTAATCGAGTAATGAGACTTGGCTCTGCTTTTATTAAAATGTTTTGTTACGAGTGAACTTTACATTACAACTAATTGTGCTAGGCATTTATATTACTAAAAACCTTAGGATAAGAACTTATGACTTAAATAAACTTTACGTAGGTAGGTACTTACTTAAGTACCTAAAAATCACTTTTTTTTCACTTCTTTTTTTTTATTTACACAGGATTTTTCTGGATCTTTAGTGCGTTTACCAAACCCAAACTCTTTTAACAAAAGCAGATAACATGGAAAACTACCTTTAGGCCATAAAAACTATATGCTCCGTGTGGGAATCGAACCCACTAGTGATACTACATTACTCACAGCGCACCCGATTACTTAGCCACTTCTCCATTTATTTTCATGCATACATTTATTTTCTTGCCATGCTATCTATAATATACCCACAATAAATTATTGCTTTCACCTCTGCCAATCTAAGAAACTTTTTTACAGATGTAGGCTCAAACTGTTTCTTGTAACTTCTAAATCAAAACCAACGCGCGACGCAACCATAAATAAATTATTATTATTACTAGACAAGTACCTAAGTAACATAAAATCAACCCACGTATGTACATGTAGTTAGGTACCTATGTGGTGTGTAAACAACAGTAATTCTAATTTACAATATATTATATACCTACAATATACCTAATAATAAGATATACCTAGGTATAAAATAGTATTATCACGGGTAAAACAATAAAATTACCTATCTTACACATTTTTTTACCTTAGGTAGTCTAGTAAGTTACGGCCGGTATATTATCTTTACTTACCTATGTAGGTATACATAACATAACATACCATCACGCCTGTATTCCCCGAAGGGTTGGACAGAGGTGTACTAATGTACACCCACATTTCGCCGGTATGTTTAGGTCCCATGTAATAGGGGGCGAGCCTATTGCCATTAACCGGGCACAAATCCAGACCCCGAGCTGCTAATGGGAATTTCATAGAAAAACCCAATAACACTTTGCTCGACCTGGGGATCGAACCCAGGACCTCTAGCGTAGCAGTCGCACTTAGGACCACTAGACTAATGAGGCAGTCTATGTACGTATAATATATTTTAATAATAAAACCTCTCTCGAGCGCAAGCTCTCGTTGTCCATCAAACTATCTAAATATCTCTTTCGATAAGTCGCACCCGGCGGAATAAGTAAGATTCACGACATTCGATTCATCGCGTCGCTCACATGCACCGCGAGCCGGTTGTTTCAAGGACGTTGTCTCACCTCCCGACCCGCCGCAGCTCCCGCGACGCATGGTGAAACAACAATACATTTGCAACATTTTCACGCGTATTTCTCATGTTCCGAATTTTGGAGATTACTCCTATAATATTGTTAATACGTAAAAAAAAAATATTGTAAAAAAATATTCACTATATTATCTGGGTTTCTGTCGAATCAGAATGTTTCTGTATTGATACATTGTCGAGAAATACTAGCATAAAGTTGGGCCGTTTTTCAACGAAAATTGCCAATCTTTGAGCTCGTGTAACTTTTTAACCGTATATTGAAATGAAATTTTATATTACATAAACACGTATTTTAATGATAAGATTGTTACTGCAAAATTTCAATGACTTTCATTGTTTAAAATTCAAGTAAGAGCCAAACTTCGTTTGTATGGGGCGCGAAGCGGATACTATCCTCTTAATAAAAATAGATGTATCTGTCTTATCTTAGCATTTTTTCGAAATTGGTTTCCGATTTGTGGAAATGTAAAATATATCTATTCAGACCATATTATTACCTTATTTATGTGATGTTGAAAATCTTCGGCTTACTCTCTCAGTGTCAGTAGGTACCTACCCCTATCCCCGAGGCACCCGTCCCGGAGGACCACGATAGCGATAAATATATAACATTACTTTTTTCTTCATATAGTTTTCAAATTGTACGGTCGACATAAAAAGTACTTAAATGTATGTGTTTGAAATACATAAGATGTAAGTAGTTAATTTGAAATTTTGTACCATATCGAATGATAGTTTTGATAAAGGTTTCAATAAAATGAAAAAATAAATATAACTAATAAAAATATTACTAATGTTGTTTGTTTTGTACTTGGTTTTGTGACTGTATGTGACTGCATGTTTTGAGACTTTAAAGTTAATAATCATGTTTTAAAAGTGTTTTTTATTTTCTATTACTATACATATTATACGTTATAAAAAATAATTATATTATTTTAGTGAAGGAAAAATACGACAGCGGGCAGGATTTGAACCTGCGTCTTCTGGTTAAGTACACCAAACGCCATGACTTAATAATCTTTGCATGGAAAGTGCCTAAAAAATACAAAAAGATAAATAATTACATTATTAAATATCTAGGCAAGCGCGCTCCATCATAGACCACTTCGATGCTTAACATCAGGCAAGTTGTGGTCAAGGGTAAGCCTATCTGTGATAAAAAAAAAATAAAAAAATACTGAAAGTGAGACTTCGACTATGTTAATGTTGCATGCAGACTATAAATGTAGTATTTTGATTTTTTGTATTGAATTGAAAAACGTGCAACTAGCTTGATAATAATTAAAATCTGTTATTGCTCCAGGAGACTATAGATATAGGTATTGTATTCTCTAATAATTATAATATTTAATTAATCAAGTAAGACTTTATCATGTTCTCCTGAAAGTTAAGAATTTTAATTTGACTAAGTAACAAAATTTTATTCAACATAAATAAATGATTATTTGACTGCTGACGGTACTTTAAAGCTAATCTGAATTATATTTGAATTTATCAAAATAAAAATTTCTCGGGGTCCTCCGGGACGGGTGCGTCGGAGATCGGGGTACTGAGAGAGAACTCAAATCTTCATGGGCCGTCTGCTACCTGGGGAGGTTACAGAGTCTGTGGGACTTGACTTATAGTAACGGTATATGCATAACCAGAATATAGTTTCAGAATAAGTAACTGAACGATTCCAATAATTTTTACAGCATGTCATATTTTGTCGTAAAAATGTATACTAAGTCCCTATCCGCAATCATACGCGCACAACAAAGCAGCACTAGGCGCGGGTGCACAGCAGGGTGGAGGGGAAAAACAACCCCTTCAGTCGCCCGAAGTCGATGCCACGGATTGAGCGACAGACAACCAAATAAATACATTTGATTTGATTTGATTTGAGATAACTCAAGCTTATAACTTAGACATTTTTCAAGATACAGTTTTGAAATTCTTTACCTTAAAATTCTAGACACGTGTTTCGTGTTTCGCATATACTTACTAAAAAAAACAACATACAGACGAATTGAGAACCTCCTCCTTTTTGAAGTCGGTTGAAAACTGATCTTGTATAGGCCACGACCGAGACAGAATTTGGTCAATCCTTCGCAGGACTTCTTCAAAGGGCGAGGCCGTACCTCGCTTCCTGCTCGAAAACACATGTTTGGTAATTAAGGCCCAGGTCACTGTCTGGTCGGGCGGCAGACGCCCAAGTTAGCCCCAAACATGGGACTGAATGTCTATGTAGAGAGGCGAGATGTATTGCCCCTCCAACCAAAGGGAGGATCCTCCAACCAGGCAGGTGTTTTGCCTGGCGGGCTACGGCCCGACGGTTGATATCAGGCGGTTGTATATACTCTAATCGCGCGGTAAACTCCACTTGCGCGATTCAGGATTTTGAACGACGTAATTTCATGTAGCGTGCTAGATGTCGCTACATCACTCCCCCCCGAGACCGGAGGTCGATGATTTCTTCGGAGCAGCGGTCAGTGCGTCAGGTGCTTGCCAGTGCTAGTGGCGCGTATATGTTCAAGTGAGTCGGAACAGGATGCCGCGTAGTCCGCAGTGAGTCGGGACTGTGTCGCGGTGATGCCCCAGTGAGTCGGGGTGATGCTGCATAGTCCTCAGTGAGTCGAGGTGGTGCAGTGCTGCGTAGTGGCTGGCTGCTGCGTCGACCAGGAGAGACGGCCTCTGCTAGTTGACCGGTCGAAGTGCAGTGTGCTGTGCCAAGTCGCTGATGTCGGCTGAGGGTGCTGACCAGGCTGCGGGGTTGCTGCAGGCGTGTGGTCTGGATGCCCGTTGAAGCCGGGAGAGTGCTGGCTGGCTGTGTGACTCGCTGCTCGTTCAGATGCTGTGCGGGAGGTAAGGCGATGACGATGATGATGAAGCTGCTGGTCTTCGAAGGCTGCGCTGGTGTTCTGCTCGGGGTCACCACTGTAGAGAGGCGAGATGTATTGCCTCTCCAACCAAAGGGAGGATCCTCCAACCAGGCAGGTGTTTTTTCCTGGCGGGCTACGGCCCCGACGGTTGATGTCAGGCGGTTGTATATACTCTAATCGCGCGGTAAACTCCACTTGCGCGATTCAGGATTTTGAACGACGTAGTTTCATGTAGCGTGCTAGATGTCGCTACATCTATTTGCAATCCCTTTCTTCCGGTGCGTCTACAACCGGTCGATCACAACCTACATCTGGAACTTAAACGGCCTCAACGATTTATTGATTGATCATAAGCTGCTGACAGTTTTGATTCCCAGATCAAGCAGTGATATTAGGGAAGATGACATTATTATAATAGTTATACGTCTCTACCTAACCAACACCCATCCTCCCTCTCCCTGCCTCTCAAAAAACTCCCTCCTCAAAAAAAAACTTACTGACCGCGACTAGTGTAGGTTAACCTTGCAAATCGCTCAATAAGGTTAATTATTATCGGCTTAGCCACGGGCGCATGCTTCTCTATGATTTTATCTCCCTCCCAATTACAATAAATCATTCATGTATACCTTGTCCACCAGGTAAGCCACTTTTTGACAGATGGAACTAGTGATTGCAGGAGCTTAATAATGCGATTATCGATCCGAATATTGACACTTTGATTTTGAAACTTAGACAAGTGTCAAGATCAAAGTGTCAATGACCGGATTAATAATTATCGATCGAGTATTGATTATCGATTGTTTGGTTGTCGAATCGAAAATGGTAATAATAAATATGTATAATATTCATCTGATTGTATTATTTTTTATATAATATTCATTTTCCATCCATTTCTTTTCAAAAATATTGTTTAATTTAAATTTTATTGATATTAGAGTGGATGCCATTTTCCGATACTGATTTAATGTCATTGTTCAAAATGATTGCAGCGAATACATTCGATTGCATCACTAGACACGGTTGAATGTGGTAGAATGTAACTAAATTTAATACGCTTAACAATAATCATTTTTTTTGGAAAATCCGTTACATTTATGGTATTATAATGTCTGATTGTCTGCAAGGAATACAAGTACACCTAACCAGACGTTAGGACCTGGCGGGTGGGACTCGCGGTGGCTTAGCGGTTATAGCGTCTGGTATACCTAACCAGAAGACGCAGGTTCGAATCCTGCCCGCAGTCATATTTTTCCTTCACTAAAAATAACTTTATAATATTTGCATGGAAAATGCCTAAAAAATACAAAAATACAAGTAGGCAGTACTTAAACACGTAAATAAAAACTTTAATACGTGCATTGAAGTTTTTTTGTATTTTTTTAAGTAAAAACGTAGGCGTAGGTACTTAATTTACATCATGGTTATAAGCTGGGTTCAGCATTATCTAGAATATTTATATTATACTTTATTATATAGGAAAAATACTGACTGACTGCCTCATTAGTCTAGAGGTCCCAAGTGCGACTGCTACACTGGAGGTCCTGGGTTCGATTCCTAGGCCGAGCAAAGTGTTATTGGCAATAGGCTCGCCCCCTATTACATGGGACCTAAACAGACCGGCGAAGTGTGGGTGTGGGTGTGTGGTACATTAATACCTACACTTCTGCCTAACCCTTCGGGGAATACAGGCGTGATGGTATGTTAATGTTATGTTATAGGATATATAGGAATAGGAGAAAGTTAACCGACGACGTTCTGGTTAATTAAATTATGCTGGTTAAGTAAAATACCATCATACTTGTATTCCCCGAGGGTTAGGCAGAGTACTGCTCTGCACCCAAAGTTCGCCAATATGTTTAGGTCCCATATAATAGAGGCTGAGACAGGCATACCTCCATTATGCTATTGAAAATTTCATCGCAAAGACGATAACACATGGCTCGACCTGGGAATCACCCCTATCACGCCTGTATTTCACCCACCATTTCGCCGGTATGTTTAGGTCCCATGTATTTTTTTTATTGGTGTTTTGTGGCTATTTATTCACTGCGACCGTAATCGGTCTATTTTGATCGCTAAGGGTCCCATGTAATAGATGGAGCCTATTGCCATTCACCGGCACAAATCCAGACTCCGAGATGATACTTAAAATTTCATAGAAAAACCCAATAACACTTTGCTCGAAGTGGAGATCGAACCCAGGACCTCTAGCATAGCAGTTACGCTTAGGACCACTAGACTAATGAGGCAGTCGAGTATTATTAACATTAACATCTTTATCCCCCTCAAATTCATTAACTGTATATTTTTTACGCATTAAAGACCACTATGTATCATCCAGAATGCCTGCATGCCTTAAAAATCCCTTACATTTATAATAAATCGTTCGAGTTAGTCTTCGCATTCGATGATAAAAAAAATATATGCATTCCCTCCTCGCGGATAATGTGGCAAAAATAAAGTATCACAAATGCGGTTCAACGACCCGAATCATTTGCCATGCTCTTAATGATTGTTTACCACGACTCCACGATTTTTCTACGCCGCCGCGCCGCACGACTTTCATTTCAACATAGGAAAGTGTCATCAAAATATTTCGCAACTTACGGTACTTATTCTTCATAAGCAAACAGTTGAACTATTTATATTACGTTTATATCAACTATATGTACCCACATTTATGCAAATAAACTCGAACTCATCTCATTTCAAACTCGTTTGAATATGAAAAATAAGTACGTCAAGCACATCAAGTTACCACAAAATGTCAAATTTTCTTAGTTGATTTTGAACTTTATCTTTAACAATTTAAGGTTTAAAATCATTTGGAGAAATTTGACAGTTTTGTATACCTTGACCTGCTGGCGACTGTACATGCAGTACCTTACCTACCCATAATTTACCCCCTTTTTTGGAGTGTGGAGTGTGTCTTCTGGCGCCAGAACAACAAGGGAATGTCGGATCAGTACAAACCTTCGAGCAACACTGAAAGTAGCGACTAAAAAACGGACGTTACTTACCGTTCATGGGATTTAAACAACCATGTAGACAACCATGTAGGCTTTCGTCCAGAAACGGTAGAACCATTAATTAGCAGCCATTATAACAACCCCTGCTAGTGGCCAAAAATTCAGCTTTTTATTAAAATAAAAAAGCCAATTAGGCCGACGCTATTAACATGTTATTTATATCGTCGTTAATCCGCAATATTTTTCTGCACTCTCTCATCTCTATATGCACTTTAATTATGCCAAATATCACAGTCCTCCGTGCGCGCAATTTGCTTAAAAACTGTTTTTCTTCACGTATTAGTTAATATAAGTATAGATATTTCAAATCGCCTGCGCGAATGTCCATTCTTAAATTGTTGATTAATAACTTCTCGTCTGTCGGATCGTCGAGGCGCCTAATTACTTAGTTACAAAAGTGTGAAGCCCAGCCAAATTCAATTTTAATTCGGTTTTTCACAATTTGTTGATAATTTCTCAAATAATATTTTCTTGTACCCTCAATGTTTTATTAGACCTACAATTCGCTTAATGTTTTCAATTTTTAGTAGGCACTAGATGGCGTTGATATTTCCTTTCAGACAGTATTTCTTTTGTTGGCGAAAAATAAATGAGGAAAACATTGCCATTGAATTTTAAAATAGCATCAAATATTATATGAATGTTAAGAATGATAATGTTTAGAGTGCACACATCCCAAAAGATGGCCCGATATAGTAAGGGACAATTAGATGAAACTAATTTCTATAAGAAAGATTTCACTAGACTAAGCTTACAAACCAACAACATTTAAAAACAGACATGCTACTTAAACGTGGCTGAGTGGATGTAACCTCTAATATTTTGACGAAGTGGAACAACGACTTGCAGCAAGATTACACATCCGCAAACATTACTAGCCCACATACGAGCTAAAAATAATATCTTTGTTTATATACTGTTTGAAATGACCTATTAAATTATTGTTTGGATTCGCTATTCGAGATTATTGTTTTCTGAACAATAAAAAAAATGCGGTTCGCATTTATTTGTTTACACGGAAACCTCAGATCAAATAAAAAGTTAAGATGGAACTTTGCGAACAAAGAAGTGAGGTCGGCTAAAACTACGCCTAGCCGTGTACAACACACAATTACACGCAGACACGTATACCGAAACTACGCCTTATCTTGTCAATCGAGCTTTCGATAGCTCGACTGACAAGATAAGGCGTAGTTAACTAATACATATGTGCGTGTAATTGTTGTGTGTTGTACACTGTTAGGCATAGTTTTAGCCAGCCTCACCTCTTTGTTCGCAAAGTTCCATTTTAACTTTTTATTTGATCTGAGACGGAAACTACAAACAACTAACAGTTCATAGACTGGTTACGATGTATTTCCTCGTAAGCAAAAGAAACAAGTTAGTGATATGATTGGAGGATGTCAGTCCCTCAGTACTCTACTCTTCCTCAACTGCCACTCCGGTCACGCGTGAAACGTCTTGCTGCAATCACGGACTCCAAACATTATGACCCCTGTTCGTCTTTAAAACTATTTTTAACTCCGAGGTTACGATTAATTTAATTTGTCAATAATTAAACTTATTAAAACGTTCTTAATCAGCAATCACGTTCATGTAATTATGATACTTATGCTTGCAAAATTTTCAAACCTCCTAGAGCCCTGCCAGCAGCATAGCAGCTCCCAGTAGCATAGACAACGGGAGATATTCCACAAATGAGATGCTAATGAAGGTGAAACTGACTTATAACTGGTAAGAAGTTTTAAAAAGGAAATCACATTATTTATTTATGAACTTTTTGTTAATTTCAGTCACGTAAAAAAGTTCCTTAAAGCGGGCGAGAGGTGGAAAATAGGATGGTAATGTCGAGGCCAGTTTCTTTAATAAGATACACAAGTTATTTTTAAGACAGATCTAAGAGACATAGGTCATTCATTTATTGAGATAATATATAGTTACCGATAAACTATGTTCGGGTTATTTGTAACAACATGTTTACGGTTCAATTTTGGTGCTGTGCAAACGGGCTCATTCAAGTTTTGTGCGCGATCCACCCCGCGACTAAATTAGCGCTACGCGCGGAATTTAATGAGTTTGTTTTATATATAAAATAGAATTAGTTATAAAAGTTTTCGCACTGAGGAAATTGTTTACGCACCTAGAATTTTATTAGGGACTTGTTTACCGGGTAGAGTCGAGTATAAAAAGACTGGAGCTATTTATTTTCCAACCATTAGATGAAGGAACACCTTCGCAGTGTTATATTGTAGTTTTCCTGAGATTCCTGGAAGTTTATAGAAAGGTGAGTCCTGTTTTTGTATACAATACAAGTTTTGTTAGTTCCATATTTATTTTCTTTTATGTGAGTAGATTTTAAGCAAACGAAAAGTTTCTCGAAATTCTCCAGGTGCAATCGCACGTAGGTTATGTAAAGAATCAAAAAAATAATTGATATGACCCCCAGATAGTCATTTCTTGGGAACTCATTCATAATCCAAAACAAATATTAGGCCCATTCATAATTAACTGAATATACAAAAGAAAATATGGGTACCTAGGTAATATTTTTTGTGTTTATTATGAAATTTAACAAGAAAATTCTGAAATTAGATGCCGAGGAATCGAATTTTGCATACGGAACATTTTAACGAATTTTAGAAATTACATTTATAACCTGGTAGCAAGATCCGACCTAAATAAAAAACTTCATAAGCGGCAGAGGCTTATAAAGAATAAACTAGTTATATAATCTAAAGAGGCTGCGTGAAAGCTAGTAAAAAACTATGACATATGACCGGTCATAAGATCATAATCAAGATTAATATTTTGCAAGTTTAGATCCGATAACGACTGCATTATTATGCCATTTCTACCGCAGTAAGATACTCCATCATCTTCTACACTTATGACTGAAATTTCAATTTACTATGGTGACGGGATGAATTGGATGCCTTCCAACCAGACTGGTCTACAAGCGCGTGCAACCGAAAGTAGGGAGAGCGGGGGCTCTGAGACAATTCGGGCTAAAAACTAAATGATTAAACGAACTTACCTATATGTGAACTTCAGTCATCATTATCATGAAATGTGCTTCAATTATCACTGCATGATATCCATGAAATAGTCGGTCCTATATATTATAATGATCATTGGCACACACAGGCTGAATAATATCTAATAATTAATGTAACTTATGGGTGAGGAAATTGCGACGGCAGTAGGTAATGATTCCAAAATTAAACTTCCTGTATCACGGAAGTTTACCAGACTTTAAAAACTTCCTTATATTTTGTTTCAGGTCATCCTAAAAAATGCAAGGCAAATACTTTCTTCTGGTCCTAATGATAACGTTCAGCCAGCACATCGCCACATCGCATATCTTAACATCTAGTTACATGGATGTATCTTTGCCAACATGTATGAGAATACTGACACACACCGTGATGAACGATTTGTGCCCTACATATGGAGACTTCTCTTCCGGTGAGTAAATACCCTTATGTAATGCAAGGGTGATAATCTCAGCTTGTGTAGAAAGATGTGTATTGATGCAATGGACCTAGTTTGTCATTGCAGAATTGCATATGTTAAGTGTCTTCTGTAGATGGTGGCTCAATCTGTTATTAAACATGTAAGTCGCTTCCTTAAGTCTTGATGATAGTTCGGACTGTCGAGATATTATCAATACCCGTATTCACAAATGCAATCAGCGCATGAAGCATTTGATTTTTAGCATTGAGGCACCTATGGGTACTAGTTTTGAAATGTATGTAAATGTATGTGTATTTTCATTTTCACTGTCACTTTTAGGTCTCTTTTTCAGATAACATTTGATTGGAAGATTTTTTTTCACGGTGAACAAACCCGTAGTCTCAGTGCCGGTTAAAATATTTACTATATTGTAAAGAAATTTATTATAATACCCATTATTTCAAAGAACAATCTTTCGCAAAAGTTTGGAAAAATGAAAACTTAGTATGATTTATGATCAATAACTATCATAACAACATCACCTATCTTGTATAATAACTGCTGTATGATAAGTTAATAGCTAGCACCTGCTCAAGTTTATCTCCTTTAATGAATAATGTTGTTTATTAGCAATTAATTAAATTCTAAGAGCTATAAGGTATTCTGTATTGTAGGTCAGTGCCGCGAACAGTATCATAATCTAGATATTGTATGATGAATGACTGACTTGTTATTGCATTGCTGTATGAGATAAGCTTTTATTTACCTACAGGGTGCACGGTAGCTAATGAAGTACTTATTTAAAATTAATTATGATTATTGTGACAGATTAATTCGACTCAAGGACTCTAATGTGTTTTTTGCCAGCTAAGCTACCGAGGTCGAATTGTGTTAATTACAGTGGCGTAGCATGGGTCACTAGCACCCAGTGCGGATCCCGAATTTGCCGCAATTTTATTTTTTAAATGAATAACAGAAAATTTAGGGCATAATAAAACTAAACTGAAAAGTAAACAAATGTTCTCACGTAAAATTCATTGTTGATACTGTATTTTATTCCACAACTAAACCAACATAAGATACTTGATAGCAATGATAGCATACCATTAAAAAACTACAGATGAAACTTGACGAAAAAAACGTAATTTTTTTATTAATATTATTTATTCCGCCGCCGCCTGCCCCCCGAAGACGTAGGGTTGCGAGAAACTTCCCCTTTTTTGAGGTCTGTTAAAAATTTAAGTAGCTGCAAAATACCATACCGTAGCATCTACTATGGTACTACTACGGTTTCGCAGAGACATGATTATGATTTAGTATTTATCATAAGCCTCTAGGTATAAAACAGCCTAGCCTCAAGACATAAAAATAATAAATAATATGTTTTGTTTCCCAGACGAATACAATATGCCGATTCCTAAGGAGCTGATGGTCAGAAAATGGGAACAAAGAGAGAATTTAATTAAGAAATGTTGCACAAAACCATGTTCTTTGTCAGAGTTGCTTTTGGTATGTTAATGTGTTTTATTATTTAATGATTTTAGCGACAAAATATCTAATTCTTATTGCGTATTAACAAGAGTAAGACGTATTAAATTATTGTTTTATGTAATGGGGATATATAGCGAAATGTGAAAAATGAGTATGTACCTACTATATATAATATAGGACGGCATGAAAAAGCCTTTGATGATAGATATATTCAAAATTTGGTGTAATTACGAGAACCTAAACAAGTTTTGTTAAGTCGAATTTTCAATGGAAGCATTATCTGTTAGGAATGTTTTAAAACAAATCAATATTTATATGGTGTTTATTTTACCTACATATTTATAAGCTTTGACTGCAAATGTACCTTCCTATTGCTTGTTAAGATGTTTACCCAAGATAGGTAATACTGCTTTAAATTACATACCCACCAATTTAATATTTATTAGAAATAATTTTAGAAATATTTATAAGAGTAAACTATTATTAAAATGTTTATTAATTGTTGTGAGAAATTACATTATATTAAAATTATAAGTATCCTAACTTGTTTATTTTTGTGTAACCTCAGCATGTGCAAAATAACAGTAACTAGTAAACACGGCTATAGGTGAAACTATACAAATCCAGTTTAAACTGATCTCGCATCGTATAGGCTTCTCATACAATAAGAGGCCAGCGCAAACTGGCTTAGTGCATGTGTAGCTCCATGCGTACAATGGATATTACGGACTATATCTACATAAGCCACGGAAGAGATAAATAAGATTATCTCTTCCGTGACATAAGCTAATTAGTTTCCAACGTGTAATGTAAGTTAGGCATTGAATCGCTTTGAAATAGTCCAGTGAAGACTGGACACGATAAGTATAAAAAATATACAACTAAGTACAGCTAAGATCAATATGCTACCTGTAGTTGCTCCCCGTCGGTGGCGCAGCTGTCAACATCCCTCCATAGGCAAAATTTAGTATAAAAGTAATATAGATAAATACCATTACTACCTGTTACTGATCGTAACTAGGTACTAAGAATGAAAAGGCGCTGTAATAAGTGGAAGTCGCAGTTTATTTTATATCGTTTTACAAAATTGTGTAAACCAGAAAACTTCACTAGTCCAAACTACTGTCAGTACTTTTGAATTTAGAAGACAAAATAAAATCCAAAAAGGTGATGTTAAATAAGTTCGGTTCGTAACACTACCAATATAAAATAATATGCCCATTTGCTTACAAATTGGTGATTTTTAAGTGTTTTGATAATAGAATGACTTTATATTTTAAGCATTCTGCAAAGATAAAACAAAAATAAATACCTACATTTTTATTACTTATCTCTTGTTTTGGTAGCTAACTATAAAAAAAATGTTATCACAACCTTTGATAATGGAGACAGAGCGAGACAACCCAATAACTAGGACTAATTGGTTACAATGCAGATTATTTCATTTCTGTCGAAAAAATATTTCTTATAACTTTCACGCGAAGCCTGTAAGGACCTCCAGTGTATAAGACGAAACATTTTGCAATGTGTTTGTAATTCAATACTTGAAGGGCACAGTCTGAGTTGAAGGGTAAGTAAATGTTTTCTATAAAAACGACCCAACTTTATACTAGTAAATCAAATAATGTATCAGATTACAGATACAGAATCATTTTGACTCATGGGAAACCCAAACAATATAATGAGATATCCTTTTACAAAAACTGTAAGTAATGCAGAAGTAATCTCCGAATTTCGAAACAAGAAATACGCGCGGAAATGTTGTAAATGTATTGTTCTTTCACCTCTCGGGCACGCGGTCACATCGTGAGCGAGAGAGGCGACAACAATGCAACATTGTCGCATTCGCGAGGGACACTTGTCTTGAAGCGCTACCCCGAGCGAAACTCAGTTTTTCTCGGTAATTAAGGACTATTAACTCATTAAACCACATCTAAAAACACATGGATGAAATCGGTAAAGTCGTTCTCAATTGTTCTCAATTTATGGAGTGGTCAAGGAAAATAAGGATTCATTTATATATATAGATAGATAGAAGAATGTTTTATATCAATCTTGTCTCTGGGAATGGGAATTCCCAGCTCGAAGTGTTTTAGTTTATAGATTAGATTTTAGTAGCAGCTGAGAATTCACTTACCAACAAATCACGAAGAGTAGCTTTTTTGCAAAATCATGGTTACAAAGCTACAACATGCAAAATCATGGTTACAAAGCTACAACATTAGTGCGAATGTTTACCCTACATTATTATAATTTACACGTGACCCGGTCACGCGTATGAAAATTATTACGAATATAGTTATTTGTCTAGTTATAGATAATTACGATTGACGGACGTCTTTTATATAAGCAAAAGATAATTTTCCACATTTTATTACACAACATTATCATTTTTACAGGACGCAATAGAATACATAATAATTAAAAAAATGATCATTTTGGAAATATAGAATTAATTGAAAATTGACATCCATTCATTATTTTAACAACGAGACGATGACGAACTGACGACATAGTTTTTTACAACGGTATAATTATTTCGTGTCGCGTATTTCAGCGTAGCTATAGTTCCAGATAATGTATACAGTATTATTGAGAAATTAAAACTTCGTTAACATTTCAATGACTTTATTATTCCATAGTTGAAAAACCTAATATTTACAAAATTATATCCTGGTGCAAAACTTAATTATTTTCACTACACAGCGATACTCAACCAGCAATCTGTCGAGTATCTGGAAAACTGTCTGAAAAACCACGATTAGGTTATTTTTATTCGCAGGCATTCATTTATTTGCTTAGGCATTGCGAAAACGCACGCTTTCACATTGCAATAAATAAAACAAAATATTGCCGCACTGACCCTAAGTCAGTGCAACCAATTTTTGTTTCTATTTTATATTTTTTGTCTTTTGAGATACAATTGGCTCATAGTAGTCTGTGATTTTCTTTCAGCACATCAAAACGACCGAATCCTCTTATTTAACGCGCACTTTTCATATAGCGTCATTTAATTCATTTTGTTATGACGAACACAGTCGAATGCCTTTACTAAATAATTTACCTACAGTCTTATAGTTCGTTACAAAAGCCCTTCCATTTCCCTCATAAACTGCATATAAGCATCGTCCTTGCTCGGCACTTGTTTGGGCACATCAGCCGGTCGATGGATGATACCGGATTTGATACCCGGTTTAGCCTTTTTGTCTTCTCGCTTGACTCGTAACGCTGACGGGACGAATCTCGTGACGTCCGCGGATAAATTCCTTATCTGTGGTTTGGCACTGATTGTTGCACCTGGAACAAACGTTAGAGCAGATAAGATTGGATACCTGTTACAACTATATTTACAACTAGCTTTTGCCCGCGACTTCGTCCGCGTGGAACAGATTTTTCCCAAACCTATGGGAATTTCCCAAAATTTTGTTATAAATTAAAGCCTATATGTTATTCTAATGCATAAACAAGAATACTGTAAAGTTTTATCAAAATTCGTTCAGAAGTTTTTGCGTGAAAGAGTAGCAAACATCCATCTATCCTCACAAACTTTCACATTTTATAATATTAATAGAAATTAGTAGGAAGTAGGACTGTCCAGATTTATTACAAACCGTAGCTTTGTATAGTACCATACCTTATTATTGGTACAGAATGTGTTTAAATTTATTATTATTATTTTTTGTACATTAGTACAATATATATAGGCTCTATGTTCAAAAATATGGCTCGACCGGTGGCTAGGATGGTCACTTTTGTGATTCACGGGCACATATTGACCAGTATCAGCTGACCTTACATTATATAGGTATTCCGTACAATGAGAAGTCAGGTCACTTCTACACGAACGGAGCGACTCGTGAACTGCAGTTTGAAACTGACCTTGTGGTGCGTCCTTCTTGGTGATGAGTTGCGGCGCGGCGCTGAGCACAGAGACGGCGTGGTGCGGGTGCTTGGGGGGCGGGGGCGGGGCCAGCGGGCGCAGCAGGCGCGGCGGGGCGCCGGGCGGCGGGCCCGGGGGCACCAACATACCGCGCACTCCACCTACAACGCACATACAGCTTAGTGTTGAATTTTCAATCGTCGAGTAAGTTAATTGTAGCAAGTGGAAATCTATAGTCTGTGCCTACCCCCATGGGCGACAGGCGTGACAATACGTATGTATGTATGAGTAAGTTAACTTTGGCTGGCTACTTTCAGCAGTGGACTGCAATAGGCTGATATAATGATGATAGGTTTGTGACATCACTAAACCGCTATAGCGCACTCTGCCTAACATAAAATTAAAATTCTTATACTTGAAGCTATAAGAAATATAGTCAACTAGCCCATTTGATAAATTGTTCTATATAAAAATGTGTCATTTGAAAATATGCACTAATGCGGGCTGCATTGACTACACTAAATTGGTGCTAGCCAAACTCATTTTCTTTCGTTCTATCTGTAGTGGCCCTGGGCTCGATTACTAGATAGAGTAATATGTTGTTAGAATTTTCTTAAAAAATTGTAACAGCTTCCACTTTGGGCTTACGTCCAGTTAATGGTTATAGACTACATTGATAGTTTATACCTCGTCGCGTCATCTTGAAATGAATATGCTATTACAGAATTTTCTAGATAATTTTATAGTAACGTTAGACTTACCTGGGCCAGGGGGCCCTGGGGGTGGGCCTGGCGGCCCCGGCGGGGGTCCAGGCGGGCCCAGCCGCATGGGCGGCGCTAGTGGCGCGCGGAGAGGAGGCGGCCGGAGACCTGCGAAATTCAATGTTTGCGTTCATAAAATTAGTATAGATCGAAATAAAAACCTATATTTTACGTATTTTACCCAGCTTGAAGCGCAGAACACACCGCCAGTTAGCGAGCGAGCGAGCGCATCGTTCGCATCGTTTGTATCCCTGACCTACCTTATCTCCGTAGTTCGGGGTGTGAACCAAAGTATGAAGGGGTAAAACAATGCTCGCCCGGCTTGCTCGGTCGCTCGCTAAATAGCGGTGGCCTGCGCTTTATATTGTCGTCGTTTGGGCGGATGCGGTGGCCTCGGTTCCCACAAGAAACATGTCTTTGTATGATTCAGATGTTTGTTCCCAGTCTGTACGTTATGTCGGTTAATTGTTAATTTGTAATGTCTCGTGCCACACAGCGCCGTAGTACCGGGTTGTGTTTGAAAAAATAAAATAAGAGCTTCCTGGGAGATCAATAGTGATTCGACGTAGAAAATTACTACGTAATTATTTTGTTATTAAAGTGAGTAATGTATTAGAAAATTGCTCCTCTATAGATTCATACTTCGAACCTGTAGTAATTTTGAAAATTTACCATATTAATCAAATAAACTACTTTTATCAACAGCTACCCTGATAATTTTCTCAGTCCACCCGTGACCATGGATGCTGTAAAGGATCCGAAACGTCGGGAATTAAATAATATCAATATAACACGATAAAATCCGAAAAAAAAAAGGTGTATTTCAATGTCTAATATTCGCGTAAGTGTTAGAAACCAATACATATTAATCAAAGCTTCCAATTTAACCCTTCAGTAATGCTTACTACTACATATTTCACTTTCTTACCGGGAGGTAGTAGTGGGGGCGGCATCTGTCTCATCTCGGCGCCGGGAGGTTCCAGAGGGAAGTCTGGAGGGACCAGCTGTACCAGCGGAGCGGGGCCCTCGTTGTCACTGTCAGAGTCACTGTCGCGACCGCCACTTCGTTTTAGCGCGCTTAACCTGAGTATACAAAAATAAATAAAAACCAAAGTTGTTGAGTAATTCGAGTATTGTCATGTGATATGGTAAAGTTGCTGAGATCATCTGGGAGAGTCAACCACATTGTAAAATATTATGCCACAATGTCGCGACCCCCTTCTTCGGCTTAGTTTAGGCACCAGTCTCCCACAAATAAACATTGTTCACTGTAATATTTATTTACTCACGAAGAATAAAACTGCCAATTGATAGTGTAGTGTTCCGAATCGCGACTGCTGTGCTAGAGGTCCTGGGTTCGATCCCCAGGTCGAGCAGAGTTATTGGGTTTTTCTATGAAACTCTCAGTAGTAGCTCGGAGTCTGGATTTGTGCCCGGTGAATGGCAATAGGCTCACCCCCTATTACATGGGAACTAAACATACCAGCGAACTGTGGGTGTACATTAAGTACACCTCTGCCTTACCCTTCGGGGAATACAGGCGTGATGGTATGTTATTATGGTATGTTACTTGTTCTACTACTGAAAATTTAAAACATACCTAGCATTCAAATCTGCAGCTCTGTCCCTCTCCCTCTTCCTGTGCACTTCTTCCATCTCTTTCATGAAGTCGTCGATGTTCTGTCCCGATAGCGCCAGCATGCGCTGTTGCAATGACGTAGGTTTCGGCGCCGGAGTCGCGGCAGCTCCCTGCGCGGGCGCACATTCCTCTTCTACGGCCTCACCATCTATGTTCTCTGGAGGGGGCTTCGATTGAGGTTTTGGTGGGGGTGGAGTCTGCAGAACATTATAAATAAATAGAAATTACTATCTTACGCGAATTCGTTCACAATTTTAAATTTGAATCACCATTGGAACACTGGATTTACCGCATAAAGGTAGCATATGAAGGCAAATAAATTAGGTAAGTAAAGAAATGCTATCCCCTTGAAAACTGGTCGGCCACGTTTGCGACCATTTAACCAAGATGAAGTGTTACGAAGCAAGGTAAGTAAAATGAATTTTCATGTATTTATTTCTTGGTTTAGAAACTGCCAACTTCCTAGCGCTACGCCCATAGAGATTTTAAACCATATCTCAGTGACACAAAGGATGTTTCCGAAGAAACACTACACATGGCAGCTCCATTCTGACATGTATTTTATACCACTGTGATATGGTTTAACTTCCCTAGTTGCTCAGATAATAATTATGAACAGTCTGTTCGCTCCGATATATTTGATGGTGACTGTACATACTTCTCCGGGCGGTCCTTCGTCGGGCATATCAGAGAACCGCAAGCTCTTCTTCTCTTTGGACTTCATTTTATGGGCAACTTCCATCAACAGCATCTCGAAGTCGGCCGGCGGCCCTGGTGGCACACCCGGTGGTTCCACTCCGATTGGTCGCTCCTTAAATATAAACAGTATAACATCTGTAAACTTTTGATTACACTTTTGACCGCATTGATAGCAATACTTGTATTTGGGTTTGTTTACACTTTAGTGTACTTACATCAATTGTTTAAAAAAAAATTGTTTTTCTTTATTCCGAATTTAACTCATTGTCTATGAGTAGGCAGTGTCCACCTTTTTCATTCTTACGAATTAACCCAGAACCTCTAGCGTAGCCGTCGCTTTTAGGACTAATGAGGCAGTCTTACAAATCGTCAATAATGAATAGATTAGTGAAATAAATAAAGAAATAATCCACAAGAAAAACAAATATTTTACAAGAAATAAACCTTAACTTACTTTATATACCGAATCTTTTTTTAGTATAGGTTTGACAGCCGCAACAGGATGCACGACATCAACTGGCAGAGGTATTTGTGAGGGGACATTACTGAATATTAAATTGTCTGGAACCTGAAAGCATAGAATTTCTAAAAAAAACAATTATAAATCTTTTGCTCAAAGATCAAAATATTTTTTGCTTGAGTCAAATGAAAATGAAAATTTCTATATACCCTTTGCATACAAACCAAGGGAGACATATACTTAATAAAAAAAACATATTATTATTATAAACTTGGGTTGAGAAGGAGATTAACACACCATCTATAAGCATAAAACCCCATCTCAGCAATTTATCCCTAAACCCAATAAATAATACAAAATCAACTTACTTGTAATGTAGGTAATGGGATATCATCCACTTGAACAGATTGAGCGTGTTTCACAGATTCATAATATGATATTAAATGCGCTCTCCGCTTCTCATATTCCATTTCTTGTCGTTTTAGATCGACCCACTTCTCTGGATCATCTTTGTCCTAGAATAAAATAATTATGGAGATTATTACAAAAACAAGATTATGAGGAGTATATTTAATGGAGGTGCATGAACATAGTATCACACCTATATTCCCCGAAGGGTTGGGTTTCCTGAATGTACATCCACAGTTCACCTATATGTTTCAAGTCCCATGTAATAGAGAGTGAGCCTATTAACACGGAGCTGCTATTGAGAATGTCATAGAAAAACACAATAACACTTTGGTAATCAAACGCAAGACCTCCAGCGTAGCAGTCACGCTTAGGATCACTCATCTAATGAGGCAGTATGACCAGGATCAAGAAGTGACCAGAGTAATCAAGAGGATCATTAAAACAGCCTAATATAAGAAGCTTGCGATAGAAGCAATTTAAAAAATAATAATAGAATAGTGTTAATTTGACTTTGAATCACTTATATCTATTCAATATCAATAGGCAGCCATTGCATCTAGAGTTGCCAGGCCTAAAAATAGAAAAACGTCACAAATTGAAGTAGGTTTTTTACTTACATACATCTTGAGAACTCGATCAAAGGTTTCTCTTAACTTTTTCCTCTTCTCTTTCAAAACTTTCTCATTTAGAGGTGATGGTTGTAATACATTGTATTCTGAATAGAAAAATAAAAATACTTACAGTTATACAACACATTATCATACCATGTAAGGTCACGGTTCATTAAAAGTAAATATTTAAAAAAATATGTATGAAATTATGACATAATATTGTAATCACTGACAGAATCTTTACTTAATATGTACAGTAGACAGTGTACAGGGATGACTTTTAATAAAAACAAATAAATAATACAAAATGCTAAAAAAAATGTGTGTTTAAAACATATTAAATACATCAGTGGTTTTCACTATAATGTCCAAAATGAGAGAAGAATAGAAATTTACAATAAAATCTTTCCATCTCTTTCACACAACAAATTAAATTAGGTATGAGTTTTCATCACTACATATTATTAAAAAAAGTCCTCCGCCATGTCTGTCTATTTGTCTGTATATTCGCAATACAGTCAAAAACGACTGCACTGATTTTCTTGATATTTTCCCCAATGGATAGCGTGGTTCTCAAGATTTATACGTACATAATACATATGTATTATAGTACAGAAAATTCGAGAAACCATGTGGGTGAAGCCATGGGCGAAAAGCAAGTATAGTATATATCACCCACCCATTTCATCAATTTTCTGCAACTCATCTAAGATCTGTGTGGGATCTTTCATCTTAAGTACTGCAGCTCTCACCATCTGGCGTTGCCTTTTATTTTTCTTCAATTCTTTTTTTCTTGCCTCCTTTCCTGTTAAGTAGAAATCTCATTAATCCTTTCAAATCAATTTTAAAATGGTTTATTTGTCATAAATAAAATGGGCTTTTTCTAAAATTCTTTAATCTTTATTATTTTAATGTCATTTTATGTAGATAGTATCCAGTTTAGGTAGAATATACTGAATGATTGTTTTAGAAAAAAGGATTTATCATTCTTGATTTCAAATAGACTCAATGTTTTTTACAATTTATTTGTTCTTAAGTTGATCTTATTTGATATGTAATAGTGTTATAATATCTTGTATAAATTATACATAATTTTACTTGGTAATATTACCAAGTTTTATAACCATTGCAAAGCCAAACATAAATAGTTAGTAAATATGAATAGCTTGCCTACTCACACTGCCATAAAATAGGCAGGTATTGAATTATAAAAGACATTTAATCAAAGTAGGTTGTATATATATTCTTGGATTTTTTTAGTCATAGTAGTCCAGACCAAAGCTGTCTTATAGTTTTCTGTTAGCAAGCAAATTGAAGATTTAGTTGCTAGCCCTTGATAGACAATATCCAGGCCGGTATACATTTTAAACTTGATAGACAATATCCAAGCCTGTATACATTTTAAACTTGATAGACAATATCCAGGCCGGTATACATTTTAAACTTGATAGACAATATTCACAAAGAACTGAATTTTCTAATTAAAGAAAATTTCTAGTGAAAGAAAAATTCGATCTAAGGCAGGGTTTGAACCTGCGTCTCTCTGGTTAAGTACACCAGACGCTTTGCCAACTAAGCTACCGAGACCACTGCCTGTGATGTCGAATTTCTCTTCCACATTCTACGTCTTGAGGCGACGTCAGCACCATCTATTGGAGACATTACTATGTCTTTCAACCAACACGACTGCCTTTACAGGTAGTTCAATGTCGAACGATGTTGCGATAGACAATATCCAGGCCGGTATACATTTTAAACCATTAGACAATTGTAGACTAGTAAATCATTCTAAGGAGTGAAGACTTTTATCAAATGGATTCAAAATGCAACAACCCATCTCAAAACATTAAGAATCTTTTATGGATGAGACCAGCACCTGGCGTGCCTTATTACGACAAAAATATATTGATCTGCTGAAATGAAAATCCTCTTTGCGGTAGTTATTACATTATAGACTGAAATTTTATTAAAATACCGGAATGTATAGTTTAACTTCCAGTTGATATTACGTTTCACAGATGAGCCCAATGATAACACTTGACAGAAATTATGAGTACAGCTCAACGTTAGCATATTAAAAATAATAAAAGCATCTCCACGAACCTAAGAAAAATATAAAAATAATTTATAACCAATACTCACTTGCTTGATCAGTAGGATTCATATATTTACCACTTTTAGTGGTATTTATTGACCGGCGCCCCATTTTTGTTGTTTTATGTTATACTGAGGGTTAAGCTTATATTTATTTTCTCTTATATTTGTTGGAACGACTTATAAAACGAAACAAACCCAGCAATTTCGCCACCAACCAAATCAAAAGCAAAAACGCTTCGATATTTTGACGTTGACATAAGGCTGAAGTTTAGGTTTTTTTTATTTCTGGAATGGATACATGGCCTTAGATCCCATTTATTTGGCAAAACCTCACGGGGTGCATTGCCAGTCCATCAATTTAATTGCCCCTACTACTTCCATAATATTCTGAAATTAAATTGCTTTATTATTCTAATGGTCCTAAGCGTGACTGCTATGCTATAGAAGTCCTGGGTTTGATCCCCAGGTTGAGCAAAGTGTTATTAGGTTTTTCTATTAAATTCCCAGTAGCAGCTCGGAGTCTGATTTGTGCCCGGTTAATGGCAATAGGCTCGCCCTCTATTACATGGGACCTAAACATACCAGCGAAATGTGGGTGTACATTTGTCTAACCCTTCGGGGAATACAGGCGTGATGGTATGTTATCAACTTCAGATTTCAACCACAATAATACCGCATCATCATTACAAAAATAATATGAGAATAGACACTACGTACACACGGCTAACTGTCAACAATACTATTCCAGTTCATTAGCTGATCTCGCATTTATAGGCTTTCCATACAATAACAGGCCAGCATAAACTGGATTTATATAGCTCAACTTTAGCCGGGTGTACGTTCACACGGCTACGCATCAAGCTATATAAAACCAGTTTAGACTGACCTCCTATTGTAAAGATTTTTCGCACAATTCAAGGCCAGCCTATACTGGTTATGTATAGCTTGATGTGTAGCGGTGCGTACTATCCTATACTTCAGTAATTTAAAGCAGAATCCTCTATTTCACACTACTATCTGCTACGAAAATGGTTTTTAAGCAAAAGTTATAATACTCAGTAATGAATAAGTTAATCGCAATTTCTTGAACCTAGAAGTGTTGTAAAAGTATTTGTGAAAAACCAAAAAATAAATGAATTTGGCTCCCAAGGAGAGAACCCGCCTTAAAATCCATATAAAAAAAAAACAGAAACTACGGGACAAATCTGTGTATAAAATTATAATATTATGTATTTATATACTCTCATAAATTACACTTAATTTATGAGAACCTACACCTTTTTTCCTTTTGCTGGCTAAAAAATTCTCACGGACGACTTGACTATCGATTACAAATAAACACAGTCAATTTAATTGTTATTCAATTATTTGTACGTACAGTCGCCATGATATTTTATGGTAACCTGATGTTCTGGCGACCTTGGCGATACTTGTATTGTAATTATTTGTACACGCTTTAAAAAATAACACCAACACCCAAAGTTTGTGGGATATCCTTTAACTTGGCAACCCTAATTTTTACATTGATGTTTATAATAATAAGTAATAAAGCTCGACGGTGGTCTTTAGCGAGTCGCCGTCTCAACGTGACACTGGCAGAATAGCCGCAATCGGCTCAATTGCCACAAAAAAAAAAAAAATATCAGCTAACTTACTTGTTTTAATTTTTTTTTTAAATCGTGTTAATGTTCCAATTATTAATTTAAAAAAATATTTATTACTACTTATTTTTATTGTTCATTACAAAAGTCATTAATGGGTCGGGAACTCGGGACCATAGAGCAACGTAACGACACACACACACACACACATAGGGGCACAGTCAAAAGGCACAGTATTAAACATAACATAACTAACATACCATCACGCCTATATTCCCCGAAGGGCTACGAATAAATATTATTTATTCGTAGCCGAAGGGTTAAGCAGAGGTGTACTTAATGTACACCCACAGTTCGCCGGTATGTTTAGGTCCCATATAATAGGGGGCGAGCCTATTGCCATTCACCGGGCACAAACCCAGACTCCGAGCTGCTACTGAGAATTTCATAGAAAAACCCAAATAACACTTTGCTCGACCTGGGGATCGAACCCAAGACCTCTAGCGTAGCAGTCGCGATTGGACTAGACTAACGAATAATTATGTCTAATTAATACTATGATAGAGGGCTCTTACAAGTGGCTATGAACTAATAACTATTACCTACCAAAATTATACCTAAAAAGAAAAAAAAACGATTGGGGCCAGGTCCAGGCAGGTCCACCCCTTGCAAAATACAAGCGTTACAGTACAGCAGTATCTGCAAAAGACTATGTTGTAACTGACTAACTTCAAGACGAGAGTGAATAGGTTTCTTCTAGGCAAGCGCGCTCCATCGTAGACCACTTCGTTGCTTAACATCAGGCAATTTGTGGTCAAGCGCAAGAGCGCAAAAATCTTATACCCACTTGAGAAGGTTTTTTTTAAATAAAAGGTTTCTTAAGTTTATGGGCGTACATTCGCGAGTCGCGACTGATTACCCCTAGCTTATCGTTTAAGGATTCAGTAGTGATACCACTTTACCATTCCTTATGGTATGAAAACTATGAAATCACGACGTTATCCTCTGGTGTAGTAACTACCACTTGCTATTAACCCTTTGTGGAATACAGACATGGTGGTATGTTATGAGGCCGAAATAATAGTTTTTGCTTGGTGTCTATAATATGGGACTTGAAGGGTTAAGATAGTGTTGGTGTTGTTTGTTTGACCCTTTGAAAACAAACACCTTTATTTAAGAACCCCATCAAAAGCAGGTATCAGGGTACCTACAGTTCAATGATCAAAAGACTACGCTTGTAAACATCGCCTGTCGTGATTTGTCGTGAACGTCCACTGTCGTACACACGGCTACAAATCCAGTATAAGCTGATCTCGATTTGTATAGGCTTCCCACATAATAGGAGACCAGCACAAACTGGTTTAGTATAGCTTGATGTGTAGCCGTGCGTAGGTACGTACCTTCCACAGAGGTCGTAGGTACCGCAAAGCTGGACTATTCAGGTTATTCTAGGATGCCACAAAAGAGCATACCTACCTATAATAGGTCCTTATAACTTGTACCGTACATAGGACAACGGATCAAAAAGTAAATTTATTTTTTATTTGCAGTAGGTAGGTAGTTTGAGCAATAAATGTCTTTGTCATAATATAAAAGAAATTACCTACCTACCTAGTTAAGTTACAATCCATTTTTATAATAAATGAAATTACCATTAGCCAATACAAAACAGGGCTGGAAAACGGCGTACTTATGCACCTAGATCACTAACATTATATCCATTCACATTACCGTCCATGAATGATAGATACCTACCTAGCTGTCAGTATCTATTAAATAGGTACAAATGTTTGAAAAATTATACGTGCATTTTTTATTAGGTACCTACCTACCACTGCTCTCTGCCTGACTCACTATAACCGTAATGACATAAGTAGTTCTACGTTACGGGTTCACCGTAACGTACATACGTACCTTCCTACCTAGTTCTACGAAGAGTAATTTATAGACAGTCTCGCATTATCTAGATGCCTACCCAGTATTTACACGTATTTACGCGAGACGGCGCTTGCTTGTATTCGCGTCGCATGATTGCATCACGTACCTACTACGCTATACACGCACACAAATGGATTTTACGAGTATCCACTACCATCCACTACACACTGGTTTCATTCATATATCGAAACTAGACATCTCTTTCTATCTCATTCATGCTAACCAAACGTAAATGCGTGTGAATGCAATGGCATTCTTCACCTACGAAATGGCGTTTGTTGAACCGATCCGCCGCGCGTCGGTCGAAGTCTCGCTCGCTCCCTCGCGCAGTGGCAAAGAACGCGTTCGTTCGAGTCGTTCGACTTTCGAGGGGCGACGTACGCTAGCGTGTATGTCTTCATTATTGATGCAAAAGTTCCACGATGGTAGATCATAACCAGAAATTGTTACAGGAGTTGCAAAAGAAAAGTGGAAATAATGTTTGTGCCGATTGTGGAAATCCGGGTATGTTGTTATTAGTGATTCTTAACAATTTTTGTGATAGTGTTTTCCTTGTGCGTGGTATTTTCATGGGGTGGTGAATAGGCGGGGGGCGTAAATGCGTCCATGCTTTGGAGTTCAGTGACCTCGACGTAAAATGCATTCAATGAAAACAAATCATCGACCACGACCAGCGCATTTTACTATGATTCAAAACATGGATTTTTTTGAGACAGTAGTAAGGATCTAAGGATACATCAGTGATGTTTGTGTTATTAATATTAAATAAATAACAGTATGAAATGTATAGAAGATAGGTATGTCTCAATGCTATTTCATGTGACCAGTTGACTTCTTGCAACATTCAGTGCAGAATACGTCTAATAAAAATATATCTCCTTGGTAATTACTTACCTACTACCTATTTTAATTGAAGAATTGTTTGTTGTCAATAAACTATTCAATGACAAGAAATCTTAACATGCGTAGAGTCTACGCGTAGCAGACTTTAGATTTGTGTGCCAGTAGGTACCTAGTAGGTAATTATTTTACAGAATTACATTCTATGATAATTAGCAAAAAATTAAATAACAGCTTTCGTTCACGTTTCTGTTCTTAAAAACATATAATATTCACATGCCTTTTAGTTATACATACCTACGTAAGTATTATTTATGTATATTTACCAGCACATAAGTAGAGAAGCTGCTGAATGAGTCATATTCTACCATGGGTAGTTACCTACATAGAGTACATCTTTGACACACAAGGTTAGAACGTAATTTCTCCTATTTATGCAAGGTTTTCATAAACAAGGATTTCTAATTTCATTTACTTGTCATTACGTAGGTACTGTGTTACCTTTAAAGAAATCTAACCTAAGAAATTAGGATGTGAACGTTCGTGGTCGTGTGTGTGACCTAATTTTATATTTCAATGTCTGTCTGTGTCTATACTGCGCGGCGTATGTCTGTACCCCTGTTATTCGACTTCGTAAACGCGCTGGGATCGTATAGGATTTGAGTCGTATAGAAACAAAGGCGGCAATCTGTCAAATTTGTATATTTTTTTAAATATATTGTAATGCTATTTCCCAGGCAACATAGAAAAAACCGTATAGAAACAAAGGCGGCAATCTGTCAAATTTGTATTTTTTTTAATATATTGTAATGCTATTTCCCAGGCAGGAAATAGCATTACAATATATTAAAAACTAAAATTCTAATTTGACAGATTGCCGTCTTTGCTTTTATACGACTCATTAACAAACGCAAAACTGAATATATGTACGTATAGGTACTCTTATAAGTGGGAATGACGACTATACATATACCTACATATAAATACCTATCTAAAATGGTTTATTATTTTTTACTTACAACTGAATATACCTAGGTACCTAGGAAGTTTTTAAATCATCGGCATTAAAAACGTACACGCTTTCAGCTGCGCCTGCGCATTCTTTTGTACGAACCTGATAATGTAGATACCTACCTAGTCGATACGAGCCCAATATAAAGAAATAGCCCTATAAAGAGAAAAATATTCAAAACATTAAAATTAAATATACTAGTACATATAGGTACCTAATTGATAATAGATATAATGAAACCAAACTAAATTATCTTATTATTAACTAGAAAAAAAATAAGCAATCTATTTCAATTTGGATCGGAAGCAGCGTGATCTGCAAGAAGGGGCACCATTCCATATTTTCAATGGACAGGCTTTAATTAAGACCGGTTTTAGGAGAATTATAACGAATGAAGGGGATATCAAATTATGGTTGACGACATAATGCGACCACATGGGTGGTGTAGAACTGGTGAAACTAAACAAGTAGGTACTTACCTACCTATCTAAATAATAATAATAATTTAAGCATTGATTATTGCTTACAATATTGTAAATATTATTGTTTTGAACCTGAATGTGTTGTTTTCTAATTATGTAGCTGTTGATAATATGCGCCCTCGAAGTGTTTAAACATTTTGACTCAGATTAATTATTTGTTTATTTTCAACTATAAATACTTAATACTTATTGAAGTAATAATAGGTACCTACTAGACAAGATAATAACTTATAATGCTTAAATTTGAAAACATATTGTATTATTCAGGTAAGTAATCTAGCTATAACCTTGATTGATTAATGAGCGTTCACTCGTTGAGACGAATCTATAGGCTGTATTATTATTATTTTTCTAGCTCATTTCGTCCCAATGCTGGGCAAAAGCCTCCCTTCCCTCTTTCCAAGACGACCGATCCGAAGTTTTGTCGACCCGACAGGCTTTAAATAGGTTATATACCCACCTATATAATATAATTAGTTCAAAATGCATTTCCCTCCCTCCGGGATGGATAACCTATGAACTTTTTTTTCGGCAAGTTTTCGATACCTATCTTTATACTTACAGTAAATAGGTGCTAAATTTGATTTCAGCTATTAAAACGGTGGTAATTTGTACCTATATCTAACAGGTATCCCTAGTCTTGTGTCATAGCATTATGTTATTTACGACTGGCGCAGAGGCCGAATCACCGAATGTCGATGTGTGCGTGCGACTGCGTGACGTCGTGTCGGTGTGTTGTTGTGTATGCTTATAAACACGGATGTGGTGCGAAACGAAAATGTGGAAACGCCTATTTCCACAAAAAGAGCTTTTCAACATTTGAATGGAAAGTTAAGTTTTGTTGCGCCCACGCTGGCCAACTTTGCGGGGACCAAGTTCTATTTAAAGTTCGACCATCGCGAAGTACGTTTTTAGTGATTGGGACTTCGCAGTACTTACACGACACGTAATCAATTCATTCATAGGTGAACACGCACACATCTATTAGCTTCGCAGAACAAAATAGGTTATTAGAAATCTTTTCGCATTGTAACGGGTACGTCACATAGGTACCTACTACCTATACCGACCTACTGTATGCAAAATCTAGAGAGGTTTCGCGTCACTGACGGATACATAATGGTATTGTTATGCACAAAGTCTACGTCATTCAGGCTAGGTAGGTACCTACCTATATAATCTATGGTGTGACGATTTGCGGAATTCTTATCAAATCGGCACTTACGTAGGTATATTGTTTTGATAACGAAAAAATACATGTTCTAGTAAATAGATCGCTAATTTCACCAACATGGTGTAAATATTTTTCACTTTGATATTTTGTCTGCGGGTTTATTTGAAATAGTTTTATAGAATATAATTGTAGAACTGCCTTTTTAGTCTAGCTACGTTAGAAGTCCTTAATTTGATTTCCAGGACCTGAAGCTACACAGCTTCACTACAGAAATGATGTGTCGTCGTACCTACGTAGTTGAGAATCTGAAATTTGCCAAGAACAAAACAAAATAACGCTTAAAAGGCAAATCGATTTTGATTAGAAAATACTAGGTTTGCGCAGTCAATGGGTTAACATAACTATAGTACTTGTTTGTTTACCTATAAGAACTGTGACAGTGAAAGTCATTCACCCGTGCAATAGTTTAGAACTAAAGTGTGACGCTCATAGCCAAACAAACAGAGAAACAATATGAAACTGTGCTGTTCCTACGTAGGTGTATCGATTTAAATATATTATTTACAGAGATACACATTATTGCACATAACAACACCATTACGTCTCTATTCCCGGAAGGGTTCAGGAGAAGTGTTCTACTTAATATGTAATAAAAAATCCAAAGCAGATAAATATAGGCCAAAACTGAACTATTGTGATTAGAACAGACTAGAACATCTCCAGCTCCTGACTGAAAGGGCCACTGACTGTCGTTCGTGACGAGTAAAAATAAAATACTCATACCATCACTCCTGTATTCCCCGAAGGGTTAGGCAGAGGTGTACTAATGTACACTCACATTTCGCCTGGTCCCATGTAATAGGGGGCGAGCCTATTGCCATTAACCGGGCACAAATCCAGACTCCGAGCTGCTACTGAGAATTTCATAGAAAAACCCAAATAACACTTTGCTCGACCTGGGGATCGAACCCAGGACCTCTAGCGTAGCAGTCGCGCTTAGGACCACTAGACTAATGAGACAGTCTTGAAATTATTATATTTACATAAATACATGTATTAACCAAAGTTCGTCCTCAGGAAAACTGGTTGCATGATTTGTATGAAACTGAAAGTCATGCAAAAATTTTACTTGTCCATTTAATTCCTAGTTAATTACCTTATTTAATTTACATGAGTACCATGTAATTGGATCACTTTATAATTAAGAAAGGCTCACTTTATCCGCAAAATCATCGGGTCATTAAAAAATGCATTTAAATAAATGTTTACATTAAGACGTAATAATAAATTTATGTAGGTAATATCTTATCTGCACTTGTATTATCTTGTTATTAGTAGGTATAAGTATTATTTTTGTGGCTGTTAATACTCTGATATAATTCCGGATGAAGTAGATCTTTTTTGCAAAAAGAGTGGTGGATATGGTATAATGGTGTTTTCTTAGCTATAATTCAAGAACACTGCTAAGCCGTTTCAGAACCATCTTCTCTTTTCTAGTTGATGAAGGGATGTGACCAATTTCCGCAGATGTAATCGTTTCATTTGATACCCTGTTACTTCAATAAATAGATATTGCAAAAAAATTAACCATACTGATACTGTGAGGGTCTTCTAAATTTTTATTTGTTATTTGTTTCAGATCCTGACTGGGCGTCATACAACTTGGGTATATTCATATGCATGCGATGCGCTAGTATCCATCGCGGCATGGGCGCACATATAAGCAAAGTAAAGCACTTGAAGCTGGACCGCTGGGAGGACTCTCAGGTGCAAAGAATGAAGGAGGTTGGTAACAACGCAGCCAAGAATAAATACGAAGAAAGAGTGCCACCGTGTTACAGAAAACCCAATAAAAATGACCCACAGTAAGTAATATATCTGCCTAGATTTCCCCGACAATGTTCGGGGGACTAAAATAGCCACTTTTGGTGAATCTAAAAGTGATTCGCAGATTAGAAGCTGTACTTACAGTCCTCGGTTTGTAATAAATAAGGTGGAAGGTGTGTAATAAATAAGGCTGGCGTTGCCGTCGTAACTTCTAGAATCAGTAGTCTCGAATAGACGTTCCTATGTTCCTATTGTTTCTGATTTAGGGGATTTCTTACTGAAATGTAACTACATAATTTATTATTACCGATTTCCGAGAATACCTACTTACTTACGTATTACATGTTCCTATTCTTATTTGATTTTTCATATAATGGGTATATCCAAATGTTATCAAAGCCTTTTTCCGATTCCGCTTTAAAAAGTTAACAAACGATGATAGGTGCATTTTATCATGCTTATAACATATTATATGTTATAAGCATATTATTATAATATCATACAAAGTTAAATTTCATGTAAACAGTAATAATAAGTTTACAAACTTATTTTTTTTAATTGAGAACAAATTGATTTGATGACGTGTACGGCAATTTATGGAAAATTTTGGTATCCGGCCGAATATTGACACACTATCCGGAATCCGGGCGGATAGTTAAATTATCTAAGCTGAAAAGGCAAGATACTGGATAGCTACCGAATATCCGGATTATTGTAGTTTTTCTATGTAGTTATGTATTGTGTAGTGTCTAGAATGTATATGTTTGTGTTTTACGTGTTTTCTTCAACAACCACACAGATAAATAACAAAATGAAAAAACAATAATGCATCAAATCTTTGAGTTTAGTTTTAACTTTTGTTTTTTTTTAGTACGAAATAATGGTGATGGTGATACATCAAAATATCATCACGCCTGTATTCCCCGAAAGCTTAGGACCACTAGACTAATGAGGTATCAGTCAGTGATGGTGATAATATTCACAATTTTGAACGGTTATAACTCTGAAAAGGATAGGTTTTTTTTTCATAGGATATTTATTTATATAAATATTCATCCATTTCAGCAGGTGTCCCGTTATCATCGACACCCTGTATAATCAATTCCAACTGATTCTTTGTATTAAGTCTAGAAGGATACTGATTGCGGTTTTGTTATTAATAGTCCAATGGCTGAACACTGACATGCTAACTACTAAGTACCTACTTATGTGTTGCAAAATTAAGTATTAACATTGATGACATATTTTGCTTTAATTAACTGTTTAAACGCCACAAGAATTACTCATAAAAGTAATTAGGAATTTCCATTCTAGTTATTAGTTGGATCATGGACTATCACAGGGTTATTGTTTGTTCTATGACTTTTTACAAAGGATGATACATTTACCAAAAACTCACTTCCAAAAGTTAGTTGTTCTAAGTTTCTAAAATATTTTGATAAATAATACTTGTCTTGTATTGCGGAACTTACTGGCGTTCTTTAAGTCTTCAAACATGCACGTTTACTTTAGGCAATCCAGCAAATGAAGCTTGTCCTGGACCTGGTCAGGCATATTTTCCTGGGTTGAATACCTACGTCTATAGTTTCTGCCATTCTGTTCTCGGAATACAGACGTTATAACGTTTTGTTCTCTACTAAGCCCACACAATATTAAACCTTTATCAATAATATCAAAAATTGACCTACATAGCTTTATCTTTCTCCCATAACATAAAAAGCTGGCCGGAAATAAATCGTTTACAAGATAGTTACATTTTTTTTTAATTTTTTTGTATAAGTATGTATTACATTTTTGTTTCTGGTATAAATAAAAAGCTGGCATTATTTTTATTACAAAATGAATATTTCGTTATGTCATACTATATTTTCCTTAAATAAATAATAACTTTGAGTAATGTAGTGAGTAGATGAGTAATGTTTATATAATCAATAAATTTACGGCCATTATAAAACGGTTTACCTGTTTATTTATTTCAGAGTACTAATAGAACAGTGGATCCGTGCAAAATATGAACGCGAAGAATTTTGCCATCCTGAGCGTCAAAGTTACCTCTCAGGCACAATGGAGGGGTTCCTCATGAAGCGTGGCAAAGAGGACAGCCGTTACCAAATGAGGAAATTCGTCTTAAGCGAGAATGAGGACACCCTTAAGTGAGTCAAAAAGTATCGTTAACTGAACATAATGACACAATAACATTTGGTCGTTGGCCGCATTCGAACATCGATTCGCTGAAGCACTTAACCCTGCTCGTGCTAACGCGGTTGTTCGCATTCGCTGGCGTCAAATAAGGACGCGACATGCACACATTGGATTGCGTTACGTGTATTCTAGTTGTTGACAGAATGCGGTCATAATGACCAAGTGCAATCACCATGTTTACTATGAAAGCTTTATGTGGAAGATAACCCGTTGCGTAGCATTTGTCACTAATGTGATCGTCGTTGACGATACCTACAAACACCATTCGTACGTTTAAGTATATAACTGTGCCTTTCAATTAATCTATATTCCTATAAAATTAAATATTTGTCACTCATCAGCTTACACATTGGCTTATTATCATGGTCAAAATATTATCATCATCATTACATTCTTATACATCAGGTCATTACAACTTTTAATATCATCTCCCGTAATCATTGAACGGTAGACGAACATTTATTTTAAAGTAGGCTATTTTTAATTTACCGTATTCTGTCTTTTTCGGAATAACGTGCAGTTATACCTATCAAAACAGGAAAATAAACGTTCATGTAGTCGTTCAGCACAATTAGGTTCGTACTTACAGGATATACACAACTTACTAAATCATATTTAGATATTAATAGGTGTTTAAGTACATTTAATATCAGGCTTCAACTATCTAGTGTCAAATCCATTGAAGTTTTTGTTGTAAAAGAAACACGGTTTCGACTCTTTTCATATTTTCTCTTAGTAATATAGCAATTACTTTTTTATTATCTAGACTTATATACTCAGCATGTAGCAGATAAAAGTTAACTAAATAGCATTGTGTAGTACCTACTCTTCATAAATAGATTTGTCTTTAATGACGTAAAACATAATTACACAGCGATAAAATAATAGGTTATTTTTGTATTTGTTATGTACAGTGTGTAATAATAACACATTGTACATAACAAGTACAGAAAGAACTTATTATTTTATGCACATATTACATATCAAACATATTAAAACTGTCACTGGTTGATGAAATAGTAAAACAAAATGTCCCAATTGGGTGACGGCACACTTCGTGTTTATCTTTAGATTGACGATAAAAGATAAAAATCAGTTTCGTAGAAAAATAGTGGGTAAATTTGTGACGTACTTATACCACATGAAAAGTTCCACACCTCTTATTGCAATCCTACGTCAAGACTTAACCAAATATTGACCTACTACGTAATTATGAACTCATCAAATTGTTAGCTACGGTGACTGCTCTGCCACATTTTCACACTCCTGATATAATTTCCAAATCAAACACTTCATTTGTTATGAATTTAACACAGCTTGAAGATTGTGTGACGTAGCAAACATTTAGCTATGCTTAATTTAGTGGACAGTTACTAAGTCATGATCAGACTACACGTCACTGAACATTGACATTGTGATTATATAGACATCCTTCACCTTGTTTTATTAGGTAATTCTACGTCGCTGTGTTGTTTGACAGCGTCCGGGCGTCCGTGTACTTATACAATTTGTATATAACATAATGATAATCAATTAGGGCTATAGTATAATAATTGGGCGAAGATAATTTAAAACAGCACGTCGTGACTGTATTTCAATGATTTGGTAATACTTTCCACATAGATTTTCCGATACAACAAGGAAAGTAGATAAAGCGTATGTGTACAATATTTATTTAATTTGGTCATATAATGTGATAAACACTTAGTCATACAGACTTTATACCTATAATCGTGTAATTTACCTTGTTACTCGGTTTTTATATGCTGACATATCGCATTCCTTCACTACAATCAACAGTGGGAAGGTAAATTCCCTGACGCTTGTTTACACTTTCAAAATTTTAACTTTAATAAATATGTACATGTACATTTAAATACCGAAATACTTGACACGTATTGAATAACAAGTATGTAATATAGTTAGTTTAATAAAATTAAATATCGCAACAGAATTAAAATTTTCGGTTCAGTCGTCAAAATTAATGGTCTCGACTGATGTCGCTCGTTCTTTATAATCATGAAGCTAGGTAGTGGTTTCGAAGTAGTTTAGCTTAAACATATTCGGACTGGTTCTTAGGTATCATCCCGCTACTGACGGCTGTGGCCGTACTACTGGTTGTCTCGATCGGTTAATCGATCGTCTCCGCGTCAAAAACTTTGGTCCTTTGAGGTAAGAACGAAAGTGGAATTTACGAGAATTCACTTATTCAAAAACTAACATTAGTCTCGAACGTAGTAAGACTTGATAAACAAACGTCATTCATTGTCACACCATATCAAGACCATTTTCATATGCAGAATCACATCGTTACCATGTATGTCGCATGTAGTATGTCCTAATTTTTATGGTTGGGGATGCTGTAGTAATACAGTGACAAAAATAAAGCATGTATTTTCTATGGAATTATGATAAGTCTATATGCGCCAATAATATTAGTATGTATTTGGTTTAATTATTAAATGTACGAGTATATTGCCTGCTGTCTGTGTCAATAACTGTGTGCTTGTTGCAAAATTTCCGTTCGTGATTTTTCCGTCAAGTTCTTTGTTTCGTCGCCGAAAGTATTCGGCTTTAGCAGTCACAGGGTTAAAAATGAATAGTTGAGGCGAGAATATATTCGGCTTATTATTAATTTAAGTACAAAGATAATATTTGACGTAAATTCTTATATTTTCAGACAAAAGTGGGTTAGACGTAGTTTTATCGTAAATGTCCTATCTGTCAACTTAATTAGCCTAAGGGCTAAGGTGGCCCTAAAATATATTGTGGAAGCAAACGTCACGCAATACAACGTTAGGCAGTCACAAAGTTCAGCAAGTTGATTAGCCGATGGCGTTAAGCCGTAAAAAAATATAGTTAAGCTAGGCTTTCTGCGGTCAGGATATGGATGGGTGATCCTTTTTAACTTATTGAGATTCTTCCGTACATGATACGACCTGGGCCTCAATTCTTCCAAGAAATTGCAAAAATCTCATTCAACATAACATACCATCACGTCTGTATTCCCCGAAGGGTGAGGCAGAGGTGTAGGTACTTATTTAATGTACACCCACAGTTCGCCGGTAGGTATGTTTAGGTCCCATGTGATAGGGGGCAACCCTATTGCTATTAACAAATTCAAACTTCTAACTTCTGAGAATATAATAGAAAAACCAAATAACACTTTGCTCGACCTGGGAATGGAACCTAAGACCCCTAGTATAGCAGTCGCGTGTGCAGGACCACTAAGTACACTATTTAGCTATTCAATGACTTCGGAATAGTTAATTTTAGACAGTTTAGTCTACCAAATCTATCAGTTCTTATGTCACTTCTTGCCATTATTGGACGACCATTCTTATACCATTGAAATAGCAGATTATAGGCCCCTGCACACATGACAATGGTCAGAAGCCAAAAAAACCTGATAACCCTACCTAACCCAACACAAGTACCCTCGAATATTGGTAGTGCCGAAATTGGGATGCGTAGATCTGGCGGTAGTTGTTCCTTTTAAAATACTGCTATCATAATGAAGCCAACCCAAAAATAGTTGAGAATAATCTGGAATGATGATGACTCAATGTTTTTTTGTCAATAGTTACGGTTTTTGCTGCTTAGAATAGGTAGGATGTAATGAACTATGCATGCCCAATGTATTCTCGCCTTAAGATTTTATGTTTATTGACCGAGGGATGGAAATATTTATGTTTTTAAAACAACAACTACCCTTAAAACCTTGTTTTGTCTGATTCTGGACAGTTTGCACGTTTTATGTTTAAAAATGGACACCTATCTTTTTGTATTTTTTAGGCATTTTCCATGCAAAGATTATTAAGTTATTTTAGTGAAGGAAAAATACGACCGCGGGCAGGATTCGAACCTGGTTCGTAAATTAAAAATGTGAAGGCAAATTTCGACATGGCGGGTGGGAGTCGCGGTGGCTTAGCGGTGGCTTAGCGGTCATAGCGTCTGGTGTATTTAACCAGAAGACGCAGGTTCGAATCCTGCCCGCTGTCGTATTTTTCCTTCACTAAAATAACTTAAATGGACACCTGTTAAAAAAATCCCATTCCAGGTACATACGGCTACAGGTCAAACTTTACAATTCCAGTTTGAGCTGATCTCGCATTGTATAGGCTTTCCGTAGTATAAGAGGTCAGCGTAAACTGGCTATGTATAACTCGGTATGAAGCTGTGCGTACAAAGATTATTTTTGATCTTGGGTATCATACCTATGACAGATATAGGAATTATAATATGTATATTCAACCTAACCATTAAGGTGTAACAAAAACCTAATTTTACTTTAGGGTAATATTTTTCTTATCTTCAGATATCATGTCAGGGAGAATAAGGAACCTAAAGGCGTCCTCAAACTGTCTGAACTGAATGTTGTGTTCGCGCCGTCCAAGATCGAGCATAAAAACTCTATGCAACTCACATTTATGAAGGACGGGTCCACCAGACACATTTACGTGTACCATGAAGATCCAGAAGTTATTAGCAATTGGTAAGACTGGAAATACTACGTCTATATTTGGATCTAACCTTTGGTGTACCTATCACGGTTGTATTCTCGAAGGGTTAGGTAGAGGTGTACTGATGTAGGAGTACCCTCACAGTCGCCGGCATGTTTTAGGTCCCATCATCAGATGTCAATAAGCATATTGTCCAAACTCCCAGCTATTATCGAGCACTTCATAGAAAAACTCAATAACACTGCACGATCTGGTAATCGAACTTGGGGCCTCACGCTAAGCAGTCACGCTTGTGATTATAGACCAATGAGGCAGTGTTATTATTTCGGAGTTATGAATAGTGTGTTTCAAAATTCCGGGGGCAGAATTCTTACTTTGAGTAACTAAATAACAAATTTAGTTGTAACACGATTTAAAAAATGAAAATAATCAAGGTAAATCAGCCATACGGTGCCATACAGACAATTGTAGATTTCCTGTATTGTAAAATGTAGCCTGTCTAAATTTTATCTTATTAAAACATATTATTTTTTCTAACAAACAGGTACACAGCGATCCGTTGTGCCCAATTGCATCTCCTCCAAGTGGCATTCCCGTCCACACCTCAATCGGACTTGGTCCTGCGTCTCCCCAAAGACTTCGCGCGCGAAGGATGGTTGTGGAAGACTGGCCCCAGGCCCTCAGATGCACATCGACGTAGATGGTTCACGTTGGACAACAGGAAACTAATGTACCACGATGAACCACTCGACGCATATCCTAAAGGCGAGATATTCGTCGGTAAGTTCACAATTTAAAAAGGTTATCGTTGAGTGTTGAAAGTTAGAGCGAAATCCAGAGCAAAATCGCCTGTAAACCTGCACACCGTCTGTTCAAAATTGATTTCTGTATAATCACTTTATCACGCAGAGAGAGACAGAGTGTGACTTTATCACGCGAGTCCGGCCCACAAAAGGCTTCTCGAAGTATGTTTTGATGATTGCGTAAAGCAGTAAAAGCGACGATGCTGCTGCCTATTCGCTTGTACTCTAAATCGCGGTATATTTTACCTACTTCTACGCCCATATCTCATGCTGCGGTGCTTACAATCTTGTCAAAGTTCCAAGTTCAATATCATATTGAAAGACTTTTCAATCTTTTCAATTGTTTTCAATCGTTCTTTTATACCAATGATCGCGTTCATATATTGGCTATTGCAATACGACATCGTGCCATAAGAACTCGTTCCAGAGATCCCAATAGTAATACCGCCATAGCATCCCTCATTATGTGGTCTGAATAAGTCGTTCTCAGTCTTATTCCGCCCACCACTACCACCAATGCCACCGCCTGAACACTTCTACTGGCTCCTTGACAGTTTCAAGCACCCACTAGGATCGTTATCGTCCACATTGAGAATCTATGGTGTTAAGTGACCCATTCATCGTCCACAGGTCACGAATCAAATGGCTACTGCATCAAAGTATCGAACACGGGCAACGGCTGCAAGGATGCGCGGTTCCCCTTCCAGTTGGTGACTCCTGACAGGACGTACTGTTTCGCCGCCACCAAGCACGAGGACCGCGACGGCTGGCTTGCCGTCTTACAGCAAACTATCAAGAGGCCGTTAACGCCGCAAGACTCTACCAGTGAGTAATTTTTAACATTCCTACACTCATTTTTATTATTATTCAGCCTTTTTTGTCCCACTTCCTTTCCTTAAGATTCAAGGCTGTTAGGGCCAATCCTTCCGGAAGTCGAGCCCATTCCGCCATCTTCATCTAGGCCTACCGCGTTGTCTTAGGCAAAAGAAACAGTCGACATATTTCATCCGTTTATCACATCTTCCTTTAGAAGAGAATGCTTATCCTATGCTTGCTTTTGTTGCTGTGAAGTTTTTTTTAAGTTTTTCATGGGGTGGAGAATATAGCATTTTTTGCATATCCATTGGAATTTTCGTTTGGCATAAAGAGCTCATTTCAATGAACTCGATAATGTCCTTCAGCTGTGTTGAAAGTTTTGACTACTTATAAACTATTAACTAGGTATGAGTTGATTTGAAATTATTATTTATTGGTTCATTACTTCGTGATGAACCTGTTCCACAAAATTGTAGAACTTGTGCCTATAACAGCATGGCTTGGATATTGCATCACATAAAAGTCCATGCCCGACACTCCCTTTGAGGTTTGCGCTAGCTATTATAATTTTAATAGAGTACGCTAGAAACAAGATAATGACGCAAGTAACAAATTAACGTTAAAGTCTCATGTCAAATTAATTTTAAAGTCACGGCACAAAGCAACGAATCACAGGTGATCTGTGGTCAAGGTGCACGTACCGTTGATGACGATGAACTGTTGCGCTGAGTTGCGCAATGTTGTGATAGCTCAGCAAACAATATACGTCACGGCTGAACGAAAACAGAACGTCTTCATTCTTATACGTCACGACTGAACGTGACGTGAAACAATGGAGACTTACGATTTTTGTTACATAGATCTAGATACAAGAACACTAACGTCACTAATGACCTGGTTTTTAGGGCTATGTTCAAATGAAAAATTCCTATTACAAATTGTAACGTCTCTGTCCAGTTTCGGTTTGTTCTTTCTAGTAGTGTAACTGCTGGCTTAGTCTAAATTCTTGCAGGGCTGTCAAAATGACTAAGTACGTACTATAAACGTTGTTGTGTAGGAAATAGGGCGCATACTGACGAAAATTTCGGTGCCCTGAAATATCTTCGTTTTCGGAAGATGTATAAGGTCTTCTTTCATGGAGTAGCAAGTACCTAAGATATAGGCAGCAATTCGACGATACGCAAAAATGCTGTCTGTTATATATACCTCACTAAACGATAATACCATACCAAGCTGAACTGATAAGTGTAGTAGCAGTTGGAATTGTAATGCTACCCTCTAGACATGATCCTATATGCAAGTAACGAACTGATCAAATAGACCCAAGTGTTTTGATCGACTTTTGAACTTGTCCCTGACCAACAATGAAATGCTATATAACTTCAGATAAATCGACCAGGTCTAGACAAAATAAAAACATATTTTGATTCATCTTGTAAAACGAGCAACCAAGCGTTGACACAAATAACAATACGCAGGTGGCAACAACCGCGCTCTTGAGATGCCATTCTTCATTGGCACGGATTATTCCTACGTAGTAGTCTACGTCACCCTGATCGTGACCTAGAATAAGGGCAAAACACGTCGGGTCTATTAGCATAGGTAGGTGTTGTGACAGAACCGATAACCTAAGTATACAAACTCATGACGAGACTACCAAGGATTTTGACGCCAAAAAAACCTCCGTTTCATCAGTTGTGCTAGTAATTTTGGAATTTTACTGAGTATTGGTTGAATTTGTATATTATGTTGGTTTAATTATGCGTAAATTAATACAATGCGCTTAAACGGTGAAGGGAAATAACGTAAGGCATGCATAAGAGATTTTTGGATGTATTGACTAAAAATATTACGATCTATCTTTTTTATTGAAGCTGTTTAGATCATAGAATGGAACATGGAACGACATATTATCTTGAAATCATCCAGCAGTGTTCTATCTCATACCTATTTAACAAATCTGTTCAAACATTCACTTTATACTCATTAAAATTTGACAGGCCTCTTGCTACCAGCACCCAGGTGGACGCTTTGGCCCAAGAATTTGTCAACAACGCCTAGACGCGTTTTACATCCTCCGCAGGGACGAATGGATACCTATTATTAGTCAGGATATGCAGAAGAAATTGCGGTATTGATTTTTTTAATTTGAACTGCCCTTCATTAGGATTGTAGTTTTATCATATCGTGGGTGCATTGTTATAGTTATCAAATACAAACATTGCAATATAATTCCTGAATCCCCCAAATATCATGCCAAGGGAATGTGTAATATAATTAAAGAGGCGATTATAGGATTATGTCTAGAGGTTAGTATAATGTCCTCATAATTGATTTAAGTGAACTCCTTCTATTGGTCCGTGATAAGAAGTTTAGGCAGTTAGGTTGAACGCTAGCTTGACCGCAATGTTTACCGCCTAAATTCCGCCGGGTGATACTAAATCCGGTCTGAAAATAATTTACAGACAGCTACTTGTCAGCAGAAAAATGGTTAAATGCCATAAGTCCTAACTAACCTGACAGCATTTGGTATTAGAAAAATTTCTGAATTAATATATATTTTCTTTGCAGTCGAAGCCACGTTGGTGCGCAAGCGCACAGCGTCGAACTCCATCAGCATATTCTCGGGCAGGTAGTCGCTATCTGTCGCAGCATGCAACCCCTATCATTTCTAATGCTCCACACGAGAGTAAGTGCAACGATTTTTCTACGTCTCGTCGCCCGCTTCACACCCTGCGTTAACAATAAGTCTTACGACTGCTAAATAATTATAAATTATAATTAAATTATTTTAAACTTTTTAGAATTATTTTAATAATTAGGTCTTATTTTATTGATGACTCTTGTAAATACATTATTTTTGATTAAATGATTTTAATTGAATTCATTATTTAATTATGAAATGCTGATGCATAGTTTTATTTTTAAGAATTGACGAGCGATGTAATCTTCTTTTTAATTTATTGTATTTAATGCAATGAAGGATTTGAATCGATAATTTAAGTCATATTAAATTATATAATTAATTTATGTTTATTTTATAAGTTAATACTGTGTGTTATTTCAATAGACTTTCTTTTATATTATGGCGGTACGCACAAAATATCAATGTAATAACCAATAATATACATAGTTATTGTAATGTGTAGCTTGTAAAATTACTAAAATATCAATACATTTGTAATTCACTTAAGTGTAACGTTGAAAATCACAACAAAGCTCTCTTAATCATGGTAAAAGACATTCTACAGGGACTTTCTATATGGTGTATAAGTATAAACAAGTATTGTAATGGAATACCACCAGTGAACAAATTGTTAAAGTAATTAATCCATATTAGATAGTTAACTTAAACACAAAACAGTTACATTTTTCGAATTTTATAAAACATATATTTCTTTAAAAATGGCCCATACTTATAGTAACAGAGGTCAAAAAAATTAAATAGTATTTTTTTACATGCAGTTTTATTTTTTTATTTGTTCGTAGTGGTATTCTCATTATATAGACTTTATAAGGAACGTATATATGACAGGCATCGTATATTGCATTTATTTATAAGTTTTTTACGTGGTACATTATTAGTACTCAGTATTTGTTCGTCGTGTATGCTATGAAATACACGGTGCGCAAAGATAGTTATGTATATCGATACTCTGGGAGCGACACAAGCTATGGGTGAAACTGTATGTTGTATATACATTTACAGAAAGGCTATTTTAGATTTAATGAAATTAAGAAAAGATTAATAAACTTTGTAAAGGCCGTTGCAGACGATGCGCAGTGGCTTGCGCAAGCCTTAGTACTTGCGCTAGCGTTTAAACGTAGTTGTTCACTTGCACCGTGATGCACTAGTGCTAGTTCACACGATGAAAAAAAAAGCAGTACTTGCGCAAGCTGCTACGTATCGTCTGAAAAGGCCTTACAGCTTTACTGCAAAATACACGCATCGATACTTTTTGCAAGTCCAATGGAAGTACTTACCTATACCATTTACTAGTACGTACTTGAACTTAAACGTCAAACAGCTTTGTTGAAGCTACAATATGAAATGCCATAGTGTGATAGGTACACAC
This sequence comes from Subacronicta megacephala, assembly GCA_958496365.1. Taxonomy (NCBI): domain Eukaryota; kingdom Metazoa; phylum Arthropoda; class Insecta; order Lepidoptera; family Noctuidae; genus Subacronicta; species Subacronicta megacephala. The sequence continues at coordinate 5,556,901 of OY292526.1, forward strand.
GGCTACAGGCCAACCTATACAAAATCAGTTTAAGCTGATCTCATACAATAACAGGCCAGCGTAAAGTAGTTTTGTATAGGTTGACCTGTAGCCGTGTGTACAAAGTGTGCAGTATCGACTGCGCTGATGTGAAAACTGTTGTGTGCTCTGGATTTAAACAATTTTATATATTGATATTGTGGACATACCAACAGATGATGATATTTTGATTTACTAAGTTTAATTTCTTTACAAGTTGTGCAGTTTGTGAACGATTTGCTCAATATAGAAGTAATTGTGCGTAAAACTGTAGGGAAGTTGTTATTGTATTAATTACGCCTAGATTTATTTATGGAAACTTCAACAATGTACAGATAAATCCATCGTAATTATTGTGTCGCGATTATAATAATTAACATACCATCACGCCTGTATTCCCCGAAGGGTTAGGCAGAGGTGTACATTAGTACACCCACATTTCGCCGGTATGTATAATAATTATTAAGGTTCATATACACTACATAGGAGCTCACTGATTAAGTGTATAGTATAAAATATGCACTGGTTTTGAGACTGCATAGGAAAGAGTTCCTATGCATGTATGTACAATGGTAATTGGAAAGGGCGTATTTAATTAACCAGGAGTAATAGAAGTCATTATACATAGGTAATTGTTTTTTGGATCTAAGTACTTTCCCGTTAGGGATGGTCAGCGTCCTAAAAATATTATATTATACAGTCGAAAAAAATTATATTATACAGTCTTTTTTTTTAGACTGTATAATATATTTTTTTTCGATTGGTGCGAAAATAATGTCTGGACTATTATTTCTCCGAAATGATTGTTATTATCATCATTAGCATATTTCAGTAGGTACACTGCTGGACGTAGACCTCCACTAGTGACCGCCGTTTCACCCTGTCCTACGCTTTTCGCGGACTTTTTATGTGTACTTACAAATTTTAATCTATCATAATATGGAATAGTAATAATGTGGTAATACACCCTTTCTAAAAAACATTGTTATGAAACCATTAAAATAAAACTTACATAAAGATGTAATTTCTCAATAGGAAACTAATATAGAGATTAACACGCAACAATGTAGTGTATGTATATGCAACTAGCAATGCAATAACGTAACATGTGAAAGTATAGCGTTAAGGCTTAGCGAATACTCTGACTATGTTCTTATATATACTTAATATATCTTATTATGTTTTTTTTGTATAATGGTAGTCTCGGAACGTGTAGGCTATGAGCGGAGTTGTGGATATGTAACTAGAACTACAGTCAGCGCCGGCCCTTAATCTCGATATCGCAAGATTGTCGTCTATTCGCAGTCGGCACTGACTACAGTTGGTATTTGTACGGCGTAATTGCAATAATTCCATATTTAAGCTATGCTATTTTGAAAACAATATTTTTTACAGGAAAAACAATACTGAAATTATCAACAAATCAAACAAATCTATACAGGGTGGAAGGGACATCGACGCACAAACGCTTACCATGAATTCAGTTCATGATTCTGGACCCTCTTGCGTTGAAATTTTTCGATTATTTAAAAAAAAATCATCTGTTCCATACATTTGGCCGTGTAGCTATTGCACTTTTGTAGGAAAAAGCAATTTAAAAAAAAATAACCGACGAAAAATATCAATGCCAAGGGGTCCAGAATCATGAACTGAATTCATGGTAAGCGTTTGTGCGTCGATGTCCCTTCCACCCTGTATACAACGGGACTTTGAAATCATTTGAAAAATTACAGTGTTAATTCTGAAACAGACCGATCACGAATATGTATGGAACTTTGTCTGGATCTATGTTTAGGTTCTGGTTGTTTGTTTGTCCGTTTGTTATTTCGAAATCACACCAAGTGCATCCATACGGTAAATGAGAAATCGAGAAGAGCATGAGTAAATTAGAAACCAGTATAGAGCATGAATAACATTATTTACGACCCATTTTTACTAGGATTTAGATCATCGTCGTTAGAATTAACATCCCGTTTTTTTAGAATGAATTTAAAGTTATTATATTATTAAATATGCAAACATACCATTTAGAAAAAACGGCTGATTGGATGAAAAAATGGTATTTTTGATTAGGTACGTAGATTATTTTAGGACAAAATTGATAAACTGTATTTTAACATTGATTTCTTTTAGTCAAATGGATTACATATATTTTAGGACTCCCATATCGAGGTCCTTCATAATCTATATATATAAAAATCAACACTTACTAAATAAAATTATAATTATTGCAACAGTTAGAAAATCTTTGACCATATTTAGCATCGATTTTCTATGAGAAATTTTTATGATTGTAATTTTTATTGGTAATTTATATTGTCAAAGCAAGGCAATCAATCTTATTAATGGGACCCCTTTCCAAAGTCTAGCTACCTGCTTAATAACAATAGAATTGAAAAATTTATACAAAATATATTTTTCATGAAAATTAGGCATAAATTAGGAATGAAGATCGAAGTGTTTCGAATGAGGTGGTATGAAAATTGAACTTGAAAAGTTTTTAGTTAAATTTAGCGTGAATTTCAAAGCTAGGAGGCTACCAAATATATGGTAGATAATATTTCATTATAATGTATACTATATCTTATTATAATTACAGGCAAAAATGCTTTAGTATAGATAGTTTGAGGACTGAATATAATTCATCTTCATGCGTGTTGTGTGCGAGTGTAGCGCAAGTCGGACTACGACTAAAGTTGAGGATCCTTATCAGAATCACTATCATGTGATACCATTGTGTATCGTGTTGTACCATTTATTGACACGTAAGCTAATGTCCAAAACATTAATTTAATGAGCAAATAACTTAGACTACGTTCAATATTGGATTGTATGTAATTTACACATCGTATAAAAAATCTTATCAGGATAGCCGTAGATTTAGTAATAATATATAGAAACGGAAAGAGAATGAATTAGAAAATAAAAAGCCACAAAAAGCAATTTAAATGTTTCCTAGATAATGTACAATTTTTATTTTAATAGTATATGTTTTAGCTTTGTAAGCTAATCGATGTTTTACTGCCGCTTACTCATGTATAATAAGTGAGTTATTCTAAGAACATTTGAAATCAATTAACATTTCGCTTTAGTTGTAAATTTAGTATAATTATTTCAACAAATTTTACCAAAACATGCCTCGCTGAAGTTTTACGTTTTTTTTTTTTTTGTAAATAAGTAAAACCATTATTTGTAGTGTGCTCTGGCATAATACTACCTATGAATACTTACACAATAAACTTTTCACCTGCTAAAGATGACTTTTTACTATTATATCCTACTATTAACAAAATGTGAGGTAACTATACAGGGTGGTAGGGACATCGACGCACAACTGGCATAACCGCTTACCATGAATTCAGTACATGATTCTGAACCCACTTGCGTAGAAATTTTACGTCAGTTATTAAAAAAAATGCTTTTTTATACAAAACTGCAATATGTACCTACACGGTCCAAATGTATGGAACAGCTGCTAAAATGAAAACCTGTAGGGTAACTGCTGGAAAGATTCAACTAGGATAGGATATTAAAAATAATACTAACTTTTATTTCATAAACACGAACAAATTACACTGTATAAGTACCTACCTACATTTAACTTGTATAAGCACAATTAGTAGCATACCTTATATAGAGCCTGTATATGAATATAAATAACATTATTCGTCTAAAATATTATCGCATTTACTTTACAATACTAGTACCCTTATGACCTTTTAATGAATCGATGCAAGCAGTACTTACCTACTCCCCTAACATTATTTGAAAAAATAAAAAAGTTACATAAGTAATATAATATAGGTATTGAACACATTCAAGTAAAAAGTCAGATATCATTTACCTACACCCGTCAAGCGGCATATTGTAGACACAATGCAAAATCTATTGTTATGTCCTCATGAGGAAACTGTATGCATTGACGGGTCATAACAAAAAAAACCAAAGCGGTTTCCGCATGGAAATATTTTTTCTGGCAGCGACTATTTTTGTGTTTGTTTTGTCAGGTTCGAAGCGATGTCGCTTCTCGACATCTACTTAGTTGAATATCCGATTACCACTTTACCTCAAATGAGAAGCGCGCCCAGAATTGAACTAAGTATACCTACCTAGTGTAACTGATGCATATTTGTAACTGTATGTAATTAAACATTCGACTCCACGACGTACCAGGTTTTATATATCATTAATTCGAATAAAAAAATATTATTTCGGTAAAACACGTATCTTTACAAATAAATAAAATGGAAGTGTCTGTTCGTAATTTTAAAATAACAAGTTTTTACTAATTGCATAATTTTAATTTTTAAAATGTTTGTTTCTCCTTCGAAACGGCTGGACCGATTTTGCAGGTAGGACTTGGCAGATAGATGATGGTATAAGGAGTAAATGAGGCTATTAAACATGACGCTATGACCCTTACTCCTAAGGGTCATAGCGTCCTAGCCTCAGATCAAATAAAAAGATAAGATGGAACTTTGCGAACAAAGAAGTGAGGCCGGTTAAAACTACGCCTAGCCGTTTACAAACACAATTTACAACACAAAAAACCGGCCTCACTTCTTTGTTCGCAAAGTTCCATCTTAACTTTTTATTTAATCTGAGGTTCGAGCAAAAAGAAAAAACATGGTGAAACTGCAGGGCAGAAAACTGCAGCTAGATTAAAATATATTAGGAATTCAAGCACCATGTAAACACCATTACGTGGTCATTGAAGTATTATATCATATTCTTCTTATTATAATTAAGTACCTATACTTAGGTTTGGTTTTACTGACTTCAGTTGACTATAGACAATTAGGGCAAGGTATACCTAGCTATATACAACAAGATCATAAGGCGAATATAAGTTGAGTGTAGGCAAACTGATATGCCTGTGGAACTTTATCCTTTTATAAATTTGCTTTGAAGTTCGCACAGATTTTAATTTCTCATTTAACATTTCTATGAACGTGATTTACTGCCTCATTTGATATGACAAAATTAAATCTTGATTAGTTGACGAGCTACATCATTCACGACTTCAAGGTTTTCGTTTTTATTTATTTGACAAAAACTTTAAATATTCGCATAAATTTAAATAAGTTTGTGAATAGATGTGGGTAAGTAGATAAGTACTACTTATTTGTATACTGATAAATCTATATATATAAAAGGCAATGTCCCGACTGACATATCATCGCCCAGCCAAAACCACTAATGATAGAAGTTTGAAATTTTGTGAGGATATTGCTTTTATACTCTAGGCGTCATTTAAGAAAGGATTTTTCGAAATTCATCCCCTAAAGGGGTGAAAGGGAGGTTTAAAGTTTGTATGAAACTCTGTCATTTCTAATTTGAATTTAATGAAATTTGGTATTTAGCCTTTAAATACAAAATAATAAAACACGTTCTTAAAGATTTTTTAAATTTCATCCCTTAAATGGGTAAAAAGGGGTGTTAAAGTTTGTATGGATTTTTTTTTGTTTATTATCAAAATTACTTGAAATTCAATATTTAAGCTCTTAAACATAATTAAAGAAATACGTGTTTTTTGTTTTTTTTAATTTCGTCCCTTAAATGGGTAAAAAGGGGTGTTAAATTTTGTATAGTTTTTTTTTCGTTTTTTATCAAAATTACTTGAAATTCAATATTTATGCTTTTCAATATAATAAAAGAATCACGTATTTTTGGATTTTTTAAATTTCAGCCCTTAAAGGGGTAAAAAGGGGTGTTAAAGTTTGTACTAATAATAAATTGTTTATTATCAAAATTACAGGATGTAAGCTCTACAATACAATTAAAGCAACACGTATTTAAGGGCGTTTTTTAATTTCACCCCTTAGCCGCGTAAAAAGAGTAACTGGCCCTATATGTAAAGTGCAAATAAAGAAATCTGCTATTTTTATTATTACTTTAAGTTATGTATTCCATTCTAAAAATAAATGAATACGCGAATCACATTATTCGAAAATCATACCAAAGTTACACATATTATTATTTAGCCAACCATGTTGTGTACGGCACTTACTTTTGGCTAACTAAAGTACAAAGTAATCGGGGCATTGCTTTAACTGTAGCTTCATCTGGAATAGCACCTACTCTTTTGGAAGGTGGGAAAATGGCTCACGCTGTCTTTAAAACTTCCGCTTAGTTTCATCCATGTCGAAACTCCGTTGTGCAATAATATCTTAGCAGAGTGACATGGCTCAAGTTCTCCGAAATCGCACACTTATAGTATGAGATGAGAATATTATGGCACACAAAGGTGGAATCGAAGCACACAATAGATTCTTAAAGATGTCAGAGGCCGCAATAGTGATTGTTGAAGTTACTGTGTTGCAGGCAGGGGAATGCCGTCAGATTCCGTTATACCTAGAGGAACACGAGCAGACGAAATCAGAGCATCCTCAACATCGGGATACCTATAGCCCAACATAATGATTATCTGTAAAAAGAAATATGAGAGAGATACGTCTGTTACAAAGTTTTCAGAACTATTGGTTAAGATAGAAAATGGAGATGATCCTGAATCCAAAAGGAAAATATATGTACCATCTCTGCTGGATACAATAGTGACGGGTTGTTTTGATAGGTCTAATAGAGTGTATCCTGATTTTTCTAATATACAAACAAGCCTATAGATTGGCTGTGCAAACGTGCAATACCGACTCCGAAAAAATGTGCAGTTGCTATTAATTACATACTTCCTAAGTCGTTGGAGGGCTCAGAAATTGAGTATAGGTCTGTCGATTCAGTGCTACAAGCGGATGAAGCAGATTACTAACATGTGGAGTTCCATAACAGTGTAACCCTCTTTAGGACATCTTTAATGATGCTGCGTCTCATTAAACCACCTTAACTATGTAACGGGACTAGACTGCGAGTAACAGCATTGCACAAATATATTAAAGAGGCCACTGTCATTACTGGTTGTACTTGGGGGAATCACTTTTCATACCTAATGAAATAGCACTGATACCATCCGATTGTTTTTGAGAACGATTACATTTCCCTCTTAAGATCTGCTTTGCAATGACCATAAAAAAAAACAGGGTGAGACATTAAGGATAGCAGGCTGGAATTAAGAGAAGATTGCTTCTTACATGGCAATTCTACTTTGCCTGTTACAGAGTCAGTATTAATTGCAGTATGGTCATTTTGGCACCAGACAGAAAAAGCACCAATGAGCAAAGTGGTCTACCACTATTTGTTCCACCCTGTGGAAATAGATCCTACGAGACCTCCGGAATGATAGATCATCGCTCTATCTATTAGAACACGAATGCTGCTCATTTAATAACAAATATACATGTTGTTATGGAAAAACCTACACTGCCAAAATCGTGTTGTCCACGCGGGCGAAGCTGCGGGCGGAAAGCTAGTATATTATAATAGCTGAAAAAATAAACAAGAGTTGGAACCAAAAGTTGCTTTAAAGATATACCTACTTAGGTACTTCTTTTAGTTCACTAGTGTAAATACCTAACCGGAGGGACGCACAGCTTCGAATCCTGTCCGAGACGCAGGTATTTTCTTTAGCTAAAAAACATATTTAGCATTAGTTAATGACAAATACTTAAATAGAATAAAAAATATCTATCATAAGTTGCTTTCTTTATTATGAATAAATCATTTAAATATATAAACACATATTTATACTAATTGAAATTTCTTTGGTCGTTCAAAGTTAAAACACAATGTCCAAGGATGCAAAAGCATTCTAACTATCTGCACTCCCATTTTGATGGATGGAAGTAAGTTTAGAAAATTCTTAGACGCTAGCCATTGGAACTGGCTTTCCCTCGATAAAGTGCATTTATAAGTCTCTTGAATCTTCCCTGAATGATATATATCAGTATGTTAACTAATTCATCATACTATCAGGTGGATACGAATTCCTTACATCATGTCTCATATCGTAATAATTATCTTTGTAACCGTAATTGCAGTACTGCATCGGTGCGCAAGATTCGTTCGTCGTCATTTCTTCATAACACCGCTCTTCGTAATCATTCTCGGGATATTCTTGGTAGCCTTCGCAGTTGCTGTGACTGTCCTGGACGGTCTCCCTGGGTGGTTGAACGTTCCGGCAGTTTGGAGAGTTGCTGCTTGGAGGGTTTACGTTCCATCTTTGCGATATCGCGCAACTCAGAGTTCCTCCGTGTTGAAAGGCAAATGGCCACGCCTGCAAATAAAAATGAGTGTTACAAAGCTTACAAACGAGTATATAATATAGGTTAATGCAGATCGTATTGCCTTTAAATGACGCCCAATTCAATATTTCTTTGGTCTTTCGCTTTTCGTAGCGGATAGTGAGTAGGCCAATTTAGATTTTTAAGGAAAAGTTTTAGTACTTGGTGTGATTTTATTTTTATAGATTAGACCTAGCTCAATCAATCTTGGAGAGACAGTAGGTAAAAGGTTAAGGTGATGAATGTCGAAATTTCTACTGCCATGAACCTAGAACGTGTTGTTGCCATAATATACAATTTGCGAAATACGAAATAAAAAGAATTAGGCGACAAGGCAAGACGATGACTCTTTGAAATGTTTGGATAAAATAGGTTTCTATAGGATTATATAAAGACACCATTTTTAAAAATGAGAAGTTATTCCGTTAACATATTTGCCAAGTCTGTTTTCGGGACCTCCCAATTAGATTCCCGTTTATTGCAACGTTATAACTTGACCGCACTTTTTATGTTTAAATAAACAAAGTCGTATCTTTGGGGACCACATGTTCCATTTCGTGTGATGTACCTAAGTATATATTGCCACGAATAAATTAATTCGTATCTATAATACCGATAGGTGATAGGGTATACTCATACATATTATCTTATATTGATGAAAACGGAAAATGAATAGACGAGTAAAAAAATTGGAATTTTTATGGGAATTTGTAGAGACATCAAGAAATTTAAAGGCATTTAGAACACAACCTCCTTATGTTTATAATGAAGCACTAAATAAGACAAAGGAAGAACCAGGGAACAATAAAACATGAGCATCTCTTTAACGTCCGGAGATAAATTTTATTTATACTCGTAACAGCTGCATACTTTTGGTCAGCGCGTGTGCGCAGCGTAAAACTCTCCTGTTTATTGTTGTAACCTTTTTGTTTCTATGTTTCTTCGTTCCACTTGTACCGATACACTTATTTGTTTGTATTCCGTTCGAAAGGGTCGGAAAAGTGACTCTTAAGATTTTTACAAAATATACATTTAGGTAGTATTCAAATCCCTTTGGAACACACACGAAGATTTTTGTAGCTAAGAAACAAATCGAATCGCAGACCTTAAACAAAATCTTGGAAAGCAAATGTTGACCCAGCGTACCTACCGTAGACGAGCAGTAGACGAGCGGAAAACTATGGATTTATAGTGTACACAATTTTATTACAATATATCTAACAAACGTCGCAATGAAAAAGTGTATAACGATTGATCGATAGGGAACAAAAGAGTAAAAAGTAACGGAACATTTACACTGTGCTACTAAAATAAGCTTTTTCTCTAAATTTCTTATTTTGAAAAATGTTCTTTCAACGATGCGTTCACAGACAGTTAATCCACCAATTGATCAAGAATGCGACCTTCGTGGAACGTGTTCACTAATCCTGCGTCGACAGCGCTCGCGCCTGGCGTTTGGCAAATGCCCTTTAGGCTCGTCACTAACTCATTGCCGGCGCAAGTCTTGTGCCCCGGACGATTAAGGGGATGACAGCCGTGACAGGGAATATATCGTGAACAATTATGCGATTCCCGCCTTGTGATATATGGACGAACTTTTTGTAGCTGACTTGTCGCCACAACAATGCTGATGAAGTTAGTGTTGTTAGTGTTTTGCCTATTTCTTTATGGTTTGTTAAGAGATTTATCACACTCCAAATAAGTACATACCTATATTTATTTTTTAATTTCATATATGTATATGTTTAGGTGAACAAGTCATAAAGGATCTCTAACCAACCAGCCCAAATGTCAAGCTTAATTAATAAGACTAAAAAAAGTTAAACCGCCTTCAAAAAATAATAAAATAATTTTGTCTAAAACAGTTTGGGAAGTCGGTGACTTCTATTTGAGTGGGTCTTTTATTTTCGCCACCGACTTCCCAAACTGTTTTAGACAAAATTATTTTATTATTTTTTGAAGGCGGTTTAACTTTTTTGTTAAAAGTAATTTTATTTTGTAATTTTTAGTGGAAAGTTTTGTTTAGAAATACTTTTTAGCCAACTAAACGCACTGCTCCAATAAGACAGCGATGTTTCGGAGTAAACGATAATATCATCGATGTAAACAATTTTTAGATTTTTGTTGATATTTTCAAAACTGCTCAACCGATTTCGATAAAATTTGAACGGGACCACCTCTGAAGTATAAACTACCAAACAAAAAAACAATCATTAAAATCTGTCCACAACTGGAGGAGATATCGCATAACAAACATACAAAAAAAAAAAAAAAAAACATACAGACGAATTGAGAACCTCCTCCTTTTTGAAGTCGGTTGAAAAGAAACAATTTAGGCTCAGTCATCGTACCGATTATAAAAATAGTACGTTCACAAGCATAAATTCCTTATGTTTTACCTATTAAATCGAAGATTCAATCGCAGGCGTCATTTATTAGACCATTTCCTTAAAATCAGAAAAAGTTGTCTTAGCCAAAAGCGTTTCTCAAAAATCTGATGCGTTTCCCAACATTTAATTTTTTTTTTTTACAAGAACTGTGTACAGTCGCCCGCAGGTCATGGTATACAAAACTGTCAAATTTCTCCAAATGATTTTAAACCTTAAATTGTTACAGATAAAGTTCAAAATCAACTGAGAAAATTTATCATTTTGTGGTAACTTGATGTGTATTATAGTATTATAACTTATCAAGAGAGACCTCTGTACGTTTCTAAGTGTTAAAACTTTTACTATTTACTAACCAGGCTGAGCGGATGCGGCGGCGTGTGCGCAGATCTCGGCTCGTGTAGCAGAGCTCGTAGATGTGCTATGTAGGACGCTGCCAATCGCAGTGTGTCCAGTTTGGACAGCTTCGTGTCTGCCGGCACCCACGGTAATGTGGTTTTCAGCCTGGACAAAAAGTTTGATGAAGTTAGGTTGGTACCTACTTACGTAGTAGAAGCGAGCATTTAAAATATTTTGTTTTAAAATATCGGCAGTCGGGTAAAAATAAAAAACCAAATAGGAATCTAACTAACAAAAAAAAATTTTTGCGCGATTTAGGGACCTAGATATGGGCTAATGATTGAAGAACTTTGGAAAAGAATATGTCTCGGCAAAAACCAATGGTGTAGGGTTTTTGAGCATAAATAATATATGCCCAGGCATAAACCCATAACCCAGTACCTAATATCTACTCAACTGCTGTGTTAGTCCCATTCAGAATGAACTTGGTTCTTAGACATCAAATAAATATATTTTGATTACAATACAATTCTTAATGAAGAACGGCTCTTATTATATTGTCAAGTGCCATAGCGCGTTATTAAAACATTTACCTGCAAAATGCTTTAGAGAGAACCCTCATTCTCGCTCGTTCCCTTGCGTTGGCGGCATTTCTATGTTGAGGCTCTTGTGAACTCCGACCTGCACAGAAATTGATGTAGCCAGATTAGGTAGGTACTTAGACTTACGTATTAGCGTATCATGCGCACGGTAAAAAAAAATGCTGCGGTCTTGTGTGTTTGTAAACGGCCAGTGTGAATTAAAAAAAAACGCTTGCGGCTGAGGCAGTGACGCGGTGTCTTAGTTAAAAATTTAAATAGACTATGACAATATATAATTTGGCGGCATACTAACTTAACTTTTGCTATATCGAAATCTTTATTAAAAATTACTTTTAACAAAAAAGTTAAACCGCCTTCAAAAAATAATAAAATAATTTTGTCTAAAACAGTTTGGGAAGTCGGTGACTTCTATTTGAGTGGGTCTTTTATTTTCGCCACCGACTTCCCAAACTGTTTTAGACAAAATTATTTTATTATTTTTTGAAGGCGGTTTAACTTTTTTGTTAAAAGTAATTTTATTTTGTAATTTTTAGTGGAAAGTTTTGTTTAGAAATACTTGTTAGCCAACTAAACGCACTGCTCCAATAAGACAGCGAAGTTTCGGAGTAAACTATAATATCATCGATGTAAACAATTTCTAGATTTTTGTTGATATTTTCAAAACTGCTCAACCGATTTCGATAAAATTTGAACGGGACCACCTCTGAAGTATAACCTACCAAACAAAAAAACAATCATTAAAATCGGTTCACAACTGGCGGAGATATCGCGTAACAAACATACAAAAAAAAAAAAAAAAAAAAAAAACATACAGACGAATTGAGAACCTCCTCCTTTTTGAAGTCGGTTGAAAATGAGTTTTTTTACTTTCCTTTTATTCGAAATGAAAAGTAGAGTGCTTAACTCGGGTGAAAGACATCAATTCCTACTCGGACTATAGCCTCGTATGGGTATTGATTCCTTTCTACCCTTGTGTAACAATCTACTATTCCTATTGTGCCTGAAATAATTAGTCGCTTCGTCGCTTGAAAAAATAAAGATAATAACGTAACATACATACCATCATGCCTGTATTTCCAGGGCTCAAAGTGTACTAATGTACTACCACATATCGACGGTATCTTAACCCTGGTTAATGGTAATAGGCCGATCAGTACCTAGCTCAGCTGCTCGGAGTCTGGCTTTGTTCCCGCACAAGCTCTCAATAATCTCAATTTGCAATCTGTAGGTTCTGCACAATTAAATATTGAAGAAAGGTCATGTAGGTTCAATGAATTCAATGACCGGAAGTTAAACCAATATTAAAAAGCTTTTCTCGGCCATTTCAATAATCGAAAAAAAAAAATGTTTTAGTTGCATTTTTTTTTAGTGTTAATAATTATTTTATAATAGAACTGCCTCATTAGTCTAGTGTTCCTAAGCGCGAATGCTACGCTGTAGGTCCTGGTTTCGATTCCCAGGTCAAGCAAAGTGTTATTGGGTTTTTCTATGAAATTCTCAGTAGGAACTCGGAGTCTGGATTTCTAACCGGTGAAAGGCAATAGACTCGCCAATTAAATGGGATCTTTACATACTGACAAAGTGTAGGTGTACCTACATTAGTACACCTCTGCCTTAACCATCGGGGAATACAGGCGTGATAGTACCTATGTATTAACTATAAGGTCAAACTATAATCGATGATTAATCCGATTTATTTGCAATGAAACAAATTTGGTATGAGCGCTGCCCCTTGTGGGTCACACCACACACTACTGGTTTCCTCAGATCCGATAGGCAGGTTGGTTTCTTACGGCCTAACCACGCGGTGTTACATCCTAGACCTATACACTTGCATCCAGGACGTATGCCTTCCATTTGAGCATTTGGCGACGGAGCTACAAAAAATCGATTGTGCGCGGTTTCGTTTTTGTTTTTTTTTATTTTCTTCAATTCAACCTTGTTAAATGAAATTCCACCTCACCTGAGTTTGATTGAGTGTCATCAAAGAAGAAATCATCGTCATCTGCATCATCTGTCCGCTTTTCAAAAGGTGGCGAACGAATCACGCGCTTTCTAGGCATTTTATATATTGCACTAATTTTATCAGTGTCACTACACTAGCACATCTTTTAAATTTTGAACATTGGCACGAATAGAGATCGAGGGGTTGGTTTACGCTGTCTTGTCTACCGGCGTGACGTTTATCATTTGAGCTGCGCGGGCGCAAGGCGGGCGGCTTGGCTGGTTGGGCGGCGCCAAAACTCGCCCCTCCCGTATAAACTCCAGGATTACACTTCGACTAATGAACGATGGTTTACTCAAGAAAATACATAGCTTTTCGTTTTGGTTTTTTATACGCTTATATAGCCCATGGTTGTGAAACAATTACTTTATTGAGCGCATTATTTTGATTACTTTCATATACTTGGAATTTGATTTATAATTATAAGGTAATACAAAATTATTAATTAAGGCGAGAGAAAACATTTAGAATACCTATCTCAACTCTTGTTTCCGGTAAGTAAACAAAAAAATAAGTATTTTAAAAATAGATATCCATTAGGACTTATTTCAAACAAAAACTAATTTCAATACTAACCCTGCATACTTGCTATTATATAAGTATTCAGTGTCCTAACATATTTTTGATCAATATTTCATTTCCGGAAAATTTAATAATACCATCACCGCTTCATAAAAACTTCCATAAACAGCCCTTACAAAGATGTAATCAAATATCAGTAGAACTGTGAAGCGATTAGCGCCGTCGAGATTGTACAAAAAGTTTGACAGAAAGCCGCGCGGGTCACACTTCCGCGACACGTAATACTTTCTGAACAACTCCACGCTAACACCCTGGGCACACGTGCTTCACACCCCGCTACGAACCCTTGCATCACTTAGAACAAAGTTTCGTTATAGTATAGTATACTTTTTAAATTTAACTTTTTCAAGGAAAACATTATAGATACCCAAAACTATCCTGCTAAGATATCGAATTCCAAATATATTTTTTTATGAAATTTCCTTCTAGCTCTGCCGCTAAGTACTACGTAATAACATTATTGTGTTCCACCCTGAGTTCGAATACCAGTATTAGCAAAGTGTTAGATACCTACTAGGTTTTTCATGTTCTGAGTAGCTAGTTAAAGCTAGGATTATATGGCTAACTGCCCGGTTAATGTCAATAGGCTCGCTCCCTATATCATGGTAAGTACCGCTTGGTGTCTTGTACACGCGGCTACACGGTAAAAATCAAAAAAGGTGCAAAAGCGTAGGACAGTCAACTTGGCCCAAGTTGGTTACAGATCGGTATAAGACCTACGTAATAACCATCTATTATCTATTGTTATTTTTGATTTAGGGTGATTTATTTAATATTAGTTAGAGCTCGTCAGTCAGCCCTAATTGTGGAGATGATCGGCGGCGGCTTCCAACTGTGAGGTGTTAGACGAATTGCTGCAAATAGGATGCAGATAGGGCTGCCTACACGCACTAAGGAGTAGAATATTAGAGGTAAATGCTCAACACTGGGCACGACTTTGCCCAGTGCAGACGATGATGATATCAATAGTCTTAGATATAATAATAATTTAATTAATATCTATACATATCTAACTTTCCGCCCACGGCGTTGCCCGCGTGTTCGTTTCAATTTGACAGCAAAATACCCAGTAACAAAATGATCCGCCATTTATTGAATTCATTTGTTACAAAAAATGTGATAAATGAAGAACCCCTCGACCGATTTTGTGCAAACTTCACATAAACCATCTACTTAATAGTCCGAACAAAGCCTAAACATTTGGTTTGGATAGGTGAGCCCGTTCTTGAGTTATAATAACAACGTTACAACGTTGTAATTACAACGAAAAGTGGCATTGATTTTTATATATTATATTGATATCTTATCTTAGAGCGCTTAGCTTGAATTTTTTGCTGCAATGAAAGAAGAAATTAATGTTTTCACTCACACACAATTTATCTTTATCAAAAATAAAATGATTAATACTAGGTATTACTATATTATATCAACGCAAGCAGGACAGCTGAGCTAAGCGGTCCTCGGTTTGATTTCCAAGTGATAGCAGATTTTTTCCATTGGACCCTTTAGGAAATAGAGACGTAATGAATCAGTGGGTACTAAAAAGTTATTAATAACAAACACTAAACTTGAACTTAACCATTTAGCTAGTTTTATTGTTACAATACTACTGTGGCAACCCTGCGCGCTCCAGGTGGCGGATATCAAAGCATTGAATTTAACCGCTCCGACGAAAAGTGATTCGTTTTAAGCGCCATACAGTGTGACTTACGATGCTACTGTTTACTCAACTAATATTATTCTTTGTTCCACTTACACGTATACTACAAATTAATATAACGATATCTCTGTCAGAAAGGAAAAATGCAAGAATTTATCATAAATAAAAAATCTATAAGTAGAAAGGCAGGAACCATAACATAACATAACACACCATCACGTCTGTATTTCCCGAAGGGTTAGGCAGAGGTGTACTAATGTACTTGTACACCCATACTTCTCCGGTATGTTTAAGGTCCTAAGTCGCTTTAGGACCTTCAACACCTATTGCCATTAACCGGGCACAAATCCAGACTCCGAGCTGCTACTGAGAATTTTATAGAAAAACCCCAATAACACTTTGCACGACTTGGCGATCGAACTCAGGACCTCTAGCGTAGCGGTTGCGCTCAGGGCCACTAGACTAATGAGACAGGAACCATGAAAATAAAATTTGAATCCATGATGTACTTTTTAGTACACACGGCTACATAACAGGTCAACCTCTAAAATTCAGTTTAAGCTAATCTCCTGATCAGCTGATTAAGGCTTCCCAAAGAATTAGAGGTCAGCGTAAATTGGATTTTTATAGATTAATGTGTCTGCCTACGTAAAATCGTCGTCCTTAAGAGGAGTGTCCCTCGCGAACGCAACAATGTTGCACAGTTGTCGCTATCTCCATCCCTCGCGATGCGAACGCGTGCCCGAGAGGAGAAACAACAATACATTTGCAACATTTTCACGCGTATTTCTTATGTTCCGAATTTTGGAGTAAAAAAAATCTTGTAAAAATATATTCACTATATTATCTGGGTTTCTGTCGAATCAGAATGTTTCTGTATTCAAGAAGTTGGGCCGTTTTTCAACGAAAATTGCCAATCTTTGAGCTCGTGTAACTTTTTATCCGTATATTGAAATGAAATTGTATACTACAGGAACACGTATTTTAATGATAAGATTGTTACTGCAAAATTTCAATGACTGTCATTGTTTAAAATTCAAGCAACGGCCAAACTACGTTTGTATGGAGCGCGAAGCGGATACTATCCTCTTAACCTTTTTTCCTAGTAATCTAGTAATGTTTGCAGTTATGCGGCTGCTAGTAGGTACGGCTGATTAGCAGATAGTAGTGTAAATCGTAAACTGTTGCCGAATTCTCTATTTTACACTACGACCTGCTACTATAACGTTTTGTGAAAAATTATAGTGCTCAGTTGTCAATACTTGATTGCGCAATGAATTCTTACCGCCATCATTCTAGGAATGTAATAATGACGAACAATTTGCAAGAACAATGAATTTGGCGCTTTTGGCAAGACGATCATCCTTAAGGCTAAAGCGTCAGCAAGTTTAAGCAAAAGTTTTAATATTCAATCGTGAATAAGTTATTGTTGATGTCGCAATTTCTGCTGTCATATACCTAGAATGTGTTATAGCCGAATTATTTACGAAAAACCAAGAAAAGTTTGATTTTCGCGTGAAAAGGCTACGAAAGCAAAGGGCGGGTAAATTTGATAAAAAGTGATAAAAGCGAATATTACCGATTTAAAAATAAATAAAATATTTGAATTGTTGCAAAATACGATATAAATATTATGGCAACTTTTGAGCCATTATAGTCAAACTGGCAACTAACAATAGTGTGTTCGAAATAGCTGTGTCAGTAAGTGGTTAAGCAGTGGTAAATTTTAAAACAAAGAGAAACAGGTGTAAAGACATTATTGGGGTCGTGTATGTTTCGCATTTGTTATTATTTTCTTTACAAATTTTGATGTTTATGTATGAAAACACGTAATTCGGCAGGTTTTACCTGTGCAGCAGATCGGGACGGCTGACTTTAGAGGCGCAGTAATTTCGAACAAACAATATTACAGTAGATGACAGTAAATGACAGATGAAATGTCAGTTTGATTGAATCAGAAGATTTGATTTTAACTAGGCATTCCCAATACTGTTTTTATCGATGTCGATATAAATAATATTATGAAATTGAATGGGTAGCTCATTCAAATCTTTATTTGCTTTTATATGTACACAGGTTGTTACAAAATACATACGCCATACATAATCTTTTAGTTTCGTTGTATTATGCGTATTTATCTGTTGTTTTCTCTTTACACACTTCTGATGCTTTTGATAAGAAAGGAAACATGCTGTTTTTATTAGATTGTTAATAAATTAATTTAATATGTAACTTTGCCAATAGTTCAGAGATTTGAATAACATACTTTTGCACTTGAATATTATTGGCCCTTTTACTGTTCATTTAATTATCGATTTTTAACTAACTTTTATCCCATCACTAGATACAAATTTCATTCAAGAATTTGGCTGTCGTGATAAGTTTTTACTTGCGTTTATAAAACAAATAAAGGAACGTTATTGTAATTTAATTTGTTACGATGTTACGCCTGAACATAGAAATAGTATTTGAATAGAATCATACGAATTGTCTAAAAATAAAAATGTTACCGGGTATTGGGGTTTTCGGGACTGGGGCAATCGCTAAGGTTTTGGTGCCATTTTTAAGAGAAAAAGGATTTCCAGTAGAAGCAATATGGGGAGTAACTCTACAGGAAGCAGAAACAGCAGCTAAGGAGCTCAAGATTCCTTTTTTCACAAATAAAATTGACGATGTTTTGCTGAAGAAGAATGTCAGTCTAGTCTTTATTGTTTGTGCTCCTAATTTGCACGCCCAAATATCCGTAAAAGCACTAGGCATAGGCAAGCATGTCGTTTGCGACAAACCTGCGGGGCTCTGTCAGGCGGAAGCTTTGAAAATGGTGCGTGCTGCTCAATACTATCCAACTCTTATTTCCATAGTTAATCACTCTTTACGGTTCTTGCCAGCTTTCAGTCACATGCGAAAGTGTATTCATGAAGGTTACTTGGGCAATCCCGATGAATTGACTTTAGTGGATGTGAGAGTTCAAATGGGCCCACTTATTAGTGATACCTACAACTGGTTGTGTGATGATACAATGGGAGGAGGAACCCTAACACTAGTCGGCAGTCACGTAATAGATCTTGTTTCATTCTTGACTGGTCAAAAAGTTGTCAAAGTACATGGTGTTTTGAGGACTTTTGTAGAGGAAACAAGTAAAGTTAATGGAATAAGAAAGATTACTGCCCCAGATTTTTGTACATTCCAATTACAAATGGATAAAGGTTTGCTGGTTACAGCAACCTTAAACAATCATTTACCTGGCCCATGCTTTAATCAAGAGATATATGTTTGCAGCAAAAAAGGATACCTGGTTGTGAAAGGTGGGGACCTACATGGGAAACTACATAAAATAAATACTAAACCAACAGAAGATGAAGGTAAAAGGCCTCATGATAAAGAGGAAGTAATATATGTTGATATTGAAGACTTGAGTTGTGCATCCAGTGTGGTTCCTAAACCATACATAAAAGGACTATGTAAGATGATAAGTGCTTTGAAAGAGGCTTTTCTACCTGTTAAAGAGCAAATGGACTGGGTAAAGGAACCAGTAAAGGCTGCAGCAACATTTGAAGATGGACAGAGAGTTCAAGCTACCATGGAGGCTTTACGTCAGTCTAATGAAGATGGCTGTTGGACAACAGTCCAACTTCTGACTGAGCCACCAGACCCTAACCCAGCATTGTCAGCCGCAGTGAGACGCACTGCCATATCTTTACAATAGTATATGCATTTTAATGATGTATTCATATGCCATTATTATGTACCTTTGTTTTTGTAAGCACATTAACTGTTTTGCATATAAATCGTTACTCTAATAAGAACCTAGCTATTAAGATTCAATATCTGAAATTAACTCAGTATTAATTATAATCTCTCTACAGTGGTTAGTCACAACATATAGTAACCAATGCTTAGTAATTAGTCAACATTTTATTCAAGCTTGCCATGTCAATAATGCATTCATTAATTCTGCACTTCTGCTGCTTGTCTCAATTCTAAGAGATTTTAACTTATTACTATATTTTTTTATAATAATTATAATAAATCATACCTGGTGGGAAACTTGTTACACAGAACACAGTTTTCAAATATTCTACAATAACACTAATATATTTTAACATCAACTGGCTGTCCAGATATTGTATTTACTGTGATGTAAGTTTAATAGAAATATGTATTTTATCAGGTTGTACAAAGATGTGACTTGTTCAAAATATATTCTCATTTTATAGATTTTCCTGTAGTCTGTGTTCATTTTGGCAATTGTTTCTATAAGACCTGTAACATAATGGCAAAGGTGGATTGCTGTAAATGTATTTGCTGGGTTTGGTTATGAGAAAATGATTCCTATTCAATTATTTCAAGTATAACTAATCCACGCGCTGCAAGTTGATGATGATGGAGTATTATTTACAAATTTAGCAAAACCTGTTAAACCTTCAAAGCATGGGAACAAAAGATTATGCTATTACATCTATTACTTCATGAGCTAACTGGCATAAAGTCATTAGAATTAATATTTGCCTGCTGGCTTGATAGCCAGCGGGCAACAAGGTACAAGGTCTGATATGCATCAGCATAACAGACCTTTTTAGCTCTCTCAATAGGTTATTACTATAGCCTAATCCCTCTCATACTGAGTGGAGACCTGTGCCCAGCAGTGGGACAATGTAATGGGTTGATGATGATCAGTAGGTTATTAATCCTGATTCTAGGTTATACCTCATAAGTCTAGCAGTCATTAAGAGTGATTGCTACGCTAGAGCTTCTGGGTTGTTTCCCAGTTCAAGCAAAGATATTGGGTTTTTCAATGAATTTGTAAGTAGCAGCTCAGAGTTTAAGTTTGTGTATGATTATTGGTAATAGGCTCACTCCCAACTATATGGTATCTAAACAGCAGCAAAATGCATCTCTGCTTCCCTCCTGGGAATACAATACAATACACTACAATGGGGATAATGGATTCTAGTTTATATGCTAAGGTTATGTATAACCTTGATTATGGAATTTGCAGGCTTCCATTTATAGGTTATGTGTGTATGATGAAATATATCTAGAAAAATAGGTTTCTAAAGGAACAAATCATGTTTTCAGTAACAAATTTATAATAAGAAATGCAAGGGCGTTAACATCATTCCCAACTCACAACTTAATAGCATATTACACAATCACGAAATGTTCATTCACTACATTTTCTAATTTATAACTAACAGTAAACAGAATCAGAACCATCAAAACTAAAACTAGCACTAAATTCAGTTGTCGATCTTCGCAAGAATGTCAGATTCTCTGAAGAGGTGGTACTCCTTCTCATCGTTTTCAAGGGCCACTTTGGTACCGCCGAATTCTGGAAGTAGGACTTTGTCGCCGACCTGAACCAATATGGGAATGAAGTCGCCATTGTCTTTCCTGACACCAGGTCCCACTGCCACAACTTCTCCATGCAGAACTTTGCCTTGAGCCTTCTCAGGGATGACGATGCCGCTCGCCGTCTTTGTAACCGCCTCGGCCCTTTTGATAAGGACGCGGTCAAGCAGAGGAATCAAGCGTTTCACTGCGTTTGCCATTTCGTTTGCAATCAAAAGTGTAGTAAAAACAAATGAAGAAACTGCTGTGATGCCTGCTCAAATCAGTCAGTCAGGTCTAGAATATTCGAGATTTCGAGCTCGCACCGGCAACGATAGTGCAACTTTTTGACTATAGAGTAATAGAGTATAATTCATTCATCTCATTTTATCCATGTGTTTGCGGTGTTGCCCGGTTACTCAAATGAATTTTTGAATTTCGATCGAAATTTTATTTTATTTTATTCATTGTTACATTTAAAATCAGTCGATACTTTTAAATAAAATTTAAGCCCGAAAGTATGTATTAAAATGTAATAGTACATAGTACTCTGTACTTACCTAATACCTACATTTTTTTTTCTGACCTCTAGTGACGAATAGCATAATTTATTGAGCACAGAGTGAAAGGGTCTGTATCTTTTTTTATTTAGTAGATGGCGCCTTTTCCAAAATAATATATTTCCGTATTAAAACCGTTCTGTTTTGACAATAAATAACTTATTGTTAAAAAATACGATTTTTTTTGGAAACATACCTACCTAACTTTGAGTTTCATTGAAATTTGAATAGTTGTTGAACTGTATTTGTAGCATTGTAGTTCATGTTGGATAGATAGATGGTGCTATAAGGCCTTCGAAATTGATTTATTTTAATATTACCATAGTGTATTACACTATGATATTACCATGGACCGTAGCATGGACCAAAATATAATATTACTATGTAATCAAAGTATATAGACTACCTCATTAGTCTGGTGGTGCTAAGCGCGGCTGCTGTGTTAGAGGTCTTGGATCGATTCTCAGGTTGAGCAGTGTTATTGGGTTTAGGTTCAACCCTTGTTACATGGGATCTATACATAATAAAATTATAAGCGAACGGTGTAGGTAGGTACGTACGTACATTTTATATTTTCACTTTAGTTAGTCGTAAAGTGTAAATTGGATTTAGGTATTAACTATTTACGGGATATCTGCTACAGTCGAGATAATGAACAAATAATATTTTCTTTGATCTATTCTTAATCATTGCAAATATCTACATAAATTAGTCGCAAATTGTGCATCCTTGGTTCATGATCGTAGAAATTGCGACATGAACTATAACTAATTCACAAATGAGTGCTAAAATATATGGTATGCTCGGCTCCACGTCGAGCTACCTATATAAACACAGATTACGCTGGCCTCTTTTTGTATGAAAAGCCTACACATTTCGAGATCAGCTTAAACTGGTTTCGTATATGTTGACCTGTAGCCGTGTGTACATTAAACTCACGCCTTTTTCCCAGAGGAGGTTTTCCCACAGAAACTATAGACCGCCACTTTCGCTTCTTCCACATTCATACTGACAGACATCTTATCACACGAGTACTCAGTAAGTACCTACTAAAACTTTGGCTAAAAATATCGTTGCATATCTAGCAGGTACCTATCACGCTTTCAGTTTTATCTTTAAAACATATTAATCCTTCATTGTGAAATTTGAAAAAAATAAAGAGTCTTAGCGAGTGGCAGTCCATAGTTTCTGCCTACCGCTGTGGGAAAAAGGCGTGAGTGTATGTATGGATTTTTTTTTGTCGATATAATTTACCTACTTATGTCCAAGACTACTAACATTGCCTTTGATGTTTTATGGCTCAATTAAGCGACTTCATTACGTATACGCTATACATTGATGTCTGACCATCTCAGACATTATAGGTACATACTTGATCATTATAATTGTACAATCTGGAATTATTTTTGATGTTCTTTATTATTCCACCAACATTTAAGTAAGTAGGTAGGTACTCGGCTTACTTAACAATAAGCTTCATTCATGATAACGCACATACATAATTTATATCAAATATCTTTGACGTTAGTGTCATTTCGGAGTGCGTATGAGTCGTGTCCGCAATCATCAAGTACGAACTCAGTCCGCGGCGCCGTGACCGCCAAAGGAATGTGCGCCGGCGCCGGCCAGTCTCGGACACACCTGCGCGCGCACCAATTCTACACAATCACGCCGCAACACCCACACACGTTTGCTACATCGTGGGTACACAGTGAATACACTCACTCCTCAAAAGAAGCTGGCCTGCGCTCACGCATCGCGATTTATGGCCATCTTCGAGCTTGCACGGTCACTTGAAAGCACAAACCGACTCTGCCGCCACTTTACAAAGCGTATACAGTTTGACGGGTTTTGAATACTTAATTGGCTCTTGATCATGTTGTGCTCAAAATGTTGGGCCATGCCATGACAGGCATCTAAGACAGAATGTAGGTATGTAGTTATGCTGCTGCTGAAGGGTACGCTATTTAACCACTAAATTATATTCTTTCCATGTAAAAAGGTAGCAAACCTATGGGTAAACCCTAAACCTATAAAATAAATAAACCTATGTCCATAGTTTCAGGTTGCCAAACCTAAGTTGGACAGACCAGCCAGTTCTGCCGGGCATTTGGGTAAAAAGGTTGACACTCTACTTTATTGAGGATTTTCTACCTCAGTATTTATAGGTACGACAAAAAAGCGTTATATCAAGATATAAGAATAAAAAATATGTAACATCAAGCTTTGTTTATTATTACCATTATTAACAAAAGCCGGACACTGTTTATTTTGGCCGGACACACAATCAAAAAGCCTATAACTTGTCCGGCTTTATCCGGACGCCTGGCAACTCTTTATTGTGTCTATATTTTGTACGAAATGCTCTCATGTACCTAAACTTATCTATATTTTTTCCCCGCGATATCTATTTATAAAAAAGTAAAACACAAGTTAATTGTTTAATAAATAGATAACATTAGCTGAAAGGAATTCGGGAACATAAAGGAGCTGATTGAATGAATTCAATATTTTTTTGTTGGTCTGGAAAACCGTAAAAAGATCGTGATCGGGTTCACACGAACTACATAGCATTTCGCAAACTATTCACGTGTGCGGGTGTAGGGTGTCCGTCTTTATTGGTGAAATACGAGATATTGATAAGTTTAGAGATAGGAACGCAGTAAGTAGATCTCAATATCTACATATTGTTGTACTTTTGACTAGAATGTTGTCTGGAGCTAATTAAGAGTTAGAAGGTTTTTCTTGGCTTGGATTTAGACGGGAACAATATCGCATTGATTTTCAACATTTGCTAGTTCGAAAATAATGTAAAAGTTAATTCTTCTGATGTGAGCAATATTTCGTCCAAAATTGTACCAAATAAAAAATTTTAGTACGCTTCTTCAAACATGGTTAAACTACGATAAAAAGTTGCGATAATAGCGCGGATGTTAAAAGCGTACAAAATAACACAACAAACATGGCACAACAGGGAACTCTGTATGGCCTTATATGAACATGGCCAAGATACATTTGAAGATAAATATAAAATGCTAGATCTCTATTGCGAAACGGTAAGGTTTAAAATTGACTGAAATGGTCGAGATGATAACCATGAAGGAGGTTGCGTCAGAGATCGTGGTCGGTTCTCACGACACAACGACGGAACACAGGTGCGCATCCGGCTATCTCGCCTGCGCGGGATTCGAATCAGTTTAGTGAAGCGTTTTAATCGCGGTGCCGAAACAAAGGCCAATGATTTAAGCAAACGTTCGATTGGAGTCTTCAGAAACATAGAAAGTAGTTTAACACTCGTTTAGTGTGATGTGTGGAGTTTGTGATCATCGACACTTGATCACAAACTCCACACATCACTCACCTGCCTCGTTAGTCGCGACTGCTACGCAAGAGGTCCTGGGTTCGATTCCCAGATCGAGCAAAGTGTTATTGAGATTTTCTATGAAATCAGCAGCTCGGAGTGTGGATTTGTGCCTGGTTAACGGCAACAGGCTCGCCCCCCATTGCATGGGACCTAAACATACCGGCGAAGCGTGGGTGTAAATTAGTACACCTCTGTCTAAAACACAGAACAGATAACACCTCTTTATCTGTTCTGTGGTCTAAAAGGCCTTCGGGGATTACAGGTGTGATGGTATGTTACTTTGATATTACGAGTATCTGCAGGAAAACAATATTACGTTTGAGTCAATAAACATAGCCTAGAGCGGAATAACATCGTTATCCATACGATAATTGTCTATAATATGGTAGCCGTCTCCATTCTATGTTACTTATTAGATTTTCCAGGATAAGTAGGTAACCTACTCACATGAAATCTTGAATTATCGTTTACGAAGATGTTCTAGATTGCAAAATATTGCCTTAACTATCGTTTACAAATATTTTCTTGCAAAAACCAATATTAATATCTAAGTAGGTATATAGCAATATATTATTAATCTCAGTCTGAATAGATTTATAAATATGGGATGGAAAGAATTTTATTTTGGATACGTATTTTTGATTTTAGATATTTAAATGTTGTAACATCTGAGTTACTTTAATACCGTTTGAAATTTTATGCATTGCCTGATTATACGACTACGAATAAATAATACTCAGGAAATGTAACTGCGTTAAGAAAATGACCCAACAAAAGTTGTGTCCAAGTAGGCGGGGCTTCAAAATTGTGTCCAGCGCGCCATCAGTCGGACATTTTCCTTGCAAGCGAGCATATGTCAAAGGTTTTAGCTTAATATCATTGTGAATCATGATGCCATCATATGTTGTGAAGTGGTGCAGGAAACATACAAGATTAAAATGTCCAGAGATCACTTTTCACTTGTAAGTAGTAGCTTAATTATAAATATATTCAAAGTTGTTCAAATACGTTATCAAAACGAGATGGTCAATATTATGCAAAATGAAGTCAGTCAATTTTTTACCTAATTTAGAAAGTATTTTTTCTAGATGAAATCGGTAAATTTAGATATTTTTATAAGACTAATGTATTTTATTTGTACCCCACTTTATAGTTCAGTTCAGTTATGTCCATCCTAAGGTTGCCTGGAAGAGATTGCAGATAGCGATAAGGCCACCAATTGTATATTCTTTTATTTTCAAATGTGTTTTATATATATTTTTTTCTGGTGTACAATAAAGTATAAATAAGTATAAGTATAAGTATTTTGTGTTTTTTTAGTTTCCTAGCTGCAGTTCAATTAGAAAGACGAGAGTATGACTGGATGCCTGTGAAAACTACCAGAGTATGCTCCATGCATTTTGATGAAAAATATTTTTACAAATCATTAAAGGGATATGTTACACAAAACTGCAGTACCAGTTTGTACAAATATCCACATACAACTGAAGTACCAGGTCAACAGAAGCCTTAAAGGAACCTGGTGACCTATTGCCAAGGTTATGATCAGAGCAAACAAACGACTCAATTGAATACACTAACACTATTTCAACGTTCCAACAATAGATGAAGTCGCAATTCTTGTTGGCAAACCATCGGCTTTGTTCGTTTAAGCACCATACAACAAAACTAAAAAGTACCCAATCTAAGCCTTTTTAGTAACCGACGAAAAATATCTACGCGGGGGGGTCCAGAATCATGTACTGAATTCATGGTAAGCGGTTGTGCGTCGATGTCCCTTCCACCCTGTATTAAAATAGTATAATTTAAAAAAAACACAATAGTATAAAATATTTAATATAATTATAATATTGTTTTATTATTGACTTGGTCCGATCTACTTATTGCATAATATCGTCCACGCCATTTTGACTCAGATGTCATAACAGACATTACAGCACGCGCGCGAACCAATCCCTGTTTTCTCTCTGAATTTAAACCAATTACCAAGCATGTCTATTTGAGACATCGCAAGTGATTCGAATTATGAATCGTCGTCATTTGGTTTGAAGTAGGTCCACTTTTTGAGCGGAATTTGTTCTGATTTACGCTTCCTGAGTATTATTTATTCGTAGTTATACGATCATATTGAATCAGAAACTATTTGCGTATTGCCACTAGATGACGCTAACAGTCCTTATTTCGTTCAGTATAAAATATAACTTAATAGACTGAAGGTTAATTTTATTTTCTACTGAATGAACACTTGTAAATCACTTAATTAAAAAGAACCCTGTAGTGATTTACACAACAAAATTTACAAACCTTTTTGTGCACAGGTTTGGTTCACAGGTTCATGGTTCAGCAATCAAAAATAAAATTTACCAAAGCACCATCTAGTTCTTAAGTGTAGAACTAAATTCAATGTTGACAAGTGAAGGATACCGAAACAGCCCGTGTCAAGTTTTAGGTTATAATTATACTGTAACAGTTGTGCATACAGTGTTGTGCTAGCTTTTTGTGTTTATTTACCATAATGGCGGAACCGGTTGTGGAAATTGATCAGGGAAAAATAAAAGGGAAGGTGTTAATTAATTTCGATGACTTTGAGTACTGTAGTTTCAAAGGCATTCCGTACGCGAAGCCGCCTATTGGCGAGTTGAGATTTTCTGTGAGTATTGGTTTTCAGTTCCTCATTTCCTTTAAAGAACAATTTTATCCACAAATAAATGTGTATTATTTAGATTATGATTGTCAGGTTATTTATGCTCTAGACTCTAGCTATATAATTAAGTTGGTTTACTGTTGCTTCCAGTTGAAACTTAGCGATATTCTATTTATATTTTTATTCATTTCCTTGTCAATGTCCCGTACATTGACAAGGCAAAGTGAATGTGCCCGATATTAGCTACGTACCAGCGGAACTTAATCGATACTACCTACTTACCTTGATGTTTACCTTGTAGTGTATCATGAAGTTCTGAATTCAAAAGCAGTGATATTATACCTACTTTTTGCTTTAAGTATGAGGAAATAAATCTATGTAGATAAGATAATATTAATTTCATAGCGCAGAGATATGGAAAGATGCTCCTCGTACGCGTACATTTTCATGAACAATACAAGATGAAAACGTCGGAAAATACAAATACCTACCTACTACCCGGCATGATAAATATTCTAGTACCAACAAGCAGAGCATGGCTTCAAATAAATTAATGAAATTAAAGTATGAACTAGAGGATAGTCATCTACGAGCGTGGGAAAAAGATCTCCACGAAGTGGTTATCAAGTTACATAAGAACTCTTGATTAGGTACATTTAATTTTATATTTTATATTCTGTCCGTAAAATTAAGTTAGGTTGGTAACGTCATTCGTTTCGCTCGACGCGTGAATCAATAATTTATTCAGCTGTCTTTTCCACACTAGTTCCTTTTCTTCCTTACTGATTCTTTCTGAATTTGACTGCAGCGATCCAGAAGATGTGGGTAATTGGGTACACTTATGTTGCACTTACAAGTGTGACAATTCTGTTCGAATAGCACCTACCCGAAGGATGATCTATAGATACGGTCCCTACTAATCTTAGTAGTAACCTCAACATTTTACTAACATTAACGGAACCACTGACACGATAAGAAAAAACTCACCTACCGAATTCAGTATACTTGAATGTTTAGAAAACATAATGATAACATACAAGCAGTTGAGCAACCACAAGCATAGTCCACTCGAACATTGTCAGTAAAACACATTAAGTATGTACTTGAAAATTTATAATTATACAAATTTGCAGCTCGTCAGAATCGTATGAATAATATTTTACGCATATTTGGCAACCAGGATAGGGCCTAAGTATTTTATTCTGTTTTAAAACTCCCGAAACTTGGCATTGTAATTTAATTTTCCATTGTATGCAATTAATATAGAAGAGGTTTTTGTTTTTAGGTACCACAGCCGCCGGATTCGTGGGACGGCATTAGAGATGGGACTAAAGATTGCAATATATGTGCACAGTTCGACAAAGAAATCAAAGCCGTCAAAGGGGATGAAGATTGCTTATACTTAAATGTTTATACACCTAAGTCCTTTCAAATTGAAACTGAGCGTTTTCCTGTTATGCTTTTTCTTCATGGAGGTGGTTTTCTTTTTGGAAATGGCACAGACGATTCGGCTCATGGACCAGATTATATCATACATAAAAAAGTAGTAGTTGTCAGTATAAACTACCGTGTCGGTATACTCGGTTTCCTTTCTTTAGATCGAAAAGAGGCTCCCGGAAATATGGGTTTGAGAGATCAAGTTCAAGCTCTGAAATGGGTCCAGAAAAATATAAAACATTTTGGTGGAGACCCAAATAATGTGACTATTTTCGGTATCAGTGCAGGTGCCGCGTCTGTTGAATATCTCCTTTTATCACCCATGGCTAAAGGGTTATTTCATAAAGCTATTGCCCAATCTGGTTCTTCTCTATTACATTGGGCTCATAATACGAACATCAAGAAATTAGCTTCTAAGATACCTATTCTGCAAGGAAAAGTTATTACAGACGATGATGAGTTATTAAAATACCTAAAAAGTTTACCAACAAATGATTTAATAAACGCATCTATGATGGTTTTGGCAACGGATGAATGGAAAGGAGGCATACATTTTGGGTTCGTGCCAACAGTTGAAAAGCCTGGCGATTGGGAGCCATTTTTAAGCAAGCCGCCATACGAATTGTTAGCTCAAGGAGAATTTAACAAAGTTCCGTACATGTCAGGGTTTTGCACGAGAGAAGGACTTCTTATGGTATCACACAATGCACCGGTTCTGGAGAAATTCATAAAGGAAAAGGTTTTCGTGGACTATTTTCCGTTCGATCTGGATGTCTCTGAAAAAATAGATACAGAATTAAAATTAAAAACAAATTATTTGGAAGCTGAGAAGTTGTATCAAGATGAAGATGCATACGCAATAGATTTCTTCTCAGACGTTGACTTTATTGGCGGAATTTATGTTGCTGCTACATTAATAGCAAAACAAAATGCTCCCGTGTTCTTCTATGAGTTTTCTTACGATGGAAGCTTGAATTATCTTAAGAAGTGCTATAACATCGACCGCGAGGGCGCGTGTCATGGCGACGATGGAGGCTATATAGTAAAGAGTAGCAAATTGGATGGGCCTATTTCAGATTTAGATAAAGTTGTACGAAACACAATGAACCAGATGTGGGTCAATTTTGCTAGATATGGGTAAGGCCGTATGGCAAAACCAAAAATCTACTAAAATTTAGTTTGATTCGCTTAAAGCTTCCATAAAGTGAATTGTATCCACACGTGTTTATAAATTGTCGCATCACAGATATTAGGTACATTCTTCAAAAGTAGATTAACTCGTATATGGGAGGGATATGGAAGAAATGTAATCGCCACCTTTTTTGGATGTTTTACATTGAATTGCGTAGCCCTTTTAGTCGTACATAGGGTTGCCAGGTTGCCTAACCTAATAGCAGGACAGACCAGCCAGTTTGGCCGGACATTTAGGTTTTTTTTTATGTAAAATCAAGCTTTTTTATTATTACCATTATAAACAAAAGTCGGACGCTGTTTATAATGCCCGGACACGCAATCAAAAAGCCTAACTATGTCTGGCTTTATCCGAACGCCTGGCAACGCTAGTCGTACAAATTGTGGAAGTTTATTCTTTGAATGCATTCCAAATATGTCTCCCAATCCTTTTCAGATCTATGAGATATACGTACCTAATATGTTTTATAATTTATAAGAATAATAAGCAATTTTTATAATTTCAGTGACCCAACACCAAGACTTGACTTTTTGGTGACAACAAAGTGGGAACCCATTGCCGAAACCGGTATCGCATGCTTAGTCATAGATAAGAAAATGAAAATGAAGTATGAGGTCTACCCACAGAGGATGAAAGTGTTTGAAGACCTTTATGAGAAGAAATGTAGATCTAAATAACTGATTCCACCTATTTTATTATCTTATAGGTACTTCTTATTTTTAATATAGATACTATACACAATATATTCTATATATATACTATATATTCATATATATATATATTCAAAGCTTTGGTAAATAAATTACATTTAATGTGATGTCCTTATCATGTTTAATTTATTCAAAAAAATAGTGGATTCTATATTCGAAGATAAAGACTAGATACGTTTGCGCAGTACGGCGATTACAATATCTAAATTATATCAACACCATCAGGCCATTCTTTCAGCTGTATTGCCTAAATAAGTATTTTTACTCCTTAGTTTTTGTTTGTTTACTACCGGCTCATGCAATCTCACAGATATCTAGAAACTAATTGATTTGGTAAAAGAGAACATAAATATTTTAGAATAACTATGTAAGAAATAGCTATAATTTAAACGGTTAGCAAAGTATTCGTATTTTTGTGATCAGAAAAATTATTCACTTTGCTAACGATAAGTTATGGTCAGCAACATTTCTGGATCAATCGGCAAATATTAATGTCGAACTACTTACTGCTCTAAATTACTTTGCATTTTGTTTCGTTTCAACTTTCGGGGAAACATACTTACGAAATGGAACTACATGTCCATTTTTTTATTTTCGCAGGTTTTTGCTAATATCTTTTACTAAATACTGTATATGAGTATCGTTTCGTAATACAAACTGAGCCTAGAGTTAGAGAATCGTATATCACGGCATAATTTTAATCCTACGGCATACAAGGCATTTTAAGCTTTTGCAAGGGCTAGCGGTTACGTAATCGTATCTAAATAATTTTCAGTATCTGGATGTAATGTACTAGTTAGTTGCGGGGGCGATCTCGGCGACCATTCAGTGGGGCGCGCAATGCCCGCTCGGAATGCACTAATACCATTATGGACCAAGTCACAACTAGCAGCGAGTGGGTGGTAAAGCTTCATAACGTGTAGACCTGGCATTATATCCCATAGATCTTTTATTTAACAAAGAGCATCTTTATTTTGATTGTAGTGAGTAGAATACACACAGAATAAATTCTGTTATTTATCTTACTTTCTTGATAATTATTGAAAAGAACAAGTAGATATGTGCTGCAAATGAATAAAACAATGTATACACACTTATTACAACAACAACAACACTTTTTTGACGAACTACTACAAACTAGTTGGTTCTATAACTGGTAAAATAATTGCTTCATTGTTTGTAAAATATAATTGACCAACGAAAAAAAGGAGGAGGTTCTCAAGTTCATGCATATACTTATTTGTTTTTATTTATGTAGGTATCACTACGCCTTGCAAATAAAATACAATTGTAATTTGCTTAAATTGTCCGTCGCCTTGATGCTGTTGAATACAACTTCATTATTTTGCCAGACAACCTTCATATTAAGTATTGTTAGGATGTCTCGTCTTATTTCTTTGAAACACGAGTTCTGATCAGTAAAATGTGTTTTTTCGTTAAAATGGCTATTTAAAATTTGGTCCACATCAACTAATACTTTGGGCGGTGGTGGCCCAGTGGCAACGGCCGGCGCGGCGCTTTACTTTGAGTAAATTAATTCATCTCCACACCTCCCAAAACGGCGACGAAAACAACATGAGGAAACCGGCATGTCCTAGAACCAAAAAATAAAAGACATCTGGCTATAACTATAACCCGCACTCAGCCCGCGTGGTAATTACAGCCTACTCCCTCTCACCGAGAGGAGGCCTGCGTTCCAGCAGTGGGAACATTATAGGCTGATTATGAAATATAAATTTTGCAAGATCTTCTTCAAACAGACCTCTGTGCGTTTATAAACATAGGTAATTGTCAAATCGCTCAATACTCTACGCAGAAGCAAACCCGGAATAAATCGCCTTTTGTCCTTATAAATATTATTCCATATTTATTCCATACAAGGCCAATCACTCAGCCATTACATTATTGGCGCCGTCAAGAGGAGAATACGGTGGCACTTGCACAAATTTCTTCTAATCAATATTACCTATTCGTACCTATCACACTTCCTAGATTTGAAGTGTAACCTCTACGCGGGATACACGAATAGAGGTAACAAATTGTTTTACACGAAATGTAAAACGCACACTATACTATCCTTAGTCAGTCGCTAAACTATGTCCCAACTAGGATTAACTTTTACTCCGAGACTAGGATCGGATTACTGTATTCCTACCTTACTCCATGTTTATTAATACTACATTTAAGTTTAAACTTAGACTAAAGTTAATCCCTTTCTAGTCTACGTTTATAAATAAGAGTGTATGGGTTTGTGTGTCTGTGTAGCCGGGTCACAGACTATAGTAGACTGGCCGTCGGCGCCAGCGAGTCGCGGTGTGAAATACTCAGGTGCATCCGAACCTGCCCACGGATTTTGTACAGCATGCTCTTTTTATGTTCTAAATAGGCCGCTCGTGATTTATTTGCAAGACTACAATATGAGTCTACTACAACTTTGTAGTGGTAGTTTGTTTCATGCTCTGACGTTATTTTCATCAATCCATTATATAGATACTAGGCTCTTAAAACAGAAGGAGTTGGTTATAGTCCACTTCACACAGTAGAAGATAGATAATGGAGGTTGGCAGTCAGCTCCGCATACTTTTCTCTGCCCGGGCAATGCGAGATAGTTCGATGACACTCCGAATATATTTATTTATATACTCGGTTTTATCGTTTGTCGCTGGGTTTTATATAGTCCACTACGTTAGCCTAATGCGGGTTGGTAGACACACGTTGTCGAGAAAATCTCACAGACATAAACGTTTCTTCACGATCTTTCCCATCACTGTTTAAGCACGTGATAATTAACAGTCCAAATGAAAAGTTCGCCAATTAAAAAAAAAGTTTTTAGTCATATTTGTCTATTTAAGTATGAAGCTGTTCAACAAATAAAAATCGATCCCGCTGTATAAGAACGCAGTCGTCCCGGTATCCTTTCACAGCGGTGCGCGTGAGTCGTGATTTGATTCCCACAGAGCGAGACCAACATTAGCTCTTTTTCTTTTCGGCGATCGTTTTACTTATTGCTGCCCTTTATATCAATATCATTTGTCTCCAATTTTGAAATAGCGGCTTTCATAAAAAAAATACTAACAAAAGAATTGCTTCTAGCAATTTGGAGTCCTATTTTTCAGGTAAGAGTTGTGTTCTTGTTTTTGGAACCACATCCACTACTTTTGATGACTTTGTTTCATTGCAGCAAAAAATATTACCACAGTCACACCTATACTTTTGAAATTAGCTAAGTATTGTATTTGACCTTAATTTTCTGTAATGTGTAGATAGACATTTAATTAGGATTAAGTAGATCAACTTCGAGATGGCGTGCGTATGAAGAAACCTACATCCAGCATTGGATGGCAACAGGTTGAAGAAGAAGATCAACTCCAAAAAATTAACTACATTCAAGGTCGGAAATGGAGAAGGTTTAATGAATACTGGGGAGGCCTAGTAGCAACACTTGCAAGCTCATCATTTCGATCAAGATTTTGAAAATAGATAACGTTTTGGTGTAGAATTATTTAATTTTATTTCACCTTTTTCCTCACGAAAATGCTTATTTGAACTCTTTACCGACTTAAATCACACGGCCTTGATATCTTCAATTGGAAACAACCCTTTGCACACGTATCGTCAAAATATTTCGTTTATGTAAATTTGTAAATGATAAGATTAAGTGTTGATACTTTGTATGATGACGCAGAATATCCTATCTACAAATATATAGGTAAGTAAAGTGTTAAGTGCAAAGATAACATATTACATAATATATTATGTATGATCAATTCGATCTATTTCGTAGCGATTCTACGGTGACGGCAAACTTTGTAATACAAGATTAATTGCTCCAGCTTATATTTGCCATGAATGTTTCTATATCTAATCTTAAGACTTTGTGACGTTATTGTCATTCAATTCAACGCAGGTCGTTGGTCGTTGACTCGATAGGCGAGTCGTTTGCCAATATCATGATAACCCTTCACCTTTAATTATAATAAACTTTATTGTAGTACCTACCTAGTGATAAAATAATCAAATTAATGTGGGTTCTTCTATAATTTTTCGCCTACTAAAAATAGGAGTTTAACCTTTTTACAACAAGAAATAAGTATGTATATTTTTTCATTAGATAATTTGATAAATAGTGCCCTGCGGATATGGGAGTATTGTAATTATTTTAAAATCCTTCACGATTTATAATAATTATCTACCTAAATCTTTCGCAATGTTTCCAAATTACGAAAGATTTAAACCACAATCTAATTCGGCCACAATTAGAAGTATAAAGTAAGAAATAACTTGTGGTCTAGGTGGACACGAGTTATTTCTTACGTTATACGTACTTCACTCGTCATTAGTTCACAAATCACGAAACTCGAACTAAAGTGGTGGTGCCTGCTATGGTGGCATTTGTTAGCTTGCCATATAAGCATGCCCAGTGATTAACACCGACTAAAAGTTAACCAATAATGTGTTACGATATTTGGTGTAACTATAAACTTAAATTACGGCTTACGACACTATTTCCTTATTTCGACGGTATAAGCCAAAATAAGAGATACCTGGTCTACCATGTGTGTATATGCCACGTAGTCCAATAAAACGATTTGTAACATAACATACCATCACGCCTGTATTCCCCGAAGGGTTAGGCAGAGGTATACTTCTGCACACCGACATTTCGCCGGTTTGTTTAGGTTCCATGTAATAGGCGGCGAGCCTATTGCCATTAGCCGGGCACAAATCCAGACTCCCAGCTGCAACGAGAACTTCATAGAAAAACGCAATAACACTGCTCGACCTGGGGATCGAACCGGCCTCTAGCGTAGCAGTCGCATTTAGGACCACAAGACTAATGAGGCAGTCTGTAAAACGTTTTGTAATATTTATAAAAAAATATATAATTTTGTTGAAGACCTATGTTGTATCGAATAATTAAAGTTAATTGCCATAGATTGTATGTTTATAATGATTTTTTTAGTTTATCTTGAGGAGAATAAAAAATATTAAAAGATATTATATCAGTCAATAAACTTACTACTAGTCTTTGAATAGCTATTTATATTTTTTGTTTATAACTAATTCGTGAAGGTAGATTCACGTTTTGATACAAATATTATGTTAATCCGAATTCTGAGGATCATTTAATGTAGCGTGTAATACAAGTCACGATCTATGCAGCTTCGGTGCGCGCGAGTCGTTTGGAATGCGAGCGCGCTCCGCATTGTATGCGCAAACGCAGCCGTGCACCTGCGCCCGTGGGAATCCGACATTTTCAGATTCGAATAAGACTTTGTATAATAATTGGAGTGTGCCTTGCATTGATAGTGAGGATTAATTGTTTTTTCAACATTGTCAGGTAAGGTAGGTGATCAAAGTAACGGAGACATTGGTGGTTGAAAAATAGTGGTCGATGTATTGGAAATAAAAACTTTTTCATAGTAGACATATAAAAATATTATATTTTTTGTATGTAGGTATTAGATGAGTTAAAATACATAATATCCTTCCTGAATGAGCCTTATATTATTGTTGAATGCATTTATCATGGCTTTGCTTCGCGTATTCAGTATTTCAGTGTCTTCCTTCTAATAACCTCTTCCTTTTTGGTCGGTTCAAAATACAACTCTAATTTCTGGAAACGCCACGAAAATACCACTCAAGTATCTAATACTACCAATACAATAAATATACCTTCTTTAAGTATCTGAAACCACGCCGGTACCAAATTGCCTAATTAACTATTCATTATTTAATAATATAATTAAGTTATAATTGACTAATTAAGTGCCTATTTATTAAACGCCGGTGCTATTTTAATTAAAAATTATAGTCGGAACGTCATTTCATTTGATTAGCGCGCCGCAGTGGTCGGTTAAGGCTGTGCTGTAGGAGTCGCGAGTTTGATTTCCGCATCAACATGTTATAATCATTTATAATTGAACATGTTTTTGTACTATGATTCGTATTCCGCAGATCTGTTTATTAGTATTGCCTTTATTAAAATAAAAAACGTTAGTCAGTTAAAACGCTAGAAAATTAAAATTTGACAGCAGGAATTGACTAGCGACTAAAGTACGGCTTCTGTCTAAGAACCTCTGGTTGTGACTAAGTTGAGATCCTGTGTTCGACTCTCAGGTCATGCAAAGTTTTATTGGAAATTCTCAATGGAAGCTCGGAGTTCGGATTTGTCGTCATCTGTTAGGTTCGACTGTCTAGTCAAAGGTGTTCGTTTCGAATCAAGGCACGTACCCCTGGAGTTTTCCATATAAATGAATAATGGAAAACATCGTGAGGAAACCTACATGCCCAAGAGATTTTTTTACCGTGTTTGAGGTCTGCCAAATCGCAGTAGACTGGCGTGGTGGACTGTAGCGTAACCCCTCTGAGAGGAGGCCCGTGCCCAGCAGTAGTACAGTAAAAGGGTTGATGACACAGACCAAAATTTAGGGCTATGGTTGATGATGATGATGAATATTGAAGGTTTACTACGCCATTAGGAACATTGCCTAAATAATCTTTAAAAAAAGTAAACGTTTTGTTACTCTTTTAATGATTTTCCATAAATACCATCACGCCTGTATTCACCGAAGGGTTAGGAGGATGTGTACAGCCACACTTCCCCAGAATGTTTAGGTCCCATGTAATAGGGCGCCAGCCTATGGCCATTCACCGGGCAAAAATCCAGACTCCGAGCTGCGACTGAGAATTTCATAGAAAAACCCAATAGCACTGCTCGAGCTGGGAATGAAACTCTGGACCTTCTAGCGTAGCAGTCGCGCTTGGGACCACGAGAATAATGTGGCAGTCTAATTTTAATGATTTTAATTGCTATTAATAAAAATCCATTTTTAAGAATGTATCATCCATCATGTGGTAAACTTGAAGTAAATATTTTGGTAACAGTCGGCAAAAATCGATTATTTTATTGTAGTGACATTTGGTCGCCATATTTCGTTCCATTTTCGATTGATGTCTCAATTAGCTAACAGCTGACATTTGGCTGTTACTTGCCTCAAATAAAATAATGTATAGTGCATTGTTAGCAATTGTACCCGTATTTGTTAACAATAGACCCTATTCGGGTGCAACATCTGCACATGATAGCTCCATTTATTTCTAAATAAGTCTTATGTTCTATGTTTAAGGTGTATTTTTCAATGTTCCATGTCATCGTTGAGATGATAAAGTTAGGCAAAGGAAAGTCAGCTTTAGCAGTTTATTTGAAAGTTTATTTTTAATAAGTTGGGTCCCAACTTTATGATTTTAAACGTCATACGGATTGCCACTTGTGAGGTAATGCTCATGCTCGTCAAATGCTAACAGCTATTTGTAAGTTTTTGTGTGTTTTGCCAATTGGCGTTATATTATTTATGGACAATCGTAACGACATTATATGTACAAAAGTTTATAACTAATTAAAAATAATTTCTATTTGTATTACTTAGTAATAATTAAGTTCGTGCTTATATTATAGAGAGGAGCAATTGACGTGCCGAAGTAAAAGTTTTGTTTTATCTTTCCGCATCTATAGGTATACAATTATTTGTCTTGAACTATTTCTGTTATTGTTTTGTTATAAGTATTTCACGGTTCAAGATCGATTCACATGTAATTTTTCATTTATAAATCTTTTAAATGAAAAATTATTTTTTTCCCACGAATAATTTATATTTATCATGGCGGTTAGGTACCTACTTACCAACATAACATTTTATAACCGTTTTTATTGAGTAATTTTTTGGCGTAATTAATGAGAAAGAGACGTTTTTTTATAGAAGCAGCCGCCTATGAACACTAACTCGAGTTTATTTAAATTGATAATCGTATCGTCCAATAGCGGTTGTGACTTGTGGTTGATAACAATCTTAACTGAGTATTATCATAAGTCATAACATATTAATAAAGATACATTACGTATGTATATAAACAGTTCGATCCTTGAATTTAAATTAGTCAGGGAGCTAATAGAATATCAATCGAGTGTCGTTAGTGAGTTGCACACAGTGAGCAAATAAGTTTGCGCTCGTCTCGGCATAACTCGGCTACGACGCGCACAAACCGGCGCGTGCACACGGAACGCGATCTACTCGGCCGCTTATAACTACGCTACCGATACCGAACAACTCAGTATCAAACTGATTTCTCTATATTCAAAGTGCTTCGTACTAAATAATATTTACTTGTGAGATATGGCTCCAATCGTAAAGAACGACCAACTCAAATACGAGAAGAACGAAATTAAATCATCGGCGCTAGAATTGATTGGCAACACCCCAATCGTGGCATTGGATCGTCTGTACAGCGGCCCTGGACGCATATTGGCAAAATGTGAGTTCATGAACCCTGGTGCGTCTATCAAATGTCGCTCATCATTGAGCATGATAAAACGAGCTCTCGAGTCTGGTGATCTGAAACCTGGTGCACCCGTGGTAGAGGTGACTTCCGGCAACCAAGGCTGCGGCCTCGCCGTCGTGTGTGCTGTGCTGCAACACCCTCTAACACTCACCATGTCCAAAGGTAACAGCGCTCAGAGAGCTATACATATGGAGGCTTTAGGTGCGAAGTGTGTTCGAGTAGATCAAGTGGAGGGAACGTACGGAAATGTAACACTCGCTGACGTGAAGGCCGTAGAACAAGTAGGCTTGAAGCTTGTTGACGAACAAAATGCTTATTACGTGAACCAGTTCAACAACGATGCTAATGCAGACGCGCATTACCAAAGTACGGGCCCCGAAATTTGGCAGCAAACTGGTCATCACGTGGACGCCTTCGTAGCAACTGTGGGGACGGCTGGCACTTTTGTGGGCACTGCAAGATATTTGAAAGAACAAAACCCAGATATAAAGGCGTATGTCGTAGAGCCAGCTGGAGCTGAGCCGATCAAAGGCGACAAAATTACGAAACCTCTTCACTTGCTTCAAGGGTCAGGATACGGGTGTGTCCCGAATTTGTTTAAATTCGATTATCTGGATGGCACGTTAAGCGTAACTGATGAAGAAGCTGTTAAGTACAAGGAATTGATTGGTACGAAGGAGGGTCTGTACGTGGGGTACACGAGTGGGGCCAACGTGGCGGCTGCTGTCAAACTGCTGGAGTCAGGCCTCATCCCCGAGGACTCGTGGGTCGTCACCGTACTCAACGACACCGGCCTTAAGTACACACCTGTGCCCGAGGAAATTTATAAGTGAACAGTATTAGTAATAGGTAATTTATTAATGTATCATAAATATTAATATATTAACTCATTATCATTAGCTGTAATGTTTAAGACATAAAATAATGTGATCGAAGAATTGTAAACTGCGCTGGTTAAGTGGTTGAAAATCAAGATAGCAACGACTGCAGAGGGCTAGTATGTGGGTTGTTTTCTGAAATTCTCAGTAGCAGCCCAAACTAAAGAGTTATATTTGAAGCTATTGGCTGAGCGTGTTTTTACATGGCAAAATATACGAAGAAACTTTAGGAGTACAACTCTGTCTAACCCTTAAGGGATACAGGCGTAAATATATCGAAGAATTAATAATAATGTGATAATTTTATGCAAAAGGTATTATATTATAAAATGTTTTTCCAAAATATTTTTGTATGATGTCTCATAGATCTCCACTGTATTTAGACCCCGACATCTAATTCGATTAAGAAGACGCTTGGTACAAATAATTGTTAGGGAATTAGAATAAGTTTATTATATTATAAAATTTATCATAGGCTGCAGTATATTTTCATTTCTTTACAATAAAGTAATAATTTATTATAACTACATGGGCTTATGATTTTTCCCTATCGCACAGTATTGCAAAAAAACTCAATGTTGTTTATCTGAAGGTCAGTTTGTCTGAACTATTCTTCGGAAGAATTCGTAGCCGATAAGGAGAGAGCCGCTTAAAAAATATATAAGGTTTTAATCAATTAGCATTTTTAGAACTGACTGACAACTTAACATAAAAAATCCATAAGCGATTTCCAAACGACCCAAGTACTAACCTACTTCAAATTAAAAACGATTTTAGAGTTTGCCCTGCGTGAAGTTTCAACATTGGAAAAAGATACCCGAAAAAAGAACAGTGTATTAATATAGTGTTATCTAGAAATTTATATGACCTATTATTTTAAGAGTGAAATTTTAATTGAACATTATAAACAGCTACACAGAACAAAACAGATCAGATTGTTTCATCGCTCGCATTTCTTGCGTACAGTTCTATACAATTCCTTTCAGAAAAACCGGATTCTGGATTCGTTCTCTCGATAATATTTTTCCAAATCGAACTTGACAATATTTCAAAAATAAGAAAAATATTCAAATTAAAATATTACTGTGTCACTTAAATTGACATCTGGTTTAAAAAAAGAATAACATGACATTAATCCAATCCATTTCACTTTTTCATTGGCAGGATTGTCGACTATTATTAACAGGATTTATTGTTTTTTTTTACGGCTCTACGCAGACATGTCAGTTGTTTGTATATGACAAGGCTGGTAGTCATTAAAGGTTATTGGACACAGTACTTTACATGGCAAACAGGTTCTTGTTCTGTTTATGCTCGATAAAATAGACGAATTGCTCATTGTGTTCTGTATTAGTACTTACCTAATTAATGTGTGAATTAATACCATATTGATACCTACAGTAATATACGAGATATCTCTTCTCGCAATATCTACTATTAATAACCT
Source organism: Subacronicta megacephala (assembly GCA_958496365.1). Taxonomy (NCBI): domain Eukaryota; kingdom Metazoa; phylum Arthropoda; class Insecta; order Lepidoptera; family Noctuidae; genus Subacronicta; species Subacronicta megacephala. The sequence goes on from OY292526.1 coordinate 5,598,571, forward strand.
TGAACACATTTCATTCAGCGTTAATCAACATTTAATCTCAATGATTACTGACCTAAGCCATTACGTTTCATTTCAGTACAATGCTATTTGTAATCTTTGATGCCTTTTAAATGACAGTATGTTAATGATCCACATGGTAGATATGGCCTCATGTAAAGCTAAATTCCAGTTAAAACTGTCCTTTAATTGTGTATGGTTTAGATATAGTGAGAAGTCGGCTTATAATAGAAATTAATAGTTTCATATGTGTACAAAAAGTAATAGTTATCTATTCCATAATAATTGAAAAATAGCAAGAAACCCACAAATATATAATTCTTAATACAAACATATAAAACATAAGAAGTATTCACCTTACACTGTAACATATTTAAGCAGGTGTTCCGTTTTCATGGTCAGCCCTGTATATCTTTAAAAATGTATACATCGAGTACAAGAACTGAAGTTAGCAGTTAAAAGCAATAACTATAACAAAACCGAAATTATGGCTACTTGGTCCGTACCTATGTTGGGAGAATTATAGATAAATTGGTCCTTGCTCATGTCAGAAAAAATAAGCGAAACCTAATCTACATCTTAAAATCCTATAGGTACTAAACAAGGTTATATTCTTCTTCGACTTATCCGTATTTTTTATTAGCTTCTTATTCAGCGGTCGCTTTGTAGCGGACAATTTCAAGTACTTTAGCCAAAATGTATGAGATAAGACATATATGCCTAATAAATACTTGAGATAATTCAACGCTTAGATACAGTACTATTGATACGGTACGAATACTTGTAAACCGCTTGCGAATGTGTTGGGATTATGAATTTTTCTCAAAGTAGGCGTAAACGCGCCCGAATTTGTTGGCGCTGACAGCTTTTATGAGGGCAGTAGAAGATATTATCGAGTCTTATTACTAAATAATATTAATATAATATTATTTAGTAATAAGACGTCTGAGTAGCAATAATACCCTAGTGATATGACTATTGGACTGCCAAGTCAATGATCTCAAGTAATCTTTTCGAAATCATGTGCGTATTAATATTTAGGTCCTTATTGCACGCTTAAAACGGTGAAGAAAAATATCGTGAGAAAACCTGTAAGTATGCCTGAGACATATTCTCGACGGAGTCCGTCTTCCAACCCGCAGTATCCTAGCATGATGAAGACCCGTGCTCAGCAGAGAGACAGTAAAATAGGTTGATGATTGATTGATGGAAGACACTTAAAAATAATATTTGCAATGTGTACAATGGGATATATTAGAACCATGACCATGTCTAGTATCAGGCTTTGTCATTGGACATTGGTATTCAGACACTGTATCGAGAGGACTCCAAATACTAATAAAGAGGAGTCTAACAATGTTTAGTTTATGTAAATGAAGTACTAAGTATGCAAAGTACCTTGTTCATTAAGTCTAACAATGCCTAATCATAATGCTTATCAGAAATCATAAAATTATTAATGATAAGATAAGACGGAAGAATTGTGCTGATTGAGTGCTTTTGGAGGTTGATTTCCTTCGCCGCCTGGTAAGGACATCCATCGTGGTGCAGGTGTCGCTTTGTGTCCCATAAATGGTAAAGTTGACCATTTAAGATCAATATTTGGATGCTGCCGCCCTTATTCTATGCACAGGAGTCAGGACTTTTCAAACATTTAAAAAGAAATCAATGTTACAACGATTCATTTTTTTTAATAAGGGGCGATCTTTTCATCGTCAGTTAGTTTTTATAAAACGGCTAAATTAGACGTTTGACAGTTTTTGTATAAAAAATCTATCAAAACGTATTATAGTGTGATTTAACTCAGCACATCCCTGCTTGCCTTTAGGGTGATGGTATGTCATCTTCAGGAATTAGAAACACTTTTTACCTCTTAAAGTTTTGATGAAACATAATAGTTACTTCTTCCAATAAATACTTAATGATACCTCGTTCGTTAGATATTATTGACATTCAGCTGCCAACATTGTTGTATTTTATGGCTTTAAATTCACTAATGCAGCGGATCCTTTTTTTTTCAAATCGTATATTTGGTTTTGTTAAATCAAAATGTACCCTTGAATGTTTCACTCCTAATAATTAGGACAAAAAGCGAGCCAGTCCAAAGTCTCGCCCAGAGCCGTTGTAAAAATTATACAATTTGGCACCGTTTACGATAAACCGAACAGCTTTGAGTTACTTAAAAAACATTGATAACGCCCACTTAATAAGCGCAGACGTTTTTAATAGACGATAACTAGTGCGAAGATGGATCACAATGTTCTTCACACAGACAGATGAATTTATTAATAATCTGTTGGCATAATCGCTGGTAAATTACAGTTGTAAAAATCTCGATCAGCATAAAACTGAGCGAACCCTATCCTTGCGGAGATGAGACGCACTATTCATAGGTATCGCACTTTGTGCACATAATTTATTATTTTATCTTTTAATATGCAAAATTTCAAAATTCTATCTTTTTCTGTCTTTTTGTTCGTTAAAAAAACTCACCTTGTTTTGCAAAGTTTCTTTCTCTCATCAGTTTTAAAGAAATAGCCGATAGTAAGTCCTTGATGTTGTGTCGCTCTTCTATACAAAATTAGACTGAAAACATAATGATTCTCAGAGCTGAACTGGTTTATTGGACTAGTCGCTAACGAGGCTATATAGTGTGAATTATGGGATACAATTCACATGTTAAGCAAAGTGTTATTGAGTTTCTCTGCGAGAATATTAGTAACTAGTTTAGCTGGATTTGGGCCCAGTTAATGGCAATAGTTACTGCCGTGAAACTCTTTCGCATTGCTCGGGAAAGGATAAAGTATGCGGAGCCGACTGCCAACCTCCATTAGAGATGCACCTGAAGAAGAAGACGAAGAATGGCAATAGACGCGCTGCTATTACACGTGACCAGCCTATAAATAGCTATGACTTTTAAAAATGAAAATTAATTATTGATTAATTTAAGAGATATTTTTTTAGAAATAAGACAGTTTTGTAAAAAAGGAGGGATGCGAATTGTGGATGTATGAGTTTCTCAGTCTACACCTGTGCCTAAACCTTCGATGATACAGTCCTGATGGTATGTTATGCTTAATATAAACTTGCTTTCCGCTCACGGTTTCGCCCGCGTGGTTTCGCGGCTTTTCGCTTACTATATATGTGTTGATTAAAGATATAAACTTCCTCTTGAATCACTCTATCTATTGCTGAAAACTACATTAAAAAACGTTGAGTAGTTTAAAAGATCTAAGCGAATAGACGTATACAGACCATATCGTAAGTATTATTTTTCTATACTGTAAGTAATATTTGTTTTCGCAGTATCTGTTTGGGCAGTGATGACGTATAATGTTATTTTCCTTTATAGTGCAAATATTTTTGATCGTGCTCCGAGCGTCTCCCTGGAGTTTAGCGAAGATACCGTCATTACGTTAAGACGTAGACAAACATATTGATTTATATATATTTCTTGTTTTGTCATTGTTGTTTTGTTGGAGCGAATGGATAAAGCAATTAGCACGATTATCACACTTGCGTTAATTATCGTATCCATTTAACATTTTACAAGTTGAATAATATATCCTAATCATATTCTCTGTAAGAATGGTCATTGTTAAAAGTTACGTCAGAGTAGTGTACTTAAGTTTTTAGTTTGTAATGCATTTAATGAGTTACCTATCTATGGAGTTTCTTGCAATCCCTCAACTTAAGACCCACTTTTTTGGAACCGTGGAAATAGTTTTTGAGTTTTTATTCGTACCTAAGTATTTGAATAGTCTAATTAAAATAATATATTGACATTGTCATGTCGTTTTAGAGATTGCAGTGCAGATTGTAAAACTAATGTCGTTAACAAAATTCATTAAAACATTACAAAATTTTTGATTCCGCCGCAGTCAGGTAAAAACTTGTCACATGTCGTAGGAATTAAAAAAAAAACAAATGGAAACAAAGTAATAAATTTAGACGGAATCTACGACGATTAACCCTAACAATATTTTTGGTTAATTCGCCCTAGCCTATCCACAGGTTTTGAATGTATACAAATATCACACATAACATACCATCACGCCTGTATTCCCCGAAGGGTGAGGCAGAGGTGTACTAATGTACTTACACCCACGCTTCGCCGGTATGTTTAGATCCCACGTACTTAATAGGGGGCGAGCCTATTGCCATTTACAAGGCACAAATCCAGACTCCGAGCTGCTACAGAGAATTTCATAGAAAAACTCAAAAACACTTTGCTCGACGTGGACACACAAATGTAAATGCACATAAGATTCAGGAAAAAAATATTATTAAGATAATTCCATTACTAAGGGACTAATTATAAAAATATAGTTTACTAGCATTAAACTATTAGCACACATACACACATATACTCACGCCTTTTTCCCATAGTGGTAGGCAGAAACTATGGACTGCCATTTGCTACGACTCTTACATATTTCTTTCGCTTCTTCCACATTCATACATCTTTTCACACAAACGCGTGGCACTATATAAGCTTTACTTGAAATCTATTAATTATCTGCATAGTTTGATATAGCGGTTTTATTATGTTTGTAAAATCCTCTAGACACAGGCTTAACTGCCTATCCTGATGTTGGAAATGTCTTTATTAAAAAAAAGTGAAATGCGGATCGTTGACCGGACCACAACTTTCAGTTGTTATTATTACATAACTGTTTGCTTGCATTATGCACTCGTGTTTCTAGGAATAAAACTCGTAATAGTCTCTTTTAATTTTGTGAATGTAATTAATTGATTATCATCATTATAATACTTACGTTTATATTAATTAAACATATTTCTAAAATTATTTTTAAATTAAATTTTACAAAATAATTGTTTTATTATGTAAGTATTAAATAAAAGTTATTAGTCTGCGGAAGTTTTAACAGAGTACCTACCTTCTAAAAAAGTAAAACAAAAACAATAATTTTATTTAAGTATTTCCTGCTCACATTTATTTAGATTTTACCTAGGATTTGTCTTCAATTACGAGAAAGGTTGCTGAGCATGCTGTGCGCCCGCGCCGGTGACGTCAGATAGCGCGCATCCACGGCATTGATTTAATCTGCGTCAATATTGACGCGGAGGCGTTGTGGGAACCCCACAGTGTGCACAGGTGGGCCTTCTTAACAACTATACAGGCTGTTCTTAATATGATTAAGATGCGCTTTCTGCATCATCCTTCCAGGCTTAGCGAAAAATACGAACTCAGAACCATGCAATTAAATTTCAGATCTTGAGTAAAATTTTTTTTCAGTTGGAATTAATTCTGAACTTCTCGCTGGGTAACCTTTCAGATTTCATCTAAGTAGTTTATATTTTGTATTCGGCGGCAGGAGTCATACAGGCTCTGAGACTTCGTCGTGGTTAGTTCAGGATAGAATAAAATTGTGAGCCTTGCTCATCCACATACATTTAATCAAATTGAAATTCTTTATTTCAGACATTCGAGCTATTAATACGTATTTAATATATTTTTCCATATTTTAGATGCTTGTTTCACAATACTTTTCAAATATTTCATAAACCGTTCTATAATTCTGTGGAAGTCTGCTTGTCAAAATAAATTAGTTGTATAATTTTAGTGTATGTGACCTTTATTTGATAGTAATAAATTATATTTCATCTTATATCAGATGCTAGAGGTTTAAACTAGAGATTCCCACTACAATTTCCAATAAACAAAATTTTCTTATCTCAGAAAACTAACGAAGAAGGTACTTATTACACTTTTCTTTTTATTTGATTATTATTAATATAAAAATCACAAATAATAATCTTATTCTATCTATAGTTCTTTTATTTCTTTCTATCTTTTAAACTTTCAACTGTCTTGGGTTTATGTATTTTATAATGATAACCAATTTAAGCGACAAAAAATGAAACATGCTGTAGACACGGTCGCTGTTAAAAATAAAGTAAACATGTAATGTACACGAAATACCTGAATTTAAAGTTTATTGGCCACTTACAGGAAACACCTGTGAACGTTCTGTATTTTCTTTTTATTAAGTTTCAGCCAAAAATAAATAAAATTCACCCCGCGAAGGAGACTATATAATAAACTCACGAGTTATGATGATATTTCATAGTTTTGGTACTAAGTATGATAACACGTTTCTCAGTAATTCAAATATCTTTATTATAATATTCGTACCTATCTGATAAATTTGCACATAGAATGGTCTGTTGTGGTGCTATTGCAAGTCAGAAGACAAAAAAGTGTACCTACGTATCTCCACAATATCGACAGTACAAGTCTGTTTCATTTCAGTTTATGATTAAGTAAGTACGTAGGTATAAAGAGTCGATTTTAATTTTATTATCACACATTTTTTAAATGAATTATGAATGTGAATGAATTTAATAATCGGTATGTAGGCATTAGAAATAATAAAGTTGTATATATTTTATTAAAAATATCAAAATCAGACAATTCTTATTTCATTAATTATTTTGATAAGTAAAATGTGTTTGCAGTAATATATTTATGAGTCGTACTAGGTACTACATTATTATCTTTTTAAATGACCATACCGTCTGTACGATCTAAGGCTCAAGAGGCACCACAAGGTATACCATATTTAAGGTAAAGAAAATAGTAAACAAAACGAAGGTTCATATATATTGCATCAATCAGTTTATTTCACTAACGAAGTAATCTTTTTTTGTTCTGGAACATATTATAGGTTCGTACTTTCATAAATATTTTAAACGCTGTCAGCGAAGGGTCCATGCGACGACGGCACAGCAAGTGGGCGGCGCAGGCGCACGCCTCGAGAAAATTGACATTTTCCTGCCAGCAGGTGGTGCATTGCAAATTTTCTACGTCTAATGAGCACACCTGCCCACTATATAACTGCCTCTACCCTGTTTACTGATTTTAACAACAGTTTTTGCTTCATAATACCATTAAGGATTTCCTGTGGTGAGATGACTTGCGTATACGCATAAGATAAAATGATTTATCAGTGTCACCAATTCATTGATTAGTGTTATCGCAGTCTTAGATCGACAGTTATATTATCCGTTTTGTGATTTGATCAAATCACATTTTTTTAATTCGATATTATTATGCGCAATTTAATTGCTTTATTATAAAACCATCAAATAAAACGACTCAATAAACGACAAATTTAAAGACTTTAGACGGTTATAATGTCGATTCAATTAAATTCTCTAAATTAAAACAGTTTCGATCGGCACATAAAATTTGGAACAACTTATTCGAGTTCAATTCGAAAAGCCATTGAAGACATTTCGAATTTGAAACTGACACATGTATCCTATGTATTATTACATTACTTATTACGTTATATTTAATGAACGGCGTATGATTGTGATTGGAGAAGTGAGGCAGGTGGTCGGCGAGGCCATTCCGGTCTCCACATTTCCTATTAGAATCGTGTTAGAGACTCCATTCCGTAATTATTGGACGGCAGGTGCTACGTGGTACTTTCTTATCTACTCTCGCATGGAGATAACGGATACCCATATATTTTTGTTCCTGCTGTAATTCACTGACTGTTCCGCATTTAAATGTGTTTTAAATGATTTCTTGTTTGATTAGATAAGATTTTAAACGATAGATTTGGTAATTTAAGAATAAGGCACTGTGTTTTGTGTGTTTAAGAACATATTATGAAAGTAAGAAGGATGACGAAATTTTTGTAGTAATGAAGTAAGAAAGATGAGAGAGACTATGAGAGTTTCATATTTAAATCTCGTAAAATGTTGTCATTTGGTTCACTCTTTTGTAACTATTGAGAAGTGCCTTTCATATCGTATGCTGCAGAATACAACACGACGTAAGATTTGCTCTTGATAAATGTAAAGTTACCAAACTACATAACATATAAATTACATGTTAAAATTATTCATATGTAAGTACCCGCTGATTCCTTAATAACTCATGAATATACTCTATATACAAAGTTTTTATATATACTTACATACCATGACGCCTGTATTTATCTGTATCTGCAAGATGTACTAATGTACAACCACAGCCCATTGCGATAACCGGGCACAAAATTGGGAGAATTTCTTAAAAAAACACCACACTATTTTCCTCGACCTGGAAATTGGATACAGGATCTCTAGCATAGCACTCGCGCTTAAGCCCACCAGGCAGTCTAGTTTTATTTTATATATAATTTAATGTTATATTTGTGTTAAGATGTGTGAGGCTTACGACTTTTTGGAAGGCCGTAGTGTCGTGAATCCGCAATCCGCTAGCCGCAAGTATCGTATCTTACAAAATATAGGAAAAGGGTCTTTATAAATGCCTTGGTTCATATTGGCATGGTATACATTCTCATTCAATATTTTAAATGCGAAAGCCATTTGTTTGTTGGTCCGTTAGTTACGCTTGCTGAATAAATATCGAATCCCAAAGAACTGAAAACGTCCTTTAGGATGCTAGTGAAACCGCATGCAATAGTTAGTCTATCTAGCTGCGATGATCACTTACCATCAGGTGACCCGCTTGTTCGCCTACCTCACTCTTCTAATAAAATAATAGATAAGTAATAGGTAATATAGAAAAATCGATGTGTGTATGTTCCCTATGGACTCCAAAACGGCTGCACTAATTTTGAAAATTTTGTCGTACAATCTTTAGATTAGCCCAGTGAGTGATCCTGTGATGTTTGGTTGCTATCATATCATCGAGTATGTATTGCCCGAAGGGTTAGGGTGAGGTGTGCTGATGTACACCCACAGTTCCTTGGCATGTTTAGTGCCATTTACCGGGCCCAAACTAAACCCCGAGTTACTACTGAGAATTCAATATAAAAAAACTTATAACAATTTGCTTGAAATGGGAATTGAAGTTGCGTTTACGACCACTACTACAACTAATGAGGCAGTATATTTGTACTCACGAGATTATAAGTTAATTCTACTGCAAGATACTTGCACTTTTTGGTAAAATAATGTTAGATACCCCTCTTGATAACAAAATCTGACTACAATCGCAGTGATACTTTAACCACAAACAAACAACAATAGATATGGCTCTAGAATATACTATAAATCTCTTGCGACTTTAATCTCTAACGTAGACCTTACCCAAAAAAATAAAATTACCCAATAATATTTAATTCTTATAAGTACCTTTACTTAATATATTCATAATATCGGTGCGTCTGCGCAGGTGTTAGATGTAACACTTGAGTGAACAGCTCAAGAGTCTTAGATAAAGTTAATTTTGTGTGTTGTTTTTCCCTGCTCTGTTTCGTAGCATATTTCACCGGCAGAAGAGATTGACCGTCATACTTAAAATATGACTCATAATTAATTATTGGTTCCATTTTATAGTGTGTACCAGGTATTATCAAGAATTTATTTTTTTTGCGATCCAAAGCGAAATGCAGTTGCTGATATAAATCTGCAAGAAATACTAATACAAGATTTGTGTTTTGTACTTAGTTTGTTGATGTAGTGTCTATCAAAAGAGAATAATTGTCTCCAAGTTGATTAGTCCGCGGCAGTCGAAAGCGCAGCTGCTAAACAAGATGTTCTGGGTTGGATTCCTAGGTCGTTATTATTAACAAAGATATGAATTTTCTAATTAAAGAAAAATTCTTAGTGACAGAAAATTTTCTTTAATTAGAAAATTCATATCTTTGTGAACATTTCCCAATATTTAATGCTAAAAAATTATAAAAAATCGTTATTATTAAGTTTTTCTGTTATATTCTCAGTAGCAGCTCAGGGTTCGAATTTGTGCCTGTTTAATCTCGCTCTCTATATGACATCTGCTCAACCCTTCGAGGAATACAAGTGTGATGGCATGATACAGTAAACCAAAGGTTACATGAACCTAATAAGTACCCTAATAAGTATTTTTTTTGTCTCTAAGGACCTTTTGCAGATGCGTCGCCGAGCCAGGGAAAAGGAGAAGGAAGGGGACTGAGGGAAGAATTAGTCCTCCGGCGCTCCAAAAGTGCCGGTAATTCATCGGGAACTTACTCAGAAGTGGTGTTAGCCTCTAAGACTAAACGACTTCTTATACGTAGTAACCTGGTACCTAAAAGCATGATGCGTATCGGATTCCAATACGTAAGTAATATGATTAGCAGCATGAAGCCTGTTGTAACTAACGCGGTTCTAACACCAGGTGTCAGCTGGCGAGGCTTTTTAATCTTGTTACTCACCATACCTTATATGTGTCCATCTAGAATTACGCTATTACGCCCGCCATAGCCTTCGTAACTGTTAGAGGAGGCATTTAGTTATATAAGTAAGGTGATAATAATATAGTTAAAAAGTGCCAGTTTTAATCTACTGCATTATTTAGCTTATTATTTACAGTTTTCTGACGATTACACGAATAAAAAAAATTTAATAAAATACAATGATGAATCCATGAAAAACCTTGTCAAGGCCCGTAGTGCTTGTAAAATTGTTCTTGAATCATCATCTCCTGGTGAATTAGTAAATAAAAGCAATAGGTCATTTCTACCATACTGTTATGTATATAAAAAAAACAGAGAGGTAGGGGTTTTATACTTTTCCATAAACACTAATAAACAAAAGTACAATTTTCACTTTACTGCACGCTGTAAGCCCATGGTTTTTTCTATTGTTATATGAATAGGTACTGAATTTTTAAACCAATTTACGACGAATCAAACTGACTGACACTAATTTTATAATTGATTTTTTCTATGGTACTCGTATAAACTTTTTCCTGAAAATATCATAAAATTTTGATATTGATACGCAGCATAAACCACCTTGGAGGGTATATCCACGTAAACCATGACATTTTTGCATGACAATTAAGACTTACTAAAAACATACAACTTACCGTAACTCGAGATCACGAGTCTATTAGAATACGTGTTTTAACACTTGACCAATCTAATATCTTCATGTATCTATGGTCGGTCATAGTCCTGCGGTTAATGGACGTGATTTGAGCGCTCTAACGCTGCAGGCATAGAGCATAGAGCCACATAGAGCGGTGTGCAAGTACGTACATGAAACACGCCCGTCCTGTCACCTGCCCCTGCATTCCTAGCACTGATTACACCTGCACCTGTAACTCCGTCTAATACTTGTGTTTACTTTGAATTTTATCACAGGCTCGCTTACCACTACATGTGTTCCTTTTGAGTTGAGATAAAATTCGTTTACGTCCACACTTTTTCTTTTAAGTTTTGAATGGGATAAATGGTTCTTTATTATAAGAAATGAGTCTCATGTATTATATCTTTTGGTTTATGTTTTAAAATGAAAGTATTGGACGACTAGGATAAGGATCGGTTAATGTATTATAACTCCCGCCCGATCTATCACGGAATGTAAGTAGTAAAAATATTTTTCGATTAGGTGCTTCTTATGAGTCAGTGCGTGTGTGTGGGACCATCGGGGATTATTATAATTACATACACCTGAGAGATTTTAATGTATTCATACTTAACACCTACGGGAAGCAAACCTGTATTAACAGAATTCACATAAATGAGACATCGTTTTTTTAATGCATATTGATCAGTATTTTAGTAAAGTTATAAATCTTACTGAGATACCAAGATCGCTCAGTACTTACACCGGATGCTTTAGCTAATAAAGCTACCGGTGTTACAAACAGGCCGCCAGGTTCGAATCAAGCCTGAGTGTGATGCTAGCATCCGTAAATGTTTATTACAAAATAGCTAATTAAAAAAACTTTTTCTTACAGTCCTGCATTACAGATTTCTGTACTGATGCGTTTCACTGGAAATTTTCTAATGTGTAAGTACGACGGTTGTTAATTGTTAATTGTAAAACTCATGTAAAGTAAAATGCAAGAAATAAAAGGCTTTTTTATTTTTTATTTTATTTTTATTTATTTTATTTATAAGTACGACGGTTGGAGTAGTTTTTACGAGTAAAATTTTACACAATTTTACATCAAGATTTTGATGCTGTATATGGATATAACATAACATATAACATAACATACCATCACGCCTGTATTCCCCGAAGGGTTAGGCAGAGGTGTACTTAATGTACACCCACAGTTCGCCGGTATGTTTTGGTCCCATGTAATAGGGGGCGAGCCTATTGCCATTCACCGGGCACAAATCCAGACTCCGAGCTGCTACTGAGAATTTCATAGAAAAACTCGATAACACTTTGCTCGACCTGGGGATCGAACCCAAGACCTCTAGCGTAGCAGTCGCGATTGGGACCACTAGACCAACGAGGCAGTCGTAGGTGTATATGGATATAATATTATAAGTAGTATTATGCATTCCACGAAGGTATGTTTAGGTTCCGTGTATTAGGAGGCCAGCCTATTACCATTCACCGGGCACATAGCCAAACTGCGAACTGCTACTGAGAATTTTCCAGAAAAACCCGGGTTCGATTCCCAGGTCGAGCAAAATGTTATTTAGTCGCGTTAAGGAACACTAGACTAACTGAAAAAGCAGATGTTAAAACATCATCGGCTAGAAATGACATTATGTAGAAATAGTAGTAATTACAAACAGTAGCTAAGTGGCGGGTAGCAACGCGACACTACCACATCCTGGCGTCCGCGTCGGCTGCGCAAGCGCCGCGCGCTGAATCTAATTAGTCGTTAATACGCATAGATTTACATAGAGCTGCATAATGTACATTGCGATTGAATATCGTTAGCATTTTCCTCATTTTTGCTTTGTGATCCGTATTTATAGGTATTAGGAATGATAAAAATAGCCTTGCTTTGTAATTGGTAAGTGTTACGAACGCATCCAACACGTAACGCAACACGTACAACGCGTCCTTAACTTTTTCTTAAACGAGAATTAATTTAATTAAGTACATAGACAGTTGTGTTTTCAAATTTAAATTGTATTCAGTCTGTATAAAAATAAAAATAAATGAATGTTCAGAAATGGAATGATAATCTGAAAGAAAAAAACTTAATTGTACTACAACTTACAACAAGTCTTATAATAACATTCATTACGTATAGATGTCAGAATCCATATTACTTACATAGATTCATTCCTATTAGACATTCAATGTTACGATGTCAATTATAAATGAATCTATGTAATAAAGGGGTGTTCACCATCACACTAGTATTCCCCGTAGGGTTAGGCAGAGCTGTAGATACTAATGGACCCTCGGTTCACCGGTATGTTTAGGTCCCATGTAACAGGGAGCAAGCCTATTGCCACTAACCAGGCACAAATCCAAACTCCGAACTGGTACTGAGAATTTCATAAAAAAACCAATAACAACGCTCGAACCCAGTCTTTTAGCGTAGCAGTCGTGCTTGGGACCACTAGACTCATGAGGCAGTACATACAGCTATGGGTGATTCTCTGAAAATTGGTAAGTACGGTACTAAGTAGTAAGATAAAGTTTGAAGCATCATATGGTTGCCCATTCGAAATCCACCCATTGCCCTACTGATGTGAACCCACTCGTAACATTCGTAACATTTAGCACAAATGGTTAACAACAATACTATAATAGTAATGTGTGACCCACATTATAGAAGTCTTTTGTTTTTTTTTTCAAGTATTTAATTATAGAATACTTTTTTCAGAACATCAACTCTGTGCCGTTATTTATATCTAAATATTAGGTAATGGCCGAGTTGCCGGCGATTACAGCTTCATTTGAATATTAGCACTGATACTGGCAGGAATGTTCATGGCTCGCTGGTTTGTTCTCAAGTCCACCTTCTGTATCTTTGATTGAGACACGACAGGGCTTGAAGTATGGAAATATCCTTACAGCCACTCAAACGTGTGGGTGGACGACCCTGATTGTTAACGAACTAATTGTGTAGGAAGTTTTGATTACAAATATTTTTCATTGGATACTTTTTTACAACGTTAATTGATTAAGACTCTAATTATAAATTAGTGCCACAATATACTTAATAGTCACCCACAAGATAGCGACAGGTCTTGGCTTTGGTCTATGAAATTCTCAGCCCGTGGTTTGAATTCGTGTCGTTATGACAATAGTCAAATTTCAATACAATTTTGATATCTAAATACCACCCTCAAAGGTAAGGTCACTTTGTTCATATGTGTACAACCATTCACAAACAAAAACGTACTATAACGCTTGTAATCTCTGAAGATTCGAGGAATACAGACGTGATGGTATGTAAATAAAAAACCACATATCGTCAAGAATACTTTAACACCACGTAACTAACATTTTGTTGTAAGGAAGGCATAATATTCAAGTTGGCCTTATAGTCTAAGATTCAGATACGCGGTGTAACTCCAATTTAGTAAAATGGGGTTATCTCGACAAAACGGCTACAGGGTGCGGATGTGGAGCTGTGTCGCAAACTATGGCTCACCTCCTATCCTGTCTTCTATGCCCTGAAACCTGTAATATAGACGCCTCTGCGCTGCCACTGATAATGCTTTAGAGGTGGCTAAGTTTTGGGCGTACCCTCGACAAGAAGAAGAAATAGCAAAATATAGTCGCGCCTCTACTTTCGCATTTATAGAATAGAAGAATTTTAACCATGATATCAAGAGTTATTCATCGACCTTATGTATATAAATAGGCAGCATTTCTGCACTACTTGCAATAAATTTCCTGTCGGCCTTTAATCGATATTTGTGAGTCGCAGCACTATCGCTTAAACTCATCTATAATGTGATACAAGCACGCTAACTACTTCAAGCATTCAAACAGAAGTCGAAAGCTGTTAGATGACTTAGATATGAATCTACGAGCCCACGTAGGTAGAGGTACGTCAAGTCAACGGCCAAGTCACACAACATTAACTATAAATAATAAAAAAATCGCAGTAAGGAACCTTAGACTTGGCACGACTTTGTCTAGATTTCATTACTTTTTAGAGATAAACAAGCAGCTCCATCAAGACTTGGCTAGTTTTTTTACAGAATGTTTTTGATGTGATTTCACTTCTTTTTGTAGAAACGTGGGCTTATTGATTTATTTTATTAGATTTTCTTATTTGACAAAGTTTTTTTCTTTATAGGTGTATATGCGTATTAAAAGCAGAAGGGGAGGCATTCGCCCAGCAGTGGGACGCTATAGGCTAGATTAAATTTAAATTAGATGTGACCCACTACGCTGGATTTTTGCAATGACAGTCGATTTTTTTATGTATCAATAGTAGAAGCGGGCATAAACATATGTCTAATACAGCTGAGACCAGCTGAGGGTTCTTCATCAGATACTTCAGACCTTCGATTTTTGACATCAAATGAAGCGGTCCACCAAGTTGAATATTTTTTGTAAAGGCGGTATGTCGATATCTCTAATAGTTTGGTTGGGCTCTTGTGTTTTCTAATCAGGGTCACCCACCAGGTACTCCAGATCTTCGATTATCCTAGTTTTTATAGTTTTCCCTTTATGTAGCCATTAAACCATAACTCTATATCCAATTTCAGCTCTCTGAGTTTATGGGAAGTACTAGTTCTATTTTTATGATCATGAGTGAGTGAGTCAGTGAGTGAGTGTCATAAATGCGCAACTTTGCTTTCGCTTAACTTCGGAACTAAATGATCTACAGACTTGAAATTTTGGATTTTAAGTATGTGATTATGGCTTACTGGATGACGAAAATTTCTGCGTTCTGGTCTTATCCAGAGGTTCTCAAATAGGGGCCTGAAAATGCGGCGAAATGGTTCCAGTAAAGGATGGTACGGCAGTGTTTGCTTCGCGCTCGACCTGGCGGGGGCACTGCCGTGCCCCCCGATATTAAGAATAGACTTGCAGATTACTTAAATCCCCTCTTCTCTTGTCTACATTCAAGGTGCTATTTTCGAATGTGCGAAGTGAGTTGTTGAGTATGGTAGGCAGGTATGCTGCTGGCCTAAAACGTCCGCGGCCTAAAACGTTTGATAATCATGATCCTTACATCATCATGAAGTAAAATATTGCTAAGGTTCTGCTATTGCTTCCTTAAATTTATTCAAAGGATTTTTTTTATGTGGCCTATTTTCATGTTACAAAAACAATCTGTGAGTCATATAAAATTCATGTGTAAGTAGAGGTAGGAAACACAAAGATTTTAGCAGGAGTCTAATATATTTACATTAGCCTAGTACCAAAGAAGTTGAATAGTAAATGGATCGACTGGTACCTACAAATAGGTATGGTTGTATGTTGTGTTCATAAACTGTACCCACGATACACGAGAGAAAATCGTATTGTAAGCATTGTTGTGTAAAACAAATGTACATAAAGGAAGCGCAAACATGTACACATAGCGGTAATTTCAAAGATAAAAGGTTCTTAATGTGAGAATTTCTAATGTGTTTAACATTAAGGCCTTATTTCCGAGAACGGTCGAGTCAAAGGGCGGGCCGTGCGCCGGCGCAGCCTCAACAGATTATACCGCCGACATCTCACACGTAATAACGGCTTATTAAAGGCCAATTTGTGTGATATTATAACTGTGTAGACTAAATTATATATTCACGTTAGTTTGTAATATGTGGTTTTTGTTGTTTGCTTTGTTTTGTTTAACACTTAATTTGCTCCTAATATAACGAACTGTTAAAACAACAGCTTTTGGCAATCTTTAAAAAAAAATCAAATACTTAAAACAACAATTGCGTTAACTCGTAATAAAATAACGATTTAATATATCGAGATTTCTGTGAACAGTCGGCTACATAATTCAGTGCGCGCGTAAAATAAATTAAAATGTTAAACGAGGTGCGTTCGGCGTGTCATTTCCCACCTGCGACACGTAATTTGTCGTGTCGGTCCACACGCGATGCAGTAACTACTGTCCGTTCGAAATAAAGACGCGTAACTTAAGAAAATCTCCCTTGGATTTGTTTTTGGTGTTTCATTTGTGGATTAAAAGATTCAGGAGTGCGAAATGATGAAGATAACGATCGTAAATGTCCAGAGTTTAGTAGTACAGTACTTGTAGCAACTGACTGCCATAAATTTATAAAACTACGACATTCATTTTAGGGCTTACGATTCAGGAAAAATTATTACATGAGGCTTTGAATGTACCTACAAACGTTAATTCTTTATCGTTATTTCATCATAACACCATATTCTAAGAAGGAAGAAAAACGTCAGATACTGTAAAATATGATTATAGAAAGCAGTTTATCACTTCAAGACTGGTTGCTACAAGCAAAGCGGGCCACATACGCAGCAGGAAAAGCGACAGGAAGAAGACAAAGATTATCACAATTTAAAGATAAATAAATAATGTCAAGCTGTTTACCTTCTTCAATTGGGAAGTGGGAAAAAACTATTTATGTATACTATACATTATTAATTGAAATAATTAGTATTCCACGAGCGTTGTTTCCATTCAGTAAGACGTTGTTCTGAAACCACTTAATGCTCGACAGTATGTGATCTGTAAACATTTGCATAGTTGAATCCTTCTGTACAAATTATTTGAAAGGTGACGTAAGTACTTAGATGAACATTTAACTGTTTGCCGCAACAAAAAAGCAGCGTATATTTTTACAAAGAGGAGATATTATTAAAAAAAAAAGAGTAATCGGTGTATACTTGTACGTTGTTGTCTTGCGGCCTATTTGCAAACATCGCCTAAAGATAAAAAAAATAAAAACCCCCACCTCATTAACCTCAAAAGCAAGAAACAATATTTAAATACCGTTACGTTATTTACGTTGCGTACAATATATAAGTAGGACTAATAAAATATTTTTTTTCGTAATGGGTCCACGAGCGTAATTTTGATGTACTTAGCGGACCCCCGTCGCGAAGACGACGCTTAGATTTAAATAGTCTACTTATATATTGAACGTAAAGGGGCAATGTTTAAATATTAGAACAATTGGGTTAAATCTTAACCATTGAGAACCCTGTCCAGTTCTCAGGTATTGATACCAACTGTGTCTGATATTCGTGCCGGCTCCTAATTTAATGATGAAAGGGGATAATTTAACGACGGCAGCCATTAGCTCTCGGCGTGCAATCACACCTGAACCGGAGTTATGATCGTGCTCCGTACATTCTACACGTTCAGAGGACGCTGGTGTCGCAGTAAAGATACCTTAGTTACTGAACAAGGTCGTCTTTCATTGATTAAAAACTTCGTGTGAGTTTTGTAAGTTTTATTACAAGAGACTAAAAAAAGTACTTAATGCCATTCATTAAGTCAAAGGTTTCGAGTTCGAATCCAAGGCACGCATCTCTGACTTTTCGAAATTATGCGTATTAATAATTAATTATCACGCGCTTAAACGGTGAAGGAAAACGTCGTGAGAAAGCCTGCGCATGCCTGAGAGATATTCTTGACGGCATGTGAAGTCTGCCAACCCGCAGTAGGCTAGCGTAGCGGACTATAGCCTAATCCCTCTCGTACTGAGAGGAGACCCGTACCCAGCAGTGGGACAATGTAATGGGTTGAGGTCTTAAATTATACATCTCTTGAAAAGTCCGTACCCTGCTGCCACCCCGGTGGCGGAAGATCCAGGAGGATTTTCTGTAGTATAAAAAAAGACTCAGATAGTCACCGCTTTACGTAATATGACATTAGAAAATGACGAATTTAAGGGAGACGTGCTCGCCTTTTTATAAAGCTTACTATATTAACGTGGGACGCACATTACTCGTATTCTTGTTAACCCCTCGTGCTAAGCTAAATGCTTGTATTACGAGTGGGTTCACGTCGTCGGTAGTGCAATGGGTGGGTTTCGTTGTAATTATTTTTCTATATGTCATAACGTTTATATAGGAGTAAAAGATTGTGGATATGAACAACCACTGTTTTATATAGGTAGGTAATTGAGGCCTCTTTTTTTGGATTTGATAAAATGTTGTCTTGTTAAGATAAGTATTGTGATATCATATAAACGTATCTTACTTCCATTTCAGAATAACTGACATCGACATTAGATTGAGCTGTGGAATAGAATCATTGAAACGTCACCATATTGTTGAGATAACAATATAGTTAAGTTTCAACGATTAAATAAGTATTTGTTGCTATAGACGAAACGATAGATGTAGCGAATGTCTATGGCTATTAAAACTTGGATTACCTAATGGTTTATTATTTTGGGTTAGCAAACTGATCCTAAGTAATAAGTTTCCAAGTATTTTTATTGCAATAATTCATCATCATCGTTACTTAGGACATATGCTGACCTCTGACCTCAAAGACAATGATGACATCGAGAGGGAACGGAGGGCGCTAGCAGTGCGGGCGAACCTGATAGCTCGCAGGTTTGCACGTTGTACGGCAGAAGTCAAAATAACATTTTTTAGGTCTTATTGTACATCATTATTCACGTGCAGACTGTGGGCTGACTATACTCAAAAGTCTTACAGTGCCCTCCGAGTCCAATTTAATAATGCGTTCAGAGTGCTGATGGGGCTGCTGCGATTCTGTAGTGCATCAGGGATGTTTGCTGAATATCGCGTAAACTGCTGGTACGCTGCGATGCGTAAAAGACGCGCATCCCTGGTGCGCCGAGTACCTACGTGGTAGTGCCAACAGCATCCTTAACATGATCGCTTGTCGGCTGGACTGTAGCTATATCAATCATAGCTACACCATTTCTCATGGAATGGTGCAGTAATGAGTGTTGAATGTTTTGTTGTGGGAAGTTTTACGTGTTAGTAACACTAGTCTATAAGAACATTGTTACTAACAAAATGGACATTGTCTGAAATAAAGTCTTTAAATAAATAACCTCATCTAACTCATAACGATTTTTTACATTCTTAAACAAAGGGCGTGAGTTCAAACCCCTTATTATGTTATTTTGGAATAATGTCACAGACACTTTATAAAAGCAAACACAGCTTACCATGTATTTCGTGACATTGCACTTAAATACCGCCAATTTTTGTTTGTCGAGGACGACGTTTGGGTTTTTCCGTAGTGACTGGTTTTAGAATTATCTAGTCGCTAGAGGCCTCAAGTTCCGCGACTGTTGCCGTGTCGACAGTTGATAAGTCTCTAGATTTCTGTGGAATGTCCTGAACACAATAGTTTACAATTTAATTATTGGTGGAGACCTCTCACTTAAAACCATTTGACATTTAATTGAGATGCTAATAACTATTGTGGTTTAGTAAGTATATTTTATTTTACAATATTATTACTTATAGGGTTATGATTCTTGACGAAACTGTGCAAATAGTACCTAATATCAACTGAATGACATCATAATTATAGCTGTGATAATAAGTGCTTTAGGGAATACTTCGCCTTCAAAAATAGTTTTTTCTCATTAGTTGTAATAATTATGTAACCTTTGTAAAAATATCATCAGCGTAAAACAGTCCAATGTGCATTAGCCTATTCCCAAAGAAAAAAAAATACAGTTACAGAAAAGTTACAATTCATTAACTGTATGTCGACACTTTTCCACTGTATTACAACCAAATTTCACGCGATAAGTAGCGTATCAATGCTACTTGAAAAACCGTTTCAAATTCATATTTGGATCCCGATTTCGTGGGCATAATAGTTGGCAACACTTACTTCGGGGACCGCGACCGGCCGGCCGGCACAGGAATGCAGCTAGCCTGCATTAATTCCGCCATGATTTATGTGGACCCGGCCTTATCCACTATTTACTCAGACAAAACGCTCCGCTATCGACGGCTTTATTTATATTGCAAATTAAATACCTAATGGCTGTTTGGAATTCCGAGCTTTTATTTTATGAGCTTCGATCGTCAACTTAATTGAATTGAATTTTATTTATTAGTTCGGGGATGAGCTTTATTATGAACTCGTATGATGATCGTTTATTTATGTTTTGATCTCTAAGACAACAATGAAGTAAAGTACCAATGAAAAGTATACAATATTCACTAGTAATATTGATCGACTTCAATATATTTTTTAGTAGTCATGTCGCGGTTCTTATTAATCTATGCTAAATCATAATACCTACACAAAATTGATAAAGTTGGACGACAAACCTCTTACTACCGAAGAATACCACATAACACACAACATAGTAAATACAACTAATATAACATACAAATAAAGTGCATATTATCTTATCCAAGGTAAATGGAAGAGTTAAGAATTGTGTACGTAAGTTAATGCTGTTAAATATGTAATCAAGAAAACTTAATACCTAAGTTTCTAAGTATTGCCCAAGTATGCAATTTACTTTGATAATTATGATAAAAAAGAATGTTTCTATTAAGCAATAAATAAATATAAGCGATAATGTACACAAACTCTAAACGCCTGTAATAAAATTCTGAGCAATTGTCTTCTTTTGCATATTGATGAATGATGTTAATTAAATATACAGGAGCCAATTCAAACCAGAAAAAAAGTTCGTTTGAAAATAACAAAATTACACCATTGTAATTAAATTATAAAGGTAATCTTCAGGATTGAAGAGAAGGTACCCTATAAATGAAATGTAATTTTAAGACTTATAATATCAGTGCCAATGATACCTACTTCACTGGCATTGCAACCAACGCGTTGTTACTGGTTGGATATTGGATATTATTGTTTAAAACTAAATCTGAAAATTCCATTTCATTATTAGTTTTAAGTAAATAATATTAATGACAAAAGGCCAAAAGATCTGCTAGTTTCGACACTAATGACCTAATTTATGTACTCCAAGCAGATACGCCAGGCTCTGCATATCTTTTATTACATTAGATAAGAACTTGTGATACTTATGAAAAATACCTCAAAGCTCAAGGCTTTTTGTAGTCGATCAGTTTATTTCATGTTGCAAAAAATATAACTATTAACACAATGGTCTTCTAAAATAAATGTGTTGGCGCGTCGGTCAACGCAAG
Organism: Subacronicta megacephala; assembly: GCA_958496365.1. Lineage (NCBI taxonomy): Eukaryota > Metazoa > Arthropoda > Insecta > Lepidoptera > Noctuidae > Subacronicta > Subacronicta megacephala. Next base: position 5,620,300 of record OY292526.1, read on the forward strand.
CAAATTAATAAATGAATACCATATCCGAGAGCAGTAGCCGCGGCGACGACCAGGCGGCCGCACACCTGCGTCTGCGCATCTTAAACGACACACGTCAATACCCACCTTATGCGAAGAGCGCAAGTTTCAAAATCTAATGGACCGACTAAAATCCCTCATTACGAATCACGGATGTAACAAACAAACTATACAAAACACTGTAGTCTCTACCTTTACAGCAAAGTTGGATTTTACGGTCAATGCATGACTATAAAGATTCCTTTGCCGGAGTAATATGGTCATTTTTTATGTAAAGTAAAAGTCGAGAAATCTACCAAAGCTAAACAAAGAAGGCTTTATTCTACTCAATTTTGAATCCATATTAACCGATAAATCACGTAACTTACCAATAAAGGATTATTTAAAAATACATTTTGTGTATAATCGCTCATATTGTCTGTTATTCATTTCTTTCTATTATTGTTAGTCTCGTAAATTACAACTAGATGGCGCTGTATAGAGGAACGCTTGATTTAGAGTGATTTTATTTTATTTCTTGTGCAAATTAACTGTGCATGCATATCAGACGACATTTCTCTGATTAATAATATGAAAATAAAAAAATGCTTGTATAAATATCGTTATCACTATCAAGGTTATCGAGTTAAAAAGAAAAGTTCTAAATCGCGCAATCAAAGTTTTTTGGCAACTTACGATATAAACGAAATTTCATGTAAAATAGTGAGGGTTCCGATCAGTTCAGTCGTCGGGGTTACTTACAGAGTTCTTGTAACTCAATTCACCCTGTGGAAAGTCCCCGGAGATAGGGCGGAAAGCGCCACACCATGCAGGTGTAGGCCGGGTCGGCTGCGTAGGGCAGGTCACCTGTGCGCGGCTGAACCCGCGCGTTGTTCAGAGCAAAGAGAATGTTGACAAGGCAACTTGCCTAACCAAATGGGGCTTACTCGATCTGGAACCTCTTCTTTTATGGCATCTTTACATTCGGTCTGACGTAATTTTTATGAGCGCTAAATTAGGTTAAATAACTATTGTACATGATTACAGAATCGAGTCATTCACTTGTAGTCAAGGCAGTAAATGACCCAGTCCAACTCGAGAAAGCCCTTTCTTTTGTTTCTCAGTAAAGTAAATAAAGATCATTATTTGCTTAAATTAACATTTTCTTGAATATCAATCAGTACTTACCAATTTAATTATAGGACTGGCAAATAACTTGAGACCCTAAAGAATAAATTTGAATTTCTAAATAATTTCCTAATAAGAATTAATTTGGTTAATAAAATATACTCATTATCATAATTAGGTGATAATGAGGTAATATAATTTTTAAATTATTATTATGGCCAAATATAAAAATGCCTCCAGAGAGATTTGAACTCTCGACCCCTGGTTTACAAGACCAGTGCTCTAACCCCTGAGCTATGGAGGCTACAGTGATGAGTTCGTAATTTGTGTTTGGTTTTAAAGAGGCGTTGGGTGCAGCTGTACCTATATACATGAGAACACAATGCTTGCGTGATTCAAGATCACATTAACAATGTTGTTGTATTGTTATTGAAACCTGTATTTAGAGGTAAGTTGTACTGAAGTAAATAAATGTTAGGTACTTAGGACCTTTCAATTAAGTATCAGATAAATTGGTATGTTATGTGACGCAGATATATTTTCTTGTTGTTCATGTTTTCACGGTCCGAGTCACAACCTTTGCTTAAAAAGGACAAACATCATTAAAAAAGTTTTATTTTGGCACTTTATGATGCAAGATTAGCTCAAATTCTTCTACTCCACCATTACTCATTTCTATTTATATATCACAGTAAATTTGTGGTGCTATAGAACAGTTGAAGAATTAATTTCGTCTTCAAAATATGCGCTTACGCACGCCGTTGACGATACAAGACTACAAGTACTTATACTTATATATTGTGTTATCTTCTAACTATACATAAATACATAACAAACCATGACGCCTGTATTCCCTGAAGAGTTTAAGCAGAGTTTTACTAATGTACTCACACACTTCGCTGGTATGTTAAGGTCGCATGTAGTAGGGGGCGTGCCTAGTGCCATTATAATATGCATAACATTGGAATTTAAGTATCAGGATTAGGTACCAACCACACCTAATATCAATATAAGCATTAAAGATTAAGTCGGGGTACATTAATTACTCATACAAGGATGTTCTCGATAATATTACATAATTAAAAGTTTACTACACATAATATTACTTTATACTTGATTGATTAAGAAAAGATTATTTATACTTTGATCATGTTTTGTTATTTAGATATGATTAGATTTATATCTTACGTCTTTTATCAGATTTGAACCCAGATACAGAGACAGGCAGCTATTAGTCACACGAATTAAAATACAAATTATAGATCATAATAAGCCAAGCAGCCCATAGTGAAAATCCTTGAATAATAAAGTTAAGAGACTCAACGGATATACTAATTGGTAAGCTACTTAAAAGAAAAAAAGCTACTACTAATTATGATGCATATATCTTTTAGATGTAAGGGATTATCTCGGAAATATAGATATTCTTTCGATCGATACAATCAAGGTATACGCATTCACACTAACATAAAAATATAACATGACATTGACAGCCCTACATTTGTAAGACGGGTAAAAGAGACAGTTAACATTTACCTTAATTATACAACAATAAATTTACAACACCAGCGGTGTATTACCTGTGTAAACTTTTTAACGAAGAATTAAGTTGTCACAGTTCAAAACCGTTAATTAACGGTTAAACTCCTTCCTGTAAATTCTCACATTACCAGAGGATGCCTCGCAAAAAACGCTACAAAATTGTGTTAAATTCGTTCAGGTGAGGTTTAAAACACATGTGAGCTTGTCACCGGTGGCATTTAGCAGATCGCCAGATGTCGAGCGGATCAGCGGACACGGGCCAAATGTGGCGAAGTGGAGCAACCGACGCCAACCTGAGATATAATCACTTTGCATACCGCCACCTAAAATGGCATTGCATTGCCCCCTGTCCCCTACTAGTGACCACTTACCCACATTTTAGTTTATGTCAAACTGAAACTGTAAAATGGTTTCCTTTATAGGTGGCCAGGCACACTAATGTAGCTTCGTGAGTATGTTATCTTTCTATGTATTTGTCTGTTGTATGTACCTACATGCTTGTCGCTATGATTATGGCTTTAAAATGTTTCTTTCTTGATTTCTCAGTGATTTATTGATTGACAAAAGATAACAATGCTTGTGCCAAACTCTTATCATAAGTTAGAGGAACAAATGAGTTCCGATGAAAAAAATCTAGTATATTCATGATCAAGCGATTAGTGCAAGAAATCTTATAAATCGCAGCATGTTCTAATTTCGAAAACTTATGGTAAAACAGCAAACCGTTCAGCCGTGAGGAGACAGGAAAAATTGATAAGAACCATTAAGTGACTTTTCATTAATCGCGCCTTACATAGGCAATAGTAAATCACAGACTAGCGGTCCTTCATAGCGTAAAAAAACTAATAGAGCATTAACAACATCTGTCGCCCCGGAGCGAATTATTGATTATTGCTATGCTCTTATAAGGAAATAAGTAATGTCAAACAGTTTTTCATTTGTCTGGCTTTGAAAGAAGGTAATATATGGAGGTAACTTAACGACACGATGAAAACAGAAGTAATATACGATTGAAGCTTTGAACTGTTGACTGGTAGGTAGTATCAAAATTGATTGCTAGTATTTAAAAGAGAATGTAGATACTTCGTGCAAACTTCTAAGAAGAGTAAATAAGAGTTGATATCCGTTAAGATTCAAAAGCAGTTCAATAATTGATGGTCATCTTATACCCTAGCGTGGATGCATAGTAACATTCTTTAGTCTAAGTTCTAATTAAAAAGGGGTATCGGCTCTCTGTTAGGAGGAATGGGGAACTCAGTCCTTAGGATTTTGTAGATGTTTATTTCCAGATTAAGAATAAAAGCAAGAAAGTTTATTCCGTTAGATTTCGATTCTTATATGTATGAGGATCTAACAGTAGAATCATGTATCTACGACTAATTAAGTCCTCTTTCATTGGGTAACCATTTTTAATGTTAACCATGATCAGCTATGGTCATGTCTGGTTACATACATAGTTATTTTGCCCAATCGTATTTTTTAAATGTTACGGTAAATCGCGTGCATCGTGCACGGATGCCGCTACCAGCATCTATCTAATTGCTAAATTGTTCTCGTCTTTCACAATCCCATCTTAATTATATCCACTGAAATTGTGCGTGTAATCGCAAATTGCCAATAAAAATAAAAAAACTTGTTCCATCGAAATAAACATTTTCGTTAGTGGTAAGTGGCGAGAGGTCAACGCTACTTCAGTAGTCGCTATATACTCGGTTTTACCAAATTGGAAATCTGAATTATTCCTTTATTAAATTTGCTATATGTGAGAATTTATCCGACAGAAATGGAACTGATGGTGTACCGCTACCTATACAAAATCAATAATATGTTATAAAAGTTACTGATATAACCGTATATCTACATATTTTACTACTACGCATACTTAAGTCTTATCTAAAAGACAAATATTTACGTAAATCCCATAAAGTTTCTATTTAGTTTATTGCGGATTAGTTGGTGGTATCTAAATATTTATTTCTTGGACGATATATTTTACGACAATGGGACCCATCTAAAACATATAAAAATACCGTAAAGGGTTCTTGGAAATTGGTAGCAAACGGAACTTTCTCCGGTAAAGTCGCCAATGTTAATAAAACACCTATCACTGAATTGCGTCGGTTCGGAAATTGGCCATCATTATGTTGACCGGTTAAGGCAGCGCCGCCGGCACGTCCACTGTAGGTACCGCAAACCAATAATTTACTATAACGCACCGGTAATGTGCTCAGTGCTCTTGATTTTAAGGGTTCAGTGGCCTGTACAATACTGTTTTTATCTCAAGTTTGTGCCTAGAGGCAAGCACGCTCAAGTAGAGCTTTTTGCGAATTTAGCAGTGTTTATATTTTATTATTTTGCTAATTATATATATTATTATGCGTGTTATAACCTTATCTTCTTAACAACCTGTTATAGGGTCTTCATTTTTTCCGGCTTTCAGTCTTGCTTTCCCTATTATTTGAATCAGCACTCATTGGTGAATCAACCCTATCTCCGACCTGTCTTTTTCAACATCGGATGCCTGAGAGATGGAATTACACATAGTACCATCTCTCAGGGATCCGATCCGATTTGGCGACCATGCCACGGACCTCTTAAACAATTAATAATATTCAACGTAATTATCATATTTTTATTATTTATAACTGGTAACTGGAATGGTAACTGCTATAATAGGATCCTAAGTTTCAAAATTAGTGAGGATCTCCAATAGGTTCTTCGTATGAATTGATTGCAGAAGAATTACTAAATGCAGCCTTATCCCACCATTTCAGAAAACCCTATCAGACCAAAAATAAATATAACACACGAAACACAGCTCACAAATTAACTGTACTGTTTTTCTCCGGCCACTTATTTGGTATACAGGTCGTAATTTAATTGGAGCCACGATCTGGGTTTCTGAACTCCGAGTCAGCCTCCAGTTACATGATTAACTGTAGTGTTGCAATCGTCTAATGAATTTCGAATAACGTGAAATTGAAATTTAATTGACAATACTTTATTAATATTTAACACACAATACAAAATACCATGACGCCTGTATTCCCATATAACGATGGGATAGGCGGAGGTGTATTGATTGTACATCCACAGTTCTCCAGAATGCTTTAGGTCCCATGTAAAAGGAGGCCAGGCCTTTGCCTCAGAAAGGCGGCAGGGTATGTAAGACTCGTACCAACTAAAAATCACCCTTGACTTCCCTTGCCTTACAGTAATGGGGATTTGTGACTTTAGTCAGGAGTGGCCGTTATGTGGCTTTCATTTGTGTGGATTAGATATAATTCTAAGCTACTTGGGATCCAAACAAATATCAAACGTGGACTACATGTAACAATAAGAAACTATGGGCATACAATTGTACCTCTCTGCTTTCCTTTAAGAATTCAAGGGGTTATGGTAAATTAGGTTATCTAAGTAACAGTCACGTCAAGTCACAAGTCTAGTCTAGTCAAGTTGTAATCATAATATCAAGTCTAAGTAATAAATGTAATAGTCTTGTTTATCATGTTTTTGTGACTTAAAACCCTTAATGGTAATTTCTCCATAATGACAGATCTAGTTAACACAGGAAATATCTGTTTAATAAGGAAGCACTTAATGTCGTTTAGTTGTAACATCCACTGTATTACCATAATCTAAGCAATACACCTAACAGTATATGTATCCGGGAAATGATTATTTAGTAAAATCGTAATTTTCGATGTCATACGAGTACTAAATAATATAATATGTATTATTTTACCCGACTACGGCAAAGCCAAAAGGAAGGTATAATCGTATTTAGCAGTCTATGTACATATTTACGAGTTTTTATTAAATTATAAATGCTATTTATTTCTGTTAAAATGAGTTCTTTTGAATTGCAGTATAGTTAGAGTCAATGTTTTCTACTTTAAGTACTAGATGGCGCCAGCGTTTCCTAACTAATTACTGTCGAAACAAACGACATTCATATTATCCTTCCAACCTTTCTACTTACAAGTGAGTTACCTGAACTAAGAATAATGATATCATTTATTATATAACTTACACTACATATTCTACGATAGTTACTTAGCTATTTGATTATGTATAAAAAAAGGCTAAACGCACCCACCCTATGATGTTATACTACAGAACGTCCAACATGTTCAACAATTTTATTTGGGCGGTATGGTGATCTCAATTAAAGGTAGGTACAGTCGACAATAAAATTGTTTTACCACCCTTAGAATAAATATCGTTTGCATATTACAAAACAACAAGGTCTATTTTTGCTTACAAGACCTATTGACAGATAACGTTGTCATCAATGCGTGACCTTAGTGTAGAACATTAATATTTAGTCTTGTATAGTGAAATTAAATTTGGATGGCAGTTTTTGTCAAAAGTGGTAAGGTAATGTTATGTTCTACTATTCTGTTACTGTACTTAGCTAGGGTAGTGTGTCTCCATCTGAGTAATATCGTGTACACAAGGAAGTTATATCTTATACGGTTTGACACGTAACTAAATACGTAAGCTGCTGCGTGCTGGGTAACTGACGGAATTGATAGCTTGTTGTGATCGCCAATTAATTTAGTTCGACCGCGTTTACCCGTGCGCTAATCTGTTGGGATAAATCGTTGACAGAGAAATTACAGGTAAATGCTAATATACTCGGCATAAACCTTGCCGGAAAAATGTTGTTACGGAATTGTTGTAAAACGAATGGGATGCTTTAGGGAAATATTACAGCGTAGTACAACCTATTTCTCCAAAATGTAATCCAGATTTGATCTGGACATTGTGGCAGCTTTACCTTTTTCTATTTACTTATATTTGTATATATTTATAACTGTTAACGACAAATGGTCGATATGAGGCTCTTATAGGGACTTTTTCAATACCAACTGCGAGAATATTTTGACATCGCATTCTCCAAGCGAATGTGACTACTTGATAAGGATACCGCCAAAGAGTATTTATAATTCTCTTTTGATACCGCCCGTCCATCAAAATTGTAGAGATCATCACCTTTGATGACGTTATGGAAGCAGACGACTAATAAGTAGTTACTCATAACAAAGACAATTTCTGCCAAATTTCTTATCAAACTGTACCTTTTCTAAAGGATTTTAAAAAGATGGGTTCAATTTTTTTTACGTATTTCCCGCAAAATTATTTCTAAATGAATCGATTACGACAGTCCTTTTTTGATAGCCTTAAAAACTTGTTGCTTTATGTAACCCATGTTCACTGAGTTACAAAAGTAACAAAACCTGGATTTCTTTTAAACAAAAATAAGTATTACAATATTAATCTATGCTGACGTAGTCTTTGTCTAGACAGGCGAACCGCATTTAAATACTAGCACCATAGTCTCGATAAATCTATTACCTAAGTATGTTTACTACCTAAGTGGTGTAAAATAAATTGAATTAACTGATTGTGAACATGTGTTACTATCATTCGACTGCCAAAGACTTGTTCCACGCCAAATCCTTGCCTTCATCACGTTAGTTTATCGGCTAAATAAATATTAATAAGTAGTACTTTGTAATTAAAATTAACATGATATACTGTAGTCTAGCGGAACTGCTATAGAAACAAGCAGATAACATTAAACTGCGTAGCCATAGCCATTGTATAATATGCGTTGACTTTAGCCTCGTGAAACTTACGAGTATTCCTTTTACCCCCTACACTACAGTGTGAGGTTATTGTATTGAAATAGGTAGAGGTTATCGAATTAATTTTCTCATACATTTTTGAGTTACCTTAAAGTCTCTTTAAACAAGTTCAATAACAACCGATATTGGTCAAGGTGTGTTTAATGTTTGCTATCACTTGACACCAAGTCACCAAGCGGCCGTCGAGGCCTCGGCGGGCCGTCCATCTGTCCAACAGAGCGGAGGCCGCGCCAAGACGTGTGCTGTGTGCCGTGAGGGCCGCGGTTTGGTTACCGCCTGACGCCGTATCGACTTACCCGCTCTCTCTACATCCTATATCTGATATGCGCAGGCGCATGCCGTGATAATTTCGAGACGCATCGCGAAACAATACTGCTAGCTGCTTTGTACCTTGCATGAATGCCGCTCTATAATTTCGCATTTGACTCTTTTTTTTAGGCGTGAGTCATGCAACATTTTCAAGAAGACCATGCTGAAATCAATTTGACTTTGTTTAATACAATGTGTGTATAAGTACAATAGAATATCAATCAACCTCAAAACATGATTAAGACAATTTGCAGATAAACGCAGTTTCACAGACGTATCAAACGAAAGTCGTAATCCATTAAACGATTCGATGCAATGACTGCTACAAACACTGCGCCTGCGCATTGTTGAGGCGCTTAACTGATCGTATCTTACATGAGCGATGCCGTGCTGATACGAAGCCAATAAGAACAGTCAGAGAAATAATTGCTAACATAGTAAAAGATATTTTACAGTTGCATGCAGTTGCAGTGCCAACATTTATTTATTTATTCTTTGCACAAAATGAATTGATTCGAATTAAGTGTTATTTCTTTTAATATTCACATAAAGTTATATAAAAAAAATATTATAAAGTTCAGTTTATATTTATATTTGATTGTATGGATACAACGTGTCTATCGGTATGACGATACTTTTCATACAAAGTCTCTAATACAAACACAAGTTGCATCAGTGCGCGCCATTCACGTTTCTACTAGCCCATTCACAAGACAAAAGCAACTCGCCTGTATTTCGGAATTAGAATAGTTTTCACGCATCGCCGCGCTTCCGGCCGGCCATTCACACAGCGACACCCCCGCCACGAACAATTGGAGCGGTCGTGGGACTGATTTTATGGTAATTTCCGCGTTGAACAGGGGTAACATTGTTTCATTATTGATTTGACTTTGTAATTGCAATCACGGCCCGGACACGCTTCCTCTATCATGTGAAATAAAAATTCCATTACAAGGGATGCTTTTAGTTCATTTCCCAAATGGCTGTGGATCCTTTAAATGTTAATAGTCGATAAAAGCGAAGCGACTATATATTTATATTGAAATCGAGGAGTAATTTAACTGTCCAGAGTTAACTTTTATGTTTCCTTTAGGTAGTAGTAAACATTAAGCCTATCAGTGAAGCCTGTTCAAGTGATCTGTAAGCATGGTCGATCAGGTTCGCTAAAACGAGCATGCAGTTACATTAACGGCACTTTTAATGGTGGAACTGGTTTCGCGATTGTCGTCCTGTGGAGGCGTGAGAATGGCAAGTCGCGGGATATTCTCATGGTCGCTGACGTCACGTGCACCTGCACTGCATCACACCGCGACAAATGGACAATGTCGTTAAAGTTCTTATCCAATTGCGGGCTCAAGTTCGTACAAGTTGAGCTCTGTCTCAAGGTTGCATTGTGTGTCCAATGCTGGCAGGCTGAGTTTAAATCTTGACTTTGAAATGTCGGATATAAATTGTGAACAAGTTATAAATTCAGTTTCAGAAAATCTAGTTAAATAAGTAAGCTACATTTATCAACATCGCAATATTGCTTTAAATTCAATCAATTCAAGTAGTTACCTGTGTTCCACTTTCTTTTATTCAAAATGATTGGCATATCAAGAAATAAAATTGGATCATTGCAAGTTGGACCAGTTCATTCGATGTCAAATCGTTCGGTAGCATTCTGAGATTTCAGAAAGTAATAAAATGTCCATTTACAATAACTGTTCTCTTTTGCCGGAACTGAACTGGTTGGGAACAACTTAAATATGAGGAGATTTCTATAAAAAATGTACATTGCATTTGCATGTGCACATTACATTTACTTGACTGCTTTCAGAAAAAATATTGCAGAATTAAGTATAATTACATACGCTTGTAAGAAAATAAATGGTTACCAGTCGAAGCGGGGATAATCAGATTATTCTCATGAAGTGTAGGTAATTAACTTTTAAGTGAGCTTCACGCATTGATAGCGTCGCAAAAACCCATTTACGAACGAGTCGAGTAAATAACGGGCGAGTTGTACCTTTAATTATGTCGTGCTGGGCTATATTGTACTGAGTGTACCATGAAAATCAATTATTATATACTTCGTCTATCTGACAGAGCAAATTAGTCTATGGAGGCTTTGATAATAAATCCGCTTGTTACAGCTGAATGCATTATTGAGGATTTAATACCTTGTTGACTTAACGATCCAGTCGGTTCAAATGATTGTTATTCTGGTTTAGATAATGTGAATATGATTGAGTTTCCTGCACAGCCACCTACATCTGTAGCTGACTCATTTATAGGTGCTCGTATAATTTATATTGTATCATTTAATGCCTGCGTGGTAAATACACCTGCACCTTAGAAGTATAAATTGAGGAAGTTAGCGTTTCCATATCTAGTTAAGTGCTTGGATTTCATAAACATTTTCGCTAAAATTAAATACAGGTTCATAAATCTCGGAATTTGCTTGTTATTCGGTTAAGGTTCGATTGATTTAATTAGGAACATAGATTTAAAATAATATCTCATGGAAGGCATAATTTTACCAAAATATTAATAGAATAAATTATTATTTATGTAAGTAGAATAACCATAAACCATCGAAATTTCTATAATAATTTCTCTTCTTATTGGTAAATTTAAGTTTTTTTTTTTAAATTCCCTTCATCATGAGAATGTCGAAGTTTTCTATAAAGGAAGTTAGTTTATTATGCATTTCAACTAACATAGGTTCACGTAAATCAGGAAAATTGATAGCACTCTGCAGCTTTCATACTACATTACTTAAGCGTTTAATCAGACATACCCCATAATCTCCAGAGATCCATTGAACGTGAGAATCATGAACAGGTGTAAGGAACTATATCTACGCGTCTTGAATCTCTGACGAGACAACTGATGGAATAATATCCAATCACGTTTACATCGCGGCAAGTCATTTGTGTGCTGCGACGTAATTATAGCTCGCTCTTAGGTTATTTACATGGGTAGAATATTAATATTGTGGTCAATGAAAGCAAGCTAATAACATTGTGATTTTGCGTTTAGTTCCATTACGTTTCGAATGCATCTGTTTGAAAAACATGCGTTTAGTTGCATTACGTTTCAATTACAGTTGTTTGAAAAACCTATGATTCTTCATACTATTTACTTATGGAGATATTAGTTTTCTACGTGATCTGATATTATTACCTATAGTGAGAACGTAGGGTACTAATAATCTATGTCCTCAGTTGCCCAGTAATTGGATTACGGATTAAAATACTCAATCACATTTGGTTAGATCCAAAGCCGACCTTAACTTAATTGAATCGAGACAGGTCAAGACTATGATTGTGATATTTATTTAAATAATATATTTTTGAACACAATTTTTTTATATCATCATGTCTGTACCTATTCCTCAAAAGGATTATATTATCCACTACACTAACGATGCAGTTCACAACAACGAATTTGAATAAGTTCATCATAATAATTACGTATACTTCCCTCAACACGTTGATGGATAAGAGATTGAGCAACTGTATCATATGGAATTTAAAAAACGCCTCTAATCGACTATTGAAATCAGATACACCTGACATACAACGTACTCGAATCGATACAGCTCATATACTCGACACTCGGTTAGTGTCGTGGGCCTCAATATTAGCCACATCCTCAGGCCGGCCATAAAAACATGGCGTACGGATAAAAAACTTGCTTATTGTGTAACAGACGTGTGGGAACCGCGGACAGGTGCGGCTATAGCCTGAGGAAATCACTACCAGCTCCTGTGCAAGGTAGCCACGATTATTTATTGCGAACTATTATATCGCGCGAATTATCCAGCATCTGTTTATGCTTAGGTGTACAGTCACGAGGAAAAATATTCACTGAAATTCGAAAGCGATTTCCTTTTCATTCTATCCATCCAAATGTTAAAATATTGTACAAATTAGTAAAGTTTGTGTTAAAAGGTTCTGTCAGCACAATATCTCATAATTGTAATCAATAGTTTCAGAGAGTATCGTGGAGAGAGAGAGTTTTACTGAATATGTACGTACGTACACACTTCTGCATGTCAACCTATACAAATCCAGTTTAAGCTGATCTCGAATTGTATAGGCTTCTCATACAATAAGAAGCCAGCTTAAACTGGTTTTGTATAGCTTGATGTGTAGCCGTGCGTGGTGCTCGTGACTGTACGTACAAACGTGTTTAAGGCCGTGTTTCACCATGTCAGAATAGCTACTAATCTCTGTATAAATTCCAAATGGAACAGAATTGGGATGAAATAAACTGCTAAAGAAACCGGGACTTATTCGGAGTTGGTTAAATGGTCTTTAAATATAGCTGAACAATAATCAAGAAATTACAACTATAATAATTGATTGTAACATCAACTTGACCCGGACCTTCTCTCTGAGACTGAGAAGAGTATCCCGGTTTTTGGGAATTTCTGACTTACCTATACTAGCGTCCAGTAAATTGCTAAAGGAGGAAAAATGGAGTGGTGAAATAAGTAGTTAGTTTTTTTAATTTATGCCATTCTCCATGTCAGACGTTTCAAGAGACTATGAAATATGTTTTTGAATTTGGACGGAAGGAGGCCTGAATTTTGCGCTCCGTTTTCAGAATTGATAAAACAGGTACTGACGCTCCTTTGTCAAGTAATAGGTATTTAGTAATACCTGATAGGTCATTAGTCCACTGCTGAAGATAGACCTCCCCTAATGCACCTACACCATTTCATCGTGCCCTTGGCTTTTTGCAACCATGCAGTTCCAATATATCTCTTCCATTTAAGAGCTCCGCTCTTGTCGAAGGATTAATCGCCACTGTTTTCTATTATCTGCCTTTTGTTACACCCCTTTATACAACTTTTTCGTCAACTTGTTCAAATATAACTTCTTGCAGGTCTTCCCCTTCCACATTTTCCTTAAATTTTACCTTCTAAAATTGACTAAAACTTGGCGTGTCGTATCAAGTGACCACAAGTTTGTTTCAATATACCCTATGTATATTTTAAATTCTTGTAATAACAGATAAGTATTAGAAATCCAGTCTCTATATCAAGTTCCCATAATTATGTATCTCAGATTCTTGATGAAGTTAAAGATTATGTTAGACTTGTTAGGTAGCAATGTCATTAATAGCGACAGGCCGGCAATACCTACACGCTCAAGTTACGCAAGTCGTACTGCTTTTTGTCTGTGTGACGAAGTTGGTGCTTACAACTGCTAACTACATTACAAAAACTCACATCCACTTAAGCCATGCCGATTTTTTTATTGGATTGCATCCGTAAACAAGAAGTTCAAAGGTCATGACTGTGTAATTGCACCAACGAGAACCTTTTGATACGGAACATAGTAGTAACAATTCATATAAAGCACCTACTACCACATTTTCTTGAGAGCTTAGCTCTTCGGCTATCATAAATAGGAAAGGAATATACACTAGAATAGCCCTTCAAAAAATTCGTCGTAGTATTTCTTTCTTTTTATATACTTAAGTATCTCTTTGTAACTTTCTTGCTATGGTTATAAACGTAGCTTATAATACACACTAACATTAGCTTCCAAGGTGTGTGCTGTGAAAATCTCAAGATTAATACTTTAAATACTAACATATCTAACTTAATCATAACATCGGACTCGTTACTTCTTATGTAATTTAAAACACCATAGTGGCGAATATGTTGAATACCATTTATAATAAAGAAAGCTTATTGTCTTCAACAATCAATGCTCATGCGTTTAGGAAACATAGATAATTCCCATGATTATCAATGAAACAGAAGATCTCGTGGGAAATGTAAGCAGGTGTATTGTATGCGGGGAATTTAAAATAATACTTTTTGTTTATCTCCGTGATGTTGGCTAAGTGACACGTCTACTTAATACATTCTTAGTGTCGTGGACTGCTCCGATAAATGACAATAATTAAGAACAAACATCTATATAACAAGATAACGTTAAGTAAGTATAATTCAATTGATTGAATTTATATGAAGATGCTGCTATGAGATCGGTTTTTATTAGATGGTCCTAATATGTTATTTGTATCACGAAATTCGCGGATAAGGTTGTTACGTAATTTGATTTCCATACGTTATCTTCCAAATATGCAATTCTAAAGAAGGAAGATGTAGCAGGATGACCCGCGCCGAATACAGAACTTCAAGATGAGAACAATTTGTTATGTTGTAAAAGTTGACAAAATTCGTACGCTAAGTATTTGAAGGAATGATCCACCCAGCTAGTTAAGCATCTTCATGTAAAATCGGCGCCAGTTTGCTGTATTCTGGCCAGTACCTATATACGATGCGAGTGCCAGTCTCCTAAAGGGTACTTATCCCTTTAAGAGGATAGTATCCGCTCCGCGCTCCATACAAACGTAGTTTGGTCTTATCTTGAATATTAACAAATGAAAGTCTTTGGAATTTTGCAGTAACAATCTTATCATTAAAATACGTTTCCTGTAGTATACAATTTCATTTCAATATACGGTTAAAAAGTTACACGAGCTCAAAGATTGGCAATTTTCGTTGAAAAACGGCCCAACTTTATGCTAGTATTTCTCGACAATGTATCAATACAGAAACATTCTGATTCGAAAGAAACCCAGATAATATAGTGAATATATTTTAACAAGACCACTAGATTTTTTTTTACGTATTAACAATATTATAGGAGTCATCTCCAAAATTCGGAACATAAGAAATACGCGTGAAAATGTTGCAAATGTATTGTTGTTTCTCCTCTCGGGCACGCGTTCGCATCGCGAGGGATAGAGACAGCGACAACTGTGCAACATTGTTGCGTTCGCGAGGGACACTCCTCTTAATTGCATGCCCTCTCTTATACCCTGCTTTCCATAGGGAAAACAAAAATAAAACAGTTCTGATGACTAAGTAAATAACATTCCAATGAACCGTTTGTTGTTTGATAATTTATCTTTCTTATTGCCTCTATCGTTTAATACAATACAATAGTTTACATGCAATTATGAATTCACAGTTAAATCCGTTGAAAAACCGCAGATGCGTCCGCGTAGGAAGGATAGTCAAACGACCGCAAGGATGTAGTGAGTCACCGTGGGAAGCTGCGCAGGTGACGCGGCGCCTGCGCACCTTATGTGCCTACCTAGCCTGCAATCACAATGGTGGCCATACTTAACTTAGACCTAGATACATGATATGAGTATTAGAAAGGTGATTTTAATAGCTCCTAAACACGTACCCTCACTTGTCAGAATGCATGTTGCATGACAACAATGTAAAAGGATTTACGACTATTCTCGAAGGATATTCGAGAAATATCGACATGAAAGTTTACCACCACAAAACCTAATAATTTTAGGGGCCCTAAAATGAAATGAAATGATATTTATTTCTGTAAATAGATCTTTTAAAGACACTTTTACAAGTCGATTTTTTTACTAGATGGCTCTGACGTTTCCTATCTGAAGACCTCTGAGAAGAAACGTCGAAACAAACTCAGAGAATCATGGTCTCTTTTAAAGTCCAGACAATAGTTATGTTATTAGATATGCGAGTTTAACAATGTAGGGCAAAATCTGAACAGGCCTTTTGAAGAAAGAGCCATAGCAGCTTTGAGTTGACTTGTCCTAATTGACGGCACGCATACATCAGTCATCGTGTAGCTCAACCATTTTATAGGGAGCTCAACGACCCGTCGCACAACGATACCAGATCAGCAAGACATTTGTGTAGGTCATGTGAAATACTTAAAACTGTCAGAGAAGTTTATTATACATCTGATACGAGTTAAAGCTAACCTACATAGTACTAGAACGATCATTTCTGATGGTAGTTATGACGAATGCAGGTTCGTAAAAAGTACCTACCTAATGAGGTCCCTCAGCTAGGTGAAATACGCAATAGCCTCAAAAGATTTTCAGACTTGAGTGACTGCTAAGGTTTACTGGAAATTAGCTAATAATAAGGCACCATTCTAATAAACAAATACCTAAACATACAATTAATAAATCAGTAATTTCTTGTGTATTGTTTTTTAATATTGAATTTATGGGCCACGATACCTGAAATATTTTTTATATTTGTAAAAATTGGTACAGAGACATTCAGGTATTGCCCATATACTTATATTATCATAGTGTTGGTCACCCTACATATCCAAGAAAGTTACTTACGTATGTGGTCCGGCAGGAATCGTCATAACTTTTTTACTGTGATTAATCTCGTTAAAATTTCCAATACTAATGTCATTAAATACCAATATCGCCATTACGACCACTAGAATTAATTGCGATTAGTTTTTATAATTAGCCATATAACGTAAAGCATTTAATTGGTTTGCCACCTACATGGGTTTTCTAAGAACATCTATAAAGGGATAGCTATTTTCTAATCGATTTTATACGTATACAAAAAATTCACTGTACAGAACATATTTCTTCTTCTTAGCATGCGTTAAACATTGTTTTTTTAAGTATTTCGCGTGATATATCTTAAGGACTGTCCGAGAGTAACGTGCAAGTTGAGGAACTGCATCGTACTATGCAAGAGATATCTGCTAGTAACTAATTGCAAGAAAGCTACGTTAATAGGATGCTACGCAAGGTCGATGCGTCTGCTACGTATATTGCTACGAAGTTTACACGTGCGTTATTCGCGTATTATCAAATTTAGTTATTTAATCATTGATTAAAATTATGCATTACAATAGGTATTATTGTTTATGCCTCATTATTCAGTGATATTATTTGATTAACTAAAAACCGAATGACATTAAAAAAGCCTTGATATTTAGGAAGCACAGTCATCTACGGTATTATTTCTTGACTACCAAGTATTATAAACCGACAATTATGTATACAAAATCATCATCATGATTAATAGAACTACACACTACGTTTCCCAAACTTTTGCAACAAGATTAATGTTTCACATCACGAACTCATTTCAGTACACACCTCTAGACGCGAGTAATTACGATATAACGTGATTTTAATGGACGCCGCAAACTTTGCCGCGGCTGATTTTAAGTAGGTATGAATATTTTGAACGCCATCATGATCATCTTCCGATGTTCTTCCAGCATTTCTGATAAACGATTATAATGTAATCAAATTATAATTCTACTTAGCTTTGCCTTTCTCTCTATTTATAACTAAAATTGTAGCTATTATGAGAAAGTACACCGATCCGATATTACAATAAAGTTCTTTAAAAAATAAAATTACAGAGGATTTATACAATAGTGTTAAAGGTTCAATTTCTTCGTTACTTATTTCTTTCTTACCTATACGTTTTCAACCTTTCGAGCTTTTAAAACTTTCAACATACAGTACTGACCAAGTCATAAAGAAAAGGAAAGTCTATAAACAACACTAACATTCACAAAAGCCTTTATTCTTCATCTGGCGAATAAAGCGCTGGCTGGCCACACGCATTGTATGCACTGCGTTTTGTTACCTCTACTATTAATACATGCTTGGATCTTAGTACAAACGATTTCCACGGCGCGGCGTGAGTCCACGCTTAATTTCCATAGCTTTACAGTTAAATCCTATTTATTTGTTCTGAAAATACATTTACTCAGTCTGACGTCTGATCACACTGTTTTACGATGGAAAAACATGTGTGTTACGAATTAGATCGGCTCATGTTTAACTTTCGATGTGCGTTTACTTTTATGTGGTTTGATTGTAATTGTAACTTGAGTTTTGACGAGGAAACTTAGAATGCAAGCAAGCAAGTTACACAATGTACAATGTAATTTGAACAGGTTTTTTGTTACATTTTATACTACAGATACATATTTATATGGGCAGATTATTAACCTTCTTCGTCTTTTATTTCCAAAATCAATCCATTAATGTTGTCCAAGGCTCAATGGTAGTGTTAGTGTAAACCATGTCTTTTAATATCTCAATGCGGAATTTTGAATAAAATAAAAACGGTACTGCGTTTTTTTTGTTTAACTTTACGGGTAACAGCGGATTTGTGGGATAATTCGTGGATAATTTATAGACAACAAAACAATTACACGGTTGAATAGTGTCACAAATCGAGCGTTTTTAGGAGCAACTGTCATGGTCAGGTGACTTGAGGATATCCTACCAATTCATACCCCTTCAACAAGGTCGTGGGAATGCTAATATTAATTCAGGCGTGATAAACTACATATAATACGTACCTACCTACTTTTGTTATATGTCAATGAACACGGATGTAATCCAACCTCACTAGTAAAACAATTCTATGGCAACACATCAAAGCGACAATAAACGGTTTTATATCATTGTAGCTTTGAACGTCGAAAAATAGTCTCAATTGCGGTTTTAAAGAATATTTTCACGAGACTATTACATAAGCTGTTTGGAAATAAACCGAAAATACACGTGAAATTTTTCTCAATCGTGAAAATTCCTTCACATTTTCTAAGTTTGAAACGTGACGGAAATTTCAAAAAAGCTCAAGTTCTTTCGAACTCGTATAAAAACAAAAATATTTTTTACTTATCATATAATTTTGTTTTTATAAATAGGTATTGAGCAAAATATTATTGCGATTATCTTAGCCTTTTCCCAAGTAGGTATGCTAGGGTTGGCTTCTAGTCTTTACCAGATATTAGGCCTTATCAGTATTTTACTCAATGTGACTACTTAGACTGCCTCGTTAGTCTAGTGGTCCCAATCGCGACTGCTACGCTAGAGGTCTTGGGTTCGAACCCCAGGTCGAGCAAAGTGTTATTTGGGTTTTTCTAAGAAATTCTCAGTAGCAGCTCGAAGTCTGGATTTGTGCCCGGTGAATGGCAATAGGCTCGCCCCCTATTACATGGGACCTAAACATATTACACCGGCGAAATGTGGGTGTACATTAAGTACACCTCTGCCTAACCCTTCGGGGAATACAGGCGTGATGGTATGTTATGTTATGTTACTCAATGTGACCACTATGAGACCCATGGTGCAACCTATTTACTTGGCTATATACATATTCTGTGGCGTTTACTAGAAGAGGCCTATGTCAGCAGTGGACGATTATAGGCTGATCATGATAGCGATGATGACATATTCCAAAATATACTGTTAGGTATTTCGGGTTTCTAACTAATGATTTTCATATACCCGAATCGAGACCGAAGCTTAACGTGCTCTGATCGATAGGTTAGCCAAAAGGCTCCGTAGAGCGAAATATAAATAGAATTCAAATAACTTTTAACCATATAAGGGCAATAAAAATGATTGTCGGTTACAATCTGCCTTCAGTTCCGTCTGAGCTGGCAGATGTTCATCGAAGCAGCACCGCAGTGAGGAGTATAAGGTACATCGCAATCACTGTGCTCACCCCGTGACGAATTCCAAGGAGGGTGCGTTATGCTCATTGTAAATAGACCCAAGTCGTTGTAACCACTGACCGCAGTTCCTTACGTGTTTTTTTTTTAAATGCTTTCTTTTTTAAGTGATTTGTGAACCTGTAAAAAGTTTAAATTTTCTGTGTAACCTTTATGGTGAATTATAATGATATAATCAGCAGGTTCTAGTTTATGGGTATAGAAAGCATACCTTGTATAATTTTTCACGAATGAAGTAGTAATAATTAGATACTTTCCTAATAATTAGATATTTTTCATCCTCGTAAAGATTGCCTACACAAACATAGTTTCTATATAATTCAATGTTTGTTTTTTTCGTATATATATTTTATGCGCTGCCATACCGCTCATCCGATTCCTATTAAATTTTATATGGACATAGATTGAATCCTTAGGAAGGACATAGGATACCTTTCTTCCTTCCATTCCAAAAAGTAGTGTTGGATGCGAGTAAACCGCGGGCAAGATCTAGTAATTTATAAAATTACATCAAAGTAAAGGCCCTGCTACGCGACCTCAAAATAACTCAATAACACAGGCCACATACAAAACAATTTTATGGAATTAAATTATACGAGGAACAATGACATGTAATATGCACTTACTGCACTGTAAATCTCGCTCTCAAGATCAGTACAGTAATCACATAAATTGGATTTCCTGCGAGGGGTGACCACACGCTACAGTACCTACAGACGTCTTCGCCCAATTGCAGTGTGCATTACCGAGCAGCTCCTTACTGTGATTATCTTCAATTCGTTTCCTTCGAGTAGGGTGTCTACACAGCGTGATTCCTCGACGCACCTTTTTATTCATAATTCTTCGTTTTGCTCGGATGCGCTTTGGTGAATGACCGGTGAGAGTTGAAAAAGTGAATCACAGGAATCACGGTGTCTAAACATGGTGCAACGGCTAGCTGATTTTCTCCAACTGTCAGATTTTTAAGGTGCTATTATAAAACGATTACTGAAGTTAAAAAAGTGTTGTACTATTAATTTTTGAATTCTGAATCTAGATGTCAACTCAGGATAATCATTTCTTAACGGTCGGTGTGGAGTTTCACGTGACATGTATATCGGCCTATCAGCGAATAATTTCTGTAAATGACGTCCAATTACACGAAGGCGTCTCGGTATGCGCCAATTAGGTGTCGCTGCGCGC
Source organism: Subacronicta megacephala (assembly GCA_958496365.1). Taxonomy (NCBI): domain Eukaryota; kingdom Metazoa; phylum Arthropoda; class Insecta; order Lepidoptera; family Noctuidae; genus Subacronicta; species Subacronicta megacephala. The sequence goes on from OY292526.1 coordinate 5,641,421, forward strand.
GCACCTGGCTCACGATTCTTATGGTCACGCGCGTACTTTGATCGTAAATCGTTTCGATGTAAAAGCACATTGTTGTTATTACGTAAATTTCTATCGATTGAGGTCATTGTTAATAGAATATTGCAACATATGGCAATGTATGCGTATGTACCGATTGAATACAACTGATTGAATTTGAATTCTTAATATAAATTTACGACAATATAAAAGCCCAAATTATAACCACTATAATATGCATACCTAAATTTTCACAGCCTTGAAACCTTATTCAACAAGCAAATATCTGTGAGGACATAAGTTATGATGTATAAACTAAACAAACAATGCAATACATTATATTACTGTACGGTCGCCAGCACATCAGGCTAAACGTAACTGTCAAACTTCTCCAAAGATGTTAAACCTTAAAACCTTTATTAAATTTGTCATTTTGTGGTAACTTGATGTGCTGGGCATCGTAAATAAGTAAATAAGAAACAAAAAATATGCTTATCCACACATTTTTTCAGAGTACTTATAATAAAATTAAAGTTATGTTTCAACACTAAATATTATCTGATTCTGCAAATTCAGTAAATTCTCGTCTATTCAGGTATAAATATGATCAAGAAGTATAAAATTGAAGTCGATTATAATCAGTTAGAAGTACGTAAACTCAGTTATAAGCCGTGTACCTACCATGTCGCACAACGTTAGCGGAAGCGACGATTAGTTGCTGCTAATGAGGAAGTAGTAGTTGTGTCGCTGATGCTGCCCCTGCGCACAGGATATGCTTCGTTGTACTGTAGATATGCCTCCTACTGTGACGGATATTACACTGGCCAGTGAGATTGAATGGGAAATTAGCTAGTGATATTAATGAAGTATTTTTTAAATAAAAACCTTACACTTTATTCGCATTCGATTCAGATAGGCAGTTTAAATATTGATTAGATACATTTCCCTATCCTACCGATATTAATATTGTCTTTCTTATTTAATTGTTTATTGACTTTCTAATTTATAGTCAATTTAATTATATATTTTATTTTATTGCAAATTCTATTATTCATATTATACGCATTAAAAGAAATAACATTTCTAAATTTCACTGCCTCTAACACTTCTCAAGCATTTGTCATACCTAAAATTGAAACTATTTCTGTAGAAAAAGGTGATACCGGATACTCAAATGTTTGCCTTCCCATTTTGTTGAAAGATAAAAAAATCTACGCATATTTTACAAGCAACGGTCATCCATGGTCTGACGACGAAGACGTGCCCACTGACCCGGCGCGCTGGGAACACCTTGACCTTAATCAAGGACCACCTGTACGAGGGTTCTTGGGGAATCTTAATCATGGGAATCATGCCAGTTGGCTTAGGGGACAATGTGTATAAGAAAAGGGAAATTAGCATTATTGGAAGTTTTAAATTCTATGGAAAAATAAATTCACTGTTTTAAAGATGGGAACTAACTTCCGAGGTTTAGTGGTAAAATAAATCTTTAGAGTCACTGTTAAAACATCAATTAAATTTATAATTCTCTATCACGGGGGTGTACTTTAGCTTTACTTTGTCAAAATCAGGTAACTTATATGCAACTAGAGATGGGTTTATGTGGAGGTGTTTATGACCGGTCTCTATATGCAACAAAGTAAAGCGCGAAAATAATAGTTATATACCTATCTAGACGATTTGAGAACCTTTGAAAGTCGTGTACAACTATATTTTCAAAAGATAGGGACGACTGTTATTGTGAATTAGAAAAGTCAATTTACACCCTGCAACTAGTTATCAAGAGCCTGAAAGTGGCAAATACAAACTTCTATCAAATCTCCAGTCAACAACTGATACCAAAAGCTTGTTGACTCGTCAGCGTAAACAACCCTTTTGTGCGTAATCCCGCCAAAATTGCGCGCCAAATGTCAAACATTTGTGTGTAGAGAGGGCAACAATGGCCCATTGATGTCGGGCACCTGTAGAGGGGTTCCCCGAGTCCCCACACGTGGCACACTCGCTGGCTCTCACCTGGTGGTGAGATCTCGCCCCTCATCCGCGAGGGGTAGGTTGGTGAGTTGTTTTACCCGCACATGTCACCGGCGGCTGCTACCGACAGATGCTAAAATACGTTGGTGCTGACATCGATTTTATTGTTACGATTATTGTATGCGCTGAAAGTTTTTAATAACTTTTACTAGTGAATTTGAAATTTTTATACCTACCGATAGGTATGTGCATATACCTATTACTGTGTAGAATCCCAACTATCATCTTATTGCGCAAATTTTATTGTCTTGCAGCGTATAATTTCTGCTACGCTAAAGACCTGGGTCGATATATCGATTCTCAGTTCGAGCAAAGTGCAATTGAGTTTTTCTATGAAATTCTCAGTAGCAGCTCGAAGTCTAGTTTTGTGCCCGGTTACTGGCAATAGGCTATCTCCCTATTACATGGGATCTAAACATACCGGTGAAGTGTGGGTGTACATTGTACAGTAGTACACCTCTGCCTTACCCTTCGAAAATACAGGCGTGATGGTATGTATGTGGATATTATTTCTGCTGCACTTTCTTCCATTTTCAACAGTAACGCGTGCGCAGCTTTGCCTAAGTAAATTTTGCCTACCAAATTTCCAATACGGTGAAATAAAAAAAAACCTTACAAGCCTTGTCCTGACAGTTAAGAATACAACAAAAATAATCAACCTAATCTGTTAAGCCATTCTCAAGTGATGATCTTTCATAAATACATGCCGCAATTTATGTTTATAAACATAAAAGATTTCAAATCAATCACCGATTTTTATCGAGATCTATACCAAGTTTATTTATTTATTTATTTTTATGGAAGACTTACAGCTTAACATATCAGACAAGAAACAGTTAAGTAACCAGACAGCCAATAACAAGTCTTCACGTATAAAAACATGAGTTATAAGAAAATAGCATGTGAACAGCAGAGCAATGTTCCTGAGCAAACAAAAAATAACATATCGATGAACAACATAAAGAGAACAAAAAAAAGAGAAAGGAAGTTTAAAGTGAATTCAAATTTTGATTTACTTGAAGAAATCAAGGCTTAAGCACCTCCTTGCCGACACAACACTTATTAGAAATGGATCGAAATTATGCTGCTTACAAAGTCTATTAAAATTCCTGCTTGCACGCACAATGTAAGAGTTTTGCCTGTAATTAGATGAAGCAAATGGTACACGAATAGGTGGGTTAAATCGAGTCCTGTTCAGAACGTTAAAATAAAAAGTGGATAAAAGATCAAGGCAATCCAATGTCATTATTTAAGATTTTAATTAGGAAAACGCAGTCAGAAATTTCGCACCTTCTAGTGAGTGGTAATAGATGGTATCTTTTACAAAGGTCAAAATAATTTTCAGTTTTATAAGGGATTTTTTGATGGAAGCAAAAATATTTAATAAATATTCGTTGAATGTTTTCAATACGGTCAATATATTTATGGTAGCACGGATTCCATATCTGAGAAGCATATTCTAGATGGCTCCTAACAAAAGTACAATAGAGTATTTTTAAGGTTTTTGCTTTAGTGAAACATTTAGACAAGTTGTCAAGATATTTTACCTTCTTTCTAGTACCGTTATTGTAACGTTAATTGAATTAATGTCAATATGAGCTCAGTACCGTTGACCTCCAGGTGTAGAGTAGCACTCTGCGCTCGCTGCTGACATCTGCGCGCGCGCACCGCATCGCGTAACCTCCATTGTTACTGTGTACTGTTATTGTTGGTTATTATTGTATTGTATTTAACATAATGGCTTGCCGAGATAACTGTTCACCTCAAAATTATTGACATTTTGATCCTTATCAACACTTACCTATATTAACAATCATAATTTATATCTGCCTCATTAGTCTAGTAGTGTCAAGCGTGACTGCTACGCTACAGGTCCTGCGTTCGATACTCGGGTTGAACAAGGCGTTATTGGGTTTTTCTATGAAATTCTCAGTAGCAGCTCGGAGTGTGGGTTTGTGCCCGGTTAATGCTAATAGGCTCGCCCCCTATTACATAGGATCTAGACATACCAGCAAATCTTGGGTATTGGAACACCTCTGCTTTACCCTTCGGGGAAAAACGGCGTGATGGTCTGTTATGTTGTTTAAGCTTTTGTAACCTTACTTTCACTGCTTTGTCCTGACGACTTTAGACATTTCCTGATGCTCTGAGCAGAACATTTCTACCTTCTCAACTAGCCTCCAATTTCCTATTCCCTCAAGAGTAATTGTCCTCCGATACCTGCCAAGCTGAATCTCCACTAAACCAGCTTGCGAATGGACACTAAGTAAGCATACATGTTTCAATTTTTTATTGAAAAAAACAACAAGTACTTGCGTATATCGTATGGATAAATTATTAACTAAATTAAAAAGAACACCATACTCATATCCTACCTTATCGCTTATTTAATAAGCTTGAAATATATTCTATAGATTTCCGGTAAAGACAGCTAATGAAATGAAACACGACGACGACACGCGTACGTACCTATGCCTATATAATGTAAAACTACTAATAATACACACAAGATAGAAATCGACTGCTGTAGTAATAGCCTTTAAAAGACATTTTAGTCAAAAAACAGTGAATAACTTTTGTGAACAGATTAATCAATATTCATTTGAATAACTTCACACTTCAACTTCTTCAAATAAAACATAGATCCACTTACATAAACGTATATTTCACACTTCAACATTAAACAATTTTAACAGTTTGGTGATGTGCGGCGTTCGCGGACTCCATCTCTTTCTGTATCTCCTTCTGAATGTACTTGATGCATTGTCTTCTTAATAACCTCAGAAGATACATGCCGGTTAGGAACAGCAATACCACAAGTATGAATATAACGATTATGTCTGATGTTGAAAGCGCGTCCATAGGTTCGTCGTGTGCGTGGCCAGCCATAATAGCGACCGATCCGTGCTTCAAATCGTAATTTCTGTATATTATGAAATATTCAATAGTGGTGCTGAACTCGACAAAAAAACGCATTGTAATCAAAATATTCTGAATCCACTTCACTACGTGAAATGCTAAGCGACGACCTCCTGAGAACCACAACGGTTTTTTTCAGGAATCTTAACAAAAACTACCTGGATCGATTGAATAGGCATATAAATGTTCTTAAAAAATAGAAAGAAAATTCTATGTTGGAAAATTTAGATTTTCTCAATGTAATATATATACGACATCCGTTCTATGTACCTAATGTGTAAAGTGTAGTATATATACAACATAAAACGTATTTTATTAAATTGCTCTTTATTTACTGAATAAAAGGTCTTTTATAATTATTAAATAGTAAAACACAACTTCAAGATCGGCAACAGGCTGTTATTTACTGATTATCGTCTAGTATTATTTTACAAATCACAGTCAGCAGATTGGCTTATTTTTCTTACATACATTTTTGTACTTTGAATCACGCTCACAGTCAATACATAGGTATATGTTGTTGGAAAATTAATAGACCATTTAATTTAACAAGATGCCTAAAAATTTATTTAATATTTTTTTCATCTTCAACTCTTCTCCTTTTTTAACCAACTTCAAAAAGGAGGAGGTTATCAATTCGGATGTTAATATTTTGTATGTATGTTCGGGCATAACTCCGTCATATATTAACGGATTTGCAAAATTCTTTTTTTTTTCAAAAGGAGTTTATTCCGAAATGGTACCATCATTCCGAAGTAGTCTCATTCAGATTTGGTAAAATGTGATCACTAAAAAGTTTAAAATAAAATAATTTTAGCGAAAATTTTTCATCTGTCCATAAATACTTATTCAGTGAAAATGTATCGATGTATCTTGGCTGATAAATAGATTTCTCCAAAGAGAGAAATTACCAGCGCAAGTGTTGTTAGCAGTTGCCGATGATGGTAAAGATCTCGTAATTTTTCCTCGACCATCTGACTCTTACACGGCCTCTGAATCGACCACGATGCGTTCGTGGCCTACTTCTGGTTATGAAACGACTACCACGGGTTACAACCGTAGAAGAGACAAAGAGATTTCACATTCCCGAAGGTTTCTTTCCTCGTGTCCTAAGAATTCAGAGAACCAGGGCCAGAGTCACTGCTGTCATAATTTTGCATTGAATAAACATCTTCTGTCGGGTTTTCTTCATGCTACGAATCGATATCAGATTTTTTTAAGATGTCTGTAATTTGATCCTCCTGCAAACCTAGAAAAAACAATAAAAAAATAAAGTAAAAATAGTGTAAAAGTCTTATGTTGTACAGGTACTACAGTGGCCATGCTTCGCCCATACACATTGTTGAGAACCAGTGTATTACTAGTACAACATAAAGCTTTAACTGTGGATTCCTATTGTTTTTGTGAGTTCAAACATAAGCAAATTGAGCTATTATGATAAATGCATCAAAGCAAACAAAGAATTACCAAAATCTTTACAAAAAATATAGCATTTCATAAACAAATTCAAATAAACATACCACGTGCTTCCGGTACCGACGCCAGCGTCCAATTGAAATGGATATTACCAAAATTCTAAGCTACTTCCTCGGCCAATCACTGCTCAGTATGGCGGACAGATATTTGGACTATCCAATTAAAGTAAAGGTCTTAACTTATTCCATAAGATGGCAGTGTAGGATTTTTTTCTTTCTATGTTGTAAATATACTACAATTTCACTCAGGAGGTTAATGCGATAAAATTTGTCTTGTGATGTAATTTTCACTATAACAAAGCAAAGTAAGTAAATAAATAATTAATTAATTCCATCAGTTTAGGACAATGGTTAGAATATTCATGGTAGTGTAAATATCTACTTAATAAAACCTTCATCAACAAATAGTCATTCACATAACAGGCAAATTGAAGAACTTTGGCACGCTGTGACACATTATTGGAGTTTTTTTTTTCATATCTTTAAGGTGGCAAAACAAGCATACGGCCCGCCTGGTGGAAAGCGGTTTCCGTAGCCTATGAACGCAATACCGGGTGTAGCTCACGTGTTGCCAACCCGGTAAAGGAAAAGGGAGGGAGAGGCGAAAAAGAGATGGAACGGAACTGAGGGAGGAATAGGGCCTCCGGCGCGGCGTCGCTTCAAATTCACCGTGCAAACCGCAACAGTATGCATATTACTACTTCACGCCGATATTCTACGGATGGGTAGTACTTCCCCAGTCGTGTCGACCCATTCATGCTGGGATGGAGACAAGCCAGCGAGACACTAAGTACTAGGTACTACTACATAATATAAAGTCAGTAGAATAAATGTCTTACACTATGATTTTGATTATATGCCTCACTTTGTACAGTCCAACACTGCTCAGTTATAAAAGTGTGGTATGTAAATGATTTTATTTAGACTTTAATATTATCGCTTCGTATCTCCTAGTAGGACATTATCCTAGATCTGTTTACTTGCATAACAAACTTGGATATCATATTCGTAGATGATTCAACAATACATGCTCCGTTTACACAGAAGCTGTCATTAATTCAAAGTGGTCTGACCCAATACGGTTGCGACAAGAATTATAACATACCTACGTAGCATTGCTATCGGATCAGGTCGACGCCGGCGCCGGCGGACGGCGCGGCTGTGCAACTCATGCGCATGCAGAAATGTGAAGCCGTCGCATTGTTTAAAATGACATATTACGTGTAGAGAATGTTATGTATTTCATTTGAAGCCACCGTAAGCACCTTATGCGACTGGTGTTGACTTTAAAATATTGGATTTACAATATGTCGTAATTTTCCTATTGGTAATAACTATATTTAGCTCGAACACACGCATGTTGCACTCAAACAATAGTGATGTCACCGAAGTTATCTCTTAAGCAGATCCTGTTATCTTTTGCTCTCTATGCAAACAGGAAGCTGGTAACAGACACATAGCTATTAAGTGACAAGTAGATATCAATGGAATATTAGCGAGTATGTTGTGCAAAGCCAGCTGCGGTCCATTGATCGCGGCGTGCGCAGCTGTGCTGACCCGCGATAACCCGCGAGGCGCCAGCGCGCCACGTCCGCGCCTGCGCGCTACGCTCCCCATTCATCTCATATTATTGCGATACCTAATAACAGCTGTTAGCTGCGCTTGCGTCGCGATTAGTCTTAATTGTGCGCTATCACGCGTTTCTATGACCGCCTGCTTATGCAATAAGACCTTAATAAAGATAGTGTTACTGTTCGCGCTGAGTTTAATTGGCAGTGTGAGTGACAATAACATTAATTGTTTTAAATCTATGGCTAGTGTGTAGAATTATAATGAATTTCTTGTAATATTATACTTGTATTTAAGTCTCGATTAAATATTATAACCAACTAATATACCTAGGTACTTGAATACAAAGATCTGCTTGATTAGTCACACGGCAATTAACTACTAGCCACCGTTTGGTACTTACTATAACTCATGTTTATTTTATGGATGAAAGATAACTTTAATTCAATTAGTTCTGTTTCTAGTTGACTTGGTCGAAATAGAGTAGAAAATACATATAAAGTATCCTATGTAACATATAAAAGAAACCTTATTAACAATCAAAGCTCACTTAAAGTTAGATTGAATAATCTTAAAATCTCACGAATACCCGCAACCGGCGCGTGTGACAAGATGTATGAATGTGGTCGAGGTAAAAGAATTGTGCAAGAATCGTAGCAAATTGCGTTCTCTAGTTTCTGCCTTCCCTATGGGACAAAAGGCGTGAGTGTATGTATGGTATGTATTTAACTAATCGTTTTTACTGTTAGGCAACTTGCTTGAACATTGACACGATAAGAAGTACTTAAGACAGAAAGGTACAGTTAGCATCAAATATATCTGAACGAACTAACTTCACAAATTATCTATACATTAATTAAACTTTATCTCAAAGGTATTAAATACTTATCAGATGCTGCGGTGTTCATTCTAATGTTGTTTGCCAGATATATCAAATGCTGACCGTACAACTAAGATCAAACTTAAGTAAATATTATTCTCACTTTATAAAAGCGGGGGTAATGACTCAATGATCCTCATTTAAAAATATCTTAACGCGTTCGGTCTTACGTAAATTGTTTTTGATTCTTAGTGTGTTTTAATAAAATAATCAAAACAGGTCGTAAAATCACTAGCCTATTTTATCGTTTTTTTTTTACAAATTATAAACTTATATTTTTCATAAAGTTGTCATATATATACACATAGACATTAATATCGCATTCAAATCCAAAACCGAACAAACATTTAGAATTCGAGTTTCGAAACGTCTAATCAAAGCGACTCCAGACCAATAAAGCATACACGCGCTAATCAGATTTCACCAAACAATCCATTCGATTGGTTATAGAATTCCGCAACACAACACCGGGGCTGGATACGTGGAACCCAACAAAGGCTTTTGTTTCCACGGCAGCGGCAGCGGCCCAGCACTTTATAATACTGTTTCGTATAAACTTTTTCTCTTGTTGCATTCCCAAAGTGCTGACCGGAGCGCTTAGACTTAAAAAACTGGTTTCCAGACTGGAACGACTTTGTAAAATTCTGTGACTCACGAAATACTCCTAATAAACGCTCTCTGGAATTCACGATGTAGATATTTATACCTATGGTGAATTCAAAGAAAACATTTAGGTAGGTCTACAAAATAAATACTAATATGTAGAAGCAGACGAGTAAATAGTAGTTTGTACAATTGTATAAACGGTGGCGGCGTCTGCGCTCCTACTGACAGACTGACATCTGAACCCCAGTCAAACAATTCTCTCCCAATTAGGAGGCTAGTCTGGTCCATCGTCGTAGGAGTTGAAAAATGAATGGGTTTATTCGCATCTCTGCTAAATTGGACGTGTAACACATAGGTGCACGTTCTAGCACAATGAGCAGGTCAAGTTTATCGACGGGATGGCGCCAAAACAAGCACACAGCTGCGCTAGCGCAACTATTTGCGGAAACGAATATTAGATCGAACACGGCCATTGGACATCATTCGTGCAATATTGCGCTACCGTTAAACTGTCCTCTTGGCCGAGTTAGTGGTGTAATAGATAGGTATATTGAAGCTCTTTTGCAATAACGAGACATCATTAGATACGCGGTCTAATTTTTTTTCACTAAAATAATTCACTGAAGTTATCAAATTATTGCTCAGATTACAGACAAAACTAGTTAATAAAGAAACAACGATCGTCGAATACTCGTGTCGAATTTCGCAGTCAACATTCTCCGACGAAAAGTATCAGTTCCAGCTAATCAGCAGACCACCGTTGCTTATCTGAACCAACCGTCAAACAAAATAGCGGAAGTGTTGGTTATAGTAATTAAACTACAATGGCTGTCAACCGGCATGGATCAAGAGACAGCGTTGACCACAGATCGGCGCCCGCGCAGCCACTTTATTATATTGCGCAACAGAAGCTTTATTCTGAACAAGTCTTACGTAAAATATCTGTTTGTAGTATCAACACATTTGGTATGTAATACTATCGATATGTGTACTATATGTCTTTGTCTATGTACCCATGTATGTTCCCTAGAGACTCCAAAACAGTTGCGACGATTTTCATTAAATTTTCGGGAATCTTCAGATTAGCCTAGCGAGTGATCCTGTGAATTCCTGTATACCAAACACAGAAATGCGCCATCGGATTAAAAATAAATCAGTAACCGGGGGGCGCAGCACATTTATCATTCACTAGTTTTTGCCCACGACTTTGCCCGCATGGTTTCTCGGCTTTTCTCTACTATAATATGCATGTATACTACAGATAAACCTTCCTCTTGAATTACTCTATCTATTGCTGAAAACTGCATTAAAATCCGTTGCGTAGTTGAAAAGATCTACGCGTACATACAGCGGGAACGGCTTTGTAGAGACATCATCTGACCGTGCGTCTCAATCTCTTCGGAAGTCTGAAGAGACTTCTATTTAGAAGTCTATTGAATTGGATTTCCTCCCGTAAACAAACTTCCCCACCACTACCCCATTTGTCTCCTTCATAGGTGTAGGTACGTGATAAAAAAATCCAAGTAATGTTTTTTTAGTTTTGAATTCATTTCATGTTAATTTATAACTGATTGTTTAAGTTTTTTATTTTTTAATCTAAGAGCGGATTTTCTGCACTTTCTGTTGTAGTGGTTCGGCTCCATCAAAACGAATTATTTACTGGAACGCTGCACGTGTTCACTGCTCGCAGACACTAGCTAATAATTGTGGGATATTTATTCCGTGCATTCCGTTTATTGTGTCTTTATTGTGACTGGTAATAAGTAATATATACTTCTATAATGGTCTGAGATGTTCAAGAAAATAGGACGTATTGTCTTGAAGAATATTCATACATATATACCTACATATGTAGGTACATGTCATTATAAATAAAATGGGCGATTGGAATAGCTAGTTAGTTTTGTTAGAAAGGCCTTTTTCGGAGATTCCAAAAAAGACCAATTCGAAAAGTTACTCAAATAAGATAATAAAGAATGCTGATTAACATGAAACAAACAAACCTATAGCACTCTTTAAAGTTAAGTGTTCCTTGTCGAAATAGAAAATTTAATATACCTACCACTGCTGGACACAGGCAGCTTTCAGATAGCGACGGATTAAGGCTATCCACCACGCTTATTTATTTATAAACTTATTTAATAACTTATTTAATTTTAATGTAAATTTCTCAAAATTTAGTAAAGGTATGTAATTTTCATAAATCAAATATAATATTCACATCACAAATACCATATTTATCATGTCCATAATACGTTTTTGTGAGCATTCTTGCTTTATTAACTAATTACAGAATTATTCGGCCTTGCAAGGCTGGTCAAACCACATTGGTCGCGGACCGAGACTAAATAGCAACGTTCTAAGTCTCTAGAACTGCGGTATCGATAACAAGTTTCTAATTTCAAACATTATTTTAATCGATTTATATCGATGAAGTCCGATTTAAATTTGCGTTTACGTTTCCGCGGCTGATATGGGAGTAATGGAATTCGTTGCTATGTTATTAAGGTCGTTATTGCTATGAAAACTACCTTCTTATGGCTATTATTTTGAAATAGGGTTTCATTTACAGATTCTGATAAAATTCTTGGCTATGCAAATAAACTTTCTTTATGAAATCTCAGATCAAATTAAAAGTTAAGTACAATTTTACACTATATAACAATACCGAAACTACGCCTGTAATTGTGTTTGTACCTACACGGCAAGGCCTAGTTTTAGCCGGCCTCACTCCTTTCGTAAAGTTCCATCTTAACTGTTTACGTATTTGATCTGAGAATGGAATCTACAAATCCACTAATGCATTTATTCATTGAAGAAGTGAATTTTCTTAAGTAATATTTATCTGCTGTAATAAGAGTTGATACCGTTTTTGCGTGTTTGAGTATCAAACATCCAAACACAAACTTTCACATAAGTATATAATATTAGCAGGATACGTATATGCTATATTGTATAAACATATTTACAATGCCCGTATAACCACAACTACCTATTGATATATAAGTCGATGGTAACAACACAACAAAATTTTTGATACATAACAATCATACAGTTTGTTCGCAATAACTGCACGCGTCTGAAGTTAGCCATTCCGAACAGCAAAGGAAAATTCGCTTAATTAAGTGTTTTTATTCCTATTTTTAATTAGTTAATGAAATGCAATGAAATGAAATGATATTTATTTCTGTAAATACATCTTTTCAGGACACTTTTACAAGTCGATTTTTTACATTTTTTTTAACTAGATGGCGCCGACGTTTCCTATCTGACGACCTCTGAGAAGAAACGTCGAAACAAACTCAGAGAATCATGGTCTCTTTTAAAGTCCAGACAATAGTTGTTGTTAGATATGCGAGTTTAACAATGTAGGGCAAAATCTGAACAGGCCTTTTGAAGAAAGAGCCATAGCAGCTTTGAGTTGACCTGTCCTAACCGACGGCACGCATACATCAGTCATCGTGTAGCTCAACCATTTTATAGGGAGCTCAACGACCCGTCGCACAACGATACCAGATCAGCAGGACATTTGTGTAGGTCATGTGAAATACTCAAAACTGTCAGAGAAGTTTATTATACATTACAGTTAAACAAATAATCACAAATGTCAAACATATATGTGACGCCAATTGTCTTTACACCAACTCTTTCTATTTAATTTTACCACTGCATACACTACTTGCGGAAAACTTCAGACGCGCAAAGTTATTTCGAACAAACTGTACTTAGGAAACAAGCAATGTATGTACCTACTGTAAAAAACTTATTCTTTGTTGTGAGAGTTCAGAAAGTTGATGACGTAAAACCAACCCACGGTGACGCTCTGTTACCATGCTTCGAGGTATTTTGGCTATGAATACCTTTGCTAATAATATCTTAGATAAAAGAAAAACAAATTAAATAAGTACATAAAGAGGTCTATAAATAAATAAAGAGGACCTTAGCAACCGCGACTTTAAATATATAAATTAAATCGTAATAGGTATAAAATACGTGACAAATAAATGTAGAATGTTTGCGGACGGCCTTGCCGTGTAACTGTTCTCTGTTTTTGGAATAACCCGCGCCAATATGTAAATCAATAAACATTTTGTGAATCTCATCTATGCCACAGCTGTTTCGTAGCTATTTTGTTTATCAATAAAAATATTTTGCAACTTTAATGTGTTTTTGTCGCTACCTCAGCTGTGCCAATGTCCAATTTATACGCGGATGTGGACGAGATCAGAACAAGTCTATCGTTAATGTAAGAATGTTAGTTTTACGCGGTACTTAGCGCACTGGATGCTGATTGCATCTTAATGATGTGCTTCTATCGATGAATAACATGATTTTATGAGCTAGCTATATTAACTTTACTAATGTATAGGGATGAGGGACTGTTTTGTCTACTTGTGATTTTTTTATTAAACTTTGACATTTTCATAAATTCTCAGCAATAAGGAATGCGGACGTCAATGACTTCGTTTAAAATGCTGATATTCAGCTGCGGACGTGGACAGGAAATCGATCCCCAACATACGAGAGAGACCTAGAAATTAGAAAAAAATTATTTGTAACCGTAATATTCCTAACAGAGCACAATAAATGTTTTTTTCTGTAACTGTTGTCCAACAGAATATAATCTTAAATAACACAATTATTCAAGACATTTTACAATAGGACAGACTTGTCAATATCTGCCAGATGAACCGAAATAAGTACGCGTGAACGAAGGATACGGAACGCTTAACAGTATACCAATACATATTCGAAAGGACTGCACCTTATTAGGACACCTCCATTTTAGTGTTTTATGAATTCGAATACTAAAAAAGCAATAACAAGCCAAATTTCATGTTGGCCAACATTTAGGTATGACTTAATTCCTTTATTTACAACGTAAGGTCAAAAATCACTGGATAATAAAAAACTCGGAGCCAGGTGTTAATCTGTAACAAGGATCTCCGACATGTATACCTGCCCCATATACATTTAGAGTATAATTATATGACAGAATGCTAATTTATATTTAAAATGAACAGGTCAGATCCACGAACAGATAGCTCAAATACTCAGGTGTAAAGATTTCGTAGGATCGAGTTCCAAGATCATATGATTAATTAAAGCCTTTTTAAGCTGAATTCGTCTAATGAATAATACAAATAATACTAATGAGGTTACATTTGTCTTCGTCGCCGTGGCCTTGCACCTGGCTGGCGCTATCTCGGTCAACTGCTGGCGTCACTGGCACCCGGAACTAGCCACATCACTAGCGCTAGAGTGGAACTTTTTACAGCCTCAGTTCGCAACACCTATATATTTTTACCGTACAGCTTGTACGCCTTTGTGCACAATTAGATACTTGCCTAGTTAACTTTTTAAAACGTGACTTGCGTGGTTGACACTAGAAAAAATGTGTTGAAAGAAGCCGTAAGTGTGTTGGAAAAGAGTGAGTATCGTCTTAGGCAGAATATATATTTTTTAAGTAACTTAGAATTACGTCATGTTATTTATATCAATGCATTCGTAACTTTGTGTACTTTCTAGATGTTATTCTCTTCACTGACAATTTTGAGATGCCTACGCCACATCCTATTTAGGGTTTATTCAAATTCAAAGAGAGAGCTGTATTTCACTTATAGTTAAGTAGTAAATATAAATAGATTGTACTTATTAAATATAGGTATGTATAAACTTGACAAAGAAGTTTATTGAATTTTTATTTGGCCTATTCGAAATGATCATTTTGTAGTTTCTATTCCAATTTCTCAATCTTTTACATACTTAAATAACTTTTTAAAATATCATAGTCACGGCATTCAGGTATTCGATAAATAATCATCAACAAAAAAAGGACTATGAGCAAAGAAAATAAAATTTTGGGAATACCCAATTTATAAATACACTAATAAAACCAATCGATGATGTTTAAATAATATTATAGAGCTATAATAACGTAAATTAGTGACGCAAACTGCTTTCCGTGTGTGCAGTGAATTTTATTCAAATATAAATTTTAATGACTTATGCTGATTTCATGTCTCGATGTTTCATTTTTATGAAAAATCTAATCGAAATTATACTACTCATGTGCCCATGTGATAATTAGATTTTCTATCAGAAAATATTATAATACATAACGTTTATTTTTTACTAGCTGTGCCCCGCGGTTTCAGACGCGTTTCCCTGCTTCTAAGGATTGTTGAGGCTACTTCCTCATGTGTCTATCATATACTTCCTAAAATATTTTTTCAAATCAGACAGCGGCAACAGGAACAGCAAATCAATCAGCCATTTTTCATGCGGGAATTGTCTGAACTAGTTTCTCTGGCCGTACACGTGATGGTTCCAAGTTCCGACTACTGAGCGATAAAATGTAATCTAAAGCCGACTAGTAATGAGATCTGCAAGTAGCTCAATGTGTAATGCCGTTATTTGGTTTGTATACTAATAATTATGCCAACGTATTAAAATTTTGGATGATTAAAATATTTATTTATTCTCATTTTTCTTACTTTTATTATTTTTTAGTTCCGAATCCTCACGGAAAACTAGCGTTTGGTCGAGGCTTGCCTCCACACGGCATCATCCTGAGTGGGAACCTTTTTTTCATACCTGCGACGCGCGACGTGTAACTTGATCTTGTTTTTCGTTTATTTCTTTGTTCATTTGTACCTGTAGTGTAAGTTGTACATCTATGTTGTATTGTAACATTAAATTAGTTTTTCATCAAAACTAAGATCAATAATACCGTCGGGGATAGTGCAAATCCGCGTTATTAGCTTTGAATAATTCCGCGTATTTGACTAGATGAAGCCAATTTAAAATTTCGCGAAAATGCCGAAACTGAACACGTACACACACTACAGTGCAAATACGCGGATTTTACGTATGGTAGATTAGGGGATTTACACTATTAAAATTATTTACCATGGAAGGTTTCATGGCCGAGACAAAAGAATTACCAGTACAAGTAGGTCCCACGATCCATTCAGTGTGTCTTTAATCGTAGCTTAGTTTATACTGGCAGATTTCTAACAGCCAGCCTTTTAATTTCCCAGGGTGGGCAACTCGCACTTAGCCGGTTTTTTGTGCCTATTTTCAACTTAGCGCCAGTATTCTGTCAGATCTTGTATAATTTCTGTAAAACGTGAATAATAATGTATTATTGTTAAATGTTAATTCAAGGCAAGCTGTTATCTTAAAATTAATAAAAAAACAGCTCAGCAACAGAATTTTATAGCTCTTAAAATGGTCAGTTATCTTAAAGAGAATACGATTTATGCGCAAATATATTAAATTCGCTCGAATCAATTATAAATTTATTGTACACTGTCAGAAGATAAAACTTCAGTCCTTCTCTCATAAAGTTTTTTTTACTTATAGTATTTTTTTTTTTTATCGTCACGGTACACAGTCAAGTTACCATAACAACAGTATTCTTAACAGTTAGATTATCAAATCCTTAATCCTCGTTTTAAAAAGCTCATTTTGTTTGAGAATATGAGACAACTAACACTTTGTTAAAATAAACATCGATTTATCTATGTTGACCCAAAATCCACAATAATTGTAGTACTTACTTACTTTGAATACAAAGGATACACATATGAAAGTTGAATACCTGACCTTAAGTAAGGTATGACTAAGTTAATCCCACCGCCGATGTTTCCGATCGTAAAAACTTGCAACAACGCGCTCTGTCATACACAACCTAATTTATGGAGCTCGCGGACTTCACAATCATATATTTTCCGAGAAAAATCTGCTCTACATGCAATTTTCGCGCTTAAAGACGATGCCATAAGGGCTCTTGTTAATAAATAGTAGTAAATAGGTTGGTAAGGATTTAACAGCGACACACTCCTCTCGTATTAGTTTGATGGTTATTTTACAACCCTGTTCTAATTACGAGGTTTCCCCTCACTCGGATACTAGGACACGAACCGATTGTTTGTAGCCACGTTAAAATTGCGTTCATACAAAAACTTTATGTGTGTTCCTTGTACCTATAACTCTTTGAAATTAGTTTCGCGACCGTTTTTCAGCTCGTGTGTATGTAGACTAAATAATAAAAAATACTTCTTTAAATTTTATATCTACTATGCTGGTTAGCACCAGTAACAAGGAACATTATTTATTTTTTAAACTTGAAAGACTAACTGTTGCCCGCAGTTGCCCTCGCATCCCAAAAGAACTATTCATGTCTATGCTCTTCCCCAGACATCCTTTTCATCTATCTCTTTGTCTGTAAAAAGGTCATCAGAGATTCAGATAAACAGATCATTTATGATTTAAATTATAATATCTATATTTATTGTTAAACTTGAGCCCATATTCACTAAGTCGCATCTGGAACCCGGTGCTCGAAAACAATAGATTTTCTGTTAGTCTGTAATTTGATTTTCGACCCTAGGAAAGGACAGATGGTGTTTAATTCTACAGCATGTTTTTCACCGAAAATATTTCCCTCATTGAAGTGCAGTCGGATAAATAGGTCATAGTACGGCATGGATTCCAACAATCTAAAGATATGCGTCAATAACAAGGAATGCCGCCAAATGCAAGTCTATAGCGTAGTGCATGCGTATGTCTAAGTAGTTACAATAACTGGTATACGTTAATGAAGTCTTGATACTAGATTAGACATAATTTAGAGACAATTTTATCGCGTCTGTAATAAACTAACAATTCATAATTAATTTATTGACAACTGACAATCAATATTATGTAATTTGTCGTAAACAATACTGTCAATTATCTTTATCAATTAATAAGCTCTCGTACTAATTAAATTAAGGAGTATCATCTAATCTGTCACTATTCTGGCTCGGCAATGGCATGCCGTTTAAAATTCAATATATTTTGCCATAAATATCGGATTTTACGAGCCATAATCCCGACACATGTCAAACAAATTGTTGACACATTCAAAATGTGACGAAGCCACTTAAATAAAAGATTACTTTTACACAAGAGCTGTTTGGTGTGAGAATTTTTCGTCCAAACAAGCTTAACTCAACTGTTTCTTGCTCTTATGTGTACGTATTGCCACATTTTTTCCTTGGGTAGTTCGACCACTGGTGCTATAACTTAGAAATTATTTTTGTAAGTGCAAATTGTTTTGCCAAATAGCTAGGAATAATATGAGTAGAATGTCGCCAACTTGTTGACTATTAAACTACTAAGAAGGTGGAAATTCAATATAATGTTCTCATTATTATTAACCCTTCAAGCACTATATAATAAACAATGCAGAATATAATGTTCAGTACACCAGCGGTCAATACAATTAAATGAGCTAATTACATAATCTAGGCCCTTCAGATGCTTAGAGACAATAACGCTTGTTTTAAAAGTTTAGAACTCGGCAACTATGGACCAACTCAGATAGAGCCAATCGATTGATCCTAAAACTCAAGTCCCTCAAACAATATCTCCTTAATCTCAGTAAGTAGGTACACAGTATCGACATTTCAATAACAATAAATTGGATCAGCAGTGGACACGCAGCTGGCGGACACGTGCGATGGTCACGACGGAGACGCGGTCCCTCACGGAATTCTGATATCACGACAAGAAACACTCGTTCATATTCAGTAGTACCTTGTTTTTTAAACGGAAAGTCAGGACTGTCGAGTAATGCTGTAATAGTATGGACACGCCTCAGTTCTTTGGCTATTACCCTTATAGAACATTTACTATCTTAATTTTAAAACTATTCACCGAAGGTCTCCTTTTACTAACCGTTACGTTCTGCCCTGCCAGTCTCGTCAAAACGAGATCTATGATTTTGTTTTTCCTATTTCAATCCATGTTCTATTTTTGTAAAATAGCCAAAATAATACCGAGAAGTTTTATTAAAAAGGGGGAATAGAGTCGTATCAAGTGGTCAAACAGAAGAGTGGTCAAACGATACAGAACAGTGGCGATCGCTCCACCGACAAGAGCTGAGCTCTTAAATGAGAGAAAGAGCAAAAATATATTACTAACTGAAATTTACAAGAAATACCTTTAAAGGTTTATGTAATCAAAATTATTACAGTTTATAACTCCCTCAGGTAGGAGTATTTACTTCGTATATAATCTCAAAGCTAAGTTTACTCAGATAACGACGCGACGTAGAAAGATCCTAAGCCGAGACGGGTCACCAAGGGTTGACCGACTGCAGTAGCCATGCAAATCAAATATTTTCTGCTAAACCAAGCAAAATACAGGCAGTGAACAAAGTATTGTTCTTTCTAAAAATAATGCAACCCTCAATAACATAACGTAGTTGCTAAAATAAAGAACCACCTATAACTTTTATAAAACACTAAATATTCAGTATGGAAGGACTTGGGTTTTCATCCAGGTACCTGCAATATAAATGCAAATAGAATACAAGGATACTCGAGATAACTTTGTGATAAACAACGGGATTTGCGTGTCAACTTGCAAAGTCCTTACCATTGGTTCATATCTCGAAAGAAATTAATGTAACATAAGACTGACTAAATCATACCTATGTTAATATTTTCCTTTCAATTGGACAAACTTCTGTGTGCATCGGTGGTTATTGTTACTGTGTTGTTAACACTCTACACATAACAACTATTTCGCATAAACATTCAATATCACTATCATTAGGTAGCACGTTTGAGCGCACTGCGCAGGCGTAGGTCGGAGGTTGGGGCCACGCGACGCCTGCGTCACTCCATCAACTTGCTAATTCATGCTACCGGTCCAGCTGGCCGCGCGCAAAACAACCATGGCCCTTGTTTTATCCGAATTTGAATTTCACACCTATATTTACATAGATTTACCACCTGACCAAAAAATTTATTTATTTTATTCAATCTGATTAATATGATAACCTCGAAAAACATTCTTTACGAATTCAAATCGGAGACTAAAAAATGATAATGATATGTCAGATAAAAAGTTAAACAGGAAAGTTACCTGAGAAACCAAATGTGTGAACGTGGATTGTATAATGGATTTTAAATACTTAGTTTTACTTGACCAGAGGTAACATTATACCTACTTTGCACAATGCACATAAGTACAATACACTTAGGTACAGTAAATCATACAACATCTGCGACCAGACTCCGTGACCTACCCCATATGAAATAGTCAACGCAAGAATATTTCAGTCTGCAAAACGAATAAGTAAGTACAACAGATGTTTACAAACACTGACAGAGCACCCGAGGGCTGCGTCTGCGCCGCTTCATGGCACGTGTGGCTGACACCCCTAACAGTAACCAGAACTACTATTTATATTCAGCGCTTGTCCCGCCATGATGCTGCGCAGTGACTTGCCCTTGCGTTGTTGCCCTTACAGTTTTGATGGAATTCTAAATATCAGGCATATGGTAACGGAGATTAGTCATGAGCTCATCTACTAATAATTCCTTATCTTCTCGAATGGATATTAGATGGAAGTCTTTTAAATCTCGTCTCACTCATCGAGCCTAGTGATATGACCATTGGACTGCCAAGTCAAAGGTCTCGAGTTCGAATCGCACCTCTGACTTTTCGAAGTCATGTGCGTATTAATAATTAATTATCACGCGCTTAAACGGTGAAGAAAACATCGTGAGGAAACCTGCATACCTGAGAGATTTTCTTGACGGCGTGTGAGGTCTGCCAAGCCGCAGTAGGCTAGCGTGGCGGACTATAGCCTAATCCCTCTCGTACTGAGAGGAGACCCGTGCCCAGCAGCGGGACAATATAATGGGTTGATGATGATGATATCTCTTGACTTCCCTTTGAAGAGGTCCTGTTAACGCTAGACCAAAACCTGTCATGGTCGTGGCGAATGTCACAAATCCCGTGACTATGACTTTAAGGCAAGGAAACGTTAGTGCAGTTCTAAGTCAGTACGAGTCCGTCATACCCTGCCGCCTCCCCAGGTGGAGACGATCTTTAAGGGTTTTCCGTACTAGAGACATAAACTCTCTAGAGTTGTGTCTAAAGACTGCCTTTCTAAAAACATATCTATTATGTAGTCAAATCAAATCATATCAAATGGTTTTATTTCAAATAAACTTTAACAAGGGTGCATGAAACGTTACTGACTCTAGTTGCACGGTTCCAAAAAGTTGATCCTATGGAGAAGATTCCGGCAAGAAACTCCATGGACACTCTATTAGTGATACCATCGTCGATTGCATAGAAAAAAACGGGTGAGATACAGGCTAAGCAAACCTATCTACCTTATCGTAGCAAGTGGTGGTCTGTTTTCTGCCTTCTGTGGAAAAAGGCGTGTGTATATATGTAAAAACTTCCATCGTAGCATACCCCAGTAATTTTTTTATGTCATAAACTAGATTTCAAAATAATTGGAAGTTTTCTGTCTATCGCGAAAATCTATGGTATAAGTTAGTACATTTTTGGCCATGAACATAATCAAGTCGACTTATAAAAAGTAGCTAGGTAGTTAATTTGCACGCCATCAGACCTTGGCCCCGGAAGCACGTTTCCTCCTTTGCATATAACAATGGTGGATCATTGTCCAGTTGACGGATTGCGTCATCGACTCGACTTGTTTGGTTCCAGGTGTATGGACTTAAAGCTTTAGCCGAAGACGCAAAAGGAAAAATTTATACCAAATGCATCGACTTATGAAATATCGCCATCGGCCTCCGTAGATTTTAATTAATACTTTTTACCGTATAGGAACATAATAATATGTTCCATAAAAAATCCATCTTGTTATTTATTGATGTAACCTGTTTTTTTTTGCGAAATTATACAAATAATACTGTCAACTTTAAATCTTCTTCTTCTTCAACCTGTTGCCATCCAATGCTGGATGTAGGTCTCTTCATATGCACGCCATCTCGAACGGTCTTGTGCCTTCCGCATCCAATCCTTTCCGGCCACCTTCGTTAGATCGTCGTGCCATCGCATTATCGGCCTACCGACGCTTCTGCGCCCAATTCGAGGCCTCCACTGCAGGACTTTGGGTCCCCACCTATCATCTCTTCGGCATATGTGACCTGCCCACTTCCACTTCTTTTTCGCGATCACTACGGCTATGTCGGTCAACTTAGTGCGCTCACGGATCTCCGTATTACGGACTCTGTCTCGGAGAGATATTCCCAACATAGCCCGCTCCATGGCCCTCTGAGTAACCTGCAATTTATTTAGGATCCGCCTAGTGAGTGTCCAGGTCTCCGCGCCATATACAATGACAGGTAGGACGCATTGTTCAAATGTACGACGCTTGAGGTTCATTGGTATTACGTAGCCAAATAAACGTCGTGAAAGCAGCCGGATCCATTCCCCCAGGGATTCTTAGCACCCTCCGTCCTAACGGGTTTCTGGCTGCTGCCATGGCCAGACCCGGTAGGACCACTGGGGACTGAGGGCCTTCTCTTATTAGTTTTGTGCATTATGAAGGTAGTTAGCCATAAAACGCCACGCTGGCCATTGCGGGTTGGCGAGTGTATACCTTTTTGGGGTTATTTGGACCCCAAGGCTGTTTAGACTTCTTCCGACCATGGTTTGGTCGGGTGTAGGGTTATACCGCCCATTCTCGGTCGTCAGAGCCTCGTCGGTTACTCTAGCAGGGAGCACCACAGCTTCCAGTTTGGTCGCTGCCGCCATCCGGCGCGTGCAGGTGAGGAAATTTTACAACTAATCCGGCCCAAATGTTGACATTTGGGCCGGATTAGTTGTAAAATTTCCGATCTCCCCTTACTCCCCTTACTTCCAACTTTAAATGGTTCTCTAAAATGGATAGGATTTTTCCAAAAAAATATTTTGATATAAAATCCAAGTATTTTTTACTGCCTCATTGGTCTAATGGTTCTAGACGCGACTCCTACGCTAGAGGTCCTGGGTTCCATTTCCAGGTCGAGCAAAGTGTTATTGGGTTTTTTTATTAAATTCAGTATCAGCTCAGAGTTTGGATATGTGCTGGCCGGTGAATGGCAATAGGCTCGCCCCCTATTACTTGTGACTTTTCCAGGTTAAACAGGTTTTTCTGTTTTCTGTAGACAACGAGATAGACACAGAACGGACTTGTTAGCCTCCAAACGCGAAGATTTGAATCGTGGTCAACTTATAACACCTGTGTGACATATGTGGTTGACCGACCAAATGTTCAGAAGTGTGCATTGACAACTATTTATTATTATGTAGCGCAACTCAATAGCAACTTACCATATACATGGCGCATCTAATAATAATATATCATTGTGGTGACGTCATTTTGTGATAAGCACGTATTACGTTTTTGAATATCATAATTTAGGACAGAGTAAGGATAGTCACACGAACGCCTTCTAAGGCGATCGCTGTCTGCCAAAACTAAAAAACCAGTTTATCTTTAAATTTGTATTTTCCAGAAATTGTTGCAGAGATCTAATTGCTGTCGCTTCGTGCTCTACTAGCTGATCCCAACATAGTTGGAGAAGGCTAAGATAATGATTATAAAACTATCATCAGAGGAAAACATAATTTAGCTCTTAAAACACCATGGCATTCATAGATTGTAGATATGCGAATATCATAAAGAAATGTACATATGCCAGTGTACAATTGAATCCAGTCTATTGTTAGCATCTGTTAGAATTGCCAGTTTACAGTCGGCGAATACAAAGGGACATGTATCGCGGCATCAAGCGACGCTATTGTCTCCATACGCGATGCGCGTGCGCTATCTGCGATTGCTTGTTGCTGGACGTGACGTAGATCGAGAGATTACACTGATGACGTCATTACTGTCCGTTCTGATTTTTCAATAAAGCTTTTGGCAAATGAAATACAGTGACTTTTAACGGTTTTTATATCCAACATTACCTAACCTTGTTTGACATGCGTAACATCTCACTAGTACCTTGCAAATAATGTATGACGAAGTTCAATAGGAGACAGTTTGTATCTTGGGCATTATATTTGTCAGATGCAATTTAAGGCTATGTCTATATCAATGTCACTATTTTGTTAATAGTGTAAAAAGTGTCAGTCCTCCTTGTTCAGTCCCTGTCGGACTTCCTTGTAGTAGCGGATTTTCCATTGATCATAAAAGCTTACTGTAGATGGACGCAATATTGCTATTGCCAGTTAGATACTTCTCATTAAGGTTGTTGATACATTCTTATTACTTTGAAACATTCTTATTACTTCTTCAAATTTAATCATTTAACTCTAATTCAGTACCTATTGGTTTTCATTTCCATGTGAATTGATACAGCCCTTCTTAAAAAAAATACAAACATTTTCAAATATCTAATGAGTAAATTTTCTATATATGTTTAAGATTATTAATATACTTAACTAAAACAACATAATAGATTGGAAATCAAAGCAAACACTAGTCAGTGTTCGTATGTTCAATGTATGAGCACATGTGATGATCAATCTGCGGAGCACGTGGCTCCACAGCGGTGTTGCTGTCGCCGCATGCGCCTGCGCAGCTCAATGCGCCCTTGTCTCGCGAACGCACATACGATGCCCATATGCGCCAATATTTTGGTACTACTTCGAAAACGGGATTCATAAATCAAGATATGCATTCTGGTGACGAGAAATTATGTTCTATGATCTTCAAATAATGATTGAATGACGATAGATGACTTATGGTACGTAATACAATTTGACATTATAAAAATCATTAACTTTTCAACTGCGCACTTACTCCATTAAATAAATACAATACATAAGTATATTGCCGGTTTAGTCATAGACAGTGTATTCTGAGTACGTAGTAAAATAAGGATGTGCGCACATTAAATAAAGAACCACGAGTTAACATTTGAACAGTGTTTAGTTACAGCAAACAATGAGGTAAGATACTTTTTTTTTCTGAATTGGCAAATCACGACTTGGTGTTATGCAAACTGGACACGCATCCAACACAAAGCCAGGATCGTCCGGCCGCGACCGGATGTAAATAAATATCATTATATACTAAATGAATGATCATTTTTAATGACAATAGATGCCCATAAACATGTTAGCCCATTACCATACAAATATCACGCTTCAAAGTCATCACAAAAACTTATATAGACGTGTGTCAAATTAAAATTCCAATCCCAACAATTCAATCTTAGGTTGCTAATTTATTGATATTAAATTTATTTTATTACATTTGTATTTAAAAAAATCAATTGCAATTTAGAATCATAGTATGATGATAACTCCTTTTAAATAGGTACAGATCCACCGATCTGCGAGGTTTAGATGCGCTTGTCGCGGGACTACCAGTCTATCCTTTGAATATCAAAATAGTCCAAATTTTGGACTGCGGGGGTCGGACGGCAGTAGTTTCGTGTAAAATACAGATAAACAGTCGCATCTGGTAAGACAAAGACGACTTCAACGTAATTGGCAGAAGTCTAAGAGTATGACGACATATTTAAACCAATATTTTTACCTACCCCCTGAATTAGGTGGGAACCTTTCTATATCCCAGGCGATAGTATTTTTTTTTAAAGCTTACTTGCAATCTGGGTCACACATTACTGGTAATCTTGTTAACTCCTCGTGCTAAGCTAAATGCTTGTATTACCACATGATAAGTCCAACGCCCAAGCCATTAGGCTACCGCCGCTTACAACCATCTCTAGATAAAATTATATGTTAGGTACTCGTTTTTATCAGTATTAAGGATCATAAATACATGCACATTGCATAACATTGCCGATTAATTATCAAACATCACCAAACTATCGAGTTCATAGAATTCAGAGGTATCAATATTTCGCTTCAGAAGTGTATTTAAAAGCAAAAATCCAGTTCAACTTTGTCAAAGCGATACGTCCACTCTTGCGATATAGAGTTTCGCCTTGCCGCTCTGTCACGCTGACAGCGTGACAGAGCGGCAAGGCGAAACTCTTCGCTCCACACGACAACGCCAATTCCAACGTTTTTTAGGTGAACTCGAAAATATGATTGGATTTATTTATAGGTAGCAGGCGACACTCTGCTATTCTTCATAATAAGATGGGAAATTTATAGGTTGAGGCGCGCTTTACATTAAAATAATTGGTTCGGAATCCAAAGAATTAACACGTATAACAAAGTTTATTTAATTTTGTAATAAATTGATTTAGGTACATATTTCTTATTTCAAACGTCCAGAATTTCTGAAATTTATTTCTTGGCATACAAAAACAATAACTACAACTGTTCTCAAATGTTCAGTCTTTGTACAAACTGATTAGTCATAATATGGGAACAATTTTGAGTACATTCAATTTGGAAATTACTGGAAGCCAAAACTTTTAACGAGCCGCCCCCGTCACCATGTGCAAAGCAGATTCTTAGTTTATCATGACGATTGCCCAAAATCCTGCAGTCCACATGGACGTGAGAACCGGGAAACATTTGTTGGTGAAAGAAACACTCATTATATCTATATTATTTTACGATACTCACCAACTAAAGGAACATATGGGGGAATTGTAGTAACTTATTGGTCATTTCCAAATGTTTTACAAATAAGCGCTTGTAAAGTCAGATGGCTTTATTACCAAACATCTGCTTTCTCAAAATGGAAAATTTTTCGATGCAGAAAAAGCTTCTTTTGTTACTATACTGCAGACACTCGGTCATGGTATGATGGTATCTTTTTTATTGTTGAATTACGTATTTACGAAAATTCTGTGAAAATTATCACTTTAGGGAAATCAAATACTTCTCATTTGTACTGCTGAATAATTACATAATATTTTAGTTCCAAACGAATATAATTTGAGTGTATAGAGCCACCTGGGTAGATGCGTAGGATTCACCAGATGATACACAGCACACGTGCTCGCAGCTGTACGCACTGATGATCGCACGTGTGGGACAACATATCCTTGAATTTATGCGCTCCTAGTACAATAATGCCTTATTGTTCAATACTTAAACCTTTTTGTTCGCCAAAAAAAGTAGATAATGTTCTATGGGGTTTGTGCAGTTGTTAAATTATTTATAGCTCTAGGTAAATTCTCATCTTTAATAGACGAATTAGAAACAGAATTTTCGTAAAATAAGCCTCAAAGATTTGAATTTTCTAGTGAAAGAAAAATAGTTTAGTTAGTTTTTCTTTCTCTAGAAAAATAGGTCTATCGGCAGGTCGAATTCCAGGCTAAATTGATACAGCTAGACTAGAAGCCAATCCAATTTCATTTCACTAACGCACCCGTTAAACTATCATACTGCATACTACGACTTAGCATCCAAAACTTATCAATAGCTATAAGCAACTGTATCGTATCTAGTGCACTTCCTTATTACACTCAATAAACCATATGAATTCCACATTCACGTAGAGAGTATCACAACAATGACGTAACACTGCACTTAGTGTTGTGAATGACTCATAACAAAAATAATCGCTACTTTTCGGTCAACAGAGGATTACCGAACGACATAATTAGCAAGTGCGTAAGTACATACCAGAACTGATTGATAACGGTTGGAGTACTCATTCAACAGTATGGTACACAAATTACGGAAGCGTATCGACAGTTGCCGTTCATATTACGTAGATATGCTATCACAGCACATCTGTCGATTCTGCTCATAATTTATATATGAATAATCTGAAGTGGTGAAGATTTTGTTACTAAGTACATAAAATTAATTGGAAACAAATGCCAACTTGAAAATATTTATTTCTTTACGCACAAACAGTACCGACGCGGACTTAAGTCCAGCAAATGTTCATGGATAACTATTGCAATTATAAAATCTATCACATAACTATACTGAAAAATAATTGCCTCATTAGTCTAATGGGTTTAATTAAGCAAAGGCTCTGGGTTCGTGTTTTTAGGTTTTCTATAAAATTCTCAGCAACAACTCGGAATTTGGATTTGGGGCTCGCTTCCTATTAAATGGATCCTAAAAATGTTGTCGTCGCCTATTTTTGCCAATAGATACCTATGCAGCATTACCTACAACTCTGCCTTACCCTTCAGGGAATAGAGGTGTGATGGTATGTTATAGATTTATTGAATTTACGTAAAACTAACCAATGACGTCCACATTGTTAATAACTCTGAAAAATACAACGTAATAATAAGTAATTAGGCAGGTGCAAGCAATGACACATAAGGCACCCAATTCGTACCTAGTATCGCACGTGTAATATTGATAATGGGTTCTGATTATTTTGCTATCTTAAGCCGATTAATATCATTAAGCACAATAAACAGTGCACCTGAATGTACCGGCGAATACGAGTTATTATGGTGAGAACGGGTACCCTGATATTAGACGACCTCACACAAAAATATACGATTCTCACCGGTACGTTTGATAAAAATAAATACCTTAAATATCTTTTATGTTTAGATAAGGAGTTGGAAAAGAAGCATTTCCAAATTAATATGACTAAATTTGCCTTTTTTTATTATAAAGTTACATTTTGTTGAATTTCCCAATCGGGAAATGTTCCCCGTGAATGGCAACGCACTCCCTATTATATGGAAGCAACCTAACATACCGGCGAACTGAGGGTGTAATTGTACGCCTCTGCCTAGCCCTTCAGGAAATACAGGCGTGGTGGTATGTCATTCATGAAATGTATTTGGTAGGATTACTATTATACTTACCGGAAGTAAAAAACAAAAGGTGTAAATATGTATACACCTATATGTATTCTAGGACTAAGAGGGTGGCCAAGCGCAACTCATGCTCAAGAAATTGTTTTTCTTGCGAGTATCAAGACTTTCACTTTAAATCATATATAGCAATAAAACTGAAAAAAATGTTTATAACTATGACCATGTAGTACTATAGGAAATAAATTTATCTAGTATGGAGGCCATTCGTACGAGTACTTCTCCTGTAATCAGAGGAATCTACTGAAGCTTGAGCTACCATAAACACGCACCCACACAATGTTATCACGCACCCCATGTGCGCGAGTTCCTGGCTGATAACTGCGCCCGCGCCAATGTGTCGCACAGATTTGCGAACCAGCTAGCTTCCTTACACGTGCACCGGTATGGGAACTGAACCGCTTGCAGTTGCAACGCACATGGCGAGATAACGACTGTTTTATGAAATGTTTTACAACTAGCGCTTATAGCTTTCTAAAGAAAGGTGATCGCCAAATGTGGCCAACGTTTCCGCCAACGGAACAGCGCGGGCGGCCCACCAATAAACTCGAGTAATAAATGTCTTATTGTTTCCTTACTCTTCATAACTGTAGATGGTGGGACTTGCGAAAAGGATTTGCGCAGTGTGGGTACACGTGTGCTCGTAACTAGTACATTTGGTACACGGATGTCTTTGTCTGTAGAAATAGATCTTTGTCCTGACCACAATGTCTGCTCACTAGCTCAGGTGTTCAACAACGCAAAATGCTGTGCTAACATTTGTATAAACATCATAAAGGCAACGTTTATGTTGTAATAATTTTCTGCAACTTTGTTGATGGGTTACGAAGATTAAAAAAAATATTATTTAATATGAATATGCATGAACATTTACCAGTGCGAATATTCAATGATGAATTGGTGTAATGCGTCTTATACAGCATTCTGCCCCGCATTCCTCATATGAAAAATGTATTCTCTCATTAGTACACCACATATTCAAACCAAATCTAATTTGTCTTATAATCTGAAAGTTTTTGATCACATAAAATTTAAACTTTTTACTCATTCTTTCAGAATTGTTACTGAACTAAAAAGAAAACTCATAATAGATTGAAAATGTGGAGCACGAGTAAAATGAGCTGGTCAAAAATAACAGTCGTTTGACACGGACAAATGAGAGGAGGGACAGGCAGGAGGCTGCGGTCGGTCACCTGCGCGGGAGTCGGTCAGATCATGCGCGGTGACAAATGTTCGCGACGTTATTACACTTCCACCAGCTTATTAGTAACTCAATGGTAAATGACCGCGCGCCACTAATCATTAGTTCTGTCTTGTTAAGTATCAATCATCGGTAATAGAGTGGCATGACATCCAACTATCTTACAAAGAAATTGTTTGTTTACTCATTTTAATTTTATAAATAACTCAAAACAATAAGAGACATTTAAGACTGTACACAGTATCGTTTACACACCATTGAGTAATCGCAGTTTGGACAATGAGACTAACTATTAACATACCACTGTTTTTAACGCGTCGCTATCGACTCGGCCGGCCAGCCCATGAATTGTATTAGCGGAGATGATGTCTAAAAATAAGACGCAGATAAATGACATTCTTTTCAGACATCATAAACAGAAAGTTAAGGCGATCTCCCTAATCAAGTGTTGTACAAAAGGCATACAATATGTTCCCGCGATCCGGTTCGTATCGCACATATTAAATTATGCAAGTAATAAAATCCTATTCTGTGTCCGCTACAAAGTTGTCCCATCTCGAGCACGCAATTTCTCAAAACATTGTCGCGTCATTTTTCATTGCATCAATCAGCCCGCTTGTGTAGACCGCTCTTACATGTTCAGGGTTGTCACACACACAATTATCAAAGCATCATACTTTTTTTGTTACTCATTATAATTTACACCAATAATGCACTAAAAATACTCAGTAATCTCCTATTTCGGTAATAAAAATAAACGAATAGGTACATCAAGATTACATTGTTGAACCATGCCTACATTATTATGTTCAGGTTGATAAAATTAAGTAGGTACAACAAATAATGAGATTCTGATTACATAGATAACGTACGTGTACGATACGTTTTAACGAGTTAATTTTATGTGTAATGTTTCGTTCTCCAAATGTTATAAAAGACGAAACGAATCCTTAAAGTTATTTTTGAGACACTACAAAATTATACAAACAAGGCACGATGTAAAGTAGATACCATCTCCACGTATACCTCGGTAAAACTGTAAGCACGTGTTTTGTATTGTGGATTACAAGAAATGCTATCTGGCACATCCTTGACAAATCTCGCAGGGTTGTCTCATCAACTGTTAAATAGAGTGTGAGCCAATGAATATTTTTATTGACGCGCCTGACGAGTTTACATCGGAGCTAGACGACTACGACTTTGTCGCATCTTGGACATGCAATGACTTATTCTAAATTGAATTTTAAACTTTGAATATAGGATTCATTTTGAACACAGAACGAATTGAGAGATTTGCGAATAAAAATGTATGTTATAAACAGGGTGATAGAATTCAAAATACGTGACATTTTGAAGCTTCTACTCAACACGAAAGTCATCAAATGTACCGAGCCAGATCTGCGGGATGATAAGTTCCTTTCTTGTCCGTTTCTTAT
Source organism: Subacronicta megacephala (assembly GCA_958496365.1). NCBI lineage: Eukaryota > Metazoa > Arthropoda > Insecta > Lepidoptera > Noctuidae > Subacronicta > Subacronicta megacephala. The sequence goes on from OY292526.1 coordinate 5,673,073, forward strand.
GCAAATATTGACACAGTGTTGCTATCATTAATCAGGCGAAATGCCAGGGGGCCGACAATGAACACTGAATGTGTCCAGATGAAAATGTTTCACGTGCGTGCTTTGTTACGTGATATCAATCAAGTCAGTTATAGTTTAGTATCTTACTAAACAGTACACTACAGTAAAATTATATCATTTAGGTAAGTATTACATATTTTCTGGATTCTCCTACTCCTAATTAGACCTACCTGTTGCGCAAACGCCGATTGCTCAGCCACTACACCAAACGGTACTTGAGTTTTTTTTTATTACTAAATAAAATGAAATTGCGATAGCAAAAACGTAATTTTGCTAAAGTTATTGCATTTTAGGAGTGCGCGGCAAAAAATATGCGCAGAGATGAACTTCGATAGAGTGCCCGGCAAAAAAAAATTAACAGAGATGAACTTCGTAGGAGTGCGCGGCAAAAAATATGTGCAGAGGTAAAGTCCACCTCTCAAGCCGTACCAAAAGGCCATACTTGTATGCAGAATGATTGGTTAAAAAATATGCTACAATAACTAACAAGTCATACATAGTATTAGTAAACCAATCACAATATTTACGGATTGTGGACATAAAAAAACATCGAAGAGAGCGCATGTGTGTCGCAGATTTACGTTTGGTAAGTCGCTCCACTGTTCTCCAGCGTTATATTTAGTCAAATCTCCATTCTAAGCAGCAGACCAAATGTTTTAGAAGTTGTTTTTACATTGATATTTTAATCCAATTCCACAGTTAGGTAGGCCTTTGAATGTACATAAAGCAATTAGATTAAAGATAAATAAATATATTGCTTTTTATTTCTGCATTTTACTGCACAATTATGCATCAGATACAGTAATTATATGAATTAAGTATTGTTAAATTAGATTAACTATTTCGGTATATATCAAAAACAATTCTGCTATAAAATATCCAACTTCAATAACATGAAAAATAAACATTTAAATTAGAATCTATTTTAAATATAATTTAAAGTGAAGACAACAACTCATAGAGCTACTATAACATAGCTTTACGATATTGTTTCATAGTGTTGTACCATCATACAGTCCTCATCATCATCATCTCACCACGGGGAACAGGTCTCCTCTCAAAATGAGAGGGAGTAGACTATCTCTATTTAATAAGTAACTGCATTACTTATAAGTGAATATTTTGTGTTACGTATGTATCATTATACTTCATTAATAATTATTTTAATTAATTACTTAATTTTATACCTATTCGTTCTATAGAATTAACAAACTATTCGATTAGGCCGTATATTAGGTAAGTATTAAAATATGCCCAATCATTTCTAAAAGCGTTCGTCAGTGTTGGTGTGTCGTACGTAAGGGCGGGCCGCCCTGTGCAGGCGCCACGTGCGCGCACAGATATAACTTCAACAACGGCGCTCTGTCATCTGTACCCAGCCATGTGGACCTCGTCCGAGCGGCACATGCCCCGCAGCTGAAAACATTCGCTTTCAGACACCGTTTAATGTGTCCAGATGATATGATGCACTGCTTCTGAAATAAAGACTTGGCAACTATATATATGCAAGGCAACGAACACACGATTTATTTTGTTTGTAATTCAAACTATCAGCTCTAAACGCAATCATAATGATTCTACCTCTTTCACAGTAAACTGACAGATGAAATAGATTTCAATCCAATCTATGCCAGCCTATTTAATGTCCCCCTGTCACTGCCTGTGTAGGCCCAAAAAAGGCCGTTTTCAGGATTGCGTAACGTAGGCACAATAGGATCTCGAGAGGATCTTTATCATTACCATAGAAAAGGTAATTAGAAAGGAATTTAGGTACTTATTTAAATTATCATCACTTGTATTACATGAATTATAGATAACCAAGCATTATTCCGTGGGAATAACTTTTACGAGACATTTCGAATTGTAGATACTTTCACAACGTCTTCCATTCTCAAGGTTGGGAGGTGTCTTATCTTCGGGATTAGCGAGGTAATCTACGAGGTCATAATACGCCCATAGTGCGCGAAGTAATAAAAAGTGTTAGTTTATTAGGGCGTTTGCATACAAACGCGACGGCATCAGCAGCTGTATGCGCGACTGTCCGTCGCAGCTGCGATTCGCCGCGCGGTGTGAAAAGCAACGCACCACGATTCACATACGGACCAACTGGGCTGGTGATTTTATAGGGGAGCTGAACTAGCACCTTGCCTAGAACATATGCAAGAGAACAATACTTTAGGTTTTTCCCAAAATTCAAATTATAGTCATGTAAAATCCGCATATTTTCACAAATATTTAGGTAGTTAAGATATGACAAACTGATTACTTTAAGCACAATATTTTCGAGAGACTTTAAAAAAAGCAGTCATTCAGTCAGCAGCATTCTATTCTAAAAAAAAAGTTTTTCCCAACGTGTGTTTCTTGACCGCCTACAGTCTTTTCAGAAGAAAATCATTTCTTGTTACATTAACTTCATTATTAGAAGAATTATGCTTTTCTTAATCAAAGAAATACATTTAAGCGCGTGATTTGAATTGATTTAGTAACCTAACACCAAGCCTGTATTAAAATAGTTAGGCAGATGAAGAAGATAGGCAAGCTATTATATACCGGTAAACTAAGTTACATCCATAGTTAACCAGTATATTCTGAGTTCATGCAACCGGGCAGACATCTAAACTCGGTGCTGTTAGAAATTCATACAAAAATACACAATAAGAACAACCCAATAACACTCTGCTAGACCTGGGAATAGAACCCAATCCCAATCTGACGCTCAACAGTCGCATTTGCGATCGCTAGACCAACGAGGCACTTTAATTTACTAAATAGAACAATTAAGTATCAGGACGATGATTGACAAAAGACTCCTTAACAGAACTGCGAAATGACACTAGCGGGACTACTATATTCTTAACACTGCGCGAGAGATCAAAGAAGGATAAATGTAATGTCACACACTTATGGTCCTCACTAATAATGTCCGAAACTCAGATGAATTGATGAGTCACGCTACAACGAAGACAATTAATGAATGGAACAGGCCACTATTTTTAGTTCACATGTACAGCTGGCCAATTTATAATAGGCCCAATGATTTCCCAGCACTCCACAATTATGTGAACAATAAATTTTCCCAAAGACCTACTACAACGGATACTGATTGGTAAACAAATCATTGATCAAATCACATACAACTATCCAGTATTGAATGACATTGGCTGTTCTCATCAAAAAAAGAAAAAGGATTGAAATTACAAAATATTGTCACCATCTGTTGAATGGACCAACATGAGAAAACAACGTGATAACAATGCGGGTAACGTCTTAGAAAGTCAACAATAGCAAACAAAGTTAAAAACCCCAAACAACTTCTTTGAACAGCAGCCAGGAATGTAAAAAACTACAAATATAAAGCAATAGCGCCGTCAACTGCTTTACAATACGCTCATATCACATCATCTGCAATTAGGGTCACGAATAATTGACGCCAGAGGTTTAAGGGCGTTTCTTTCACCAAAAAAACCTACATTCATAAAACCCTCATAAGTGAATCAAGATATCGTGGCCTGATACACCTGGCTTTCACCCCGGGCCTGGCCTATTCTATTATCGCACTCAAAGGTGCTCGAAAAAATTAAATAATACTTTCCACGGCTCATTGGTTTTGTACATTGGGTATGAACATGACGTATTGCGATTTTTTTATTGTTTCCGCAACAATATTATAGAGTACTGATGGCAATCTTTTGGTTATTTGTTAAAGCCATCAAAGCGAAATCTAGAATGAGGTCTCTTTTATGAAAACGTAAATCAATAAATAAAATACATCAGCTAACTTGCGAAATTACAACGTCATATATTGATTCTGTACTTTCTACCCTGTCCTTTATATAGGCGAATAGCACAACAACAAACTCACTTATCATATTCGCCAATATTAATCTTGCCCAGTCGCGTTGCTTTCGTTCCAGCTTCGTGCCTCTATCGAAATCTCTTTACGTATCATAATCCAATGTCCATTCATCAGCGACAACGAATGAGCAAAACGAATCCGCCTAATGGTCCTATAGTTCCTTTATCAGAGTTAAGTACCTTCACAATAGAGGCGGCTCCCACGCCATGTCAAAACACCCTATACGAACATTGCAGCCCCACCAGTGTACTTAGACCTCTCGCCGTTCTATTTGCGTGGAGTACCGATGTAAGTGAATGAGGGTTTAATTAAAATGGTTAAAATTCGCGGGGAGACGTCAGTCCACGCGCCCAGGGTGATCCAATCCGTTTGAACACAAGCGTTCATTATAACAACGATTGTGGGAAAATCGACACAGTTTTTGTTATAAATCTGTGGGAGTTTCGTTTTGACATCGCAATATAAGGTACAACATACACATGCAAGTTTCGCAGTGAAGAACAATTGAATTTTTAATAAAGTTATGAAGTTCACACATTATGTATAAGAAATACGTCATCATACTGTGAAAAATGTATTCATTAGCGCATGCATACTAGTGCTGTTGCTTTTAAGAAATGGCCATTTCTTTTTTAGTAAGTATCATATTCAGTTTTTTAAACCGATGAATGAGCAAGACCACAATGCCAGCCTATTGGCCGCGTTGGCTTTTGGCAGACTTCACACGCAATAAAGAAAATCTCACAGGCATGCAAGTTTCCTCACGGTATTTGCCTTCACGTGTTAAGCGCGTAACACTTAATTATTAATACACACATGACTTCGAAAGTCAGAGGATTTGAACTCGAGTCATTAGACTTGGAAGTCCAATAGTCACAACGCTATCACTGCATTTATCTGTATCATTAAGGGTTCACAGTAATTGGAACAAGTATTGAATATTTTTGAAAAATAAAATTACATAACTGTTTATGGTTAATATAGGTAGTATCCATAAAATAACATCATACAAACTCTCTTGACTATTAATAACTTTCGCTATCAATTTTTTTAATGTTGTCTTTTAATCAGTGGAAATGTTACAAAAAAACTGTATTCATCACCCTGAACGGCGGGCGGTAATGTAAAACTGTCACGTGACCGCCACGTGCCTCCCCCTCCACCATGCTACCCCCACCCCCGCGCCTTCATTACTACGATTGCTAGGTATTTGTTCACAATGCACGCACGTGAACGGACGTCTGCATTATTAAATGCCTTTTACGCTTATTGCGAATTAAAACCCCTCGCCTGGGTGGGAGCCATGATATTAATCTCTAGACAGGGTTGTTAAGCGAGACGGCTGTATCAAATTGATATAACCATTGATTACTAAAAAGAGCAGCTTATAACTAAATTATACCCCAACTTACAGTAGTATTAGCTGGGGTAGTATTTAAACATTGGATTAATATAACTTACACTGGTATCTCCCGTCGACTTGATGAAAAACGATACCAATAGAGTTTAAATCACGAACCGCCTATCTTTCCCAAACGCTACAAGTACTAGATGCATGTTAGTGGGTATTAAATCGAGTTCATTCATAATTCTTGACTCATTATCGATATTAACTGGCTATGCTTTACTTACGATGTGTATCGTGACCTCTCGGTGCGTCTGAGTCTCACGGCTCGGTTCACACAGGAACACCTCCAATCTCACGGGATGCGTATGCGCAACGAACTAAATTATGCTGTGATTTACTTTGGGAACACCATCACTTGCACGATGCTGCATACCTTAGTAATCCTCATAAAACGATTTATTTTGAAATAATAATTATATGGAATAACTTTTAAAGATACTTTAACGATAAGATTTATTTAACTACAGCTGTTCTTTTAATAAATAGTACTTCTAATCTAGATAGTCCCTACCATCTGTTGTTTTGTTAAGTTAGATGTTGTAGTATCGTTAGCAATTTAACACGCTAGCTTTTTCTATAGTTTTCAATATATTGACATTCTCTTTAAAATTTCATAATGTCTTTGACTAATATCATTAACTTGATTAGATCATATTCCTGGGCATAAACTCATATTTCCTACCAGAGATTTCAACCCCCCTATATAAGGAAATTGCTTAAAACTATCACAATGAACGTATAAATAAGTGTAATCAGCTGCGCAATATCTGGTGGTGGAAACTCCTTACACCCCGTAGCGTTGCGCGTGCGCCGGCGAACGCTCGGCTTCGCTCGTTATTATCCCGACCTGTGACCCGAGCCACCCGACCAACCTTCCCACGCCGCAACATTCACACGAGAATCCACCGCTTCCCATCGGAACTTTGATTTTCCAACCTTATTCGAAAATTTGTGGCTTCGGCCTCGGTTCAATCAACCCGAGTAGCGGTATGAGTCAGACTGTGAAACGGTCATTAAGTTCAATATTTTGGAACCTGGTTAAAAACATGGCAGCAATAATATGAAACATTATATGTGTCACAATTATTGTGACATATTATATGTCAGTGACCTAACAATAACATTACTAAATAAAACATAACACTACTTTTATGTGCCAAGTTATGATATAAAGTGTCAGCGGTCTTCATGTCAAAGTAAACGACACGAAAACGTTCTACGTTACAAACAATTCAAAATTATAAAAAAATATGAATGCACAATAAATTCCCCCTATTCTCTAATTTCCTCAAAAGTAAAAACATCGCAATGAAGTTTTCCATCTAAGGAAGTAGAATTTTATACCTTTGTTCACCTATCGTTCACATAATAGGCGCCAGTACATAATATACAACCATTAATCTACGTCGATCAAAGTAATATTCTAAGTGCGTGCTACGCATTCGATCCGAAATTAAAGTCGATATGTGCGTAGTGCACGCGTCGCCACGTGGCGGAAAAGCGCGTAATGAGCCCGCACCTGCACTGTCCGAATTAAGGGATTTCTCGCGCCCTCCCGTGGGAGCGGAGGGTATCACACGAACCGAACTGTTTGTACTGTCAATAAGCACGCTGGAACAATAACGGCTAGCCAATATTGTTTGGGGGCTGATTGTAGCCTCGGGCTGAGATATTGGGTTACGTTAGTTGCAATAATGATAACATATATCTCAAGTAAATAGTAATGATACGGTGGAATTAGTGTTTCTGCTATACATGGTTATTGATAAATTAGAAAGAAAAACAATTTATTCCTGCAAAACAAGATGAAACGAAAGTAAGAAAAGTAATACTTTGTATTTTGAAATTGAAACATAAAATAAAAATAAAAAATGTGCACATAATTTGTACATTGCTTGATGCAGAATATATTTTTTTCTTATAACACCACCGCTTTCGCTATGATTTATTTACTTTTCGTACTTAACCCACAAAAGCAGAAGGGGTTCAGGGAACTTTTGTTTTAAACAGCACTTAACCGCATACACAATGAGTGTACTAATATCAGTAATATTGCAGCAAATACCACTGATCAATCAGGGTGTATCGCGTGATGGGAGCGGCACGCGCCCGGCACTCCCACGACACGCGCGAGGGTAAACGCTCCACCCCGACCTAAAGCTCAGACCATAATGGAAGTATACTTCATACAATATGAACAATGATGTCAAATAAATGGAATGTTGCATTGACATTTATTGAGAAACGTGGAGATTGCGATAGCTTATATTTACGGATTCTTTTTTAATTTTTTATTAATCGATACCTATGTTGTATCAATCAAGGTAAGATAATGCTTTAACATCTACATTCACCGAAGGATTAGGCAGAGGTTTACTAAAGTACAATCGTGGTTCGCACGAATGTTTGTAGGGTTTTTTTAGATACATTAAATGCAAGCCTGGGCAAACATCCTAACTATAGCTGCTAGTATCAAATATATGGATAAATCCAATAGGTATTATTGCCTTTTACTGGCGTAGAATCTCATATAAAACTTACTGAAATTAAGCAGCCACTTTAACAAACCTGGATGGATGGAATGGACGAACTTAATGCCAATAGGCTGGCTTGTACCTATGAGAATCCATAAAAAAACAAATAACTTGCGTTGACACGATTGTATGAGTATTTTCAAAACTTGAAACTGCAGAGAAGTGTCATTAACGACCATGCATTTCCGTTATTAATAATTTCACACTTCAATAAGACATGTTTTTGAGAAAACAGAAACACCTGCACACAAAGCAAGTTGACGAATATTTTTTGTTTGAAACACTTAATATTTACGTAGACATAAAAACACTACGCATTGTCATCGTTTCGGACTCGAGGTGTTTGTGTCCGTGTGCTCATGTACCTACCATTTTTTTAACGTCTCGACAATTTGGATTCCGCATTTAAATAGCCCGAACAAATCTCTTGTACAAATTATGAATGATACTTATTTCTGCAAATATAATTTTAAAACTGTATTTACAAGTTAATCGGTATTTTACTTTTGACTAGATGGCCCCGGCATTTTCTATCTGATGACCTCTGAGGAGAAACTAAGTGGTTTGGTTTAGACTTAAATATTTTTTATTAGATATATCATACATCTTTACGTAGTAGATTATACCCAATAGTGTTGTACGTCAACGGTAAATCAGCATCAAATTCAGAAGTATAATGTGTTTTTAGAAAAAAAATTAAGAAATAAAAAAATTACAAAAAACCTAAGTTGTTAATTAATCACATATGATAAAAAACAACTATAGATAGATAGATTATTCTTTATTGTACACCAAAAGAAACAAAAACAGACGTTACATAAGTAGGTAAGTAAGTACAACAGGCGGTCTTATCGCTAAATACAATACATATGTCGTAAATACTCAATAAACACATACTTAATCTAACTATATATTATTTATAGATACGGAACCCTCTCCCAAATCTCGCTTTTATCCTGCCAAAGATACCTGTACCACTAAAACAATATTCTGTCAATTGCACTGCAGGTGTCTAAACGCAAATTGACCAGCGCCCAGTGGACAAAAGTCCGGTACGTGAGGACACAATACATCCACCGTCCACCGATACAAATAAATTTCTTCGTCGCGACGGCTAATTTCACAGGTAGCCGTGACGACACGTTTACGTGCTATTGATTATCTTAACAAAATTTGTTTTTATAAGTAGCTTTATCTTTGTGAGAATATGTTGGTCATTTTTGGTTTTTAATTTGATGCGTAGATAAGATTTTTTTATGTACTGTAACGACATAACGGTCTCTAATTTATACCAGAATTATTAATATTAATGATAAAAAGCCGAAATTATCACTAGGTATATATCTTATGTTATATATCAAAACTTCAATCAGACTATCATATTATCAGACCATTAGTTACCACAAATCTCGAGTAAGAATTATACTTTATGATAGTGATTTTACATTGTAAACTTTCTTTAATAACCGAAGCTTGTTTCAACGAACATCAAAAACAATGTGTTTACTGTTCGTCACGTCAAACCGGGTACGTTCCAATTTATCGAATCACATTATTACGTTAAATGGCGGTCCAAATAACTCAAAATGAAGCAATTCACTACCTGAGTTCTTTACTCCCGCCTCCAAGGTGACTCGTGACTTTTTGCTGGATTGTTTTTTATGCCCAGTGTTATTGCGATTCGGACCTCTGTGTGGTCGGAGCGATAAAGCGGTTATATAAATACCTCAGCCATTTATAGCACCGTAAGTTAATTAATTTGTAGTAAAACATAAATCTTAGTCCATTACTTACAGTCGTTTACGTCGAGTTTGTGACAAACTTCGTTTCAAGTCATCAATTTAAGAAGAAAAAATCTTGATGTCAGCGTGAAATAGATCGACATAAATAAATTACATAGTCGTTCTTTTTTTATTTAAATAAGATTGTACAACTTTTTACTTTTATTTTATTACGTTGTTAAAAAATAATTGAATCGATACCTACTTACTTCTCACACCTGCGTGTACCTAATTATACTACATATTTACTTTCCTAATTAGTTATACCGAAATGATTCTGTCGTATTGAAAGGCGCCTACTTTTATAAATCATTTTAACAGCAGGTAACTATATATGTATAACTTACAAGATTGTATCCAAAAGATTTATATTAAAATGATAGTCACAAAGAATAGTAAATAAGCTTTATTTACTATGCTTTGTCAATTCCAAATACGTCAAAATTGTACCTAAGAATTTTATATTATAAGTAGCAAGCTTCTTTTCCATAATTCATCGGCGCGTGATTAAGAATTCCAGCCGTTAATATATGTGTAACTATATTTGAGTAATTACTAACGTGTCCATTTAGTATCTTGTCAAGCAGGATCTGAATTGTGTGAAAAAAACCAAACAACATTATTTTATCTTCTATCTGTACCTACATAAAGGTAGGTACTTCTAAAACGATTATTTATGTGTCATATTAAAAGGCTTTGAGGAGCTGTATTAACTAAGCTGATCAACCAGCCTACCCAATCCATCCTCAGGATATTGGTGTTGCCTAGGAATTGAGTTTCGGACATTTTATCGGTGTCGTTTTGTGTAAAATACCGATATTGGACTAAAAACCAACCCTAACAGAGTTGGAAGAAGGCTAGAAAGATTATGGCTTACACGTCTTTTTGGTCGTCTAATAAGGTTTGTTACAAAAACAAATGAAACAAAACTAATATTGACTGGCCAGACAAACAAGCACCTGATTTATATTTAATTCATTCACACTTCCGTTGTATAAACGTTAAAACAATACTTACTCAGAAAAGCTCTTATTTAATAAAATGATTTATGTTTTTACAATTCAAATTGAAAGGCGGGGTAAAGCTCAAAAGGTGTTTTTTTCGTGCGCAGACGCAGCCTCCGGTACCTGTCGCCGTGGGAGCGCGACAAGTGGATGCCTTCACGTTCACCCATTGTTCGTCACCCCTGCAGCCTACTCCCCCCGTCCCTTCGTCCCGCAGTCATAAACACCCCCCCCCGGCCTGAAGGATCCTGATTTCCGACATGTAATGATTAATAAGGCTTAAGTGGTGATTGAACTGAAAATTATGCAATATAGGCATTGAAGGCGAACATAAGAATGACAATGGCAGGAATAGAACAATGCGTTTTTTACTATGTATAGTTGGTTAGATACCTACATTAGTTCATAATGTATGAATTGTATCTAAGTAGGTACATACCACGTATATTTAAATAATAAACATTCACTATCTTTGTTCACTTTACATATGGACTTTTTTCTATGTGATTTGAACACTTGCTCAGTGTTTGTATAGGTACCTAGGTAATAGGAGCTTAAATATTTGTAGTTTAAATAGATTCTCTAACCAGATGTGAACTGTTATTCTAGCCAGTGTTACGAAAGTAGGTATAGGTACATAAAACTCTATTTACATAATCGGTCTAAAACCTAACTTAAAGAAACAAACAACACAACAATTATGAACCCAGAAATAAACAAGATTACAGACAGGACAAAGTGCATGTCACGAGCGCAACGGCCTTACTCAGGGCCGCCCAGCGCGGCAGACGCGGCGCCCACCGCCCGCCATGGGAAAAATCAGGCTTCGCCGCCCCCGCCCCCGCCCCGCGCGCCCATTGGACCGCCCGGCGCCGCCCCGCGCCCCACCAGCGCCCATAAATACTACGCCGCTACGCGCATCTCCTCATTCCTCGCTCGCAACCCGCGCTCGACGTACGTACGCGTCCGTGTCAGTTCCAACCCAGTGCTCGTGTTCAGTGACAGTCACAATGAAAGCGATAACAGCAGTGTGCGCGACCGGCGCCTCCGTCCCGGCTATCGCCAGCGGCCGTGTGCAGCGGCACCGTGACGGTGAAAACGCCGAGATACAGATGTACCTGTCCAAGCTGCAGGACCTGGTGCCCTTCATGCCCAAGAACAGGAAGATCTCCAAGTTGGAGGTGATCCAGCACGTGATCGACTACATTTGCGACCTGCAGTCGGCGCTGGAGAACCACCCTGCCATGGATCAGTTCGATGCGGAGGGCGCGCTGGCGGCCCCGGCGTGTGCGGCGCCGCAGCCGCGCCCGCTCCGCCGCCCGCTCGGGCCCCGCGCCGCGCCCAACACCATCCTGCGCAAACCATCCCCCAGTCAAGAACACAGAAATCAAACCGTAAGTTGAAATATTCATGACTTCTTAACTCTACGTACCGATTCTATTGAAACTTTACTTAGTTAACTAAACATTTAACAAATAACCTTTAGCTAATTACC